>OX451740.1:1109461958-1110812920 GCA_948472305.1 Vicia faba
TTTTGCTTATTATATTATTTTCTGAAAAGTTTGCCCCTGGAAAATGATGATGGCTATTACAAGCCTTTTGCTTGTCAATAGGTTTTCCTGCTGTGTTACCTGCTATTACTGCTGTACTTTCTGCATTGTGTACTTTGCATCTAGTTGGCTTACTTGACAGTTTTTGCATACAGTTTGTTGACTTAGTATATTTGTTAACTCAGTTTGCCTTGTATTCTAACTTTGCAACTCAGTATGCTTTGTATGCTAACTTTGTAACTCAGTATGCTTGGTTGCTGGACAGTTTGAATTTTGGTGCCTTGGTTTGCCTTTGTTTGCAAGCTTTGTACAACTGGTCCGTGTTTTGCATTTGAGCCAATTACTTTTGTATGCTTGTATTTTTATTTTTACTTTTCTCTTTGTGAACCAAGAAGAGCAATCTTCTTGTGATTTGCAAAGAGAAACATAAAACATGATGAACAATAACTCACTGATTCTGGACGGCAAACTTTAATGATGACTTTTTTCCTTTCTTTTTCTGCTTGAAAATTCTTTTCAATTAATTGTACTAATTTTTCCTTTTGTCTTTTTTCAGGTGAATGCAACTTGGACGATAAAGGAAGCAGATGAAGCAAGAGACTTTGAGCATAAGAGCAAATGGAGTTTAGGAGGCTTAGGCTTAGATACTTTTTTTATTCATTGTAACATTTATTTTTTAAATACTATAAGTTGTAAAACTTACAATATATAAATAATAAATTAATTTTGTAACAACATTTGGAATGAATGAATAAAATTTTTATGAGATCATCTGATAATCCACTAAAATCTTCTACTGTCAAATAAACCTTGCCATTCCTTCTTCCAGTCTTCACTGCTTATTTAAGATTCTTAAATTAAAATAATTGAAACTGTATTTCAACAATTCTAATCCAGATAACTTAAATCCTAAGTAATCCAAAAACTTTGCAGTCTCGAAACCTTGCATCAGTATTCCAATCACAATACGCATTGTATAATAAACAAGCAAGAATTCCATTAACCGGCAGACCTTTCATTCTATTAACAAGCAGACGTTTAGTTCCATTAACAAGCAGATGCCTTAATATTCCAAATAAGAGTCTCAGTCCTTATCCCAATAACCAGGCTTTGAGAACGACCAGTAAACTTGAACAAGCGTGAAAACATGTAGTAGCTAATTGAATTTCTGGGGATTATGCTTCTTCTGAGAAATGCGAGAGAAAAACCCTAATTCTTGATTTGTTGCCAAAGAAAGGTCTGTTTGATCAATTCCTGAGCCAATCTTAAAAATCAGAGAAAACCCTAGGGTTGTGATTTATTGTGAAAAAGGGAGGGCAAATTTTGGGGTACAACAGTAGTTTCGCCTTCAGTAGAAGTTGATACATCCTTTGACTTCTTACCATCCTCTAAGTCAGGACTTTTGATCCACCAATGATTTTTTTCCTGGTCGGGTTTCTCTTTTGTTTCTTTATTTCCTTTGTTACATCCCCAACGGTGTTTTGTGTTTCTTTAATTTTGTTCATATGCATTCATGCTCATAAGCATTGCATGGCATCTTAGGGCCAAAAATAGGGTTTGTTTTATATTTAAGTATCTTCGATCGTGTCGACACGAAGATTTCTAACCTTCGTATCTCCGAATAGAAGAAACTTAAATAAGGGCAGCTGTTGTACCCTAATTTTTGCCCCTAAGATCCCTTCATCATACCATATTGATTCAATCACAACAAGATCACATTAGGGCTTTTGGTTTTCTCTCCCTACCTTTAGCTTTATTCTGTGAGGAATCACCAAGCACCTTGACTTGTTTTCTTTTGTAATCATGAACATTTTGTCTTTATTTTTTCCTTTTAATTAATAAAATGCAATTTTGGTTTGTCTTGCTTATTACTAATGTAGGTAAAGACAATGAGGCTTAGCAAGTTGTTCCATGGGTTCATGAGTTTATTTCCATGCCCAAGTCATTAAAGTTTGAGAAGTCCAAACCTCACCATTGAAGTTGTTTTGGAAGGGATGGCATGGCAAGGTTATTTTGGTTCACCATATTTCAAGGTTATCAAATTTGTTTCAAAAGTACAAGGGGTTTATTGGAGAAGTTGTCATGCTTGGACAAGGCTTTGTTCCCATTGGTAACAAGTGAATTTTTCTCTTAATTATCAAGATATGGAAGTGGTTTTGGTGGCTATGAATTCTCATTTTCATCCTTAACAACTTCTATTTACAAAGCATTTGTGTTGGTACAAGAAGTTTGTTCAAAATTGTCAAAGTTCCTAAAGGCATTTCTCTTGATCTAGGAGCTAGGGTTTTGAACTTCAAAGAAACATATCTTGCTCATATTTTGGTATTTTTGAGTGATTCTAAAGAAATACATCTCTTCAAAGGGTTATCAACAAATAACTTCAAAAGTTCTAAGGAGTTTTCATGTGGAAGAAGCTTGATAATGAAGAAAGATTACAAGTCCTCTAGATGAACCCCCAATTTCTCATGTGTGACTTCAAATGATCATAACTTGGTCAATTTCTATCACCTTGAGCCCACTATTTTTCCAAAATGATCTTGAAGATGTGAACTTTATGCCTTATTTTATGTTCAAAGTGAGAAAGTGGATGGAAGATGCCCTAAGGATCCAAAAGATTATAGGTCATTTCATGATTGTTTGCCAACTTCAACAAATCATAACTCTCTTGATTTTTGGATATTTTGAATGGTTCAAGTTTCAAAGTGTCATTTAAGAGGTCTATTTCATACCATCTTTTTTGGCCAAGAGCAAATTCCAAGTGGAAGGCCATGTTTGGATGCAAAATATTATAGGTCACTTTTGAAGAAAATTTGAAATATTTCTAAGTATGGAAAGTCAACCTTTTTTCCCCAACTTTGACTCAATGCAAATTTCATCTCAAGCATCCATTTGATTCCATTATTTTTCCATTGCAAAGCTTGTAACCTCATCTTTCTAAAGCATCAAGAATCATGCCTTAAGACCCCCTGAGCTGAGAATGCCATTGGATTGAACTTGGTAACTTGGAACTGAAGTTTCTTCATAAGTCAGAATTTGAAATTCATGTTTTTGCCTCTAAACATAAAATTATCACGCATTTGTAATCTAAGCATGTTTAATCAAGTTGCCAAAGTGGATTAGAACATTAAAATGCAAGGAATGGATAAGTTTTGATGGAAATCAAATCACACTTTGCTCGTGTATCAGGTTCACACGATTTCCCTCCAAACCTCGTCATTTCACACGCTTGAACATTCAATTTAATTCCCTATAAATAGAGGTCCATCCCCCATTCATTTCCTCAAGCTTTGAGAGTCAAAAACACTCTGTCAAAACCTCACATGAGCTTGAAATATTTGAAATTAATTTCTGATATTCCAGCCTTTTCCTCCAAAATTCTTTGCACATTCATCTTCCTCAAGCATCATACAAACTCTCCAGCACTTAAACCAAGCAAAACGAGCCATAATCCAAGCTACAGAAGTCCAGTTTCAGAGCTTTTTTCTTGAAATTCTAAAAGGTAGAATTCTCCATCATTTGGATCCAAATAAAGCACTAACATGTTCTACTCCTTCTCCCGATTCCAGTGCTTCTTAAAATTTTTAAATTCATTGAGAATTGAGAGAGAAATCTCAAGTTGAAGGTGCTCACTATTTTCTGGGTTTTTGATTCATATCTCTTTGTATATTTTATATAAATTTGGCGCGATGGTGGTGTTAGGATCATCTTGAAGAGACGAATCCAATGATACTGGTCTGGGATCCTAATTTTATCGTTTGAAGGATCTCACAAAATCTCCATTCCAGGGTGGCTGGAGGTTGAAGACGATGAAATGTCTCGTCACAGCCAATGATAGCGTGCCAAGCGTTTTAATTTCATTGGTGGTCTTTTTCATGATTCCCTGCGCATCCCACTAAGGTCCATATCAAGCACAACATGTCTGGTCCATTGGATTAGCTTACTAATGCGTTTTGACTATGATTTGATGGCCCATATCTTTTTGGTTTTATTTTATTTTCTGATTTTATATTTTAATTGATTTAATTTTCAAAAATTCATAACTCTTTTATTTTTTATCCAAAAATTATGAAAATATTCATAAAAAATACTTTGAATTATTTGTGATCTCATGAATATTTTTTCATATTTTTATTTGGATATTTGATATTTTTTATATTTTTTGCATTATTTCCTTTCTTTTAATTACTTTAAAAAATACTTTCTAACCTTTTTTAATTCTAAAAAATTTCATAAATACCATTTTGTATATTTCTGACTTTTTGAAAATTTTATGGAATTTTATATTGATGTTTACTATTTTTTGACCTATTTCCTTTTTGTTTGAACAATTTTAGTTAGTTTTAAAATAGTTTCTGACTTTTAAAAATTGTCAAATATTTCATAAAAATATTTGAGTCCTTTTCTAATTTTTCTACGGCCTTACTTAATTTTCTTGATTAATTTGAATATAGTTGATATTTTTATTTCTTATTTGAAAACTTTTTTAATGTATATATTAAATGCAATATTATTTTGTGATTATTTCTTGGCTGAATTGGGTTGAATTTTGATCATGAACTTTATTAACATCAATGGATCCATAGTGTTGAGTCCAACTCCATAAAAATTGATGAATGATTTTAATAATAGTTTGATTAAAATTTAATTCAAATGTGGTTTGTATATTCTTCCCCACCCCTCTCCATCTCATCCCTTTCTTATTGCACTAAGTGATATTGGAGCATAATCTCCATATCATGTCTCAAAACAAATGGTGCATAGATTGTTATTGACCGGCCTCAAAACAGGCGCGACTTCTATATAAGTCCACTTACGATTGCTTAACATAGCGCTATGTTTTGTCCCGGTTCGAATAAATGATCATTTGTGGCCCAAACCTATGTTTGCAATCCTCTAATAGATCTACAATACTTTTGGTCAACGCGGATCACTTAAATATCGTGGATCATTAAATGGTATTTTTGAGGATTCCAAATGGATGATATACTTGACAAAAAGCGAATGCAACTGATTGTGTGGAGGCTTTGGTTCTACCAATCCTCTAATGAGTTCCAAATGCAAGTTTCAAGATGATCATCCAACTAACCACTAATCACTAATAATTGATTTTTACCTTTTGTTTATTTACTTTATTCCCTTTATTTTTTATGCTTTATGTACCATTTATTTTAAGCATTACATTTCATGCCATTTTTATTTTGCTCACTTGAGCATTTATATTCTTGTTATTTTTATTTTCCTCACTTGAGCTTTTCTTTTCTCTTTTAAGACACCTAGAAATCAACATGAACCCTAGAAATCTTTAATGATACTTGGACTATTTGGTTACTATCCTTGGCATTATAGAGCATTGGATTTCTTGGACTTAGGAATAGAAACCTTGGCCTATATTGGAGACCTTGTGACCTTAATTGATATTTTGTCTTGAGTTCTTGAGGTTTAGCTCAAGACATTGGGTTGTTTTTTTGTTTCGTGTGAAGGTTATTGTGATTACATACTTTGTTTGTAGTCTAGAATTCACCCGTATACAGCCGTTACTCTGCCCAATTTTTGTGAAGAATTAATACACTTGAAGTTTGGCTTTTTCAAGAGGTCTAGTATCTTTACTTGCTTGGTTTCAATCCAAGGAATGGGAATTCTATCTTGACTCATAATGTCAAGTATTTGATTCTTGTTGGTTAGATGGTTCCTATCCCTAGCTTTTACCTTATGCTTTAGATAGTCTCTTATTCTCCTCCCATCTTCTTTAATTTCAAAAATCTTCTCCCTCCTTTTGAAAACTCTTCTTGTTTTTTAAACTTGAACAACTTTCATAATAAACTCAGACTCAGGTCATGCATTTTCAAACATTTTCATGAATAAACTTCAATCAACATTAATATTATCTTAATATTTTTTGTGAGAAGATTAAAAATCAATCAATCTCATTCAAACCATTTTGCCATCTTGGCTTTCATCTCAAACTTTTCTCAAAAGATTAGGCTCTTATCAATCCTTATAGTGATGCAAACAACTATACTTCTATAATATGTAGTAAAAAGAGATATTTTCCACTTGGGTGTTGAGTGAGGCATTGTTGATTTTAAAAATCCAAGCCATATCCTCCACTTTGAGATAATTAAAATTCTCCTTTCTCATGATTGTGGGTAGTAAGTATGTTTTCCACACGGACAATGACGATGATTTCTTATCTCATAAAATTAACTAACACACTTGTGTTTTAAATTTTTTAAAGAGGAACTACGTGTACCCTGATCCCTTATTGCACGGAAGGTGGTACGTAGGCACTAAAGGTTCGCAACCGCGACGGGTGGAAAAATCATAAAAAATATGTTTCTTTTCTCACCTCCACCATTTATTTTTATACAAAATTTTATAGCCAAAATATATAGATTTTTTTTACAAAGAGGTTCCTGCGGAGTACCGTAGATGTTTAGGATTCTAAATACCTTCCTTTTGCATAACTAACCCCCTTACCTAGAATCTTTCCCCCTATTTTTGGGTTATTCTCTCTTTTCCCATTCCTTTGGAAATAATAAAGCGCAGTGGCAATTTTTAACTTGATCTGTATAAGTCTAGTCAATCTAATGTCTTAGTCTTAAACATTTCTACCGCTACAGTCGGGTCCAGGCTTCGTAGTAACTTACTTGGTGAAATGGACTCAACTGCTATCTGGTCGATTTCCAGGCTTCACAGTAACTTTCAGGGATAGTAACTACTCCGTTGGGGATTATAATGATTTTGTCGGGGATTAAGGGTTTCGGTCCCTTGATATAAATCTGCGGGGTAAACTCGAGCTGGGGGATTTGTGATTTTGTGGGGGAAATAAACCTTGTTGAAGAGAATATCTGACGATCTGTTGAGAAGGTGTATATTTTATGAAGGGACTCCATAAGGCTTCTTCAAATTAGTTGAGGGGAGGATTTTCCGGAGGTTGAAACTCTGGCTGGGGATTTCATGAATCCAAGCTTCAAGGGGATAATGTTAATAACTCTGTGAGGACATCTTCAAATGTCTTAAGGAGATGCTCGTTACTATTTTCAGGTATACATTTGCTAAATAGTTTAATCATGTTCATATGCATATGTTCATTCAATTTTAATCATTGGATGTTTTTGCACTCAAAACATAAAAAACAAAAAGTTTGCACTTTAAAAGTATATTTGTATTGATGTTTTTCATGTAAGTAGGAATTTTTGTACAAGGAAACATATATCCTAGTAAGAGAAAATTGTTGAAAGAAATGGAAAAGAGTACAAAGTGAAAGCAAAAATAAATAGCCATGTGGAAGTGCTCTCATTGTGTTCCAACTCTGCTATTGCGCCTATGTCTTTGAACATCATCCCTTGCCATTGAAAGAAATTGATTGGATTGATCTTGGACCATTGAACTTGAAAGTTGATAATAAAGTTGGTTGTAGAGATTTTACGGGACATAGTCATACGCTTTAATCCTTAACTTTTTCCTGGACTACCCTTTCGGGTTTTCAGCCCACCAGGATACCCATTTTTTCCCAAGTCGCCTTTTCAAGTTTTCAATTTACCGGGTGTGCAATTTTTGTATATATCCCTAATTTATGCCCGAACCTCTTAGGTTCGCCAGGATTCCCTTATTTTTGCTTAGGTGTGTCAACCTAACAGGTCATTTTATGCGTAGTATTTATTAACTATGTCTGCATTCACAGGATGTGGGAAATCTTCGCCATCCATAGTAGTCAGCATCATGGCTCCACCAGAGAAAACTTTCTTTACAACAAATGGTCCTTCGTAAGTGGGAATCCATTTTCCCATGGGGTCGCCTTATGGTAAAATGATGCGCTTTATTACCCATTCGCCAAACCAATATACTCGAGGTTTGATCTTCTTGTTGAATGCCTTGATCATACGCTTTTGATACGTTTGACCATGACAGACAGCAACCATTCTCTTTTAATCGATCAAGTTCAACTGATCTAACCTAGTCTAAATCCATTCGTCTTCGCCTAAGTTTGCTTCTTTCATAATCCTTAGGGAAGGAATTTGAACTTCTTTCACCATCTTTTGCACAATCTTCTTGATATTTTTATTGGCAGCTTCTACTGCACCATTCATCTTGGTTCTGTAAGGAGAATAATTGTGATGCTTGATTTTGAACTGAGTGCAATGTTACGTAACCATAGAATTATTGAGATTGGTTCCATTGTCGGTGATAATCCTTTTAGGGATACCGTAACGGAAAATGAGGTTATGCTTGATAAACTTGGCTACAACATTCTGGGTAACTGAGGCATATAAGGAAACTTCGACCCACTTGGTAAAGTAATCAATGGCAACAAGGATGAAACAGTGTCTATTGGAAGTGGTAGGTTTGATCTCTCCAATCATGTCAATGCCCCACATTGCAAAAGGCCACGTAGCGGTCATGACATTCAGAGGTACTGGGGGTACATGGACCTTGTCAGCATAAATTTGACACTTGTCGCAAATCTTTGAGTGATGATGACAATCTGTTTCCATTGTGGACCAATAGTAACCAGCCCTCAGTATTTTCTTAGCCTTAGTGTGCCCGCTAGAGTGAGTCCCAAAGATTCTATCATACATGTCTTCCATAATTTTCTCTGTCTCCTTCTTGTCCACACACCGGAGTATAGTAGAATCATGATTTCGCTTATACAGGATTCCATTGTTTAAGAAGAATTTGGCTAAGAATCTTCGCAAGAATTTCTTATCATTGATGGAAGCCCCTTCAAGATACTCTTGTGCTTCAAGATATCTCCTTACTTCATGGTACCGTGGTTTCTCTTCATCAGTGTCAAACTCATAGTAGTGTGCAGGTTCGTCAAACCTTTCGATTGTAATCATAGGAGCTTCGTTGTCCCATTTGACCTTGAACACGGAAGACATTGTTGCCAAGGCATCAGCCAACTGATTTTCTTCTCTAGAGAAATGTTAAAAGATTATTTCCTCTAAGTATAGTAACAGGGTTAACACAAGCTCCTTGTAAGGAATAAGGTTATGATGCTTAGTGTCCCATTCTCCTTTGACCTGAATGATTACTAGAGCAGAATCTATGAATACATTTAAGAACTTAATCCTTAAGTCAATGGCAGCCTTTAGACCAAAGATGCACACTTCATACTCAGCCATGTTGTTCATACAATCGAAGCACAACCTAGTAGTGAAAGGAGCATGGCAGCCCTCAGGAGAAATAATCACAACACCAATTCCATTTTCCAAAGCGTTGGAAGCTTCATCGAAAACCATTGTCCATTGGGATCCTTGTTCATGTCCTTCATACGGTCCAAGTTCTTCATAGTCAGTTACTAGCATAATATTCTCATCTGGGAAGTCAAAGTTCATAGATTGATAACCATTAGCAGCTTGATGGGCCAAATGATCTTCTAATACACTTCCTTTGATGGCCTTTTGTATGGTATACTGGATGTCATATTCATTCAAAATCATTTTCCATCTAGCTATTCGTCCGGAGAGAGCTGGCTTCTCGAAGATGTACTTGATAGGGTCCATCTTAGAAATCAATAAAATGGTATGAGTCAACACATATTGTCTTAGCCAGCGAGCAGCCCATGCCATAGCGTAGCAAATTTTCTTGAGCAGTGAATATCTGGCTTCACAGTCAGTAAACTTTTTGCTCAAGTAGTATATCACATGTTATTTTCGCCCAGACTCATCATGTTGGCCCAACACACACCCCATATAATTCTCTAGCACAGTGAAGTACATGATAAAAGTCTTTCTTCAACTGGAGGAATAACGATAAGAGGTTCTTGCAAATAGTCTTTGATTTTGTTGAAGGAATCTTGGCAGTCGCCATTCCATTTGATTACTTGATCATTCTTCAAGAGTTTGAATATTGGCTCACAAGTAGCAGTTAAGTGAGATATGAAGCGAGCAATGTAGTTAATTCAACCCAAGAAGCCTATGACTTCTTTCTCAGAATGCTGAATGGGCATTTCTTGAATGGGTTTAACCTTTACAGGATCAACTTCGATGCCTTTACCACTGACCACAAAACCTAGAAGTTTCCCAGACCTTACTCCGAAAGTGATATTGTTAGGGTTTAACATTAGCTTGTACTTCTTGAACCTCTCAAACAACTTGTGTAGGTGATTGAGGTGCTCTTCTTCAGTTTGCGACCTTGCAATCATATTATCCACATAGACCTCTATTTCATGATGGATCATATCATGAAATAAAGCTACCATAGTTCTTTGATATGTTGCCCTTACATTCTTCAATCCGAACGGCATAACTTTGTAACAAAAGGTGTCCCATTGCGTAACATAGGTGGTCTTCTCCATGTCTTCGAGAGCCATCTTGATTTGGTTGTAGATAGAAAATCCACCCACGAAGGAGAAGACTTTATGTTGAGAGGTGTTGTCAAACAAGACATCAATATGAGGTAGAGGGAATTCATCTTTGGGGCTTGCTCTATTCAAGTCCCTATAGTCTACACACATATGAACCTTTGCATATTTCTTCGAAATATGGACCACGTTTGCGACCCATTGAGGGTAAGATGTTACAGCTAGGAATCATGCATCGAATTGTTTCATCACTTCAGCTTTTATCTTTTCATACATGTCGGGCCGCATGCGACGAACTTTTTGCTTGACAGTAGGGAAATCTTCTCTTGTTGGTAGACGATGAACCACAATGTCAGTGTCCAATCCTGGAATATCTTCATACGACCAAGCAAACACTTCAACATAGTCGTGTAGCATCTGAACCAATCTGCTCTTGATACCGTCCCCCAAGTTGGCTCCGATCTTGACCTCTTTCTTGTCTGTCTCAGTACCTAGGTTGATAACTTAGAATGGCACTTCATGAGGTTGAATAGCTTTCTCCTCTTGAATCAGAAGTCTGGCTAGTTCCCCTGGTATTTCATAATCTTCCTTGCCTTCCTCTTCAGCTTGGTTAATTGGACGTTCGAAGTCATAACTGACAATAGTAGAGTCGTTGGCATTGAAATATGGAGTGGATGAGGATCTGCTAGTGTCTGTGTGTGTGTGCATGTGAGATACATGGCTATTTAAAAAATGCAAATAAAGAAAAAGAAAGACAATGAGCACAAAATTTGAATGCAAAGGTCCAATGTTTTCCATTAAATGATCATATGATAAATGAACATGAACAAAACCCTTAACAAATGGACCATGGTGCCCCGGGAAAGGCACATGGCTTAAAAGTCAATATTTGGAATTTAAAATTATAGACAAAAGTTCTTGAATTGATAGAAAACAGTAAACAGTAATTACTCCTTAATGAAGGAGAAGGGAGTGAAATCCTTTGTATGCCAGTTGTTGGGCTTTCCTCCGATAGTAGGGTAGATCCATTCTTCAAAAGCGCATTCATCGTCAGAGTCTTCCACAACGTTTACTTCATGATTTCTGATGCGAACATGTGGCTTTCCCACGCGAGCACGCCTGACCTCTTTCTAAGCTTTGATGGTGAAACCCAACCCAAATTTGTCTGCTTTAAACGGAATGTCGGGGATTTGTCCCCAGATAGTACAGATTCCATCTTTGACCACGGCACAAGCATCTTTAAGTGAAACCATTCTTGGCACAACTTCATCAGCTTTTGATATGTCATAGGAGATTTTGGTGGCGGCAACCATCGAAGGAACAACTTTGAAAGCTTGGAACAGAGTTTCTATAAACTCACCATCCATTTCCACATACTTAAATGAATTTAGGTGGATAACCATGAATTCTTCTTCGCCACAAACGGTAACGATCTTCCCTTTGACTGGATACTTTAATATTTGATGAAGAGTGGATGTTATTTCCCCTGCCCCATGGATCCAAGGAAGCCCAAGCAAACAAAAGTAGGCGGGACGTATGTCCATTACGTAAAAGGTGGAATTTAAAGTTTGTGATCCCATCTTAATGGGGAGATCCACCTATACATGCACCACCCTTTTAGTCCCATCGAAAGCCCTTACAACTATATCACTTGGTTTCAACACCATGCCTTTGCAATCTACTCGGTCCAAAGCACCTTTGGGTAGAACATTTAGAGAAGAACTGGTATCAATTAGGACATGAGTCAGGGTAGTTCCCTTGCATTCAATAGAGACATGCAAGGCTTTTTATGATTCCTTCCAACTGGTGTCAAGTCAGCATCATAGAAACCTAATTTGTTGTCAGCCATTAAACTCGCCACACAATTCTCGAACTGGTCAGTTGTAGTTTCTTGGGGTACATAAGATTTCTTCAAAAACATGATTAAAGCTTGGGCATGAGCATCAGAACAGAGTAGTAATGACAACATGGAGATTTTGGAGGGGGTTTTCCCCAATTTTTCGACTATTTCGAAATCACTCTTCTTTATAAATTTCAGGATTTCCTCCATCTCTCGAGTGGAAGGCTCTTTAGCATGAACATCTTTGGAAGATGCCTCTATCTCAGCAGGCTCACTTGCTTTTTCTTTTCCTCTAGTGTCAGTACTAGGTTAGTTATTGGTTATGTGAACATGAGTTGTTGTAGTTGTCAGAGGGGAGATATCAGGGGAGAAGATCCTCCCCGTTCTTGTTACCTTACTAGAACCTGAAATATTTGTAACATCATTGGTCTTGTCTTCATTGATCCATGAATCTTGCTTTATTCCATGATAGTAAACTTTGGCACCATAGTTCCATGGAACTACTTTGTCGGAGGAGTAAGGAATTGGCCTAGGGGCAGTGATTATTAAAGGAGAAATTGTTGACTCATTTGAAATCCTAATAGGACCCTTTGAGGAGATCCTAAGATGCTTCTTGGAGATTGTTATTATGGAAAGGTCTTCGGCTTTGTTGATCAAACTTTTGATGGTATGAATTTTTTTCAAACAGGATCTCATGACTATCTATCAGGCTGTGAACACCTTCTTTTATCCATTTGCATCCATTTATTTGTTCATCACAACAATCATAGTTTTTTAAACAGCCAGGGAACACCCTAACTCTTAGCAAATTTCCCTTCACAGTAGTCAATGGAGTAGTCAAATTCTCAACGGAGGAAACAAAAGTAGTGTCATTAATTGACACCTTTGCCATGGTTCAACATTGGTGCATTTATCATATTTGGAGTTTTAGGTGGATCAAACTCAATAGTTTTGTTGTCTATTAGGTCTTAAATCTTATTCTTCAGAGCCCAGCATTGATCAGTTTCATTCCCAGGGTTGTTGGAATGATACGCGCACTTGGCATTTGGGTTGTACTTCGGTGATATAATATTTGGATTTGATGGCAGATCATGCAATGTCACTAAGTTGGACTTCAATAGATGTTTCAAGGCTTGGGACAGTGACATGCTAATTCTTGTGAACTGACTTCGAGGAACTTCAGATCGTTGATGGTTGGATGATTGTCTTTGAGCATATTGAGGGTTGGAGATCAAAGCATCATTAACATATAGACGATGATCCTTCTTGGTATAGACCCTTGACCCATAAACAACATTGACTTCTTTCTTGCCAGTAAAGGGCTTCTTAATAGTGCTTGATGTAGAAGCTGGTGCCATGAGAACTTTTCCACTCTTGATTCCACTCTCGACCCTTTCACCAGTCAGAATTAACTCAGTGAAACCAGAAGACGAGCTACCAATTAGCAAGTTAAAATATGGTCCCGTTAGTGTTCCCATGAACATGTCCACCATCTCCCTATTAGTTAGTGGTGGTTGAACTCTACCAGCAAGATCCCTCCATTTTTACGCGTACTCTTTAAACCCTTCATTAGTACCCATTGTCATTCCTTGAAGTTGAACTCTTGTTGGTGCTAAATCAGCGTTGCACTGATATTGTTGATAAAAAGAAGTGGTCAGATCTTCCCATGCGTGAATGCGGGAACCCTCCAATTGCTAAAACCATTCTAACTGAGTCCTAGCCAGACTCTCTTAGAAGAAATGGACCCAGAGCTTCTTATCAATAGTATGTGGTTGTATCTTGCGAACGTAGGACCTCAGATGAAGTTTTGGGCATGAAACTCCGTCATACTTAGGAAACACTGGTAATTTAAACTTATGGGGAATGACAACCCCAGGTACTAAGCCCAAATCACCAAAATCCAAACCAAGTACGGCTTGAATTTCCACGGATTTCAGTCTATCCTCTAACTGCTTGTATGTATTCTCGGTCGGTGGATACTGTTCATCAAAGTAGTCTTCATCCTCGGGAGCTTGATCATTTTCACCCCCAGAACGGGTGCTCCTTGCCTCTTCCACCTGGTTCTCGTCTTCCTTGGATGACTCTTCAACTATTTGTACCTGACAGACTGGGCGTTTAAACCTTTTCCCCATGTTGATGAGGGCCTTCTTCTTAGTCTTCTTTTTGGCTGCTAGCAGTGTCATCAACTCTTGTTGTCCCTTGGCCAGAGTCAGCAAGGTCTCTTGGAACTGGGAATTCTGTGCTTGCAAATCTTTCACGGTCTACTCGATATCCATCTTACTGAAATAAACAGTAGAAAGATGAGGAAACCTGTTGTGGAAAGCTTGCTTATGTTATGATACATGAAATGCATATGCAAATGATTTTAAGGACTTAGAAGATTTAAATTTATTTAGACAGAGAAGGAACAAACATTAATTGCATTAATAAGTTCAGATTGATTACAACATGCCTCTTGGGCTTATAATGGAGGAAGCAAAAATAATACAAAATAAACTCCAAAAAACAATAAAACGAATCAGGCTTCCCATGAGCACATCCTCTTTGGTGCAATGTAGGCGTTCAAACTTCGCTCTTCATGAAGTTGTCTCGTAAGCTCCAAAACCTCATTCTCGCTTGTGTAGAACTGAGTTTCGAAGGTGTCTCGCTCCCCTTTGAGTTGAATCCAAGATCTTTGCAACTCCTCGAGAGTGGTTGGCATGTTAGGATGCAGAATAGTGTAAGGAACATTCCCCTCGATAATAGGCTCCATAATGATAGGTAGGATGGCGGGGTAAGGCATCCCGAGACTTGAGAACAAGTTCGTACCTATTTAAGGTAAGGCTCAAGGGGGGTGTAATTTTTATGTCCCAATCTATTACTATTCACTTTATTTACCATTCTCCAAGCTCGTATGAACCTTTAACGATAGCCTTGGTCGTCGCCCTCGTAGTCGAATACCAAAGCTTAAATGAGCGTATTATGGGGACCATTTCTTTATGCATACCCAAACTTCCATAATGCAAGAGATTGGTTATAGGTGATACCTCCCCTAATGCCTAAGAGTGGTACATTAGGGAATTCACCACAACGGTCAATGATGGTAATATCCTCCAAAGATCGAGAACAACAATGGATATCCGAGTGCGAGAGTGACATCACCCTTTTAGACCATGTCAAGCCTTGCTCATTCTTCAACGTTGATCGAGGTAGGTGCAAAGTAAACCACCTAGACAGTAATGGAATGCAACACAAAAGAGTACCCCTTTTTTTCACGGTGCGAGTGTGGAAACAATGTAGAACGTCTCCAAGAAAAGTAGGTACGAGATTACGAGAGAGAAAAACCTTGATGGAATTCTCATCTATAAGTTGGTCCTAATTGGGAAATAGAACCAAACCATAGATTATAAGGGCCAAGACATCCTCAAAAGCTTTAAAATCCATATCTTCCCAGAAAAAACGAGTCTTCTCCAACAGAAATTTGGCTAAGAAACCTTTAACTCCACTTCTTGTCTCCCAATTTGCCACAATGTTAGATCTCTACAAAGGCAAGGCTTTGGCAATAACTTCAGGATTTGGAGTCTCTTCTAAACTAATGAATGGTATTTGATCCAGCATAAGCACTCCTAACAATTGAGAGAATTCTTCTAATGTAGGCACCAATTGGTAGTCGAGAAAGGTGAAGCAATGGTGCATAGGATCAAAGAATTGGAAAATCACACACATCATTTCTTCTTGGAAGTTTGAGGTAGCCAAGTTGAGAAGTCGACCATATTTCTTGGTGAAGGGAGAATCTTCAGGCACTCTTGATGCTAACTCTTAAAGTTGAGGATGCACTTTCACGAAGTTGATTCGGATGGTATTCCTACAAGTGGAAGTCATGACCTACAAAACAGAACAAAGATAAATTCCTAAATCCTTGAAATAGTTAGTGAGAATGCTTATGATGTTATAATGTTTATGATGACATGAATAATAATCACAAACAAATCACACAAAGACCTTAGGTTTAGGCTTTCATGGGTTTCATAGGTAAGTACCCTCTTGAAGTTTAGTTGGTTCAACCTGTCCTACAAAGTAATCAGATTCTAGGGAATCTCAATATCCTTGATCTTTCTTTATTGGGAATTATTTTAGCACAATCAATCTTTTCTTACGGCCAAAATATCCCAAAAGTATGATCTCAACGAGTGTAGTATCGAGTATCAACCAATTTTCAGTTTGCACCAAAGTCGGCTATCTCACTACTTCCTAATGGCCAAGTTATTCAATTAAGGGTTCTATGGCCAGTTAGAGCTTCATGACACTGCTCAGCGGCCCCATATTCTCCTTGATTCAACACAAGGGATACTGGTACCAACAAATGTGTCACACTAACGTAGTCATTTCTTTAACCATATTGGTCTATACCGTACAATTTGCGCAATCTATTGCTACTTACCTAATGATGTTCCCAGATCCGGGTAGAGGATCAATACAAACCCAAACAAGGACCCATAAATGTAAAGCAAAAAAATCAAACAATGAAAGAAAATAAATATGATCTAACTCTAAGGTAACCCCGCCTTTAAGTTATCCTCAGCAGAGTCACTAGTTCTGTAATACGGTGGGAGAACTGACTTGGGTGTTTGCATTTTATCACAATTGTTGCGGATAGAAAGAGTCGCCACCAACTTTTCTTTTATCCAATAAGGAAAGGGTGAAAAGAACAGGAAAGACCTTTGAGATATTTTTTTTAGTTCGGGGGTTAGGTTATGAAAAGGGAAAGTGTTACCACCCTTTTCATCCATAGTTATCTATGGGGTCTTAGTTGCTATCCAGCTCACTTTTGAAATTGATTTTGTTTGAAATGTGTTTGTGGTGGTTTTTGAAAGTATTTTTGAAAAGCGCATTCGTTTAGGCAAACTTTGTAATGATTCTTGTCTCTATAAGAATGCATACAAAGTGTTGGACTTTTGAAAATATTTCATGTTTTTTGAAAGCGTTTGTTGTTTTTTGAAAAGATGTTTGTTTTGAAGATGAATTGTGAGCAAGCAACTAAGAAATATTACCTAATCAAAAGTATTTTGTTCATTTCTCTCTTCTTTTGACATTGCCACCTTACCATTTATTGATAAGAAGCCCTATCTTTAGATGTAAAGAGACGAGTGTGGGTCATCGTATAGTCATAAAATGAAATGTCGTGAGATACCTTAGCATTCTTCTTAAGGGTCTAAGATCATTTTGAAGGCAACATTCGAAGCGTCATCGAGGGACTATGATCATTTTGTTTGTTTTTGCTAAGATGTCTCACATGCGTAACATGACCATTTTTCTCAAGGCAACCAAGTGGATTTAACCCTAGAGATGCAAGTGTGAAAGTGTTTTGATTTCATGCATTATTTTATCTTGAATTAGGGTTTTCTAGTATTGATTTTCTTTTTCCATACAAATCCTAATTTACTAGCATTTATATTTGAAAACGGTAAATTGTGGAAAGTAAATATCATATGCTATTACATCATTAGGAGATGGGGTATATAAATTTAAAAATGGGGATTGCAAGAAATTAAATCCTAATTATCTATTACAACCATATTGAATTTGAATAAATGTACAAGAAATGAAATGAATATAATGTACAAGTATGAATGGATAAGGAATGGATTTTATTTGGATTTTTGTTAAGAAAGATAGTTTTGACCTAATTAACTTAAAAGAAACTAATTAACTAAAATAAGAAAATTAAAATTAAGTTAATAAAAGAAATTAATTTATTAAAGAAAACAAGTTTTTTAGGGTTTTGTTTGTGAAAAAGTTTTAATTAAATTAAACTAGTATAAAAATTAATTAATTAAAAGAAAACCTAAGTTCTAAGTTAATTTTTAATTAAAAGAAAATAAATTAAACCTAAGTCTAATTTCTAATTTATTTAATAAAAGATATAAAGTTGTTTAAGAAAAATATATTTGTCTTTTCTAGTTTAGAAAAGAAAATAAAATATAAACATAAATAAAATATTTTTGGATTTTTATTAATAAAATTAATAATAATAATAATGATAATAATAATAATAATAATAATAATAATAATAATAAAAATAATAATACTAAAAGAAGAGATAAAAAGAAAAAGAAAATATAAAAGATAAAGTCAGGGGGTGAAAATTTGAATTTGGGAGTTTAGAAGTAAAACAGTTTTAAAGTCTGGCCCATTAGTGTTTTTGTTAGTCAGAATAATAATAATAACCAAAAAAAAATTGGGCATACGTGATGGTTAGTAAGTAGGGGGGATGTGAGTGAAAAAAGTAATTGGGCTTGCGTAGTTTGAGTTGAGGCCCAAAAAGATTGTTATACAAACAAAGAAGGGTGTAAGAATAGAATGAGAGGTACGTGAGTGACTAGGCTTGGGAGGAAGGGAAGATTGGGCCCAGTTATTTGTGTTTTTCTTATTTTATTTTTTTTTAACAAAACAAATAAACAAAACTTAGAAAAAATGCCTCATTTTAACAAACCAATCTCTCTCTTACTCTCTCGTTCTCTCTAATAACTCCTCACCGGAGAAAAAAACCAGGTCGCGCCAGAAATCTCCCTTGCAGAAGCGACAACAACGGCGATGTTTGGATATTGATTTTTTTTACATCAATCTCTTCCTCTCGTCCTCCTGGTTACTAATCTCGTGTTTGTTTTCTCATATTTCGCATGGTTTCACGTAGATCTTAAAGGGGACAAACGAAACCCTAGCAATTGGTTTCGATGGATTTGGCGCTGTTTCAGTAAGATCTTTTCTCTTTATTCTTCTCTTTGTATCTCTGAAGGGTATGGTTTTAGAAAATGATGGAAAAAATTTGTTTAGGGTTTGTGTTCTGTTTGCTTCTGTATATTTACTTGTGAACTTGGTTTGAAAATGATTTGAGGAGTTTGTATTTTTGTTTTCAAAATAAAATGAAAGTTTACATTTTTATGTTGCTCTGGCTCAGTCTCTGTGTTGCTGAGTTTCTATATTTTTTGTGGCTTTGCTGAAAATGATTTTTGAGGAGTTTTGGTATGATGGAACAATGGTTGGGTTTTTGTATGTTTCGGTTTTGCTGTATGTTTTATATATTTTATGAACAGAAATTTGAAAGGGTTATGTGGGTTGTTGTTACAATTTTTTTTTATATCTCTGTATATTTTTCTTTTGCTGGAAAAACTCTCCCCTCTCTTATGAACTCAGTGTTGTTCCTTTATACCATGAATTTATTTGCTTGTTTATGAGGGTTTTGACTTTGGGAATTAGCATAACAGGCTTGTCACTTTTGCTGGTTTGTTACTTGTTGCTTTTACTGATTTTTTAAATAAGTCAACTTTGCCTCTGACCTTGCTTGTTGGCTCTTTGGACTGGTTGCTGACTTTTGCTGATTTTTTCTGTGATGTTGCACTTGTTTGGCCTTGCACAAACTTTGTACTTGTTGTATTTGCTTTGTACAGATTTTGTACTGTGATGAATGCTTTCTGAGTTTGTACCATGTTGCTTGCTTTTGTGGTATTGATTGCTTTGATTTTCTGTGAACCAAAAGCTTTGTCTTTTGAGATGTTGCAGTACAATTATTTTGGCCCCGGATTTTGACATTACAATTTCTGAACTTTTCTTTCTTTTTTCTATGAACAAAAGTATTTTCTTTTGCAGTAAAGTGATTTGAAAACTATGAATTTTTCTTTGACATGAAACAACATGAGATTTGTTTCTTCTTGTATGAACACATGATGTTAGTTCTGATTTCTATTGATCTCTTCTTCTCCTTTTTGTGAACAAAAATCTACTTTTATGATTTGCAAAAAGTAACATTTTCTAAGTCAATGATGTATGTTCTGATTTTGTGAAACAACATGTATGAGGCTTTTTTTCTGTTGGGCTTGAATTGAAACCCTGTTGGGCTGAACTCTGATTTGAATTCTTGTTGGCATCTTTTCTTCTATTGTGAACCAAAACCATTAGTGATTTGCAATAGCATTGGCCCATGATATAAACTTAAATGTTTGAGGCTTTACCACACAAAATACCTTTCTTTTATTATTCCAAAAAACCACCCTAATGATGAGTTTAAATCATTTGTAATTTTGTTTATTTTGGATTGCTAACTCTTGCTTTCTTTGTTTTATGCACAAGATAAAAATGGAAAGATCAAGGAGGAAGTTTGAAGATGCTTGAAGATGAAGACATCTCTTTATTTTGTAATAGAAATAGGAAAAATAGGAAAATTTTATAGTTTATGCCTTTGAAATTTTAAATTGAATTTTGTAATGATTTTGAAATTGTTTTGAAATAGATTTGGAGTTTTTGAATAATGAAATTTGAAATTTTAGAAATCTGGATAAATGTGAAAGAAATTTTAAAGAATAATGTGATGTAAGTTATAATGTTGAAAGAATTAAAATGTAATATATTTAAAAAAGAATAATGTGATGTAGGTTATAATGTTGAAAGAAATAAAAAATGTAATATGTTTAAAAAGAATAATGGGATGTGTTGAAAAATAATAATGATGTAATTTGTAACGTTGAAGGAAGAATAGATGTAAATAGAAAATGTAATGCTTTTGAAAAGTAAATATGATGCAATTTGAAAGGAAAATAGAGAGTGTGATGTTTTGAAAAACAAATGTGAAAGAAGAGTTCTGGAAATCTTATCTTGTGAATGAGAGACTTGGCATCCTTGCATTTCCCATGACAAACAAACTTGGAATCTAAGCCATAGATACTTGAATAAGGCTCGCATTTCTCGAAACAAAACAAAGTTGTCAGACCGTGCAATTAAACTCCAATTGAAGCTTCCTCAGTGAGTATTAAATGAACATCAGGGTTTGAATCAATACGACCCTAATTCGTCTCGTCACGAATCAAAATCCCTTAATTCGAGGTGAACTCAAAACAAGCCTTAATATTGTGCAATCACTAAAACACGAATTTTGATCTCAATAGATGTCACGTCTTTAAGAGTAAAAATCCTAGCTCAATACTAAAGGACAGGAGACACTTTGAGCACTTGCAAATTTGAAACTTTGAGGAATTAATTGACGTGGTTGGAGGTTTGAGAAACCTTAAACAGTTGAAAAACCCTAGAAGAAAATTTTAAAGGAAAGGGAGGGCAAATTTTGGGGTACAACAGCGTGGTATCGAGGTGGAACCCGTCAAAGTAAAAGCTATACAAGGGATTCCAGCACCGAAGATAAAAAAGGAAGTATGTGGTTTCTTAAGGAGATTAAATTACATCTCAAGGTTCATATCGCATCTAATAGCTACATGTGATCCTATATTCAAATTATTGTGAAAGGATCAAATGGTAGTATGGAATGATGATTTCCAAATAGCCTTCGAGACAATAAATCAGTATCTACAAGAGCCACCGATCCTAATGCCACTAGTTCCTGGAAGACCACTCATCATGTATCTGACAGTGCTCGAAGGATCAATGGGTTATGTTTTAGGACAACATGACCAAACAAGAAGAAAAGAGCATGCAATTTACTACCTCAACAAGAAATTTACTAAATGCGAAACCAAGTACTCGCTCCTCAAGAAAACTTATTGTGCTTTGGCTTGGGCCACTAAGAGGTTGAGGCAATATATGTTAACCCATACCACATGGTTAATAGAAAGACTGGATCGTCTAAAGCATGTGTTCAAAAAGCCGGCTCTTATAGGGATAATCGCCCGATGTTAGATGCTACTATCAGAATACGACATCCAATATGTCACTCAGAAGGCCATCAAGGGGAGTATACTAGCTGATCATCTAGCTCACCAACCACTTCTAGAATATCAACCTATGAAGTTCGACTTTCCAGACGAAGATGTCATGGTTATAGGTGACTATGAAATACCAGGACCTGACGAAGGACCCAAGCCAGGGGCACGTTGGACACTCATGTTCGACGGGGGCTTCAAATGCACTAGGGCACGGTATAGGGGAAGTCTTGACTTCTCCAATGAATTATCACAAGTCCTACACTACAAGGTTGTGTTTTGACTGTACCAATCATATCTCCAAGTATGAAGCCTATATACTAGGACTAGAAGCTGCCACTGATATGATAATAAAGCACCTCGAAGTATTTGGGGACTCTGCATTAGTTATATACCAAGTCAACAAAGAATGTGATACTAAACACCCAAAACTGATTCCATATCAAGATTATGTTTTAAAGTTGGTTGTGGAATTCACAGAGATCACTTTCTGTTACATCCCACGAGAAGAAAATCAAATGGTAGACGCCCTAGCAACTCTCTCAGCCATGTTTAAAGTAGTTTGGCCAAACCATGAACCACGCATCACAATGAGACACTTCGAAGAGCCCGCACATTGCCTTGATATTAAAGGAGGTCCAAATGACAACCCTTAGTTTTACGACATCAAGAAATACCTCGAAAAGCAATAATATCCTAAAAATCCCTTTATCATTGACCAGTGGACCTTGTGGAGGTTAGCCTCAAAATTCTTTCTGAGTAATGGTGTGTTGTACAAAAGAAACTACGACATGGTACTACTTAGGTGTGTCGAGAAACAGGAAGCAGACCTGCTCATGAGATAAATCCACGAGGGAACCTTTGAAACTCATAAAAATGGGCACACCATGGCTAGAAAGATTCTACGAGCACGCTATTATTGGTTAACAATGGAAGTCGATTGCTACCACTATATGAAAACATGTCACAAATGCCAGATCTACACCGATAAAATAAATGTGACACCAACTTCTCTGAATGTCATGAGCTTCCCTTGTCCATTTTCAATGTGGGGAATTGATATGATTGGCACGATTGAGCCGAAGGCATCCATTGGACACAGTTTCATAATAGTAGCCATCGATTACTTCACCAAGTGGGTATAAGTAGCATCCTTTGCCAATGTGACAAGTCAAGTGGTTACGCGATTTATCAAGCAGAATCTCATATGTAGATATGGGGTTCCAAGCAGGATTACTACAAACAACGAGTCAAATTTGAACAACAAGATGATAAAGGAACTGTGCGACAATTTCAAGATCGAATATCATAACTCCTCACCATACAGACCCAAGTTGAACGGAGCCGTCAAAGCAGCCAATAAAAATATCAAGAAGATCATTCAGAAAATGGTGAAGACATGCAAATATTGGCACGAAATGCTTCCCTTTGCTCTACATGGCTATCGCACTTCCGTGCACACATCAACAGGCATGACTCCTTTCTCTCTGGTATATGGCATGAAGGCAGTACTTCCAGTTGAAATAGAAATACCATCACTTCAGGTTTTAATGGAAATAAAGTTAGAAGAAGTAGAATAGGTTCAGACGCAACTCGATCAGCTCAACCTCATCGATGAAAAACGCTTGACAGCTTTATTCCACAACCAACTGCACCAAAAGCGGATGAAGAGGGCCTTCAACAAGAAAGTTCATCCTCGGATATTCAAAGAAGCAGATTTAGTTCTCAAGAAGATTATGCTACCTCGCCTCGATTCACTTGATAAATGGACACCCAACTACGAAGGTTCATATGTAGTAAAAACAACATTCTCCGATGGTGGTCTCATCCTCACAACAATGGATGGGGGAGAACTATTGCATCCAGAAAATTCAGACACAGTAAAAAATATTATGTATAAAAAGCTCGCTAAGCTCGAACCTTAAACAGGTGACTTAGGAAAAAAGGAGCGTCCTGGTGATTGAAATCCCTAAAGGGAGACCCAGGCAAAAATTAGGGACATAAAAAAAACTATCTCGGTGGATTGGAAACCCAAAAGGGCGATCCAGGAAAAAAGTAGGGATTTTATGCAAAAGAAATAAAAAACAAAAATACTACGATCTAAGAACCACGACTACAAACCACGAAGGGAGAGATGGATCTAAATCATACGACTCAATCAAGGGAGATAGGAGTCATTAAAAGGATATTGGGGAACGGAAGTAGCAATTATCATTTTCATTGCCATTTAAAGTTTTGAAAATTTCTGTAAATACCTCTTTCAAGGAATTACATATTGTACTTTCGTCTATTCAGAGGCATATCAATAAAACATTTGCTTTCTTTTCATATTTCAAATTGCGTTTTTTCTTTTTCAGACTTGTTTACAAAATACTACGTTTATTGCTTGTGAATATTGTGTCGAAAACATTTCGAGGGAATTGACAAATAAAAGCATTTGATAAAACATCGAAAAAGCATTTTGGTTAGAAAAACATCAAAAAGAAAATCCACATCTACGTCTACTCCTGCACTTACAACAGAAAAGTCTACATATATGCCTATGCCTACACCTGAACCTCCGACATAAGAAAAGTAAAAAAAAACTTGCTAATACTTTTCACCGCGTTCAAATAAATTAAAAGATACTATAACAATGCAAAATACATCGCTAGGGGATTGGAAACTCAAAAAAAATGGTTTAAAGTAGAAAATGCCGGAAATAGTCTTCATAACATTTCAAGGCATACACACATTTTACACACACTTTGCACATATTTTGCATACACAGACACCCAATACACATACAATATGGGTTCCATATCAATATTAGACATCATACACATACATCATACAATAAATAAACAATCTCACCCTTGATTTAGCTATCTAAGGGTTAATCATCAAAGCACACTTCTTTCTACAATCCAACCCGTCACCTAAGACTCCATGCAGTGATGTGTTCAGCTCATCACCTAAGACTCCATGCAGTGATGTGTTCTCTACAACATAGCCCATTACCTAAGACTCCATGCAGTAGTGTGCAAAACCCAGTACATTTCCTAAGACTCCATGCCGCAATGTTTGAAAGCCAAATAAGATCTGTCACCTAAGGCTCCATGCAGTGATGTGTGCAGCCCATCACCTAAGACTCCATGCAGTGATGTTTTCCTCTACAACATAGCTCATTACCTAAGACTCCATGAAGTAATGTGCACAGCCCATTACATTGCCTAAGACTCCACACTGCAATGTAAGATCCATCACGTAAGACTCCATGCAGTGATGTGTTCAGCCCATCACCTAAGACTCCATGCAGTGATGTTTTTCCTCTACCATGTAGATTCATTACCTAAGACTCCATGCAGTAATGCACGAAGCTCAATACATTGCATAAGACTCCATGCAGCTATGTATTCCCCTCTCTTTACCCATTACCTAAGACCCCGGGTAGTAATGCACGGAACTTAGTTCATTGCTTAAGACTCCATGCAGCAGTGCAACATGACCCATTGTCTAAGACTCCATGCAGTGATGTGTTTCCGTCTCTTCACCCATTACCTAAGACTTCACACAGTAATGTAGGACACTCCCCAATATAGATCATTTCTTAAGACTCCATGCAGTGATGTTCGAAATCTAAATTTAGATCATCGCCTAAGACTCCACGCAGTGATTCGCAAACATAACCCATTGCCTCAGTCTCCAAGTAGCCATGAGTTATCAAGTGTTGTTTATTCACCCCCCCAAATGGATGAATAAGCAAAACCAAACCAAAACATACAATATTATTATCTAAAGCTCAAAAACATATGCCTCGTCGTCAAACCCTGGTAAGAAATATATCATCAGCTTTGCCTATTTCTTCAAGACTCATAAGGGTATGCTATATCAGCGTGGCCTTATATTTGTTGGACAAATTTTGGGGTATTCGATGTATTCAATAAACTCCCAATCAGAATGCGCAAGACTTGTGTATTCTCACGCTATTCGATTGGAAGACAATTGAATAGGGGAAGCTGTCGTACCCAAAATTTGCCCTACCTTTACGATTATATTTTCAAGTTTAAAAGTGGAAGAGAGATGTTTCGATTAAGGATGGTTCAGCAATACCTAATGGCCCATTTTCAAGAATCCAAGTCAACAAGGGGGTGTGTCTTAATTCAAGGGAGTGGGGCTTTCTAAATCAGAAAGACCCATATGCCCGTAGGCCCATTTACGAAGCATGTTAGCCAATGGCCCATGAGATTCGAATATTGGAATTTATTTAAAATGGGAATTAAGTTTTAATTACATAAAGCCCATTTAGGTATTACTGTTTTAAAAAGAGGCGGGAAGTGTCAATATGCAAGCCCATCTTAGAAGGCTCATTTTCGTTGGTCATTGAACGATAAAAAAAGAAAAGGGGTGTGTGCACAAAATATTTTTCTTGAAAGCTTAATAGAGATGGACTGGGCCAATTTGATGTTTTTATTATTGTTTTAGTTCAAGAGAAAAAATATTGTCATTAAACACTGTCTTGATTAGTTATTTTATAGGCCCATTAACATCCTCTAAGCTGGCCCATTTGGCATTCTGAGAACATTATTTAATAGTTACTATGTTTCCAATTATCTTTTAGATATTTTAAGAGATTTACTTGTATTTTATTTTTATAGTGTATAATAAAAGTTTTAAACGGGATTCTTTTTTAATATGGAAAACTGTTATTGGGTCAGGAGAAAGGAACCCATTTTGGGCCCATCAAAATAAAGAAAACATTGTTGTAAAAAAAAGACAGTGCTAGGCTGGGCAGAAACGTGGTTGCTGTTTGGCCCAAAATCAGAAAAAACCTTTGTTGGGTAGAAGAAAAGAACGCATGGTGCAAAGCTCAATAGCCGGATTTACGCATGTTTCAAACCAATTAACTCTTACTGTACAAATTATAATCAAATCAATGCTTAAATATAATTTTTTGCTGCAAATCAAATCCCAGATTTTTTTATAGTACAAAACATAAAACAATTAAATCAAATCTTAAATATTACAGAACAAATCTTAATATTGAATTAAATCTTCATTACAAATCGAATCCCGGAATAATATACAAATCAAATCTCAGGAAAACATATTACAATTACAATCTGAATCAATTACAGTAATGTCTAAATCACTAATTGATCAAATTTCCTAATCTAAGATAACAAATTGGTAACGAAAGTTTTACAAAACCCTAAAATCTAATCCTATATATTCTAAAAGAGAAAATACAGAAAAGGGAGATTATTGAGAGATCGGAGGAAGAACACGAGCGAGGAACAAACCATTTGATTTGCTGTTGAAGACGAAGAAAGGAGTGATTAGGGTTTCAACATCTGAAACCCTAATCGCTATTGTCGTTGTCGTCGCACCTTCACCACCATCGACCACCACCTTCAAAACCTGTAAACAAGACGGAGAAGGGGGATTAGCTGATTAGACACGCAAAAAAGCCAGAAAACAAAATAACGAAGGGGTAAAAACTCAGCTCTCTTTTTTATTCTTATATTTGGGTTTTGTTGGGTGGTTGTAATTAAAAGTGTTCGATTTAAGCTATAGCACCGCCGTGGGGGAGAGGATTTTTTTGGGTTAAGGTTGAAGACAAGGGTTTGTAAGGAAGGAGAGAGGGAGAACGAATAGAGACTGAAATGAAAAAATAAAATGAAAGTTGAAAGAAAACAATATGTTATGTTCTGGTGTTATGCAATACATGCGCGATTACCATAGTTAATATGTTCCCTCAATTATATCCATACGATCATCATCACCATCGACCACCACCTTCAAAACCTGTAAATAAGACGGAGAAGGGGGATTAGCTGATTAGACACGCAAAAAATCCAGAAAACGAAATAACAAAGGGGTAAAAACTCAGCTCTCTTTTTTATTCTTATATTTGGGTTTTGTTGGGTGGTTGTAATTAAAAGTGTTTGATTTAAGCTATAGCACCGCCTTGGGGGAGGGGATTTTTTTGGGTTAAGGTTGAAGACAAGGGTTTGTAAGGAAGGAGAGAGGGAGAACAAATAGAGACTGAAATGAAAAAATAAAATGAAAGTTGAAAGAAAACAATATGCTATGTTCTGGTGTTATGCAATACGTGCGCGATTACCATAGTTAATATGTTCCCTCAATTATATCCATACGATCATCATCAAACGGCCGTAAGGCCAAGTCTCACCATAAGAACTATGCACCCTCATGCACCCAATTAGTCAGGACCCAGTTCAATATCTGAACTCGGGCCCAGTTTCTTAGCATACCCCCTGTTTTACTCGTTAACTGAAACACGCACCCCAGGCTTACTGGGCCTGAATTCAATATCTGAATTCAGGCTCTGACTTTCACACCTCACCCTTTTACTACTCAAAATAAAATGCACCCCCTGCGAATTAATTAATTAATTTATTTATTTATTATTATATTTTTTTCCTTATATTCTCTTATTATTATTTCTTCCTTTTATAAATATTATTATTAATAATTTATTTATCTAATTTTTATTTTTACTAAAACATTATTATTATTATTAAATAATTATTTAATTCAAACTCATGCATATATATTTATATTATTGCATTAAAATATTTTTAATCATGCATTAATTAAGAAATTTCATAATTAATATGATTAAAATATATCTAACAAATCTTAAATATATTTTTCGCAATAAACTAATCTAAACAATAATTTTTGCTAAAGGGTTCCAAATTTATTCTGACTAATCGCGCATTTAGTCCAAAATTCCGCTATCTCTACACCCGGTAAAAATGCAAGGCAATTCAAAATACTTTTGCAACCCTAAAAAATACAAACCCATACGAACTACGAATTGGGACTCTGATTCCTCATAAGATAATACGTAGGCATACGACTAAAATTGTGGTGAGTTCCCCTATTAAAAATTAAAACTTTATTTTACCTAAAACCTAAACCTAAACCTAGTATCCTTAAGAATAAGGTAGATGAAAGGTGCCTAACATCTTCCTTTCGTCTAAAGAGGTCCAAAACTTAGAATCTCTATTTTACAATTTAGGGTTTCCTATTAGATGTCCTTCCTTAGGATAAAAACTAGTAGTGGCGACTCTTGATTTTAAATCCAGTTGCAACACAAATCTTTGGGATGCGGGAATTTACAAGCCAAAAATGGGGAAATAAAAGAGTAAAAAGTCATAGTTAAGTTATTACAATCCTTTTGACAGTTGCATAATTTGTGAAAATAATGCAAATAAACGCGCATAGAAGGGAAACCCTAAAAAAATGTAAGTGATAAAAAGAAATATTTTTTTGTTGTTTTTTGCATTTTTTTGTTTAGAAAAAATAGTTAAATTAAATTAAAGAAACCCTAATTCTAATTAGTTAATTAATTAAAGAAAGGTGATTAAAATAATTAATCAAAATTAACTTAATTAATAAAACCCTAAGTCTAATATTTTTTAATTTTTATGATTTTATTATTTTAATTAAAAAATAAAACTGATTAAAGAAAAATAAATTTTAATTGAGATAAAATAAAGAAAATAAAAAAAAAAACTTGATTGGGCCTGCGTTGAAGGAGAAAAGGGGGGGGGGTGAATTTTAAAACTGGATCCAGGCCCAATATACCAGCGCAAGATCCAATGAGGGCAGTTTAGGAGATCCACCATGGGAGGATGCTCCAGGGGCGTTGATCTGGCC
Source organism: Vicia faba (assembly GCA_948472305.1). Lineage (NCBI taxonomy): Eukaryota > Viridiplantae > Streptophyta > Magnoliopsida > Fabales > Fabaceae > Vicia > Vicia faba. The sequence goes on from OX451740.1 coordinate 1,109,491,477, forward strand.
CTGTGACGGTCTAGTGACTGAAAGCTGAAGGTGTATGGTAGGCGTTGTTGGGAAGTATTACATTGAATCTGCAAGCATAAAATGTCAACAAAAAAAACAAAACTCCCTCGCGCTTGGATCGATCCAAGGTTCAACAGAGGGTATGCCTTAAGTGTGTGTGTGTGTGTGTTGCCACAGGGGTAGCGTGTTTAATCCGTTAGTACAATGTAAACAAACGAATATAATATAAAATCAGTCATATTCTCATTTTTCAAATGCGCGCCCAGTCAGATTTGAATGGACCATTAAAGGGATGTCATGCCTGCTGCCAGAGTCAACAAATTTCAGGGATGTCGGAGTCAATCTCCGGTCATCCCTTCCGGCCATGTAAGATCCTAAACCTGCACAAACACATCAATTAAAATGTACAAAGTACCCTATCCCCCTTAAAATATCCTCCTGTGTCCAAATCTAGCCTTAGTTTTCCCTGAAAGTCTCAACATTTTGAATTACAAACCAAAAACCGTAACACGGTTTGAAAATGGCATATCACGATTCAGTCGTCATGAACATCATGTGATGCTCTTAACCTGTTCTAATGATGCATAAAAACTCATACATACATGTCAAAGCATTCAAAGGCGCATAAAAATAAGGATTTGATTTTTCAGAATTTACCAAAATGGTGATGATCGAAGGTGGGGGTTCCTACGTGTGTTGGGCTTCAAGGAGGGTCAGGGTAAGCTCCTGGGACCTTCAAGGAATGGATAGAGTGCTTGGTTTGTCCTGGGTGCAACTAGATCGTATGGTATGTGCTTGCACGATTTTGAGAAAATTTGAACACCTTTAGGGTTTGTGTGAGGTAGACTGCGTGTGACCTTGGATTCTGAATGTGCTGTGTATTTATAGAGGGAGGGATGAGAGTAAACAAGTATGGAAAAGGATCAAACATTAACTTTGGTCTTAAAAGAAAAAAAAATCAAAATTTGAAAAGTTTCCAAACTTCATGATCCATTTCCATTTTCGTTTGCTTTATGAACCTGGCCATCTTGCATGTATCTTGCACGAATTTGGGCCTCATAGAGTCCAGCTCATAAGCCTTGCATGCTTAGTCCATTATATTTTCTTTTTATTTGATTTAATTTATATTTAAATGAATAAAAATTCAAATAAATAGAAATAAAAATCAAAGTTGTGCATGGATAGGTTTAGAGGTCCTTGGACATATCATGAATATGTTTGAACTCCTAAAAGTTAGGCCCAATTGTTGTACCCCAATCTTTTCCCCTTGTAAGTACGAAGTGCGCCTAAGAGGAGGGGTGACTTAGGTACTTTAAAAAATTCTGGTTTTAGTGATGATGGATATTATTTTTCTGGATTATGGTGAGTTTATGAAAGAGTAAAGTGCAGAAAAATAAAGAGACACAAGCGATATATCCTGGTTCCCCTCACAGTCCGAGGGTACTCTAGTCCCCTTTCAACATGAAAGAGATTTCCTTATTGTCGCAAACTTAAACAAGAACTACCCAAAACCAAGAACAATCCTCTTGGATTTTCACTATGTCAACAATGAGAACAATCCTCTCAAAGTGACTTCACTTGTATCCAACAATCCTGGAAAGACAAGATTTATAAAATTACTTAAAATTATTTCCAACAATCCTGAAAAATAAGTAAGTATTTATCAATATTTGATTTGAGTGAGTTTGAGTAGTAATGATCACTTTGAGTGATTTAATCAATGAATTCATCTTATCTTCCAATGATAATAGTATACAATGACTCAAGATATATAATGCTCAAAGTTTTCTGGTTAATAATATGTGAAAGTGTGCAGAAAACTTGTGTATGAAAATGTATAGCAGCTTGAGTTTGATTTTTGAAAATTCAGAAAATATAATTGGAAGAGGTGCAGAAAATGATTTTGAAAATGAGTATTTATATGTTCATAGAACCTTTTTGAAACAACATAAAGTTCTGTAAATGAATCATGAACAATTTCCAAGATTGAGTGAAAGGTTTCCATGAAATGGTGTTATGAACAGGCATGTGCAAAGCTGCTATTTTTCAAAATCGTACAGCATGCAATCGATTGCACCCTTTGTGCAAATCGATTGCACGGGGTTTCAACAGCTAGAATTTCAAAAGTTTTGAGTGTGCAATCGATTTCACAAGTGTGTAAATCGATTGCATGTGAAGTCAGTAGCAAAAATTGATTGAGTGCAATCGATTGAACAAACATGCAAATCGATTGCACTGAGAAACAGTAGCAAAAATTGATTGAGAGTAATCGATTGCACAAACATGCAAATCGATTGCACTGAGAAACAATAGCAAAAGATTTGAAAAAATTGAAGCATGCAATCGATTGCACTAATATGCAAATCGATTGCACTCAAGAGAAAAATGATTTTTAGCTTAGAAAAACATGAGTAAAGGTTTGGACAATATAAAATATTTCTTTTTACCATTTAGCATCTATGTCTTAAGTTCAAAGTAAGTATTATCATTATACCTTGAAATTTTGCTAAGTGCTTGAACTGAAGACTTTATTCACAAATGATTTTAGCTGAGTCAAAAATCTTTGCCTTCTTTGACAATCATGGTTTGTCTTCATCAAAACAAAAGTGCATTTGTGAAGGTTGCTTTTACATTCTCCCCCTTTTTGATGATGACAAAAGATCTTGCTTGATGCGATGTAATTTCCAGAAAGAGCTTCTCCCCCTAAGATGCATAACTCTCCCTTTGTATGAGAAGGTTGGAATCCTTTGAATTTGTTCATCTTGGTTGAAGAGTACCTTAAAAAATTAAGACAAGGAAATTTACAAGCATAAAGTACCACATCCTTCTCCCCATTTGACATTATCAAAAAATAAGGGAAAGATGGGGAAAAAAACAGTAATAAAGTAATATTAAGAGGAAAACTTAATTAATCATGCATCACAAATAGTCTAACGATTACAAAGAAATTTAACAACAAACAAAATGTAGAATAACAGAACAAGGACATAACAGAACTTTATGGTTGATTCATGTCCCGGTTGTTATAGAACCAAGATCCTTGATTTGGAAATTGTTGTTGTAGAGGAGGTTCTGTGTAATGTTGTGGAGGTGCAGCTGGATTATTTGGGTCATATGGTGGAATGTGAAGATGAGAGTAAAGGTAAGAAAATTGTTGATTCACATCTGTGCGGAAGTCATTAATCCGGGTTGTTGTAGAATCGTTGATAGCATTCCATTGGTTGTTGATGTTGGTGTTCATGGAAGCAAATTGTTGAGACATGAAATCCATAAGATCTCTATTGCTTGGACTAGAGGGAGCAGTAGGTGGAGGAGGTACAACTTCACCACCTCCGACTTCTTGATTGTTCCCTTCATCACCAACCACATCTTCACCAATGTAAGTTGTAGTTTTTGTTTCTGAATTATAATAAACACCCATTCTTGAGTCAACATTCTTGATTGAAATCTTATGAAGATTTGGATCCATATTGACTTTCTCAAACCCAACAAAATCAACTCCAAATTCGTCCATAATTAATGTAACAAAGTAAGCATATGGTAGAAATTTCGATTTTGCATCGACTCTCAGCATATGAACCATTATGAGCCTTGCCCAATTAACACTTATTCCTTTGTTTCTTGCATAAATCAGCTACATTTCCAGGTCAGTCACAATGCAGTGGTTTCCAGCCCGTGGAAACATAATATAGACCATAAAGTAATGAAATAGTCGATCGTCTATATAAAAGTTACTTGCACTCCATGAGTCTCTAGATGGAATCACTCCGCCTAGACCACGAATCCTTTTGGCACGGAATTCAACTTCACTTAATCTCCCAATGCTGTAATAAAATTCCTTTTTCCTGTAGTCATCCCATGCCTCATTTTCAGGATCACACAAAGAGCTTCCAGTGTAAGGAATATGAAGAATCTCATCAATAATCTCAAGGGTTAGAGAGATTCGAGTACCCAACACATATGTCATTATCTTGCCTTTGTGGGGAGTTTAATTGTTGAAAAATACTCTTACCAGATTCGGATAATATGGACCAAATGATGAAATTAATGGTTCTAGTCCATAAGTAGTTAAATCATTTTGAAAAGAGAAACATTCCCGTGGAAAGGATGATAGCATACCATATTTAGGATTGGACACTATCTTTCTTTGAAAGTCCTTTGTGAATCTTGCTTCTTGTTCTTCGGTGAGAGATGAAAGTAATGGATTCTTAGGGGATGAATCAACCTTTTTCTTCCCTTTCTCTAAAGCTGACACCTTTCGTTTTTGCCTTGAAGCCATGGGTAAGGTATTTTTAGGGTTTTGAAGGTTTTAGGTTTTTAAGAGATGGGTGTTTGATGAGCTGAAGTTTGGATATGATTTGTGAGTAGATAGAAATGAGTGGGTTGTATTATATGTAATGAAGTTTAATTGGCTTGGGAATATGAGAGAGAGAGAGAGAGGAATTTTGACCAACAAATATTTCTGTCATAAAAGCATGTTACAGTGGGTGCAATCGATTTTCATAAAGATGCAATTGATTTGCACATAAAACAGAAGCAAAATAAAACTGAAACGCACAAAGTGCAATCGATTTGCACTTATGGTTCAATCGATTTGCACTGAAACATAAAGGTCAAAATTAAAAACACTCAGTGAGCAATCGATTTACACTATTGTGCAATCGATTTGCATCAACCCAAAAAGACCAAAAATAGATTTTTCTTAAACTTAAACACCACTTAACATATATAATAACATATAGCATGGTGAAAAACATATATATATAAAATCATAACAAGGACAGAAAGCACCTTATATGTCGTGTTCATCAAGAATGCCAAGCTCTCGTCGAATCTTGTAAAACGGTTCTCTTGCCAAAGGTTTAGTGAAGATATCGGCAAGTTGAATATGAGTATCTACAAATGTTACCTAGACATCTCCTTGAAGTACATGATCACGAAGGAAATGATGTCATATATCTATGTGTTTGGTTCTTTAATGCATGACCGGATTCTTCGTAATGTTTATTGCACTTGTATTGTTGCACCGTAGAGGAATGCATCCTAGATCGAGTTTGTAGTCACGAAGTTGTTGTTTGAGCAACAAAATTTGAGCGCAACTACTACCCGCTGCAATATATTCTGCTTCGGCCATGCTAAGAGCAACTCATGCTTGTTTCTTGCAGGCCCATGATACTAATGCATTTCCAAGGATGTGACAAGTATCACTTTTGATTTTTCTATCAGTTTTACAACCTGCATAATCCGTGTCAGAATAACCAACTAAGTTGCAAACACTACCTTTAGGATACCATAATCCGACATTTGTTGTCCCTTTGAGATACTTCATGATCCTTTTCACCTCCGTGAGATAAGATTCCTTTGGATTTGCTTGAAAGCGAGCACATAGACAAATACTAAACATTATGTCAGGACGACTTGCCTTCAAATATAATAAGGAGCCAATCATACCTCGATACTTTGTAATGTAGATGGAAACACCTAATTCATCTTGATCAACATATGTACCGGAACCCATTGGTGTAGACATTGCCTTACAATTATCCATGTCAAATCTTTTCAAGAGTTCCTTGCAATACTTGGACTGGTTGATGAAGATGCCATCTTTTAATTGTTTGATTTGAAGTCCAAGAAAATAATTCATTTTACCCATCATGGACATCTTAAATTCTCCTTGCATCATTGCTGAAAATTCTTCACACATTTCTTGGTTTGAAGATCCGAAAATGATATTGTCAACAGACTTGAGCTAGAAAAGTGTCATCTTTGATTTTCTTGATAAACAGAGTCTTGTCAACTTTGCCCTTTTCAAAACCTTTTTCGCATAAGAAGTTGCTTAAACGATCATACCATGCCCTTGGTGCTTGTTTCAACCCATAGAGAGCTTTCCTCAATTTTAATACATGAGATGGATTCTTGAAATCTTCGAACCCCGGGGGTTTCTTAACGTAGACTTCTTCAGTGATATATCCATTCAAGAATGCGCTTTTGACATCCATTTGGAAAAGTTGAAAATTTAATGAGAAAGCATAGGCAAGTAAGAGACGAATAGCTTCTAACCTTGCAACTAGAGCGAAAGTTTCTTCAAAATCTATTCCTTCTTCTTGATTGTAGCCTTGTTCTACCAACCTTGCTTTATTCCGAACAATTATTCCATTTTCATCAAGTTTGTTTTTAAACACCCATCTTGTTCCAATAATGTGTTTGTTGCTTGGCCTAGGGACAAGTTCCCAAACTTGATTCCTTTCAAATTGATTAATTCTTCTTGCATAGCGATAATCCATTGGTCATCGCCTAAGGCTTCATCAATTTTGGAAGGTTCAATTTGAGAGAAAAACGCCATGTTTAGGCAAGTATCTTTGATACTTAATCTTGTTGTCACACCTTGACTTATATCACAAATTACTTTATCGATAGGATGATCTCTATGAGTTCTCCATTATTTTGGTAGATCATTGAGATTTGATTCTTGTTGGGGTGATTCTTCGTGTTGAATTGGTTGATCTTTGGAAGTATTTTCTTGAGGACCTTCTAGTATTTCATCATCATCATCATCACAAACAATATTATCCTCCTTGGAGGGGTTAGATTCATCAAAAGATACATGCATTGATTCTTCAATTGTTAAAGTTCTTTTATTGTAGATTCTATATGCCTTACTAGAAAGAAAGTAGCCAAGAAAAATACCTTCATCGGATTTTTCATCAAACTTACCAAGGTTATATTTGTCATTGTTTAAGACAAAGCATTTGCATCCGAAAATGTGAAAGAAAGCAATGTTTGGTTTCCTCCCTTTGAAGAGTTCATATGGAGTTTTCTTCAAGATCGGTTATATGTTAACTCTATTGCTAACAAAACATGTCGTGCTCACCGCATCTGCCCAAAAATATTTTGGAAGATTTGAATCGCTAAGCATCGTTCTAGCAAGTTCCACAAGAGACCTATTCTTTCTTTCTACCACTCCATTTTGTTGAGAGTCCTTGGTTCCGAGAAGTTGTGAGATATTTCAGGTTATCTATAAAATTATTCAAATAGAGCATTTTAAAATTCTCCGTCATGATCACTTCTTATGGAGGCAATTGTTAGAGACTTCTCATTTTGAATTTGTTTAGCATACTTCTTGAACGCCTTGAATGCATCACTTTTATGCACTAAAAATAATGTCCAAGTATATCTAGATAAATTGTAAACAATAACCAAAGCATATACATTACCTCCGAAACTTCTTGTTCTTGATGGACCAAATAAGTCTATATGTAACAATTGTAGTGGCCTTGCAGTAGACACCACATTCTTAGATTTGAAAGTTGATTTTGTTTGTTTCCCTTTTTGACAAGCATCACAAAGTCTATCTTTGACGAAATTTATCTTAGGCAACCCAATGACAAGATCATGCTTGATTAGTTTATTCAAGTGTTCCATGTGAATATGAGCAATTCTTTTGTGCCACAGCCATGACTCATCGTTGTTCGCCATGAGACATTTTACCTTCAAAGATGGATCATCAAGGGAAATCATGAATATATTATTGATTATTTTACCTTTAAGTATAAACTCATGTGTGACTTCGTCTTCTATCAAGCATTCATCCTTGGTGAACTTGATCTTGAAGCATATGTCACAAAGTTGGCTAATACTAAGAAGATTGTGCTTTAGTCTTTCAACATAAAGAACATCTTAAATGGATGTGAAAGGTGGAGCACCAACTTTGCCTTTGCCACGAATTCTTCCCTTATTTTTGTCTCCATAAGTGACAAAACCCTTGGCCTTTAGAACTAGATTTGAAAATTGGTTTATGTCTCCTGTCATATGCTTTGAACAACCACTATCAAGATACCAAAGATTACATGTGGTCTTCAAGCATACCTGCAAAACAAAATAGGCTTTGTTAGGTACCCAAGTTGCTTTGGGTCCTTCATAATTAGTGCCTTTCTTTACCCACACATAATGCCCACTTGCCACACTAAAGTTTCTAACATCGCAAGCATTAGGTGTATGGCCTTTAATACCACAATAAAAACAAGTAGGTTCAAAGTTACTTCTATATCTAGAACGATAAGATTTCTTCTTAGGAAATGTTTTCTTTTTAGGATAGTGATGAACTATTTTAGATTTGTTCACTTTCTCTTTGGATGATTGATCACTAGCCTTAACAAAGATAGTTTTATTAGAACTTGGTTTTGAAAACTTTAAATATCCAAGTCCACTTTTATCATTGGAGTATCTTTGTTGACTAAGAACACCTTCCAATCCAATTTGGCCTTTTCATATCTTTCAATGACTCTTTTTAATTGGACAATTTGGAAAGAGAGTGATTCACAATTTTTGCTTACAAAATTATGTTTTTGTTCATCACTTAATTTTTGTTTTTCTTCTTTGAAATCGTTTTCCATAGATTCACATTTTTCTTCTAAGGATGAAATTTGTTTCTTTTGAGATGAGATAGTTTTATACAGAATTTTGCATTCATTCAATATTTCATCTATAGCACCTTATGCATCACTATCAAAAAGAAAAAAAATCATTACTTACCTCATTTTCTTCATCATCGGAATGGTGTGAGGCCACCAATTCTAGATTTGCACTTTCATCACTATCAGAATCGGATGAGAAAATTATTTCATTATCCTCCCATGCAACATAGGCATTTTTGTTCTTGAATCCCTTTTTTCTTTTGTAGCCACCTTTCTTGGAGAGTTTCGGACAATCCGGCTTGATATGACCTTGCTTACCACATTCATAACATGTGACTTCTTATTTTGATGTGGAAGCTTCCTTTTTCTTGAATTTTTTCTTTCCTTTTGAATGAGAAAAGGATTTGTCATTTCTACCAAAGAACTTACCAAGCCTTTTAATAAGAAGCATGGAATTTTCATCTTCTTCCGGATTGTCTTCCTTTTCAGCTTCCTTGGAATCTATCTTCAAAGAAATATTCTTGGATTTCATCTCTTAATTTTCATGTTTTTCAAGTCTTCCGAGTTCCGTTTCATATTCTTGAAGTTTCCCAAACAATGTTGCGGACGTCATGGAGGAGAGACTTTTCTTTTCTGAAATTTCTGTTACCTTTAGTTGCCATTCCCTAGTTAAGGACCTAAGTACTTTCAGATTTAATTCATCATTCGTCAAAGTCTTACCAAGAGCACTTAGATGATTTGTCAAGTGCATAAATCTCTTTTGTAGGTCAAGAATGGTTTCTCCGGGCTGCATTTGAAATAATTCATATTCTTGACTCAGGGTATTTAGTCTTGATCTTTTAACTTTAACAGTTCCTTCATGAGTTTGTACCAAGGTATCCCATATTTCTTTTGCTGTTTTGCATGCCGAGACACGGAAGAATTCATCCATGCTAAGTGCACCTTGAAGCAGGTTTATTGCCTTTTTCTCATAGAAAACCTTCTTCTTATCATCTTCGTCCCATGCAGTTTTAGGCTTTGATGAGCCAACACTATTGATTACCGTTATAAGGATAAATGGACCATTCTCGACGGCATCCCATATTTCTTCTCCTTGTTCTTCTAGATGTTCCTTCATGCGTATTTTCCAGAAGTCAAAATATTCAGCACAAAATATAGGAGGCTTGTTGTTACTACCACCATCTCTGAAAACGGGATTTTGATTTGCGGAAGGCATTCTGGATCTTTTAGGAATAGGTTACCTATAACCTGCTCTGATGCCAATTGTAAGTACGAAGTGCGCCTAAGAGGGGGGTGAATTAGGTACTTTAAAAAATTCTGGTTTTAGTGATGATGGATATTATTTTTCTGAATTATGGTGAGTTTATGAAAGAGTATAGTGCAGAAAAATAAAGAGATACAAGCGATATATCCTGGTTCCCCTCACAGTACGAGAGTACTCCAGTCCCCTTTCAACATGAAAGAGATTTCTTTATTGTGGCTAACTTAAACAAGAACTACCCAAAACCAAGAACAATCCTCTTGGACTAAGAACAATCCTCTTGGATTTTCACTATGTCAACAATGAGAACAATCCTATCAAAGTGACTTCACTTGTATCCAACAATCCTGGAAAGACAAGATTTATAAAACCACTTAAACTTATTTCCAACAATCCTGAAAAATAAGTAAGTATTTATCAATATTTGATTTGAGTGAGTTTGAGTAGTAATGATCACTTTGAGTTATTTAATCAATGAATTGATATTCTCTTCCAATGATAATAGTATACAATGACTCAAGATATATAATGCTCAAAGTTTTCTGGTTAGTAATATATGAAAGTGTGCAGAAAACTTGTGTATGAAAATGTATAGCAGCTTGAGTTTGATTTTTGAAAATTCAGAAAATATAATTGGCAGAGGTGCAGAAAATGATTTTGAAAATGAGTATTTATATGTTCATAACACCTTTTTGAAACAACATAAATTTCTTTAAATGAATCATGAACAATTTCCAAGATTGAGTGAAAGGTTTCCATGAAATGGTGTTATGAACAGGCATGTGCAAAGCTGCTATTTTTCAAAATCGTGCAGCATGCAATCGATTGCACCATTTGTGTAAATCGATTGCACGAGGTTTCAACAGCTAGAATTTCAAAAGTTTTAAGTGTGCAATCGATTGCACAAGTGTGTAAATCGATTACATGTGAAGTCAGTAGCAAAAATTGATTGAGTGCAATCGATTGCACAAACATGCAAATCGATTGCACTGAGAAACAGTAGCAAAAATTGATTGAGCGCAATCGATTGCACAAACATGCAAATCGATTGTACTGAGAAACAGTAGCAAAAGATTTGAAAAAATTGAAGCATGCAATCTATTGCACTAATATGCAAATCGATTGCACTCAAGTGAAAAATGATTTTTAGCTTAGAAAAACATGAGTAAAGGTTTGGACAATATAAAATATTTCTTTTTACCATTGAGAATCTATGTCTTAAGTTCAAAGTAAGTATTATCATTATACCTTGAAATTTTGCTAAGTGCTTGAACTAAAGACTTTATTCACAGATGCTTTTAGCTGAGTCAAAAATCTTTGCCTTCTTTGACAATCATGGTTTGTCTTCATCAAAACAAAAGTTCATTTGAGAAGGTTTCTTTTACACCCCTAATATTTCTCTATCATCTCATACCATCACAATACAACAAGATCACACACTAGGCTTTGGCTCTTCTCTTTATCTTTAGCTTTGCTCATGGGGAATCACTAAGAACCCTGACTTGTACTTTTGTGATCATCTATGTTTTGTATTTATTAACCTTTTAACTAATAAATATAATAAAAGTTTTCCATAATTGATGATGTTATAGGTGAAAGCACAATGCATTCCATCAAGTTGATCTACAGGTTCATGAATCTATTGCCATGCCTTCTTCAACAAAGCTTCATTGAGATTCAAGCTTCATAATTGAAGATTCTTTGATTTAATATCATGAAAAAGTCTATTATGAATCTTCATTCCTCAAGTTGTCAAATATAGTTTAAAGATACAAGGGTTGATTGAAGAAGTTTAACCTAATTGGATAAGTTTTTGATTTATTGGTCACAAGTGCATGTTTCCCTCAATTCTCAATATTTAGAAGTGGTTATGGTTGCTATGGTTCCTCATTATCATCCTCAACAACATTTTGTTTACAAGAAAAAGTATTTGTGCAAGGAGGCTTGTCAAAATTGAAAAGGGTTTCCAAGGCATTTTATTGCTCTAGGGGGCTAGGGTGTTGAACTTCTAAAGGCTATATCTTGCTCATCTTTTGGTATTTTTGAGTGATTCCAAAAACATGCTTCTCTTAAAAGGGTTATCAACAAATCACTTCAAAATTTTCAAGAAAAGTTTGTGTGGAAGATACCTAATGATGAAGAAAGATTACAAGTCCTCTAGATAAGCCATCAAATTCCCTTAGGCGACTTCAAAAGATCATAACTTGGTCAATTTTTATCTCCTTGAGCCCATTATTTTTCCATAATGATCTTGAATATGTGAACTTCCACTCTTATTTTATGTGCAATGTTTGAAAATGGATGGAAGATGCCCTAAGGATGCAAAAGATTATAGGTCATTTTATGAATTTTTGCCAACTTCACCAAGTCATAACTTTCTCATTTTTTGAGATTTTAAATTGTTCAAGTCTCAAAATGTAATTCAAGAGATCTAATTCATTCCATCTTTTTTGGTCAATAGAAAATTTCAAATGGAAGTCCATGTTTGAATGCAAGACATTATAAGTCATTTTTTGAAGAAAAACTTAGAATTTTTCTAAGTAAAAAAGTCAACCTATTTTTCTCAACTTTGACTCATCACAATTTTCAACTCAAGCATCCATTTGATTCCATTCTTTTCAGATTATAAAGCTTGTGATCTCGTCTTTCTAAAGCTTCAAGAATCATGTCCTAAGACTCCTTGAGATGAGAACACCATTGATTCAAAAATGGTACCTTGAAACTCAAGTTTCACTTCAAATCAGAATTTGAAATTCATGTTGTGGCTTCTAAACATCAAATTAGAACATATTTTTGGTCTAAACATGTTAAACCAACTTGCCAAAGTGGATTTGAACCTTGAAACGCAAGGATTGGATAAGTTTTGATGCTAAATAGGTCACACCTTACTCGTGTATCAGGTTCACACGAATTCCCTCCAAATCTCATAATTTCACAGGCTTGAGCATTCAATCAGCTTCCCTATAAATAGAGGATCATACCTCATTCATTTTCTCAATCTTAGAGAGCCAGAATCACCCTGCCAAAATTCTTCTTGAACCCAATTTTCTGCAACTTCGAATTTGCTTTTACAACTTTCCTCAAATCATTTTCTTTGTCAATTCACCATCCTTGAACCTCATTGAAGCTAACAGAAGAAGAACCAAACTCTAAGACTTCCTAAATCGTACTAACCAAGTCAATTTTCAGAGCTCTGCATTTGAACTTCAATAGGTAAATTCCTTTACAAATTCTCTCAAACTTTGATACTGTTATGAAGCTCTTACCATTTCGATTCTAGTCGCAATATTTACTTTCAATTAGAAATGTGTTTTGAACATGAAATTTCAAATATCTTATCAAATATTCCCTTCCACAATGACTGAGCTACACCTTATCAAAAAATTTCGCGAGGGTACCATTGGAATCGTCTTGAAGAGATGAAGCGAATGATACTGGTCTCGAACTCTAATTTTACTATTTCAGGGACCTGCAAATCTTGTGGCTGGAGGTTGAAGATGACCAACGTGTCATCTCTCAACCAGTGGTAGCATGCCACACTTTTTTTTCATATATGATTTAATTAATGATTATGTGTTTTATTCACTAAAGACCATGATATGCACAATGCGTTTGATCCATTGGATTAGCTTACTAACGCGTTTTGACTCTCATCCATTGGTCCATATTTTTTTGAATTTATTTTATTTTGTGATTTTTATATTTTATTTGTTTTAACTTCAAAAATTCATAAAAAAAACCATTTTAACTTCAAAAAAACTGAAAAAATTATGAAAAAATACTTTTGATTTTTCTCTTTCTGATTATTTTTTTTTTAATAATTTTTATTTTATGTTTTGATATTTTTTTATAATTTTTCACTTTATTTGAATTGTTTTAAATGTTTAAAAATACTTTTCTTAATTTTTGAATTCTAAAAAAATATGGAAGGATCCAATGACCTCTTAACAAATATTGGTGACCTCATTTTATTTTTATTTCCGACTTTACTATTTTTCACAATTTTTTGTTTATTTTGTCTATTTCTTTTAATTTTAAAAATAGTTTCTGACTTTAAAAAATTACCAAAAAATTTATATAAATATTTGAGCTCATTTATGATTTTTCTATGGTCTTGTTTGATTTTTCTTGGATGTTTTAAATATAGTTTCTATTTTCTACTTTTAATTTCATTTTGAAAAATATTTTTCTTTATTTTTTAAATATATTTTATCTTGTATATATTCTGGCTGATGTTGAACTATGAGATTTTGATCATGAGCTTTATTAACATCATTGAATCCATGGTGTTGAGTTTAACTCCTTAAAAAATGGATGAATGATTTTAATAATAGCTTGATTAAATTTTTGGGTCAAATGTGGTTTAATTCTTACCCCATCCCTCTTCATCTTATTCCTTTCTTATTTTACTAAATGTTATTGGAGAGTAATTTACATATCATTTCTCAAAACAAATAGTACATAGATTGCTATTGACCGACCTTAAAATAGGTGCGACTTCTATATAAGTCCACTTATGATTGCTTAACATAGCGCTAAATTTTTTCCCGATTCGAGAAATGATCATTTGTGGCCAAAACTTATGTTTGTAAGCCCAAGTATGTTAATTTGAATCCTTTGATCCAATATCCTTGAGATTCATTGTTAGGAGGCTTTGGTCTTATCAATCCTCTAATGAATCTTCATAAGCTTTGGTTAAAGTGAATCACTTAAACATTGTTGATCATTTATTGTTGCTTTGAGAATTTTAAATGGATGATATACTTGACAAAAAGCAAATGAAACTTATTGTTGAGAGGCTTTGATTTTATCAATCTTCTAATGAGTTTCAAATGCAAGTTTCGAGATGGTCATTCAACTAACCTCTAATTCCTAACAATTGACTTTATTTTGTGCCTTTACTTTATGATCTTTACTTTAAGCACATTTATTTTAGCATTTACATTTCATGCTATTTTCATCTTTTCTCGTTTGAGCATTTACTTTTAGGTCATTTTTATTTTTCTCAATTGAGCTTTTCATTTCCTTTTGAAGATACTTAATAATCAACTTGAACCATACATTTTTTTAATGTTACTTGGACTACTTGGTTAATATCCTTGGCATTATGGAGTAATGATCTTCATAGACTTAGGATTAGGGACTTTGACCTACCTTGAGACCTTGTGACCTCAACTGTTATTTTTTTCTGGAGTTCTTGGGGTTTACCCCAAGACATTGGGTTGCTTATTTGCTTTGTGTGCAGATTAATTTGATTACATGCTTTGTATGTGATTTGGAATTCATCTGTATACAGCCGTTACTCTTCCCAATTTTTATGAACACTTAATGTGATTGAAGCTTATTTTTCTTAAGAGGTTTATTATCTTTTCTTCTTTGGTTTCAAATCCAAAGATGGGAATTCTACATTGACTAGTTATGTGAAGTGTTGGCTTCTTGTTGGTTAGACGGTTATTTTCCCTAGCTTTTACTTTATTCTTTAGGATAGTTCCTTCATCTCCTCCCATCTTCTTTAATTTCAAAAATCTTCTCCTTCCTTTTGAAAACTCTTCTTGTTTTTAAACTTGAACCGCTTTCATAATAAACTTTGACTTAGGTCCATGCAATTTCAAAATATTTTCTTAATCAAACCTTAATTAACTTAATAATACTTTGAAATTTTTGTGAGAAGACTAAAAGTCAATCAATCTCATTCAAACCATTTTTCCACTTTGGCTTCTTATCTTAAAAGTTTCTCAAAATATTAGACTCTTGTAAATCCTTGTAGTGATGCGAACTACTATACTTCTATGATATGTAGTGAAGAGAGATATTTTCCACTTGGGTGTTGAGTGAGGCTTTTTTTTATTTTAAAATCCAAGTCATGTCCTCCACTTTGAGATTATGCAAATTCTCCTTTCTCATAATCTTGGGTAGTAAGTATATACTTCCACTCGGATAAGACGATGATGTCTCATCTCTTAAAATTGACCAACATACTTGTGCTTCAAAATTTTTTAAAGGTGAACTACGTGTACCCTGATCTCCTATTTAACGGAAGGTGGTACCTAGGCACTAAAGGTTCGCAACCGCGGCGGGTCCAAAAATCATAAAAAGAAATATACTTCTTTTCTCATCCCCACAATCTATTTTTTTTACAACATTTATAACCAAAATATACAGATTTTAAAAGAGGTTCCTCAGGAGTACCGTAGATGTTTAGGGTGTTAATACCTTCCCTTTGCATAACCAACCCTCGAACTTAGATTCTCCCCCTCCTCTTTTTGGGTTATTCACTCTTTTCCCATTCCTTTGGAAACAATAAAGCGAGGTGGCCATTTTTATTTTGATCTATGCGAGTCAAGTCAATCCAGTGGCTTAGTCTAAACATTTCTGCCGCTATACCAATAACCAAAAATCACAAATTTCTCAATTGAGATTTCATGCATTTCTTGAAAATTGCCCAAATTGTGCACCTCATAACTTGCTCAATTTTCATCTTTTGAAGATTATCTTGGACTTTCTAGAAAGCCCAAGATGTCCTCTACAATCTCTGTGTTGATCATTTTTGGTTTTGAAGATATTATCTTGATGTAAGTTTCCTTGACAAAAAGTGTCTTTTGGTGACTTTTGAAAATGACCTATAATGTACAAAATCATATCTTCCAAATGAAGCATTTTTGGACTTGAGAATAAAAGTAAAGTTGGAGATAATTGAATTTTATTCAAAATAGGCTTTGGTTTGGGAATATTTGATGAAGTATGTGAAAGTTATGCCTGGTGAAAGTTCAGTTGACTTCTCCTAAGGAAACCCTAATTTGGAAAATCTTGACTTTTGATGATTTGAGGGATTTCCTTAAGGAATCATTGTCAACCCTTGATAAAATGATTAATATCACTTTAAAATGTTTATTTTGACCAAAAATCTTGAAGTTTGACTATATGTTGACCGTAGTTGACTTTTTTGACAAATACGGTTGATTTTTAAACATTTGAGCCATTGATTGAGCAAACTTGTGTTGTAGGACTTGAAACTTGACATGAACCTAATTGAGGGCCTATGAAGAACCATGGAAGCCACTTGATACCTTTTCAAACCAAATTTCCTTGAGAAATTACAAACCCTAGTTGTAGGCTTTTGGCTTAGGAGGAGCATCCTGACTAGTCAACTCACGAGTATCCTGAGTGTCTGATAAGCCTTGGAAGAATGCCTTGAAGAAAAATGTGAGGGAAAATTTTGGGGTACAACAGCTTCCCCTGTTCAATCTTCTTAAACCTGGAGAGTTAGATTTTCTCGTCCTTCATTCGTGACTTAAAGGTAGAAGATGATTGAACACCTAAGTGCCCAGAAATTTGCACTCGCTTGTGCAAGAAGTAATACTGTTGGTTGAGTATACCGGGAATGGGCTTATATATGCCATTTGGAGAAGTGACAGAGAGTTGTTGAAGATGGGCTTATAGATGCCATCCAAAATAACCGTTGACTTCAACTAGAAGAAGTATCGGAATAAATCTTTGGTCGATTTAATTTGAAATAGAAGAGGTCTTTCACCTATTTTTTAACTGGAAGAAATAAATCTTCACCAGAAGAGGTCTTTCTCCTGTTTTTAACTGGAAGAAATAAATATACACCAGAAGAGGTATTTTGCCTGTTATTAACTGGAGGAATAAATCCATACCAGAAGAGGTCTTTCACTTATTAATTGAAAGAGATAAATCCATACCAGAAAAGGTCTTTAGCCTAATATTAACTAGAAGGGATGAACCCATACTAGAAGCGGTCTTTCGCATGTCATTAACTGGAAGAGATGACCTATACCAGAAGAGGTCTTTTGCTTGTGATTAACTATAAGAGATGAACCCATACCAGGAGAGGTCTTTCGCATGTGATTAACTGGAAGAGATGAACCCACACCGAAAGATCTCTTTCGCCTGTGATTAACTGGAAGAGATGAACCCATACCGAAAGAGGTCTTTGGCATATGATTAACTGGAAGAGATGAATTCACATTAGAAGAGGTCTTTTTCCTGTCATTAACTGGAAGAGATGAACCCACACCAGAAGAGGTTTTTCGCCTGTGATTAACTGGAAGAGATGAACCCATACCAGAAGAGGTCTTTCTCCTGTCATTAACTAGTAGAGATGAACCCATATAAGAAGAGGTCTTTCGCCTGTGATTAACTGGAAGAGATGAACCCATACCCGAAGAGGTCTTTCGGCTGTGGTTAACTGGAAGAGATGAACCCATACCAGAAGAGGTCTTTCGCCTGTCATTAACTGGAAAAGATGAACCCATACCAGAAGAGGTCTTTCGCCTGTAATTAACTGAAAGAGATGAATCCATAATAGAAGAGGTCTTCCGCCTTTTATTAACTGGAAGATATGAACCCATACCAGAAGAGGTCTTGAATTGTCTTTAACTGGATAAGAATCAGAAAAATATTAGGGTCGATTTAACTGAACCAGAGAAAGCGTCTACTGGAAATGAATCAGGATAAATCATTGGTAGATTTAAACTGAACTAGCAGAGGTTTGTTTGAGAATTACCTTCTAAGGAAAATGTTGAAATAGCCCTTCATCAGGTGTAGCCTTTGAACAGACGGTCTGGTCATATAAGTAGTTGATTATGTTTGTCGATTGATCTTTCCTAAAAAGGTGAAGTGCTAGATGTATGCGATGTCATGGTGTATTAAATGCATTGCGGAACATTATTCTTAAAATAAATGATATTGTGCTATATGCGTTTTGTATGCATATGCTATGAAATTTGGTAAATGATGTATGAATGCGACATGTTTTTGAAGTGCATTTTCAAATTCGAGCAGCATCTTTGTCTGGGGAAAATAAACCCCTGACTATCAATGGGGATGAAGAGTATGTGTATCTTCGATCTTTCGGGAATTGTTTTCACTGGGGATTCCTACTTTATTATTTGAGGAAAATCTGTTGGGGAACATTGATTTCTGCTTTTTGCTTAAGGAAATCCTACATGGAGAATGTTAATTCCTGCTTGAGGAGAAGAGTTCAAGAACATTGGTTGTTCATTGCTCTACTGGGGAGTTTATACCCTGACTGAGGATAGAAGAGATGGGTAACCTTCCCGCTTGTCTGGGGAAATTTAGATTCAATAACAACCCTCTCGGGATAGTGGAAACTTCACTGGGGGAGGATTTTAGCCGGTGATTTATGGTAAAATCATACTCAAGTTGGGGAGTGTCAGAATAAATTTATGCCTTGACTGTATCTGAAGATGTATTGAATGGGTATCAGAATAATATCCATATTTGGACTGTATCTGAACCGTATCTGAAAGATGTACTGAATGAGTATCATAATGGATCTGTATCTTGATCATATCTAAACTGTATATGGAAGAGGAATTTGGAATGAGTGCCAGAATGAATATGTATCTTGATTGTATCGGCACTGTATCTAGAAAAGAAATCTGGAATGAGTGCCAGAATGAATCTGTATCTTGATTGTATCTGCATTATATCTAGAAAGTGATCTGGAATGAGTATCAGAATGAATTTATATTTATACTGTATCTGAATTGTATCTAGAAGTGGATCTGGAATGAGTGTCAGAATGAATCTACATTTAGATTGTATCTAAATTGTATCTAGAAGAGGATCTGGAATGAGTGTTAGAATGAATCTATATTTAGATTATATATGGACTGTATCTAGAAGTGGATCTTGAATGAGTATCAGAATGAATCTATATTTAGACTGTATCTGAATTGTATCTAGAAGGGGATCTGGAACGAGTGTCAAAATGAATCTATATTTAGATTGTATCTGGACTGTATCTAGAAGTGGATCTGGAATGAGTATTAGAATGAATCTATATTTAGATTGCATCTGGACTGTATCTAAAAGATGGTAAACTGTTGGTGAAGTAAACCTTGTTGATGGAGAAGTACTCTTGTTGAGAAAAAATCCTTGTTAAGAAAATGAATTATGCTGTAGAGCAGAAGTCCGAAAAGGGGTTCTACAACCTTGGAGGAACAAGATCAACTAGGGAAGAGAAACTCCATGAACTGTACTAATTGGAAATCCGTAGGTCGGTGATATTTCCAGGGAGAAGATCATACTCCTTTATCATCCAGAGTGGTATGTCGTGGAAATTGAGGGGAATGTATGAACTTGTGAAGATTATTTTGTGGAGATAATCTCATGGAAGTGGCTCTATGGGGATCCGTGGAGACTTGAACATACCTCAACCTCTATATCCCTTGGTGAATGTTCATCAGGGAGATAAGTCTTCTACTGATAGACAAGTGACGAGATGACGGGACAAAGTTGTACACTTTAATCCCTAACTTTCACCTGGACTGTCCTTTCAGATTTTCAGTCCACCAAGATAGCCTTTTTTGCCCAAGCCGCCTTTTCTTGTTTTTGAATTGCCGGGTGTACAATTTTATTTATATATCCCTAATTTTTTCCCGAACTCTTTTGGTTCACCGGGATGCACTTATTTTTTCCTAGACCAGTCAACCTAGCAGGTCTTTTTTCACGCGTAGTATTTTTTGACTATGTCCACGTTCACAGGGTGCAAAGAATTGTCACTGTCCATAGTCGTAAGTGTTGTAGCACTGCCAGAAAATGTTTGTTTGTTCGTAGATGGCCCTTTGATGGAACTCATGTTCAATGCCCCAAGTGATTCAGATGGAGATCTGCCCTGGCTATTCGGAACTTTTGAGAGATTCTTTGAATCTTGACTTGACTACCCTAGATCATTTAGACACCATGTCATACCCCTAGATTATGAAAGGCATGTTACAATAAATGTCTTTTCATCTGAAGTTATTTTGTTCATTGAGAGGATTTTGGTTCATTGAATATCCTTTGTGTGAATTTCTCTGTTGTCGAACAATTACTCATATGCAAACAATGGCATTTTAAAAATGGAAAGCTTATGTCTGTCTTGAGTTTTGAAAATGCATTTTTAGTAAACAAACAGAATTTTATAAGAATAGGAATTCAACTCAGGATTTATAGTAAACCTTACAGGAGTCAGGATACCTTTTGTAACAGTATGCTTTCGAACTAACCCATGCTTCAGCTAGGACTTTTAAAGGTTGTAACATGGCATATTTCACGGTTTAAGAAACAAAGGATAAAGGATAAAACTTTATTTATACCCAACCCGTTCTTCATGATGATCTTCAGTCTTATACTCAGTTAATTGTGTGTTTTGGATTCCAATTGAGTTTGGAATCTTGGCCCTGATATTCCGGTGATGGTTCAGATACTGAAAGTTTATTTGAGAAGGAAATCATCATTTTTTTTTGTAATAATTTTTTTTTGTTCAGGATTTTTAGCGACCTCTTTTTTTTTTTAATTTTATTATCCCTACCTTTTGCCTGAACTGTTTCTTATGTGATTACAGTCAGCGAGATGCCCCAGTTTTTTCCTTAAGTCTCCTTCATAGGTTTTGACTTAGAGGGCTTTTCTTTTGAGAGATAATGACTGTCTGTTTTAATGATTATGCAGAACCATCGTCGACTTTTGATTCGGGAGGATATCTTTGATATCACCTATTGTGTGCGAAGTGAATGCTTGTGCATTTGAATTAACTGACAAACTACCCTGCCCCATGTTATGATTAAAGGTTTCAATTTTTGAAAAAGAAAACTCCTACTTCTTAGGCTCAAAGGGGTTGATTAGGGATTATATTCCTTATAACTCCACTATTTAGGATTTGAAACAACACATTTACATCATCAGTAAGGTCTATTCAAAAGCATATTGTATGAGATTATAGTATTGTTTTTGTGATCCTCCCTCTAAAGGCTTACATCTTTTAATCGAGAGTTAAATATCACAAAAAAGAAAGTAAAAGCATAGTTTAAATATAACCAAAACGAATGGATTACTTCAAGAAAAACATATGCAATGCACTAATGGAATAACAAAGTTTGACATAAAATAAGTGTTTGAACAATCAAAAGAAATTACAATTTGAAAATTCTAATGAACAAAAAGTCTCTTTGTCTGAAATTGTCACCTCAGATGGTGTGCCTTTGAGGGATGGCAAAAGAATTCAATCAGACCATCTTGTGTGAACTCTAGCACTCCTTCGTCGATCAAGTATGGAATATTATTTTTCAATGCCCAACAACTATAAGTGTCATGCCCAATACTATTGGAATGATAAGCGCATCTCACATTATGATTGTACCAAGGAGAGGAGGTGTTGGGATTCTAAGGAGGATCCTTCAGCGTAATCAACTCCATCCTCAACATGTGTTGCAATACTCGAGCCGAGGACATGTTGATTTTGGTGAATTTCCTTTTGGGCATGTCCTGCTTACGCTAATTGCCTTGTCGTTGTTGTTGCACCAGTGCTGAATTAGAGATTAGCACTGCCCCCACAGATTGGTTGAGATCACCCTTATTACGATCCTTCGGGTCGTACACAGTACTAGACTCCTTCTTTCCATTGTATGATCTATTCTAATTACTTAAAGATGCAGTCCCCTAAATTTCACTGCTCCTGATTTTATTTTCAACATGTTCCCGCATGAACATATCACCCGATTCCCTGCCTGCCAAGAGAGGTTGATCATTTATTAGACCCCAAATTTTAGCAGTTTTCCCCAGACGGTCGTATCTGTCTTGATGAAGCTTGCTGATGAGAATCATCAACTCTTCTTGTCCCCGGGATAAATTTTGGATAAGAGCCATCTGACTACTCATCTGGATTCTTATCCATTCCATTTCAGCTTGCAGTTGTTCCAATTAGTCATCCTTGTTATCTTTAGGATTTTTCTTGGCCATGTTCCCAGCAAGGAGTGTTTTCAATTCTTCTTTCCCCTTGGATAGATTCAGGAACATTTCCTTGAATTGAGCATCTTGAGTTTGGAGATCTCTGTCGTTCTGTTCAGGAGCCATCTTCCTTGCTGAAATAAACAGCGAGAAAATGAGAAACTTGCCTTGCAAATACCTGTTATGTAATGACATACATGCAATGTTTTCAAGGACTTCGGGAAATTTAAATTGTGAACCAAAAGGAAACAAAGATTTTATTAGAAAATTTCAAATTACAACTGCCTTTTAGGCTTACAAATGAAGATAATACTCCTAAAATCTAAGAATCAAGTTTCCCATGGGCGCTTCCTCTTCGTGCTGATGTAGGCATTAAGACTCATTTCCTCGTGAAGTTTCCTTGTGAGATCCAACACTTTCTTTTTGTTGGCATAGAATTGAGTCTCAAAGGTATCTCGTTCTTCCTTCAGTTGAATCCAGGACTTTTGAAATTCCTCGAAGTTAGTAGGCATGTCAGGATGGAGAATTGTATAAGGCACACCCCCTTCGTCAACAGGCTCTACAATTAATGGTAGGATGGTTGAATACGACATCATGAGGTTTTAAGCGTGAGATCGCACCCATTTGAGATAAGGATCCATAGGAATGAGGTTCCTATGCCCCCAAGTCTTTCTATCAACCTTGTTTACCATGCCCCAAGCTCGTACAAACCTTTGATGATACCCTTGAACATCGTTCTTGTAGTCAAACACAATACCCTGGATAAGCACATCATGAGGACCATTCCTTCGAGCATAACTGAATTATCATAGAGCCAAAGAAGGGTTATAAGTGATACCTCCCCTAATGCCAAGGAGAGGGACATTAGGGAATTCCCCACAGCGGTCAATGATAGTGACATCCTCAATAGATTGAGAATACCAATGAATATCTGAATGAGAGAGCAACATTATTCTTTGAGACCAACCCAAACCTTGTTCGTTCTTTAACACTGATTGAGGAAGGTGTGAAATAAACCACCTAGACAACAATGATATACAACATATAAGAACCCTTCTCCTCTTCATGGTACGAGTGTAAAGATAATGCAAGATGTGCCCGAGCAAAGTAGGCACAGGGTTACGAGCCAGAAAAATTCTGATAGCATTCACATCTATGAGTTGGTCAGGATTGGGGAATAGTACTAACCCATAGATTAGAAGAGCCAGGACTTCTTCAAAAGCTTGAAAGTCCAAATCATCCCAAAATAGTTAAGCCTTTTCTAATAGGAATTTAGATAGGAAACCCTTGAATCTGATTCTTATTTCCCAGTTGGATATAATGTCAGACCATTTCAGATGCAAGGCTTCTGCCATGACTTATGGCTTTGGAACTTCCTCTAAACCGGTGAAAGGCATCTGATCAAGAATCGGTACTCCCAATAATTGAGAGAATTCTTCCATAGTGGGTACCAACTGATAATTGGGAAAGGTGAAGCAATGGTGTTTAGGGTCAAAGAACTGAAAGAGTAAACCCATTATCTTTTCTTCAAATCTTGAGGTAACCAGGTTAAGAAGTCGATCATATTTTTTGGTTAACGGGAAATTCTCAAGAACCCTTAATTTTAACTCCTTGAGTTGAGGAGGTACTTTCACAAAGATGATTCGGATGGTATTTCTATGAATGGAAGCCATGATTTGCAAAACAGAACAAAGATAAATTCCCTTGGTCAAAGATGATGTATGGATGTTAGTAAAGATGAATATGGATGGAAGCATATGTTAGTAAAGATGAATATGGATGTTATGATGTATGATGTCATGTTTTGAGCAAATAATCACACATAAGCAAAACACATAAGGCCTTAGGTTTAGGCTTGCACGAGGTTTGTAGGTAAGTACCCTCTTGAAGTTTAGTTGGTTCAACATGTCCTAAAAGAAGTAATCGAGTTCTAAGGAATCTAAATATCAATGATATTTCTTCACCGAACATTTTTTCAGCTCAAGCGATCTTTTCTCGCGGTTGAAATATCCCGAAAGTATGATCTCAATGAGTGTAGTATCGAGTATTAACCAATCCTCAGTTTTATACTGAAGCCGACTATCTCACTAATTTCTAATGGCCAAATTTGTTCAACTAAGGTTTTAAGGTCAGTTAGTGCTTTATGACACCACACAACGGCCCCGTGTTCTCCTTGATTCAACATAAAGGATACCGGTACCAACAAATGTGTCACACTAATGCAGCCATCGCTTCAACCATATCGGTCTATGCCGTACAGTCTCTATGATCTATTGTTGCTTACCTAAAAGTGCCCCAGATCCGGGTGTAGGATCTTTTAAAAATAACCCAAACATAAACCTAAAAGGTAAAACATACAAGTCAAACAAGGAAAGCATTTTAAAGATGATCTAGCTCTAAGGTAACCCCAGTTTTAAGTTCTCCCCAGAAGAGTCTCCAGTTATGTCACACCTGCTGCCGGAATCAACGAATTTCAGGGATGCCAGAGTCCATCTCCAGTCATCCCTTCCGGCCATGTAAGATCCTAAACTTGCAAAAAATCATCAATTAAAATGTACAAAGTACCTTATCCCCCTTAAAATCTTCCCCTGAGTCCAAATCTGGCCTTAGTTTGGCCTGCAAATCCCTGCATTTTGAATTATAAACCAAAAACCCTAACACAGTCTGAAAATGGCATATCATGATTAATTCGTCATGAACTCTATGTGATGCTCTTAACCAGTTCAAATGATGCATAAAAACTCATACATACATGTCAAATAATTCAAAGACGCGTAAAAATAAGGATTTGATTTTTCAGAATTTACCAAGACGATGATGATTGAAGGTTGTGGTTCCAGCATGTGTTGGGCTTCAACAAGAGTCAGGGTAATCTCCTGGGACCTTCAGGGAATGGATAGAGTGCTTGGTTTGGCTTGGGATCACCTGGATTGTATGGTATGTGCTTGCACGATTTTGAGAAAATTTAAACACCTTTAGGGTTTGTGTTAAGTAGGTTGCGCGTGTCCTTGGCTTCTGAATGTGTTGTGTATTTATAGAGGGAGGAATGAGAGTGAACAAGTATGGAAAAGGATCAAACATTAACTTTGGTCTTAAAAGAGAAAATCAAAATTTGAAAAGTTTCCAAACTTCATGATCCCTTGCCACTTTTGTTTGCTGCATGAACCTGGCCATCTTGCATGTATCTTGCACGAATTTGGGCCTCATAGAGTCCAGCTCATAAGCCTTGCATGCTTAGTCCATTAGATTTTATTTTTATTTGATTTAATTCATATATAATTGAATAAAAATTCAAATAAATAGAAATAAAAATCAAAATAGTTCATGGATAGGTTTATAGGTCCTTGTATATATCATGAATATGTTTGAACTCCAAAATGTTAGGCCCAATTACCAAAATTCCAAAATTTCTCAACTGAGATTTCATGCATTTCTTGAAAATTGTCCAACTTGTGCGCCTCATAACTTGCTCAATTTTCATCTTTTGAAGATGGTCTTTTACTTTTTGGAAAGCCCCAGATGTCTTCTACAATCTCTATGTTGATAATTGTTTCTTTTGAAGACATTATATTGATGTAAGCTTCCTTGACAAAAAGTGTCTTTTGTTGACTTTTGAAAATGACCTATAATGTACAAGATCATATCTTCCAAATGAAGCATTTTTAGACTTAAGAATAAAATAAAATTTGTAGATAATTTAATTTTCTTCAAAATGGGCTTTGGTTAGGGAAAAGTTAATGAAGTATGTGAAAGTTATGCTTGGTCAAAGTTTAGTTGACTTCTCCTAAGGAAATCCTAATTTGGCAAATCTTGACTTCTGATGATTTGAGGGCTTTCCTTAAGGAATCATGATCAACCCTTGATCAAATGATGAATATCACTTCAAAATGTTGATGTTGACCAAAAATATTGAAGGTTGACTATATGTTACCATAGTTGACTTTTTGGCCAGTACAATTGATTTTCAAACATTTGAGCCATTGATTAATCAAACTTGTGATGTAGGACTTGAAACTTGACATGAACCTTATTGAGGACCTATGAATAACCATGGAAGCTACTTGAGACCTTAGAAAACCAAATTTCCTTGAGAAATTCCAAACCCTAGTTGTAGGCTTTTGGATTAGGAGGAGCATCTTGACTAGTCAACCCTTGAGTGTCCTGAGTGTCTATGAAGCCTTGGAAGAATGCCTTGAAGAAAAATGTGAGGGAAAATTTTGGGGTACAACACCTTCTCATCTTCCTTTGGTTCGTCTTACTTATCAGTTGGTTTACCAGTAATCTGGTACATGGCTGCATTTTTAGTTCTTGGGCCAGTTAGTCCTTCTAATTTCATTCCACTCCTAAGTATTAAAGCATTAGCACGACCTTTCGGGTTTGGTTGTGGTTGGCCAGGAAAAGTGCCAGTTGGAGCAGCTGTAGCCGCTTGTTGTTAAGCCACTTGAAAGATTTGCGTTTCAAGAATTTTGTTATGAGTGGCAAGGGCATCAACCTTGTTTGATAGATTCTTTAGTTGTTCACTAATGTGTATTTTTTGATTTAAAAAATATTTATTTTGTTGAGCTTGAATGGCTACAAAGGTTTTTATCATGACCTCTAGATTTGATTTTCTAGGAACATTTGGAGTAATTTGGGAGGCTTTCTGGTATCCCGATGGTGTAGTAGGAGCTTACCCAGGTGCATATAATGCATTGTTGTTCTTGTACGAAAATTTTGGATGGTTCTTCCAGGTAGGATTATAGGTATTCCCGTATGGGTTTCGTTGAGCATTATTCACTTGATCAACTGGTACTTATGTTAAAATTGGACATTCGCGCACAACATGTGCTTGAAGTCCGCATAAATCGCAGGTTGGAGCTACTTCATCCATGGTGGCTATGGGAGTTGTGGTCAAGTTTTCTATATTTTGGGTAAGAGCTTCTACCTTAGCATTTACTTGGTCTAAACTGCTAACTTTGTACATACCACCTTTCGTTTGAGGTTTCTCCATAATGGTTTTATCTCTTGCCTACTGGTAATGGTTTTGAGCCATACTTTCGATAAGCAGATAAGCGCCATGATAAGGTTTATCCATTAGTGCGCCGTCAGCTACAACATTAATCGTTAGTCTTGTGTTATAGAAGAGACCATTATAAAAGGTATGGATGATAAGCCATTCTTCTAGACCATGATGTGGACAAAGTCACAACATGTCTTTGTATTTTTCCCATGCTTCGAAAAGAGATTCGCTTTCCTTTTGTTTAAAACCATTGATATTGGCTCTTAGCATAGCCTTCTTACTCGGCAGAAAATATTGTGCTAGGAAAACTTTCTTCAACTCGTTCCATGTGGTAACAGAGTTGGATGGTAGAGATTGGAGCCAGGCTCTAGCTCTATCTCATAATGAAAAAGGGAAAATACAAAGTCTTATTACTTTGGGGCTGACACCATTTGTTTTCACTATGTCTACGTACTGCACAAGCACGAACAAATGTAAGTTCGGATCGTCTGTAGGACATCCTGAAAACAAATTTTGTTGGACAACTTATAATAATGAAGGTTTTAATTCGAAATTGTTCCGAGCAATAGCGGGTGCAACAATGTTGTTGTGTGGTTACTCTTGCGATGGGGAAATATAATACTTCAGAGCACGATTTTGGGGTCCTTCGGCCATTCTTGGTTCAAGAAGATATAAATAGGGAAGATTGAATTTGGGAAGACTGTAATTAATTTGGTATTCTCTAATTTGGTGTCTTATACTAACAAAACACTAGACCTCGTCGATTGGATGCTCTAATTCTTTGCCTTGAGAGCGAATGCTTGGCATACAATCAACGGATAAAAGGAAATAAAATTTGTTTCCTTAGTCTATATTGCGTAACAAAGGATTCACAATATCGACTAAATCAGTCTCCAATGTTGTACCCCAAAATTTTCCCTCCCATTTTCTTCAAAGCATTCTTTCAAGGCTCTTCAAATAGTCAAGACACTGAAGGGTTGACTATTCAAGATGCACCTCCTAGACCAAAGACCTACAAATAGGGTTTAGATTTTCTAAAATAATTTTGGTTTGAAAAGCTCTCAAGTGGCTTCCATGGTTCTTAATAGGTCCTCAACAAGGTTCATGTCAAGTTTCAAGCCCTACATCACAAGTTTGCTCAGTCAATGGCTCAAATGTTTCAAAGTCAACTATATTGGTCAAAAATTCAACTATGGTCAGCGTATAGTCAAACTTCAATATTTTTGGTCAAAATCAACATTTTCAAGTGATATTCATAATTTAATCAAGCGTTGTTCATGATTCCTCAAATAAAGTCCTTAGATCATCAAAAGTCAAGAACTACCAAATTAGGGTTTCCTTAGGAGAAGTCAACTGAACTTTGACCAGGCATAACTTTCACATGCTTCATCAACTTTTCCCCAAACAAAGACCATTTTGAAGAAAATTCAATTATCTACAACTTTTCTTTTACTCTCACGTCCAAAAGATGCTTCATTTGGAAGATATGATCTCATACATTACATGTCATTTTCAAAAGTCCACAAAAGACACTTTTTATCAAGGAAACTTACATAAAGATAATATCTTCAAAAACAAAAATGATCAACATAGAGATTGTAGAGGGCATCTTGGGCTTTACAAAAAGTCCAAGATCATCTTCAAAAGGTGAAAAATGAGCAAGTTATGTGGTGCACTAGTTGGGCAATTTTTAAGAAATATATGAAATGCAAAATGTATAAGCTTGAAATTTTGGACTTGTGACATAAGCTTGTGGACTTCAAACATGTCTATGACTTTGCAAAAAACCCCTAAACTCACACTTACCTGCCTTGTATTTTCTCATTATTTTATTTACATTTATTTTGTTTTTATTCAAATAAATACAAAATAAATTACATAAAATAACAAATAAGGGATTAAGACATGTGGGCTACTGTGTTGGATCAACTTTGGGCCTATGAATTCGTGCAAACAAGTCCAGGTTTGTGCAAGGGATGGAAATAGCAAGAATATCCTAAATCAGGAAATTTTTCAAAATTTGATTCTTGTCATGAAACCAAGGTTAATGCCTTGATATTTTACATTGATTGTCAACCATACCCTTATCTCTATAAATAGATAACATTGCAAGCCTAAAAGAACACGCATAAGCTGCCTAACAAAACTGTACAAAATTTCATTAAAAAAACTCAAAGTTGCAAAATTCACAAGAGCAGTTCCAGCCTCTTTCAATCCAAACCAGTGATTAAACATCACTCCTAAGGTTCCCAGGAGTCCTCTCAAATCCATAAGCACACCCAACTATGCCCAGAACGACCCCCACGATAATCACCGGTTTGGTATGATTTTCTTTGGCTCAATCTATTTAAATATATATGGTTAATAAATCTAACGCATGCATACATCTTTATGGAAATGATTAGAACATGTTTAATGTATTACATGTGAGCTTAAATGCTTAAATCGCAGGATGCCATTGTTAGGGCACGATCTGGAAGCGCGTTCGAACCGCATGATAAAGTGATTGTCTGTTGAATTTAAGCCCAGATTTGAACTCAAGGGATGATTTTATATAGGATAGGCCTTTTATTTATTCTTGAATCTCAAAAAATTTGCAGGTTCTCGTTTTTCTTGATCGGAGAAGACCACCAGAGTTTGACTTTGGCGTCTCTGACTCACGCTGGCTCCGGCCAAGGGCATGCGTGTCAAAACCCAACATCCTGATTCGTTCATTCAAAATAATAGAGCCCCACCTGGCGCGTGTTATTTTATTTAAATAATTTTGAAACAAATTCTGTAACATAATATTTTGGCTTGTTTGTATCAACGGGTGAAACACACTACCTCAGTGGCAACACACGCGCACTTAAGGCTTACCCCTGCCAGGTCCTACGTTCGATCCAGGCAGGGAGCAAGTTTTCTTATTTTTCCCTTTTCTCCTCTAACTTTTATTTTGCAGGTAAGCCAAAGCCTGTGACTTCTCATTTTTGGGCCTAAGAATTTCAGATTCTCACCCCCTGTTTACTCTTTGCAGCGAGGCCCATTTTTTTTTTCTATTTTGTTCTGTTTAATTTATATTTTTCTTTTTAATTAATTTCTTTTAATCATAAATAATCATAAAATCAAAAAATGACAAAAATAATTAGACTTAGATTTTCATTAATTAAATTAATTTTAATTAATTAATTTTAATCACTTTTTTCTTTTTATTAATTAATCAATTAGAATTAGGTTTTCCATTAATTTAATCATTATTTTTCCTAAACAAAAACAACAAAATTTTCTTTTTGTCACTTGGAAATTTTTTAGGGTTTTCTTATTTCTTTTTTTCTTTCTTCTCCGTGCGTTTAATTATTATTTTTTGCATTATTTTCATAAATTATGTAATTGTCCAAAGGTTGTAATAGCTTAATTTAGGACCCTTTACATTTTTCTTTTCCCCATTTTTGGTTTGTAATTCCCCTATCCCGAAACATTGTAATAGCGTAGATTCAATTTTCCGCACTTTATCTTTCGCACTTATATATTTAACTGCTAGATGTATGCTTAATAGGATTGCATGATAAGATCTGAAAACAAACGGTAGAAAACGTAAATGTTTAAAGATAAATAATTGAAATACAACACACTCTCACACTTGCACCTCTAAGGTACCTCCATTTGTTGCCTTCAGAAATAAAACAGTCACGTCTCTTGAACGTAAGAGGTTTTAGCAGAGACCCTCTGGTTTAAAAGATCATAAGTCCCTCGATGACTCATTCGATGTTGCCTCGGTAAATGATCTTAAAACCTTAGGGTAGTTGCTAAAGTATCTTACGAGTTTCCTTTGTGATTGTACGATGAACCTCGCTTGTCCCTCAAAAAATCCAATAATAGGGCTACCTACTAACTAATAGTAGGATAACACTGTCTAAAGGAAAAGAGGAAAAGAACAAAGACTGTTTGAGTAGGTAGACCGCTTATAGTCGCTTGCTCACAAAAACAAACAAAATTTTTTTTCACATATACACAAACTTTTCTCTAAAATATTTTCAAAGACAAAACACTTTGTATACGTTCTCAACGATACGAGAAAAATTACAAAGTTCGCCTCACGAAGGCCTTTTTCAAATATTTTCAAAAATACACTTACATAAAAAGCATTTTCAAAGTGAGCTAGCAACTAAGAGCACGTAGATAACTACAGATGGAAAGGGTGCTAACACCTTCCCTTTCCATAATCTACCCCCAAACTCAAAATCTTTAAAAAGGTCTTTCCTGTTCTTTTCACCCTTTCCTTTGTTGGATAAAAGAAAAGTTTGTGGCAACTCTTGCTAACCGCAACATTTTGTGATAAAATGCAAAACTAGTAAAGTCAGTTCTCCGTATTACAAAACTGGCGACTTTGATGGGGAACTACTAAAAGTGGGGTTACCTTAGAGATAGTTCACATTTAAATGATTAACTTTTTTGATTTGCTTGCTTTACATTTCAGGTTATATTTGGGTATTCTTGTATAGATCTTATACACGTATCTAGGGCACATTAGGTAAGTAGCAGTAGATCGTGGGGACTGTATGGTGTAATACCGACATGGTTGAAGCGATGGCTACATTAGTGTGACACATTTGTTAGTACCAGTATCCCTTGAGTCCAGTCATGGAGAATACAGGGCCACTGTGTGGTATCATAAAGCACTAACTGACCGTAGAACCTTAGTTGAACAACATGGCCATTAGAAAGTAGTGAGATAGTCAGCTTTGGTGCAAGACTAAAGTTGGTTGATACTCGATGCTACACTCATTGAGGTTGGACTTTCGGGATATTTCGGTCGCTAATAAAGAAGCTTGAGCTGAAACAATGCCCGAGAGAAAGATCCGTGATATGGAGATTCTTTAGAACCCAGTTACTTTCTTTAGGACACGTTGAACCAACTAAACTTCAAGAGGGTACTTATCTACAAACTCCATGCAAGATTTAACCTAAGGCCTTGTGTGTTTTGTTTGTGTGTGATTAAATTGTTCGAACATAACATCATGCATCATAACGTTCATACTATTTACTAACTATTTCAAGGACCAGGGAATTTATCTTTGTTTTGTTTTGCATACTATGGCTTCCGCCCGCAGAATTACCATCTGAATCAACCTCATAAGGGTGCCTCCTCAACTCAAAGATTTAGCTTCAAGGGTTCCTGAAAATTCTTTGTTCACCAAAATATATGGTCGACTTGTCAATCTGGTTGCCTCAAGCCTTGAAGAAGACATGATAAGGGTGCTCTTTCAATTCTTTGACCTTGTACATCATTGTTTCACTTTCCCTGATTATCAATTGGTGTCTGCAATGGAAGAATTCTCTCAACTACTAGGAGTGTATTTTTTTTATCAAATACCCTTCACCAGTTTAGAGGAAACTCCAATACCCAAAGTTATTTCCAAAGCCTTACATCTGAAGAGTTATGACATTATATATAGTTGGGAGACAAGAAATTGGGTCAAAGGATTTTTGTCTAAATTTTTGATGGAAGAAAAGGCTCAACTATTTTGGGATACTTTGGATTTATAAGCTTTTGAGGAGATCCTGGCTCTTCTAATCTATGGGTTGGTGCTCTTTCCTAACCCTTACCAACTCATATATGTGAATGCTATCAAAAGTTTCCTTACTCGTAACCCTGTGCCTACATTGCTTGGAGACATTTTGCACTCTCTTCATACTCGCACCATGAAGAAGTGAGGGACTCTTATGTGTTGCTTTTCCTTGTTGGCTAGGTGGTTTACTTCGCACCTTCCTTGATCAGTATTAAAGAATGAGCAGGGTTTGAGGTGGTCGTAAAGGTTAATGTCACATTCTCATACGGATATCCATTGGTGCTCTCGATCCAAAGAGGACGTTACCATCATTTACCATTGTGGAGAGTTCCTTAATGTTCCACTCTTAGGCATTAGGGGGGTATCACTTATAATCCTTCTCTGGCTCTACGACAATTTGGCTATGCTTGAAGAGATGGTCCCCACGATGCACTTATTCAAGGTATTATATTCGACTACGAGAACGATGTCCAAGGTTATCATCGAAGGTTCGTACATGCTTAGGGCATGGTAAGCAAGGTGGATAGCAAGAATTTAGGGCATAAGAATTACATCCCTCTTGAGATGTATCTCAAATGGGTACAAGCTCATGCTCCAAGTATCTTAATTCCATATCTAACCATCCTACCAATAATTATGGAGCCTGTTGTTGAGGGGGATGTTCCTTATACCATTCTACACCCTGGTATTCCTACTAATCTTAAAGAGTTGGAAAAGTATTAGATTAAAATGAAGGAAGAATGGGACATCTTTGAGACCCAATGCTATGCAAGTGAGAAGAAGGTATTGGAACTCACAAGGAAACTTCAAGAGGAGCGGAGTCTTAATGCTTACATCAATACAAAGAGGAAGTGTCCTTGGGAGATTTGATTCTTAGATTTTAGGAGTTCATTTTATCTTCGAAAGCTTTTGTAAGCCTAAAAGGCAGTTGTAATTTGAACTTTTGCTAATAAATTTTCTGTTTCTTGTTTCCTCATGTCTAGCAAATTTAAATTTCCCGAAGTCCTTGAAAACATTTGCATTCGCATATCATGCATCATTTCATGAACAAGCTTTCCAGTAAAGGTTTCTCATTTTTATCGATGTTTATTTCAGCAGAAAAATGGCCCTTGAGCAGAATGTCAAAGATCTCCAGGCTCAGCATGCACAGTTCCAAGAAACTCTTCTGAACCTGGCCAAGGGAAAGCAAGAAATAATGACACTCCTTGCTAAGCAAAAGAAGAAGACCAAAAATCCTATTGTGCTCAACCTGGGGAGGAGATTCAAAGGTCCTGCCCAACCGATTCAAGCTTGAAGTTTCTTCTGATGAAGATGATGACCAAGATGAATAGGATAAGACTGTCAAGCTGGAAGACAGAAACAACCAAGGGTCTGAAGATGAGGACTACTCAGATGAATAATATCCTCTCGCGGATGACATATATAAGCATTTGGAGGGCAGGCTCAAGGAATTGGAGGTCCAGAAGGTGCCCGAAGTGGAATTTGGTTATTTAGGTCTGGTCCCATGGGTGGTCATCCCACCAAAGTTCAAGGTCCCTGTTTTTTCTAAGTACGACGGGATCTCTTGTCCTAAACTGCACCTGAGATCATATGTCAGAAAGATTCAGCCTCACATTGCTGACCAGAAAGTTATGGGTCCATTTCTTCCAAGAGAGTCTGGTTGGCACACAACTATAATGGTTCTATCAGTGGGAGGGGACCAGTATCCACACCTGGAAAAATTTGGCTGCTTCTTTCTATAAGCAGTATCAATATAATG
Organism: Vicia faba; assembly: GCA_948472305.1. Classification (NCBI taxonomy): domain Eukaryota; kingdom Viridiplantae; phylum Streptophyta; class Magnoliopsida; order Fabales; family Fabaceae; genus Vicia; species Vicia faba. The sequence goes on from OX451740.1 coordinate 1,109,526,212, forward strand.
CTGACCTGGAACCAACCTGAGTGAAATTACAGAATATGTCAATGGGCTCAAGAGAAGGGTTCAAGGAATACGCGCAGAAGTGGAGAGATTTAGCTGGCAGAGTGCAACTGATGGGTTTAATCTGTAACGTATAGCCTAAATGTAGTACTGCAAGTGTACAGCCTATCGAAGTAATATATAAGATTATCGAACCACAGAGACCAATTGTCAATCTATCAACTCTATTGCTAAGGTGCTTATCTAAGGCGAACAAGAATATTGATGTGAGTGCAGTGCACAAAGTAAATGAACGGAGTAAATAACAGTTTAAAAGACAGGTTGGAATGTAAATCATGTAATCAGATATTGATCCGGTCATGCGTAGATGAACCTACTTATGGGGCAGTATTTTCTATTGATAGCAAAGAATCAGTTTAACGGGAACTTGTAGCTTTTGACTACTAAGAACCGAGTTTACTCTTTAAATTAAATTCCTTTATTGTCACATATAAAGGGTGCCTTCCGCGTTAAAGAGGTAAACCTATTTTTAAGAAATTGATAGTTTTGACTTAACAGAAAAGTGATCTTACTTGGAAAGATTAACTTAAAGAGACTTTTGGCTTTTGACCAAGAGTCAGATTTCAAACCTACAAACGCGTCCGAAAATAGTTTCAAAATCGTTTTCTAAAAAGGTCAATGATTCCTATTTAACCAATCAACGGCTTTCGCTCTTTTTGTTTGGTTAAATAATAATCAAGTCGTATCATTAGTTTAGACGGCTTTCGATCTTACCCAATAAACATTTAAACACAATTGACTTAAGTTAGAAGCAAAACATCCCCAGAGTATTTTCACTAGCATGATAATTGGAACACGACCGTGACGACAATCATTACATCCTAACCTTTATAGTTTAGCCAGACATGATAAGTGCGAGTCTATAAAACGTGTAGACTATGGTAAGAGCATTTAAAGTCTATAAAACGTGTAGACTATGGTAAGAGCATTTAAAGTCTATAAAACGTGTAGACTATGGTAAGAGCATTTAAAGTCTATAAAACGTGTAGACTATGGTAAGAGCAATTAAATAAAGAAATGCAATAAAATAGAACCTTGCTCCGGTCGGAGACTTGAATCTGATACAAATCTACGGAAAGGTAAGGTCGGTATGATGAACTTCAACCAAAGTGCTCCAAGACTCGATTACAACTCAATCTACACCGTAATAACTCCCCGATGTGAAGAGATTATCACTTTACAGAAACTGATAGTATATGGCTTAAGATTGTACTAAGCTTGGATGAAACTAAAGAATGAGAATCGAAAACTATTTATAGAGGATCTTTGAGGTGCGTAAGGACCAGCATGCCCCTTAACTTCTTTTGAGCGGGAAGTTTGTTGTGAAGGCCGCGGGCGCGGTGGGGGTGGCCGCGGGCGCGGTGCATGGAACTGCCACATCATGGGAACGTGGCAGTTGATCTCTGGGTGAAAGTGGGCCGCGTCATCGCGTTCCCTGTAGCCAGCGCGGCGCTCAACGCCATAAGTGCAGAATATCTTGAAAAACCCTAATTTCTTGGCGTTTTGGCTCGTTTCTTCACAGAAGGCTCTGAAATGACAAGAATCCTGAAAACAAAGGAAAAAGGAACATAATACGAGAAAATGACAATAAAAACTAAGGAGAACATGTGATATTTGAGTCAGAAACATAGTGCGATTTTAGTGCGATCAAATTCTCCCACGCTTAGACCTTTGCTTGTCCTCAAGCAACAACTCTTAGAAGTAGATGAAAGAAAATTATGGTGTATACAGGTTTTGGGCAAAGAGGGCTTCTAAGTCCGAGTAAGGGTGTGTTGTCAGGCACTAACTATCTGAATCAAGGGTATCGTAATTACACTACTCGCAGAAATGCGGACATAAACCTCATAAGTATACAGATCGATCCTAATATCCTTACTATGCTAAGACTTCCCTTTTTACGAGGTCCTTTTTCATTCAGGCGCAATCACATTAAGCCCGTTATCCGTACATACTCATGGTGTAGTGACCGGTTAGTGACTCTGATCTCAAGTGATGGGATTCTAGTACAAAAGTTGGTTTAATCCCTTTTTATTTTACCCATTTGCAGTTGCGGGGGATCGGACCGTAGTCCGCCCTACCAAGTTCAGCACCAGATACCTCTGAACCAACTACAACAGATATGCCTTATATATATTTTTTCTTTGCTTTTGTTAGTGCTTACAACTTTCTTGAGTTGAGTAATCTTTGTGAGGATCACCCAACTCGTAGTCGTATTCATACTTTATTTTATAACTTTTAAGGCAAAATAGAGATCATCCACTTATATTCATCGATCCCACACTTAGAGCATGCTTAGGCCGGAGCTGATTGCTAAGATAAACTACTTGAAGACCTATTTGTACAGTTTTATTCAAAATCATAGCATATTGGGGAGAAAGGATCTAATCTAAATATTCAAAAAGGCTTATGGTGTAAAAATGATAACGAATTATTCAAAAAGTGAGTGTCCGAGAAACAGACCCTATCTAGGACCTGTCTCATAGCCCAAATCCTTAAAAACAACCATAAATCTTTGAAAAAGAAAAATTTTGTAAGGCTAAAAGGTGGGGGAAATGAAAGGGTACACTACGCAGAAAGACTCGCCTATCACATGCATTTTATTAACTACGAATATAAAAAAGGAAAAATGCGGAAGGGAAATAAAAGCAGGAAAAACGGAAAATAAAAGCGAAAAATAAAAGCGATAAATGCTCCTCCCACACTTAAATCAGACATTGTCCACAATGTTCCAAAATAAGGCAGGAGGAGGTACCTGAAAACACTAGTGGGGGCCACTAGGACCTTCACCATCCTGGTTGGTACGACCGGAACGGCGGCTACGGCTGCGACGACGGCTATCTCGGTCCAAAACAAGCTGCTCCAGTCTCTCTGACAAGGCGGCATTTGCCGCTTGTAGCTCTTGGGTCCTACCAATGAGGGTGCCTTGGGTTGCCTCCATCAATTGGAAGTGACGAGCGTATGTGGTCTGGTGTAGGTGCTGTTCTCTCTGGAAAGCCAGCTGACTTTCCATAATAGTGCGCAGAGAGCTAGCATTTTGTTCTTGGGACGCTTGCATGAAGGCCATGTTGTCGGCCGCCTGTTGCTGCAAGGTAGCAAGGAGGGTGTCCCTCCGGGCCTCTCGGGCCATATGCTCACGCCACATGTCCTCAGTGACATGGAAACTAGGAGCTGTACCTGCATGTGGGTTAGAGGTAGAAGGTGTCGTGTGTGGTGGTGAAAAATGGGGTGGTTCCTCTGTTTGGAAATCGTACTCATCATCAGTGTTGTTACCCTCATTTAAAGGTAGATTTGGGGGCAACGGACCAATAAAAGCAGGAGCGTTGAGATCGTAGGTCCAGTTACGCTCAAATCTAATATCAGTACGACGGGTGCAAGGCATAACAACACTGGGTATAGCAGCACCTCCAACCATGAGGAAGTAACCACCTTCCTTCCTCGTCTTGCATAAACGCATATCCCTGAAAAATTTAAGATTTGCAATCCGAGGAGGAAGTGGTTCAAGGGTGGCAAGTTCCGTATCCAATCCTATGGCACGGGCAATAGTGGTAATCAGTCCACCAAAGGAAATCGGCCCACCTTTTCTTAAAACATGGTGCATCTGGGCAATCATGAATGGGACGGGATTAACTTTGGTGTCTGTGAGGCAGCTCTGCATGATAATTAATTCTTTAGCATTCACCTTGTTTGGGTTTTCCCGAGCAAAGATGGTGGATGCTAAAAGAAATCTAAAGACACGAAGGGCAGGATTATGGATGTGAGAAGCAAGAAGGCCATCAAAAGATGTTGCATTTTGTTTAGTAATTCTGGCCCAAAATGCTTCAAATGCCCAATCCGTGTCTAAAGGTGCTTCACAAATGGCACCATCCCCATAAGGCAATCCTAACATGGCGGCTAGATCGTCAGTGGAGTAATCATATTCAGCATTAAACATTCTAAATTTGACTCCACCTACGGTGCTAGCAGTGTTAGGAGAGACGTTATAAATTAAAGAACTTAAAAATTCGAACGTTAGCCTAGGGTAGGTTGGTGCTTGAGTAGCAAAAATATCATGCATACCTATTTTATCTAGAAGGAAGAATACACTATGGTATATACCTAATGAATATAGACAGTTTTCATCGATATACCTGGTAGAGTGTATTGGTGTTGTCAGCAATTTTTCAAGCCGCTTTAGTTGCCTTTCTCCGGCTTGGCCACCACACAAAATGTAACCGTGATACTCCATAGGATTTTCTTGTGGATGAATAGAGAGAAAGAATGGGATGTAGAAGTAATGAAGGTGTGAGGAAGAAAATGAAATAGTGGGGGTATTTATAGGAAGGGAAGAAAAAATGGTGGTTGTAAATATTTATGATGAGAATAATGGAAATAAATGTAGTGGGTTGGTATGGATAATAAAGGAAGTTATGGTGGGTTAAAAATGGAATAAAATGGGATTGGAAATGGAAAAAGTGGTAAAATGGGGGGAAAAACGAGCTACTAGCCGTTAGGTGACCGTTGCGTCACCGCGGGCGCGGCAGGGCCTACCGCGGGCGCGGTGAGGTCGAGGCGAGTTGGGCTGGCCTGGCTTCCTTTCCATTGGGCTTTTTCTTCCTCGCCATTAGCTTCAATTTCTGGAGGTGTACCTATTTTTTCCTATGAATGTGCATATATGTACGTGAATACATATACACATGTATATTTATTTTATTTTTATATTAAAACTATGGTGACCAGAAAAACAAAAAACATTAGTAAATAAATAAAACATATGCATATATATATATATATATATATATATATATATATATATATATATATATAGGTACGGACATTGGGTCACCAAAATAAATATTAACAACGCAGGAAACAGATAATGCAAAAATAAAAATGAGTCTGAAAAGGAAATCAACATAATACTAATAATACTGAGACTAGATATCTTGTGAACAATACAGATCTATTGCCAACCGGTAGGATGCTCTGCAGGAGTGCCTGGGCCATGCAGCTCAGTTAGCTGGCGTCGAATCTCTGCCACCTCGTGAGCTAATTCATCTAACTCACCAGCAAAGGTAACATCATTCACTTCCAACTGCAAATGAAGGTCAGCCACCTCATTGCGGAGAGTGGTTATCTCGGTGCGCATAGCAGTCAATAGAGTGCGAATATCAGGTTCCTGCAAGCTGAGGTTATTAGTAAGAACAGTAGTGTGTGTAACCTCGGGTCGGGATGTGTGATCCGGAGTGGAGTCCTCGGGAGCAGGGGTGTAGTCCTGAGTGGGATCTTCGGAAGCAGGGGTGTATTCTGGAGTGAGATCTTCGGAAGCAGGAGTGTATTCTGGAGTGTACTCTGATATCTCACCCCAACCTTCTACAGAATAGTTCCAATTAGCAGAGTTGGAAACACAAGTCATCTGAGGGTCTGGCATTGTGAAGGTGTAAACAGTCTGGTCATTGATGAGCAATCTGTACCGATATGGGTGGAAAGAGGCCCTCCTCATGAGCCCACGATCCATGCAAAAGTCTAAATCCAGAAAAGTATATCCACAGTATGGGGTCAGCTGTGCTATCATACTGTCCAAACCCAAAGCAGAAGCTATATGTGTCACATTCCCTCCGGAATGAATGAGCCCTACAGCGGATCGAGCAGTCTGCTCGAGGCTCTCTATCAGAAAACCTCCACTAGCTATAGGTCTGGACTGACTGGCACAGTATAGAAAAAGGATCTCCTCAGCGGTGACCAAGTGGTCACAGTAACTCCTCCCAAAGAAAGTGTGGCACAGGATCATCTCGAAGTATCGGAAGGCCGGGTTATGGATCTTCCGGGACAACTGGGTAGAGGGGTCAAGACTGGCTCTATCAGTAATGTCCTGCCAAAATTTATCAATGTCTCTGTCCATGTAGTAACTCAATGGGAACTCAGTAATAGCGGTCGGTCCAGTTTGGAAACCAAGCAAATCCCCAAATTCTTTGGTAGTCAGGGTATACTCGGTGCCAAACAATCTGAAACTTAGGCATCCTCGCTCATCTCCTTCACCCACTCGTGGGTTATAGTCCATAGAGCTAAGAAACTCCAGAGTAAGGTTCCTGTAGGTTTTGTGGACATCATCAGCATAAGAATCCCAGCTAAGTTGGTTGCATAGATACCTAATACTTGGCTCAATCCCGAGTGCCTCCATGCAGCTCTGATCGGGGTACCTAGTGGGTACCATAGGTCTAGCAGATAAGGTAGCAAATCGGGCCTTTTGTGCTTCATCTCTGAAAATCACAACCATACCATCGGGGTAATGCATCCTGAAAATATAAACACAAGAAATTAGTCCAGATAAAATATATAAATTACTAAAATAAAATAAAATAAAATAAAGAATAAACCATGGGTTGCCTCCCATGCAGCGCTTGTTTAACGTCGTTTAGCTTGACGATTAGATCTTACATTATGTGGGTATTGGTGGGTCTATAAGAATATGACTAGAGTAGTCAACAGGCAAATCGCCTCCTTTGTAGAGCTTCAGTCTTTGTCCATTTACCACAAATGGAGCGCATGAATTGTTTTTGATTTCTACTGCTCCAGACTTTAGAACTTTTGACACTTCAAATGGACCTGTCCATCTTGAACGAAGCTTACCAGGAAAAAGTCGTAACCTTGAGTTAAATAGGAGAACAGGATCACCAATGTTGAAATCTTTCTTGATGATTTTTTTATCATGCCACATCTTGGTTCTTTCCTTATATATGATGGCATTCTCATAGGCATTCAAGCGAAGCTCTTCTAGCTTGTGAATGTCCAGGATACGTTTTTCTCCGGCTTTCAGGTAATCTAGATTCAAGGATTTAATGGCCCAATAGGCTTTATGTTCTAGTTCGAAGGGTAAATGGCAGGACTTTCCATAAACCAATTGATAAGGAATTGTTCCAATAGGGGTTTTATAAGCCGTTCTATAAGCCCATAAGGCGTCTTTAAGTTTTCCAGACCAGTCTTTTCTGGATAGTGATACGGTTTTTTCTAGGATCTGCTTAATCTCCCTATTCGATACCTCTACTTGGCCACTGGTTTGCGGGTGATATGGTGATGCTACTCTATGTTTTACTCCGTATTTGCTTAGAAGCTTGTCAAATATCTTAGATATAAAATGCGATCCTCCATCACTTATGACTAACCTCGGGGTTCCAAACCTAGGAAAAATAATATTCTTAAACAGTTTGATAACTACCTTGGTATCGTTTGTGGGTGATGCAACAGCTTCGATCCACTTTGAGACATAATCGACAGCTACTAGGATATACTTGTTACCCATTGAGGAAGGAAAAGGTCCCATGAAATCTATACCCCAGACATCAAATATTTCCACTTCTTGGATGTTACTTAAAGGCATTTCATCACGTCTTGAGATGTTCCCAGTGCGTTGGCATCGGTCACATTTTGTAATGTAAGTGTGGACATCGCGCCATACAGTAGGCCAATAAAAACCTGCTTGAAATATTTTGGCGCATGTTTTAGACGTGCTTGCATGTCCACCGTAAGGTGAAGCATGACAATGTTTAATGACGTTGCCTACTTCTTCCTCCGACACACATCGTCGGAATATATTATCTATTCCTCTTTTGAATAGGAGGGGTTCATCCCAAAAGAAGTGTTTAACATCTCTAAAAAACTTCTTCTTCTGTTGGTAGCTTAAGTCAGGGGGTATGATATCAGCCGCTAGATAATTCACAATATCTGCGTACCATGGTATGTTGTTCATGGTTGAGATTTCCTCATAGGTCTCTTCTTCAGTTGAGTTTATCCCAGCTATTAATCTTTCATAAGTAGAGTGATCGTCTATAGGTATAAGTTCAGGCTTAAGGTGTTCTAACCTAGAGAGATGATCAGCTACTAAGTTTTCAGCTCCTTTTTTATCCTTAATATCCAAGTCAAATTCTTGGAGTAAAAGTACCCATCTGAGCAATCTAGGCTTAGCATCTTTCTTACTTAACAAGTACCGGATTGCTGCATGATCTGTGTATACTATTATTTTTGCTCCCACCAAATAAGATCGAAATTTATCAATAGCAAAAACTACGGCTAGCAATTCTTTTTCTGTGGTTGTATAATTTAGCTGGGCAGCGTCTAGTGTTCTACTAGCGTAGTAAATTGCATGCAGTTTCTTGTCTTTTCTTTGCCCTAGTACAGCTCCTACAGCGAAATCACTAGCATCGCACATGATTTCAAAGGGTTGTGTCCAATCAGGTGGTCTTATGATAGGTGCCGAAATAAGGGCTTGCTTTAAAACTTCAAAGGCCTCAAGACATTTTTGGTCGAATTCAAACTCGACATCCTTCATCAATAAGTTAGTTAAAGGTTTTGTTATTGCGGAAAAATTCTTGATGAAACGTCGGTAGAACCCGGCATGTCCTAGGAAACTTCTTATTTCCCTAACGGTCTTAGGTGGGTTTAAGTTTTCTATTACTTCTATCTTGGCCTTATCGACTTCTATACCTCTTTCAGAAATAATGTGTCCCAAGACTATCCCTTCACTTACCATAAAGTGGCATTTTTCCCAATTCAACACAAGGTTTACTTCCACACATCTTTTTAAGATTTTCTCCAAGTTCGAGAGGCAGTTTTTGAAATCAAACCCACACACTGAAAAATCGTCCATAAATACTTCCATAATTCCATCTAGGTAGTCTGCGAAAATTGACATCATACAACGTTGGAAAGTGGCAGGTGCATTACAGAGTCCAAAGGGCATCCGTCTATAAGCGAATGTTCCATAAGGGCAGGTAAATGTGGTTTTTTCTTGGTCCTCTGGGTGAATAGGGATTTGGAAAAACCCCGAATACCCATCAAGATAGCAGAAACATGAGTGTCTTGCTAGACGTTCCAGCATCTGATCTATAAATGGGAGAGGGAAATGGTCTTTTCTCGTTGCCTTATTCAACTTTCTGTAATCTATACACATACGCCATCCTCCTTCTGTTCGTTTTGCCACATGCTCACCTTTCTCATTTTTCAGAACAGTGATACCTCCTTTCTTTGGTACCACATGGACTGGGCTTACCCATTCACTATCCGAAATTTGGTATATGATACCAGCTTCTAATAACTTAAGAACTTCTTTCTTGACTACATCACTCATGATAGGGTTTATTCTTCTTTGATGTTCTCTTGAGGGTTTTGAATCTTCTTCTAGCATAATCCGATGCATGCATACGGATGGGCTTATACCTCTTAAATCTGAAACTTTATACCCTAAAGCTGAGGGATATTTTCGCAAGGTATCTAAGAGTTGATTTGTTTCTATTTGGTTTAGAGTGGCGCTAATTATAACAGGTCTATTCATCCCCTCATCCAAAAACTCATATCTTAGATTCTTGGGTAGTTCCTTAAGTTCTATAGTGGTTTTCTCAGCACGTGGCATAAGGTCATGGGTAAGAGCTAAGCATTCGAAAAGGTTGTCGTCAATGTACGGTTCGATACTCTCAAATCCGTCATCCTCTAAAATAGGGGTTGATGGTAATTTGGTTAAGAATTCGTTTTGTTCGAGCTCATTTACACATTCATCAATGATGTCGATGGCATAACACGCATCTCCTATCACTGGTGCCATTAGAAATTTTGATAAAATGAACTCAATTTTTTCATCTCCTACCTCGAAAGTCAGTTTCCCTTTCTTAACATCTATTATAGCTCCTACGGTCGATAGGAAGGGTCTTCCTAAGAGGATTGGGATGTCTTCATCTTCTTTGATATCCATTACGACGAAGTCGGTCGGAATGTACAACTGACCAATCTTGACAGGTATGTCTTCTAAAATACCCATGGGATATTTGACAGATCTATCAGCTAGTTGTAAGGACATCTTAGTAGGTTGAAGTTCTCCTAATTTTAACCTCTTACAGACGGCCAGAGGCATCAGACTTACGCTTGCTCCTAGGTCTAAAAATGCTTTGTCTATCATATGGTTACCTAGGATGCAAGGGATAGAAAAACTTCCAGGGTCTTTATCTTTCTTGGCGAGTTTATTTTCGGATATAAAATGACATTCTAAAGGCTTGGGATCATCGAGTCGCCGTTTATTGGTCAAAATATCTTTCAAAAACTTAGCATATGATGGTATCTGGGTTATAGCTTCAGTAAAAGGAATCTCAACATGGAGTTTCTCTATTACCTTAATAAACTTTTGGTACTGGTTTTCTACTTTGGTGTTTTTCAGCCTCTGTGGGAATGGAATAGGTGGTTTATAAGGTTGTTGAGTGTTTTTTTCTACTTCTGGTTTTGATTGCTTTTCTGGTTTCTCTGGTTCCTCCACCTGGTCTTTGGGCGTAGCGTCTTCCATAGGTTTTTCTGATGTGCTTAAGTTAGGATTTCTAGGCCCTTCATAAGCAGTTCCACTTCTTAGTGTGATAGAATTTGCTTGGCCTTTTGGATTTGGTTGAGTTTGTCCAGGGAATTGTCCTCCAGGTGCAACTTGTACAGAGGTGTTTTGGGCTACTTGGGAAATCTGAGTCTCAAGCATTTTGGTGTGGGTTATTATCTGGTCAAACTTGGTTGCTAATTGGGTAACTAGTTCGTTCGTGTGAATGTGTTGGTTCATAAACTCCTTATTTTGCTGGGTTTGAGCCTGAATAAAGGTGTCTATGGTTTCTTTAAGGTTTGGTCTTGGGGGTACTATTTGCATAGGTTGGTTTTGTTTTTGCGTTTGGAATCCTTGAGGTCTCGAAGGTCCGGGATTTTGGATAGGGTTGTTGTTTTTGTAAGAGAAATTAGGGTGGTTCCTCCATCCAGGATTGTAGGTATTCGAGAAAGGGTTCCCTTGAGTATAGTTAACTTGGTCTGAGCTTGATTCGTTCAAAAGGTTACAGTTAACGGTTTGATGTCCTTGAGTTCCACAGAGTTCGCACTCCGATTGGATTACTGCTACTGTGGTTGGGTTTTGAGACATGTTCTCGACTCTCAAGGCTAGAGCATCCATCTTGGCATTAATCATGTCCATGCAACTTACCTCATGCTTTCCTCCATGGCTCTCCTTTTTCTCTATTGTCGCTCGTTCTAACCCCCATTGGGCGTGGTTTTGGGCCATGTCCTCTATTAGGGCACAAGCGTCAGGGTAAGGTTTGTTCATCAACGCTCCGCCAGCGGCAGCGTCTATGGACATCTTTGTGTTGTAATGGAGTCCATTATAGAAGGTATGTATGATTAACCATTTCTCCAGGCCATGGTGCGGACAAGCTCTTAAAAGTTCTTTATATCTCTCCCAGGCATCAAAAAGTGATTCGCCTTGGTTTTGGGTGAAACAAGTGATCAGGTTCCTAAGAACATCGGTCTTGCTTGGTGGAAAATACCTCGCAAGAAAAGCTCTCCTAAGGTCTTCCCAAGTTGTTATTGAGTTAGTTGGAAGGGCGTCTAACCAGTCGTGAGCTTTACCTCTAAGGGAAAAAGGAAATAGTCTTAATCGGATAGCTTCGGGTGTGGCTCCATTTGCCTTAAGGGTGTCAGCTAACTGGATAAATACCTTTAAATGTTGATTCGGGTTCTCGGTAGCGAGACCAGCGAATTGGTTTTGTTGTACTAATGGTAGTAACGAGGGCTTTAGTTCAAAGTTGTTGGTAGTTATAGCAGGGTTTACTATACTAGAACTAGGTTCCTCGTTAGATGGTTGGGCGAACTCCTTGAGCGGTCTTTGGTTACGATCTTCTGCCATAGCTCTTCTTATCTTGCGAATAAAAAGACGGGCACGAGCGTAACGTTCAAGTTCTACTAAAGGATCTATTAGGTTGCCGGTGCTACGATTTCTACGCATCTACCGGCTAGAATAGCCTTAGTCTAAACGGGATAACAATAGGGTACGAAATTTGACGAAGTTGGTCCTCGGCAACGGCGCCAAAAACTTGATGGGTTTAATCTGTAACGTATAGCCTAAATGTAGTACTGCAAGTGTACAGCCTATCGAAGTAATATATAAGATTATCGAACCACAGAGACCAATTGTCAATCTATCAACTCTATTGCTAAGGTGCTTATCTAAGGCGAACAAGAATATTGATGTGAGTGCAGTGCACAAAGTAAATGAACGGAGTAAATAACAATTTAAAAGACAGGTTGGAATGTAAATCATGTAATCAGATATTGATCCGGTCATGCGTAGATGAACCTACTTATGGGGCAGTATTTTCTATTGATAGCAAAGAATCAGTTTAACGGGAACTTGTATCTTTTGACTACTAAGAACCGAGTTTACTCTTTAAATTAAATTCCTTTATTGTCACATATAAAGGGTGCCTTCCGCGTTAAAGAGGTAAACCTATTTTTAAGAAATTGATAGTTTTGACTTAATAGAAAAGTGATCTTACTTGGAAAGATTAACTTAAAGAGACTTTTGGCTTTTGACCAAGAGTCAGATTTCAAACCTACAAACGCGTCCGAAAATAGTTTCAAAATCGTTTTCTAAAAAGGTCAATGATTCCTATTTAACCAATCAACGGCTTTCGCTCTTTTTGTTTGGTTAAATAATAATCAAGTCGTATCATTAGTTTGGACGGCTTTCGATCTTACCCAATAAACATTTAAACACAATTGACTTAAGTTAGAAGCAAAACATCCCCAGAGTATTTTCACTAGCATGATAATTGGAACACGACCGTGACGACAATCATTACATCCTAACCTTTATAGTTTAGCCAGACATGATAAGTGCGAGTCTATAAAACGTGTAGACTATGGTAAGAGCATTTAAAGTCTATAAAACGTGTAGACTATGGTAAGAGCATTTAAAGTCTATAAAACGTGTAGACTATGGTAAGAGCATTTAAAGTCTATAAAACGTGTAGACTATGGTAAGAGCAATTAAATAAAGAAATGCAATAAAATAGAACCTTGCTCCGGTCGGAGACTTGAATCTGATACAAATCTACGGAAAGGTAAGGTCGGTATGATGAACTTCAACCAAAGTGCTCCAAGACTCGATTACAACTCAATCTACACCGTAATAACTCCCCGATGTGAAGAGATTATCACTTTACAGAAACTAATAGTATATGGCTTAAGATTGTACTAAGCTTGGATGAAACTAAAGAATGAGAATCGAAAACTATTTATAGAGGATCTTTGAGGTGCGTAAGGACCAGCATGCCCCTTAACTTCTTTTGAGCGGGAAGTTTATTGTGAAGGTCGCGGGCGCGGTGGGGGTGGCCGCGGGCGCGGTGCATGGAACTGCCACATCATGGGAACGTGGCAGTTGATCTCTGGGTGAAAGTGGGCCGCGTCATCGCGTTCCCTGTAGCCAGCGCGGCGCTCAATGCCATAAGTGCAGAATATCTTGAAAAACCCTAATTTCTTGGCGTTTTGGCTCGTTTCTTCACAGAAGGCTCTGAAATGACAAGAATCCTGAAAACAAAGGAAAAAGGAACATAATACGAGAAAATGACAATAAAAACTAAGGAGAACATGTGATATTTGAGTCAGAAACATAGTGCGATTTTAGTGCGATCAGCAACCTCCTCTGAATGATCGGGAAATGATAGAAATGTTCATGGGCACTCTGACAGGACCGTTCTTCAATTTGCAGATTTGAAGTTCCTCATCGGGTTATATAGAGATGATTCTGACTGGAGAAAGGATCGAAAGTGCTATAAAAAGTGGGAAGATCCCGACAGAAGCATATTCTAGTGTTGTGAAGAAGCCATTTGGAGGTAAGAAGGAAGTTGGTGTTGTCTATGGTCAGAAAATCTGTAGCAAAGTTAATCGCCATGAGTCTGTGGGAGCAGTTTTAATTTCCAACCCGACACCTGCCCAAAAATAACAGTAGGGTAACTGTCAAAGGCCAGACACTCCAAGATGGCAGTTTACTAAGATTAATATGTCTTTATCTTAGGCACTGCAACACTTTCTAAAAGCTAAGCTCATTTCTCTGTGGTATCCTCCTCAGGATCCCAACACCTTCTCTCCAAAATATAATCTGAATGCAAGGTGTGCTTATCATTCAAACAGTCCTGGTCATGACACCGACCATTGTTGGGCCTTGAAGAGAAAGATCCAGGACATGATTGACAACAAGGAGATTGAGTTCGATCCTCTAGAGACTCCAAATGTAATTACAGCACCTATGCCCAAACATGATAAAGGCGTAAGTAATGTTGAAGATATTTCGTATGTCATTTTTGTGAATGACGTGGTTACTTCGCTCTCCATAATAAAGAAGAATTTTCTACAGGCTGGTTTATTTCCAGGTTATGTTGAAGGTTGTTATTGTTGTGCAGTCAAATCCAATGGATGTAGATTATTGAAGATACGTGTTCAACGTTTGATGAATGAACATATTATTCTGATTGAAAATGTTCCGTCCACCAATAATTTTTGCCAAGATCTGTCTGTTGTCTCTGGTACTCCTTTTAGGATCCCTTCCAAAGGTCCTATAAGGATTACCGCCAATCTGAAAGCTTCTCCATTGGTCATTACAACTCCCGGGCCTATCCTGTATTACTCAAATAAAGCAATTCCTTGGCACTATGGATCTGACGTCTATTACCATGGCATCAAACATGAATTATCCAATGAAGAAAAAGAAGAAGTTGATCCTAGTATTGTTAATATTGCGGGGACCAGTAAGATTACAATAAGTGGAAGGATTTTCTCTCTAGAAATCTATCCACATGCTCATATTATAGTATCCAAGACGACTGTTGGGGCACAGGGTAAAGAGCCAGTGATAGAGCCTTCTCGGACGTAGGCTCCAAAAGAAGCTCTTGTCAAAGATAATTCTAGAGAAGATTTAGAAGAGGTTATGAAGATTATTCGCCGAAGTGATTATAAAATTTTTCGAACAGTTGGGGCAGACCTCATCCAAAATATCTATGTTGTCATTACTGATGTGTTCCGAGGCCCATGGGAAGGCTTTAGTGAAATTCCTAAGAACTGCTCATGTGTCGCAGGAAATTTCGACACATCAATTTTGAAGCTATGTGGCTAGTCTGAAAACTGACAATGGCTTGGGTTTCTCCGATGTTGACTTGACTCCGAAGGGGAGGAATTACAATAGGGCCTTATACGTATCCATTGAGTGCAAGGGTACTACATTGTCCCATGTATTGATTGAACATGATCATTTCTGAATGTTCTGCCGAAAGGCGCTCTCGATTGGTTAGATTGTGAACGGTTGGTGCTAAAGCCCAGCAATATCATAGTTCGAGCCTTCGACCGATTGAAATGAATGGTGCATGGAGAGGTGGACCTCTCGATCAAGGTGGGTTCATAAATTTTTGAGTCCACTTTCTATGTCATGTACATACGACCTGCTTACTCTTGTTTACTGGGGCACCCTTGGATACCATGGGGCAGGTGCTGTCACTTCCACCCTACACCAGAAGCTGAAATATCTAGTAAAGGGGAAACTTGTTACTATTTGTGGATAGGAGGAATATAAGGTCAGCCATCTCAACTCATTCTGATATGTCGAGATGGATGGAGAATTCATTGAAACGCCCTGTAAAACAATTGAAGTAATCTCTCTCGCTGCTGTTAAAGATGTCTCAGCCATTCTGAAGATCACCAAAGCTCCGCATAAGATGGCCTCCCTGAAAGATGCAAGGGCTGTGATTGAAGAAGGTGATAGTACAATTTGGGGCCAGCTTCCTGATATCCTCTATAAATCTAACAAGTTTGTCCAGGGCTTTAATGCAGAAGGTCAAAGAGTTATTCGACACGCTCGCTGGGAGACCTCTGTTCTGCATCAGCAACAACGGGGTCAATGCTATAGAGGATGCAGACTGTGATTGTGACTTCAACAACTGGATTTTCCCTACTATCAGTGATGAACTGGATAACTGGAAGGCAGAAGACGTGTTCCCTATCTCTTTCATCCAGGAGTAATGGCTATATTCCTGTTTTTATTGCTTTAAAAGTTTTGGTTATGTAAAATTTGAACAATGACTTTAAAACCTTGTGTCTTATCCGGGGCACAATGGTTCATTTGTTAAGAGTTGATTAATTCATAAACATTAGCTCATTCAACAAAAACATTGGACGTTTTGCATGAAAATTTTGTGATCCCTGTCTTTCTTTTTATCTTATTGCATTTTTCAAAATAGCTATGTGTAATACGCTGGTAGAACTGACTTGGTGTTTTGCGTTTTATCGTAATTGTTATGGATAGAAAGAGTCGCTACTGACTTTTCTTTTATCCAATAAAGGAAAGGGTGAAAAGAACAGGAAAGACCTTTTGAGAATTTTTCTTGAGTTCGTGTGGTAGGTTATGAAAACGGAAGGTGTTCGCATCCTTTTCATCCGTAGTTATTTACGGGCTCTTAATTTCTAGCTCACTTTGAAATGCTTTGTATTTGTGTAGGTTTTTGAAAATATTTTGAAAACGCCTTCGTGCGGAAAACTTTGTAATGATTCTCGTATCGCTGAGAATGTATATAAAGTTTTGGTTTTGAAAATATTTGTTGATTGAAAAGTGTTTGAAAGATGTTTTTGAAAGTGTGAGGTGTGAAAATTGTTTTAATTTATGAGCAAGCAATTATGAGCAATTTACCGACTCAAAAAGTCTCTGTTTTTTTCCTCCTCCTTTAGATAGTGCTATCCTACCATTGATTAATAGGAAGCCCTATTATTGGATGTGAGGGACGAGTGTGGGTCATCGTACAATCATAGAAGACAACTTATGAGACGCTTTAGCAATTGTTATAAGAGACTAAGATCATTTTACCGAAGGTAACATCGAAGGGTCATCGAGGGACTACGATCTTTTTTAATCAAGGGTCTTTGCTAAAGCGTCCCATATTCGTGGGACATGCCTGTTTTTCCGAGACAACAAGCGAGGTTATCCTAGTGGTGCGCATGTAAAAACTGTGTTTGATTCAAGTTTAATTTGTCTTGATTAGGGTTATCTAGCGGTTGATCTTAAATCTTCCCATACACGCCTACTTACTATACAGTATAAGGAAATGCGGTAAAGTGCGAAAAATGGAGTTCTACACTATTATAAAGCTTCGGGAATAGGGGTACAAATTTATGAATTGGGATGAAGCAAAAAGAGCCTAGTTAAACTATTTACAAACCGTAAGCAATTACAATAATCAAAAGAATGCGGAAAATAGTAAACTACGAGCAAATGAAAAGAGAAAGGAAATTGTTTTTTTTTTGTTGTGTTTTTGATAGAAAAGAAAGTAAAAAATGTAGAATAAAGATGTAACTAAAACAAAAGTTATTTAGACTAAATTAAAATTCTAAGAAAAATTAAAATTCTAAAATTTACTAAATTAAATCTAAGTTAAATTAATTCTAAGGCTATCTAAACTAACTTAAATCTAAAATAAGTTAATAATAAATTTACTAATTTAAAGTTAGACTAAATTAATCTTAAGATTACTAATTTAAATCTAAATTAAAATCTAAATTCTAAGAGACTAAATTAAAATTCTAAAATTATTAAATTACATTTAAACTAAAAAAAAATTTAAAGTTATTAAATTAAACTAGACTAAACTAAAATTCTAAAATTATTAAATTAAACTAGACTAAACTAAAATTCTAAAATTATTAAATTAAACTAGACTAAACAAAAATTCTAAAATTTTCAAATTAAATTAGACTAAACTAAAATTCTAAAATTATTAAATTAAACTAGACTAAACTAAAATTCTAAAATTATTAAATTAAATTTAAACTGAAAAAATTCTAAAGTTATTAAATTAATATAAATTAAATAAATAAATAAATAAGCTAAAGTTAATAAATTAATCTAAATCAAATAAATAAGGGTGGTGTTAAATTAGAAAATAGGGTGTAGCAGTAGCAATCCGCATGAGCTTAAAACAGCAGGCCCAAGGTGGTTCTCTTAATTATAGAACAAATAAAAAAAAACAAAATAATGGATGGAGCAGCAAGGATTTGCAGATTGGGCTTGGGATGCTTGTTTAGTGGAGGCCTAATGTATTATTGTTTCAACAAAGGCTGTTAAAATGGGATTAAAAAAATGGTGGACCTGGGCTGAACCGGGTCGACCCAAGGTCCACCCCTTTCTTCAAATTAACAAACGGGTTTGAAAACCCTAAAAGAAAAAACAAAATAACACTCTTCATCTTTCTCTCTGTATTCTCATTCTCTTCTCTCAACTCACTCTCTAAACGAACAGAAAAAATGATGGTGGCTGGTGGAGGAAACCGTCACCTTCTTCGGTGGGACCTCATAGGACCACCTCAAAATAACCAGAACCCGACGTCAACCCCCCCTTATATTTTAGCATAGAGCTCAAATATAACCCTAGATTTTTTAGATTTTCACTCAATTCATCGGATCGAAACAATTCCCAAATCAAACCCTATATGTACAGGCTCAAATAAATAAGCAGAATAAAGTATGAAATAGATGCAGTAAAGTTTTATGAGCAAGAATATCAAAGCAAATCAACAAACAAAAAAAACACAGTGGTAAATCGGATCTTCCAGAGGACTCAACCTTGAAGGCAATCTCAGGTACGAACGAGATTTATGCTTCTTTCTTCTACTCTAAATCCCTGATTTGTTTCTTTTATGAATCTATACTTTTTGATTAGTTGTTGTGTGTTGTTATGTTCATTCTTCTTTCTGTGGACTTTTTTGTTGGCTATTATGTACGATGTTATTTTTATGTTTGTGTTCTATTGTGATTGTGTGCACGTTGAAAATGTTATGGATTGAATTTCGGTTTAAGAGATGGATAGGGTTCGAGATATGGTTGACGGGTATGAAGGTTACAATGCGGTTTAGGTTTATTGCAGCGAGGTTTAGGTCTGTAAAATTGGTGGTGAAGGATTGGAGATGGTATAGAGATGTAGAAGGTTTGATTTAGTTTTTTTGATAGAGATTTGATAACAGAAGTTTTGTAAGGTAATTGATGTGTAAGAGCAGCAGTTGGAGAGTGTATTCATAGATGAGAAAGGGTGTAAATTTGGGGGGAAATTGATAAATTTGAACTGTTTTGGCTACTCTTTTATTGCTTTTTTGAATCAGGTTTTTGCTTTGCTAATTTTGTGCAATTGTTGAGCTGATATGGTGCAGGTTTGAACATGTTTAGGGACAGCAAGACATGGTTGTTTTGCAGGGCAGCAACAATGGTTGTTTTTTCTATTTTGATGCATATTTATGCTTTTCCATTTTTGTGCAATCTTTGTGTAGGTTTGGACTGTTTAATAGAAGGTTTTGGACATTAATGTGCAGTGGGCAGCAGGGCTGATTTTGGACAGCAAGGTGCAGAAGCAACATGGTTGTTTTTGGACATGGAGGGCTAGGTTTAGGATTAGTTTAGGAAGATAAGGATTTGGTAATTTTTGTATTCTTTGAGTTTGAACCATTATGAAACCAACATCTTTCTTGGAAAACTAAGGCTTGTTAATATACTTTTAAATTTTAGGCCTTATGGAATTTGAAATATCTTTGGGACATAAAACTTGAGCTGTCTTGTAACAAATGTAGAAACTATATGAATTACTTGAATCAATTTCCCTTGAATGAATATGCATGGCTAAAAACATGTCTTGTAGCTTCTTTTACTTTCAAAATTCAAATATATGGTAGAGAATATTGGCTTTTCTCCAAGTAATGAAACAAAAGAATTTTCCCTCTATCTTGAATTTGAAACTTGGAACCATGTCTTTGAAAAATGATGAATGTTTTTGCCTTTGGTGACTTGAACTCGAAATAATTCTCATGAATGGACTTGGAAGAATTTGAATTAAATTTTAACATCTCATTACTTAAATCTCAAGAAATCCAAGTGTCTTTCTTTTTTTACCCTTGCAAGTTTGATGAACGGGTTTAAATTTAATCATAAGAATAAATTTCTTGAGTAAGCCATCATAGCATGGATTGAAATTAGAGGTTAAAATCACTGAGTCACAAAATGACCCATAATATTTTCAACAAGTTCCATGGCCTCCTAAGCACAATTTTGACTTTGATTCCTAAAGCAAACTGGTATATGACATTCCTCGTGACAATATTCAAAAATAATCATTTCAAGATGTTTAAAATTGAGGAGTTTACGGTCCTTGAAAGTCAAGCAACAATTACTTGAGATTAGGTCAAAGTCCAGAAAGTGACCTCTAAAGTATTCAAATTTTTGATGATCTTTCGCACATAATCGGTTCTTGACTTGTAAAGAGAAGTTGGAGATGACGTCAAGGAGAGTCATACGCAAAAAGAACCACTAAAAAATATTGAATAATGAAGATGTTACAATTGTTTGAACTTGATCTTGAAAATGTTGACTTTTTTGTCAATACAATTGATTTTCAGTCATCCGAGCAATTGACTGAGCGAACTTGTGATGCAAGGCATGAAATTTGATATGAGCATTCTTGAATACATATGAAGCACCATGAAATCCACTTGAGATTTTAGAAACCCAATCTTGCTTGAGAAATACCAAACCCTAGTTGTGGAACCAATGTTTAGAAGGAGAATTTGTCTGATTAATTCTTGAGCCACCTTGAGCATTTGAGAAACCCTATGAGAATATCATGAATGAAAAAATGGGAGGGAAAATTTTTCGGTACAACAGTTGCCCCTGTTCAATCTTCTTAAACCTGAAAAGTTAGACTGGCATGTCCGCCATTCGTGACTTGAAGGTAGAAGATGATTGAACACTTAAGTGCCCAGAAATTTGCACTCGCGTGTGCAAGGAGTAACATTGTCTGTTGATTATACTGGGAATGTGATTAAAGATGCCATTTGGAGAGGTGACGGAGAGTTGTTAGATATGGGCTTATAGATGCCATCCAGGATAGTCACAGAATATTGTCTAAGATCGGCTTATAGATGCCATCCAAAGTAACTGTTGATAGAAGCGTCAGAATGAGTCTAGGCTCGACTGTATCTGAAGAAGCATCAGAATAAATCTATGTTTCATTTAAACTGAGCCCAGAAAGGTCTATTGGGAGAAGTATCAGAATAAACCTTTGGTCGATTTAATTTATGCCATAAAAAGTATCAACTGGAGGAAGTATCAGAATAAATCCCTAATCGATTTAAACTGAGCCAGAACATGTTTTTGTCTATCTTTAACTGGGAGAAGTATCAGAATAAATATTTGGTCGATTTAATTTGATCCATAAAAAGTATCAACTAGAAGAAGTATCAGAATAAATCTTTGGTTGATTTAAACTGAGCCAGCAGATGTTTTTGTCCGTCTTTAACTAGAAGAAGTATCAGAATAAATCTTTGGTCGATTTAATCTGAGCCAAAAAAAGCTTAAAAGAAACGTTTGTCATGTAGATAATCACCTCGTCCTATTTCGGGAATTGATCTACAATCTGTTTGTTGGTAAACATGTCCTGTTTCGGGAGTTCATACCATTGGCGATAAAGATATTCGCCCCGTCCTGTTTCGGGGATTGATCTTCATCAGTTTTATTCTTCATAGATAGTTGCCCTATCTTGTTTCAGGAATTAATTTGTGGCTGGTTATCTAGATAGTTTCCCCATCTTGTTTCAGAAATTAATCGAGAACCTGGATTTTGTTGGCCGCAGAGATAGTTTCCCCGTCTTGTTTCGAGAGTTAATCTCTGACCTAGTCACATATAGATAGTTGCCCCATCTTGTTTCGGGAATTAATCTTGGACCTGTTTGAAAATTGTTGATGATATTCGTCTTTTGATTGATCTTTCTTGAAAAGGTAAAGAGTTAGTTGTATGCAATGTCATGATATATGAAATGCATTGCGTAATGATGTTCTCAAAATAAATGAGATTGTGCTATACGTGTTTCATATGCATATGATGTGATGTATGAATGTGAAATATTGTCGAAGCGTAATTGTAAACCCGTGCAGTATCTTTGCTGGGAAAATAAATCCCTGACTATTGCTAGGATGAAGAGTATGTGTATCTTCAATCTTGTCTAGAATGCTTCCGTTAGGGGTTCCTACTTACTGTTTGAGGAAATTCTACAGGGGATGTTGATTTTTGTTTGGGGAGTAGAGTTTGGGAACCTTGGTCGTCCGTTGCTCTACTGGGAAGTCTATTTCTTTTATATCCTGACTGGGGATAAAAGAGATGGATAATCTTCCGACTTGTCTGGGGAGGATAAGGTTAATTAGTATCTGGTCGGATTCCAGGTTTTGCAGCAACTTTCTAGGGATAGTGATGACTTTTATGGGGAGAAATATTTTACCAGTGGTTAGATGGGGAATTTGTAGGTTGTTGGGGAAATAAACCTTGTTGGGGAAATACACCCTATTTTCGGAGATATGGTCTGCTGAGGAAACAAACTTTCTTGGGGAAATTGAATTTTCTAAAGAGAAGAACTCTTCCAGGTTTCTTTTTCAGTTTTGAAGGACAAAACTTAGCCGGGGAAAAGAATTTCCATGAAGTGTACTGATTGGAACTCCATAAGGAAATTATAGGGAAGAGATTATACTCCTCTATTTGCTGGAGTGATTTATCGGGGAGATTACGGGGAATGTACTCTTAATTGTAAAGACTACTATGTGGGGGTAATCTCATAGGAGTATCTCTGTAGGGATAATCTTATGAAAGTGACTTTGCGGGATTTATGGACAACTCGAGTGTCAGCCCAGTTCCTAGAATTTTGAGTAAATGCTTATTCCTGTTTTTATGCATTTATTTGTTAATAGTTAATCATGTTCATATGCATATGTTCATTCAATTTAGTCATTGGACATTTTTGCAAACAAACATTAAAAACAAAATTTTTGAACTTCAAGGTGTATTTGTATTGATATTTTGCCTATAAACATGCAATTTTGTACAAAGAGACGCAAATCCTTGTAAGAGGAAGTCGTTGTTAAATGAAAAGAGTACAAAATGAAAACAAATATATATAGCCATGTGGAAGTGATCTCATTGAGTTCCAACTCCGGTATTGCCCCTATGTCTTTGAACATCTCATCCCTTGTTGTCAGAAGAAGTTAATTGAATTGATCTTGTACCATTTGAACTTTTGACCTTGGTAATAAAGCTGGTTGTAAGTGATCCAACAGGACATAGTCGTATGCTTTAATCCCTAACTTTTTCCTGGACCATCCTTTCGGATTTTCAGTCCACCAGGATACCCTTTTTTCCCAAGCCGCCTTTTCAAGTTTTCGACTTGCCAGGTGTACCTCTTTTGTATATATCCCTAACTTTTTCCTGAACCTTTTTGGTTCGCCGGGATGCACTTATTTTTGCCTAGGTATGTCAACCTAGCGGGTCATTTTTATGTATAGTATTTTTTTACTATGTATGTGTTCACAGGGTGTGGGAAATCTTCACCATCCATAGTGGTCAGTATCATAGCACCGCCCGAGAATACTTTCTTGACAACAAATGGCCCTTCGTAGGTGGGAGTCCATTTTCCCTTGGGATCACCTTGTGGTAGAATGATGTGCTTTATCACCAAATCACCATCCTGATATACCCGATGCTTGATCTTCTTGTTAAAGGATTTAATCATACGTTTCTGGTACATATGTTCGTGACATATAGCAGCCAGCCTCTTTTTGTCAATCAAATTCAACTGATCCAACCTAGTCTGAATCCACTCATCTTCGTCCAAGTCTGTATCTTTCATAATCCTTAGATAAGGAATCTGAACTTCGACAGGCAGGATAACTTCCATGCCATAGACTAAAGAGAACGAGGTTTCTCTAGTTGATGTTTGTGCCGACGTACGATAGCCATGAAGAGAAAATGGTAACATCTCATGCCAGTCATTATAGGTTACCGCCATTTTTTGCATAATCTTCTTTATATTCTTGTTAGCAGCTACCACTGTGCCATTCATCTTAGGTCTGTATGGAGAGGAATTGTGACGCTTGATCTTGAACTGCATGCAAAGTTTAGTGATCATGGTGTTGTTGAGGTTGGTGCCATTGTCAGTGATGATTCTCTCAAGGATACCATACCTACAGATGAGGTTATGCTTGATGAATCGAGCCACCACATTATTGGTAACTGAGGCAAATGAAGCGACTTCAACCCATTTTATGAAGTAGTCAATGGCGACAAGAATGAACCAATGTCCATTAGAGGCAGGTTTCTTAATTTCTCTAATCATATCAATGCCCCACATTGCGAATGGCCAAGGAACAGTCATGACATTCAGGGGAATCGAAGGCACATGAACCTTATCAGCATAGATCTGGCACTTGTAACAAGTTCTCGAGTTGTGATGACAATCAGTTTCCATAGTCAACCAATAGTAATCAGCTCTCAGAATCTTTCTAGCCATAGTGTGCCCACTGGAGTGAGTACCAAATATGCCTTTGTGCATATCTTCCATAATTTTATCTGCTTCCTTCTTGTCCACATAACGGGGTAGGGTTGAATCTCGATTGCGCTTGTACAAAATCCCATTGCTCAGGAAGAACTTGGCTAAGAACCTTCGCAGGAATTTCTTTTCGTTGATTGACGCTCCTTTAGGGTATTCTTGTGCTTTAAGATATCTCTTCACTACATGAAACTAAGGCTTCTCTTCTACTCCATCGGCATCAATTTCGTAGCAGTGTTTCGGTTCATCGCATCTTTCGACAGTAGTTCTGGGAGCTTCATTGTCCCAATTGACCTTAAACATGGATGACATAGTAGCTAGGGCATCTGCCAACTGGTTTTCTTCCCTTGGGATATGTTCAAAGGTAATTTCTTCAAAGTACCGGATCAAGGTTAGCACAAGTTCTTTGTATGGGATAAGATTTGGATGTTTTGTATCCCACTCTCCTTTAACTTGACTGACCACCAAGGCTGAATCCCCATACACGCTCAGGAATTTGATTCTTAAGTCGATAGCAGCCTTAAGACCCATGTTGCACGCTTTGTACTCGACCATGTTATTGGTACAGTAGAAGAAAAGGCTGGAGGTGAAAGGCATATGGAAACCTTTGGGGGAAATGATCACAACACCAATTCCATTACCAAGTACGTTGGAAGCCCCATCAAAAACCATAATCCACCGGGATCCTTGTTCAGGTCCTTCATACGGTCCAGGTTCTTCGCAGTTTGTTACTAGTATAATATTCTCGTCCAGGAATTCAAAGTTCATAGATTGGTAGTCATTAACAACTTGTTATGCCAAATGATCTGCCAGTACACTTCCTTTGATTTCTTTTTGAGTTGTGTACTAAATGTCGTATGCAGTAAAGATCATTTTCCATCGGGCTATTCTTCCGGAGAGAGTTGGCTTCTCGAAGATGTACTTGATGGGATCCATTTTAGAAATCAATAGAGTAGTATGGGTCAGCATATACTGTCTTAGCCGGCGAGCAACCCATGCCAAAGCACAACAAGTTTTCTCGAGTAGTGAATATCTTATTTCATAGTTAGTAAACTTTTTTCTAAGGTAGTATATCGCATGCTCTTTTCGACCAGACTCATCACGGTGGCCCTGCACACACCCCATTGAATTCTCCAAAATAGTCAGGTACATGATCATAGGTCTTCCTTCAACTAGTGGCATCAAGATTGGAGGTTCTTGCAAGTATTCCTTTATTTTATCAAAAGCTTTTTGACAGTCGTCATTCCATTTCACTACTTGATTTTTCTTCAGCAGCTTGAAGATTGGATCACAAGTAGCAGTTAAATGAGAGATGAATCGAGCAGTGTAGTTTAGTCATCCTAGAAAACCTCTGACCTCCTTCTCAGTATGGGGAGCTGGCATTTCTTGGATAGCTTTGACTTTTGCAGGATCGACTTCAATGCCTTTTCCACTAACGACAAAGCCTAGGAGCTTACCAGACCTTACCCCAAAGGTGGATTTGTTTGGATTCAGCCTCGGCTTGTACTTCTTCATCCTCTCAAATAACTTGTGTAGATGGTCAAGGTGTTCTTCCTCATTTTGGGACCTTGCTATCATATCATCAACATAAACTTCTATATTATGATGAATCATTTCATGAAATAAAGCCACCTTAGCCCCTTGGTAAGTTGCGCCTGCGTTCTTCAGCCCAAAAGGCATGACCTTATAACAAAAGGTGCCCTACTGTGTGACAAAGGTAGTTTTCTCCATGTCCTCAAGCGCCATTTTGATTTGGTTGTAACCCGAGAAGCCATCCATGAAGGAGAACACCTTGTGTTGAGCAATGTTGTCAACCAAGACATCAATATGCAGTAGTGGGAAGTCTTCTTTGGGGATCGCCCTATTTAAATCCCTGTATTCTACACACATACGGACCTTACCATCTTTCTTTGGCACTGGAATGACATTTGAAACCCATTGGGATACGACGTCACTTCCAAGAAACCTGCATCAAACTGATTCATTACCTCATCCTTGATTTTCTCTAATATACCAGGGCGCATGCGACGAACCTTTTGTTTGATCAGAGAACAACCCTCTTTCATTGGCAGACGATGAACCATGATATCAGTGTCAAGCCCTAGCATGTCTTCGTATGACCAAGCGAATACCTCAAGATAGTCATGTAACATCTGAACCAATCTACTCTTGACATCGTCTTCAAGGTTGGAGCCAATCTTGACTTATTTTTTATCTACCTCAGTACCCAATTTTATCACTTCGACCGCTTCTTCGTACGGTTGAGTGGCCTTTTCCTCTTGTATCAGGAGTCTGGCGTGTTCTCCAGGTATCTCACAATATTCTTCACTTTCGTATTTGGCTTGAACGATTGGATTTTCGAAGTCATAAATGGTAATAGCATAATTATTGTCAATGAGATCCAGATTAGATGTGGATCTGCAAATGTGTGTGTGTGTGTGTGCATGTAAGGTCACATGGCTATTTGAAAATGCAGTAAAGTAAAAAAGAAAGACAAGGAGCGCAAAATTTCAATGCAAAATAGTCCAATGGTTTCATTAAATGAATACATGATATATGAAATGACAAACCCTTAACAAACAAACCATTATGCCCCGGGAAAGACACATGGTTTAAAGTCATTGTTTCAAAGGAAATTATAGACAAATTTTTTAAAGCAGTAAAATCAAGAAATAGAAATTACTCTTAGTTGAAGGATATTGAGATGAAGTCCTTGGCTTTCCAGTTGTTAAGTCCACTGTCAGTAGTCGGGAAGATCCAATCGTCTAGGTTGCCATCATTATTAGTGGCTTCCAGTGCATTGACTCCATGATTGCTAATACGGAGAGGTGGTCCACCAGCACGTGCACATCAAACCTCTTTCCGAGCCTTGGAAGAGAAACCCAATCCAAATTTGTCGGATTTGTAAGAGATGTCAGGAATTTGTCCCCAGATAGCGCAACCTCCATCTTCTACCACATCCTTTGCATCTTTCAGTGAGGCCATTCTTGGTGTATCCTTGACGATCTTGGGAGCAGCAGGAGTAGCATTAGCAACATAAATCATTGGGGGGATTACTTCAAATGCTTGACAAGGAGTTTCAATGAATTCTCCATCCATTTCCACATAATTGAAGGAATTCAAATGACTGACCATATATTCCTCCTCTCCACAGACTGTTACAATCTTCCCTTTCACTGGGTATATCAGCTTTTGATGCAATGTAGAAGTGATTGTGCCTTCCCTATAGATCCATGGGCTTCCTAGCAAGAAATGGTAGGCGGGGCGGATGTCCATCACATAAAATGTTGAATTGAAGACTTGAGACCCTACCTTAATTGGGAGATCAACCTCTCTGTGGACCATTCTTTTCGAGCCATCAAAGGCCTTTACTATAATATCATTAGGTTTTAACACCAGCCCATCACAGTCTAGTCTATCCAAAGATCTTATAGGTAAGATGTTGAGGGAGGATCCAATATCTACTAACAAATGCGCCAGGGTGGTGCTTTTGCATTCAATAGAGATGTGGAGAGCTTTATTATGATTCTTCCCTGCCGGAGTTAAATTTGCATAAGAGAATCCCAAGCCATTGTCAGCCGTTAGACTTGCTACATAATTTTCGAATTGATCGACAATGGTTTCTTGAGGAACATGGGCATTCTTTGGGAACTTTAACAGAGCTTAGGCATGCACATCGGAGAAAAATAGCAGAGACAACATGGATATCTTTGAGGGTGTCTGCCCTAATTTCTCCACTATCTTGTAATCACTTTTTCTGATGATCTTCAGGATTCATTCCATCTCTTGTCTAGATGGGTCTTCAATTGTCAAATCTTTTGTGGGTTCCTCCATCTGGGCAGGCTTAATAACTTTCTCTTTACCTCAGACACTGGCAGTTGGCCCAACAGCAGGAATTCGAATAGGTGTTGTTGTAGTTGTTGGAGGAGAGATCTCTGGAGAGAAGACCCTTTCTGTCCTTTTTACTTTACTAGTTCCAGCAATGTTTTTAATTTCAAAACCCTCATTTTCAGCAATCCATGGCTCTTGCTTGACACCATGTTAATAAACTTCTTCCCCATAGTTCCAGGGCACTACTTTGTCAGAGGTATAGGGGACTGGCCCCGGTGTAGTAATGATCAAGGGAGCTACTATGGGCTCAGTAGAAATTCTTATAGGGCCTTTAGAGGTGATCCTAATAGGAGTATTTAAAATGGTAATTATGGAAACATCTTCAAGGGTAATTTCAGGCAAAATTTTTACAGATGGAGTCTTCTTAAACATAATCTCATGGCTATCAATCAGGCGTTGAATGCCTTTCTAAAGCCATACACAACCATTAACTTCGGAAGCACAAAGGTAGCAATTTTCAAGGCAACCAGGGAATAAACCGGCTCTCAGTAGATTCTTTTTAACAGTCAATAAGGGAGTGGTCAAATCATTGATGGTGGAGACAAAAGAGACATCTTCAATGGCATTTACGCCCTTACCATGGCTAGGCATGGGCGCGGTAATCACATTAGGGGTTTGCGGAGGGTGAAACTCAATCACCTTGTTATCAATCAAATCTTGGATCTTGTCCTTCAATGCCCAACAGTTGTTGGTATCATGTCCAGGGCTATTTGAATGATAAGCGCATTTCACATTCGGATTATATTTGGGAGAGGAGGTATTTGGATTTGGAGAAGGATCTCGCAGAGTTACCAAATTTGCTTTCAACATATGTTGTAAAGCTTGAGACAGTGGCATGTTGATCTTGGTGAATTGGCTCCTTGGGGAATCAGGCCTTTGTTGATTGTTTGATTGTTGTGGATGTTGAATTGGGGTCGGTTTTGAAATTAACACTTCTCCTACCGACTGATGATGATCCCTCTTGATACGTCTCCCTTGTCCATAAACAACATTAGTTTCCTTCTTACCAACAAAAGGTTTCTTTACGACATTAGAGGTTGAGGCCATTGGGATCTTTCCACTTTTGATTCCACTTTCAACCTGCTCACCAGTCAAGATCAACTCAGTAAACCCTACGAAGAACTCCCGATAAGCAAGTTAAAGAATGGACCAGTCAAGGTACCCATGAACATGTCCACTAATTCTCTGTCAATTAATGGGGGTTGCACCCTTCCAGCTAGGTCCCTCCACTTCTAGGCATACTCTTTAAAACCTTCGTTAGAGCCCATAGTCATACCTTATAATTGCACACGAGTTGGTGCAAGGTCAACATTGTACTGGTATTTTTTATAGAAGGCGGAAACCAGATCCTCCCATGTGTGGATATTAGTCCCATCAAGTTGATAGAACCATTCCAACTTCCAGATAAACTTTCTTGGAAGAAGTGCACCAATAATTTCCTATAGGAGTTGCGGGGTTGGATTTTTTGGGCGTAAGACCTCATATGCATATTGGGACAGGAGACCCCATCGTACTTGGCAAAGACATGGACCTTGAGTTTATGGGGAATGACCACTCCAGGGATCAAACCTAAGTCTCCAAAGTTCAAACCAAGAACTGTTTGGATCTCCACGGCTTTCAATCGATCTTCTAGCTGTTTGAATTTCTCATCCGCTGGTGGATATTGCTCTTTGGTGTAGTCTTCGTCCTTGAAAATTTGGTTATTTCCGCCCCCAGCTCTGGTGCTTCTAACATCTTCGTCTTGATTGTCGTTTTCTTCGGAGGAGACCACATTTGCTTGAGTCTGTCAGACAGGACCTTTAAACGTCTGTCCCATGTTGATAACAACCTGTTTCTTTGTCTTCTTCTTTGTGACAAGAAGCGCCATCAACTCTCGTTGTCCTTTGGCTAGGTTGAGGAGAGTTTCCTGGAACTGCGCGTGTTGAGCTTGTAGATCTTTGACGGTTTATTCTGGAGCCATCTTTTACTGAAATAAATAGTAAAAAGATGAGGAAACTTGTATCGAAAACCCTGCTTATAACATGATGCATGCTATGTGGATGCAATGTTTTCAAGGATCATTCCATAATATTTTCAGAATTTAAAAATACATAAAAGTTTTTTAAACATTTAAAACAAATCAAATAAAGTATAAATTTATAAAAAATACCAAAACACAAAATTAAATTGTGAAAATCTAAAAATTAGAAAGAGAATAATCAAAAATATTTTTCATGATTTTTTTCAGTTTTTTGGACTTAAAATGAATTTTCTATGATTTTTTGAAGTTTAAAACAATTAAATATAAAAAATCAGAAAAGAAAAGAAAAGTCAAAAATATGTGGTTCATTGGATGTGAGTCAAAATGCGTTAGTAATCAAATCCAAGGGGTCTGGCGTGCTGTGCATATCATGGTCATTAGTGAATAAATCACTGAATCAATCATTAAATAAGAATTAAAAAATAACAAGTGGCGTGCCATCATTGGTTGGAAGATGACACGTTGGTCATCTTCATTCTCCAGCCAACGTGAATTGCAGGTCTCTCAAACTGTAAAATCAGAAGCTCAGACCTATACCATTCGCTTTGTATCTTCAAGACGAAGACAACCACACCTTCGCGCCAAATTTATATAAACTATAGCTCAAGCAATTTGGAAAGAAAGTTTTGAAAAGGGATTTGAAATTTCATGGTCAAAACGTGTTTCCAGTAAAAAGCAAGTGTTGTGACTAGAACCAAGGCAATGAGAGCATCACAATGATATCAATGTTTTGAAGAATTGGTGAAGGAATCTACCTATTGAAGTTGAGATGCAGAGCTCTGAAACTGGACTTCTATGGAGCAATATAGGGCACGATTCTTGAATGTAATTATATTGTTATCTTCAGGGAAGATCAAGAAGGTGAATTAATGAAAAAATTGGATTGAAAAAGGCTTGTATATGGATTACGAAGGTGCTGAATTCTAACTTATAGAACAAGTTTGGCAGGGTGATTCTGGATATCTAAGCTTGAGAAAATGAATGGGATAGTTCATGTATTTATAGGAGAGAAAAATGGGATTAAAAGGAAGAGTGAATGATGCATTTTGGAGGAAATTCGTGCAAACCTGATGCACGAGTAAAGTGTGATCTAATTTTCACCAAAACGCATCCAATCCTTGCGTTTTGAGGTGCTAAACACTTCTGACAAGTTTGTTAATCAAGTTTAAATCAAAAACGCGTGTAAATCTTATGATTAGAAGCCAAAACAAAGATTTCAAACTTCTGACTTGGTGAAAAATTCAGTTTCAAAATGCCAACTTCTGACCAATGGCATTTTCAGCTCAAGGGGCCTCAGGGCATGATTCTTAATGCTTCAGAAAGATGAGGTTACAAGCTTTGCAATGTAAAAGTAATGGAATCAAATGGATTCTTGAGCTTAAAGTTGTGTTGAGTCAAAGTTGGAGAAAAAATGTTGACTTTCCATACTTAGAAATATTTCAAATTCTTCTTCAAAAGTGACCTATAATGTCTTGCATCCAAACATAGCCTTCTACTTGGAATTTTCTCTTGACCAAAAAATATGGCATGAAGTAGATCTCTTGAATTCCATTTTGGAACTTGAACCATTCAAAATCTCCAAAAATTGATAGAGTTATGAATTGTTGAAGTGGGCAAAAAATCATGAAATGACCTATAATATTTTGTATCCTTAAGGCAATTTACATTAATTTTCTCACTTTGCACATAAAATAAGGCATAAAGTTCACATCTTCACGATCATTATGGAAAAAGAATGGGCTCAAGGTGATAAAAATTGACCAAGGTATGATTATTTGAAATCACAAATGGAAAAATGTGGATTCACATGGAGGACTTGTAATCTTTCTTCTTCATCAAGTTTCTTCCACATGAAAACTCCTTGGAACTTTTGAAGTGATTAGTTGATAACCCTTTGAAGAGAAGGATGTATTTGGAATCAATCAAAAATACTAAAAGATGAGCAAGATATACTCCTTTGAAGTTCAAAACCCTAGCTCCTAGATTAAGGAACATGCTTTGAGGAACTTTGACAATTTTGAACAAACTTATTGTACCAAAACAAATGATTTGTAAATATAAGTTGTTGACGATGATAATGAGAACTCATAGCAACCATAACCACTTCTATATCTTTAGAATTGAGAGAAATATGCACTTGTGATCAATGGGAATAAGGCCTTGTCCAAGCATGACAACTCCTTCAATCAACCCTTTGTACTTTTAAATCAATCATGATAATTTGAAAATGTAGTGAACCAAAATAACCTTGCCATTCCATCCCTTCCAAAACAACTTCCATGGTAAGGTTTGAACTTCTCAAGCTTCATTGACTAGGTCATGAAATAAACTCATGAACCCATGGATCAACTTGCTAAGCCACATTGCCTTTACCTGCATTGTTGACAAGTAAGACAAACCAACATTGCATTTTATTAATTAAAAGGAAAGTCAAAACAAAAACATGAATGATTACACAAGAAAAACAAGTCAAGGTGCTTGGTGATTCCTCAAAGAGAAAAGCTAAAGATAGGAAGGAGAACCAAAAGCCCTAATGTGAAATTGTTATGATTGAATCTATATGGTGTGGTAAGGGGATCTTAGAGGCAAAAATTGGGGTACAACAACTGCCCTTATTTAAGTTTCTTCTATCTGGAGATACGAAGGTTAAAATCTTTGTGTCGACGCGATCGAAGATACTTAAATATAAAACAAACCCTATTTTTGGCCCTAAGATGCCATGCAATGCTTATGAATATGAGTGCATATGGAAAAATCCAAAGGGATGCAAAACACCACTGGGGATGTAACAATAATAAAGAAACAAGAGAGAAACCCTACCAAGAAAATAAATCATTGGTGGATCAAAAGACCTGAGCTAGAGAGGATGGTAAAATGGTCAAAGGATACACCAACTCCCACTGGAGGTAAAGCTACCAACATTCACTGAAGGTAGAAGTAACAGAAAAAACAACACGGACATTCATTGACGGTGATCTACCAACATTCACTGAAGGTAGAAGGAAAAGAAATATCAACATCGACGTTCACTGACGGTGAGCTACCAACATTCACTGAAGAAATATCATAGCATCGCCGTTCACTAACGATGAACTACCAACGTTCACTGAGGGTAGCAAAAGGATAACAAACACCAACTTTCACTGATGGTGATCTACCAACTTTCACTGAAGGTAGAAAGAGAATATATCATAGCATCGCCTTTCACTGACGATGAACTACCAACATTCACTGAGGGTAGCAAAAAGATAACAAACACCAAATTTCACTAATGGTGATCTACCAACTTTCATTGAAGGTAGAAAGAGAAAATATCATAACATCTCCGTTCACTGACGATGAACTACCAACATTCACTGAGAGTAGCAAAAAGATAACAAACACTAACTTTCACGCATGGTGATCTACCAACTTTCACTGAAGGTAGAGAGAAAATATATCATAACACTGCCGTTCACTGATGATGAACTACCAACATTCACTGAGGGTAGCAAAAAGATGACAAACACCAATTTTCATTGATGGTGATCTACCGACTTTCACTGAAGGTAGAAAGAGAATATATCATAGCACCGCCGTTCACTAACGATGAACTACCAACATTCACCGAGGGTAGCAAAAAGATAACAAACACCAACTTTCACTGATAGTGATCTACCAACTTTCACTGAAGGTAGAGAGAAAATATATCATAGCACCGCTGTTCACTGACGATGAACTACCAACTTTCACTGAGGGTATCAAAAAGATAACAAACACCAACTTTCACTGATGTTGATCTACCAACTTTCACTGAAGGTAGAGAGAAAATATATCATAGCATCACCGTTCACTGACGATGAACTACCAACGTTCACTAACGGTAGAAAAAAGATAACAAACACCAACTTTTACTGATGGTGATCTACCAACTTTCACTAAAGATAGAGAGAAAATATATCATAGCACCTCCGTTCATTAACGATGAACTACCAACGTTCACTGAGTGTAGCAAAAAAATAACAAACACCACCTTTCACTGATGGTGATCTACCAACTTTCACTTAAGGTAGAAAGAGAATATATCATAGCACCACCATTCACTGACGATGAACAACCAACGTTCACTGAGGGTAGAAAAAAGATAACAAACACCAACTTGATGGTGATATACCAACTTTCACTGAAGGTAGAGAAAAAATATATTATAGCACCGCCGTTCACTGACGATGAACTACCAACTTTCATTGAGGGTAGCAAAAAGATAACAAACACCAACTTTCAATGATGGTGATCTACCAGCTTTCACTGAAGGTAGAAACAAAATATATAATAGCATCGCCGTTCACTGACGATGAACTACCAAGTTTCACTAAGGGTAACAAAAAGATAACAAGTTTCCCTAGAATTCTGGCATTTCTCCTAGAACAGGTCTCAACTTCTTCTTTAACCGAGGAAATATGCCTGTAAAGGGTAATATGTAGGCTGTCTCAAATAAAGAGACTTCCACTTGCAAAGATTTCACAACAAACTGTTTCTGCGAATTTAAAAGACATGCCCTCCACTGGCGTAAATTGACGACGGACTGCAAATTGTCCACTCATAGAGGAGATAGCAAAAATGTTACGTCATGTTTTATAGGGAAGTACAAGTTGCTCAAATAAAGAGACCTGTTATTTGTTGTCATGGAGGATTGTAAAAAGAAATGACTTTCCGGGGATAGAAATATGGCTTCTTGGGGAAAGAAATATGACTTCCTGGGGAAATGCCATGATATTCTTGCTGAGGAAATAAAGTCTTCTTGTGCAAAATAAATGCAAAAACCAAAACTCGAAGCTTTCAGAAATCCAAAGTAAATAATATTGTTGTGGAACCATAGATTCAAACCAGAAATGAAGTGGAATGGAACAGTCAACCAAAATACATCCTTTGAGAAATAAACTCAAGAGGAAAAACCAAATCCATCCAAATAAGGAGCTGTATAGGAAGGCTAAAGCAAAAATCTTCCACGACAGACAACTCAGTGGGGAAATTGAAAGAATATATGCTTTCTGCTTAGGGCCAACACTCTATTGAAGAGAGGACAATGTAACTCTGCAAAACAGGGTGATATGTCAACAAAACATTAAAAAATGTCAACGAACAATGATTTTCCAATTTTAGCTATGGATGATGTATGTATGAATGTATGAGTGTTATCGTGCTTATGCTGACAAAACAGATACACAACCCTGGAAGTAACCAAGAAAAACCAACTATGGCACAAACAACACTCGGCTAAACCACATCTAGGATGATCATTCCAAGAAAAAGTAAATGCTAATTGAGGAAACAGAACCTACTGTCGACTTTAGCTTTACTGGGGAGAAACACAATCCGGAAGTAAACAAACCAAAATGATTAAATAGTATACAGGGATAAAACATCCTTTTCCAGGCTTCACCGGGGAAACAAACGTTTTCAAAAGTAGCACTTCTACTGGGGATTGCAAAACCAGTCTCAAGTAAAGCAAATGGAAACCAAATCATCAAAACATTCACTAGGGAATTCAGGCCTACTTCATTGGGGAGATTAACACCACATATTCAAAGGGAAAACCATAATACGTTCTTCACTAGCAAAACCAGGGACCTGCACTCTTCAAGAGTGATTATGGTACCAACTTCTCGGGAAAAAGAACTTCCATTAGACCGAACGAAAACTTCACCGGAGAAATCTTGGATTGAAACTTCACATCATGAAAATTAAAAAAAGAGGAGAAATGAATCCAAACTTGACCGAGGATTATGGAGTCACGAACCCAATACGGCGAATCATCCTGAGTAAACCTTCCCGAGGGGAACAAAAACTTCTTAAAATAAACTGGAGTTTGTCCATTCCAGGGATCACCATTTTTGTTGCCATTATTTCATCACAAATTCCAATGTAAAATCGTTATTTTTGAAAAATCGATTTTGTTATTTAATATTTTTGCTTTGAAAGTTATTATCAATAATAAATGGAGTCTTTGCAAGCTAAATAAAATAAGAAATACAAATAATTGGGTAAAAGCTCAAATTTCATTAATAGAATGGTAGTCTGCGAATGGCGAGACTCCATGGATAATTACAAATTTCAGAAAATGGTAATATATAATGGAAAAGATACGTTGAGATACAATGAATATTATCCCCTCTAACAAATTTTGAAATCCTGAGCAATAGCTTCTGTTGAAGTTTGATGAGAATCCGAGAAGATTGTTGCTCCAATGATCAAGTCTCGTCTGATGTAGTTACTTGCCAACAAAGTCCCAAACTTTTTCCTAAGCTTCCCTTGTGGGTTTTCAACTTAGCGGGAAATTTATTCTGTTTATGTCTCTAATTTTTGCCTAGACCGCCCTTTCGGGTGTTCGGCCTACCGAGACACTCTTTTTTGTCAAAGCCGCCCTTTCGGGTTTTCAACTTAGCGAGTTGTTCTTTTATTTCTTTAGGCGAAGTATTTCTTGACTGCATCAGCATTCATGGGACGTGGAAACTCCTCGCCATCCATAGTTCCAAGAATTAATGCACCACCAAAGAAGGCGTTCTTGACAACATATGGGCCTTCAAAGTTGGGAGTCCACTTGCCCCTAGAATCAATGTTGAAAGTCATGATCTTCCTGAGCACGAGGTCGCCTTCTCTAAATTCACGAGGTTTGACCTTTTTATCAAAAGCCTTCTTCATCCTTTTCTGATATAACTGTCCATGACACAAAGCTGTCATTCTCTTCTCTTCGATCAAATTCAATTGGTCAAACTGGTTCTGGACCCATTCAGCCTCTGACAACTTAGTTTCCATTATCACACGCAAAGAGGGAATCTCAACCTTGACTGGGAGTACAACTTCCATTCCATACACCAGGGAGAACGGGGTTGCTCGTGTTGAAGTGTGGACAAATGTTCGATATCTATGTAGAGCAAAAGGGAGAATTTCATGCCAATCCCTATAAGAAACAACCTTTTTCTGGATAATTTTCTTGATATTCTTGTTAGCAGCTTCAACAGCCCCATTCATCTTTGGCCTATATGGAGATGAATTATGATGAACAATCTTGAATTCTTCGCACAGTTCTGTCATCATTTTATTGTTCAAATTCAAGCCATTGTTGGTGATAATTCTGCTCGGCACACCATACCGGCATATAAGATTATTCTTGTTGAAACGCACAACCACCTACTTAGTAACATTGACATATGAAGCAGCCTCCACCCATTTGGTGAAGTAATCAATTGCTACCAAGATGAAACGGTGTCCATTCGACGCTTTGGGTTTTATCATCCCAATCATGTCAATACCCCACATAGAGAAAGTCCATGGGGAAGAGATCACATTGAGAAGTGTCAGAGGCCCATGGACCTTATCTGCATAAACCTGACATTTATGACACTTCTTTGCAAATTTATAACAATCAGATTCCATTGTCAGCCAATAGTAACCTGCCCTTAGCATCTTTTTAGCCATCGAATGTCCATTGGCATGAGTGTCAAATGAACCTTCATGAATCTCATGCATCAACATGTCTTCTTAGTGTCTATCCACGCATCCGAGCAAGACCATGTCATAATTTATTTTATACAAAACATTTTCACTGAGGAAGAAACTGCCAACCAATCTTCTCAATGTCTTTCTATCTTTCATCGAAGCACCAATCTGGTATTCCTGAGTCTGAAGAAAATGCTTGATGTCATAATACCAAGGTTTTTCATCTGCTACCTCCTCTGTTGTAAACACATGAGCGGGCCTATCCAATCGCCGAACCGTGATTAGAGGTATATCATTCCAAGTATTTACTTGGTACATAGAAGCCAGAGTTGCCAAAGCGTCCGCCATTTGATTTTAAACTCTCGTAATGTGATGGAATTCAACTTTGTTAAAGAAGGGTAACAATCTTCTAGCATAATATTTGTAAGGGATCAAGTCGGGGTGACGAGTATCCCATTCTCCTTTAATCTGATTTATTACCAAAGTTGAATCACCATACACATCTAGATTTTTAATTCTGAGATCAATAGCTTCTTCGAGACCCGTGATGCAAACCTCGTATTCTGCAATATTATTAGTACAATCCAACGTTAACCTTGCGGTAAAAGGAATGTGCGATCCATGTGGAGTGACAATCACAGCACCAATTCCTTTACCATAAGCATTCACAACTCCATCAAATAACATACTCCAACAAGATTCAGGGTCAGGACCTTCCTCAGGAAATGGTTCATCATAACCTTTCACTTTCAAGAACATCACATCCTCATCGGGGAATTCATACTCTACACACTGATGATCCTCCATTGGTTGGTGAGCAAGATAATCTGCCAACACACTGCTTTTAATAGCTTTTTGAGTGTGGTATTTGATATCATATTCAGATAGCAACATCTGCCAGCGGGAAATTCTCCCAGTAAGAGCAGGCTTTTCAAAAACGTACTTGATTGGATCCATTTTGGAGATCAACCAAGTAGTGTGATTCAACATATACTACCGCAAACACTTTGCCGCCCAGGCCAAAGCACAACATGTCTTTTCCAGCATGGAATACCGCGACTCACAATCGGTGAACTTTTTACTGAGGTAATAAATGGCGAACTCTTTCTTCCCTGTTTTATCCTGTTGTCCCAGAATACAACCCATGGAATTATCTAACACTGTCAGATACATAATCAATGGTCTTCCTTCGATAGGAAGGAGTAAGATAGGAGGTTCAAGCAGATACTCTTTAATACTTTCAAATGCCCTTTGGCAGTCATCCATCCACACACAACCTTGATCTTTCTTTAACAACTTAAAGATTGGTTCACATGTTGCAGTCATGTGAGAAATGAATTTGGAAATATAATTCAAACGTACGAGGAAACCACTGACTTGCTTTTCAGTCCTTGGCGCTGGCATCTCTTGAATTTCTTTGACTTTACCAGGGTCAACTTCAATTCCTTTCTGGCTAACAATGAAACCCAACAATTTCCCTGATCAAACATCGAAGGTGCATTTATTTGGATTCAAGCGGAGACGATACCTCCTCAAAAGCTGAAACAACTTCAACAAATCTTTTACATGCCCTTCTTCAGTCTGGGATTTGGCAATCATATCATCAACATATACTTCGATTTCCTTGTGCATCATATCATGGAATAGGGCTGTCATAGCCCTCTGGTACGTTGTACCAATGTTCTTCAACCCGAAGGGCATCACTCTGTAACAGAATGTTCCCCAGGGTGTGATAAACGTTGTTTTTTTCCATGTACTCAGGCGCCATTCTTATTTGATTATACCCAGAAAATCCATCCATGAACGAGAATACTTTGAATTTTTTTGTGCTATCCACTAACATATCAATGTGTGGAAATGGAAAATCATCTTTTGGACTAGCTTTATTTAGATCTCTGTAATCTACGCACATGCGGACTTTTCCGTCTTTTTTCAGTACTGGGACAATATTGGAAATCCATTGAGGATACACTGGCGTCACAAGAAAACCAGCATTAATTTGCTTTAGAACCTCCTCTTTGATTTTCACTGCCATATCTGGGTGAGTTTTTCTCAACTTCTGTTTGATTGGTGGACACTCTGGCTTCAACGGTAAACGGTGCTCCATAATATATGTATCTAGACCAGGCATATCTTGATAAGACCAAGAAAAAATATCCACATACTCTTTCAACAACTCAATAAACATGCTCTTCACATCAGGATGCAACAATGCTCCAATCATGACTTCCTTCGGATCTTCTTCTGAACCCAAATTGATCACTTCCAATGGCTCTTTATATGGCTGAATAGTATTTTCCTCGTGCTAAAGAAACCGTGAGACCTCTTCTGGAATGTCATCATAATCTTCTTCTTCAGCCCCATACACAGGAAATTCAAAGTTGGAATAGGGTGCAGGGTCATTGTATTCAACGAGTTTTTTAATTAATCTGCACATATGATTTATGATTGATTTTAGAAACTGACACATATAACAAGTGATCATGCAGATTGAATTTCAGTTATTATTTATTTGAAGGGTTTTTTTTATTACCATTTTCTGAGAAAAAGCAGAAAATAAAGACACAATTTGGGTAACAAAGATAACTTTTATTGTTTATTTTAAAAGTCACAACAACAGATAAGCCCTGCAACATTAATACTTCCACCTTGGGCAGAGTGAAAGCTTTTCAAAAAGATTAACAAAACAAATTACTTTGAAACATGTATGCAAGAAGGAACATCGATTGTGATCCAGTTATGGACCCTAACTCTACGAGTCACATAATTTGGCCTTTCCTGCTCTGCTTCATCTTCCACAATGGCATTGATCCTGGAAACAGTTTGATGAAGATAACCCCCGCTACAGAAGATGTCTTGATATTTGCTTGCAGCAGACTTCATCTTCATGCCCTTACCTTTGTCATTATTCAAAGAGAACCCAAAGCCAGATTTGTTCTTGTTCACAGGAGGATCCACAATCTGTCCCCACACTTCACTCTGACCCTTACGCATAACCTGCTGCGCATCCTTAAGCGAAACCATGGAATTCTCATTTCCTCTTGTATTGTCAATGGATAAGGCTTAGAACTGGGTTCCAACAACAGCTTCATCCGCCTCCACAATGCTGAAAGAGGACAAATGAGATATCAATAATTCATGTTCCCCATTTATGATCACTAGTTTCCTTTCAGGTACAAACTTCAGTTTCTGGTGTAAAGTTAAAGTGACAACCCCTGCCTCATGTATCCATGGCCTTCCTAGCAAATATCTATAAGAGGGTACAATATCCATTACCTGTAAAGTAATCTGAAACAAATGTGGTCCTATATGAATAGGCAAGTCCACCTCACCAATAACAAATTTCCTTGATCCATCAAATGCTTTCACAATGATTCCACTCGGGCGCATAGGTGTTCCTTGATATTTCAACTTCATAAGAGTACTCCTCTGTATAACGTTTAAAGAAGATCCATTATCAATCAACACATTGGATAGTGAATCATTCTTGCAGTTCTTAGAGATGTGGAGGGCCAAGTTGTGATTCCTTCCTTTATCTGGTAATTCATCATCGCAGAAGCTCAAGTTATTACATGATGTAATGTTCCCTATTACATTGCTGAATTGGTCTATTGGCATATCACTCTCCACAAAAGCTTGGTCCAATACCCTCATCAAGGATTCTCTGTGAGCAGAAGAGTTCATCAATAGAGCCAAGATAGACATTTTTGAAGGAGTCTGCAGTAGCTGATCTACAATTTTGTAGTCGCTCATCTTGATTATCTTCAAAATATCATCCACTTCTTTCTCTAACGCAACCCCACTAGTCTCACCCGTAGCCTTCTTGGGTTCAACATTCTCACCAATTTTCTTTCCAGCACTAACATCTCTTCGAATAACTGGTGCAAACACACGACCGTTGCAGGTCACCCTGCTATTTTCAACAATATTCCTAACATCAGGCATTGGTTGGATGGGAACTTCCACTCTATCCTCTAAGATTGTAGTGTTGTATTTATAAGGCACAGCCTTATCTGACTTGTAGGGGATAGGACCCGGTAAACTAATCACCAATGGGGTAACAACTGGCTTGCTATAATACTTAACTTCAAGATGGGCGGGTGCCCCAAAACAAGGTACAATGACGTTTACCCCTTCTTCAACACAATCAGTCATTATTGAGTCATTTCTGGAAAAAAATCCTCATCTGAGGAGAAATACTCGTCTGCGGAGACATACTCTTCATCCGAATCTTCTACCATCAAACAAACCTCAACCATATCTACTTCATGGTAATCATCCCTTTTACTTATAAACTTGATAATTCTGTTATCTAACAACGACTGAACACCCTTATTTACGATTGAACATCCTCGAGAATCTTGGCAGCAAACTCAGCAAGATCAATATTGGTGTTCCACCTGACCAGCTATATGGCAGAAGTTATCATGCAATTGTACAAGGTCCTCATTCATATACTCTACATCAAAAATTATGAATTCTCCAGGACATCCAGAAACCATATTCACCTCCTCTTCATACTCTGCCCCAGGCTTGTTTATATGGTTTAGGCCCTCATCCATCATCTCTTGTAAATCAGCCTTTATCTTATCGCAACCCTGTATGTATGTACTGCAAATAGCACAACCAGCATGGTCATGCGTATAATAGCTAAATTCACAAAGGTCTACATGCATCCTCACTAAATCTCCTCTAACCAGATTAATATCAAAAATCTGGAAGTTGCTTGGACAACCGGCCACCATATTCACATAATTTACTCCCCCATGCTTGGGTAGAGGATTGTCTTTCACATTAGTTCCCACATCCTTGAAATATAGAACACCATACTTCACCAACTTCTGCACCTCAATCTTCAAAGGATAATAATTCTCAACATTATGCCCTGGTGCTCCCTGATGAAAAGCACATGTTTGATCTGCTTTGTAGTACCAAGGCAATGGTGATGGTACGGCGGGAGGTGGTCGGGTATGAACCAGCTTCTTCTGAATCAATGTCGGTAGTAACTCTGTATAGCTCACAGGAATAGGGTCATAACTCTCCCTTCTCTGATTATACCCTTGATTCCCCTACTGG
Organism: Vicia faba; assembly: GCA_948472305.1. NCBI lineage: Eukaryota > Viridiplantae > Streptophyta > Magnoliopsida > Fabales > Fabaceae > Vicia > Vicia faba. The sequence goes on from OX451740.1 coordinate 1,109,568,940, forward strand.
GATGGTCTTTGATAAGCAACAGTAGTTGGAGTTGCACCCACAACTGGATTAACTGAGGCGACCTGCTGATGATGCTGATAATTCCTTCTAGGAGTATTAACCCTCCTCTCTTGCATAACAACATTTGCATCCCATTCTTTCTTCTTGGTAAACCCATAAGATGGTTTCTTCACACCTTCAGAACTTTCACTCTTTGTTAAGCAGCCATCTCTTACAGCCTCTTCTAAGAGGATAACCATTCCTACCATTTCAGTAAAGTCACTTGGCGCACTTGCCACCATCCTTTCATAGTAGAAAGCACCCAACATTTTCAAGAAAATCTTAGTCATCTCCTTCTCTTCCATGGGAGGAATCACTTGAGCGGCTACCTCACGCCATCTCTGTGCATATTCTTTGAATGATTCCCTGTCTTTCTGAACCATAGCCCTAAGTTGATCACGGTCAGGCGCCATGTCCACGTTGTACTTGTATTGTTTGATGAATGCTTCTCCCAAATCATTGAAAGTATGGATATTGGCGCTGTCCAAACTCATATACCACTTCAGTGCAACACCGGTCAAACTATCCTGAAAAAAGTGAATCAGCAGACGCTGATCATCAGTATGGGTAGACATTCTCCTCACATACATCACCAGATGAGCACGAGGCAAGTGTTTCCCTTGTACTTCTCAAACTTCGGGACCTTAAACTTAGAAGGTATCTTAACATTCGGGACCAAGCATAACTCATTCACATTCAGCCCAAATAGCTCTTTTCCCCTGAGGGACTTCATCTCTCTTTACACCTTGTCAAACTGCTCTTGAAAATCATCCATTTTGTCATAAAGACCCAAGTCTTCACTCAGTGGAGGGAAAGGAAGACACTCATCATCATTAACAAACGGAACCATATTCATCGACGGAGGCGCAACAGGAGCAGCATGCACCACAGGAGGTGTCGGAGTAACAATAGTCTGAACAATCAGAGTATCTTGAGGACCAAGATTAAAACCTTCAGGTGAAAAATTCTCTGGCATTCCCCATGGATAACCTTGAGGCATGCGATTCTGAACAGCAGCTGGAGTAGCAGATACGAGAATAGTCGGAGCTTCAGTAGTTGCCCTTGTTGGTTAAGGTTGAACACTAGTTGGCTGATTCTGAGCAGCCACCAGAGCTTCCATCAGAGTAGTCAGATTGGCCATGCCGGCCTTCAAAGTAGAAACCTCCTCGTGCAGCTTGCGATTCTCTTGTTCTAGGTTATCCATCTTATTTCTGAAATTATCCCGAGTGTTGTAGTGGTGAGTCAGCTTGCTGAACGAAGTAAAGAAGCTTGGTAATACACCTGGATATGCATAACAAATGCAAGAAATATGTACAATATGATGCATGATATGTAATGCATATTATTTTATTTAATATTTCAAGGGATTTGAAATTTGTGGACATATTGCAAATATCAAAGTAATAACGCATTTGAAATACTAAAATTTTTTATTATAACAATTCCAAAATGGATTACAAGTTTTAATGATCCCAAGTACAAGATGAAATAAAAATCTAAAACCCCGAGAAGTAAAACTGATAGAGATCACTCTATACGTTGGCGCTTCCCTGTGAGCCTGGCAATCTGAGCCTTCAACCTCTGGTTTTCTTCCGCATGTCTGATGGCAACCTCCTTCCAATCACCTGAATCAGGAAGTGAGTGATCAGCATCTAATTGAGGCTTAGGATAAAATAAATCCCCTTGCCTCTCCATAGTCTCTACCGCTCGACTCTAAAGGATTTCAATCAAGTCGTCTTTCTCCTTCAAGTCTGCTCTATAGGAAATCTCTAAAGTTTGGAACTTGTTCTTCCAAGCGTCATTTTCCTGTTGCATCCTAACCAAATAAAGTTGCAGCTCTTCTAGATCATCTAATAATAGAGGAGTGGTCTTCATAAATAGATCAGGCATAGGTGTTTCCCGGGAATACAGCATCTTCAACTGAATAGCTCTCGTTTGGACCCACTGAAGATATGGCTCCAAAGAAACAACACCCCTAGGTCCCAAATCCTCCCTAGCTTCCCTACGGTCTTCTACTTCCTTCAGAAAGAAACTACTCAAATGAATACTATTTGGTTTATCCCTCATCGGATAACCAAGCTGTCGTTGTGCAATAACAGGGTTATAATTAATTCCTCCCTTTGTACCAAGAAGAGGTACATTAGGGAAACTACCACAACTGTCAATAATCTCTATATCCTGGTAAGCTCGATGATACCAATCAATATCCGAGTGAGTAAGTGCCATGATCTTAGGAGCCCAACGGGGTTCTTTCTTGACATCCCAAAAAGCATCAGACTGAGGCATATGAGAGATAAACCACCGGTACAACAAAGGCGTGCAACAAATAATCATCCCCCCATGATAAGAATTCCGAATATGAATAGAGTAATAAGCATCACCCAACAAGGTAGGAACTTGGTTTCTAATCATGAAGATCCTGATAGCATTAATGTCAACAAACTTGTCCACATTAGGAAATAAGAAAAACCCGTAAGCAAGTAGAGCAAAGATGGCCTCAAAAGCGATTGTACTCTTCATCCTGGAAAAGTAACGAGCTTTATCCAATAAGAACTGAGCTAGTAATCCTCTAATCCCTCCTTTAGTAGTCATATGGGCTTCCACCTCAGACTTCCCCAGATGAATCAAAGCAGCAATCTCATGTGGTTTTGGCTCACCCTCCAAACGAGTAAAAGGAACACAATCGTTAACAGGTAAATCCAATAAATAATATTACTCCTCCAGTGTGGGCATCAACTGATAGTCGGGAAAAGTAAAGCAATGATACATCAGATCATAGAACTGGACCAAGGTCAAGAGAATACCCTATTTCATCTTCAGCTTCATGAGAGATATAATGGATCCATACTTCTTCCGAAAGTCTGCAGAACACTCGATCTCGGGAATTAGACTGATCAACTCATCTATCTTGGGATCCTTGAAATTGTACTTCCCGGTCTTTCTCTTTCCAGAATCCATGGTTAAAAAGTACCTGAGATATTCACAAATAGTCAACTTTTAAATCCCTTGAAATATGATTTCTCCAAAATATGCTTATGAGTGCATGGATGCATGATGCAACAATCGCACACAAGATCACACATATAGGGTTCATAGGTTCAACATCACGAGCATGAGGTCGAAGGTACTACCCATAAGGTATTGGTCTAAAAGTTATCACCTGCCGAACAAGGTTCTAGAGGTTCCCAGAGTCTACATCCTTCCTTCGGATATTACCAACTTCCCGATTAACTCGGTAATTAGTAATATTCTCAAGAAAAACTCATCCGAGCGTAGTATCGCGTGACAACTATTTCCAGATTACTCCGTCATAGCTTCCGCACTACACCTAAAAGGCCAAGATGGGTTTGGTATTCTACGATCCTCAGCTTCAGCAGGCTCCCAGGTCGAAAGCAACATGTCTTCCCGATTACTCGGTAAATGACACTACAGTCAAAGGGGCCTCCACTGAGTGGGGGATCTCATGCCTATTTTTTTGGGATTACTCCCTCAAAGTTAACATGACTATCTCGCCCGTCTTATCTTAAAGTTTGCCCAAGTCCGGGTATAGGACTTATGAGTAATCACCAAGCACCCTGAAAACCAGGAAAATCCAGACAAACATATATACAACATATAACACAAAAACAATAATACCACATGTACAGATATAAAAAAATATAGGCTCAACCCACTTAGGGATGGACCAGCAAAAGGTTAATCTTTCCCCAGTGAAGTCGCCATTTTTCTATAGCGGTAGAAACGTTTAAGACTAAGCCATTGGATTGACTAGACTTATACAAATCAAAATAAAAATGGCCACAGCGCTTTATTGTTTCCAAAGGAATGGGAAAAGAGCGAATAACCCAAAAAGATGGGGAAAGATTCTAGGTAAGGGGGTTGGTTATGCAAAGGGAAGGTATTAGCACCCTAAACATCTATGGTACTCTTCAGGAACCTCTTTGAAAAATCTGTGTATTTTGGCTATAAAAAATGTTGTATAAAATAGATGGTGGAGGTGGGAAAAGAAACATATTTTTTATGATTTTTGCACCCACCGCAAGTGCGAACCTTTAGTGCCTACGTACCACCTTTTCGTGCAATAGGGGATCAGGGTACACGTAGTTCCTCTTTTAAAAATTTTAAAACACAATTGTGTTGGTCAATTTTATGAGATAAAACATCATCGTCATTGTCCGTGTGGAAAACATACCTACTACCCACAATCTTGAGAAAGGAGAATTTGCATCATCTCAAAGTGGAGGATATGGCTTGGATTTTAAAATCAACAATGCCTCACTCAACACCCAAGTGGAAAATCTCTCTCTTTACTACATATTGTAGAAGTATAGTTGTTTGTATCACTACAAGGATTGACAAGAGTTTAATATTTTGAGAAAAGTTTAAAGATAAAATCCAAAGTGGCAAGATGGTTTGAAATGAGATTGATTAACTTTTTGTCTTCTCACAAAAATGTCAAAGTATTATTAAGTTTATTGGAGTTTATTTATGAAAATGTTTGAAAATGCATGGACCTAAGTCCAAGTTTATTATAAAAGTAATTCAAATTTAAAACAAGAAGAGTTTTCAAAAGGGGGGAGAAGATTTTTGAAATTAAAGAAGATGGGAGGAGAAGAAGAGGCTATCCTAAAGCATAAGGTAAAAGTTAGGGATAAGAACCATCTAACCAACAAGAAGCCAATACTTGACACTATAAGCCAAAATAGAACTCCCATTCTTTGGATTGAAACCAAACAAGAAAATGATACTAGACCTCTTGGGAAAACCAAACTTCAAGTGTATTAAGTCTTCACAAAAATTGGGCAGAGTAAAGGCTGTATACGGGTGAATTCGAGATTACAAACCAAGGGTGTAATCACAATAACCTGCACACAAAACAAACAAACAATCCAATGTCTTGAGGTAAACCCCAAGAGCTCCAGACAAAATAATCAGATAAGATCACAAGGTCTCCACTCACAGGCCAAGGTTTCTAATCCTAAGTCTAAAAAGTACAATGCTCCATAATGCCAAAGATAGTAACCAAATAGTCTAAGTATCATTAAATATTTTTTGGGTTTATGTTGATTATTATATGTTTTGAAGAAAAAAATAAAGTAAAGCCCAAGTGAGCAAAAATAAAAATTACAAGAAAGTAAATGCTCAAATGAGCAAAGATAAAAAATGGCATGAAATGTAAATGCCAAAAAATAAATAGTGCATAAAAATAAAAGGGGCATATAAAAGAATATAGGATAAAGTCAATTATTAGTGATTAGTGGTTAGTTGGATGATCATCTTGAAACTTGCATTTGGAACTCATTAGAGGATTGGTAGAACCAAAGCCTCCACACAACAAGTTGCATTTTCTTTTTTGTCAAGTATATCATCCATTTGGAATCCTTATGAATATCATTTAATGATCAACGATGTTTAAGTGATCCGCGTTGACCAAAGGTGTTGTAGATCCATTAGAGAATTGGTAGAACCAAAGCCTCCACACAATGAATCTCAAGGTTATTGGATCAAAGAGATCAAATTAACATACTTGGGCTTGCAAACATAAGTTTGGGCCACGAATGATCATTTATTCGAATCGGGACAAAATTTAGCGCTATGTTAAGCAATCGTAAGTGGACTTATATAGAAGTCGCACCTATTTTGAGGCCGGCCAATAGCAATCTATGCACCATTTGTTTTGAGACATGATATAGAGATCATGATCCAACAACATTTAGTGCAATAAGAAGGGGATGAGATGAAGAGGGATGGGAGAGAATATACAAACCACTTTTGAATTAAATTTAATCAAACTATTATTAAAATCATTCATCCATTTTTGTGGAGTTAGACTCAACGCCATGGATCCAATGATGTTAATAAAGTTCATGATCAAAAATTTAATCCAAGATCAGCCAGAAAATAATCACAAAATGATATTACATTTTAATATATACAAAAAGGTTTAAAAATAATGTTTAAAAATAGAAATAAAAGAGAAAAATATCAACTATGTTCAAATTAATCAAGAAATAAAAAGTAAGACCATAGAAAAATCAGAAATGAACTAAAATAATTTTATAAATTTTTTGGAAATTTTTTTAAAATTAAAAGAAAGGGGCAAAATAAACCAAAAATGATTAAAAAAAATAGCAAAGTCAGAAAGAGAAATAAAATAAGGTCACCAATATTTGTCGCAATATCATTGGATCATTCCATAATTTTTTCAGAATTTAAAAATGCATAAAAGTATTTTTAAACATTTAAAACAAATCAAATAAAGTGTAAATTTATAAAAAATACCAAAACACAAAATTAAATTGTGAAAAAATAAGAATCATAAAGAGAATAATCAAAAATATTTTTCATGATTTTTTCAGATTTTTTGGACTTAAAATGATTTTTCTATGATTTTTTGAAGTTTAAAACAATTAAATATAAAAAATCAGAAAAGAAAATAAAACCCAAGGGATCTGGCGCGCTGTGCATATCACGGTCATTAGTGAATAAAGAACTGAATCAATTATTAAATCAGAATTCAAAAATAACAAGTGGTGTGCCATCATTGGTTGGAAGATGACACGTTGGTCATCTTCAACCTCCAGCCAACGTGAATTGCAGGTCTCTCAAACTGTAAAATCAGAAGCTCATACCTATGCCATTCGCTTCGTCTCTTTCAGAAGAAGACAACCATACCCTCACGCCAAATTTATATAAAATGTAGCTTAAGCAATTTGGAAAGAAAGTTTTGAAAAGGGATTTGAAATTTCATGGTCAAAACGTGTTTCCAGTAAAAAGCAAGTGTTGCGACTAGAAGCAAGGAAATGTGAGCATCACAATGATATCAAAGTTTTGAAGAATTGATGAAGGAATCTAGCTATTGAAGTTTAGATGCAGAGCTCTGAAACTGGACTTCTATGGAGCAATATAGAGCACGATTCTTGAATGTAATTATATGGTTAGCTTCAGGGAAGATCAAGGAAGGTGAATTGATGAAAAAATTGGATTGAAAAAGGCTTGTATATGGATTACGAAGTTGCTGAATTCTGAGTTATGGAACAAGTTTGGCAGGGTGATTCTGGCTATCCAAGCTTGAGAAAATGAATGGGGTAGTTCATGTATTTATAGGAGAAACAAATGGGATCAAAAGGAAGAGTGAATGATGCATTTTGGAGGGAATTCGTGCAAACCTGATGCACGAGTGAAGTGTGATCTAATTTTCACCAAAACTCATCCAATCCTTGCATTTTGAGGTGCTAAACACTTCTAGAAAGTCTGTTAATCAAGTTTAAATCAAAAACGCGTGTAAATCTTGTGATTAGAAGCCAAAACAAAGATTTCAAACTTCTAACTTGGTGAAAAATTCAGCTTCAAAGTGCCAACTTCTGACCAATGGCATTTTCAGCTCAAGGGGTCTTAGGGCATGATTCTTCATGCTTCATAAAGATTAGGTTACAAGCTTTGCAATGGAAAAATAATGGAATCAAATGGATGCTTGAGCTGAAAGTTGTGTTGAGTCAAAGATGGAGAAAAAATGTTGACTTTCTATACCTATAATGTCTTGCATCCAAACATAGCCTTCTACTTGGAATTTTTTCTTGACCAAAAAATATGGCATGAAGTAGATCTCTTGAATGACATTTTGGAACTTTAACCATTCAAAATCTCCAAAAATTGAGAGAGTTATGAATTGTTGAAGTGGGCAAAAATCATGAAATGACCTATAATCTTTTGTATCCTTAAGGAAATTTCCATTCATTTTCTCACTTTGCACATGAAATAAGGCATAAATTTCACATCTTCAAGATCATTATGGAAAAAAATGGGATCAAGGTGATAATAATTGACCAAGTTATGATAATTTGAAGTCACACATGGAAAAATGGGGATTCATCTGGAGGACTTGTAATCTTTCTTCTTCATCAAGTTTCTTCCACATGAAAACTCCTTGGAACTTTTGAAGTGATTTGTTGATAACCCCTTAAAGATAAGTATGTCTTTGGAATCACTCAAAAATACTAAAAGATGATCAAGATATACTCCTTTGAAGTTCAAAACCCTAGCTCCTAGATTAAGGAACATGCTTTGAGGAACTTTGACAAATTTGAACAAACTTCTTGTAACAAAACAAATGCTTTGTAAATATAAGTTGTTGAGGATGATAATTATAACTCATAGCAACCATAACCACTTCTATATCTTGAGAATTGAGAGAAATATGCACTTGTGATCAATGGGAACAAGGCCTTGTCCAAGCATGACAACTCCTTCAATCAACCCCTTGTACATTTGAATCAATCTTGATAATTTGGAAATGTAGTGAACCAAAATAACCTTGCCATGCCATCCCTTCCAAAACAACTTCCATGGCGAGGTTTGAACTTATCAAGCTTCATTGACTAGGTCATGGAAATAAACTCATGAACCTATGGATCAACTTGCTAAGCCACATTGCCTTTACCTGCATTATTGACAAGTAAGACAAACCAAAATTGCATTTTAATAATTAAAAGGAAAGTCAAAACAAAAACATGAATGATTACACAATAAAAATAAGTCAAGGTGCTTGGTGATTCCTCAAAGAAAAAAGCTAAAGATAGGAAGGAGAACCAAAAGCCCTAATGTGATCTTGATGTGATTTAATCAATATGGTATGGTAAGGGGATCTTATGGGGGAAAATTGGGATACAACAGTGAGCAAGCAACTAAGAGAGTTCTACCTACTCAAAAGTTTTTTGTTCATTTCTCTCTTCCTTGGATATTGTTACCTCACCATTGATTGGTAAGTAACCCTATCTTTGGATGTTAAGGGATGGGTGTGGGTCATCGTATAGTCATGGATAGCAATGTTGTGATATACCTTAGCATTTTTCTTAAGGGGCTAAGATCGTTTCTAAGGCAACGTTCGTAGCGTCATCGAGGGACTATGATATTGTATTTTTTATTGTTTTTGCTAAGATGTCTCACATGCATATCATGATTATTTTAAGGTAACAAAGTGGAGTTAACCCTAGAGGTGCAAAGTGTGCAAGTCTTTTGTATTTCATGCTTGATTTATCTTGGATTAGGATTTTCTATATATTGATTTTATCTTTCCATACAAACCCTAATTTACTATCATTTATATGAAAGTGATAAATTGCGAAAAGTAAATGTCCTACGCTATTACATTATTTGGGGATGGGGTATACATATTTACAAATGGGGGTTGCAAGAAAATTAAACCCTAATTCACTATTACAACCTTATTGAATATATTGTATAAGAAATGAATAAATGAACATAATGTACAAGGATAATGGAAAAATAAATGAATTTGTTTTGTTTTGGTCTTTTCTAAAAAAAGTTTTGACCTAATTAAATTAAAAGGAGAAAGTTAACTAAATTAAGAAAATTTAAATCTAAATTAACTAAGAAAAAAGATTTAATTTGATCAAAGAAACATTTTTTAGGGTTTTGTAGAAAATGGTTTTTATTATATAAGAAATAATGTACATGGAGTTAATTAATTAAAAAAAACCTAAGTTCTAAATTAATTTTAATTAAAAGAAAATAAATTAAACTTAAGTTTAATTACTAATTTATTTAAGGAAATAAATAAATTTGTTTAAGAAAATATTTTTGTCTTCTTTAGCTTTAAAAAGGAAATGAAATGAAAAATATAAGTTTACTAAATATATAAATAAAAAAATCAAATATTTTTGTGGATTTTTATTAATAAAAATAATAATTATAATCATAAAAATAAAATAAAAATAAAATATAAAAAAAAGAACAGAAAATAAAATATAAAATATAAAAAAGAGTCAGGGGTGTGAAATTCAGGTTGGGGTGTTTGTTAGAAAATTAATTTTTTTAGGCCTGGCCCAATAACCATTTTTAATCAGAAAAATGTGAAAATAAAATGGGCTACGTGTAAGGTAATAATCAGAGGGAGATGTTGAAAATAAATAGGACAAGCCTAATGGCCTTAGGCCCAGGCGCGCTATGTAACAAAAAAAGAACAAAAATGTTAGAAAATCAAAAGAAAAGGCAGCAGTGAGGTTCGAACCCACACCCTCTGCAATATACGCGCATTTCCTTACCACTGTGGTGGCTATACATCTATTAACTTAAACAAAAACATAAATATATAATACAAAATGCTTCCATGGCCTAAACTTCATCTTCAACCTCATGCCAGCAAGACCACTTGTATCTCATTCATTTCTTAACAAAAAATGGAAAATGGAAACATGAAAGTTGTGTAAAATCTCACCACGATTTCAAAAATATAACTCATTAAAACTATAAGTTAAAGATGAATGAGAATTTTGCTGGCCCTAATCTGAACCATAATTTATCCAGAAATTTCAATCTTAAAATTCTCTAAGCTCAGGTAATATAAATGAAAACTATGGACATGGTTAGCTTCAGGGCAATGATATATACATTTTTACTTCAGAATGTATGCACAAAAGATGCTTGTATCAAGATATTGAAGTTTGAAAAATTACCTCTTGCAGCTGGATTCATGTATCAAGTTTGAGCAACTTTTGAGATGGCCTGATTTTCTCTTTAGATTTCCTGGACCTCCTTGAGTGTATTCCAACTCCTACATTGCCTTGAGGATAGCTGAAACTCCCAACTCAAGTCAAGGTGTAAGCTTCAGTTTTGAAAATGGTGGATGACGAAGGAGTGATTACAGTTAGGAAACATGGCCTTAGATCACTTATATATGAAGTATGTAAAGTGTTTGGATGGTTAAAACTCAATATGCACAAGTGGATTTGGAGATGGATATGTGAAGCTCAAAACTATCAAGTTGTGGCAGATTTTGAGTTGCAGAGTGCTTGGGAGTGTTTGAGAGTGCTTGAGCTCGTGTGTTTGCTTGTAAATAGGTTGTATAGTTATAGCAAAAGGTCTTAGGGTTTGAAGTTGACAAATCTATGAGATATATAATCATGGCAATGTTACTTGATTTTGAAGAAAAGTGGAAAACAAGTTTCAATGTGTTGTACAAGCATGGTCTGAGTTGGTAGGAGGTTCTAGCCATATTGCTTTTTGTTTTTGACTTTGATTGTATTCATATGAAACAAGTTACGAGCTCTATGCATTTACTTTTGTAATAAAGATTGCTTTTCCAAAATGGAAGTGTTACCTTTGTACCATTAATGGAATAACCACTTGGACAATGTCTTAAATGCTTATATCAAAGCTCTAACAGTTCTGTAAAAATTTAATTATGGAGTGAAATGCAAGTTAGAAGCCTGTAAAGTGGGATTTGTACAGTATGCTTGAAGATTGGACCAAGTGTTCTTCACAAATTTGCCTTGTAAATTATGAATGAATGCCCAACTTCTTGCCTTCGATTCTCTTAACTCAAAAATGATACCAATAATTTCTTTGACATTTTTGAAAGCTTGTAACATCCTCTACAACTTTCATGTTAGACATTTTTTAAGAATCACTTTGGAACCATGTGAAACTTGGCCAAGAAGTTAGGTCAAAAATCTGCCTAACTAGGGCAAAATTTCACTAAGTGTTTTTGTTTCATGGACATGTGTTTATGAATTAATAACTTGAGATCCAAGTACTTTTAGAACTTTATTCCTGCTACAAAATTTTAGATCTCATTAATATCTACAACTTTCATGTTGGAAGTTTTTCTTGGATCATCTTGTATCATAGTGAAAATTTGGCACAAAGTCATGAAAAAATGTTAACTTTCTAACACTTAGAAAAATTCTAAGTCTTAGAATTTTGACTTTTCAAAGAAAAATTTGACTTTTTTGATTTCTTGATGAACAATCTTCACATTTTGACATGTCTTGATGAAATATGGTTTTTGAAACTTGATTTTGATCAAAAAGTCAAAGTTTGACTTTTCAGTGTACAATTGACTTTTCCATAAGTTGACCAAATTCCAACTATCAATCAATTGATCATGAGAAATATTTTGAACCATGCCATTAGGTTAAAATGATGTATTTTAATCCTTGATATTATGTCTCAAACCAATAAGTTGTGTATTTAGTAAAAAGTCAAAAATTGAGCCTTCTCAATCAAAACCCTAATTTTGACCATTTTGCCCTCTTGGTGATCTGATCAAATTTCTTGAGGAATTGTGATCCAAACTTGACCAATTGACCTATAGGAGTTCAAAATGTTTATATGGATAAAAAATTATGAAGTTTGATTGTAAATTGACCACAATTGACTTTTTGCCCAATACAGTTGATTTTAGGTCAACTGATCAATTGATTGAGCGAGAATGTGATCCAAAGCTTGAAACTTGACATGAGCAATATTAAAAGTCCAGAATGATCCATGAAATTCATATGAAGTATTAAAAGTCCAATTTTACTTGTGCAAACTCAAACCTTTATTTTGAGTCATCAGTGCTTAAGGAGGTGTCTTGAGTTGATCCATCCTTGTGCATTCTTGAGCTAATGGACATCTTGTGAGAGAAATCTTGAAAATGAGAGGTAAAATTTTGGGGTACAACATTTGCCCCTGTTCAATCTTCTTAAACCTGAAGAGTTAGATTGGCGAAGTTGAAAGATGATTGAACACTAAAATGTGCAGAAATTTGCACTCGATGATGTATTGATTCGGGAATGGGCTTATAGACGACATTTGGAGAGATGATGGTACAAATTGGGAGAAACATCAGCATAAATCTTTGGTCGATTCATGCTTAAAACTAGGTGTCTTGCTTGTCTTTAACTGGAAGAATTAATTCTGATCCAGAAGAGGTCTTTGGATCAATGATTGTTTTTCAAGGAACAAAGGGGTTAGTTGTATGCGAATGTATGCATGGTGTAACGATGTTCTCAAGATAAATGAGATTATGTTGTGTGTATATGTTATGTATGTTATATGATGTATGAATACGACATGTTGTCGAAGCGTATCCTTGATAGATACTGGGGAGTTTTGAGAAGTTAAATCTTGGATTGCTGTTGAAGATGAAGAGTATGTGTATCTTCAGATTTTGTTAAAAATGCTCCCGTTGGGGATTCCTGCTTAGTTGAGAAGAAACTCCACTAAGGAATATTGACTTGATTGAGAAGACTCTGTCGAGAGTGTTGATTTCTGCTTGGGAACCAGAATTCAGGAGTTTTAGTTGTCCATTGCTCGGGTGAGGAATTATCTCTTGAAAGTTATCTGTTATCTGATCGGATTCCAGGCTTCACAATAACTTGATGGGGATAAAGAAGTTAACTGTTATCTGGTCGGATTCCAGGCTTTGCAGCAAATCGTTGGGATTGTGGCAAAATCTACTAGGGAAGAGGAGTTGTATTAGTGATTTGTAAGAATTAAACTGTTATCTAGTCGGGTCCAGGTTTCAGCAACTCGAATTGTTAACTGGTTGTGTCTAGGATTGGAAGTAGATGGAGAAGTTAAGTTACTATCTGGTCAGGTCCAGGCTCTAGATATTTGAAATTAAGGTTTAATGTTATTCGGTTAGGTCCAGTCTTCAGCAATTTGAACTTGAGATCAACTGTTATCTGGTCGGGTTCAAGTTTCAGTAACTCAAACTGTTAACTGGTCGGGTATAGGCTTTGCAGTTGAAGAAGTTAAACTAATATCTGGTCGGGTCCAGGGTTTAGCAACTAAATATGAGATTTACTGTTATCTGGTTGGGTCCAGGTTTCAGAAATTAGAGTTGAGATTTATTGTTATCTGGTTGGGTCCAGGTTTCAGAAATTTAAACCTGAGGTTAACTGGTATCTGGTCGGGTCTAGGCTTGAACTGTTGACTGGTCAGGTCCAAGCTTAAGCAATTTGAGAAGTTAAAATATTATCTGGTCGGGTCCAGGCTTCAGTAACTTGGATTTGAGATTTACTGTTATCTGGTCGGGTCCAGTCTTCATAGTAAATTGAGAGTAGGATAAAGTTGAACTAGTATCTGGTCGGGTCCAGGCTTCGTAGTAACTTGCTTGAAAGGGTGAAGTTGATTGTTATCTGGTCGGGTTCCAGACTTTACAGCAAATTTCGGAGATAGCAATGACTCTGTTAGCAACTTCACTGGGGATTAGGGGTTGCGGTCCCTTGATTTATAATAGTCTGAGAGGCAAACTCAAGCTGGGGAATTTGTAGTTTGTTGGGGAAATAAACCCTATTGAAGAGGATATTTGACGAACTGTTGGGGAGTATTTTTTTAGGAAGAATTCCACAAGGCTTCCTTTTAAGACCAACTCAGCTGGGGAGAGGCTCTTCCGGAGATTGAAACTCTGGCTGGGGATTTTATGAATCCAAATTTGTAGGGATAATGTTATTGAAATAACTCTGTGGGGATATCTCAAATGCATTTAAGGAGATGCTTGTCACTTTTTTTAAGCATACATTTGCTAAAAGTTTAATCATGTTCATATGCATATGTTCATTCAATTTTAGTCATTGGACACTTTTGTAGTCAAAATAGAAAAAACAGAAAGTTTGCACTTCAAAGTATATTTGTATTGATGGTTTTCCCACGAATAGGCGTTTTTGTCCAAAGAGACCAAGATCCTAGTAAGAGGAAATCGTCGAATACAAAGTGAAAACAAAAAATAATATCCATGTGAAAGTGATCTCATTGTATTCCAACCCTACTATTTCCCCTATGTCTTCGAACATTATACCTTGTCATTGAATAGAAGTTGATTGGATTGATCTTGGACTATTTGAACTTGGACTTTGGTAATAAGGATGGTTGTATAGACTTTACGGGACATAGTCATACGCTTTAACCCTTAACTTTTTCCTGGACCGCCCTTTCGGGTTTTCAGCCCACCAGGATACCCATTTTTTCCCAAGCCGCCCTTTCGGGTTTTCAACTTGTCGGGTGTACTATCTTTTGCATATATCCCTAATTTTTCCCGAACCTCTTTGGTTCTTCGGGGTGCCCTTATTTTTTCCTAGGTGTGTCAACCTAGAGGGTCATTTTATGCGTAGTATTTTTTAAGTATGTCTGCATTCACAGGATGTGGGAAGTCTTCACTGTAGCGGTAGAAATGTTCAAGACTAAGCCATTAGATTGACTAGACTTTATATAAATCAAAATAAAAATCTCCACCGCGCTTTATTGTTTCTAAAGGAATGGGAAAAGAACGAATAACCCAAAAAGAGAGGGAAAGATTCAAGGTAAGGGGGTTGGTTATGCAAAGGGAAGGTATTAGCACCCTAAACATCTACGGTACTCCGCATGAACCTCTTTGTAAAATCTGTATATTTTAGCTATGGAAAATGTTGTATAAAATGGATGATGGAGGTGAGAAAAGAAACATATTTTTTATGATTTTTGCACCCGCCGCAGTTGCGAACCTTTAGTGCCTACATACCACCTTTTGTACAATAAGGGATCAGGGTACACGTAGTTCCTCTTTGAAAATTAAAAACACAAGTGTGTTGGTTAATTTTATGAGATAAGACACCACCGTCATTGTCCGTGTGGAAAACATACTTATTACCCACAATCATGAGAAAGGAGAATTTGCATCATCTCAAAGTGGAGGTTATGGCTTGGATTTTAAAATAAACAATGCCTCACTCAACACCCAAGTAGAAAATATCTCTCTTCACTACATATTGTAGAAGTATAGTTGTTTGCATTACTACAAGGATTGACAAGAGTCTAATCTTTTGAGAATTTTTTTTTTAAAGTAAAAAGCCAAAGTGGCAAAATGGTTTGAAATGAGATTGATGGACTTTTAGTCTTCTCACAAAAAATGTCAAGGTATTATTAAGTTGATTGAAATTTATTCATGAAAATGTTTTGAAAATGCATAGACCTAAGTCCAAGTTTATTATGAAAATTGTTCAAGTTTCAAAACAAGAAGAGTTTTCAAAAGGAGGGAGAAGATTTTTGAAATTAAAGAAGATGGGAGGAGATGAAGAGACTATCCTAAAGCATAAGGTATCTAGGGATAAGAACCATCTAACCAATAAGAAGCCAATACTTTACATTATGAGTCAATATAGAATTCCCATTCTTCGGATTGAAACCAAGCAAGGAAAGATACTAGACCTCTTGAGAGAACCAAACTTCAAGTGTATTAAGTCTTCACAAAAATTGGGCAGAGTAACGGCTGTATACGGGTGAATTCTAGATTACAAACAAAGTATGTAATCACAATAACCTGCACACAAAACAAACAAACAACCCAATATCTTAAGGTAAACCTCAAGAACTCCAGATAAAATATGAATTAAGGTCACAAGGTCTTCAACATAGGCCAAGGTCTCTAATCCTAAGTCCAAGAAGTCCAATACTCCATAATGCCAAGGATAGTAACCAAATAGTCCAAGTATCATTAAAGGTTTTTATGGTTCATGTTGATTATTAAGTGTCTTCAAAGGGAAAAGAAAAGCTCAAGTGAGCAAAATAAAAATGACATAAAAGTAAATGCTCAAGTGAGCAAAAATAAAAATGGCATAAAAATAAATGCTCAAGTGAGCAAAATAAAAATGGAATGAAATGTAAATGCTTAAAGTAAATAGTACATAAAGTAAAGAGCATAAAATAAAAGCATAAAATAAAGGCAATTGTTAGAAATTAGTGGTTAGTTGGATGACCATCTTGAAACTTGCATTTGGAACTCATTAAAGGATTGGTAGAACCAAAGCCTCCACACAACAAGTTGCATTTGCTTTTTGTCAAGTATATCATCCATTTTAGAATCCTCAAAAGTAACATTTAATGATAAACGATATTTAAGTGATCCGCATTGACTAAAATTGATGAAGATCCATTAGAGGATTGGTAGAACCAAAGCCTCCACACAATGAATCTCAAGTTTATTGGATCAAAGAGATCAAATTAACATACTTGGGCTTGCAAACATAGGTTTGGGCCACGAATGATCATTTATTCGAATCGGGACAAAATTTAGCGCTATGTTAAGCAATCGTAAGTGGACTTATGTAGAAGTCACACCTATTTTGAGGTCGGTCAATAGCATTCTATGTACTTCATGTTTGGATAAATGATATAGAGATCATCATCTCTTAACATGTAGCACAATTAAAAAAGAAAGGGATAAGATGAAGAGGGAGGGGAATGATAAGCTAATTTGGATTACCACCTCAAAATTATTTCATCTTTAAATTCAACCACTCCTCTAGATGGATTAAAGCACTAAACATATCATTAATCTAAAGCACCAAAAATGAATTAAATAATTCACTCTTAGGTAGATTTGAATTGATGAACATTTATCCAACTTCATCTACATCACAAAGTCCATTGAATTTAAAGATAAATTGGACATTTAAAATTGCAATCCAAACCAACACTCAAAAGGAGTGAGTAGAAAATATTTATGGATTAAAACAACCCCAAAACAAGGCAAAAAATGCATTATGTTTTTGTGTAAATCGATTTACACAGTACAACTTTCAAAAATCTACACGAAATTGCCTATGTGCAATCGATTGCACTGTTACTGCAATCGATTGCATGCTGTTATAGACGGCAAAATAGCATTTTAAAAGGCCAAATTCTTGTTCAAACTTTCCATCAAATACCTTATGATCATGGATCCAATTGAGCACGAAAATTCCATCAATTTATGAGAAAGTAACACCATTGGAATCACAAAATAATGCTCAATGAATCAAACCCAAAGATCAACAAGAGATCACATTGTGAAAGATGAATTATCCAACTTACCAAAGGTAGATCTAAAGAATTATCAAAACAACTTCAAGAATTTGCTTCAATTTAACCACAAGAATCAATTTACCAAGCTTGGATGTAGAGAAATGATGGAGAAAAAGTGTTTGGATGAAGGTTTAGCTCAAAGATTAGCAAGCTTCAATGCAAAGCTTACTAACTTTTTTTTTGAAAATGGAGCTTTGAGTGAATTTGGTAGATGGAGAGAATTGATAGATTTTTTTATCAAGGTGGATTTGGCTATCAAAAGCTTCAAATTTGAATGAAATGAGGGCTCTATTTATAGATTTTAGGATTAGGATTAGTGGTAATTTGGTAATTGATTCTTGGAGCCAAAATTTGAATTAATGATAATTCTTTCAAATATTAGAGCCTAAATTTGAATTAATGATAATTCTTTCAAATATTAGAGTCAAAATTTGAATTAATGATAATTCTTCTTAAAAATGAAAGATTGGCACTAAAATTTGAATTAATGATACATCTTTAAAAAAAATTAATAAAAATTGGAGCCAAAATTTGACAATCTTAAAATTGCTGATTTTTATCAAATTTTCATGTTGTGCAATCGATTGCACTATAGTGCAAATCGATTTGCATAGTGTATTTTTCAAAAATGGCGCAAAATGCTCTATGTGCAATCGATTGCACTCTAAGAGCAATCGATTGCTTCAGTGAAAAAAATGAAATTTTGTTAATTTTTCCTTTGCAAATAGAGATTTTAGGAAAATAATACCAGAAATCCTTATTTGTCAGATGCTTCGACTTGGTACCTACAAAACAAAAATATACTAAGACAAAGAAAAATAACTTTTGTATTTTGATCAGAAGTTAGTCAATAACACATATACAAAATACACAACTAAGGTGCTTGGAGATTCCTCAAGAGAAAACTTAAAGATAGGAGATAGAAAAAGAGGAAGAACCAACCCTAATGTGATCTTGTTATGATCGAGTTGATATGATATGATAGAGGAATCTTAGAGGTGAAAATTGGGGTACAACACCTGCTCTTATTTAAGTGTCTTCTATCCAGAGATACGAAGGTTAAAAATCTTCATGTCGACGCGATTGAAGATACTTAAATATAAAACAAGCTCTATTTTTGTCCCTAAGATGCCATGCAATAATTATGATTATGAATGCAGATGGACAAAACTAAAGAGATGCAAGACACCATTGTGGATGTAACAAAGGAAGTAAGGAAACAAAAGAGAAGCCCGACCAGAAAAAAAAAACCAATGGTGGATCAAAAGACACGACTCTATTGGTGTAAAATCCAAAGAGGAGACAATATAGCATCAACTCAATAAATGAGGAAAAAAGGCAGTGGATAACAATGATCGACAGATAACTGTGAACTACCAACTCAATGGATGGAGGTAGAAAAGTAATAAGATACCGACTCACAGGTGATGGTAAACTACCAACTCAATAGTTGAAGGTAGAAGATAAAGAAGATACCAACTCACAGATGACGGTAAACTACCAACTCAATAGTTGAAGGTAGAAGATAAAAAAGATACTGAATCACAGATGATAGTAAACTACCAACTCAATAGTTGAAGGTAGAAGATCAAAAAGATACCGACTCACAGATGACGGTAAACTACCAACTCAATAGTTAAAGGTAGAAGATAAAAAGATATCGACTCACAGATGACGGTAAATTACTAGCTCGATAGTTGGAGGTAGAAGATCAAAAAGATATCGACTCATAGATGACAGTAAACTACCAACTCAATAGTTGAAGGTAGAGAGGAAGGATTGATAATAACAAGTTTATAAAAATCTTGAATTTTCACCAAGAACGGATCTTAACTTCTTCTTTAACCAAGGCATTCCGCCTGGAAAGGGTAATATATAAGCTGTCTCAAATAAAGAGACTACCACTTATAAAGATTTCTCAACAAATTGTCTCTGCGATATTGAAGAGACTAGCCATCCACTGGAGTATTTTGACAATGTAATGCAAACTATCCACTCATAGAGAAGATAGCAAAAAAGTAACGTCTACTTTTATGGGGAAGTACAAGTTGCTCAAATAAAGAGACCCGCTACTTGCTGTTATAGGAAGGATTGTAAAAATGACTTTCTGGGGAAAGCAATATGACTTCCTGGGGAATGAATCATGACTTCCTTGTGAATGAATCATGACTTCCTGGGGAATGAAATACAGCTTCCTGGGGACATGTCAACATATTCCTGCTGAGGAGATAAAAGTATTATGCAAAATAAATGCACATTCTCAAACCAAAGCTCGAAACTTGTAGAGATCAAAAGTATTAATATTGCTAAGAAGCAAAGATTCAAACCAAAAATAAACTGGAGTGAAACGGTCAACTAAAGTACATCCTTTGAGAAATAAACTCAAGAGGGAAACCCAATCTAATAGGACAAAGAGTTGTACAGGAAGGCTAAAGCAAACATCTTCCACGAGGGATAACTCAATGGGGAAATTGAAAAATATACACTTTCTGCTTAAAGTCGACACTCTATTGGAGAGAGGACAACTCAACTCTGCAAAACAGGGTAATATATTAACAAAATATAATGAGCGCAAATGAGCAATGACTTGCTAAATTTAACTATGCATGATGTATGTATGAGTGTTACCATGTATATGCTGACAAAACAAACATATAATATTGGGGATAAGCAAACAAAACCAACTCGAGCACAAATAACACTCGGCTAAATCACATCCAAGACGATCATTCCATAAGAAAAAAAGCGCTAACTGAGGAAACAGGATCCTATTTCGCGGCTTAACTTCATTGGGGAGGAACATAATCCTGAAGTAAACAAATCATAACGACAAAACAGTATAGATACAAGGATATAACATCCTTCTTCAGGCTTCACCAAGGAATAGCACACAGACTTCAATGGGGAAACAAAATTTTTCACGGTTCGCACTTCTACTGGGCATTGCAATACTAATTTCAAATAAGGCAGATGGAAATCATATCAGAAAAACATCAACTGAGGATTTCGAGCTGACTTTAATGGAGAAATATCATACAGACTTCACTAGGGGAGATAGCGCTTCATCATTGAGACATCAACTGGGGACCTCGTACTGAATTCATTGGGGAGGCCAACACCACATTGAAGGGAGAAAACCAAGATATGTTCTCCACTGGGGAAAACAGAGATACGTTCTTCAATATTAAGAGTAGGCATTGCACCAACTTCTCTGGGGAAAAAGTATGAAACCTCATGGGGATAATAGCTTGGGGAGTTAAGAAGTCAAACATTATAGTAAGAAATCAATGTTATGGGGATTTTAAATAAAACCCAACACTTGGCGAGTGAAAACCCAAAAAGTTGATAACCATCTCAACACTTCTTAAGTAAAACATTACCCTTGCCTGATAATCGGGACATAAAACAAAATGCAAGTACTTCTGAAAGGGAGATACTTCGCAAATGAGTCTAACTCAGCATGCACGGGAGAAAAGACTTATATTAATTAAACAAAGCCTTCACTAGGGAATCTTGGATTGAGTCTTCATATAATGCAAACTTATTCCAATAAAAGATGCCCTGGGATAGCCTTCATGAGGAAACAAGAAGTCAACATTACAGAAAGAGGTCAAACTCATGGGGATTTTAAATCAAACCCAGCACTTCGCGGGTGAAAACCCAAAGGGTTGACAATTGTCTCAACACTTCTTACAAAAATATACTGCCCTGGTCTAGTTGCCTAAGAAATAAATACCAACAATAATGCAAATACTGCAGAAAGAGCGAAATTTTGAAAATAGTTCCATCTCAGCACACCAAGGGAACAAGACCTTTCATCATATGAGGGAAGACTTCGTTGGGGAATCTGGGATAGAGGATTCAGACCATGCAAACCCAAAATCAAAAAAAGAACCAAGACTTGACTGGGGACAATGGGATCACAAATCCGATACTGCACCTTACACCAATTGGTATCGTCATTAATATACAAAAAATCACGCGCATACCAGCAAAAACGACCTGAGAAAACCTTCCTGGGGAATCCAGAAGTTCACATTATAGAAAGAGTTCAAAATTATGGGGATTTTAAATCAGACTCAACACTTGGTGAGAGAAAACCCAGAAAAGTTGACAACTGTCTCAATATTTCTTAGAAAAGATACTGCCCTTGTCTAGCTACTTAGGGAGCACATTACAACAATAATGTCGTAACTGGAGGGAGAAATGCTCTACAAGAGATTCCATATCAATTCTAAATACAAAAAAGGGAGAAAGAACTCCATCAAATGAGCAAAAGCTTCATAGCTCTTTTTAAACTCCGTTTGATCACCACCTGGCTGGGTAAAGAATCACACTCAGCTGGAGAAGTCTGCAGCAAGACTGGAAAAAATGGGATTATAAACCCAACACCATAACACAACCGTGCTAATCAAGGTAACTTTTGTAACTTGCCTTTGGCTGTTTACTTTTAGGATAACCTTTCTGATCAAATGGATTCTAGAGATTTGTCGAATCTTGATGTAACTGCCCTAGATTGGCTGAATGTTGCATCCTCTTTGCTCCATAACTCTTCTCGGCAACATGCCTTTTGCTGATACTCAAATGTAAACTTCCATGATATTAAGCAGTTGTTTTACAAGAAGAAAATGTTTATTCTAAGAATGAAAATTCTAATGCAACAATTATGTAAGTCTTGAAGATTTTATTTGAAAAGATGTCGCAAAATCTTGTGAATGAATCACTAGCCAGGATGCGACATGGATTTCTTGTATGAAAGATAACAAAAGCATATGATACCAATCACAATAATTTATCAAAATTAATGGGAGTCAGGAAACACTATTTCATTGGAGTATGCTTTTGAAATAAACCATGTTTCAATTAGGACTTTTGAGGGTTGTAACATGGCCTGGTTCACAGTTTTAGAAAAAAGATTTAAGGCTAAAAAATATTTGGTGCCCACCCCCTTCGTGATGTTCTTCAGTCCTAAGTTCAGTTAACCTGACACGAACATTTATCTCTCAAAAGAAATTTTGAGATGGTTGAGGAATCAAACAAGGTTTTCTTTGGACATACAAGTCACTCATTCTTGCTTCTTTTGGGTTCCTTGTCACGCGACTCTGTTCTTTGCTGAGGATTTCACACTGTAATCCTTTATCTCATTTCAAGCTTTCCATTTCTTCCTTGCTTTCTGGACAAATTCCTTTTGACTTTGACTCTGATGTGCAACAGGATGCCCTGACTTTTACCTAAGCGACTTGTTTTTTTTCAAGTTCTGACTTAGCGGGGCTTTTTGTCTCTTTCTTTTTCATCATCATTTTTTTATTCATATCATTTTTCTTTTTCTTTTTGAACATGTCACATGACTTCGAGTCATTTATGACTTGTCAGAAGAATCGTGACTGCCCTATTTCTAGGTAGATGAAAGATAACCATTATTGTATCGTCATCTGCTGATCTCCTGGTGTGCGGTAGATATCCATTAAGATATCGTCAATTGACGCACCCTCCTGATAAGTGAAGATTAACCATTGCGGTTTTTACTTTCCTCAACCTTTCGAGGGATAACCATTGTTGTATCCCTAGATATGAACTCTTGATGAGATATGAATACTCAATCAGATTAATTGAACACTACCCTGCCCCGGGTTAAAAAAATAAGGGTTTTTTCTGAATAGAAAAAGAAACTCCTACTTAAAGGCTCAAAGGGGTTAACGAGGGTTTCACTCCCTTATATCTCCGGTGTTTGAGGATTTGAAATAATGCCTGTACATTGTCAACAGGGTTTTATCCAAAAACATACAACCAGAAAATTAGTGTCTTAATATCATCATCCTCCCTCCAATCTCTGCCTAGGCGAGATAATGGTTAACAAGTTGGTATCATAAAGCAAATTAAAATTGAAAACAAATACGAGTGAAATGAATGAATTTCTTCAAGACAAACATACTCATTGTATTAAGATTAAACATTCAAAAGCAAACAAGTTCTTATATGCAAATAGTGCAATGATAAACAAGAAAAATTACAAATGAGAAAGCAGTAAAAATGCTAATAAACTGAGAAGGCTAATCATCCTTAAACTCCAGGGCATTCTTCAATCACGTATTTATCGGCAAAGACTTGACTTGAACTTCAAGACCAATATCCTTAAATGACAAGATACCGCTTCTGACCAATTTCTGGACTTCAATTTTCAATGGATAACAAGTTTCGATGTTATGCCCCGGGGCTCCCCGATGAAAGGCACAAGTCAAATCAGCTTTGTAGTACCACAACATCTTCTCAAGGACTTTTGGTGGAAGTCGGGTATGAACCAAATTTCTCTGCATCAGGATGGGAAACAATTCTGTATATGTCATTGGGATTAGATTAAACTGATTTTTTCTCTGATCAGGAACTTGATGATTCTGTTTACAAACTGGAGCAACAGGAGGTAAGATGAACACAGGGATGACAGGAGGAACATGCTGATTCTGACGATAATTTTTTCTTCCTCTGGCTCTCTTCTTGAAAAAGTTATTATCAAACTTCTTCACACCACTAGCTGAGCCACCATCTTCATATGAACATCCCTTTCGGACATCCTCTTCTAGAGGCACTCCCGCATTTACTTTTTCATGGAAATCACTGGGCGCATTGACTATCACCTTTTCATGAAAGAATGATTTTAGAGTTTTTGTGAAGACCTTTTCCATCTCTTCTTCCTTCCTAGAAGGATCGACTTGGGCAACAACCAAAGTTTTAACCAAAGAAGTTAGATACTCCATTCCAGCCTTCAAAGTAGTTACCTCTTTGTGGAGTTCAAAGATCTCTTTCTTAATGTTTTCCATCTTCTCTTAGCACGAGTGTTGCACTGACGATGACTTGACTTCAAAAGACAAAGAGCAGATGATAAGACTCAGGGAAACTCCCGAAATCAAGACAGAAGTGAGAATGATGCATGATATGCAATGCATATAATAGTTTAAAAGTTTTAAAACCAAGTTTTCAAAGAAATTTGGAACATTATAAACGAATTTCAAACATCAATTAAAATACATAATTGGGATAACTGAAAAACTCATTTCATAAATATTGGGAGGATTACATTGGAAGTAAAAGACTTCACTAATCCTAAACAGAAGAAAGAGAAAGCTAAATCCTAAGGTCCAAATGAACTTCATCCAATTAAGATCCAACACCGTTTTGTAAAATTTTCTTGAGCTTGAATTTGGAATGCTAAAGGAAAATAAATCCTCTAGCACTCTTCTCTTCCACTTTACTGATAATCGGGAAAATAAATCATGGATACAAAGGATTTAGGAACTAGATCAATAGTGTGGAGAAATCCATCTTCAAGATAGCTAGGAGAATTTGAAGTCCCAAGGAATATATACCAAGGATTAAGGCTTTCTTAATTCTTCTGAATCAGGACTCTTGACATTTTACTTCTTAGTACTCTTTCCAAAATCCATAATTATAAAACTTGTGATGTTTGCAAGCAAAAATCTTAAGTTCCTTAAAATTTGGTTAAAACAATGCTCATGGGTGCATGGATGCATGATGCAACAATCACACACAAGATCAAAAGCATAGGGTCCATAGGTTCAACGTCACAAGCATGAGGTCGAAGGTACTACCTATAGGGTGTTGGTCTAAAAGTTATCACCTGCCGAACAAGGTTCTAGAGGTTCCCAAAGTCTACATTCTTCCTTCAGATATTACCAATTTCCCGATTAACTCGGTAATTAGTAATATTCTCAAGAAAGACTCGTCCGAGCGTAGTATCGCGTGACAACTATTTCAGAATTACTCCGTCATAGCTTCCTCACTACACCTAAAAGGCCAAGATGGGTTTGGTATTCTACGGTCCACGGTTTCAGCAGGCTCCCAGGTAGAAAGCAGTAAGCCTTCCCGATTACTCGGTAAACGACACTACGGTCAAAGGGGCCTCTAATGAGTGGGGGATCTCATGCCTCCTTTTTTGGGATTACTCCCTCAAAGTTAACATGACTATACCACACGTCCTATCTTAAAGTTTGCCCAAGTCCGGGTATAGGACTTATGAGTAATCACCAAGCACCCTGAAAACCAGGAAAATCCAGATAAACATATATATAGCATATAACACATAAACAACAATAGCACACATACAGATATAAACAAAGATAGGTTTAACCCACTTAGGGATGGACCAGCAAGAGGTCAATCCTTCCCCAGTGAAGTTGCCATTTTTCTGTAGCGGTAGAAATGTTCAAGACTAAGCCATTGGATTGACTAGACTTTATAAAAATTAAAATAAAAATCGCCACCACGCTTTATTGTTTCCAAAGGAATGGAAAAAGAGCGAATAACCCAAAAAGAGGGGGAAAGATTCAAGGTAAGGGGGTTGGTTATGCAAAGGGAAGGTATTAGCACCCTAAACATCTACGGTACTCCGCAAGAACCTCTTTGTAAAATCTGTATATTTTGGCTATGGAAAAATTTTGTATAAAAATGGATGATGGAGGTGAGAAAAGAAACATATTTTTTATGATTTTTGCACCCGCCGCGGTTGTGAACCTTTAGTGCCTACATACCACCTTTCATACAATAGGGGATCAGGGTGCACGTAGTTCCTCTTTGAAAATTTAAAACACAAGTGTGTTGGTTAATTTTATGAGAAAGACACCATCATCATTGTCCGTGAGGAAAACATACTTACTACCCACAATCATGAGAAATGAGAATTTGCATCATCTCAAAGTAGAGGATATGGCTTAGATTTTAAAATCAACAATGCCTCACTCAACACCCAAGTGGAAAATATCTCTCTTCACTACATATTATAGAAGTATAGTTGTTTGCATCACTACAAGGATTGACAAGAGTATAATCTTTTTGAGAAAAGTTTTTTTAAAGTAAAAAGCCAAAGTGGAAAAATGGTTTGAAATGAGATTGATGGACTTTTAGTCTTCTCACAAAAAATGTCAAGGTATTATTAAGTTGATTGAAATTTATTCATGAAAGTGTTTTGAAAATGCATGGACCTAAGTCCAAGTTTATTATGAAAATGGTTCAAGTTTCAAAACAAGAAGAGTTTTTAAAAGGAGGGAGAAGATTTTTTAAATTAAAGAAGATGGGAGGAGATGAAGAGACTATCCTAAAGCATAAGGTAAAATCTAGGGATAAGAACCATCTAACCAACAAGAAGCCAATACTTGACATTATAAGTCAATATAGAATTCCCATTCTTCGGATTGAAACCAAACAAGGAAAGATACTAGACCTCTTGAGAGAACCAAACTTCAAGTGTATTAAGTCTTCACAAAAATTGGGCAGAGTACCGGTTGTATACGGGTGAATTCCAGATTACAAACAAAGTATGTAATCACAATAACCTGCACACAAAATAAACAAACAACCCAATGTCTTGAGGTAAACCTCAAGAACTCTAGATAAAATATGAATTAAGGTCACAAGGTCTTCAACATAGGCCAAGGTCTCTAATCCTAAATCCAAGAAGTCTAATACTCCATAATGCCAAGGATAGTAACCAAATAGTTCAAGTATCATTAAAGATTTTTATTGTTCATGTTGATTATTAAGTGCATTTAAAAGGAAAAGAAAATCTCAAGTGAGCAAAATAAAAATAACATAAAAGTAAATGCTCAAGTGAAAAAAAGTAAAAATGGCATCAAAATAAATGCTCAAGTGAGCAAAATAAAAATGGAATGAAATGTAAATTCTTAAAGCAAATAGTACATAAAGTAAAGAACATAAAATAAAAGCATAAAATAAAGTCAATTGTTAGAAATTAGTGGTTAGTTGGATGACCATCTTGAAACTTGCATTTGGAACTCATTAGAGGATTGGTAGAACCAAAGCCTCCACACAACAAGTTGCATTTGCTTTTTGTCAAGTATATCATCCATTTTGGAATCCTCATTAGTAACATTTAATGATCAACGATGTTTAAGTGATCCGCGTTAACCAAAATTGATGAAGATCCATTAGAGGATTAGTAGAACCAAAGCCTCCACACAATGAATCTCAAGTTTATTGGATCAAAGAGATCAAATTAACATACTTGGGCTTGCAAACATAGGTTTGGGCCACGAATGATTATTTATTTGAATCGGGACAAAATTTAGCGCTATGTTAAGCAATCGTAAGTGGACTTATGTAGAAGTCGCACCTATTTTGAGGTCGGTCAATAGCAATCTATGTACTTCATGTTTGGATAAATGATATAAAGATCATCATCCCTTAACATGTAGCACAATTATAAAAGAAAGGGATAAAATGAAGAGGGAGGGGAATGATAAGCTAATTTGGATTACCACCTCAAAATTTTATCATTTTTAAATTCCACCACTCCTCTAGATGGATTAAAGCACTAAACCTATCATTAATCCAAAGCACCAAAAATGAATTTAATAATTCACTCTTAGGTAGATTTGAATTGATGAACATTTATCCAACTTCAACTACATCACAAAGTTCATT
Organism: Vicia faba; assembly: GCA_948472305.1. Lineage (NCBI taxonomy): Eukaryota > Viridiplantae > Streptophyta > Magnoliopsida > Fabales > Fabaceae > Vicia > Vicia faba. The sequence goes on from OX451740.1 coordinate 1,109,597,038, forward strand.
GAATTTAAAGAGAAATTGGACATTTCAAATTGTAATCCAAACCAACAATCAAAACGAGTGAGTAGAAAAACAATTATGGATCAAAACAGCCCCAAAACAAGGCAAAAAAATGCATTATGTTTCTGTGTAAATCGATTTCACTAAAGTGTAAATCAATTTACACAGTACAATTTTCAAAAATCTACACGAAATTGCTTCTGTGAAATCGATTGCACTGTTACTGCAATCGATTGCACGCTGTTACAGACAGCAAAACAACATTTTAAAAGGCCAAATTCTTGTTCAAACTTTCCATCAAATACCTTATGATCATGGATCCAATTGAGCATGAAAATTCCATCAAGTTATGAGAAAGTAACACCATTGGAATCACAAAATAATGCTCAATGAATCAAACCCAAAGATCAACAAGAGATCACATTGTGAAAGATGAATTATCCAACTTACCAAAGGTAGATCTAAAGAATTATCAAAACAACCTCAAGAATTCGCTTCAATTCAACCACAAGAATCAATTGACCAAGCTTGAATGTAGAAAATTGATGGAGAAAAAGTGTTTGGATGAAGGTTTAGCTCAAAGATTAGCAAGCTTCAATGCAAAGTTTACTAACTTTTTTTTTGAAAATGGAGCTTTGAGTGAATTTGGTAGATGGAGAGAATTGAGAGATTTTTTAGCAAGGTGGATTTGGCTATCAAAAGCTTCAAATTTGAATGAAATGAGGGCTCTATTTATAGAGTTTAGAATTGGGATTAATGGTAATTTGGTAATTGATTCTTGGAGCCAAAATTTGAATTGATGATAATTCTTTCAAATACTAGAGCCAAAATTTGAATTAATGATAATTCTTTCAAATATTAGAGCCAAAATTTGAATTAGTGATAATTCTTCTTAAAAATGAAAGATTGGCACTAAAATTTGAATTAATGATACATCTTGCAAAAAAATGAATAAAAATTGGATCCAAAATTTGACAATCTTAAAATTGCTGATTTTTTTTTTCAAATTTTCACGCTGTGCAATCGATTGCACTATAATGCAAATCGATTTGCATAGTGTATTTTTACAAAAATGGCGCAAAATGCGCTATGTGCAATCGATTGCACTCTAAGAGAAATTGATTGCATCAGTGAAAAAAATGAATTTTTGTTAATTTTTCCTTTGCAAATAGAGATTTTAGGAAAATAATACCAGAAATCCTTATTTGTCAGATGCTTCGACTTGGTACCTACAATACAAAAATATACAAAGACAAAGAAAAATATTTTTTGTATTTTGATCAGAAGTTAGTCAACAACACATATACAAAATACACAACTAAGGTGCTTGGAGATTCCTCAAGAGCAAAATTAAAGATATGAGATAGAAAAAGAGGAAGAACCAACCCTAATGTGATCTTTTTATGATCGAGTTGATATGATATGATAGAGGAATATTAGGGGCGAAAATTGGGGTACAACATTCGCCATTCATAATAGTCAGTATCATGGCACCACCAAAGAATACTTTCTTTACAACAAATGGCCCTTCGTAAGTAGGAGTCCATTTGCCCCTGGGGTCGCCTTGTGGCAGAATGATGCGCTTTATTACTAAGTCACCAGCTTGATACACTCGAGGCTTGGTTTTTTTATTGAAAGCCTTGATCATATGTTTTTGATACATTTGACTGTGACAAACAACAACCAGTCTCTTCTCATCAATCAACTTCAACTGATCCAACCTAGTCTGAATCCATTCATCTTCACCTAAATCTGCTTCCTTCATAATCCTTAGAGAAGGGATTTGAACTTCGACAGGTAGGACTGCTTCTAAGTTGTAGACCAAGGAGAAAGGGGTTGCCCCAGTTCATGTTCAAGCGGAAGTATGGTAGCCGTGGAGAGCAAATGGTAACATATCATACCAACCTTTATATGTTACCACCATCTTTTGCACACTCTTCTTAATATTTTTATTGGCAGCTTCCACTGCGCCATTCATCTTGGGTCTGTACGGAGAAGAGTTGTGATGCTTGATTTTGAATTGAGTACAAAGTTCTGTAATCAAGGCATTATTGAGGTTGGTTCCATTGTCATTGGTGATCCTTTCAGGGATAATGTAACGATAGATGAGGTTATGCTTGATAAACTTGGCTACAACGTTCTTCGTGACTGAGGCAAAAGAGGCAACTTCGACCCATTTAGTGAAGTAATCAATAGAGACAAGAATGAAGGGATGTCCATTGGAAGCAGTAGATTTGATTTCTCCAATCATATCAATGCCCCACATTGCAAATGGCCATAGAGCGGTTATGACATTTAGAGGAATAAGAGGTATATGGGCCTTGTCAACATAGATTTGACACTTGTGCCAAGTCCTTGAGTGATGATGACAATCAGTTTCCATTGTGGACCAATAATAACCAGCCCTTAGGATTTTCTTGGCCATAGTGTGTCCACTAGAGTGGGTCCCAAAGAGGCCATCATACATGTCTTCAATAATTTTCTCTGCCTCCTTCTTGTCCATACATCGGAGTAGAGTAGAATCATGGTTACGCTTGTACAGGATTCCGTTGCTTAGAAAGAATTTGGATGAAAATCTTTGCAAGAATTTCTTATCATTGATGGAAGCTCCTTCAGGACATTCTTGTGCCTCAAGATATCTCCTCACCTTATGGTACAATGGTTTCTCTTTGTTAGTGTCAAGCTAATAGCAGTGCGCATGTTCGTCAAATCTCTCAATTGTAATCATAGGAGCATCATTGTCCCATTTAACCTTGAACATGGAAGAAATTATTGCCAAGGCGTCGGCTAACTAATTTTCCTCTCTAGGGAAGTGTTCAAAGGTGATCTCTTCGAAGCATGGAATTAGAGTTAGCACAAGCTCCTTGTAAGGAATCAGGTTGGGATGCTTAGTGTCACATTTTCCTTTTACTTGGATAATCACTAGAGCAGAGTCTTCAAATACATCCAAATGCTTAATCCTTAAGTCAATGGAAGCCTTTAAACCCAAGATGCACGCCTCGTACTCAACCATGTTATTCGTACAATTGAAGCATAATCTAGCAGTGAAAGGTGTATGACAACCTTCAGGAGAAATTATCACAGCACCAATTCCATTTCCCATAACGTTGGAAGCTCCATCAAAAACCATGGTCCATCGGGATCCTTGTTCAGGTCCATCATACGGTCCAGGTTTTGCACAGTCAGTCACGAAAATGATATTCTCATCCGGGAAGTCAAAGTTAATAGACTGGTAATCATTAACAGCTTGATAGGCCAAATGATCTTCCAATATGCTTCCTTTAATGGCCTTTTGTGTTGTATATTGAATATCGTATTTAGTTAGAATCATTTTCCATCTAGCTATCCGTCCAGAGAAAGAGGGCTTCTCGAAGATGTACTTGATAGGGTCCATTTTAGAAATCAACAAAGCGGTGTGATTCAACATATACTGTCTTAGCCGGCGAGCAGCTCATGCCAGAGTGCAACAAGTTTTCTTGAGCAATGAATATCTGGTTTCATAGTCAGTAAAATTTTTGGTCATGTAGTAAATTACATGCTCTTTTCGGCCATACTCGTCATGTTGGCCCAACACACACCCCATAGAATTCTATAGCATAGTCAAGTACATGATCAATGGTCTTCCTTCCACTGGAGGCATAAGGATAGGAGGTTCTTGTAAAATATTCCTTGATCTTGTCGAAGGCAACTTGGCAATCATCGTTCCATCTGACTACTTGATATTTCTTCAAGAGTTTGAAGATTGGTTCACAAGTAGCAGTTAAGTGAGATATGAAGTGGGAAATGTAGTTAAGACGACCCAAGAATCCTCTAACCTCCTTTTCAGAACAGGGAACTGGAATTTCTTGAATGGATTTTACCATTGTAGGATCAACCTAGATGCCTTTACCTCAATTTGTACTTCCTCAGCCTCTCAAATAGGTTGTGTAGGTGATCGAGATGATCTTCTTCAGTTTTCAACCTTGCAATCATATCATCCACATAGACCTCTATTTCATGATGGATCATATCATGGAATAAAGCTACCATAGCTCTTCGATATGTTTCCCCTGCATTCTTTAATCTGAACGGCATGACCTTGTAACAAAAGGTGCCCCATTATGCAACAAAGGTGGTCTTTTCCATGTCTTCAGGATCCATCTTGATTTGGTTGTAGCCAGAAAATCCATCCATGAAGGATAAGACTTTATGTTGAGCGGTGTTATCAACCAAAACGTCGATATGAGGTAGAGGGAAATCATCTTTGGGGATTTCCCTATTCAAATCCCTATAGTCTACACACATATGAACCTTCTCATCTTTCTTTGGTACGGGAACCACGTTTTCAACCTATTGAGGATAAGATGTCACAGCCAGAAAACCTGCATCAAACTGCTTCATTACCCCAGCCTTTATCTTTTCAGAAATATTTGGTTGCATACGACGAACTTTTTGTTTTACATGAGGGCAATCTTCTTTTGTAGGTAGACGATGAACCACAATGTTTGTATCTAATCCCGACATGTACTCAAATGACCAAGCAAATACTTCAATATAGTCATGTAACATCTGAACCAACTTGTCTTGATACCGTCTTCTAAATTGGCACCGATCTTGACCTCTTTCTTGTCCGTCTCAGTACCTAAGTTGATAACTTCGAATGGCTCTTCATGAGGTTGAATAGCTTTCTCCTCTTGTATTAGAAGTCTGGCTAGCTCCCCTGGTATTTCACAATATTCCTTGCCTTCGTCTTCGACTTGGTTAATTGGATGTTCGAAGTCATAACTGGCAATAGTAGAGTCATTGGCAATGAGATCTGGAGTGGATGAGGATCTGCAAGTGTGTGTGTGTGTGTGTAAGATACATGGCTATTTGAAAAATAAAGAAATAGAAAGACAATGAGCACAAACGTTGAATGCAAAGGTCTAATGTTTTCCATTAAATAATCATATGATAAATGAACATGAACAAAAACTTAACAAAATGGACCTTGGTGCCCCGGGCAAGGTACATGGCTTAAAAGTCATTGTTTGGAATTTAAAATTACAGACAAAAGTTCTTGAATTGACAGAAAATAGTAAACAATAATTATTCCTCAATGAAGGATACGGGAGTGAAATCCTTTGTGTAGAGGTAGATCCATTCTTCAAAAGCACATTCATCGCCAGAGTCTTCCACAGTGTTTACTTCATGATTCCTGATGCGAAGAGGTGGCTTTCCCATGTGAGCACGTCTGGCCTATTTCTGAGCTTTGATGGTGAAACCCAACCCAAATTTGTCTACTTTAAACATAATTTCGGGGAGTTGTCTCCATATAGTACAACTTCCATCTTCAACCACAGCACGAACATCTTTAAGTGAAACCATTCTTGGTACAACTTCATCAGCTTTTGATATGTCGGAGGAGATTTTGGTGGTGGAAACCATAGGAGGAACAACTTTGAAAGCCTGGCACGGAGTTTCTATGAACTCACCATCCATTTCCACATACTTGAAGGAATTGAGGTGGCTCACCATAAATTCTTCTTCGCTGCAAACAGTAATGATCTTCCCTTTGACAAGATATTTTAATTTTTGATTAAGGGTGGATTTTACTTCCCCTACCCCATGGATCCAAGGGCGCCCAAGCAAACAAGAGTAGGCGGGACGTATGTCCATTATATAAAAAGTGGAGTTGAAAATTTGTGATCCAACTTTAATGGGGAGATCCACCTCTCCATGCACCATCCTTCTAGACCCATCGAAAGCCCTTACAATATATCACTTGGTTTCAACACCACACCTTCACAATCTAATTGGTCCAAAGCACCTTTGAGTAGAACATTTAGAGAGGAACTGGTATCGATCAGGACATGAGCCAGGGTAGTTCCCTTGCATTCAATAAATACATGCAAGGCTTTATTGTGGTTCCTTCCCATAGGAGTCAAATCAGCATCAGAGAACCCTAATCCATTGTCAGCCATTAAACTTGCTATATAGTTCTCGAACTGGTCAGTTGTGGTTTCTTGGGGAACATGGGCTTTCTTCAAGAACTTGATTAGAGCCTGGGCATGAGCGTTCGAACAGAGTAACAATGACAGCATGGAGATTTTGGAGGGGGTTTTCCCCAGTTGCTCAACTATTTTGAAGTCACTCTTCTTTATGATTTCCGGATCTCCTCCATCTCTCGAGTGGAGGGTTCTTCAGCATCAGTATCTTTGGTAGGTGCCTCTATCCAAGTATGCTCACCTTCTTTCTCTTTGCCTCTAGTGTTGGAACTAGACTTGTCATTGGTTATGCGGACGGGAGTTGTTGTAGTAGTGGGTGGTGACATATCAGGGGAAAAGATCCTCCCTATTCTTTTTACTTTACTAGAACCTGCAATACTAGTAACATCATTCTGCAATACTAGTAACATCAGCTTCTCTTTCGTTGATCCAAGAATCTTGTTTTATTCCATGATAATAAACCTCAGCACCATAGTTCCATTGAACTGCTTTGTCAGAGGAGTAGGGAATAGGCCCAGCGGCAACGATTATTAAAGAAGCAATGGTTGGTTCATTTGAAATCCTAATAAGACCCTTTGAGGGGATCCTAAGAGGCTTGTTGGAGATGGTTATTATGGACAGGTCTTCAGCTTTGTTGGTTAAACGTTTGATGTTAGGAATCTTCTCAAATAGAATCACGCGGCTATTTATCAGGCGTTTCACACCTTCCTTCGGCCACTTGCACCCATTTACTTGTTGATCACAGCAAACATAATCTTTAGAACAGCTGTGGAACACCCCGGCTCTCAGCAAATTACCCTTCATAGTAGTTAATGGAGTTGTTAAATCCTCAATGGAGGAGACAAAAGTAGTATCATCAATCGCATTAACACATTTTCCATTGTTCGGCATTGGTGGAGTTATCACATTTGGAGTGGAAGGTGGATCAAATTCCATTTTTTTATTGTCTATCAGATCTTGAATTTTATTCTTCAGAACCTAGCATTGATCAATTTCATGCCCAGAGCTGTTGGAATGATACACAAATTTGGCAGTTGGGTTGTACTTAGGTGATGAAATGTCTGGATTGGATGGTGGATTGCACAATGTCACTAAGTTGGCCTTCAATAGATGTTGTAAGGCTTGGGACAACGACATGCTTATTCTCGTGAACTGTCTTCGAGGAACTTCGGATTGTTGATTGTTGGATGATTGTCTTTGAGCAGATGGAGGGTTGGAGATTAACATAACATTAACAGAGGATCGAGGATCCTTCTTGGTACAGGCCCTTGCCTCATACACAACATTTGTTTCCTTCTTTCCAATGAAGGGCTTCTTTACAGTGTTGGATGCAGAAGCAGATGTCATGGGAATTTTCCCACTCTTAATGCCACTTTCTACCCTTTCACTAGTTAGTATCAACTCAGTGAAACCAGACGAAGAACTCTCAATCAATAGGTTGAAAGATGGGCCAGTTAATGTACCCATGAACATGTAAACTAGTTCTCTGTCAGTTAGTGGTGGTTGGACCTTACCAGCCAGATCCCTCTATTTTTTGCGTACTCTTTAAACCCCTCATTAGTACCCATTGTCATACCTTGAAGTTGGACTCTGGTTGGCGCTATAGCGGCATTGTATTGATATTGATGATAAAAAGAAGTGGCTAGATCTTCCCATGTGTGGATGCGGGAACCCTCCAATTGATAGAACCATTCTAGTTGAGTCCCAGCCAAACTCTCTTGGAAGAAATGGACCCAGAGCTTTTTGTCGGTAGTGTGCGGATATATCTTGCGCACGTAATACCTTAGATGAAGTTTCGGGCAGGAAACCCCGTCATACTTGGAGAAGACGGGTATTTTGAACTTATGGGAAATGACGACCCTGGGTACTAAGCCCAACTCACCAAAATCCAAACCAGGCACGACTTAAACTTTAACAGCCTTTAGTCTATCCTCCAACTGCTTGTATTTATCCTCAGTCAGAGGATATTTCTCATCAAAGTAATCTTCGTCTTCGGAAGCTTGATCATCGGCACCCCCAACACGGGTGCTCCTTGCCTCTTCATCTTGATTTTCGTCCTCCTCATATGACTCTTCGACTATCTGTACCTGACGAACTGGACCTGACGAACCTCTTACCCATGTTGATGAAGGCCTTCTTTTTGGTTTTCTTCTTGGGTACTAGCATAGTCATGAGATCTTGTTTCCCCTTAGGCAGGGTCAGCAAAGTCTCTTGGAACTGAGAATTTTGTGTTTGCAAGTTCTTCACTGTTTGTTTGATATCCATCTTATTGAAATAAACAGTAAAAAGATAAGGAAACCTATTATGGAAAACCTGTTTATGTTATGATGCATGAAAATGCATATGCAAATGATTTCAAGGACTTAGAAGATTTAAATTTGTTTAGACAAAAGGGAACAAACATTAATTGTATTAATAAGTTCAAGGGTAAGGCATCATGAGACTTTGAGCACAAGCTCGTACCCACTTAAGGTAAGGCTCAAGGGGGATGGAATTATTATGTCCCAATGTCTTACTATCCACTTTGTTTATCATTCTCCAAGCTCGTATGAACCTTTGACGATAGCCTTGGTCGTTGCCCTCGTATTCGAATACCAAGCCTTGAATGAGCATACTATGGGGACTATCTCTTCGTGCATACCCAAATTGTCGTCATGCGAGAGAAGGGTTATAGGTGATACTTCCCCTAATGCCTAAGAGTGGTACATTAGGGAATTCCACACAATGGTCAATGATGGTAATATCCTCCAAAGATCGAGAACACCAATGTATATCCTAGTGTGAGAGTGACATCATCCTTTGAGACCATGTCAAGCCTTGCTCATTCTTCAATGTTGATCGAGGTAGGTGCGAAATAAACCACCTAGAGAGTAATAGAATGCAACATAAAAGAGTACCCCTTTTCTTCATGGTGCGAGTGTGGAAACAGTGTTGAATGTCTCCAAGCAAAGTAGGTATAGGATTACGAGAGAGAAAAACCTTGACGGCATTCACATCTATGAGTTGGTCTGGATTGGAAAATAGAACCAAAACATAGATTAGAAGGTCCAAGACATCTTCAAAAGCTTGAAAATCCATATCTTCCCAGAACAAACAAGCCTTCTCCAACAGAAATTTGGCTAAGAAACCCTTAACTCCACTTCTTGTCTCCCAATTTTCCATAATGTCGGATCTCTTCAAATGTAAAGCTTTGGCAATAACTTCAGGTTTTGGAGTCTCTTCTAAACTGGTGAATGGAATTTGATCAAGCATAGATACTCCTAACAATTGAGAGAATTCTTCTAATGTAGGCACCAATTGGTAATCAGGAAAGGTGAAGCAAAGATGCATAGGATCAAAGAATTGGAAAAGCGCACACATCATTTCTTCTTGGAAGTTTAAGGTAGCCAAGTTGAGAAGTCGACCATATTTCTTGGTGAAGTGAGAATCTCCGGGCACTCTTGATGCTAATTCTTGAAGTTGAAGATACACTTTCACAAAGTTAACTCGGATGGTATTCCTATGAGTGGAAGTCATGACCTACAAAACAGAACAAAGATAAATTCCTAAATCCTTGAAATGGTTAGTGAGAATGTTTATGATGTTATGATGTTTATGATGACATGAATAATAATCACAAATAAAGCACACAAAAACCTTAGGTTTAAGCTTGCATGGGTTTCATAGGTAAGTATCCTCTTGAAGTTTAGTTTGTTCGACCTGTCCTACAAAGTAAACGGGTTCTAGGGAATCTCAATATCATTGATCTTTCTTCATTGGGCATTGTTTTAGCACAATCATTCTTTTCTTGAGGCCAAAATATCCTAAAAGTCCGATCTCAATAAGCGTAGTATCGAGTATCAACCAATTTTCAACTTTCCACTGAAACGACTATTAGTTCTCTTGTTTTAGGATTGGCTTAATTTTTGTAAAACAAATAATAGCAGCAATAATGTAATGTAGAATATGATGTATAAACTTGCTAAGAAGAACGGGTACCACAAGAAGTCCTATTACAATGTCAGAACATGTTGTGTTGAACTTTTTTAACAACTAGAACAACATATCAAAGAAGATGTCTTAACATCGCACCTGCTGAGCTGGATTAATAAGATTCAGTTTGTTCTTAACATAAGAAGAATATTTAGGAGATATTATGCATCCTATGTGGCGCATATTTAATGGTCTAGAAAATTAAATTAGAAATCAAGGAGAATGAAGACTTTCTAAATAAGGAGATTATTTAGGAAAGAAAAGATTGAAGACCTTTCTTGGGGCAGAAGTTTTTGCAGTTTGTTACAGCTGATTTGCTGTGATTGAAAACCCAAAACCAGTTGGGTAATAGGTTATAAATAAGAGGGTTTGTAACCTAGAAAAGACACAGATCAAGATGTATAATTCTAAGGGTTTTGTCAAGGTAAACCTCTCGGGTTGTGGGAAGGTTACCATGTTCATCTTGAAGCCTGTAGGTAAGAGATGCATTGTTCCTGGAGGAAGATTTAAAGCAACTCCAGGATGTGTTAGGAGAAAAGTTAACAAACAGTGGAGTTTGGCTTAGAGATTTAGCTAGGTTTTCATGGAAGTATGTCTTCCAAACTGTCTATCTGTATGATCAGAATCTTGGTAAAGGGTCCTCTATGCAGTGACTGAGGTGTTGACTGCTAGACATCATTGTGATGATTAGAATTGGGATGGGGATATTCCATATTGTTATACGGTGGGAGAACTGACTTGAGGTTTTGCGTTTGTGTTCGCAAATGTTTCGGTTTAGCAAGAGTCGCTACCGACTTTTTATTTTATCCAAAGGAAAGGTCAAAAAGCACAGGAAAGACCTTTGAGATTTTTTTTGGGTTCAGGGGGTAGATTATGAAAAGGAAAGGTGCTAGCACCCTTTTCATCTATGGTTTTCCATGGGCTCTTAGTTACTTGTTTTAGATCACTTGCTTTTGCTTTTCAATTGTTTGAAATGGTGCTTTTGTGTGTGGTTTTGAAAATATTTTGAAAAGAGGCCTTTGTCTAGGCAACCTTTATAATGATTCTTGTTTGAATGTATACAAAGGTGTTTGTCTTTTGAAAAATGTTTCAATGTTTGAAAGTTTGTTGGGAAATTGTTTTAAAATTGTGTTGTGATGTGTTTTTGAAAATAGCAAGGATGTTTACAAGTTTGATCAAGTAACTAGGAGCATCTACCTACCTACTCAAAAGTCTTTCCTACACTTTTTTAATCCTTTGACATTGTTGTTTTACCATTGCATTTGGTAAACAACCTTGTGTTTGGATGTTAAACGGGACAGGCGTGGGTCATCGTATGGCCATGATAACAATGTGGCCAAGTATCTTAGCAAGCTTTTTTGAGGGACTAGATCATTTTTGTATAGGCAACCAAGATAGCGTCATCGAGTGACTATGATCTTTTGTTTTGATTTTGATTTGCCAAGATACCTAGCATGCATACCATGGCCATTTTTAAGGCAACAAGTGGATGAAACCCTAGGGGTGTTTGTGTGCATTGTGTTGTCATTTTCATGCATTTTTGTCTTGTATTTAGTCAAGCTATTTGTTTGATTTTTGGTTATCGTACAAACCCTAGTTTTACTAATCATGCATATTAAAGCGATAAAATGCGTAAAAGTAAATCTACAACTATTACAACATTGATATGGGGAGGGGGATACAAGTTTGAATAGGGGGATATTTGCAAGAAATAAAGCCCTAAAACTATTACAACCATATTGAATTTATTTATACAAATAAATAAATGGACAAATATTTAAATATGCAAATGAATATAAATATGCAAAATGTTTTTGTATTTTATTTTATGTATGTAATATAAATTATTTAAAGTCTTAAAAGATAAGAAAAAAATATTGTGATTATTTTTGGAAAAGGTGAAGAAACCCTAATTTTGTTTTAAGGAAATATGTATATTATATCATTTTATTTATTCATTTATGTACAAAATAAATAAAAATATTCACAAAAATATTAAGAAATAAAATATGTGGGAAAATATTATTTAAGTAAATAATAAAAATAAAAATATATAATAATTTTTGTATTATTTATGAATTTATTTTAAGAAAATAAAAGTATATATTATTTAATAACTATTTCTATGCTAAAAAAAATAATAAAAATAATAAAATAAAATGTGAAAATTTAAGAAAATATTTTTGATGTTTTTTAATGTTCAAGAAAAATAAATAAAGTAATAAAATGAAAATAGAAATGGAAAATATGAAAAAATAAAACAATGGGCCAAGGGGTGTAGGAAGTAAACAGGGGGTGTCAAAAGCAAAGCCAAGTCAGGCCCAGCCCAGATTGCCTTCGTCACTGTCCTCTGAACAAGAAAACGCGCTCCATGTATTCAAACTTGTATCTTCTGCATTTGTGCTTAAAAACAAAAACTTGCAACATGAAAGTTATAGCACTTGATCACATGATTCTAACCATATAAAAAACTTAATCTAACTCTCAAAGACCAGAGAGAATTTCTCTAGCCCTAAATCTTGACCTAGTTTTTTCAGAAAGTTCAAACATCAAATACTCCTAGCTCAGTTAACATAAATGAATTATATGCATATGTATAGCTCAAGGGCAATGAGGACAACATTTTTTATTCACAAACCTAAGCCTAATGATTCCTAAATAGAGAGATAGAAGTTTGAATTTACCTGTTTCAGTCAAGCTCGAGTATGGCAATGCAGCAACTTTCAGTGAGGCCTGAGGTTCTTTTGAGCTTGCTTGATGTTCCCTTGATCTTTCCCAATGCTTGGCTTGCTTTGAAATGGCTTGAATCTTCCTATAGAACTCAACATGCAAACTCAGAATTTGAAAAAGGTGAAGTGTGTAAATGGAGTTACAGTGGCTTGGGAATGGTTTGGATAGCTTAGGTATGTTTTATGGAGTATATTGGAACTGGTTGCAAGAAAAACGCACGAGTGGATTTTGTTTTGGAAGTCAAACTGCAGAATCTGCCCTGTTTTGACAAGAACTTGGTGTTTTGATGTTATAGGGTGTTTGAGAGGCTTAGGATTCGTGTTTATGACCTTAGGCAATGTGTAAAACTTGTTTGAAAATGAATACAACACTTGGTTATATCAGATTACCAAGATGTTGACCTTTTGCACAATTGCTTGGTTTTGAAGTAAAAGGTGATTTTGACAATGCTATGGCATGTACAGGCTAGCTCCAAGCATGCTGATAGTTGGTGTACCTTGCCCTAAGTTTGTGGAGTTGGTTTTCTGCAAAATATTGGGTTCACAGCTCAAGAGAAACAACTTGACATAAAGCAAGCTTTATCAAAGTGGCAATGTTGCCTTTTTGCCATTTTTAGATCAATTCCTTGTACAATGCCCTAAAGCTCAGAATAAAGCCTTAATCCAATGTGTTTGAATTTAATTTATGAGTGTGGAAAGCTTTAAGGACCTGTAAATAAGTACAAGCAAGGTTGGACAGAATTTGCAACTTGTAGCAACATGGAAAATGCCATGGACAAAAGTGAGAAATGGCAATTTTCTTTTCTTTGATTATCGCTAACCATAAATGATTTTGGAGAGTTCTTGGACATTTTGGAAATCTTGTAACATGCTCTACAATTCCATCTTTGAAATGCATTTTTAGGTTCCACTTGGAACTATGTGAAAAATTTCCATGAAGATAGGTCAAAATCCTGCCTAAACTATGGCAAAATTTCACTAAGTTAGAAAGTTTTTGGACCTCTATTCACAAAATCATAACTTGAGATCCAAGCATCTTTTGGTAAAACTTTGTGAATAAAAGTTGTATATTTTGTGTAGGACTAAAACTTTCATTTTGGAAGTTTTCTTTGAATCCAATTGCATCATGGTGAAAATGTTGGGCAAATTTGGGAAAAAATAAGAAAATTTCATAACTTAGAAAATTTTTAAGTTATGAAAATTTTCAATCTTAAACCCTAATTTCCAAATTTAGGTTTCTTGGTGAACAAGTTTCATGTTTTGACACATCTTGATGAAAAATGACCCTTGCACTTGATTTTGACCAAAAAGTCAAAGTTTGACTTTTCAGTGTACAGTTGATTTTTGATCAGTTGACTGGAAAATTCATCTGTCAATCCAATGCATTTGAGATCTTTTGAAACTTGTGATTAGGTCAAGATGGTGCCATTGAGTCCTTGAATCCATGATTGAACCCAATTTTCTATTGGCTAGGTGAAAAATCAGAAATTTCCCTTCTGCAGTCAAAACCCTAAAAATGACCATTTTGCCCTTTTGATGATCTGATAAAATTTCTTGAGGAGTTGTGGTCCAAACGTGATCAAATGGTTCATATGAGCATATAATGTTGATGTGGATAAAAAATTATGAGGTTTGACTGTAAATTGGCCACAGTTGACTTTTTCCCTAATACAGTTGATTTCTAGGTCAACTGTCCAATTGACTCAGCAAAAATTTGATTCAAGGCTTGAAACTTGGTATGGGAAATCTTATAAGTCCAACATGAAGTATGAAAGTCATATGAGGCATTGGAAGTCCAAAAATCCTTGTGCAAACTCAAACCCTAATTTCAGGTCAACAGTGCAAGGAGATGTCTTGAGCAGAGCAAACCCTAATCCTGTCTGGAATCCAAAGAGTCTTGTGAGGGGAAATCTTGATAAAATGAGAGGGAAAATTTTGGGGTACAACAGCTGCCCCTGTTCAATCTTCTTGAACCTGAAGAGTTAGATTGGCGAGTTTGCCGTTCGTGACTCGAAGGTAAAAGATGATTGGACACTAGAGTGCCCGCAAATTTGCACTCGTCAAAATGTAGTTGAGGAAATGGGCTTAAAGATGCCATTTGGAGAGGTGATAGAATATTGTTGGAGATGGGCTTAAAGATGCCATCCAAGAATGCTTGTTGAAAATCAGGAGAATGAACATCAGAATGGTATCCGTATCTGGAACGTATCTGAGTTATATCTGGAGATTGAATTTATGTGAGCAAGGGAATGTAGTCCGTGTCTGGAGCGTATCCGATCTGTAACTGTATTTGTTTCTTGAATGAATAACAGAATGACTGCCATATCTGGAGTGTATCTGTATTGTATCTATATTTGAAATCTGAATAAGCGACAGAATGACATCCGTGTCTGGAGCAATTATGGGCTGGGGAAATATTTGAATGAGTGACAGAATGGCTTCCGTGTCTGGAGCGTATTTGGACTGTATCTGAAGTTGAGATCTGTATGAGTAGCAGAATGACTTCCGTGTCTGGAGTGTATCCTTACTGTAACTGGGACTTAATAAGTGACATAATGACTTCCGTGTTTGGAGTGTATCTGAACTTGAAGTTGATAGTTGAATCAGAATGAGAAATAAAATGACTTCCGTGTCTAGAGCGTATCTAATCTGTATCTGATTGCTGAAGTCTGAATGAGTGACAGAATGGCATCCGTGTCTAGAGCGTATTCGTACTGTATCTTGACTTTGAATTTTGAATGAGTAATAGAATGACCTCCGTGTCTGGGGTGTATCCATACTGTATCTGAATAAGAGATCTGAATGAGTATCAGAATGACTTCCATGTCTGGGAGTGTATATGTATTGTATCTGAAATCTTTGGACATTTGTTAAAGATAACTTTTAATCTTATCCTGAAAAGGGTAAAATGTTAGCTGAAACACAGAGTTATGTTGCATGAAATGTATGATGCAATAAAATGCACTTTATCATTGTTTATGATATATGAATGTAATGTATGCGCATGTAAGCTGAATAGCCGTCTTGCTGAGGAAAGTAAATCCTTGATAGCTGGAGATAATAAAATCCTTGACTGCTGCCGGGGAAAATAAATCCTTGACTGCTGTTGGAGATTCAAAATCTTTGATTGTTGAGGATGAGAAATCCTTGGACCACTGTTGGGGATAGAAAATCCTTGGCAACTTGCGGGGATTATCAAGAACTTTGACAACTTCAGTGGGGATGTGAGAATCCTTCGCGACTTTCCTGGGGATACAGGGATCCTTCAAGTCTGCTTGAGAAACCTTCTTGGGGAATTCAGAGAACTTTGATGGCCATGGCTGGGGATTACATCAATGGGAACCCTTACTTGGCTGGGGAATAAGGAAAACTCTGACGAATCTCTACTGGGGATTAGATGACAAAAATACCTTGATCTGCTGGAGAATAAGGGAGACTTTGATGGCTTCTACGGAGAATGAGAAACTTCGATCTCCTGGGGAAATTGAATTCCTTGGGGGCTTTACTGGAGAAGTGAGAATGAGAATCTTCGATTTGCAGGGGATTGAAAATTCTGACAAATTCATGCTAGAGGGGTAATGAAGACTTTGGCAACTTCACTGGGGAATCAAGAATGAGAATCTTCAATCTTCTAGGGGAATTTGAATCCTTGTGGAATTCAAACTTGAGAGTTAAGAATGAGAATCTTAATTCTATTGGGGAGTAAGAAACTTTGTGGGGAGTAGCTATACTGCTGGAGAGTAAGCTATCCTGCTGGAGGGTAAGTTCAAGACTCTGGGGGAAGAGGTTTATTCCTGTTTGGAAAAAAGTTCAGGAGTTTGGGTTGTACGCCAATCTACTGGGGGAATTATCCGGAGGTTGGGGACAAAAGTTAACTGTTATCTGGTTGATTCTCAGACTTTAAGACAACTTGTTGGGGAATCTGGGGAAAACTGAATGGTTTCCGCTAGTGATTGGTAGTTAGAAATTTGACTTCACTGGGGAAGAAGGTTTCATCTTTGCTGGGGATTTATGACCCAAAGTTTTTACTCCGCAGGGAATTGGGAGTTTGGAAGTTACTCCTGGTGAGAATTAAGGATTTGAAATTGTAACTCCGCTGGGGATTGGGAGTTTTTAGATTTGACTCTGGCAGGGATTTTGAAATTTAATTCCACTGGGGATATATATTTCAAGGTTTTAGCTCCGCTGTGGACTTAGATGATGTACGGAAGGGGATTTCTCTTGGAATAGCCCAAAGACGTTTTCCTATCCTTTCAAACTGTCAGTAATTATTCTTTCACATTTCATTTATTTGTAAATAGTGATTATATTCAAATGCATATGCTCATTTAATAAATCATTGGACGTTTTCAAATAAAACACAAGTATAAAGAAAAAGAAAATGCAAATAGTTTTCTGCACTTTGAAGTACCTTTGTATTAACTTTGTGTAAATATTTTGTACAAAGGAGACAAACATCCTAGTAAGAGAATGTTGTCATAAAAATTGAGAAAAATTTATACAAAGAAAGATGGATATGTGTAAAAATTCCATGGGGTTCCCATTCTGCTATAGCCTTCGTAATTCTGAATATCTTGTCCATTCGTTGCTTCGTCCGAAGATGATTGGATTGATCAGAAGCCCAGAGTTTGTCTGTGAAGAGATTGTCCTTAAAGTGATCCGACGAGACATAGTCATACGCTTTAATTCCCTAACTTTTTCCTGGATTGCCCTTTCAGGTTTTCAGTCCACCGGGAAACCATTTTTTGCCCAAGTCGCCCTTTCGGGTTTTCAACTTGCCGGGTGATTTATGCATAGTATTTTTTGACTATGTCTGTGTTCGCAGGGTGCAGCAGGTCATCACCGTCCATGGTGGTCAGGATCATTGCCCCACCAGAAAAGATGTTCTTGATCACAAATGGTCCTTCGTAAGTAGGAGTCTATTTTTCCCTGGGATCACTTTGCGGCAAGATGATCCGCTTGATTATAAGATCTCCGACTTGATATACCTGGCGTCTGACTTTCTTGTTAAATGCCCTGATCATCCGTTTCTGATACGCCTGACCATGGCAAACAGCAGTAAGTCGCTTTTCGTCAATCAAGTTAAGTTGATCAAGCCGGTTCTGAATCCAATCATCTTCACTCAAACCAGCATCTTTCATGATTCTCAAGGAGGGAATCTGAACTTCGATAGGTAAAACAGCTTTCATGCCGTATACCAAATAATAGGGTGTTACCCCAGTTGATGTATGTGTCGTGGTACGGTACCCGTTCAGAGCAAACGGTAACATCTCGTGCCAGTCCTTGTAGGTTACTGTCATCTTTTGTATGATCTTC
This sequence comes from Vicia faba, assembly GCA_948472305.1. NCBI lineage: Eukaryota > Viridiplantae > Streptophyta > Magnoliopsida > Fabales > Fabaceae > Vicia > Vicia faba. The sequence goes on from OX451740.1 coordinate 1,109,615,018, forward strand.
TTGATATTTTTATTTGCAGCTTCGACAACACCGTTCATCTTTGGCCGATAGGGAGATGAATTGTGATGTTGAATCTGGAACTGCTCGCACAGAGCGGTGATCATAGTGTTGTTCAGGTTCGTATTGTTGTCAGTGATAATCCTGTCGGGGATACCGTAACGGCAAATAAGATTCTGCTTGATGAAGCGGGCAACCACATTCTTTGTGACAGAGGCGAAGGAAGCTGCTTCGACCCACTTGGTAAAGTAATCAATGGCCACCAGGATGAAGCGGTGTCCATTGGATGCTGTAGGCTTGATATCTCAAATCATGTTGATTCCCCACATAGCGAATGGCCAAGGAGCTGTTAAGACATTGAGAGGAATTGGAGGTATATGTACCTTATCCGCATAGATTTGACATTTATGGCATGTACGGGAATGTTGATGGCAATCAGCTTCCATGGTAGACCAGTAATAGCCTGCCCGTAGAATCTTCTTAGCCATCGTATGTCCGCTAGTGTGAGTGCCAAAGGTACCATTGTGCAGTTCAGTCATGATTTGTTCAGCTTCAACTTTGTCCACACAACGGAGCATAATGCAATAATGATTGCGCTTGTATAGGATACCATTGCTCAAGAAGAACTTTGCCGAGAACCTCCTTAAGAACTTTTTATCGTTGACAGAAGCTCCTTCAGGGTATTCTTGTGCTTCGAGATACCTTTTGACGTCATGAAACCAAGGTCGGTCCACTACTTCTTCGTATTAATCTTGTGATAATGTGCAGGTTCGTCCATCCGTTCAATGGTGATTTGGGGAGCCTTATTATCCCAGTTAAGTTTAAACATGAAGGACATTGTAGCTAGAGCATCTGCTAGCTGATTTTCTTCTCGCGGGAAGTGCTCGAAGGTAATCTGCTCGAAATGTGGTAGCAATGTCAAGACATGTTCTTTATAAGGGATGAGGTTTGGATGTTTAGTATCCCACTCTCCTTTGATCTGAATGATAACCAAAGCAGAGTCCCCAAATACAATCAAGGATTTGATTCCCAAGTCTATGGCAGCCTTGAGACCAAAGATACAAGCTTCATACTGAGCCAGGTTGTTGGTGCAGTTAAAGCCGAGTATGGTTGTGAAAGGTGTATGACAACCTTCTGGAGAGATAAGTACAACACCGATACCGTTTCCAAGTGCGTTGGAGGCACCATCAAAGTACAGGGTCCATCGGGATCCTTGTTCAGGTCCGTCATACGGTTTGTTCTCTTCAATGTTGTCCAATGTCATGATATCCTCGTCGGGGAAGTCAAACCTCATGGATTGGTAATCTTCGACACCTTGATGGGCCAGATGATCGGCTAGCACACTTCCCTTTATAGCTTTTTGGGTCGTGTACTATATATCATACTCTGTGAGGATCATCTGCCATCTAGAAATTCTTCTGGACAAAGCAGGCTTTTCAAAGATGTACTTGATCGGATCCATCTTAGAGATCAGTAAAGTGGTATGAGTCAACATATACTGCCTTAGCCGGAGAGCAGCCCATACCAAAGCGTATCAAGTTTTCTTGAGCAGCGAGTATCGGGTCTCACAGTCGGTAAACGTTTTGCTAAGATAATAAATGGCATGCTCTTTTCGGCCAGACTCGTCATGTTGGCCCAGTACGCACCCCATTGAATTCTCTAGGACAGTCAGATACATGATAAGCGGTCTTCCTTCGAGGGAGGCATCAAGATAGGAGGTTCTAGCAAATACTCCTTGATTCTATCAAAAGCAACTTGACAGTCATCATTCCATTTAACCACCTGATCTTTCTTTAACAGCTTGAAGATTGGCTCACAGGTAGAGTGTAGGTGAGAAATGAACCTTGCAATGTAGTTTAGGCGTCCCAAGAAACCTTTGACCTCTTTCTCAGTGCGAGGGGCAGGCATTTCTTGTATAGCTTTGACTTTGTCAGGATCAACCTTGATGCCTTTGTTACTGACAATGAAACCCAAGAGTTTAACGGACCTAACTCTGAAAGTGCACTTGTTAGGGTTCAGTCTGAGCTTGTACTCTTTAAACCTGACAAACAACCTTTGCAGATGGTCGAGGTGTTCTTCTTCAGTTTGTGAATGGGCTATCATGTCATCTACATAGACCTCTATCTCATGATGTATCATATCATGAAACAAAGCTACCATGGCGCGTTGATAGGTTGCCCCGGCATTCTTCAGTCTGAATGGAATCACTTTGTAGCAAAACGTACCCCACTGTGTAACAAAAGTAGTTCTCTCCATGTCTTCAGGGGCCATTTTGATCTGGTTGTAACCCAAAAATCCGTCCATGAAAGAAAATACCTTGTGCTGAGCTGTATTGTCAACCAAGATGTCAATGTGCGGTAGTGGAAAGTCATCTTTATGGCTAGCCCTATTTAAGTCTATGTAATCCATGCACATTCTGACTTTGCCGTCCTTCTTAGGCACGGGCACAATGTTAGCAACCCATTATGGATAACAAGTACTGCAAGAAAGCCAGCATTGAACTGCTTCATCACTTCAGCTTTGATCTTTTCAGACATGTCGGGCCTCATGCGGCAAACTTTCTGCTTAATTGGTGGACAGTCTTCTCTTGTGGGGAGACGGTGAACCATAATATCTGTATCAAGTCCCGCCGTGTCTTCGTAGGACCAGGGGAAGATCTCAACATATTCATTCAACAGCTGAACTAAGCACTCCTTGACACTCGGCTCTAGGTTGGCACCCACTCTAACTTCTTTTCTTTCTTCCTCTGTTCCCAAGTTGATTGTCTCTAACAACTCCTCGTGAGGTAGAATATCCCTTTCTTCCTGTTGTAGCAGTCTAGCCAATTCTCCAGGCACTTCACAGTCTTCATCACCTTCGTATTCGGCATGGTAGACCAGATCTTCAGAGTCACTGAAGGCCATAGCAGAATTGTTACCCATGGAATCCGGAGTGGATGGGTACCTGCATTTGTAAGTGTGGGTGTGTGTAAGGGATAGCCACCTTTTAAACAAATAAAATGCAAAAAGAAAGACAATGAACACAAAAGTTTATATGTGAAAACGTCCATGATTCATTAAAATGGCATATGAAGATGAAAAACCAAACCCTTACAAATGGACCTATATGCCTTGGGTAAGGCACAAGGTTAAAAGTGTACGAATTGTTTAGGAATTATTACAAACCAACATAAATGTTTGAAAGATAAATTATTGATTGATGAAAGTAATGGGAACAAAGTCCTTTGCCTCCCAATTTCATAGTCCTCCGTCCACAGTAGGGAAAATCCAGTCTTCCAAGTTGCTCTCATCTTCACTATCCTCCAAAGTATTGACTCCATGATGGGTGATCTTCACTGGTGGTCCTCCAGCCCGGGAGCGACACACAACCTTTTGAGCAGAAGTAGTGAAACCCAAGCCGAATTTATCAGATTTAAAAGGAAAATCGGGAAGTTGCCCCCAGATTGTGCTTCCTCCTTCTTCAATCACAACCTTTACATCTTTGAGTGACGACATCCGAGGCGGGGGTCGGGTAATCATGGGTATAGAAGGCACTGTCTTGGTTGCCGCAATCTCTTCAGAAACTTGCTCGAAGTGTTGAAAGGGGGTCTCGATGAATTCACCATCCAATTCCATATAGCGGAAAGAATTAAGATGGCTTATCATGTATTCCTCTTCACCGTGAACTGTCACAAATTTCCCCTGGACAGGGTACTTGAGCTTCTGATACAGATTTGAAGTAATGGCTCCAGCATGATGAATCCAGGGTCTTCCCAACAAGCAAGAATAGGAGGGAAGGATTTCCATGACATAGAATATGGAGTTGAAGGTTTCAGTTCCCACTTTAATCGGGATGTCCACCTCTCAGTGGACCATCCTTTTAGAACCATCAAAGGCTCTGACAATGATGTTGCTGGGCTTCAAGGTTAAACCTTCACAATCTAGCCTATCCAATGCCTTCTTTGGTAGGACGTTTAGCGATGAACCAGTGTCTACAAGAATGTGTTCTAGAGTAGTCCCTCTGTATTCCACCGAGACATGCAAAGTGTCATTATGCTCTCGACCTTTGATTGTTAGATCAGCATCGGAGAACCATAGCCCATTGTCGGCTGTTAGGCTAGCTACACATTCCTGGAACTGGTCCGTGGAGGTTTCCTAGGGAACATGGGCCGTCTTCAAGAATTTAATCAAGGCTTTGGCATGAGCTTCTGAACAAAGCAGCAGAGCCAACATGGAGATTTTTGAGGGGGTTTTCCCCAGTTGCTCCACAACATTATAATCGCTCTTCTTGATTATTTTCAAAATATCTTCCATTTTTTTCTGAGTGGTTTCAGGGATGATCAACGGCTGAGCCCTCGTCCTGACAGGATCTTCTTGGATCCCTTTCCCTCTATCATCAGCAACAGCAGAGGGGACAACCACAGGAGTCACAACTTCTTTAATAATTGGAGTTCTCGAAGATATGTTGACCGGTATAGGAGTAACCTTAGGAGCGGCTGAGGGTCCGAAGATTTCCTTTGGAGGCGCAATCTCCGGAGAGAAAATTCTTCCACTTCGGGTGATTTTACTCGTTCCAGCAATGTTTCCAATGTCGGAAGTCTCTTCATCAGAACTCTCTTCAGTTGATTCAATTTGTTTAATACTATGGTAAAAGATCTCTCCCCCATAGTTCCACGGTATTGATTTGTTGGATTTGTACGGGATAGGCCCCGTCATGGTTATCTTCAAAGGTGCAATCTTCGGATCGGATGTAATCTTAACAGGTCTTTTGGAGACCTTGGAAAAATTAGCGGATATGGTAATTATCGAAACAGCATTGACAGGAATCGGTGTAACAGGAGTCTTTTTAAAAAGGATCTCTTGATTATCCATTAGGCGCTGGATGCCTAACTTCAACAATGGACAGTCGGTTGGTAAGGATGAACAAAGGTAGCAATCTTTTCCACAGCCTGGGAAAATCCCAGCCTTCAACAAATTCAACTTGATTATCGGTAACGGAGTCATCAAATCATCAACAGTAGCAACAAATAGATCCTCTTCAACAACATGGGAATTACGACCATGTTTTGGCATTGGGGCAGAGATCACATTAGGCTTTTCAAGGGCATCGAATTCAACTTCTTTAGAATCTATTAAATCCTGAATCTTGTTTTTGAGGGCCCAATAGTTGTTGGTGTCGTGCCCTATACTGTCTGAATGATAAGCACACTTTGCATTTGAATATTAGTAAGGAGAAGATGTATTCGGATTCTTCGGCGCCTCTTTCAAACTTGCAAGGTTTAACTTCAAAAGATGAGGGAGAACCTGAGCAGGTGTCATGTTGATCCGGGTGAATTGCCGTGCAAGCCTTTCCACCCTTGCTTGGTTGGTTCTGGGTTGATTGTTTCTAGACTGATCAGTTGCAGACTTCTGAATCATTATAGCCCCCACCGCTGACCGACGCTCAACTCTTCCTTGACTTCTTTGGGATTAGACAGTTGATACCTCTTTCTTTGCTGGAAAGGTCTTTTTGATGGCAGCGGAAGCAGATGTATCTTTTTGAATTTTCCCGCTCTTGATTCCGGCTTCAACTCTCTCACCAGTCAGAATCAACTCGATGAACCCCGCAGATGAACTTTCGATCAAGTGATTGAAAGGGACCTGACGGAGTCCCCAAAAACATATCCACAAGCTCTCGTTGAGACAAAGGTGGTTGTACTCATCCCGCCAAGTCTCTCCATTTCTGGGCATACTCTTTGAAACCTTCATTTGAGACCATGCCCATACTCTGTAATTGAGTACGGGTTGGTGCTAAGTCCGCATTATATTGATATTGTCTGTAGAAGGCGACCGCCAAATCCTCCCAATTGTGCACATCAGACCTCTCTAGCTGGTAAAACCAATCTAACTGCGTCCCCGAAAGACTGTCTTGGAAGAAATGGACCCACAGATCCTTGTCGGAAGAATGCGGTTGGATTTTTCTGACGTAAGATTGCAGATGCATCTTTGGACAAGATAAACCATCGTACTTAGAAAATATAGGCACCTTAAACTTGGGGGGAATCACAATCCCAGAAACCAGCCCTAGATCTTCAAAGTCCAGCCCAAGCACTCTCTGTACCTCCATAACTGCCAGACGTTCTTCCAGATTTTTGTATTTTTCGTCTGCAGGAGGGTACTGCTGCTCATAATAGTCTTCATCCTCCTCTTCTTCTTCTTCTTCCTCGGACTCAGTTGGCACTGCAACTCCTTTATCTTTTCCAACCCCTTCATCAGATGTTGAGGGGAAATCTAGGACCCTTCTAGCTTGACCTTCAAATCTTCTACCCAAAGTATCCACACCAACTCTTTTCTTTTTCTTTTTCTCCTTTTCCTTTTCCAGCAAGGTTTTGAGATCCTCCTGACCCTTAGCCAAGGTCATGAGTAGCTGCTGGGATTGTGAATTCTGCGCTTGTAAGTCTTTGACTGTCTGCTCTATATCCATCTTGCTGAAATAAACAGCAGAGAGATAAGGAAACCTGGTGTGATGACCTGTTTATGCATATGATGAATGAGATGTATTCATGTAATGCATTCAAGGATTCAGAAATTCAAATTTGTTTTAAACAAAAAGAACACACGTCATATTAATAATAAGAATTTGTTAGTACATCAATGCCCCATGGGCAAAATAATACAAAATTCTAGTGTAAAAAGACGTTGTGCATCCTCTTTGGTGCAATATAGGTGTTGAGAGTCTGCTCTTCGTGAAGTTGACGAGTAAGTTCCAAAACCTTCTTCTCACTGGCGTAGAATTGGGCTTGAAAAGTATCGCGTTCTCCTTTGAGCTTTATCCAACTCCTTTGTAAATCTTCAAGTGATGTTGGCATGTCAGGATGTATGAGGGTGTATGGAACCTCTCCTTCCATAACAGGCTCTTTGATCACAGGGAGAATGTAGAGGTAAGGCATCATAAGACTTTGGGCGCGGGTTCGTACCCACTTGAGGTAAGGCTCAAGAGGGATGGAATTCTTGTGTCCCAAGGTCTTACTGTCCACCTTGTTGGGCATTCTCCAAGCTCGGATAAACCTTTGTCGAAGTCCTTGATCTTCGTTGTCAAAGTCAAAAACCAATTCTGGAATCAACATGTCATGAGGGCCATCTCCTCGGGCATACCCAAATTGTCTCAGAGCCAAGCATGGGTTGTAGGTAATGCCTCCCCTAATTCCAAGTAATGGGACATTAGAGAATTCCCCACAACGGTCAATGATGATAACATTTTCTATGGATCGAGAACACCAATGAACATCTGAATGTGTAAGAGTAATCAATCGTTGTGACCACCTCAAACCCTGCTCATTCTTCAAAACTGATTGGGGAAGGTGAGAAATAAACCACCTTGCTAGAAGAGGAGTACAACACATGAGAACACCTCTTTTTCTCATTGTTCGAGTGTGAAATGAGTGGAGGATATCCCCAAGCAAAGTAGGCACCGGGTTTCGTGACATGAAAATCTTGACAGCATTCACATCTATAAGTTGGTCAGGATTTGGGAACAAGACCAGCCCATAGATGAGAAGAGCTACAATCTCCTCAAAAGCTTGTAAGTCCAATGAATTCCAGCAGCTTTGGGCCTTCTCAAACAAAAACTTTGCCAAGAAACCCTTGACACCACTTCTGGTTTCCCAATGACCTATGATATCAGATGGTTGCAAGTGTAGGGCTTGAGCAACATCTTCAGGCTATGGATCTCTTTCCGTACCGTTGTAGGGTAGTTGATGGAGAATAGGAATCCTCAAGAGTTGAGAAAATTTCTCCAAAGTAGGCACAAGCTGGTAATCAGGAAATGTGAAGCAGTGGTGTATGGGGGTCAAAGAACTGGAAGAGAACTTTCACCATGTCTTCCTCAGTGTTGGTGTTGACTAAGTTGAGAAGACGACCATGCCTCTCGGTGAATGGAGAATTCTCAAGAATCTTGGAAGCAAGCTCCTTGAGTTGAGGAGGAATTCTCACAAGGTTGACTTGAATTATTTTCCTGCGAAGTGAATCCATTACCTACAAAATAGGAACAAAGATGAAGATCCAAATCCTTGAAATGGTTAGTGGATGCATATGATGCTTCATGATGTCCATGATGTTATACACAAGTATATATGTACAAGAAAATCACACAAGTTCCTAGTTTCTGGCTTGCATGGGGTTTCATAGGTAAGTACCCTCTTGAAGTTTAGTTGGCTCAACCTGTCCTATAAATAGTAACCGGGTTCTAAGGAGCTCAATATCACTGGATTATTTTCTGTGTTTATTGTTTCAGTTTAGCCACTTTATTGGCGACCGAAATATTCCAAGAAAACAACCCTTAATGAGTGTAGTATCGAGTATCTACCAACTTCGGACTGCACCAAAGTCGGTCATCTCACTACCCCTAAAAAGGCCAAGTTGGTCAAGTAAAGGTTCTAAAAGTCCATTAGTGCTTCATGACATCACTCAGCGGCCCCGTATTCTCTTTGATTAACTCAAAGGCTACCGGTACCCACAAATATGTCGCACTAATATAGCTATTGCTTCAACCATGAAGGTATACCCCGCACAGTTTCCACAACGTATTGCTATTTACCAATGAATGTTTCCCAAATCCGGGTAGAGGATTCAAACCCAAACAATAGAACCAAATATAAAGCAATCAAGGCAAACAAGATAAGCATGTAAAGGTGATCTAAACCCTAAGGTAACCCCACTTTTAGATATTTTCCCCAGCAGAGTCGCCAATTCTGTTATACGGTGGGAGAACTGACTTGAGGTTTTGCGTTTGTGTTCGCAAATATTTCGGTTTAGCAAGAGTCGCCACTGACTTTTTATTTTATCCAAAGGAAAGGTCAAAAATCACAGAAAAGACCTTTGAGATTGTTTTTGGGTTCGGGGGGTAGATTATGAAAAGGGAAGGTGTTAGCACCCTTTTCATCCATGGTTTTCTATGGGCTCTTAGTTACTTGTTTTAGATCACTTGCTTTTGCTTTTCAATTGTTTGAAATGGTGCTTTTGTGTGTGGTTTTGAAAATATTTTGAAAAGAGGCCTTTGTCTAGGCAACCTTTGTAATGATTCTTGTTTGAATGTATACAAAGGTGTTTGTCTTTTGAAAAATGTTTCAATGTTTGAAAGTTTGTTGGGAAATTGTTTTGAAATTGTGTTGTGATATGTTTTTGAAAATAGCAAGGATGTTTGCAAGTTTGATCAAGTAACTAGGAGCATCTACCTACCTACTCAAAAGTCTTTCCTACACATTTTTAACCCTTTGACATTGTTGTTTTACCATTGCATTTGGTAAACAACCTTGTGTTTGGATGTTAAACGGGACAAGCGTGGGTCATCGTATGGCCATGATAACAATGTGGCCAAGTATCTTAGCAAGCTTTTTTGAGGGACTAGATCATTTTTGTATAGGCAACCAAGATAGCGTCATCGAGGGACTATGATCTTTTGTTTTGATTTTGATTTGCCAAGATACCTAGCATGCATACCATGGCCATTTTTAAGGCAACAAGTGGATGAAACTCTAGGGGTGTTTGTGTGTATTTTGTTGTCATTTTCATGCATTTTTGTCTTGTATTTAGTCAAGCTATTTGTTTGATTTTTGGTTATCGTACAAACCCTAGTTTTACTAATCAAGCATATTAAAGCGATAAAATGCGTAAAAGTAAATCTACAACTATTACAACATTGATATGGGGAGGGGGATACACGTTTGAATAGGGGGATATTTGCAAGAAATAAAGTCCTAAAACTATTACAACCATATTGAATTTATTTATACAAATAAGTAAATGGACAAATATTTAAATATGTAAATGAATATAAATATGCAAAATGTTTTTGTATTTTATTTTATGTATGTAAAATAAATTATTTAAAGTCTTAAAAGATAAGAAAAAAATATTGTGATTATTTTTGGAAAAGGTGAAGAAACCCTAATTTTGTTTTAAGGAAATATATATATTATATCATTTTATTTATTCATTTATGTACAAAATAAATAAAAATATTAAGAAATAAAATATGTGGGAAAAATATTATTTAAGTAAATAATAAAAATAAAAATATATAATATTTTTTGTATTATTTATGAATTTATTTTAAGAAAATAAAAGTATATATTATTTAATAACTATTTCTATGCTAAAAAAAATAATAAAAAAAATAAAATAAAATGTGAAAATTTAAGAAAATATTTTTGATGTTTTTTAATGTTCAAGAAAAATAAATAAAGTCATAAAATGAAAATAGAAATGGAAAATATGAAAAAATAAAACAATGGGCCAATGGGGTGTAGGAAGTAAACAGGGGGTGTCAAAAGCAAAGCCAAGTCAGGCCCAGCCCAGATTTCCTTCGTCCGTGTCCTCTGAACAAGAAAACGCGCGCCCTGTATTCAAACTTGTATCTCCTGCATTTGTGCTTAAAAACAAAAACTTGCAACATGAAAGTTATAGCTGTTGATCACACGATTCTAACCGTATAAAAAACTTAATCTAACTCTCAAAGACCAGAGAGAATTTCTCTGGCCCTAAATCTTGACCTAGTTTTTTCAGAAAGTTCAAACATCAAATACTCCTAGCTCAGTTAACATAAATGAATTCTTTGCATATGTACAGCTCAAGGGCAATGAGGACTACATTTTTTATTCACAAACCTAAGCCTAATGATTCCTAAATAGAGAGATAGAAGTTTGAAATTTACCTGTTTCAGTCAAGCTCGAGTATGGCAATGCAGCAACTTTCAGTGAGGCCTGAGGTTCTTTTGAGCTTGCTTGATGTTCCCTTGATCTTTCCCAATGCTTGGCTTGCTTTGAAATGGCTTGAATCTTCCTATAGAACTCAACCTGCAAACTCAGAATTTGAAAATGGTGAAGTGTGTAAATGGAGTTACAGTGGCTTGGGAATGGTTGGGATAGCTTAGGTATGTTGTATGGAGTATACTGGAACTGGTTGCAAGCAAAACGCACGAGTGGATTTTGTTTTGGAAGTCAAACTGCAGAACCTGCCCTGTTTTGACAAGAACTTGGTGTTTTGATGTTAGAGGGTGTTTTAGAGGCTTAGGATTCGTGTTTATGACCTTAGGAAATGTGTAAAACTTGTTTGAAAATGAATACAACACTTGGTTATATCAGATTACCAAGATGTTGAACTTTGTCACAATTGCTTGGTTTTGAAGCAAAAGGTGATTTTGACAATGCTATGGCCTGTACAGGCTAGCTCCAAGCATGTTGATAGTTGGTGTACCTTGCCCTAAGTTTGTGGAGTTGGTTTTTTGCAAAAGATTGGGTTCACAGCTCAAGAGAAACAACTAGACATAAAGCAAGCTTTATCAAAGTGGCAATGTTGCCTTTTTGCCATTTTTAGATTAATTCCTTGTACAATGCCCTAAAGCTCAGAATAAAGCCTTAATCCAATGTGTTTGCATTTAATTTATGAGTATGGAAAGGTTTAAGGACCTGTAAACAAGTACAAGCAAGGTTGGACAGAATTTGCAACTTGTAGCAACATGGAAAATGCCATGGACAAAAGTGAGAAATGGCCATTTTCTTTTCTTCGATTCTCCCTAACCTTAAATGATTTTAGAGAGTTCTTGGACATTTTGGAAAACTTGTAAAATGATCTAAAATCCATATTTGAAATGCATTTTGAGATTAAACTTGGAACTATGTGAAAAATGTCCATGAAGATAGGTCAAAATCCTGCCTAAACTAGGGCAAAATTTCACTAAGTTAGAAAGTTTTTGGACCTCTATTCACAAACTCATAACTTGATATCCAAGCATATTTTGGGAAAACTTTGTGAATAAAAGTTGTATATTTTGTGTAGGACTACAACTTTCATGTTAGAAGTTTTCTTTGAATCCAATTTCATCATGGTGAAAATGTTGGGCAAAGTTGGGAAAAAATAAGAAAATTTCATAACTTAGAAAATTTCTAAGTTATGAAATTTTTCAATCTTAAACCCTAATTTCCAAATTTAGGTTTCTTGGTGAACAAGTTTCATGTTTTGACACATATTTATGAAAAATGACCCTTGGCACTTGATTTTGACCAAAAAGTCGAAGTTTGACTTTTTAGTGTACAGTTGATTTTTGATCAGTTGACTGGAAAATTCATCTGTCAATCCAATGCATTTGAGATCTTTTGAACCTTGTGATTAGGTCAAGATGGTTCCATTGAGTCCTTGAGTCCATGCTTGAAACCAATTTTCCATTGGCTAGGTGAAAAATCATAAATTGCCCTTCTGTAGTCAAAACCCTAAAAATGACCATTTTGCCCTTTTGATGATCTGATCAAATTTCTTGAGGAGTTGTGGTCCAAACTTGATCAAATGGTTCATATGAGCCTAAAATGTTGATGTGGATCAAAAATTATGAGGTTTGACTGTAAATTGGCCACAGTTGACTTTTTCCCTAATACAATGGATTTCTAGGTCAACTGTCCAATTGACTGGGCAAAAATTTGATTCAAGGCTTGAAACTTGGTATGGGCAATCTTATAAGTCCAACATGAAGTATGAAAGTCATATGAGGCATTGGAAGTCCAAAAATCCTTGTGCAAACTCAAACCCTAATTCTAGGTCAACAGTGCAAGGAGATGTCTTGAGCAAAGCAAACCATAATCCTGTCTGGAATCCAAAGAGTCTAGGGGAAATCTTGATAAAATGAGAGGGCAAATTTTGGGGTACAACACATATCTAGGGAGGACCTAGGTAGAAGGGTCATTGGGTAGTGATTAAGTGATTAGATCGTAAACTGGTTGTTTACAGAGGGTCTATAAATTGATGCTACTGATAGTGGACTTCATTCCTGGCTTGGTAGCCCCCAGAGTAGGTGTTGTTGTACACTAAATTGGGTAAACAATTCTGGTGTGTTCTTTATCTTTTCAGTACTGTTTTATCTTGCCTGTGTATTCATGTCAGATCAGATGTCTCGATATCCTTGTAGGACATCTGAGTCTGTTGTGCCAGAATTTCAATCGGTATCAGAGCAGGCATCATGTTCTGCTCTAGGTGAGATCCTAGGAAGGTACTTTCTGGTCATGGGTAAGGAAGAAAGTATTTAATGAAAAGAGGTATGAACTTGGATAATTCATACTACTCTATGGATGATCTCTTAGCAAGGATCACTGGTTATATGTGACAGGTATTGTTCCTGGCTGGCCTGCAGCTTAGTGGGAAGCTCATGTATGTTGGGTTTATTTCTTTAATCCTAGGTTTCCATGCTTGTACTTGGATAGTGTTTTAAGCATTGTGTCTGAATATTGTTGAGGAGTTCGTTATATTCCGCTGCATGGTTTCTGATATAACTCTGAAAGTATGGGAAGGATACTAGGGTTGTTACCCTCAACAGAATATATGTTGACATTTTCAACCGTGTTAAAAGTGTCAAAGATACTTGAAATTTTCCTCAAGCCCGCTCATAAAGAAATTTATCAATAAGATTGCTTGACCAATGATGCTCATATACATCTGCATATATACCTTGAAGACAGTCAAGGATGGTGTGTTCCAAGAAGAAGAAACTAATGTTCTATGGGGTGTTAGAACATTATTTCAGCAGGCATGCAACTGCCAGTTGAAGAACACATGATTTGGGTGCTAAACAAAAATGTTATGAATACTTTTTGGTTTGGAACCTACTCCTGATCTGGAAGAGGAGGCATCTAGTTTGTAGAAGTTTATCAAGACACGATCAACAGTCTATGTGAGCTCCATGCTCTTGAGAAGAACTCATAAAGGAACTCCACGAGACCCTTTATGTATATGAGATAAGCTAATATCTGGAAGATCCTTCTGATCAAAGGAATCAGACTCATGGAATCCTGTTTGTGGTCATATAATAGATTATGTTTGAAGAGGAGTTTTGTGATCCAACCACAATGTTTGATGTTCCTGAGTATTGCTTTAATTTCCCTTAAGGAAGAGAATTGGTGATTCTCTTTGTGTACCCTCAGAAGTTGTTGGAAAAGATCCCCCTGTCAAGGGTTGATATAATATCAGACGAAATGTCATGATATCTTTGAAGATTTTAAAATGTAAAGGGCATTGTTTTTGAAGAACCAAGGGAAACATATGCTATTGAAAAGTATAGACAATGGCATTCATCATCTCAAATTCAGACATGAGGTCTAATGAAAAGCTTATTGAGATGTGGCTCCTGCAATCCCCTGCATATGTTGATAGTCTGATCCTGAAGATTGATCAGTTGTTGTTGGTTTGTTTCCTTGTGTTAGACCCCACAAGAGTTGATTATAAGTTACTATGGAGGTGACCCCTAAAAACCATAGTAAGAATGGATGATGTCGTATCTAATGTTGGGACATCATCTCTAGGTGTTTGTTCCCTCTAAAAGGAAGTTTTTATGTAGATCATGAGGTGAGTATTCTGGAGTTCAAAGTTGGAATGTTTGATCATGATGGAGCTAAAGACCATTCTCTGACCAAGTCTAGAATGTTGAAAGGATCCTTGTGTGTTGACCAATGAAGAAGAAGGATGTCAGTTCAAGTGCTCTAACATCTGTTGAAAAGGAGTATCATCTGTAGTTGTGTGAGGAAGTTTTTCCTTTGATGACAAATAAATTGTGGGGAGATGAGTACTTATATGAGGAATGGAAGCAAATCTACTATCTGAACTGATAATTCAGATATTGTTGAGATTTTATTTCTCTCTATGGTGATCAGGTGGTTGTATCAACCTGAATAAGTCGCGGAAGATGTAATCTTTTGTGATCTTCTCCTATAAAGGCTATCAAGCGTAATAATCTCTTTGGTTTATAAATCAAGAACTAAATTATTGGGATCCATGAAGAAAGGTTGATGTCCTAAATAATGTTGTAACATCACTTTATAAAGGAATGTTTGGGATTATGGTTATTGAAGATTGAGGATCAACATGGTTGTCAAAAGAAGGAGTTCCAACTTTATGGATTAGAAGATGCAGATCTTGATCCTGTCCTTAGTAGTATGCTTTGTAACTGGATAGCTACTATGTTGAAGACTTCACTAGTACCAGCAATTTCCAGTGATTGTTAAAGCAAAGGAATATAAAGAAGGTGGCTTTCCTCTATTGCAAGTATGTTTAAAACAAGCTATTTGAGGGCTTGTGTTTGTATGATGTCCAAGTATGTGTTCACGATATCTTGGTTATCCAAAGAGGTATGGATATTTGTGTAGTTATGTAAGGTCATGCATCAGACATGACCTTGTAAAAGTCTGAAGACTTGGAGTTGGTATATCAGATTCAGGATGAGTTATTGATATGTTTCAGTGAGTGTGTGAAGTCTCTTAGTGTCCAAGTGTTCATCCTCAGTAGAAGCCTTGTTTGCCCATGATAGGGTGAGATTATAACTTATCTATGGCTATTATTGTAGTAGTTATGGAGCTTGCGTGTAATTTAAGATTGTGAAGATTACAGGCAACATGTTGTGACTTGTGGTTACTAGGTGTAGCTGTCTATGCCCATGTTGGGTCTATGTGGTTCTAGTCAGGAGAAGCAAGTACACTCTGTTTTCTCCAAGGGTTAAGCTTAAGGTCAAGTCACTGACCTAACCTGGAATGTTTTGGCTGCCATGATTGGATGTCTTGTCGAAGATTCAATAAGTATCACAAGTGTGAAGAAGAAGGTTGTCAGTTTTACCTAGTGTGAGAAACTTACTACAAAATATAGTGAGAGACTATTTTTGTTGTATGGTTAATCTAAAGATGAGTCCTTGTGAGATCCTCTTGTGAGAATGGAGAGTTTGTTAAAGGGAATGGATGGAAATAAGTCCCTTGGATGATGTTTCTAGAACCAAAGCAGATAAGCTCTCTGGTAATGTTGCTGATGTCTCAAATGATGTTGGAACATCATTTTTGATGATAGTCTATTAGAGATACTTGGAACTATGAATCTCAATATTCAAACTCCATACTCGTTAGTGGAAGTTCCATCTATGGTGTTGAATAAGGAGATTCTGATTAAAGGAAAAGTATACTCAAGTAATGTATAACTACTATCTTGGTTTGAAGACCTTACTAGTGCCAGCAAATACTAGTAATTTGCAGAAGGAGGATTTAATCAGTACATTAGTTAAGGAGTATTCCTTCTGTTGGAGAGTCTGAATCTTATTAAAGCTTTTAAGCACACTAAGAAATGGTTGGAAGTTGGTTTCAGACTATGGTTGCATGACATCTTAGCCAGCCAAAGAGTCATGATAATATGTGTGAAGGTGCAAGGGCATGAATCAGAGGTATGCTTGTTGTGTGACTAGCTCAGGGTACTTGGAGTTATTGCCAGTGAACTAGTAGATGTTTAGTGTTGTGTTTTCTCCATAATGAAGTTAGTGGACTAATTGGTTTGTTTGGAGCTTGTGATGTTCAAGCATATAGAGTTATTACCCTACAATGAGGATGATGTTGGATAACATGCTGAGACATGTTGCTACAAAATGTAGTTGTTTATGTCCTTATGAGTCTCTGAAGACTCTAGCCAAATGTTGCTAAAGTATACCGTCCTTCTCCAAGAGGATGTGTTGGCTCTGCGAGAATTTATTTTTCTCTGCAGCAGTGAGTGGGATAAATAAGACTATCCTGCTGACTGTTAGGAGATGTCACATCCTCTGCCAAGAGTATCAATAAGAAGACTATCATGCTGGTTGTTAGAAGATGTTGAGGATGATGTACAGGACATTTCTCCTTTGAAGAAGTTTGCAAGCAAGAAGCCTCGTGTCAGGGTGCCTATTGCTCCTCTTGACAACATTTCCTTCCATTCTATTGGCAATGCTGAAAAGTGGAAATATGTGTTTCAAAGAAGAATTGTCCTTGAAAGAGAATTAGGAGCAGGTGCACTGGAGTGCAAATAGATTATGGAGCTGATTCCTTTTGCTGACTTGTGCTGATTACAGAAGTAAGGAATATAGGAAGGTGTTTATGTTGAATTTTCCCTTGCTGTCATCAATAGTTATCTGGGCAGGTCTGAAGATAATTATTGTGAGTTGGGAGTGACTGATAATCAGGTGTGAAAAGTCATTACCGCAAACCAGAATGTAAAACATACAGGAACATGTGCACCGGCTGTATGTTCTAATTGGAGCTTCTTAAAGAATTTCTATGCACAGTGAGTTCTTTAAATGATTGAGAACCAGTTTGATTAGGTTCTGTATTATGAACTTGATGTACCACATGATGTCTTAAACATCATGATTGTTGATGGTTGTTTTGCTTGGGATTGTTCATGTGAAGTTGGATGCTTAAGCATTATTGTGAGAAGTGGAATTTCTGACTATATGGATTAGAATTTGGATAGTCTAATCATGTCTACAGTAGCATGCTTGATGAATGCATGACTATTTTATTAAAGACTTCACTAGTATCAGCAACTACTAGTGGATATAAAGGCATAAGGCTGCTAACAGATACTTAAGGGGTATTTTTTTTTTGCTGCAAATCATTCCAGAAAAGGTTGGCAATGTGGAGAAACTAAGAGTTTTTGGAGTTTGTGAGTGACTTCACACCTAGTATGCATGACATCTTACCTATTCAAAAGGTCATGATACAGAGTGTAGTTATGATAATACAATGATAAAATGTATCCTTGTGTTGTGAAGAAGTCAGGGTTCCTGGAAGTATTCTCAAGGAGTGAGAATATCTGACTCTGTTATGACTCTACTGAGGGAGTCAAGGTTCAAAATATATAGGAAGTGCTGAAGTTTCTCATCTAGTCTTCATCTTCAGCTGGAGCATTAGTTACACTTGACAAATGGAGTTATGTGGATATCTGTAAATTGTTGCTGCAATGACACAGGTATTATCAAGCCATAATATTGTTCACTTTTGTAAAGGTTCTATGAGGAAATGATGTCGAAACAACATGTTATAACATTATGAAGTCATTGATAAACTTAACAAGACATGGTTGTTTCTATCTATGAGAAGCTTGGTGAATATCAGAAGTTAACATATCTCTTAAAAGTTTAATGGGAAGTCTGTGAGAATTTATTTTTCTTTATAGATTTCAAAAAGACTCCTTAAGGGTCTATATTATGAAGAGGTGTCACAAATGTGATATTTTGATATCTTAGTACACGTCACTAAGTCTAAGTGAAAGAAGAACACTTAGAATCCAGTGTGAACATGTGGATAATCTGGTGAAGCATCCCTGATTGGTGGGAGAAGATGTGTTAATCACTTAATGTCTGACTAAGTGTCAGGACATTATACATGACATGTTCCTGCATGGCCAACATAGGGTGCAGTGGCCTATGTGTTCAAACACGTGGCTGTAAACAGGGGAGAAAATTTTGTCTGACTATGCATGTGTATGTACAGGAAGTATCTATAGCATTCAAATCCATTATGGACGGTGCACATTGATACTTGAAGTTTTCTCCTCAAATATCATTTCCCTTTGACCAAGATTGGTGTTACAATCTAGGATCATTATTTTCCAAGTAAAAATCCCAATTATTTATAAAGAGTTCTCCACATCTTTGTAACCCCGTGAGCTTCTTGAGTCCATAATTCTTATGGCTTTTATTCGAGTTTGGGTAAGCTGTGCTTGGGTCTGGTATTATGAAGGTCTCCTTTGCCAAGTTTTGGCTATAAAGGGGAATTAGCTCAGCTCAGATGTTGTTGCTGCTTCCACAAGTGGTTATTATTAATGTTCACAGATGTCAAAATAAGATGTCTAGTGGTTATTAATTCTGTGACATATGTTTGTGACTTGTGGTATGAGTTATGAACATAGTTGTGACCTGTGTTCTGAGTTATCAGGGGCGGTGGTTGATTTGGTCTTAAGGGGTTATTGAGAGTTCTCTTATTACACCATTGGTATTCTATGTTTAGAAGATGTTCCTGCATTGAGGGGGAGTACAAGTTGTCTTCTCCTATCTTCTTCCTCGTGTGCATCAACCAAACCTCAGGACTTTCCTTCCTTTTATCCTGAAGCTGATGTTCGGTTGTGCTGATGCAATTGAGTTCTTCAGAGTGCTGCAAAGAAGATGTCTAACAAGATGTTGAGACATCATTTTCAACTGAAGATCTATTGTTGTGTGCAGTAGCTTCTGAACTGTTGTGATCTCTGTAGCGGTAGAAATGTTTAAGGCTAAGCCATGGGATTGAGTAGACTTGTACAAATCAAAATAAAAATCACCACTGCACTTTATTGTTTCCAAAGGAATGGGAAAAGAGAGAATAACCCAAAAAGAGGGGGAAAGATTCAAGGTAAGTGGGTTGGTTATGTAAAGGGAAGGTATTAACACCATAAACAACTATGGTACTCCGCAGGAACCTCTTTGTAAAATCTGTATATTTTAGCTATGAAATGTTGTGTAAAAAAAAGGATGGTGGAGGTGAGAAAAGAAATATATTTTTATGGTTTTTTGCACCTTCCACGGTTGCGAACCTTTAGTGCCTACGTACCACCTTTTCGTGCAATAGGGGATCAGGGTACACGTAGTTCCTCTTTAAAAAATTTAAAATGTAAGTGTGTTGGTTAATTTTTATGAGATAAAGCATCATCGTCATTGTCCACGTGGAAAATATACCTACTACCCACAATAATGATAAAGGATAATTTGCATCATCTCAAAGTGGAGGATATGGCTTGGATTTTAAAATCAACAATACCTCACTCAACACCCAAGTGGAAAATATCTCTCTTCACTACATATTGTAGAAGTATAGTTGTTTGCATCACTATAAGGATTGACAAAGACCCTAATCTTTTGAGAAAGTTTTAAAATAAGAAAGCCAAGGTGGAAAAAATGATTTGAAATGAGATTGATTGACTTTTAGTCTTCTCACAAAAAAATGATGTCAAAATATTATTAAGTTGATTGAAGTTTATTCATGAAATTGTTTTTTGAAAATGCATGAACCTAAGTCCAAGTTTATTATGAAAGTGGTTCAAGTTTCAAAACAAGAGGAGTTTTCAGAAGGAGGAAGAAGATTTTTGAAATTAAAGAAGATGGAGGAGAATAAGAGACTATCCTAAAGCATAAGGTACGAGCTAGGGATAAAACCATCTAACCAACAAGAAGCCAACACTTGACATTATGAGTCAAGATAGAATTCCCATTATTTGGATTGTAACCAAGCAAGCAAAGATACTAGACCTCTTGAGAGAACCACACTTCAAGTGTATTAAGTCTTCACAAAAATTGGGCGGAGTAATGGCTGTATACGGGTGAATTCTAGATTACAATCCAAGAGTGTAATCACAATAACCTGCACACAAAACAAACAAACAACCCAATGTCTTGAGGTAAACCTCAAGAGCTCCAGACAAAATAATCAGATAAGGTCACAAGGTCTCCAATCATAGGCCAAGGTTTCTAATCCTAAGTCCAAGTCTAATGCTCCTTAATGCCAAGGATAATAACCAAATAGTCCAAGTATCATTAAGGACTTTATGGTTCATATTGATTATTAGGTGTCTTAAGAAAAGAAAAGAAAAGCTCAAGTGAGCAAAATAAATAAATAAACAAGGAAGTAAATGCTCAAATGAGCAAAGTTGAAAATAGCATGAAATATAAATGCTAAAAGTAAATAGTGCATAAAAATAAAAGGGGCATATAATAAAAATAAAGGATAAAGTCAATTATTAGCGATTAGTGCTTAGTTGGATGATCATCTTAAAACTTCCATTTGGAACTCATTAGAGGATTGGTAGAACCAAAGCCTCTACACAACAAGTTAAATTTTCTTTTTGTCAAGTATATCATCCATTTGGAATCCCCATTAGTACCATTTAATGATTAACGATGTTTAAGTGATCTGCGTTGATCAAAGGTGTTATAGATCCATTAGAGGATTGGTAGAACCAAAGCCTCCACATAATGAATCTCAAGGTTATTGGATCAAAGAGATCAAATTAACATACTTGGGCTTGCAAACATAAGTTTGGGCCACAAATGATCATTTATTCAAATTGGGACATAATTTAGCATTATGTTAAGCAATCGTAAGTGGACTTATATAGAAGTCGCACCTATTTTGAGGTCGGACAATAGCAATCTATGCACCATTTGTTTTGAGACGTGATATAGAGATCATGCTCCAATAACAATTAGTGCAATAAGAAAAAGATGAGATGAAGAGGGCTGGGAAAGAATATACAAAACCACTTTTGAATTAAATTTAACCAAACTATTATTAAAATCATTCATCCATTTTTGTGGATCTAGACTCAACACCATGGATCCAATAATGTTAATAAAGTTCATGATAAAAAATTTAACCCAAGATCAGCCAGAAAATAGTCACAAAATAATATTACATTTTGTATATACAAAAATGGTATTAAAAAAATGTTTAAAAATAGAAATAAAAGAGAAAATTATCAACTATGTTCAAATTGATCAAGAAAGAAAAAGTAAGACCATAGAAAAATCAGAAAATGACTCAAATGATTTTATAAATATTTTGGTAATTTTTTAAATTCAGAAACTATTTTTTAAAATTAAAAGAAATGAGTAAAATAAACTAAAAATGATAAAAAATAACAAAGTCGGAAACAAAAATAAAATAAGGTCACCAATATTTGTCACAATATCATTGGATCATTCCATAATTTTTTCAGAATTTAAAAATGCATAAAAGTATTTTTAAACATTTAAAACAATTCAAATAAAGTGAAAATTTATAAAAAAACACCAAAACAAAAAATTAAATTGTGAAAAAATAAAAATCAGAAAGAGAATAATCAAAAGTATTTTTCATAATTTTTTCAGATTTTTTGGACTAAAAATGAATATTCTATGATTTTTTGAAATTTAAAACAATTAAATATAAAAATCAGAAAAGAAAATAATAACCAAAAAAATGGGCCATCTGATCAATGTCAAAACACGTTAGTAAATATATCAAGTGGACCTGGAGCGTTGTGCATGTTATGCACTTTAGTGAATAATGCATAGGATCATTAATTAAATCAGATTTTTGAAAAACACAGATGGCGCACCTTCTTTGGTTGGAAGATGACACGTCGGTCATCTTCAACCTGCAGTCTGTCCCAAAACCAGGTTGCTCAATCTTTAAAGTTAGAGCACCATACCTATGCCATTCGCTTCGTCTCTTCAAGACGAAGACAACCACATATTTTCGACAAATTTATATAAACTGTAGCTCAAGCAATTTGGAAGGAAAGTTTTGAAAAGGGATTTGAAATTTCATGGTTAAAATGTGTTTCCAGTAAAAAGCAAGTGTTACGACTAGAACCAGGGCAATGAGAGCATCACAATGATATCAAAGTTTTGAAGAATTGATGAAGGAATCTATCTATTGAAGTTGAGTTGCAGAGCTTTGAAATTGGACTTCTATGGATCAATATAGTGCATGATTCTCGAATATAATTATATGGTTAGCTTCAGGGAAGATCAAGGAAGGTGAATTGATGGAAAAATTGGATTGAAAAAGGCTTGAGAATAGATTTCAAAGTTTCTGAATTTTGAGTTATGGAACAAGTTTGGCAGGGTGATTCTGGCTATCCAAGCTTGAGGAAATGAATGGGGAATGACCCTCTATTTATAGGGAATCAAATAGAATGTCGAAGCGTGTGAAATGATGAAGTTTGGAGGGAAATCGTGTGAAGTTGCAAACAAGAAAAGTGTGACTTCTAATTTGATCAAAACTCATCCAAAACGCGCGTTTTGTTGTGCTAATAAATTCTGGAACTTCATTAAACATGTTTAAAGGAAAAACGCATGGAAAACTTGTGATTAGAAGCCAAAACAAAGATTTCAAAATCTGACTTGAGATGAAACTTCAGTTCCATGTTACCAACTTCAAAATCATGGAATTCTCAACTCAAGGGGTCTTAGGGCATGATTATTGATGCTTTAGAAAGATGAGGTTACAAGCTTTGTAATGGAAAAAGAATGGGATCAAATGGATGCTTGAACTGAAAGTTGCATTGAGTCAAAGTTGGAGAAAAAGGGTTGACTTTCCAAACTTAGAAATATTTCAAATTTTTCTTCAAAAGTGACCTATAATGTTTTGCAACCAAACATGGCCTTCCACTTGGAATTTGCTCTTGACCAAAAAAGATGGCATGAAACAAACCTCTTGAATGACATTTTGGGACTTTAACCATTCAAAATCTCCAAAGATTGAGAGAGTTATGAATTGTTGAAGTTGGCAAAAATCATGAAATGACCTATAATATTTTGTATCCTTAAGGCAACTTCCATCTGTTTTCTCACTTTTCACATAAAAGAATGCATCAATTTCACATCCTCAAGATCATTGTGGAAAAAGAATGGGCTCAAAGTGATAAAAATTGACCAATTTATGATCATTTGAAGTCACACATGGAAAATTGGGGATTCATCTGGAGGACTTGTAATTTTTCTTCTTCATCAAGTTTCTTCCATATGAAACCTCCTTGGAACTTTTGAAGTGATTTCTTAATAACCCTTTGAAGAGAAGGATGTCTTTGGAATCACTCAAAAATACCAAAATATGAGAAATATATACTTCTTTGAAGTTCAAAACCCTAGATCCTAGATCAAGAAAAATGCCTTGAGGAACTTTGATAATTTTGAACAAACTTCTTGTACCAACACAAATGCTTTGTAAATATAAGTTGTTGAGGATGATAATGAGAACTCATAGCAACCACAATCACTTCCATATCTTGATAATTGAGAGAAATATGCATTTGTGACCAATGGGAACAAAGCCTTGTCCAAGCATGACTACTTCTCCAATCAATCCCTTGTGCTTTTGAACCAAATTTGATAATCTTGAAATATGGTGAACCAAAATAACCTTGCCATGCCATTTCCTCTAAAAAAATCCTACGGTGAGGTTTGAACTTCTCAAGCTTTATTGACTAGGGCATAGATATAAACGCATGAACCCATGGAGCAATTTGTGGAATCTTATTGCCTTTACCTACATTAGTAACAAGCAAGATAAACCAACATTGCATTTCATTAATTAAGAGAAGAAATCAAGACAAAATATTCATGATCACAAAAGAACACAAGCCAAGGTTCTTGGTGATTCCTCAAAGATCAAAGCTAAATATAGGGAGGGGAACCAAGAATCCTAATGTGATCTTATTGTGATTGAATCAATATGGTATATGAAGGGATCTTAGGGGGAAAATCGGGGTACAACAATCTCCTAGATTGCAATTGTTTTTAGATTATTTGTTTTAGCCAAAATTTTCCAAAGGGGGAGATTGTTAGTTCTCTTGTTTTAGGATTGGCTTAATTTTTGTAAAAGAAATAATAGCAGCAATAATGTAATGTAGAATAGGATGTATAAAATTTCTAAGAAGAACAGGTACAACAAGAAGTCCTATTACAATGTCAGAACATGTTGTGTTGAACTTTTTCAACAACTGGAACAACATGTCAAAGAAGATGTCTTGACATCGCGCCTGTTGAGCTGGATTAATAAGATTCATTTGGTTCTTAACATAAGCAGAATACTCAGGAGAATATTATGCATCTTATGTGGCGCATATTTAAAGGTCTATAAAATTCAATTAGAAATTAAGGAGAATGAAGACTTTCTAAATAAGGAGATTATTTAGGAAAGAAAAGATTAAAGACCTTTCTTGGGGAAGAAGTTTTTGTAGTTTGTTACAGCTGATTTGCTGTGATTGAAAGCCCAAAACCAGTTGGGTAACAGATTATAAATAAGAGGGTTTGTAACCTAGAAAAGACACGGCTCAAGATGTAGAATTTTAAGGGTTTTGTCAAGGTAAACCTCTGGGGTTATGGGAAGGTTACCATGTTCATCTCGAAGCCTGTAGGTAAGAGATGAATTGTTCCTGGAGGAAGCTTTGAAGCAAATCCAGGATGTGTTAGGAGCAAAGTTAACAAACAGTGGAGTTTGGCTTAGAGATTTAGCTAGGTTGTCATGGAAGTATGTCTTCCAAACTGTCTATCTATGTGATCAGAATCTTGGTAAAGAACCGTCTATGCAGTGACTGAGGTGTTGACTGCTAGACATCATTGTGATTATTGGAAGTGGGATGGGGATATTCCATATCTAGGGAGGACCTAGGGAGAAGGGTCATTGGGTAGTGATTAAGTGATTAGATCGTAAACTGGTTATTTACTGAGGATCTATAAATTGATACTACTGATAGTGGACTTCATTCCTGGCTTGGTAGCCCCCAGAGTAGGTGTTGTTGTACACTAAATTGGGTAAACAATTCTGGTGCATTCTTTATCTTTTCAGTATTGTTTCCTCTTGCCTATGTGTTCATGTCAGATCAGATGTCTCGACATCCTTGAAGGACATCTGAGTCTGCTGTGCTAGAATTTCAATGGCTATCTCACTACATCCTAATGGCCAAGTTGTTCAATTAAAGGTTTTAAGGTCAGTTAGTTCTTCATGACACCGCTAAGTGTCCCCATATTCTCCTCGATTCAACACAAGGGATACTGGTACCAACAAATGCGTCACATTAACGTAACCGTTTCGTCAACCATATCGGTCTACGCTGTACAGTTTCCATAATCTATTGCTACTTACCTAATGATGTTCCTAGATTCGGGTAGAGGATTAAAACAAACCCAAACAAATAACCATAAATGTAAAGCAAACATATCAAACAATGAAAAAAATTAAATGTGATCTAACTCTAAGGTTACCCTACTTTTGAATATAGTCTCGAGCAGATTCGCTGGTTCTGTAATAGGGTGGGAGAACTGACTTGGTTGTTTTGCATTTTATTGCAATTGTTGCAGATAGCAAGAGTCGCCATCGACTTTTCTTTTATCTAATAAGGAAAGGGTGAAAAGAACAGGAAAGACCTTTGAGATATTTACTTGAGCTCGGAGGGTAGATTATGAAAAGGGAAGGTGTTAGCACCCTTTTCATCCATAGTTATCTATTGGCTCTTAGTTTCTTTCTAGATCACTTTTGAAATTGCTTTGTTTGAAATGTGTTTGTGGTGGGTTTTGAAAATATTTTTGAAAAATGCCTTTGTTTAGAAAAACTTTGTAATGATTCTCGTCTCTATAAGAATGCATACAAAGTGTTGGACTTTTGAAAATAGTTCATGTTTTTGAAAGTGTTTGGTGTATTTGAAAATATGTTTTTAAAGATGGATTGTGAGCAAGCAACTAAGAGCGTTCTACCTATTCAAAAATCTTTTGTTCATTTCTATCTTCCCTAGATATTGTTACCTCACCATTGATTGGTAAATAACCCTATCTTTGGATGTGAAGGGACGGGCGTGGGTCATCGTATAGTCATGGATAGCAATGTTGTGAGATACCTTAGAATTTTTCTTAAGGGGATAAGATCATTTGTAAGGCAACATTCGTAGCGTCTTCGAGGGACTATGATCTTGTATTTTTGATTGTTTTTACTAAGATGTCTCACATGCATATCATGATTATTTTAAGGCAACAAAGTGGAGTTAACCCTAGAGGTGTAAAGTGTGCAAGTGTTTTGTATTTCATGCTTGATTTATCTTAGACAAGGGTTTTCTAAGGATTGATTTTATCTTTCCATACAAACCCTAATTTACTAGCATTTATATGAAAGCGATAAATTTTAAAAAGTAAATTTCATATGCTATTACATCATTTAGGGATGGGGTATACATATTTACAAATGGGGATTGCAAGAAAATTAAACCCTAATTCACTATTACAACCTTATTGAATATATTGTATAAGAAATGAATAAATGAACATAATGTACAAGGATAATGGAAAAAGAAATGAATTTGTTTTGTTTTGGTCTTTGTTAAAATAGGTTTTGACCTAATTAAATTAAAAGGGGAAAGTTAATTAAATTAAGAAAATTTAAATCTAAATTAACTAAGAAAAAAGATTTAATTTGATCAAAGAAACATTTTTTAGGGTTTTGTAGAAAATGGTTTTTATTATATTAGAAATAATGTACATGGAGTTAATTAATTAAAAGAAACCTAAGTTCTAAATTAATTTTAATTAAAAGAAAATAAATTAAACTTAAGTCTAATTACTAATTTATTTAA
This sequence comes from Vicia faba, assembly GCA_948472305.1. Classification (NCBI taxonomy): domain Eukaryota; kingdom Viridiplantae; phylum Streptophyta; class Magnoliopsida; order Fabales; family Fabaceae; genus Vicia; species Vicia faba. The sequence goes on from OX451740.1 coordinate 1,109,641,930, forward strand.
TAAACTAAATAAATTTGTTTAAGAAAATATTTTTGTCTTTTTAGCTTAAAAAGGAAATAAAATAAAAAATATAAGTATACTAAATATACAAATAAATAAATAAAATATTTTTGTGGATTTTTATTAATAAAAATAATAATTATAATCATAAAAAGAAAATGAGAATAAAATATAAAAAAATAATAATATATAAAATATAAAAAAGAGTCAGGGGTGTGAAAATTAGGTTGAGGTGTTTGTTAGAAAATTAGTTTTTTTAGGCCTGGCCCAATAACCATTTTTAATCAAAAAAATGAGAAAATAAAATGGGTTGTGTGTAAGGTAGTAATCAGGGGGGATGTTGAAGAAAAAATGGGACAAACCCAATGGCCTCAGGCCCAGGCGCGCTATGTAATAAAAAAAGAACAAAAATGTTAGAAAATCAAAACAAAAGCCAGCGCTGAGGTTCGAATACACGCCCTCTGCAGTATATGTGCGCTTCTTTACCACTGGGGTGGCTATACATTCGTTATCTTTAAGAAAACCATAAATATATAATACAAAACACTTCCATGGCCTGAACTTCATCTTCAACCTCACGCCAGCCAGACCATCTGTATCTCATTCATTTCTTAATAAAAAATGGAAAATGCAAACATGAAAGTTGTGTAAAATCTCATCACGATTTCAAAAATATAACTCATTAAAACTATAAGTTAAAGATGAATAAGAATTTCTCTGGCCCTAATCTGAACCCTAATTTTTCCAGAAATTTCAATCTTAAAATTCTCTAAGCTCGGGTAATATAAATGAAAACTATGGACATGGTTAGCTTCAGGGCAATGATATCTATATTTTTACTTCATAATGTATGCACAAAAGATGCTTGTATCAAGATATTGAAGTTTGAAAACTTACCTCTTCCAGCTGGATTTGTGTATGGAGTTTGAGAAACTTTTGAGATGGCCTGTTGATCTCTTTAGCTTGTCTGGACCTCCTTGAGCGTATTCCAACTCCTACTTTGCCTTGAGGATTGCTGAAACTCCCAACTCAAGTAAATGTGTAAGCTTCAGTTTTGAAAATGGTGGATGATGATTGAGTGATTACAGTCAAGAAACAAGGTCTTGGATCACTTGTATATGAAGTATGTAAAGTGTTTGGATGGTTAAAACTCAATACGCACGAGTGGATTTGGAGATGGATATGTGAAGCTCAAAACTATTAAGTTATGGCAGATTTTGAGTTGCAGAGTGCTTGGGAGTGTTTGAGGGTGCTTGAGCTCACGTGTTTGCTTGTAAATAACTTGTATAGTTATAAGCAAAAGGTATTAGGGTTTGAAGTTGACAAATCTATGAGATATAGAGTTATGGCTATGTTACTTGATTTCAAAGAAAAGTGGAAAACAAGTTTCAATGTGTTGTACAAGCATGGTCTGAGTTGGTAGGAGGTTCTAGCCATGTTGCTTTTGGTTTTTGACTTTGCTTTTGTTCAGATGAAACAAGTTAGGAGCTCTATGCATTGACTTTTTCAATAAATCTTGCTTTTCCAAAATGGAAGTGTTACCTTTGTGCCATTAATGGAATAACCACTTGGACAATGTCTCAAATGCTTGGATCAAAGCTATAACAGTTGTGTAAACATTTAATTATGGAGTGAAATTCAAGTTAGAATCCTGCAAAGTGGGATTTGTAGAACATGCTTGAAGATTGGATCAAGTGTTCTTCACAAATTTGCCTTGTAAATCAAGAATGTATGCCCAACTTCTTGCCTTTGATTCTCTTAACTCAAAAATTATATCAATGATTTATTGGACATTTTAGAAAGCTTGTAACATCCCCTACAACCTTCATGTTGGACATTTTTGAAGAATCACTTTGGAACCATGTGAAACTTGGCCAAGAAATTAGGTAAAAAATCTGCCTAACTAGGGAAAAATTTCACTAAGTGATTTTGTTTCATGGACATGTATTTATGAATTAATAACTTTAGATCCAAGAACTTTTAGAACTTAATTCCTCCTACAAAGTTTAATATCTCATTAATATCTACAACTTTCATGTTGGAAGTTTTTCTTGAATTATCTTGTATCATGGTGAAAATTTGGCACAAAGTCATGAAAAAATGTTAACTTTCTAACACTTAGAAAAATTCTAAGTCTTAGAATTTTTACTTTTAAAAGATAAAATTTGAATTTTTTGATTTTTTTCATGAACAATATTCATATTTTGACATGTCTTGATGAAATATGGTTTTTGAAACTTGATTTTGATCAAAAAGTCAAAGTTTGACTTTTCAGTGTATAGTTGATTTTTCCATCAGTTAACCAAATTTCAACTATCTATCAATTGATCATGAGAAATGTTTTGAAACATGTCATTAGGTAAAAATGATGTATTTGAATCCTTGATATTATGTGTGATACGGTGGCAGAACCGACTATTAATATTGGTTTGTGCTTTTTGTTCGCAAAATATCGCGGTAAGCAAGAGTCGCCACCGACTTTTATTTTATCCAATCAGGAAAAGGAAAAAGAACAGAAAAAACCTTTTTCGAGATGTTTCTGAGTATGAGGGGTAGATTATAGAAAGGGAATGTGTTAACACCCTTTCTATCCATGGTTTTCCATGGGCACTTAGGTACTTTCTCATTTTGAAATTTCTTGTGTGTGCTTGTTTTGAAAAAGTTTTACTTCGTGATTACCCTTGTATCAGTCCTCAAGAGTGTGACGAAGTTGTTTTGAAACTTTGTTTGAAAAGTGTTGGTGTGAAAAAGTTTTTGTTTGTTTGAGAAAGTACCTAGGAACTAATCTACCTACTCAAAAAAAGTCTGTTCGTTTTCCTTTTAGACAATGCTATCCCATTATTGAGAAATAGGTAGCATCGTCGTTGGAGTTTTTTAGGGACATTCGAAGGGACAAATACGATCACAAAAGCAATGTTAGGAAATGTTAGTAATCATCCTAAAGCCTTAAAGATCTTTTTCTGAGGCAACACCTGAATGGGTCATTTATATATTTCGGGGCTATAGGACGGCCACTAACAAACCCTATACTTCATGACAGTTTACCGAAGGCAACTGGAGTGGAGTAAACCCTAGGAGTGAGAATGTGCGAGTGTATTTTTTCAGTTAATTTTTCTTTGCACGTTTAGGGTTTTCTACTGTTTTAATTTTAGATAGTCTTTCCATACAATCCTATTAACATACATCTAAGTAGTTTATAGTTTGCGGAAAGTTAAAAAGGTCCTAGCTATTACAGGGCTTTTGCAGATACATAATTATTTAGACTGAAAATAAAATGAAAAATGTAAAACCCTAATTACTATTACAAACCCGGAGCAGATACAATAATAATAATAAGGAAATTAAAATGCGTGCGGCGAATTAAATGCGCGAATAGTTAGGAACCCTAAAAATCTAATTGAGAAAATATTTAGGTTATTTTTTCGAAGAAAAATTAATTATGTTTTGTGCAAAATTGAAACCCTAATTCTAATTTCTTTTAATTGTAAAAGAAAAGAATTAAATTGCCCTAACTTAATTAAACTAATTAATTAAGAAATAAAAATATTTTATATAAAAAAAATGATTTTTGATGTTTTTTTTGTGATTTTTTGATTAAATAAAAAAAATATATGATTTTTGATGTTAATTAAAAGAAAATAATTAAGGAAATAATCAAAAAAAGAATTAAAATAAAAATATGAGAAAAGGGCATGTACTGAAGAAATCAGGGGGTGGGTTGCTGAATTTGTTAGGCCCATTATGCTCTAGCACAATCCTTGCGTGGGATCCAATGCTGGCTCCTTCTGATGGTGCACCATGGTCCCTCCTTGTCTGGGCGTTGGATCTGGATAAATTGTAATCCATTGGTTGGATCAATAAGATGCATGATGGACGCGTGGGGTTATGAAAAACTGGATCTGCAAGTGAGAACTAAGAGAATAATGAAAACTTGCTGGGACCTGGGATCGAACCCAGGTCCTTCCACTACCCAGCGTGTACGCTTACCATCTGCGCTACATGTGTTAGTTGTTATTATAATGAAAACAAACAATATTATATGAAAACAAAGTGGATTAGTGGGTAAAACAAAAAACGTGCGCGCTGGTTTGAATGGGCCAGTGGTTGGCTGCCACGTTATTGTCTTCTTTGCAAGTCCGTCATCTTAGATGCAAAATCTATACCCACAGACAATATTCCATGGCTAAAACCTGCAAACTTCACAAATCAAAAGCACGCAACATAAATGCAATGTAAGACCACAAATCAATTTGTTTTGATCTCACGAACACGATAGTACCCTTTTCCTGGGCCAATTTAACCTATATGACAAAACCCCAAAACGCAAGGACAAACCCTAATAATGGCAGTCATGGATATACGCATCAAAACGCAAAATTACATAAACCAAAACATTCTAAAAGCTCATACAAACACAATTTTATGTTCAATAATGGTTAATCATGTGTAAATTGCAAAATACGATTCAACCTAGGGGATGCAAATCGTGGGTCTGTAGCGTGCGTTTCTGAGCATGAAAAGGCTTGCAAATGATTAAGACACGTTATGGAGATGTCTAGGAAGTGATTGGTAGTCTTGACTTGCTTTGAATTTCCCTCTAGAATGGAAATTGACCCATCACTTTTTGTCCAATTTTTGAGTTTGTTCTAGTGTTCTGCATGACTGCAATCCTTATGTTTTTTGCTTGTTCTTACTCAGTATATGTAGTAGTATGGATTAGGGCAACAAAAACAATTCCAAACTCTTGAAATCATGAAGATTTGAGTTGTTTTTATTTTGCACCATATCTTCCCAAATTCATCAAAAATCATGTCAATTTGAATCAATCCACCTTTGCACGATTTTACTTGGTCATCATAGATTGATTGAATTTGATTCCTACCAAAAAATCAGATCAAAATAAATATTTTGTATTTTTTGCACTTTATTTGATTTAATTCAACTTTTAATTAATAAAAAATTAAAATAAAATGAATAATGAAACAATAAATGTGTGGATGATGATTTGGGTCGTGGACCATGTTACAAACAAGATATAATCATGAAATGCTAGGCCCATTTGACCAAAAAATGTGTTTTTGAGCATATTTGACTTTTGGCAAATTTTGCAAAAATGGCCAACTTTGCCAAGGCATATCTCCTCCAATTTTAACCCTAGAGAGGTGTTCTTAGACTTTTTAGAAAGCTTATGATGTCCCCTAAACAACCCTTTTTATATCATCTAAATTGGGTCTTCCATGTTCATGTAAGAAGCTTTGACCCAAATAGTGTTTTTGTTGACTTTTCAAAAGGATCTATAATGTAGAAATTCCTATCTTTTGATGAGTGCATATTTTTAACTTGAGGGCTGAATATGGGTTGTAGGGAATTGCATTCGCTTAAAAATGAGCCTTGGATGGAAAATTTGTGATAAAGTATGAAGAAGTTATGCTTGGTCAAAGTTTGGTTGACTTTTCTTGAGAAACCCTAATTTAGCAACTTTTGAGTTTTCATGAATTTGGGGCATTCCTTGGGGAATCATGATCAACCCTTGATCAAATGATGAATATCACTTCAAAATGTTGATGTTGACCAAGAATCTTAAATTTTGACTGTATGTGGGCCACAGTTGACTTTTGACCTAGTATAGTTGATTTTCAGGCATCTGAGCAGTTGACTGAGCAAACCTCTTGTGCAAGGCATAAAACTTGACATGGATGATCTTGAGAACATATTGGGACCATGGAGATCATTTGGGACCTTTGGAGCTCCCACACCCTGATGAAAATGGAAACCCTAATTTAGGGTACACTGCCTTATGAGAGAGTTTGTCTTCTCAACCCTTTGGCACCCTTGAGCAACTTGAGGACCTCAATGGGCATGTGTTGAGTAAAATGAGAGGGAAAATTTTGGGGTACAACAACTTCCCCCATTCAATATTCTTAAACCTGAGTATGTAGATTGGCTTGTCTGCCTTTCGTGATCTGAGGGTGGAAGATGATTGAACACTAGAGTGCCCAGAAATTTGCACTCGCATGAAGTAATAATGATCGATAATCGGGAATGAGCTTACAGATTCCATTTGGAAGGCGACAGAGAATCATCAGAGATGGGCTTAAATATGCCATCAGAAAAGATATCGGTTGCATAAGAGATTCCTATGCGAGAATTCTTGTACCTGCCGTTGAGGAGGACTTTGCCAAGGAATGTGATTTATGTCCTGGGAAATAGAGTCTAGGAGATTCGGTTGACCATTACTCTACTGGGGAATTAACTCTTGATTGATGAGGCAAAAGTGAGTTGTTATCTGGTCGAGTATGGGTTTCACGGTGACTTACTGGGGAAATGTGAGATCGACCGATTCTGGTCGGGTCTAGGTCTTGCAGTATTATAAACTGTTGTCCGGGGATAAGAGAGAAGGAACTTGGGTCATAGCGTTACTTAGAAATGAGAGCCTGGATAGTAGGTCTATGAGAAGGAACTTGGGTCGTAGGGTTACTTCGCGGGGATTTTGGGTAAAAATGCATCTGAACCGAGAAGGAACCTAGGTAAGGTTGCTTCGTGACGAATTTGGGTAAAACTACATCTAAATCGAGAAGGAACATAGGTAAGGTTGCTTCGTGATGAGTTTGGGTAAAACTACATCAGAACCGAGAAGAAACTTAGGCAAGGTTACTTCGTGAGGAGTTTGGGTAAAACTGCATCTGAATCAAGAAGGAACCTAGGTAAGGTTGCTTCATGAGGAGTTTGGGTAAAACTGCATCTGAACCGAGAAGGAACCTAGGTAAGGTTGCTTCATGGGGAGTTTGGGTAAAACTGCATCTGAACCGAGAAGGAACCTGGGTAAGGTTGCTTCTTAGGGAGTTTGGGTAAAACTGCATCTGAACCGAGAAGGAACCTAGGTAAGGTTGCTTCGTGGGGAGTTTGGGTAAAACTGCATCTGAACCGAGAAGGAACCTAGGTAAGGTTGCTTCGGGATAAGTTCGTGTAACACTTTAGGAGGAACCTGGGTAAGGTTTCTTTGTGATGAGTCTGTGTAGGACTTCATAAGGAACCTGGGTAAGGCTGCTTCGTCATGAGTTTGGGTAAAACTACATCGGGAAATTGTAAGGAGGAACCTGGGTAAGGTTGCTTCAGGATGAGTCTGGGTGAAACTACATCGAGACCGAGAAGGAACCTGGGTAAGGTTGCTTCGGGATAAGTCTGTGTAAAACTTCATAAGGAACCTGGGTAAGGTTACTTTGTGCTAAGTTCGTGTGAAACTTCAGGAGGAACCTGGGTAAGGTTGCTTTGTGATGAGTCTGTGTAGGACTTAAGAAGGAACCTGGGTAAGGCTGCTTCGTGACGAGTTTAGGTAAAACTACATCGGGAAATTGTAAGGAGGAACATGGGTAAGGTTGCTTCAGGATGTCCGGGTGAAACTACATCGGGACCGAGAAGGAACATGGGTAAGGTTGCTTCGGGATAAGTCTGTGTAAAACTTCAAGAGGAACCTGGGTAAGGTTACTTTGTGATAAGTTCGTGTAAAACTTCAGGAGGAACCTGGGTAAGGTTATTTGGTGATGAGTTTGTGTGAAACTTTATTTGGAAATGTATGAGAAAGGACTCGTGTAAGATTTTTCAGGATAAACCCGTGTGAAGCTGCATTTAGGAGAAACCTGTGTAAGATTGCTTCGTGGAGAACCCGTGTAAAGTTGCATTTGGTCGCTCGGATAATTACTCTGTTTAGTATCAGGAGCTAATCTTGAACCTGCTGGAAGTTGTTTATGATAAACATCTTTCCTGAAAAGGTACATGGTTAATCGTATATGATGCATGAAATGCATTGTATGATGATGTTCTCAAAATAAATGAGATTATGATGTATGCAATATGTATGCGCACGTCATGATGTATGAACATGAAATTCTATTTTGGCACGTCCGAGTTTGGGAAAATAAATCCCTGACTGCTTTTGGAGAGTATTGGAAATTGCATTCCTGAATGTGGTAGAGGATTTTAATCCTTCTACTTCCGTCAGGGATAGTGAACGGAGACGACTATGTTGGAGATTTGCTCCTTGTTTACAGCTACTCTGTCGGGGGAGAGACTCAGTTTGAGAATAACTCTGCGGGAGAATAACTCTGTTGGGGATGAGCTTCTGCATTCAGAGAAATAAACTCTGCTCGGGAGAAAACTATGTGAACCGCTTGCGATTACAAAATTCGGCTGGGGAATATAGACGTCGGCTCTCCGAAAGAGCTTAGCTGGGGAAAGTAACTTCTGTTTTGGAAAGCATAGATCAAAACTTTGGTTTCATCTACTCTGTGGGGAGTGTAGATGTCACTGGGACGCATGCTAAGGATACAACAATGACTTTGCATCAAGGCTTTTCTGCCCCTGTAACCGCTGGAGAAAGTATTCGCGGAGGCTTTGTGGATTGAGTGTTATCCCAACTTATGAGGTGCTTGGTAACTGCCGATCAGAATGATAAGGCTTCTACTGATAGGCAAGTGACAATATGACGAGACATAGTCATACGCTTTAATCCCTAACTTTTTCCTGGACTGTCTTTTCAGATTTTCAGTCCACCGGGATACCCTTTTTTGCCCAAGCCGCCTTTTCAGGTTTTTGACTTGCCGGGTGTATAGTTTTTTTTGTATGTATATCCTTAACTTTTGCCCGAACCCTTTTGGTTCGCTGGGATGCCCTTATTTTTGCCTGGGCCATTCAACCTAGCGGGTCTTTGTTCATGCGCAATATTTTCCGACTATGTCCATGCTCTCAGGATGTAGGGAGTTGTCACTGTCCATAGTGTTGTGTTGTAGTACTGTCAAGATGTTTTCTTGATGGCACATGATTCATTGTTGGAATGCGTGCTTAATGCCCTAAGCGATTCATATGGAGATCTGCCCCTGGTTATTCGGAACTTTTGGAGAGACTGCCCTAGGTGTGTTTAGACATCATGTCATGCCCCTTGCTTATGGAAGACCTGTTATTGGAAGTTTCTTTCCCGCTGAGGTGATTATGTCCATTGAGAGGATGTCTGTTCATTGAATATCCATTGTGCGGATTTCTCTGTTGTCAAACAATTAGTCATATGCAAACAATGTCATTTAAAGAATGCAAAACTCATGTTTGTCTTGAAATTTTTTGGAAAATGTGTTTTGTGTAGTAAAACAAAATTTGCAAGAATGTGATATCAACTCAAGATTCGTAACAAGTCCTACAGGATTCAGGATAGCTTTGTAACAGTATGCTCCCGAACTAACCCATGCTTCGGCTAGGAATTTTAAGGGTTATAACGTGGCCTGGTTCACGGTTTAAGAAACAAAGGATAAAGGCTCAAAATTTATTTGTACCCTCCCGCTCTTCGTGATGTTCTTCAGTCCTATGCTCAGCTAATTGTGCATTTAGAATCCCAGTTGGGTCCTAGAGTAGTGTCCTTGACGTTCCGGTGATGGTTCGGATACCGAAAGTTTATCTTGAATAGGCAGTCATTTTTGAAATCTTCTTTCTATTGAGGATTTGTAAGACCTCTTTCTTTTTGATTTTGTTGTCCCTTTTTTTTTCTTTTTTTTTCCTGAACTGTTTCTTTTTGTGATTACAGTCAGCGGGACGCCCCAGTCCTTTTCATGGGTTTTGACTTAACGGGCTTTTCTTTTGCAAAATAATGACTGCCTGCTTTGATAATTATGCGGAACCATCACCATCTTCTGATTCGAAAGGACATCTTCGAGGCCATTCATTGTGTACGAAGTAGAAGATTATGACTAAATACGCCTCTGAATTAACTGAGAAAACTAACCTGCCCCAGGTTATGATTAAGGGTTTTAATTTATGTGAAAAGAAAAACTCCTACTTCTTTGGCTCGAAGGGGTTGACTAGGGATTATCTTCCTTATAACTCCACTGTTTAGGATTTGAAACAACGCAAGTACATCGTCAACGGGGTCTGTTCAAAAGCGTGTTGTGGAGATTGTGGTATCATTTTCGACATCCTCCCTCTAAGGCTTTGAGCTTTTAATCGAGACTTGAATATCACGAAAAGGAATTATAAAGCAGTTTAAGCATAATGAAAACAAATTAATTCAAGACAAACATGTGTAATGCATTAATGAAATAATAAAGTTTGATATGACAATAATTGTTTGAATAAGCAAAGAAAATACAACTTCATAATTCAAATGAACAAAAATGCTTTCGATCCTAGCCATGTTTTGGCAGGGGAGTAGTAATCACGTTGGGAGTCTCGGGAGGGTCGAATTCGATCTCGTTGGTGTCAATCATATTCTGAATCTTGTATTTCAGCGCCCAATAATCATTAGTATTTTTCCCCGGGCTGTCAGAATGATAAGCACACCTTGCATCCGGATTGTAGTTAGGAGAGGAAGTCTTCGGGTTCGGATGAGGGTCTATCACCGTGATCAGATTCATCTTTAACATGTGTTTTAATGCTTGTGACAGTGGCATGTTGATTCGGGTGAAGTGCCTTTGAGGTCTTTCTACCCTTGATTGATTGTTTTGTTTATGAGTAGCCGTAGGCCTAGGCATCATCAGCGCCTCTACCGTTGGACGGCGCTCAGCTCTGCTCTGACCTCTTGAGTTATAAATGGCATTGACCTCCTTCTTACCCGTGAATGGCTTCTTTACAGTACTCGAAGAGGTGTCTTTCTGGATTTTTCCGCTTCGGATCCCAGCTTCTACCCTTTCTCCAGTCAATATCAGCTCGGTGAAACTAGTTGAGGATCTACCAATCAAGTGATTGAAGAACGAACCAGACAGTGTACCAAGAAACATGTCAACCAACTCCCTATCAGACAAAGGGGGTTGGACTCTCCCTGCCAGATCTCTCCATTTCTGCGCATAGTCTTTGAAACCTTCGCTTGCACCCATGGACATACTCTGGGAGTTGAGTACGTATAGGGGCAAGGTTAGTGTTATATTCATACTACCTGTAAAAAGCAGCAGCCAGATCCTCTCAGTTGCAGACATTAGTTCCCTCCAGTTGATAGAACCATTCAAGCTGAGTCCCAGACAGACTGTCCTGAAAGAAATGGACCCACAAATTCCTATTAGCAGTGTGAGGCTGAATGTTCCTCACATAGGAACGGAGATGAAGTTTAGGACAAGACACCCCATCATACTTCGCAAATACTGGAGCCTTGAACTTCTGTGGGATGACTACCTCAGATATCAAACCCAGCTCTTCAAAATCCAGTCTTGGTATTCTTTGGATCTCCATAGCACTCAAGCGGTCTTCCAAATGCTTGTATTTATCCTCAGTGGGAGGATACTGCTCATCATTGTAGTCGGTATCATTTTCATAAACTTCAGTACTGGGATCCTTCTCCCTTGCCTCTTCTTCTTGATTCTCCCCTTCCTTGTATGAAGAGGTCAGATCGACTTGTTGCTTCAATGGCCCTCTAAACCTTCTTCCCATATTCAAAATATCAGAATCCTTCTTCTTTTACTTTTTCTCTTTCAGGATGAGGGCTTTCAGATCCTCCTGCCCTTTTGCCAGATTTATGAACATTTTTTGAAATTGGGCATTTTGTGCCTGAAGATCTTTGATGCTTTGTTCAGAAGACATTTTTGCTGAAATAAACAGCGAAGAAGATGAGAAGCATGTAATGGTACCTGTTATACAATGATGTGTATGACATATGTATGCAATGTTTTCAAGGATCTCACGGGGTAAACAAGAAATGTCAGAAGTTGAAATTTTGCAGATTTGATTGAAGAATGTCCTTCTACAAGAGTCAAGCTCACCATATCAAGTAGGTCATAGCCCCTAACTCAAGTTGTCGTGTTTTGATCTTTTGATGACATTGGCTAGAGGAAAATAAATCCTCTTGCCCCTTGCTAGACGTCTGGTTCATTATAACCTGCATCACAGGCCCTCGAAATCCTTGAAATGGTTAGTATGATATGTCCTGTTATGATGCTATGATGTGTATGCTATGCATCAAGCAAAAATGCAGGGTAAGAAACCAATTTATTGGATTTATACAAACAAGGTCCTGCAAGGAATACAAACAAAGCCCTGCAATGAGTTCAAATTGTTAGGCAAAGAAAGAAAACAAGTCACACATGTAGCCTTAGGTTTAGGCTTGCATGGATTCCATAGGTAAGTACCCTCTTGAAGTTTAGTTGGCTCAACTTGTCTTAGAAAAGTAACCGGGTTCTAAGGATTCTCAATATCATTGATCATCCTTTATCGGGCATTATTTCAGCTCAGGCAATCTTTTCTTGCAGCCGAAATATCCTGAAAGTATGATCTCAATGAGTGTGGCATCGAGTATCAACAAATCCTCAGATTTATACCGAGGCAAGCTATCTCACTACTTTCTAATGGCCAGGTTTGTTCAACTAAGGTTCTAAGGTCCGTTGGTGCTTCAGGATACCACGTGGCGGCCCTGTATTCTCCTTGTTTCCACACGAAGGATACCGGTACCAACCAAAGTGTCACACCAACACAGCCATCGCTTAAACCATATCAGTCTACACCGTACAGTCTCCACGATCTATTGTTGTTTACCTAAAAATGTCCCCAGATCCAGGTGTAGGATATTTAACAATACCCAAGCAAAAACCCTTTAAGAATAAAGCATACAAAACAAACAAGAAAGCAATTAAAAAAAAGACCTAGATCCTAAGGTAAACCTCACTTTATATTGCAGTCCCCAACAGAGTCGCCAGTTCTGTGATACGGTGGCAGAACCGACTGTTAATACCGGTTTGCATTTTTTGTTTGCAAAATGTCGCGGTAAGCAAGAGTCGCCACCGACTTTTATTTTATCCAATCAGGAAAAGGAAAAAGAACAGAAAAACATTTTTTGAGATGTTTCTGAGTACGGGGGGGTAGATTATAGAAAGGGGAGGTGTTAGCACCCTTTCTATCTATGGTTTTCCATGGGTACTTAGGTACTTGCTCATTTTGAAATTGCTTATGTGTGCTTGTTTTGAAAAAGTTTTACTTCGTGATAACCCTTGTATAAGTCCTCAAGAGTGTGATGAAGTTGTTTTGAAACTTTGTTTGAAAAGTGCTGGTGTGAAAAAGTTTTTGTTTATTTGTGCAAGTACCTAGGAACTAATCTACCTACTCGAAAAAAGTCTGTTCGTTTTCCTTTTAGACAATGCTATCCCATTATTGAGAAATAGGTAGCATCGTCGTTGGAGTTTTTTAGGGACATTCGAAGGGACAAATGTGATCATAAAAGCAATGTTAGGAAATGTTAGTAATAATCCTAAATCCTTAAAGATCTTTTTCTGAGGCAACATCCGAATGGGTCATTTAGATATTTCGGGGCTAGAGGACGGCCACTAACAAACCCTATACTTCATGACAGTTTACCGAAGGCAACCGGAGTGGAGTAAACCCTAGGAGTGAGCATGTGCGGGTGTATTTTTTCAGTTAATTTGACTTTGCACGTTTAGGGTTTTCTACTATTTTAATTTCAAATAGTCTTTCCATACAATCCTATTAACATACATCTAAGCAGTTTATAGTTTACGGAAATTAAAAGGCGGGAAAGTTAAAAAGGTGCTAGCTATTACAGGGATTTTGCAGATACATAATTATTTAGACTGAAAATAAAATGCAAAAATGTAAAATCCTAATTACTATTACAAACCCGGAGCAGATACAATAATAATAAAAAGGAAATTAAAATGCGTGCGGCGAATGAAATGCGCGAATAGTTAGAAACCCTAAAAATCTAATTGAGAAAATATTTAGGTTATGTGGAAAATTGAAACCCTAATTCTAATTGCTTTTAATTGTAAAAGAAAAGAATTAAATTGCCCTAACTTAATTAAACTAATTAATTAAGAAATAAAAATATTTTATATAAAAAAATGATTTTTGATGTTTTTTTGTGATTTTTTTATTAAATAATAAAAAAAATATGATTTTTTATGTTAATTAAAAGAAAATAATTAAGGAAATAATCAAAAAAAGAATTAAAATAAAAAGATGAGAAAAGGGCCTGTACTGAAGAAATCAGGGGGTGGGTTGCTGAATTTGTTAGGCCCATTATGCTCAAGCCCATTCCTTGCGTGGGATCCAATGATGGCTCCTTCTGATGGTGCACCATGGTCCCTCCTTGTTTGGGGCGTTGGATCTGGATAGATTGTGATCTATTGGTTGGCTCAATAAGGCGCATGATGGATGCGTGGGGTTATGAAACACTGGATCTGCAAGTGAGAACTAAGAAAATAATGAAAACTTGTTGGGACCTGGGATCGAACTCAGATCTTCACACTACCCAGCGTGTACGCTTTCCATCTGCGCTACATGTGTTAGTTGTTATTATAATGAAAACAAACAATATTATATGAAAACAAAGTGGATTAGTGGGTAAAACAAAAAACGCGCGTGCTGGTTTGAATGGGCCAATGGTTGGCTGCCACGTTATTGTCTCCTTCACAAGTTCGTCATCTTAGATGCATAACCTATACCCACGGACAATATTCCATGGCTAAAACCTGCAAACTTCAAAAATAAAAAGCACGCAACATAAATGCAATGTAAGACCACGGATCAATTTGTTTTGAGCTCACGAACACGATAATACCCTTTTTCTAGGACAATTTAACCTGTATGATAAAACCCCAAAACGCAAGGACAAACCCTAATAATGGCAGTCATGGATATACGCATCAAAATGCAAAATTACATAAACCAAAACATTCTAAAAGCTCATACAAACACAATGATATGTTCAATAATGGTTAATCATATGTAAATTGTAAAATACGATTCAAGTTGGGGGATGCAAACTGTGGGTATGTAGCGTGCATTTATGGGCATGAAAAGGCTTGCAAATGATTGATACACTTTTTGGAGATGTCTAGGAAGTGATTGGTAGCCTTGACTTGCTTTGAATTGCCCTCTAGAATGAAAATCGACCCACCACTTTTTGTCCAATTTTTGAGTTTGTTCTAGTATTCTTCACGACTGTAATCCTTATGTTTTTTGTTTGTTCTTACTCAGTATATGTAGTAGTATGGATTAGGGCAACAAACACTATTCCAATCTCTTGAAATCATGAATATTAGATTTGTTTTTCTTTTACATCATATCTTCCCAAATTCATCAAAAATCATGTCAGTTTGAATTAATCCACCTTTGCACGATTTTACTTGGTCATCATAGATTGATTGGATTTGATTCCTGCCAAAAAAATCTGGTCAAAATAAATCTTTTGTATTTTTTGCACTTTATTTGATTTAATTCAACTTTTAATTAATAAAAAATCAAAATAAAATGAATAATGAAACAAATAATATGTGGATGCTGATTTGGGTCGTGGACCATGTTACAAACAAGATACAATCATGAAATGCTAGGCCCATTTGACCAAAAAAATGTGTTTTTGAGCATATTTGACTTTTGGCAAATTTTGCAAAAATGGCCAACTTTGCTAAGGCATATCTCCTCCAATTTTAACCCTAGAGAGGTGTTCTTGGACTTTTTAGAAATCTTAAGATGTCCCATAAATAACCCTTTTGGTCTCATCTCAATTGGGTCTTCCATGTTCATATGAGAAGCTTTGACCCAAATAGTGTTTTTGTTGACTTTTCAAAAGGACCTATAATGTAGAAATTCCTATCTTTTGATGAGTGCATATTTTGAACTTAAGGGATGAAGATGGGTTATAGGGAATTGCATCCTATTAAAAATGAGCCTTGGATGGAAAATTTCTGATAAAGTATGAAGAAGTTATGCATAGTCAAAGTTTAGTTGACTTTTCCTAAGAAACCCTAATTTAGCAACTTTTGGGTTTTGATGAATTTGGGGCATTCCTTGGGGAATAATGCTCAACCCTTGATAAAATGATGAATATCACTTAAAAATGTTGATGTTGACCAAGAATCTTGAAGTTTGATTGTATGTGGGCCACAGTTAACTTTTGACCTAGTACAGTTGATTTTTAGGCATCTGAGCAGTTGACTGAGCAAACCTCTTGTGAAAGGCATAAAACTTGACATGGATGATATTGAGAACATATAGGGACCATGGAAAGCATTTGGGACCTTTGGAGCTCCCAGACCCTGATTAAAATGGAAACCCTAATTTGGGGTACACTGCCTTAGGAGAGAGTTTGTCTGGTCAACCCTTGGGCACCCTTAAGCAACCTGAGGACCTCAATGGGCATGTGTTGAGTAAAATGAGAGGGAAAATTTTGGGGTACAACATTATGTATCAAACCAATAAGTCATGTATTTGGTAAAAAGTCAAACATTGAGCCTTCTCAATCAAAACCCTAATTTTGACCATTTTGCCCTCTTGGTGATTTGATCAAATTTCTTGAGGAATTATGATCCAAACTTGACCAATTGACCTATAGGAGTTCAAAGTGTTAATATGGATACAAAATTATGAAGTTTGAATATAAATTGACCATAATTGACTTTTTGCCTAAGATAGTTTATTTTAGGTCAACTGATCAATTGACTGAGCAAGAATGTGATCCGAAGCTTGAAACTTGACATGAGAAATCTTAAAAATCCTACATGATCCATGAAATTCATATGAAGCATTAAAAGTCCAATTGCACTTGTGCAAACTCAAACCCTAATTTTGAGTCATTAGTGCTTGAGGAGGTGTCTTGAGTTGATCCATCCTTGTGCATTCTTGAGCCAATGGACATCTTATGAGAGAAATCTTGAAAAATGAGAGGGAAAATTTTGGGGTACAATAGTAAGCAATTACAATAATCAAAAGAATTTGAAAAATAGTAAACTACAAGCAAATGAAAAGAGAAAGAAAATTGTTTTTTTTTGTTGTGTTTTTGATAGAAAAGAAAGTAAAAATGTAACTAAAACAAAAGTTATTTAGACTAAATTAAAATTCTAAGAAAAATTAAAATTCTAAAATTTACTAAATTAAATCTAATTTAAATTAATTCTAAGGCTATCTAAACTAAATTAAATCTAAAATAAGTTAATAATAAATTTACTAATTTAAAGTTAGACTAAATTAATCTTAAGATTACTAATTTAAATCTAAATTTAAATCAAAATTCTAAGAGACAAAACTAAAATTATTAAATTATTAAATTAAATTTAAACTAAAAAAAGTCTAAAGTTATTAAATTAAACTAGACTAAACTAAAATTCTAAAATTGTCAAATTAAATTAAACTAAACTAAAATTCTAAAATTATTAAATTAAACTAGACTAAACTAAAATTCTTAAATTATTAAATTAAACAAGACTAAACACAAAATTCTAAAATTGTCAAATTAAATTAGACTAAACTAAAATTCTAAAATTATTAAATTATATTAAACTAAACTAAAATTCTAAAATTATTAAATTAAACTAGACTAAAACTAAATTTCTAAAATTATTAAATTAAATTTAAACCTAAAAAAATCTAAATTATTAAATTAATCCAAATTAAATAAATAAATAAACCTAAAGTTAATAAATTAATCTAAATCAAATAAAAAAAGGGTGGTTTTAAAACAGAGAATAGGGTGTAGCAATAGCAATCCGCATGGGCTTAAAACAACAGGCTAGAGGTGGTTCTCTTAATTATACAACAAACAAAAAAACAAAATAATGGGTGGAGCAGCAAGGATTTATGGATTGGGCTTGGGATGCTTGTTAAGTGGTGGCCCAATGGATTATTGCTTCACCAAAGGGTGTTAAAATGGGATTTAAAAAATGGTGGACCTGGGCCGAACCGGGTCGACCCAAGGTCCACCCCTTTCTTCAAATTAACAAACGGGTTTTAAAACCCTAAAATAAAAAACAAAACAACACTCTTCATCTTTTTCTTTTTATTCTCATTCTCTTCTCCCAACACACTCTCTAAACGAACAGAAAAAATGATGATGGCCGGCGGAGGAAACCGCCACCTTCTTCGGCGGGACCTCATCGGACCACCTCAAAATAATCACAACCCAACGTCAACCCCCCTCGTATTTTAGCGTAGAGCCCAAATATAACCCTAGATTTTTCATATTTTCACTCAATTCACCAGATCGAACAATTCCCAAATAAAACCCTATATGTACAGGCTCGAATAAATAAGCAGAATAAAGTATGAAACAGACGCAGTAAATTTTTATGAGCAAGGATATCTAAGAAAATAAAAAAACACAAAAACACAGTGGTGAATCGGATCTTCCAGAGGACTAAACCTTGAAGGCAATCTCAGGTAGGAATGAGATTTATGCTTCTTTCTTCTGCTCTGAATATTTGAGTTGTTTCTTCTCTGAATCTATACTTTTTAATTAGTTGTTGCATGTTGTTATGTTCATTCTTATTTATATGGTCTTATTTTGTTGGCTATTATGTGCGATGTTATTTCGATGTTTGTGTTCTATTATGATTGTGGGCATGTTGAAAATGTTATGGATTGAATTTTCGTTTAAGAGATGGATAAGGTTCGAGATATGGTTGAGGGGTATGAAGGTTACAGTGAGGTTTAGGTTTATTGCAGTGAGGTTTAGGTCTGTAAAATTGGTGGTGAAGGACTGGAGATGGTATAGAGATGTAGAAGGTTTGATTTAGTTTTTTTTACAAAGATTTGATAACAGAAGTTTTGTAAGGTAATTGATGTGTAAGAGCAGCAGTTAGAGAGTGTATTTATAGATGAGAAAGGGTGTAAATTAGGTGGGGTTGATAAATTTGAACTATTTTGGCTACTATTGTATTGATTTTTTGAATCAGGTTTTTGCTTTGCTAATTCTTTGCAATTGTTGGGCTGATACGGTGCAGGTTTGGACAGGTTTATGGACAACAAGGCAGGGTTGTTTTGCAGGGCAGTAACAATGGTTATTGTTGCTATTTTGATGCAGATTTATGCTTTTCCATTTTTTTGCAATCTTTATGCAGGTTTGGACTGTTTAATAGCAGGTTTTGGACATTAATATGCAGTGGACGACATGGTTGATTTTGGACAGCAAGGTGCAGAAGCAGCATGGTTGTTTTTAGACATAGAGAGCTAGGTTTAGGATTAGTTTAGGAAGATAAGGATTTGGGAATTTTTGTATTCTTTAAGTTTGAACCATTATGAAACCAACATCTTTCTTGGAAAACTAAGGCTTGTTAATGTACTTTGAAATTTTAGGCCTTATGGAATTTGAAATATCTTTGGGACATAGAACTTGAGTTGTCTTGTAACAAATGTAGAAACTATATGAATTGCTTGGATCAATTTCCCTTGAACGAATATGCATGGCTAAAAACATATCTTGTAGCTTCTTTTACTTTCAAAATTAAAATATATGGTAGGGAATATTGGCTTTTCTCCAAGTAATGAAACAAAATAATTTTCCCTCCATATCGAATTTGAAACTTGGAACCATGTCTTTGAAAAATGATGAAAGTTTTTGCCTTTGGTGACTTGAACTCGAAATAATTATCATGAATGGACTTGTATGAATTTGAATTAAATTTGATCATCTCGTTACTTAAATCTCAAGAAATCCAAGTGTCTTTCTTTTTTCACCCTTGCAAGTTTGATGAACGGGTTTAAATTCATTCATGAGAATAAATGTCTTGAGTAAGCCATCATAGCATGGATTGAAATTAGAGGTTGAAATCACTCTAAGTCACAAAATGACCCATAATATTTTCAACAAGTTACATGGCCTCCTAAGCACAATATGCAAAAAGAATCATTTCAAGATGTTTAAAATTGAGGAATTTACGGTCCTTGAAAGTCGAGTAACAGTTACTTGAGATTAGGTCAAAGTTCAGAAAGTGACCTCTAAAGTATTCAAATTTTTGATGATCTTTCGCACATAATCGGCTCTTGAATTGTAAAGAGAAGTTAGAGATGACGTCAAGGAGAGTCATACGCAAAAATAACCACTCAAAAATATTAAATAATGAAGAGGTTACAATCGTTTGAACTTGATCTTGAAAATTTTGACTTTTTGGTCAATACAATTGATTTTCGGTCATCCGATCAATTGACGGAGCGAACTTGTGATGCAAGGCATGAATTTGATGTGAGGATTCTTGAATACATATGAAGAACCATGAAAGCCACTTGAGATCTTGGAAAACCAATCTTACTTGAGAAATACCAAACCCTAGTTGTGGACCCAATGTTTAGGAGGAGAATTTGTCTGATCAATTCTTGAGCCACCTTGAGCATTTGAGAAACCCTAGGAGAATATCGTGAATGAAAAAATGGGAGGGAAAATTTTAGGGTACAACATTATGTGTTCTCACACACACCCACGCACTATATTTTAGATCCTCATCCACTCTGGATCTCGTCGATAACAATTTTGCTATTGCCTCAAATGACTTCAAAAATCCGATCTACCAAGCCGAAGACGAAGGTGAGGAAGATTGTGAAATACCTGGAGAACTTGCCAGACTTTTGATATAGGAAGAAAAGACTATCCAACCACATGAAGATCCAGTCGAGGTGGTGAATCTAGGTACTGAGACATATAAGAAAGAGGTCAAGATAGGCGCTGACTTAGACAATAATGTTAAGAATAGGTTAATCCAGATGCTACATGAATATGTTGAAATCTTTTTCTGGTCGTATGAAGACATGCCAGGGCTCGATATCAATATTGTGGTTCACCTTCTGCCAATGAAAAAGGGTTGTGCTCCGATAAAACAGAAGTTTCATTGCAAGCGTATTGTAATGTCAGAAAATATTAAGTCTAGGGTTATGAAACAGGTCAATGCAGGGTTCTTGGCAGTGACATCATATCCTCAATGGGTGGATAATGTTGTTCTGGTAACTAAAGAAAGACAGCAAAGTGTGTATGTGCGTAGACTACAGGGATCTAAACAGGGTGGGCCCTAAAGATGACTTCCCACTACCGCATATCAATGTTTTAGTCGACAATACCGCTCAATATAAGGTATTCTCCTTCAGGGATGGCTTCTCAGGTTACAATCATATCAAAGTGGCGCCTGAAAACATGGAGAAAACTACCTTCGTCACATAGTGGGGCACTTTTTGTTATAAGGTTGTGCCTTTTCGGTTGAAGAACGTCGGGACAACCTATCAGTGTGCCTTAGTAGCCCTATTTCATGACATGATTCACCATGAAATAGAGGTCTATGTTGACTACATGATAGCTAGGTTGCAAACTAAAGAAGAGCATCTTGATCACCTATACAAATTGTTTGAAAGACTAAGGAAGTACAAGCTAAGGCTAAACCCAAACAAGTGCACCTTTGGGGTGAGATCTGGTAAGGTTTTGGGCTTCGTCGTCAGTGGTAAGGGTATTGAGGTTGATCCTGCAAAAGTTAAAGTCATTCAAGAGATGCCAGCTCCTCGTACCGAGAAGGAAGTCAGAGGTTTCTTAGGACGGCTGAATTACATGCCCGTTTAATTTTGCATTTGACTGCTACTTGTGAGGCAATCTTCAAGATATTGAAGAAATATCAAGTATTAAAATAGAACGACGATTATAAAACAGCCTTTGATAAAATTAAGGAGTACCTACAAAAATCTCCCATTCTGATGCCACCAGTCTAAGGAAGACTTCTAATCATGTACTTAACAATGCTAGAGAATTCAATGGGGTGTGTACTGGGGCAGTATGACGAGTCTGGTCGAAAAGAGCATACAATATACTACATTAGCAAAAAGTTTACCGACTGTGAAAACAAGATATTCACTTCTCGAGAAAACTTGTTGCGCTTTGGCATGGGCTACTCGCCGACTAAGACAATATATGTTGACCCATACTACTTTGTTGATCTCTAAAATTGATCCCATCAAGTACATATTCGAGAAGCCGGCTCTCTCCAGAAGAATAGCCTGATAGTAGATGGTCTTAACAGAATATGATATCCAGTACACCACTCAAAAGTCAATCAAAGGAAGTGTATTGGCCGACCATTTAGCGCATCAGGTTGTAGACGACTATCAATCTATGAACTTCGAATTCCCGGACGAGAACATCATGCTAGTAACAGATTTTAAGGAACCTGGACCGTATGAAGGACCTGAACAAGGATCCCGATGGACTATGGTTTTTGATGGAGCTTCCAACGCTCTTGGAAATGGAATTGGTGTTGTGATCATTTCCCCCAAAGGTTTCCATACACCTTTTACTGCCAGACTTTACTTCAACTGTACCAATAACATGGATGAATATGAAGCTTGCATCATGGGTCTTAGGGCTGCTATTAACCTAAGAATCAAATTCTTAAGCATACACAGGGATTCAGCTTTGGTAATCAATCAAGTTAAGGGAGATTGGGATACGAAGCACCTGAATCTCATTCCTTATAAAGAACATTTACTAACCATGATCCCTTATTTCGAGGAGGTTACCTTTGAGCATATACCAAGAGAAGAGAATCAGCTGTCGGATGCTCTGGCTACCATGTCATCAAAGTTCAAGGTCATATGGGACAAGGAGCCTCCTAGAATTACCATTGAAAGATTCAACGAACCTGCGCAATGTTGTGGAATTGACACTGATGGGATAGAGGAGAAACCTTAATTTCACGAGGTTTAAAGGTACCTTGAGGCTCAATAATACCTTGAAGGGGCGTCCATCAATGACAAGAAGTTCCTACGAAGGTTCTTGGCCAAATTCTTCTTGAGCAATGGAATTCTATACAAACACAATCATGATCCAACCCTGCTTCGTTGTGTGGACAAGAAGGAAGCAAAAGAGATTCAAGATATGCATGAAGGTGTCTTTGGTGCTTACTCCAGTGGGCACACTATGGATAAAAAGTTCTTAAGGGCTGGTTACTATTAGTTGACCATGAAAAATAACTGTCACCACCACTCGAGAACTTGTCGTAAGTGCCAGATTTACGTTGATAAAGTCCATATACCTCTAGTGCCTCTGAATGTTATGACTGCGCCTTGACCATTTGCAATGTGGGGCATCGATATGATCAGAGAAATCAAGCCCACAGCCTCTAACGGACATCGCTTCATCCTCGTCACCATTGACTACTTTACGAAATGGGTTGAAGCAACCTCATTTGCCTCGGTTACCAATAATGTGGTTGTCTGGTTCATCAAGCACAACCTAATTTGCCGGTATGGCATCCCCGAGAGGATCATCACATATAACGGTACCAATCTTAACAACATAATGATCATTGAGCTCTGCATGCAATTCAAGATCAAGCATCACAACTCTTCTCCGTATCGACCTAAGATGAATCGCGTAGTGGAAGTTGCCAATAAGAACATAAAGAGGATTATATATAAGATGGTTGTGACATATAAAGATTGGCACAAGATGTTACCGTTTTCACTTCACGGTGTAGCGGTAGAAATGTTCAAGACTAAGCCATTGGATTGACTAGACTTTATACAAATCAAAATAAAAATCGCCACCGCGCTTTATTGTTTCCAAAGGAATGGGAAAAGAGCGAATAACCCAAAAAGAGGGGGAAAGATTCAAGGTAAGGGGGTTGGTTATGCAAAGGGAAGGTATTAGCACCCTAAACATCTACGGTACTCCGCAGGAACCTCTTTGAAAAATCTGTATATTTTGGCTATAAAAATGTGTTGTATAGAAAATGGATGGTGGAGGTGTGAAGAGAAATATATTTTTTATGATTTTTGCACCCGTCGCGGTTGCGAACCTTTATTGCCTACGTACCACTTTTCATGCAATAAGGGATCAGGGTACACGTAGTTCCTCTTTTAAAAATTTGAAACACAAGTGTGTTGATTGATTTTAAGATTAAGACATCATCGTCATTGTTCGTGTGGAAAACATTCTTACTACCCACAATCATGAGAAAGGAGAATTTGCATCATCTCAAAGTGGAGGATATGGCTTGGATTTTAAAATCAACAATGCCTCACTCAACACCCAAGTGGAAAATATCTCACTTCACTACATATTGTAGAAGTATAGTTGTTGCATCACTACAAGGATTGACAAGATTCCAATATTTTGAGAAAAGTTTTAAAGATAAAAGCCAAAGTGGAAAAATCACTATGCCAAAAACTGCTTTTTGCAGCGCCTCTACTAAAGCGCTTATTGAAAAAGCGCTGCCATAGCCTTCACAAAAAACAAAATTAAAAAAAAGGGAAACCTACGAAGGCGCTTTTTTAAAAGCGCTGGCATAGGTGGGGGATACGAAAGCGCTTTTTACATTAAAAGCGCTGTGGTAGGTCAAATAAAAATATTAATAAAAACGAAATAATAGGGTTATGAAGGCGCTTTTTAAAAAGCGCTGTGGAAGATTGGCCTTTGAAAGCGCTTTCAAAAGCGCTGGCATAGGGTCTGATGCTACTAAAGCGCTTTTTAGGCTAAAAGCGCCGTGGTAGCTCAAATATCAAAATTAAATAAAATGAAATATTGAACAGCGCCTGTTCAGAATACCCACGAAACCCACGAAACCCAAAACGAAGCCCTGTTCATCGTCTTCTCCATCTCACCCTCGCCGGCACGAAGCTTTTCAGCACCGTTCATCATCTCACCCTCGCCGGCACGAACCTTATCAGCACCGTTCATCAACTCACCCTCGCCGGCACGAAGCTATTCTCGTTTTTGTTCTGATTCCTCATCCTCGCCGGCACGAAGCTTTTTTCGTCTAGAGTCGTATCAAAAGGTATGTTTCAAGAGCACATCTGATGTTTCCCCTGATATGTTTACTGAACATGTTAACAATAGTTCCTCAAGTATACCATACTGTAATTCTGTTGGCAATGTTTCTTTTTCTACTTGGCATGCTAGATTAGGGCATTTATCTGATCAAGTTTTACAAGCTATTCACAAAACCGTTCCAGCTTTATTTGTTCTCAATAAAGATAATCGTGAATTTTGCAAAGTTTGTCCTCTTGCCAAATTCCATCGTTTGCCTTTTATTTTGCACAATAATCATCAAAATTCACCATTTAATCTAATTCATTGTGATGTGTGGGGTCCTTTTGCTAAATCTACATATGATGGCTATCATTATTTTTTAACCATTGTTGATGATAACATTAGATACACTTAGATTCATTTAATGAAGCACAAATCTGAAGCAACTTTGTTGATCAAACTGTTTTTCAAGTTCATCAAAACACATTTTCACACTACAATAAAGGGAATTCACAATGATAATGCCAAAGAACTGCAATTGACTAAGTTTTTACAAGTTGAAGGAGCTACACATCAGTTTTCACATAGACCTCAACATAATTTAGTGGAGAGAAAACACCAACATCTGCTTAATATTGCAAAGGCATTGATGTTTCAGTCAAAAGTTCCAATACAATTTTTGGGTGATTGTGTCAACACAAGTGTTTACTTGATCAACAGAGTTCCCTCTCTTAGCTTAGATAATAATTCACCTTTTGAAGTGTTACAAGGTAAGCTACCAGATTATGAATCCCTAAGGGTATTTGGTTTTCTGTGTTTTGCTTCTACCATACCTGCTTATAGATCAAAATTCACTCCTCGTGCCTCACCCTGTATTTTGCTTGGCTTTCCTCAAGGTGCCAAAGGTTATAAACTTCTGAACCTAGAAAATAGAAAGATTTTGGTCACTAGGAATGTCACATTTCAGGAATCTGTTTTTCCTTTTCAGTGTATTATAGATGACACAATCCTATCACATTTTTTTCTGACACTGTATTGCCAAAAACCATAACAGATTCTTTTTCTCCAAATTACCTAAACCCTTTGGTTAATAATGAGGTTCATGATCCACAGCATGACATAGATTTCTCTGTCATAATTCCAAACAACCAAGTATTGCCTGTTGAAGAAAATGCACCTCTTCCAAGGCCAACTAGAACTCGTAGACGCCCAGTTTACCTTCAGGATTATCAATGTAATGTTAGGTACCACATACAAAATCACTTGGCCTATGACAAGCTTCAGCCAACTTACAAACAGTTTATAGGTCAAGTATCCAACATTTATGAACCTTCCTTTTATCATCAAGTTGTTTCCAGTTCTGAATGGAGACATGCCATGGTTAAAGAAATTGTTACTTTAGAGTCAAATAACACATGGACTCTGCAAAGTCTCCCTCATAGAAAAAGAGATGTAGGTTGTAGATGGATTTACAAAGTTAAATACAGAGCTGATGGATCTCTGGATAAATACAAGGCACGGGGCTGGGGTTGATTTCTTGGATACTTTTTCTCATGTAGAAAAACTCACCACATTGAGCAATAGTCCTAGACCTTTGATCTTAACCTAATAGATAAATCTTAAACACAATGAACCATGCAACACATTAGTTAGCGTGTAGATGTTAGAATTTAGGACTATAGGACTATACCAAAAATATCTGACGGGATTTTTCCGTTGCTAAATCTTCCGGTTGCTTCTCCTCCGATGAAATCTTTACCGTAAGGTTTGAAATCCGACTTCACTATTGTTTGAATATAATTGTTATTACCTGTATCCAAGACTGAATCACTAGTATCCGACTTCACTAGTTAGTAATTAGTTATGAGTTGTTTAGCACATGCTTAAGGTGAGGCAAGAATAACTATGAATTTGATTACCTGATATGTTGAATTTCTTTACAGGTAATTAATTATTATTTTGCTATAGTTGCGTGACTAATTAGTTGCTATAGTCAAACCATGGATAAAAAATGGATGACTGCCAATCGATTGTCGAAAGAGTATGAGGATGGGGTATCAGAATTCGTTAAGTTTGCCGTTGCGCACGCCAGAGAACCCAATGGAATGATATGTCCTTGCTTGAGATGCTGTTATGGGAGACGGGTTGACGCGGTTCAGTTGGAATCGCATTTACTGATGCATGGAATTGATAGAAGTTATGCATGTTGGAATTTGCATGGTGAGAAAAGTAGCGGGAATGTTGAATCGAGTTATAATACGACGTATGCTTCAAATGAGGATTTCGCAGACGCATACGATTATGATCGAGTCGAAGAGATTGCAGAAGCGCTTGAAGAAGATCTTGAGGATTGTCCCAAAATGTTCGAGAGGTTGGTAAGCGATGCAGAGAAACCGTTGTATGATGGTTGTACAAAATTCACAAGATTGTCTGCGGTGTTAAAGTTGTACAACTTAAAGGCGGACAACGGATGGTCGGATAAAAGTTTCACACAGTTATTAGCCCTCGTGAAAGAAATGCTACCAGAGGATAATGTTCTTCCCAATCGAACGTATGAGGCCAAAAAGATGTTGTCCTCTATTGGCATGAGCTATGAAAAGATACATGCATGTCCAAAAGATTGTGTTTTATTTCGAAACGAGTACGCAGTGTTAAATGAGTGTCCTAAATGCGGCGCCCCTCGATATAAGGAAAAGTTGTCTCCGGAAAAGGTGTTATGGTATTTTCCTATAATTCCGAGATTTAGGCGCATGTGTCGTAGTGAGACCGATTCAAGACACTTGACTTGGCATGCAGATGAAAGAATTATTGATGGGAAGTTGCGACATCCGGCAGACTCACCACAGTGGACGAAAGTTGATATTGATTATCCTGAATTTGGAAAAGAAGCAAGAAATCTTCGCTTGTCGTTGTCTACTGATGGAATGAACCCGCATGGTATTCAAAGTATCTCGCATAGCACCTGGCCTGTGATTCTTATGATATATAACCTACCTCCGTGGCTATGTATGAAGCGTAAGTACATGATGCTATCTATGTTAATTTCTGGGCCCAAACAACCAGGGAATGACATAGACGTGTACTTGGCACCCTTAGTCGAAGATTTGAAGTTTTTGTGGGAGACCGGTGTGGAGGTTTACGATGGGTATAGGAAAGAAAGTTTCAACTTGAGGGCGATGTTGTTTGGAACAATTAATGATTTTCCGGCGTACGGAAATCTATCAGGGTACAGCATTAAGGGTCAAAAAGCGTGTCCTGTTTGTGAAGATGAAACCGATACGATGCGATTGAACTTTTGTCAGAAGAATGTTTTTCTCGGTCATCATAGATTCTTAAATTCTAATCATCACTATCGTGGGTGGAGAAAGGCATTCAATGGAGAGGCAGAACACGGTAGAGCTCCACATACGTTGACAGGTGATCAGATTTTTGAAAAGGTGAAAGATGTGAGTGCTGAGTTTGGCAAGCCTTTTGCACATAGACTTGTCACGAGTGGGTGGAAGAAGAGGTCGATTTTTTTTGAACTTCCATATTGGAAGTCGTTGTACGTAAGACATTTCCTCGATGTTATGCATATTGAAAAAAACGTATTTGATAGTGTTATTGGTAAGTTACTCAATATACAAGGAAAGTCTAAGGATGGCATTAACATAAGGAAGGACATGTTAAACATGGGAATTAGAACTGAATTGGCACCCGTGACGAAAGGAAGACGCACATATCTACCACCTGCTGTTTACACTCTATCTAGAAAGGAGAAGAAAATATTGTGTAAGTTCCTCAGTGAAGTTAAAGTTCCAGAAGGCTACTCATCAGATATTAGAAGACTTGTGTCAATGAAAGACCTAAAGTTAAAGAGTTTAAAGACTCATGATTGCCATGTTATAATGGAACATTTTCTACCAATAGGTATACGTTCTATTCTGCCAGAAAAAGTAAGGAGCGCAATAACTAAGTTGTGTTTTTTCTTCAAGTCAATTTGCAGCAAGGTGATCGATCCTGCGATCTTACCAACATTGCAAAAAGAGGTGGTTGTTACTTTATGTGAGCTTGAAATGTATTTTCCTCCCTCGTTTTTTGACATAATGGTTCATCTAGTCGTTCATCTTGTCAAAGAGACACAGTTGTGCGGACCAGCTTATATGAGATGGATGTACCCTGCTGAACGTTATATGAAAATTTTAAAAGGGTACGTGAAAAACCGAAGTCGACGGGAGGGTTGTATTGCGGAACGATACATTGTTGAAGAAGCGGTTGAGTTTTGCACTGAATATCTGTCAAATGTTCAATCAATTGGACTCCCCAAATCTCATATTGTCGAGAAAAAAGAAGGAAAAAGACTAATTGGAAATAAAGTTGTGACAGTGTCAATGGTCGAACGGGATCAGGTGCATTTGTATGTTCTGCACAATGAGATTGAGGTTGAGCCGTATGCTGAAATGCACAAGGGTGTTCTTCGAGGTTTAAATCTGAATAGAAATGAGAATTGGATAGTACGAGAGCACAATCGAAGTTTCATACCGTGGTTTAAGGAACAAATTTATTCAAAGTATCGTTCGGATCCTGCTTCAGTAACAGAAAGGTTGAGATGTTTAGCATATGGTCCAAGTATGATTGTATTTTCTTATAGCGCATACGCAATTAATGGATACACATTTTATACCAAAGAACAGGATGATAAAAGTACTATGCAGAATAGTGGTGTTACCTTGGTAGCTGAAGCGATGCACATATCAAGTGCGAATGACTTAAACCCGAAATTTGCAAATCTGTCATATTTTGGGGTTATCGAGCGCATTTTGTTGTTTGATTACGGGAAGTTTCAGATTCCTGTATTTGATTGCAAGTGGGTTGAAAATAATAATGGCGTACGAATGGATAAGTCAGGATTTTTGCAAGTGGATCTCAATAGGGTGGGGTACAAAGATGAACCTTTTATTCTAGCCTCTCAGGCTAAACAAGTGTTCTATGTCAATGATCCGACAAGTACGAAATGGTCTATAGTGCTTTTGTCTAACAAAGTAATTGATGAAAACATTGGAGATCAAGGTGATATTGGCGTTGGCATTGAATCTTGTACAAGAAACGATCAAAATGAGAATGAACCTTGTACTAGAGATGATCATAATGAGGGTATTTGGATCAATCCAACCATCCGAGTTGTTAATAGAAGCGTAAAATATATTGCTACCAAGAAAAGAAAGAGACGTTAGTGAAAAAGGTATTATTATAATTATAGCCTAATATTGTAAGTAATATGTGAATAATGTTTTGAATTTTTGGCATATCTTTTGAACCGTTTTGAATTTTTGCGAATGTGACTAGTGTTTATTTAGTAGAACAATGTTTCCGGAGCTGATGGTGAGGTTTATTTCTTGCAAGTTTGGTTTTTTAGCATTTTATTCAATTTTGAGTTCCTTTAGTGCTATTCATATCTTTTTCGACTATCCATTTTCATGTAGTGTACTAATGTGCTTGTTTGACTTTTGTTACAGGTCTAATGGCTAGCAATGAAGAAAACCCGCAAGGAAACCAACAAGAAAACCCACCAGGAAACCAACAAGATCATGAAAACTCACAAGAAACAAATCATGCAGCGGATGATACTTCAGCAAATGATGTTGCACGAGGCATCACCATAATGCGCGAAATCATTCGTGCTAGAGATAAGGGAGTGATATATAATGTAGATTGGAATCATTCAAATCAAGTAGTTGGGGTTAATGCTTCAAAATTCACAAGCTACGTTGGTACACTTGTTCGTATGCATGTGCCAATCTCCATATCTAGATGGAATGCGAAACAATGTGAAGCATTGAAGCAAGGAAAAGAAATGTTTTGGGAAGATGTTAAGGTATGTATGTTATATGGTTTATATGGTTATATGTTTATAAGTTTATAAGTTTATATGGTGTATATGGTTTTTAAACTACTTATATGTTTATATGGTTTATATGGTTTTTAAATTACTTATATGTTTATATGGTTTATACGCATCGGTCTTTTAACGTTCCAGATGAGCGTAAAGGCTTCGTACTTGGGTTGGCCGGGAAAAGATTTAGAGGGTGGAAAAATCTGTTGACGAACACCTATCTTAAGGATGACAAAGGAAAGTGGCTGGAAGAGTTCCCGGCCGGAAGGCCAGAAAAGTATAATCTTTTCATTAAACAAGAAGATTGGACTGAGTTTATTAGACAAAGAGATGACGAATTCCGGCAAAAGAGTGCCAAAAATAGTGAGAGAGCATCAAAGCCTGCGTATCCATACAAAAAAGGGCGTTTGGGATATGCACGCTTAGAGGAAAAAATTGTAAGTAATAAATAGAAATGATATGTTCTTATTAATTGTCTAAATGTGTTGTATTTGACGATCTAACCGTTTGTTTCTATGCATAGTTAGAGGAGACGAAAAGTGATGAAACCTCACTTCCAGCACATTTGCTGTGGAAGGAAGCTCGTGTGGGCAAGAATCAAGCTGTTGATCCAAGTGTTCTAAGAATTTATGATGAATGCGTAAGTATAACATTGTGTCTTTAATTAAATCAAATTTTTATGACTATTTAATTGATTTTTTTATCTCCATTATTTTCAGGAGACATTGTCACAAACGGAGTCCACCGGTGACGACCAGGATACGAGGAGCGTACTTAGTAAAGCACTGAATGTTCCTGAGTATTCCGGTCGGGTGAGGGGTAAAGGTCATGGTGTGACTCCAACCTCTTTCTACCAGCATCATCGGAAAAGAAATCCTACCAATGCAGAAGTGATGAATGTACTTATGGAATTACAAGCAAAAGTCAATGCATTGGAAAGAGATAAAGAGGTATTAATGAGGGAAAAGGGCAATGCGGCAATGGCGAAAGAAACTAGTGACAACGCTAGTATCAACCGTCAGAATAAATTTCCTGAGGTAATTATAAATATATTGATAAATCTCTATTGTTCAAGTTTCTCATTTTTATTCCACCTCTTTCTATTATTGAATTAAAAGTAATATGTATGCATATTGGTTTAGGGCATTTCATCTTGCCAACTATACGTAATGGCATCAGATTATCACCTTGTTGGCAAGGGAAAAGTGTACAACACTTTGGGAGATTTAATTCATAATACACCGATCCCGGCTGGACACCTGAGAGTATCAGTAGATTATCCTATTGATCCCGATGCGTTGGTACCGGTACCTGACGTGGCCTTGGATATAAGATCGGTGCGAGACGCAGTAGGGTCGTTTGTTGCATGGCCCTTGGACCTCATTTTCATTGATGATGAGGTATGTTTAAAACCGTTAATATGAATCATTTAGATTTCAAATGTCAATTCTGAACCGTTAAGTTAATTATTTTTTAATATTAGCCTCCTACAAAACCCGCTAATAAGGGTAAGGAGATTTTGCAGCAAGGCGGCGAGTCTATGGCATCAATTCCAGAGGTACACTTAAATTGTTTATTATATGATATGAATTTAAAACTGAACGATTTTATAATTTACCTAAGTTATATGATTGTTAGGTATCTGCGAAAGTGTCACAACAAGTGACCCAGCCTGTTCGTAGCAGACCACCCCCGAAAAAGTCAATGCATAAGGGGGGAAGAGGCGGGGGAAGAGGCATTTTTGTACCTCGATATCGGAATACACTTGGAGTACTTTTGGAAACCTCAGATTTGAAGTCAGGTGGTATTCGTCGAATCCTTATGGATGCAGATATCTTTGGTCTTGACTGCGAAGAAACGATAGGAATGGACGAAATGACTGAGATTATGACGCATGGTGAATTAGGCATCGGCAATGTTCACGCATACATCCGGTATTCCGATAAATATATCATTTAATTAGTTGAACAATTTATTTACACATTTCAATGAAAATAGTCTAATGTTTATATGTTTTTATTTAAGGTTGTTGTACGATAAAAAAATGCGCGAGACTGTATTGGCAAGACGCTTCCATTTCTTGTCTGCCCATATTGTCAGCGGAGCGACAATTGTCAGGGAACCGGGTTCAGTTAGGGAGTACTTAGTGAATCGATACACGGCCTACGTCGGCAACCCAGATAGCTTGTTTATTTTGCCGTATAACACTGTTCCAGTGGGGTGAGTTTTTCATTTATTCTAATATATCTTTGTTTATTTTGCGTAGAAACTTTTCTTCTAAACTGTTGCTTAAATTTTTAGAAAACACTGGTTGTTGTTGGCTATCGATCCGATTAAAGAAGTTGTGTACTTTCTGAATTCGGTAGACGGGGAATGGACTAACTATCCCGCTATGAAGGAAACTGTTGATCAGTAAGTGAGATCGTTCTAACTATTCGTGTATATTTATATATTTAATTATTTCTGTGAGATTGATCTAAATATATGTTTTTATTTTCTTAGATCAATACAAATATTTCGTAGTCAAAGGGACGCACAGGTACCCCGGAGTAAATCATCAAATATTACTTGGATCAAAGTGCAGGTACAAAATTAGTTGCTTATAATAATAGTTATGTTACTTGATAAAATTACACGACAACTATAAAATATATTCTGTTTTTCTATGCAGTGTCCGTTACAGAATAACGATGTAGATTGCGGATACTTTTGCTTGAGGTTTATGAAAGAAATCCTTCATAAAAATCAAGTAGAGATTCCAAGCACGGTATGGATTTATAACTTAGAATAATTTTGTATGATTTCTACATTTAATAACATCATGCATATACTGAAGTAATAATTTCTTATGTAGTACTTTGATGACCTCTATACTATGTCGTACACGAAAGTTCAAGTGGAAGAAGTCAAAGAGGAAATTTGTCAATTTTATGTTGAAAACAGATTATTCTGATGGGTATGAATAAAATATTATTGTACGTGTTAGTTTGATTGTGTTGGAGCCTTTAATATTGTTTGTTTAATTTACCGTTTTGTTCATATTCATACTTTGCAGGATGACGACCGTGTCGGTGGAGCATTATTTTCGATGTAATTATATATGATTTAGTTACATATGTATATATATATGGTTACAAATTAACACGATACTTTGTATGTGATTTAGTTATGGTTACAAATGTATATATGGTTACAAATTTAGTTATATATGATTTAGTTACATATATATAGATAAGGATTGAATATTATATGGTATACCGGTTTCTGTTAATATAATACCGATTTCTTAAAATATATGTATAGATAAGGATTGAATTACAGGTTAAATTATTGGACCAAAAAAAAATTACAGGCCGCACAGGGAACCTCAAATTATAGGTTTCACTTTAAAAAATTTGTATGAGCTACGAAAGCGCTTTTGGCTAAAAAGCGCTTTCGTAGGCAGCATAAATAAAAAAAAATTAAATAGAAACCCCCTATCAAAGCGCTTTTTATGGAAAAAGCGCTGTGAAAGACCCCCCTATCAAAGCGCTTTTTCCATAAAAAGCGCTGTAAAAGCCATGATAAATAAAAAAACAAAAATTAAATAGAACCCCTATCAAAGCGCTTTTTATGGAAAAAGCGCTGGGAAAGACCCCCCCTATCAAAGCGCTTTTTCCATAAAAAGCGCTGTAAAAGGCCTGATAAATAAATAAAAAAATTTAAATAGCACACCTATCAAAGCGCTTTTAAAAAAGCGCTGGGAAAGACCCCCCTATCAAAGCGCTTTTTAAGGAAAAAGCGCTGGGATAGGTCCACCTACGACAGCGCTTTTGGCCAGAAAAAAGCGCTTTCGTAGCCTACGCCAGCGCTGGCTACGACAGCGCTTTTAAGCGCTTTTAAAGGGCAAAAAAAAGCGCTGTGAAAGCCCATTTTCGTAGTAGTGAATGGTTTGAAATGAGATTGATTGACTTTTATTCTTCTCACAAAAAATGTCAAGGTATTCTTAAGTTAATTGAAGTTTGTTGATGAAAATGATTTGAAAATGCATGGACCTAAGTCCAAGTTTATTATGAAAGTGTTTCATGTTTCAAAACAAGAAGGGTTTTCAAAAGGAGAGATAAGATTTTTATAATTAAAGAAGATGGGAGGAGAATAAGAAACTATCCTAAAGCATAAGGTAAAAGCCAAGGAGAAGAATCATCTAACCAACAAGAAGCAAATACTTGAAATTATGAGTCAAGATAGAATTCCCATTCTTTGGATTGAAACCAAGCAAGCAAAGATACTAGACCTCTTGAGAGAACCAAACTTCAAGTGTTTTAAGTCTTCACAAAAATTGGGCAGAGTAACGGCTGTATACGGGTGAATTCCAGATTACAAATAGAGAATGTAATCACAAAAACCTGCACACAAAAGCAAACAAACAACCCAATGTCTTGAGGTAAACCTCAAGAACTCCAGACAAAAATAATCAGATATGATCACAAAGTCTCCAAGATAGGCCAAGGTTTCTAATCCTAAGTCCAAGAAAAAGTCCCATGCTCCATCATGCCAAGGATAGTAACCAAATAGTCCAAGTACCATTAAGAGTTTTTTAGGGTTTATGTTGATTATTAAGTATCTTAAGAAAGGAAAAGAAAAGCTCAAGTGAGCATAGTAAAAATGATAAGAAAATAAATACTCAAATGAGCAAAGATGAAAATGACATGAAATGTAAAATGCTAAAAAAATAAATAGTACATAAATCATAAAAAGAATAAAAGCATAAGATAAAACAAGTCAATAGTTAGTGGTTAGTTGGATGACCATCTTGAAACTTGCATTTGGAACTCATTAGAGGATTGGTAGAACCAAATCCTCCACACAACAAGTTGCATTTGCTTTTTATCAAGTATATCATCCATTTGGAATTCTCACAAGTATCATAGTCAAAAAATAGTCAAAAAATACTACGCCTAAAAGTAACCCGCTAGGTTGACTGGCCTAGGAAAAAATAAGGGCATCCCAGCAAACCAAAAGGGTTCGGGCAAAAATCATGGATATATTAAAAGATTGTACCTCCGGCAAGTCGAAAACCTGAAAAGAAGGATTGGGAAAAAAAGAGTATCCCGATAGACTGAAAACCAAAAGAGAGGTCCAAGAAAAAGTTAGGAATTAAAGTGTACGACTATGTCCCATTGGATCACTTACTACAAGCTTTATTACCAAATATCGAGTTCAAATGGTGCAGATCAGTTCAATCTCTTTCTTTCGACAACAAGGGATGAGATGTTTGAAGACATAAGGGAAATAGCAGAGTTGGAACTAGAGGAGATTATTTCCACATAGCTATATGTTTTGTTTTCACTTTGTAATCTTTTTTTCAACGACTTCCTCTTACTAGGATTTCCGTCTCTTTGTACAAAATATCTTGTTTATGGGTAAGATTATCAATACAAAAACAATTTCAAAGCCAACTTATGTTTTTACTTTTTCTGTTTTGTTTGCAAAATGTCCAATAACTAAAACTGAACGAACATATGCATATGAATACAATTGACTATTAACAAATGCATAAAAACAGGAATAAGTGTTTACTCAAGACTGTAGGAGTTGGGGCAACGTCCAAGCCACCCATAAATTCCCACAGAGCCACTTCAAGAGATTATCCCTACAAATTAATCTTCGCAAGTTTATACATTCCCCGCAACTTCTCCAGCAAATTGCTCAGGGAGATAAAGGAGTGTAGCCTTTCTTCCCAGTGATATTACCCATTTATGGACTCCCGATCATTACAGTTTACGGGGATTCTTCTCCCCAGCTGAGTCTCCAAAATTTTAAAGGCCCTTGCATATTATTATACTCCAGTAGAGCTCATTCTCCTCAGCAAAGAGTTCCCCTCAGCGGGATATTCCTCCATCAACAAGGTTTACTTACCCAGTGGAGTTCAGAGTTCCGTCAACATGGTTTATTTCCCCAACAGGGTTTATTTCTCCAATAATTTATCATCTTCCAGATACAGTTTAGATACAATCTAGATACATATTCATTCTGGAACTCATTCCAGATTTCTCATCCAAATACAGTTCAGACATAATCTAAATATAGATTCATTCTGACACTCATTCCATATCCACTTCTAGATATAGTGCAAATACAATCAAGATACAAATTCATTCTGGAACTTATTCCAGATTTCTCGTCCAGATACATTTCATATACGATCAATATACAACTCCATTCTAATACTCATTCAGTACATCTTTTAGATATGATTCAGATACAGTCCAGATATGGATATAATTCTGATACCCATTCAATACATCTTCAGATATGATCAAGGCATAGATTTATTCTAGCACTCCCCAACTTAAGTATTCTTTTACCATAAATCACTGGCTAAAATCCTCTCCTAGTGATGTTGCCACTATCCCTAGAGAATTTCTATTGAACCTAAAATTGGGCCAGATATTAGTCAACTTTATCCTCCTCATACAAGCCAGAAGGTTGTCCGTCTCTTTTATCCCAAGTCAGGATATAAACTCCCCAATAGATCAATGAACAACCAATGTTCTTGAACTCTACTCCCCAATCAGGAATTAACATTCTTCAGTAGAATTTCCTCAAGAAAAAAATCAGAAATCAATGTTCCCCAGCGGAGTTTCCTCAGGCAGCAAGTAAGAATCCCTAGAAGAAACAATTCCCAGAAGTTTGAAGATTACACATACTCTTCATCATCAGCGACGGTCAGGGATTTATTTTCCCCAGATAAAGATGTTGCTCTAATTTACAAATGCACTTCAACAACATTCCACATTCATACATAATTTACAAAATGTCATAGCATATGCATACAAAATGCATATAGCATGATCTCAATTATTTTGAGAACATCATTACATAATACATTTCATACATCATGACATTGCATACATCTAACTCTTTAGCTTTTTAGGAAAGATTCGTCAATAGACAAATATAATCAACCTCTTATATAGCTTGACAGTCTTCTCAAAGGCTACATCTGACGAAAAGCTATTTCAGCAGTTTCCTCAAAAAGGTCATTCTCGAAAGACCTCTTTTTGTATGAGTCCATCTCTTCCAATTAATGACAGACGAAAGACCTCTTCTGGTATGGGTTTATCTCTTCCAGTTAATAACAGGAGAAAGACCTCTTCTGGTATGGGTTTATCTCTTCCAGTTAATAACAGGTGAAAGACCTCTTCTGGTATGGGTTTATCTCTTCCAATTAATAACAGGCGAAAGACCTCTTCTGGTACGGGTTCATCTCTTCTAGTTAATGACAGGCGGAAGACCTCTTCTGGTATGGGTTCATCTCTTCCAGTGAATGACAGGCGAAAAACCTCTTCTAGTATAGATTTATTCTTCTATTTAATGACAGGCAAAATACCTCTTTTGGTATGGATTTATTCTTCCATTTAATGACAGGAGAAAGACCTCTTCTGGTATGGGTTCTGTGATCGGTGGGAATGAGAACTGACTGTTTTTTTAATGCTGGTTCGCGTTTGCGTTTGTTTTTGCAAAGTGTCGCGGTAAGCAAGAGTCGCCATCGTCTTTTATTTTATCCAACGAGGAAAGGACAAAAGCACAGAAAAATTCCTTTTCGAGATGTTTCTCGGGTTCGGGAGGTAGATTATAGAAAGGGAAGGTATTAGCACCCTTTCTATCCGTGGTTATCCAGGGGCTCTTAGGTACTTGCTCATTGTGTTTTCAAAAGTTTGCTTTTCTTTGTGATTGTGGGTTTTCAAAAGAGTTTTTTGTTTGAAAGTTGTGTAAGTGCGAAAAGTTTGTTTTTGTTTTAAAAGGAGCAAGTACTTAAGAACCTCTACCTACTCAAAAAGGAATTAAACTGTGTAAATGTCCTTTAGACAGTTCTATCCCACTATTAAGGAGTAGGTAGCACCGTCGTTGGAGTTTTCGGGTCAAATCGATTTAAGGGACGTGTGGTCACTAAAGCAATGTTATGATGCTTTAGCGGTAACCCTAATGTCTTAGATCATTTTTTATCGAGGCAACCATTTCGAGGCAACTTTGATCTTTGGACAAGAGGGCGACCTCTAAGACTTCCTATACTCAATGACCACGTTCGAAGCAACCAAGTGAGGTGTACCCTAAGAGTGGCATGTGCAACTGTGTCAATTTTTAGTTTATATTATCTTTGTACATGTTATGGTGAGCTACTGTTGATTTTAAGTTAAGATAGATCTTGTCATACAATCCTAGTTAGCATACATCTAAACAGTTAATATATGTACAGGAATTTAAAGTGCGAGAATTGTAAATCCTACGCTATTACAAGGCTTCGGGGAGGGGGATATTTATATGTCCAAAAATTGGGGAAATAAAAGCAGTAAAGTAAAAGTCTTAGTTAAGCTATTACAAACCAATAAGCAGTTACAATAAAATAAACGCGCGCAAATCTGAACATAACCTCTAAAAATCCTAAGAATAAAATCTTTTTGTTGTTTTATCTTATTTTGGGAAAATGATCTAAATCTATTTAATTTTAGTTTTTTGAGAAAATGTTAAGATAATTAAGAGATTAATTAACAAAGTTAATTTTAATAGAAAAAACTAGCCTAATATTTTTTGTGGTTTTTTTGATTTTAATGTTAATTAAAAAAGATAAAAAGATGTCAATGAAAACAAAAATAAAATACAAGGGGGGATCTTTCGATCCAGGGAAAAAAAGGAGTTTCGACCGAGAGAGGGAAATGGTCCTTTCGATTGAGCCAGACAGTAAGGCGTGAGTAGCCTTCGATCCAGGGAAAAAAAGGAGTTTCGACCGAGAGAGGGAAATGGTCCTTTCGATTGAGCCAGACAGTAAGGCATGAGTAGCCTTCGATCCAGGGAAGAGTGTAACACCCCAGTTGTAATTATTTGATTTATTTTAATGGGAAAATTATTTTATTGGAGTTAATAAAATAAAAAGAATTATTTATTTTGGAATATTTGAAGAAAATAAAAGAAATAAGAAAATATTGGGTTTTTAAGTTATTGGGCTTGGATGTCGTTAGTAAGAGTGGGGGTGCAAAAGAAATAAGGATATATTTTGGAACTCAAGTTATTTTCTCATTATTCACGATAACACAGAATTTGGGAAATTTGGGAAGCTGAGCTCTGAAGGTGCGAAGAACGAAGAACATCGCTCAAAGAACTCAAGCTGCAATTTGATAAGGTAAGGGGGGCTACTACTCAATTTATATTTGCTTATGGGTTTAGATGCAATTGGTTGGGTAATCGTAGGATAACCCCATTTTCTCTGATGTTCTTAGTGATCGATAACTTTAGGGTCGAATTTCGTTAGAAAAGATTAGGTTCCCTAAAGGTTGTGAATCGATTAAGGAATTAATCCCCATTGTTGATTTAGATCGAAATTGTATGATCGTGAGTTTACCTTAGGTGTTCTAGGGATAACCTCAATGTTGTTAGGATTTCCCTAAAGGACGGGTGATATGTAACTTAAGGTCAATTTTAATAAAACTTGTTGTTGATGAAAGAATTGTTGATAAAATAGGATGTTTTAAAAATGAAAATTCTGAGTTTTGATTGATTTTGGAAAATGAGACCTTAAGTGAAATAATGATGTCCTTAAGATTGGAAATTGACTAACGTAGAAGGGAATTGTGTTCCAATTGATGTGTTGCTTTGAGTTATGCATAATTGATGTTGTTATGTACCGCAATGCACGTTTTGGTCGGTATTTTCGCGTTTGGTTTCTGTTCTGAGCCTGCTGCAGGTACAGGAAAAATGTGTACGCGCCCATCAACACGGGCCGTGTTGAACAACACGGGCACCCGTGTTGATCCCCTGTATTGATAAAAAATGTGTTTCCAGACACATTTCAACACGACCCGTGTTGATTCACACGGGCACCCGTGTTGATTCCCTGTATTGGCAAAATAACGTGTTTCTGGACACATTTCCACACGGGCAGTGTTAATTTACACGGGCACCCGTGTTGATCCTCCTGTGTTGGTTCTGAATTTTGTTTTCTATGCTTTGTTGTGGTGTACAGGAATGATTTTGTTTAATGTGCAGTGTTTGTTAGTTTTGAACATGCTGCTTAATGATATGCATAGTATTGTGGAGGCTTGTGTCTAATAATGTTTGTATGTTATGATACCAACACTATGCGGATTTTATTGTCATGCTTTTAGATAATGTTATCAAACATGGATTATGATATAACTTGATATGATTGGTTGATGTTTAATAGTATGCTGAGTGATTACATGCTATTCATATCGTGTTGTATTTGATATTGTTGATGTTACATGATATGGTTTATTGATGTTAATAGTATGCTGAGTGTTACATACTGTACATATCATGTTGCATTTGTTAATTCCCATTGTGTGGAATTAACATGGTGGCCAATATACGTGTCCGCGATTTAATGGAACGTTGAGGTGGTAGCCGTGTCCGCGATATAATGGAACGGTGAGTTATCCGTGACCCGAGATTTAATGGGGCGGTAAAATGGTACCACATGCATGGGTGTGTTGCATTACATTGAATATAACATGAATGGATGATTTTCCAATGTTGTATTTAATTGATTGTAGGCATGTATTGTTGCTAAATTGTTAACGATGTTTGATGTTAATTATAAATATGAAAAGTAAGATATTATGAATATATGAATTGTAAAGGCTTTCGTAAACTATGAAACATGCTTACTGTTTGGGTGATGCTTATGGTTTTTCTGAATTGATTGTTATGAACGTATAATCAAATGTATAATTGAGATGCTCACCCTTACTGTTGAATATTTCAGATTGAGGAGCTTCGTTCAGGTGCTTGGCGAAGGCTTGTTGTTTCCAGTTTATTTCCGTTTAAGTATTGTCCGGGTCATGCTCTGATAGTTGTAACTCCGGGAACGTTTGTTTGTCGAGCTGCTTTAGTCAGACTCGTTTATTCCTTATGTTTGTTATAATATGATGTTGATATATTCCAGGTGTTAATCCCTGATGATTTTGAAAATATTATAACATTGGTTTTGTTAATTAAATTATTCCGCTGTGTAAACATGTATGAGTTGCTTCTATGTTATGCATGACAGGAACTTGTTTTTATTAAAAGAGAATTGTGACATCCTCGTTAATACATGTACTCTGAAAATATGATTTTAATTAATTGCGAAATTTTATGCGGGGTTTTAGAGGGTGTTACAATCGTGGTATCAGAGCATAGTCGGTCGTTGCGACCAGAGTCTTGAGTCAGTCATTTCTTTTGTATGCGGCTAGTGTAAGGCAACACTGTCGATACTGTATTCTGATGAGGAGTATGTTTTAATTCTCAGGAATATGGCTGGAAGAGGTAACGGACGAAATGATGCTGCACTCGCTGAGGCTTTGGGGATGTTAGCTGGTGTACTTGCTGGAAATCCAAATGGAGGCGTGATTGGTGCTGATAGGCAATTGGGGAACTTCCAAAGGAACAATCCTCCGTTGTTCAAAGGTACACATGACCCTGAAGGTGCTCAGAAGTGGCTGAAGGAAATCGAAAGGATTTTCCGTGTGATTGATTGTGCTGAAGATCTGAAAGTCAGATATCGTACGCATATGTTGGCAGAAGAGGCCGACGACTGGTGTGTTGCAACAAGGACTGAAATGGTTCAGGATGGAGAGGCACTGACTTGGGCTAACTTCAGAAGGGCTTTTCTGAGGAGGTACTTTCCTGAAGATGTTCGGGGAAGAAAGGAAATTGAATTTTTGGAGCTTAAGCAGGGCAATCTGACTGTTAGTGAGTATGCTACTAAGTTCACGGAATTGGCAAAGTATTATG
Organism: Vicia faba; assembly: GCA_948472305.1. Classification (NCBI taxonomy): domain Eukaryota; kingdom Viridiplantae; phylum Streptophyta; class Magnoliopsida; order Fabales; family Fabaceae; genus Vicia; species Vicia faba. The sequence goes on from OX451740.1 coordinate 1,109,684,046, forward strand.
CGCACTACAACAATGATGAGGCTGGAGAATTCTCTAAGTGTATCAAATTTGAGAATGGTCTCCGAGATGAGATTAAGCAGGGAATCAGGTACCAGCGTATTCATAGATTTTCTGATCTGGTGGATTGTAGCAGGATCTTGGAAGAAGATATTACCAGGACTAGGTCGTCTCACTCTCGTGGGGCTGTTGATAAAAGAGGAAAGCAACATATGGACCGTGGCAAGCCATATGGTAGAGGTAACCAGAAAGCAGGTGGATGGAAAAGGCCTAGTGGGGGAGATTCTAAGGCTCCTATCAGATGCTACAGGTGTGGTGAGTTTGGTCATCATATTCGGGATTACAAGAGCGATGAGAAGAAGTGCTATAAATGTGGAAAGACTGGTCATTTGTCTAGTGATTGCAAAGGGAAGTCTGTTACTTGTTACAATTGTGGTGAAGAAGGTCACATTCGTCCGCAGTGTCCTAAACCTAAGAAGGACCAGTCAGGTGGAAAAGTGTTCGCTTTGTCTGGATCTGAGACTACTCCAGAGGATCGATTGATTAAAGGTACGTGTTTTATTCATGGCACACCTTTAGTTGCAATTATTGATACTGGTGCAACTCATTCTTTCATTTCTTTAGATTGTGCTGAGAGGTTGAAACTAGACATATCTGATATGCGAGGTAGCATGGTTGTTGATACTCCTGCATCGGGTTCAGTGACAACTTCACTTGTATGTAGGAATTGTCCTATTGAGATTTTTGGTAGAGGTTTCGGTATAGATTTAGTGTGCCTACCGCTTGAACAAATTGATATTATCCTTGGGATGAACTGGTTGGAATTCAACCGGGTTCATCTGAACTGTTTTGCTAAGACGGTGATTTTCCCAGAGGCAGTTGGTGTCGAGGATTTGACTATGACTGCTAGGCAGGTACAAGAAGCAATGGAAGATAGTGCTAATGTGTTTATGTTACTTGCTTCATTAGATGCAACAGGAAAGGTCAGGAGTGGCGATTTGCCAGTGGTGTGTGATTTTCCAGAAGTCTTTCCTGATGATGTTGGTTAGTTACCTCCTGAGAGAGAAGTGGAATTTTCTATAGATTTGATTCCTGGTACGAGACCGGTGTCGATGGCACCATATCGTATGTCTGCATCTGAGTTGGCTGAATTGAAGAGTCAGTTGGAAGATTTACTGGAGAAGAAGTTTATTCGTCCAAGTGTTTCGCCTTGGGGTGCTCCGGTATTGTTGGTCAAGAAGAAAGAAGGTTCTATGAGACTGTGTGTTGATTACAGGCAATTGAACAAGGTAACCATTAAGAATAGGTATCCATTACCGAGGATTGATGATTTAATGGATCAGCTAATTGGAGCCAGTGTATTCAGTAAGATTGACTTGAGATCTGGATATCATCAGATTCGTGTGAAAGCGGAAGATATTCAAAAGACTGCTTTTCGAACGAGGTATGGGCATTATGAATATTCTGTTATGCCGTTCGGAGTTACTAATGCACCTGGTGTTTTCATGGAATATATGAACAGGATTTTTCATCCGTATCTGGATAAGTTTGTTGTGGTTTTTATTGATGACATTCTGATTTATTCCAAGAATGACGAAGAGCATGCGGAACATCTCAGAATTGTGTTAGAGTTGTTGAAAGATAAGAAGTTGTATGCAAAGTTGTCCAAATGTGAGTTCTGGCTGAATGAAGTTAGTTTTCTTGGACATGTGATTTCTAAGAATGGTATTGCAGTGGATCCTACAAAAGTAGAAGCAGTATCTCAGTGGGAAGTGCCGAAGACTGTTTCTGAAATTAGAAGTTTTCTTGGTCTTGCAGGTTATTACAGAAAGTTTATCGAAGGATTCTCAAAGTTAGCATTGCCGTTGACGAAGTTGACTCGTAAAGGACAAGCGTTTATTTGGGATTCTGATTGTGAGAAAGGTTTCCAAGAATTGAAGCGGAGATTGACTAGTGCTCCTATTCTGATTTTGCCGAATCCGGTGGAATCTTTTGTGGTTTATTGTGATGCATCTCTGATGGGATTAGGTGGTGTTCTAATGCAGAATCAACAGGTAGTTGCGTATGCTTCGAGACAGTTGAAGGTCCATGAAAGGAACTATCCTACTCATGACTTAGAGTTGGAAGCAGTTGTGTTTGTCTTGAAATTGTGGAGACATTATCTGTATGGTTCGAGATTTGAAGTGTATAGTGATCATAAGAGTTTGAAGTATCTTTTCGATCAGAAAGAGCTCAATATGAGGCAAAGAAGGTGGTTGGAATTTCTCAAAGATTATGATTTTGGTTTGAATTACCATCCTGGTAAGGCAAATGTGGTTGCAGATGCTTTAAGCAGGAAATCCTTGCATATGTCTATGATGATGGTTCGCGAATTGGATTTAATTGAACAATTCCGAGATTTGAGTTTAATTTGTGAAAGTACTCCGAAGTGTGTTCGTTTGGGTATGTTGAAACTTACTAGTGGTATTCTAGAAGAGATCAGGATCGGGCAGAAATATGATGTTAATTTAGTTGATAAATTGACATTGATCAACCAAGGTCAAGGTGGTGAGTTTAGAATTGATGAAAATGATGTTATGAGATTTGGCGATAGAGTTTGTGTTCCGGATGTTGCAGAAATCAAGAAGAGTATATTAGAGGAAGGACATCGCAGTGGGATGAGTATTCATCCGGGTGCCACGAAAATGTATCATGATTTGAAGAAATTGTTTTGGTGGCCGGGGATGAAAAAGGAAATAGCTGAATTTGTGTATGCATGTTTAATCTGTCAGAAATCAAAGATTGAGCATCAGAAGCCGTCTGGATTTATGCAACCGATGTTTATTCCAAAATGGAAGTGGGATAGTATTTCTATGGATTTTGTATCCGGGTTGCCGAGGACTCCTAAGAATTGTGAAGCGATATGGGTTGTGGTGGATAGATTGACTAAGTCTGCTCATTTTATACCGGTGTGAATGGATTACTCAATGGAGAGATTGACACAGTTGTATATTGAGAAAATAGTGAGTTTGCATGGAGTTCCTTCTAGTATTGTGTCAGATAGAGATCCGAGATTCACTTCGAAATTTTGGGAAGGATTGCAGAAGGCTTTGGGTACTAAATTGAGGTTGAGTTCAGCTTACCATCCTCAGACTGATGGACAGACGGAGAGGACGATTCAATCGTTAGAAGATTTATTGCATGCCTGTGTTTTAGAGAAGGGTGGAGCTTGGGATAGCTATTTGCCATTGATTGAATTTACTTATAACAATAGTTACCATTCGAGTATTGGTATGGCTCCGTTTGAGGCATTGTATGGTAGACGGTGTAGAACGCCTTTGTGTTGGTATGAATCTGGAGAGAGTTCAATAATTGGGCCAGAGATTGTTCAGCAGACTACTGAAAAGATTAAATTGATTCAAGAGAAGATGAGAGCTTCTCAGAGTCGTCAGAAAAGTTATCATGATAAGAGGTGGAAGAATTTAGAATTTAGTGCTGGAGATCATGTGTTTATGAGAGTTACTCCAATGACGGGTATTGGTCGAGCGTTGAAATCTAAGAAGTTGACTCCGCGTTTTATTGGTCCGTTTCAGATTACGGAAAGAGTTGGAGAAGTTGCTTATCGTATTGCTTTACCTCCGAGACTTGCAAATTTGCACGATGTTTTTCATGTTTCTCAGTTGAGGAGATACATTCCAGACCCATCTCATGTAATCCAAGTAGATGATGTGCAGGTGAGAGATAACCTGACAGTAGAAACATTGCCTATGAGGATAGAAGATCGGGAAGTGAAACAGTTAAGAGGTAAAGAGATAGCATTAGTGAAGGTTGCTTGGGGAGGTCCAGCAGATGGAAATATCACTTGGGAACTGGAGAGCCAGATGAAAGAGGCTTATCCGGAACTGTTCGTCTAAGGTATGTTTTCGAGGACGAAAACTCTTTTAGTGGGGGAGAGTTGTAACACCCCAGTTGTAATTATTTGATTTATTTTAATGGGAAAATTATTTTATTGGAGTTAATAAAATAAAAAGAATTATTTATTTTGGAATATTTGAAGAAAATAAAAGAAATAAGAAAATATTGGGTTTTTAAGTTATTAGGCTTGGATGTCGTTAGTAAGAGTGGGGGTGCAAAAGAAATAAGAATATATTTTGGAACTCAAGTTATTTTCTCATTATTCACGATAACACAGAATTTGGGAAATTTGGGAAGCTGAGCTCTGAAGGTGCGAAGAACGAAGAACATCGCTCAAAGAACTCAAGCTGCAATTTGATAAGGTAAGGGGGGCTACTACTCAATTTATATTTGCTTATGGGTTTAGATGCAATTGGTTGGGTAATCGTAGGATAACCCCATTTTCTCTGATGTTCTTAGTGATCGATAACTTTAGGGTCGAATTTCGTTAGAAAAGATTAGGTTCCCTAAAGGTTGTGAATCGATTAAGGAATTAATCCCCATTGTTGATTTAGATCGAAATTGTATGATCGTGATTTTACCTTAGGTGTTCTAGGGATAACCTCAATGTTGTTAGGATTTCCCTAAAGGATGGGTGATATGTAACTTAAGGTCAATTTTAATAAAACTTGTTGTTGATGAAAGAATTGTTGATAAAATAGGATGTTTTAAAAATGAAAATTCTGAGTTTTGATTGATTTTGGAAAATGAGACCTTAAGTGAAATAATGTTGTCCTTAAGATTGGAAATTGACTAACGTAGAAGGGAATTATGTTCCAATTGATGTGTTGCTTTGAGTTATGCATAATTCATGTTGTTATGTACCGCAATGCACGTTTTGGCCGGTATTTTCGCGTTTGGTTGCTGTTCTGAGCCTGCTGCAGGTACAGGAAAAATGTGTACGCGCCCATCAACACGGGCCGTGTTGAACAACACGGGCACCCGTGTTGATCCCCTGTATTGATAAAAAAAATGTGTTTCCAAACACATTTCAACACGACCCGTGTTGATTCACACGGGCACCTGTGTTGATTCCCTGTATTGGCAAAATAATGTGTTTCTGGACACATTTCCACACGGGCAGTGTTGATTTACACGGGCAGTGTTGATCCTCCTGTGTTGGTTCTGAATTTTGTTTTCTGTGCTTTGTTGTGGTGTACAGGAATGATTTTGTTTAATGTGCAGTGTTTGTTAGTTTTGAACATGCTGCTTAATGATATGCATAGTATTGTGGAGGCTTGTGTCTAATAATGTTTGTATGTTATGATACCAACACTATGTGGATTTTATTGTCATGCTTTTAGATAATGTTATCAAGCATGGATTATGATATAACTTGATATGATTGGTTGATGTTTAATAGTATGCTGAGTGATTACATGCTATTCATATCGTGTTGTATTTGATATTGTTGATGTTACATGATATGGTTTATTGATGTTAATAGTATGCTGAGTGTTACATACTGTACATATCATGTTGCATTTGTTAATTCCCATTGTGTGTAATTAACATGGTGGCCAATATACGTGTCCGCGATTTAATGGAACGTTGAGGTGGTAGCCGTGTCCGCGATATAATGGAACGGTGAGTTATCCGTGACCTGAGATTTAATGGGGCGGTAAAATGGTACCACATGCATGGGTGTGTTGCATTACATTGAATATAACATGAATGGATGATTTTCCAATGTTGTATTTAATTGATTGTAGGCATGTATTGTTGCTAAATTGTTAACGATGTTTGATGTTAATTATAAATATGAAAAGTAAGATATTATGAATATATGAATTGTAAAGGTTTTCGTAAACTATGAAACATGCTTACTGTTTGGGTGATGCTTATGGTTTTTCTGAATTGATTGTTATGAACGTATAATCAAATGTATAATTGAGATGCTCACCCTTACTGTTGAATATTTCAGATTGAGGAGCTTCGTTCAGGTGCTTGGCGAAGGCTTGTTGTTTCCAGTTTATTTCCGTTTAAGTATTGTCCGGGTCATGCTCTGATAGTTGTAACTCCGGGAACGTTTGTTTGTCGAGCTGCTTTAGTCAGACTCGTTTATTCCTTATGTTTGTTATAATATGATGTTGATATATTCCAGGTGTTAATCCCTGATGATTTTGAAAATATTATAACATTGGTTTTGTTAATTAAATTATTCCGCTGTGTAAACATGTATGAGTTGCTTCTATGTTATGCATGACAGGAACTTGTTTTTATTAAAACAGAATTGTGACATCCTCGTTAATACATGTACTCTGAAAATATGATTTTAATTAATTGCGAAATTTTATGCGGGGTTTTAGAGGGTGTTACAAAGAGGATTGTCTTTTGATCATGGAGGTCATGGCTTTCGATCCAGGAATGAGATGCCCCCTTCGATCCAGCATACTAATGGGTTTGATCCAGAGAAGGTGTCTCCTTCGATCTGGGATATTATACCTGCAAAAGTAGGTTAGCGAAATAAAATACAGGGCCTGGGTATTGAACCCCAGGCCCTTCGATCCTGCGCTTACTGGGTCTCTTCAGGCTATGTCTGCAGCAAGTGTTAGCAAATGAAGAACATGACCTGGGCTCCAAACCCAGGCCTTTCGATCCTGTCTAGGATGGAAAACCAAAGGCAACAACCAGTAATAATGTGTTATGCAAATATGAGGTTGGATAGTTTACCCTTTCTTACCAGCAGGTTGGACTTTTAATTTGGGCGCTTCCTGGATGTAGGCACCTTCGATCCGGGCACTTCCTAGATGCAGGCACTTTTGATCTGAAGGCTTCTGGGTGTGGGCACCTTTGATCTGAAGGACTGCTTTGGCTTGGAAAATTCTGAAAACCTTTGAAGGATTGTGTGGGCAACGCCTCTCCAATGCTTTTTGTTCTCCTATTGTGTATTTTTTTCGTTGTATATTTGTGTCCTGGAATGTATGCTGGCCTCTGTATTTATAATGGTGTGAGGGGACAGGAAGACAAAGGTTTAAATGACCTTGATTATGTGTTTGACAGCCATGAATGAGAATTTGTAACGTTGGCTAAACACATGGGATCTTGTCCCTTTTTGAATTTTGAATGATATGTACTGGCCTTCGAATGCTCCCTTTCGAATGGGATGATGGCATCCTTCGAATGCTTTTCGAAAGCTTCTTCGAATGAACCCTTTGAATGCCTCTTCGAATGGAACTCTTGGAATTCCAATCGAAGGACAATGTTATAATGCCAATCGAAGTACTTGTCCATAATGCCAATCGAAAGGCTCCTTCAGAACACCAATCGAAGGGTCTTTCAGAATGCCAATCGAAGTGCTTGTCCATAATGCCAATCGAAAGGCTCCTTCAGAATGCCAATCGAAGGGTCTTTCAGAATGCCAATCAAAGTGATCCTTCAGAATGCCAATCGAAATGCTCCTTCAGAATTCCAATCGAAGGGTCTTTCAGAATGCCAATCGAAGTGCTCCTTCAGAATGACAATCGAAATGCTCCTTCAGAATGCCAATCGAAGGGTCTTTCAGAATGACAATCGAAATGTACTTAAAGCACCACTCAAAAATTTTCCTTTTCCTTAGGCAAGAGTTTGTGATCAACCATGCAGGGGGAAGACTTTGGAAAACATGAGAGGGAAAATTTTGGGGTACAACAGGTTCATTTCTTACAGTTAATGACAGGAGAAAGACCACTTCTGGCATGGATTTATTCTTCCAGTTAATGACAGTCGAAAGACCTCTTCTGGTATGGATTTATTCTTCCAATTAATGACAGGCGAAAGACCTCTTCTGGTATGGGTTTATCTCTTCCAGATAATGACAGGCGAAAGACCTTTTTTGGCATGGATTTTGTCTTCTAGTTAATGACAGTTGAAATACCTCTTACGGTATGGGTTCATCTCTTCCAGTTAATGACAGGAAAAAGGCCTCTTCTAGCATGGATTTATTCTTCTAGTTAAGGACAGGAGAAATACCTCTTCTTGTATGGGTTTATCTCTTTCAGTTAATAACAGGAGAAAGACCTCTTCTGGTATGGGTTCATCTCTTCCAGTTAATGACAGGTGAAATACCTCTTCTGGCATGGATTTATTCTTCCAGTTAATCACAGGCAAAATACATCTTCTGGTATGGATTTATCTCTTCCAGTTAATGACAGGAAAAAGACCTTTTCTAGTATGGGTTCAACTCTTCAAGTTAATCACAGGCGAAATACCTCTTCTGATATGGGTTCATCTCTTCCAGTTAATGACAGACTAAAGACCTCTTCTGTTTCAGATTAAATCGACAAAAGATTTATTCTGATACTTCTTCCAGTTGAATTCAACAGTTACTTTGTATGGCATCTATAGCCCCATCTCTGGTGACTCTCCGTAACCTCTCCAAATGGCATCTATAAACCCATTCCTGGTACAATCAACCAACAATGTTACCTCTTGCACAGGAGAATGCAAATATTTGAGCACTTAAGTGTTCAATCATCTTCTACCTTCAAGTCGCGAATGGCGGACAAGCCAATCTAACTCTTCAGGTTTAAGAAGATTGAACAGGGGCAGCTATTGTACCCCAAAATTTTCCCTCCCATTTTCTTCAAAGCATTCTTTCAAGGCTCTTCAAATAGTCAAGACACTCAAGGGTTGACTATTCAAGATGCACCTCCTAGACCAAAGGCCTATAACTAGGGTTTGGATTTTCTAAAATTAATTTTGTTTGAAAAGGTCTAAAGTGGCTTCCATGGTTCTTCTTAGGTCCTCAACAAGGTTAATGTCGAGTTTCAAGCCCTACATCACAAGTTTGCTCAATCAATGGCTAAAATGTTTGAAAATCAACTGTATTGGTCAAAAAGTCAACTATGGTCAACATATAGTCAAACTTCAATATTTTTGGTCAACATCAACAATTTTAAGTGATATTCATCATTTGATCAGGGGTTGATCTTGATTCCTCAAGGAAAGTCCTCATATCATCAAAAGTCAAGAATTGCCAAATTAGGGTTTCCTTAGGAGAAGTCAACTAAACTTTGACTAGGCATAACTTTCACATGCTTCATCAAATTTTCCCCAACCAAAGCCCATTTTGAAGAAAATTCAATTATCTACAACTTTGATTTTACTCTCAAGTACAAAAGCTGCTTCATTTGGAAGATATGTACTCATACATTATAGGTTATTTTCAAAAGTCAACAAAAGACACTTTTTGTCAAGGCAACTTACATCAAGATAATATATTCAAAAGAAAAAATGATCAACATAGAGATTGTATAGGACATCTTGGGCTTTCCAAAAAGTCTAATATCATCTTCAAAAGGTGAAAATTGAACAAGTTATGTGGTGCACAAGTTGAGCAATTTTTAAGAAATGCATTAAATGCAAAATGTACAAGCTTGAAATTTTGGACTTATGACATAACCTTGTGGACTTCAAACATGTCCATGACCGTGCAAAAGACCCTTAAACTCACTCTTACCTTGCCTTGTATTTTCTCATTATTTTATTTACATTTATTTTGTTTTTATTCAAATAAATACAAAATAAATTACACAAAATAACAAATAAGGGATTAAGACATTTGGGCTAATGTGTTGGATCAGCTTTGGTCCTAAGAATTCGTGCAAACAAGTCCAGGTTCATGCAAGGGATCGAAATGGCAAGAATATCCTAAGTTAGGCAATTTTTCAAAATTTGATTTTTATCATGAAACCAAGGTTAATGCCTTGATATTTTACCATGTTTGTCAACCTTGTCCTTCTCTCTATAAATACATAACATTGCAAGCCTAAAAGCACACACATAAGCTGCCTAACAAAACTCTACAAAATTTCACAAAAAAACCTTAAAGTTGCAAATTTCACAAGTGCAATTTCACCCTCTTTAAACCCAAACCAGTGATTAAACATCACTCCTGAGGTTCCTAAGAGTCCTCTCAAATCCATAAGCATTCCCAACTGTGCCCAGAACGACCCCCACGATAATCACCGGTTTGATATGATTTTCTTTGGCTCAATCTATTGAAATATGTATGGTTAATCAATCTAACGCATGCATATATGTTTATGGAAATGATTAGAACAGGTTTAACGTATTACATGTTATCTTAAATGCTTAAATTGCAAGATTCCATTGTTATGGAACAATCTAGAAGCGCGTTTGAACAACATGATGCAGTGATTGTTCATTGAATTTAAGCCTGGATTTGAACTCAGGGGATGATTTTACATGTGATAGGCCTTTTATTTGTTCTTGAATCTCAAAATATTTGCAGGTTCTCATTTTGCTTGATCGGAGAAGACGACCGGAGTTTGACTTTAGAGTCTCTGACTCACGCTAACTCCGACCAAGGGCCTGCATGTCAAAACCCAGCATCCTGATTCGTTCACTCAAAATAATAAGGCCACACCTGGCGCACATTATTTTATTTAAATAATTTTGAAACAAATTCTATAATATAATATTGTGGTTTGTTTGTATCAACGGATGAAACACGCTACCCCAGTGGCAGCACACGTGCACTTAAGGCTGACCCCTGCCTGGTCCTGGGTTCGATCCAGGAAGGGAGCAAGTTTTGTTATTTTTCCCTTTTTTCCTCTAACTATTATTTTGCAGGTAAGCCAGCGCCTGGGCCTTCTCATTTTTAGGCCTAAGCATTTTAGATTCTCACCCCCCTGTTTACTCTTTGCAGTGAGGCCCATTCTTTTTTCTATTTTGTTTTTTTAAAATTTTATTTTTATTTTTAATTAATTTCTTTTAATCATAAAAAATCATAAAATTACAAAAATCACAAAAATAACTAGACTTAGATTTTCATTAATTAAATTAGTTTTAATTAATTATTTTTATTCACTTTCTTTCTTTTATTAATTAATCAATTAGAATTAGGTTTTCCATTAATTTAATCATTATTTATCCTAAACAAAAACAACAAAAATTTCTTTTTGTAACTTAGAAATTTTTTAGGGTTTTCTTCATTCTTTTTGTCTTTCTTTTCCGCGTGTTTAATTATTATTTTTCGCATTATTTTCATAAATTATGTAATTGTCCAAAGGTTGTAATATCTTAATTTAGGACCCTTTACATTTTTCTTTGCCCCATTTTTGGTTTGTAATTCCCCCATCTCGAAGTATTGTAATAGCGTAGATTCAATTTTCCACACTTTATCTTCCGCACTTATATATTTAACTGCTATATGTATGCTTAATAGGATTGTGTAATAGGGTGGGAGAACTGACTTGGGATGTTTTGCATTTGATCGCAATTGTTGCGGTTAGCAAGAGTCGCCATCGACTTTTCTTTTATCCAAAAGGAAAGGTGGAAAAGAACAGGAAAGACCTTTGAGATTATTTTCTTGAGTTCGGGGGGTAGATTATGAAAAGGGAAGGTGTTAGCACCCTTTTCATCCATAGTTATCTATGGGCTCTTAGTTGCTTGCTAGATCACTTGCTTTTGTATGAAAATATGCTTTGTGGTGGTTTTTGAAAGTATTTTTGAAAAGGAACCTTCATTTAGGCAAACTTTGTAATGGTTCTCGTTCGTAAGAACTTATACAAAGTGTTGGACTTTTTGAAAATATTTCATGTTTGGAAAGTGTTTGTTTTGAAAGTGTTTGTTTTGAATGTGAGTAAATATGTTTGTTTTGAAAGTGATCAAGCAACTAAGAACGTTTCTACCTACTCAAAAGTATTTTGTTCATTGCCTCCTTTCCTTTGATATTGCTATCTCACCATTGATTGGTAAGAAACCTTATCATTGGATGTAAAGGGACGGGCTTGGATCATCGTATAGTCATGATAGCAATGTTGTGATATATCTTAGTATTTCTCTTTGAAGGACTAAGATCATTTGAAAGGCAACATTCGTAGCGTCTTTGAGGGACTATGATCTTATATTTTTGATTATTTTTGCTAAGATATCCCACATGCATAACATGGCCATTTTTATATGGCAACAAGTGGAATTACTCTAAGAGTGCATGTGTGAATAGTGTTTTTGATTTGCATGCATTTAATCTTTGATTAGGGTTATCTACTTGTTGATTTTATCTTTCCATACAAACCCTAATTACTAGCATTTATATGAAAGTGATAAATTGCGGAAAGTAAAATTACTATGCTATTACATAACTTAGGGATGGGGGTATACAAATTTACAAATGGGGATTGCAAGAAATTAAACCTAATTATCTATTACAACCATATTGAATAATGTACAAGAATTGAAAAGAATATAACGTGCAAAGATGTAAATGAAAAGGAAATTATTTTTGTTTGGATTTTGTTAGGGGTTTGGTTTTAACCTAATTATCTAAAAGAAAATGATTAATTAAATTAAGAAAATTAAGCCTAAACTAATTAAGAAAAGAAATAAAATTAGAAAGCATTTTTTAGGGTTTTTTAGAAAAGGTCTTAAGTTTAGTCAAAATAATATGGAAATTAATTAATTAAAAGAAACCTAAATTATAAGTTAATTTTAAATAAATAAATAAAATAACTAAACCTAAACCTAATTATTAATTTATTAAGAAAAAGAAATTAAATTAGTTTAAGAAAATACTTTTGTCTTTTTGTTTTTTAGAGGAATAAAATATACATGAATATAAATATATTAGATATATAAATAAATAAACTTTTTTGGATTTTTATTAATAAAAATAATAATAATAATAATAATAATAATAATAAAAATAATAAAGAAAAATAAAATAAAATAAATAATAAAAATAAAAGTCAGGGGGGTTTGAAATGGAATTTGGGAGTTTGTTAGAAAAAACAGATTTTTGAAACCTGGCGCAAATGGTATTTTTTGTAATCAGAAAAAATAAAATAAAAAAGGTTGGGCCTATATTGTAAATGGAAACAGGGGGTGAGGAGAAGAAAAAATTGGAAAAGCCCAGTTCTGGAGGCCCAGGCGCTGGTTGCTTGCAAAAAAAGAAGAAAAATATGGAAAAATACAACAAAAGGCAGCGTTGGGACTTGAACCCATGATCTTGACAAACGCGCACTGCCTTTACCACTGGGGTGGTTGTACATCAGTTATATTAAATGAAATCATAAATATATAATGCAAAATAAGTCCTAGAAATGACTTTATCTTCAACCTCCAGCCATGGTTCCTGTAACTCACTCATTTCACATCCATTCACAAAACTTCCAACATCAAACTTATTTGAAATTTCACCACGATTCTGAATATGTAAATAACTTAAGCTAATTCTCAAAGATGAGCAAGAATTTCTAAAATACCAAATTCTGACCTAACTTTTTTCAGAGATTCAAACCTAAAATTCTCTAAGCTCGGGCAATATAAATGAAAATTATGGACATGTACAGCTTCAGGGCAATGATATCTACATTTTATCTTCACAAATCAGAATCAATGATGCTTGTATGAAGATATAGAAGTTCAGAAAAAAATACCTCAAAACTGGAAATCGTGAAATGAGTTTGAGCTGCTTTTAAGGAGTTGTGATGATAAGGTTAGCTTCCTCAAGTTCCCAGGAAGCTAATGCAATGCCTAGCTTGAGCTATGGATGGCTGGAATGGTCTGGAGATTTCAACATGCAGACTCTGTTTTTTTGGTTATTGAGGTTGATGAAATGGTGTTACAGTTCCAGATTAAGGACATGGATTGATTATATTTGAGGTATAGAAGCTTTGCAAATGAATTTAAGGGAAAACACACGAGGGAAATGAGAGATACAAGTTCAAGGTCAAAACTGTGGATCAATGTTGTTTTTGAGCAATTTCTAGTTTGTGAGTGTTTGAAAGAATTTCAGAGTCTTAGCATTCGTGTGTTAGCTTTCAAATAGTATCTCTATTTATAAGCAAAAGGTTTTGTGTTCTACAACAAGTCAGAATTTGAATTTATATGTTTAAACTCAACATGTGATTTTCTTGACAAAACAAGTTTCCATGCCTTTGTACTTGCTATTGTAGAGTGGTTGAACATTAAACAAGCTTGCTTCTGACTTTTTGGATGGAGTGTAATTAAAGAGAACAAGTTAGGAGCTCAAGAAGCTGACTTTGTGCATAAAGCTTGCTTTACAAGAATGGAAATGGTGACTTTCTCCCTAAAATGGAAAAATGCTTTGGACAATGCTTGAATCAATTGGACAATTGATCCATCAGTTGTGTAAAAATTAAATTAAGGAGTGACAAACAAGTTTAAAGCCTGCAAAGTGAGGATTATGCAGCATGGCTATGGATTGGATCAAATGTTCATCATGAAAATGACTTGAAAAACAAGTTTGAAACCCTAACTTCTTGCCTTAGATTCTCTTAGCTCAAGTATGATCTCAATGAGTTCTTGGACATTTTGGAAAGCTTGTCACATCCTCTACAACCTTTATGTTGGACATTTTTGAAGAATAAATTTGTAACTAGGTGAAAGGTTTCCATCAAGTTAAGTCAAAATCCTGCCTAACTAGGGCAAAATTTCACTAAGTCTTTTAAGTTTCATGAACATGACTTCACAAATTCATAACTTGAAATCCAATCATTTCTAGAAAAATTTCCACCCTACAATGTTTTATATCTCATTGAGATCTACAACTTTAAGTTGTAAGTTTTCCTTGAATCATCTTGCATCATGGTGGAAATTTGGCACAAAGTTGTGAAAAAATGTGAACTTTCCAACACAGAAAAAATTCTAAGTCTTGGAAATTTGACTTTTCAAAGATGAATTTTCAATTTTCAATTACTTGATGAACAAGTTTCATATTTTTACATGTCTTGATGAATTGTAATATTTGAAACTTGATTTTGATCAAAAATTCAAAGTTTGACTTTTCAGTGTACAGTTGACTTTTCATCAGTTGACTGAAATTCAATTATCAATCAATTGATCTTGAGAAAATTTTTGAGCCACACCATTAGGTCAAAATGATTCATTTTAATCCTTGAGATCATGTCTTAAAACAATAAGTCATTTGTTAGGTCAAAAGTCAAAAATTGAACCTCCTCAGTCAAAACCCTAATTTTGACCATTTTGCCATTTTGATGTTGTGATCAAATTTATTGAGTAATTATGATACAAACTTGATCAATTGACATATATGAGTTTATAATGTTGATATGGATAAAAAATTATGAAGTTTGACTGCCAAATGACCACGGTTGACTTTTTCCCAATACAACTTATTTTAGGTCAACTGATCAATGGACTGAGCAAAAATGTGATCCAAGCCTTGAAACTTGACATGAGCAATATTGAGGGTAAAAATTGATCAATGAAAGTCATATGGATCCTTGAAAGTCCAATTGTCCTTGTGAAAACTTAAACCCTAATTTTCAGTTGTCAGTGCTTGAGGAGGTGTCTTGAGCTGATCAAACCTTGTGCAGTCTTGAATCAATGAAGATCTTATGAGAGATATATTGAGAAATGAGAGGGAAAATTTTGGGGTACAATAGCTGCCCATGTTCTATCTTCTTAAACTTGAAGAGTTAGATTGGCGGATCCGCCATTTGTGACTTGAAGGTGGAAGATGATTGAACACTAGAGTACCCGGAAATTTGCACTCGAAAATGTATTGGGAATGAGCTTATAGATGCCATTTGGAGGAATGATGGTAAATACTGGAAGAAGTATCAACACAAATCTTTGGTCGATTTATACTAAAACTTGATGTTTTACCTATGGAAAAAAGGGTTAGTTAAATGCATATGTATGCATGGCATTCAAAAGATAAATGAGATTGTACTAAATGCATTTCGTATGTATATGCTATGATGTATGAATGTGGGATGCATATTTTTCCGGGAAAATAAATCCATGACTACTGCTGAGGAGTTCTGGGAAGCTGAATCCCGAATTGCTAATGAGGATGAAGAATATATATATCTTAAAACTTTGTTGACAGAATGCTTCTACCGGGATTATCTCTTGAATGTTAGATGTTATCTGGTCAGATCCAAGTTTCAAAACTTTCTGAGGCTTCACAGAAATACACGGTAACTTACTTGGGAAGGATAAATTAACTATTATCTGGTCGGATTCCAGGCTTCACAGAAAATTTCTTGGAATTAAACTGTTATCTGGTTGGATCCAGACTTCCCAGTAACTTGAAGTGGTAGTTATTATCTGGTCAGGTCCAGGCTTCATAGTGACTCATTCGGGATTGTAGCTAGTTGTTATCTAGTAGGGTCTAGGCTTCACAATAACTTGTTTGAATAGATGAAGTTGAATTGATATCTGGTCGGATCCAGGCTTCACAGTAACTTAATGACATTAAAAGGCTATCTGCTCAGATTTCAGGCTTTGCAGATTTCTGAGGTGGATGAAGTTAGTTACTATCTAGTCTGGTCCAGGCTTCACAATAACTTTCTAGGGTAGAGGCTAACTGTACTGGGGAAAAGAAGTTAAACCCTTGTCTGGTTGAGTCCAGGTTCTTCAATATCTTGAAGAGTTAAACTATTATCTGGCTGGGTTCGGGCTTCATAGTATCTGGAGAAGTTACACTATTATCTGGTCGGGTCCAGGCTTCAAAGTTACTGAAAGTTGTACTAATATCTGGTCGGGGCAAGGCTTCATAGTATTTGAAAATGGTACTATTATCTGATCGGGGCCAGGCTTCAAAGTTACTGAAAGTTATACTAATATCTTGTCGGGGCCAAGCTTCATAGTTTTTTTGAAAATTGTACTATTATCTGGTCGAAGCCAGGCTTCATAGTATTTGAAAAGGTTACACTATTATATGGTCGGGTCCAGGCTTCATAGTGACTAAAAGTTGTACTACTATCTGGCCGGTACAGGCTTCATAGTATCTTGAACGAACGAAGTTGACTGTTATCTGGTCGGATCCATGCTTCACAACAACAACTTACTGAAGTTAAAACTGTTATCTGGTCGGATTCCAGGCTTCACAATAACTTTTGGAGATAGCAATGACTTTGTTGATGACTTTAGTGAGGGTTAGAGGTTGTGGCCCTCTGATTGGTAATAGTCTGAAAGGTAAACTAAAGTTGGAGAGGATAGACTATGCTGGGGAATTTTTTTGTTTGTTGATTGTTTGTATGTTGTTTGTTGTTTGTTGGGGAAATAAAACCTGTTGATGAACTGCTGGCGAGGTGAGTTTTTTTTAGGAAGAGATCCATAAGGCTTCTTCTTTTAGGACTAACTTAGTTGGGGAGAGAACTGTCAAGAGATTGAAACTCAGGTTGGGAATCAACCTATGCAAAGAGACTTTGTGGGTAACTCTATTAAGGGAAAGGTTTATTATAGCCGTCCTTGTAGGGATAATGCTAATGAGATAACTTTGTGGGGTTATTCCATATATATTAAAGAGATTCTTACTGCTACTTGGCAGGACACATGTTCCAAATAGTTTTAATTATGTTCACATGCATATGTTCGTTCAATTTTAGTCATTGGACATTTTTGCATTCAAAACAAAAACAGAAAGTTTAGACTTCAAAGTATATTTGTATTGATATTTTGCCCGTGAATAGGCGTTTTTGTACAAAGAGACGGAGATCATAGTACGAGGAAATCATCGAAAGGAAAATGAAAATTGATAACAAAAACAAATAGCTATGTGGAAATGATTTCATTGCATTCCAACTCTACTATTTCCCCAATGTCTTCGAACGTCCCTTGACATTGACAGAAGTTGATTAGATTGATCTTGGACCGTTTGAACTCGGACCTTGGTAATGAAGTCGATGGTGGTGATTCCACGAGACATAGTCATACACTTTCAATCCTTAATTTTTGCCTGGAATGCCTTTTCGAGTTTTCAGCCCACCAGGATACCCATTTTTTCCCAAGTCGCCCTTTCGGGTTTTCAACTTGCCGGGTGTACAATCTTTTGCATATATCCCTAATTTTTTCCCAAACCTTTTAGTTTTCCGGGATGCCCTTATTTTTGCCTAGGTGTGTCAACCTAACGGGTCCTTTATACGTAGTATTTTTTAATTATGTCTGCATTCACAGGATGTTGGAAGTCTTCGCCATCCATGGTAGTCAGCATCATGGCACCACCAGAGAACGCTCTCTTGACAATAAATGGTCCTTCGTAGGTGGGATTCCATTTGCCCCTGGGGTCGCCTTGTTGCAGAATGATGGGCTTTATCACCAAGTCACCAGCTTGATATACTCGAGGCTTGATATTTTTGTTGAAAGCCTTAATCATGCGCTTTTGGTACATCTGACCATGATAAACGACAACCAGTCTTTTTTCATCAATCAAGTTCAACTGATCCAATCTTGTCTGAATCCACTCATCTTCGCCTAGGCCTTCCTCATTCATAATCCTTAGTGAGGGAAGCTGAACTTCCACTGGCAAAATAGGTTCCATGCCATAGACTAAAGAAAAGGGAGTTACCCCAGTTGATGTTCTAGTTGAAGTGTGGTAGCCATGAAGAACAAACGGTAACATCTCATGCCAGTCCTTGTAGGTCACTGTCATCTTCTGCACAATATTCTTAATGGTTTGTTGGCCGCTTCGACTATGCCATTCACTTTAGGTCTATAAGGAGAAGAATTGTGATGCTTGATCTTGAACTGGGTGCAAAGTTCGGTAATCATAGCATTGTTGAGGTTAGTCCCATTTTCGGTGATGATCCTTTCGGGGATACCATAGCGGCAGATAAGGTTATATTTGATGAATCTGGCTACGACGTTCTTAGTGACTGAGGCAAATGAGGCGGCTTCGACCCATTTGGTGAAATAATCGATGGCGACAAGAACGAAGCGATATCCATTGGAAGAAGTGGGTTTTATCTCCCTAATCATGTCAATGCCCCACATTGCAAATGGCCATGGAGCAGTCATGATGTTCAGAGGGATAGGAGGCACATGGACCTTTTCAGCATAGATTTGGCATTTGTGGCAAGTTCTTGAGTGTTGATGGAAATCAACCTCCATTGTTGACCAATAGTAACCAACTCTTAGGATCTTCTTGGCCATAGTATTTCCGCTTGAGTGAGTCCCAAAGAGACCATCATGCATGTCTTCCATAATTTCCTCTACCTCCTACTTGTCCACACATCAGAGTAGAGTAGAATCATGGTTGCGTTTGTACAAGATTCCATTACTTAGGAAGAATTTGGCTGAAAATATTCGTAAGAACTTTGTCATTGATGGAAGCTCCTTCGAGATACTCTTGTGCTTCAAGGTATCTTTTCACCTCATGATACGATGGCTTTTGTGTCAGTATCGAGATCATAGTAGTGTGAAGGTTTATCGAATCTCTCAATTGTAATCATAGGAGCTCCATTGTCCCATTTGACCTTGAACATATAAGACATTGTGGCCAAGGTGTTAGCCAGCTGATTTTCCTCCCTAGGGAAGTGTTCGAAGGTGATCTCTTCAAAGTAAGGAATCAGAGATAGAATAAGCTCCTTGTAAGGAATGAGATTAGGATGCTTAGTGTCCCAATATCCTTTTACTTGGCTAATCACTAGAGCAGAATCCCCAAATACATTCAAATGCTTGATCCTCAAATCAATGGCAGCCTTCAGACCCAAAATGCATGCTTTGTACTCAACCATGTTGTTCATGCAATCGAAGCATAGTATGGCAATGAAAAGAGTGTGGAAACCTTCAGAGGAGATGATGAAATCACCTATTCCGTTACCCAAGGAGTTGGAAGCCCCATCAAAGACCATAGTCCATCAGGATCCTTGTTCAAGTCCGTCATACAAGCCAGGTTTCGCGTAGTCGGTCACCAGCATGATGTTCTCATCCGGGAAGTAAAAGTTCATAGATTGATAATCATCAACAACTTGATGGGCCAAATGATATGCTAATATGCTTCCTTTGATGGCCTTTTGTGTTGTGTATTGAATATCGTATTCAGTCAAGATCATTTTCCATCTAGCTATCGGTCCGGAAAGAGCAGGTTTCTCGAAGATGTACTTGATTGGGTCCATCTTAGAAATCAACATAGTGGTATGAGTCAACATAGTGGTATTAGTCAACATATACTGTCTTAGCCGGAGAGCAGCCCATGACAGAGCGCATCAAGTTTCTCGAGCAGTGAATATCTGGTTTCACAGTCGGTAAACTTTTTGCTCAAGTAGTAAATAGCATGCTCTTTTCGGCCAGACTCGTCATGTTGGCCCAACACACACCCCATAGAATTTTCTAGCACTGTCAAGTACATGATCAAGGGTCTTCCTTCAACTGGAGGAATTAGGATAGGAGGTTCTTGTAGATATTCTTTGATTTTGTCGAAGGCAGCTTGGCATTCATCATTCCATCTGACTACTTGATCTTTCTTCAAGAGTTTGAAGATTGGCTCACAAGTAGCAGTCAAGTGAGATATGAAGCGGGCGATGTAATTAAGATGACCCAAGAATCCTCTAACTTCCTTTTCAGAGTGGGGGACTGGCATTTCTTTGATGGCCTTTACCTTGGCAGGATCGACTTCGATGCCTTTACCACTGACAACAAGACCTAGAAGCTTTCCAGATCGTACTCCGAATGTGCACTTATTAGGGTTCAACCTCAACTTGTACTTTCTCAGCCTCTCGAATAGCTTATATAGGTGACTGAGATGCTCCTCTTCGGCTTGTGACCTTGCAATCATATCATCCACATATACCTCTATCTCATGATGGATCATATCATGAAACAAAGCTATCATAGCCCTTTGATATGTTGCCCCTGCATTCTTTAATATGAACGACATGACCTTGTAGCAAAAGGTGCCCCATTACGTAACAAAAGTGGTCTTCTCCATGTCTTCGGGAGCCATCCTAATTTTAATATAGCTTAAGAAACAATCCATGAAAGAGAAGACTTTATGTTGAGCAGTGTTATCGACCAAGACATCAATATGAGGTATAGGAAAGTCATCCTTGGGGCTTGCCCTATTCAGTTCCTTATAATCTATGCACATACAAACTTTTCCATCTTTCTTTGGTACTGGAACCACATTTGAAACCCATTGGGGGTAAGATGTCACAGCTAGGAATCCGACATCAAATTGTTTCATCACTTCAGATTTTATCTTTTCAGACATGTCAGGCCTCATGCGACTGACTTTTTGTTTGACAGGAAAACAATCTTCCTTTGTCGGTAGACGATGAACTTCAATGTCAGTATCCAACCCTGGCATATCTTCATACAACCAAGCAAACACTTCCACATAGTCATGCAATATCTGAACCAATCTGCTCTTGACACTGCTTTTCAGGTTAGCGCCGATCTTGACCTCTTTCTTGTCTGTCTCGGTACCTAGATTGATGACTTCAACTGACTCTTCGTGCGAATGAAAAGCTTTTTCCTCTTGTAATAGAAGTCTGGCTAGTTCTCCTGGTATTTCACAACCTTCCTTGGCTTCGTCTTCGACTTGGTTAATTGGACGTTCAAAGTCATAGTCGGTAATAGTAGAGTCATTGGCAATGAGATCCGGAGTGGATGAGGACCTGCAAGAGTGTGTGTGTGTGCATGTAAGATACATGGCTATTTTGAAAAACGTATTTGAAGAAAAAGAAAGACAATGAGCACACAGATTTGAATGCAAAATTCCAATGATTTGTATTGAATGATCATATGATAAAATGAACATAGATAAAACCCTTGACAAATGGACCATAGTGCCCCGGGCCAGACATATGGCTTAAAAGTCATTGTTTAATATTACAGACAAAATGTTCTTGAATTAAAATAAAGCAATAAACAAGTGATTACTCCTCAATGAAGGAGATGGGAACGAAGTCCATTGCTTTCCAATTGTTGAGCTCCGTTGTAGTAGGATATACCCATTCTTCAAATGCGCATTCATCATCAGAATCACCCACAACTTTAACTTCATGACTTCCAATACGGAGAGGGGGCTTCCCTGCACGAGCGCGCCTCACTTCTTTTTGAGCCTTGATAGTGAAACCCAAACCACATTCTTCTGCTTTGAATGGGATCTTGAGGAGTTTCCCCCCAAGTATCACAGCTTCCTTCCTCGACTGTAGCACGAGCATCTTTAAATGAAACCATCTTTGGCACGACCTTAACAGCTTTGGACACATCAGAAGAACATTTGGCAGTAGCAACCATTAGTGGTACAACTTCATATTGACACGGGGTCTCTATAAATTCGCCATCCATCTCCACATATCTGAAAGAGTTGAGGTGGCTTACCATGAACTCCTCCTCACCACAGACAATGACAATTCTTTCTTTGATCGGATATTTGAGCTTTTGATGAAGAGTTGATGTTACTGCCCCTTCTCCATGGATCCAAGGGCGACCCAACAGGCAGGCGTAGGCAGGACGAATATCAATAATGTAGAAAGTAGAGTTTAAAATCTGTGAGCCCACCTTGATCAGGAGATCCACCTCTCAATGAACTGTCCTTTTGGACCCACCGAAAGCCCTCACAATAATATTACTTGGTTTCAAAACTAGTCCTTCATAGTCTAAACGGTCCAAAGCTCCCTTGGGTAGCACGTTTAAAGAAGAGCCAGTGTCAACCAGAACATGTGCTAGGGTAGTCCCTTTACATTCAAAAGAAACATGCAGAGCTTTGTTATGGTTCTTTCCAAGTGGTGACAGATCAACATTCGAGAACCCCAAACCATTATCAGCCGTCAAGCTTGCCACACAATTTTCAAACTGGTCAGTCGTGGTCTCATGAGGGACATGAGCCTTCTTCAAGAATTTGATTAATGCTCGAGCCTGAGGGTCGGAACAAAGTAGCATAGATAACATGGAAATCTTGGAAGGGGTTTGCCCCAACTGCTCCACAATCTTGAAATCACTCCTTTTTATAATTTTCAAGATCTCATCCATTTCTCGAGCGGAAGGTTCTCCATCAGTAATGTCTTTTGCGGGTATTTCCGTATCGACAGGCTCAACAACTTTCTCTTTTCCCCTTGTGTCGGTACTTGGCTTAGCAGTGGTGATACGGACAGGCGCCTTTGTAACAATTGGTGGTGAGATGTTGGGTGAAAAGATTCTCCCAGTTCTGGTCACCTTACTAGAGCCAGTAATGTTACCAATGTCATATGCTTTGCTTTCTTCAATCCAAGCATCTTGCTTTATTCCATGGTAAAACACCATAGTTCCATGGCACTGCTTTGTTGGAAGAGTACGGAATTAATCTGAGAGCGGTAATTATCAGAGGAGAAACAGTCGGTTCATTTGAAATATTGATAGGACCCTTGGAGGAGATCCTAAGAGGCTTGTTTCAGATAGTTATGATAGAGAGATCTTCAATCTTATTGGTCAACCTTTTGGCGGACAGAATCTTCTCAAATAGGATCTCATGGCTATTCATCAGGCATTGAATGCCTTCCTTCAGCCATTTGTATCCATTAAGTTGTTTGGCATAGAAATCGCAATCCTTCAGACAACCAGGGAAAATCCCAACTTTCAACAGATTCTTTTTTATAGTGGTTAACAGAGTAGTCAAGTCTTTGACGGAGGAAACAAAAATGGTGTCTTAAACAGCATTGACACCCTTGCCATGATTTGGCATAGGCGTGGTGATTACATTCGGAGTTGGAGGAGGATCAAATTCAATGGTCTTGTTGTCTATTAAGTCTTGAATTTTATTCTTCAGTGCCCATCATTTGTCAGTCTCATGCCCGAGACTATTTGAGTGATATGCACACTTAGCATTTGGATTGTATTTAGGTGAAGAGGTATCTGGATTGGCCGGAGGATCACGCATTGTCACAAAATTAGCCTTTAGCAGGTGTTGTAAGGCTTGGGATAGTGACATGCCTATCCTTATGAATTTTCTTTGCAGAGGCTCAAACTGTTGATGATTGGCAGATGGTTTTTGAGCAGGAGTTGGATTGGAAATCCGGACAGCATTAACGAATTGGCGATCATCCTTCTTGGTATGGGCCCTTTCCCCATACACAACATTGATTTCTTTCTTCGTGGTAAAAGGTTTATTTACAGGATTGGAGGTGGAGGCAGATGTTATGGGAATCTTCCCAATTTTGATACCGCTTTCAACTATTTCACGGGTTAAGATCAGCTCCGTGAAACCGGATGAAGAAAAACCAACCAACAAGTTGAAAAATGGATCAGATAAAGTGCCCATAAACATATCAATGTGCTCCCTATCAGTCAAAGGTGGTTGAACCCTATTGGCAAGGTCTCTCCACTTTTGGGCGTACTCTTTGAACCCTTCATTCTTCCCTATTGTCATGTCTTGCAACTGAACTCTTGTCGGCTCCAAGTCGGCATTATACTGGTATTGGTCGTAGAAAGTGGTGGCTAAGTCTTCCCATGTATGGATACGGGAACCATCCAATTGGTAAAACCACTCTAGTTGCGTCCCATCCAAACTTTCTTGAAAAAAGTGAACCCATAGTTTCTTGTCAGTGGTGTGCGGTTAAATTTTGCGCACATAAGACTTCAGGTGATGTTTAGGGCAGGAAACCCAATCGTATTTAGCAAAGACTAGTATCTTGAATTTGTGGGGAATGACAACCCCAGATATTAAACCCAAATCATCAAAATCCAAACGGGGACGGCTTGAATCTCAACAGCCTTCAATCTATCTTCTAGCTGCTTGTACTTAACATCGACAGGAGGATACTGCTCGTCAAAATAATCATCATCATCAGATGCTTGATTATTGATACACCCAGCCTGGGTACTCCTTAATTCTTCAATTTGATTCTCATCTTCCTCAGACGAGTCTTCCACTGCCGGTATCTGACGGACTGGTTCTCTGAACCTTCTAACCGTGTTGACTAAAGCTTTCCTCTTTGGTTTCTTTTTGGCTGCCAACAATGCCACCAGAACTTGTTTCCCTTTCGCCAGGGTCAACAGAGTCTCTTGAAACTGGTTGTTTTGTGCTTGCAGGTATTTCACTGTTTTCTTGATATTCATCTTACTGAAATAAACAGCAGAGAGATAAGGAAACCTGTCATGGAAAACCTGTTATGTTATGATGCATGGAAGATGTGTATGCAAATGATTTCAAGGATTTATGAATTTAAATTTGTATAGATAAAAAATGAACAAACGTCAAATTCCATTAATTAGTTCAAAATGATTACAACATGCCTCTTGGGCTTACAAAATAAATCACTAAGATAAAAAGGTCGAACGCATCCTCTTCGGCGCAAGGTAGGCGTTCAAGCTTTGTTCTTCATGTAGTTGCTTTGTAAGCTCTAAAACACTTTTCTCACTCGCATATCACTGAGCTTCGAAAGTGTCTTGTTCTTCCTTTAGCTGAATCCAACTCTTTTGCAAGTCTTCAAGAGAAGTAGGCATGTTGGGATGGAGGACAGTATACTGGACCTCTTCTTCAGTAACAGGATCCATGATAACTGGTAGGATGGAGGGGTAAGGCATCATGAGTTTCTGAGCACGAGCTCGCACCCACCTAAGATAAGGTTCAAAAGGAATATAATTATTGCATCCCAGTGCCCACTATCTGCTTAGTTTACCATCATCCAAGCTCATGTAAACCTTTGACGGTAGCCTTGATTGTCGCTCTCGTAATCAAATACCACTCCTTGGATGAGCATATCATGAAGAACATCTCTTCGGGTGTAACCAAATTTTCGCAAGTCTAAGCAAGGGTTTTAAGTTATATCTCTCCTAATGCCAAGTAGAGGGACATTAGGGAATTCCCCATAACAGTCAATGATAGAAGTATCCGCCAAGGATCTCAAACACCAATGGATATCAGAGTGGGTGAGGGACATCAAACTTTGAGACCTTGTCAATCTTTGCTAGTTCTTCATTGTTGATCGAGGTAAGTGTGAAATAAAGTACCTAGCAAGTAGGGGAATACAACACAAGAGATTACCTCTTTTCTTCATGGTGCGGGTATGGAAACATAGAAAGATGTCTCCCAGCAAGGTAGGTATAGGATTACGATAGAGAAAGATTATGATGGCATTCACATCTATGAATTGGTTTGAGTTGGGAAATAGAACCAAACCATAGATGAGAAGGGCTAGGACATCCTCAAAGGCTTGAAAATCGAAATCTTCCTAAAATGAACGATCCTTCTCCAATAAGAACTTGGATAAGAACCCTTGAACCCCGCTTCTTTTCTCCCAATTTGCTACAATGTCAGCCCTCTTCAGATGCAGGGCTTCGGAAATGACTTTAGGTTTTGGAATCCCTTCTAAACTGGTGAACGGTGCTTGATCAAGCACGGACACTCCTTATAGCAAAGATAATTCTTCTAGTGTTGGCACTAACTGATAGTCGGGGAAGGTGAATCAATGATGCATGGTATCAAATAATTGGAAGAGTATGCACATCATCTCTTCTTGCAAATTGGAAGTAGCCAATTTGAGGAGTCAACCATACTTCTTGGTGAAAGAAGAGTCTTCAGGTACCCTTGATGCTAACTCTTGGAGTTGAGGGTGTGCTTTCACAAAGTTGATTATAATGGTATTTCTTCGGACATATTTCATGGCCTACAAAACAAAAACAAAGATAAATTCCTAAATCCTTGAAATGGTTAGTGAGAATGTATATGATGTTATGATGTTTATTATGTTATGTACAAGTAAGCATATACACACAAGGCATACAAGTCCTTAGGTTTATGCTTGCACGGAGTTTGTAAGTAAGTATCCTCTTGAAGTTTTAGTTGGCTCAAACCTATCCTAGTAATAGTAACCAGGTTCTAAAGGGTCTCAGTATCACTGACCTTTGTTTTAGGAATTGTCTCAGCACAATCAATCTTTTCTTGCGGCCGAGATATCCAAAAAGTTCAATCTCAATGAGTGTAGTATCGAGTATCAACCAATTTTCAGCTTTCCACCAAAACCGGTTATCTCACTACGACCTAATGACCAAGTTGTTCAATTAAGGTTTTAAAGTCAGTTAGAGTTCATGATGCCACTCAGCGGCCCCGTATTCTCCTTGCTTCAACACAAGGGATATCGGTACCCACAAATGCGTCACACTAACATAGCCATTGTTTCAACCATATCAGTCTACGCCGTATAGTTTCCACAATCTATTGTTTCAACCATATCGGTACCCAGATCTGGGTAGAGGATCAATGTAACCCCAAACAAGGAACCAAAAAGTAAATCAAGCAAGTCAAACAATGAAAGTAAGTAAAGGTGATCTTAGCCCTAAGGTAACCCCACTTTTAAAAACTCCCCAGTAGAGTCGTCAGTTTTGTAATACGGTTGGAGAACTGACTTGGGATGCTTTGCGTTTGATCGCAATTTTTGCGGTTAGCAAGAGTCGGCATCTACTTTTCTTTTATCCAAAAGGAAATGTGGAAAAGAACAGGAAATACCTTTGATATTATGTTCTTGAGTTCGTGGGGTAGATTATGAAAAGGGAAGGTGTTAGTATCCTTTTCATCCATAGTTATCTATGGGCTCTTAGTCTCTTGCTAGATCACTTGCTTTTGTTTGAAAATATGCTTTGTGGTGGTTTTTGAAAAGGCGCATTTGTTTAGGCAAACTTTGTAATGGTTCTAGTTCATAAGAATGTATACAAAGTGTTGGACTTTTTGAAAATATTTCATATTTGGAAAGTGTTTGCTTGTTTTGAAAGTGTTTGTTTTGAAAGTGAGAAAGGATGTTTGTTTTGAAAGTGAGCAAGCAACTAAGAACGTTTCTACCTACTTAAAAGTCTTTTGTTCATTACCTTCTTTCCTTTGATATTGCTATCTCACCATTGTTTGGTAAGAAACCTTATCTTTGGATGTAAAGGGACGGGCGTGGGTCATTTTATAGTCATGATAGAAATGTTGTGATATATCTTAGAATTACTCTTTGAAGGACTAAGATCATTTGAAAGGCAACATTTGTAGCGTCTTTGAGGGGCTATGATCTTGTATTTTTGATTGATTTTGCTAAGATATCCCACATGCATAACATGACCATTTTTATAAGGCAACAAGTGGAATTACCCTAAGGGTTCATGTGTGAATAGTGTGTTTGATTTTCATGCATTTAATCTTTGATTAGGATTATCTACTTGTTAATTTCATCTTTCCATACAAACCCTAATTACTAGCATTTATATGAAAGCAATAAATTGAGGAAAGTGAAATTACTATGCTATTACATCACTTGAGGATGGGGGTATACAAATTTACAAATGGGGATTGCAAGAAATTAAACCTAATTATCTATTACAACCATATTGAATAACGTACAAGAATTGAAAAGAATATAATCTGCAAAGATGTAAATGAAAAGGAAATGATTTTTGTTTGGATTTTGTTAAGGGTTTGATTTTAACCTAATTATCTAAAAGATAATAATTAATTAAATTAAGAAAATTAAGCCTAAACTAATTAAGAAAAGAAATTAAACTAGAAAGCATTTTTTAGGGTTTTTTAAAAAAGGTCTTAAGTTTAGTCAAAATAATATGGAAATTAATTAATTAAAAGAAACCTAAATTCTAAGTTAATTTTAAATAAAAAAGAAAATAACTAAACCTAAATCTAATTATTAATTTATTAACAAAAAGAAATTAAGTTTGTTTAAGAAAATATTGTTGTCTTTTTGTTTTTTAGAGGAATAAAATATACATGAATATAAATATAGTAGATATATAAATAAATAAACTATTTTTGGATTATTATTAATAAAAATAATTATAATAATAATAATAAAGAAAAATAAAATAAAATATAAAAATAAAAGTCAGGGGGGTTTGAAATGGAATTTGGGAGTTTGTTAGAAAAAACAAACAGACTTTTGAAACTTGGCCCAAATGGTGTTTTTTGTAATCAGAAAAAATAAAATAAAAAAAGGTTGGGCCTGTGTTGAAAATGGAAACAGGGGGGTGAGGTGAAGCAAAAATTGGAAAAGCCCAGTTGTGGAGGCCCAGGCGTTGGTTGCTTGCAAAAAAATAAGAAAAATATTGAAAAATAAAACAAAAGGCAGCGCTGGGACTTGAACCCATGACCGTGACCATAAACGCGCGTTGCCTTTACCACTGGGGTGGTTGTACATCCGTTAAATTAACTGAAATCATAAATATAAAATACAAAACAAGTCCTAGAAATGAATTAATCTTCAACCTCCAGCCATGGTTCCTGTAACTCACTCATTTCACATCCATTCACAAAACTTCCAACATCAAACTTGTTAGAAATTTCACCATGATTCTGAATATGTAAATAACTTAAACTAATTCTCAAAGATGAGCAAGAATTTATAAAAGTTACAAATTCTGACCTAACTTTTTTCAGAGATTCAAACCTAAAATTCTCAAAGCTCAGGCAATATAAATGAAAACTGTGGACATGTATAGCTTCAGGGCAATGATATCTACATTTTATCTTCACAAATCAGAATCAAATGATGCTTGTATGAAGAGATAGAAGTTCAGAAAAAAATACCTCAAAACTGGAAATCGTGAAATGAGTTTAATCTACTTTCGATGAGTTGTGATTATCAGGTTAGCTTTCTCAAGATCCCAGGAAGCTAATGCAATGCCTAGCTTGAGCTATGGATGGCTGGAATGGTCTGGAGAAGTCAACTTGCAGACTCTATTTTTTGGTTATGGAGGTTGATGAAAATGGTTTTACAGTTCCAGAATAAGGACAGGGATGGATTACATTTGAGGTATAGAAGCTTTGAAAATGAATTTGAGGGAAAACGCGCGAGGGAAACGAGAGATACAAGGTTAAGGTCAGAACTGTGTATCAATTGTGTTTTTGAGCAATTTCTGGTTCTTGAGTGTTAGAGAGAGGTTCAGAGTCTTAGAATTCGTGTGCTAGCTTTCAAATAGTATCTCTATTTATAAGCAAAAGGTTTTGTATGCTACAACCAGTCAGAATTTGAATTTACATGTTTAAACTCAACATGTGATTTTCTTGACAAAACAAGTTTCCATTCCTTTGTACTTGCTATTGTAGAGTGGTTGAACTTTAAACAAGATTGCTTCTGACTTTGGGGATGAAGTTTACTTAAAGAGAACAATTTAAGAGCTCAAGAAGCTGACTTTGTGCATGAAGCTTGCTTTACAAGAATGGAAATGGTGACTTTCTCCCTAAAATGGCAAAATGCTTTGGACAATGCTTGAATCAATTGGACAATTGATCCATCAGTTGTGTAAACATTGAATTAATGAGTTACAAACAAGTTTGAGGCCTGCAAAGTGATGATTGTGCAGCATGGTTATGGATTGGATCAAATGTTCATCATGAAAATGACTTGAAAAACAAGTTTGAAACCCTAACTTCTTGCTTTCGATTCTCTTAGCTCAAGTATGATTTCAATGAGTTCTTGGAAATTTTTGGAATCTTGTAAGATCCTCTACAACCTTTATGTTGGACATTTTTGAATAATCAATTTTGAACTAGGTGAAAATTTTCCATGAAGTTAGGTCAAAATCCTGCCTAACTAGGGCAAAATTTCAGTAAGTCTTTTAAGTTTCATGAACATGACTTCACAAATTCATAACTTGAAATCCAAGAATTTCTAGAAAAAGTTCTTCCCTACAATATTTTATATCACATTGAGACCTACAACTTTCATGTTGGAAGTTTTCCTTGAATCATCTTGCCTCATGGTGGAAATTTGGCACAAAGTTGTGAAAAATGTGAACTTTCCAACACTTAGAAATAATTCTTAAGTCTTGGAAATTTGACTTTTCAAAGATGAATTTTGACTATTAAATTCCTTGATGAACAAGTTTCATATTTTGACAGGTCTTGATGAATTGTAATCTTTGAAACTTGATTTTGATCAAAAAGTCAAAGTTTGACTTTTCAGTGTACAATTGACTTTTCATCAGTTGACTGAAATTTAATTATCAATTAATTGATCTTGAGAAATGTTTTGAGCCACGCCATTAGGTCAAAATGATGCATTTGAATCCTTGAGATCATGTCTTAAACCAATAAGTCATTTGTTAGAACAAAAGTCAAAAATTGAACCTCCTCAGTCAAAACCCTAATTTTGACCATTTTGCCCTTTTGATGTTTTGATCAAATTTCTTGAGGAATTGTGATCCAAACTTGATCAATTGACATATATTAGTTCATAATGTTGATATGGATCAAAAAAATATGAAGTTTGACTGCCAATTAACCATAATTGACTTTTTCCCTAATACAGCTGATTTTAGGTCAACTTATCAATTGACTGAGCAAAAATGTGATCCAAGACTTGAAACTTGACATGAGCAATCTTGATGGTCCAAAATGATCCATGAAACTCATATGGAGCCTTGAAAGTCCAATTTTCCTTGTGAAAACTCAAACCCTAATTTTCAGTTGTCAGTGCTTGAGGAGGTGTCTTGAGCTGATCAAACCCTGTGCAGTCTTGAATCAATGAAGATCTTATGAGAGATTTCTTGAGAAATGAGAGGGAAAATTTTGGGTTACAACATATTGCTTGATAAGATCTGATAACAAATAGTAGAACCTAAATGTTTAAAGATAAATAATTGAAACACAATACACTCGCACACTTGCACCTCTAAGGTACCTTCATTTGTTACCTTCGGGAAAAAAACAGTCACGTCTCTCAAACGTAAGAGATTTTAGCATATACCCTTTGGTTTAAAAGATCATAAGTTCCCTGATGACTCGTTCGACGTTGCCTCGGTAAATGATCTTAAAACTTTAGTGTAGTTACTAAAGTATCTTACGAGTTACCTTCGTGATTGTACGATAACCCTCGCTTGTCCCTCAAAACATCCAATGATAGGGCTAACTACTGATTAATAGTAGGATAGAATTGTCTGAAGGAAAAGAGGGGAAAAAACGACTGTTTGTTTCTTGTTTTTACGCGCGCCATTATTCAGGATTTGTGACTCATAGTTTGCGAAAAATATGGAGGAATATTTGTCTATTTGCATTATCATTATGGATTATATCTTGGCATGTTTTCATGGAAATATTTAAGGGATTAGAATATTGGTTTTTCAGCCCAAGCCTACTGTCGCGCCTCTAAAAGGACTTGCATCCTTATTCATCAAGCTGCAACTTTTAAAAGAAGAACATATTCTTTATGTTTTAGAAGTCTACGTATTTTTAATTGTAATACACTTTAAGTATTGGTTTAATACTTGAGTTGTAATTTGAGTTGTTAATTATGGATCATTCATAAGCTTTTAAGTATTGAATGATTGACGTCCTTAAAACTTAATATTTCTATTGTTCTTCACTGTTAGTGATTGAAGGGATTTGAGGAGGGCCTCATACTTAGGTGTGTCTTAGGTAGAAGTATAGCACGGGTAGTGATTAAGTTATTAGATAGTAAATTGGTTGTTTACTGAGGGTTTATGAATTGATATTATTTAGTTCACTTGTCCCTGGCTTGGTAGCCCCCAGAGTAGGTGTTATTGTACACCGAACTGGGTTAACAATCCCTTGTGTTTTTACTGCTTTTAATATTATGGCATTTTATACTGTCCTCGGATTATTGCGTCGTGACATCTCCTTCGACATCTCATATCTGATACCAGAATTTCAATTGGTATCATAGCAGGCATCCTGCTTTATATCTGGGTGAGATTTAGGGAAGATACTTTCTGGTACTATGGACAAGGAAAGAGGATTTGTGAGCAGACCACCCATCCTGGATGGAAGCAATTATGACTATTGGAAACCATGTATGGTGGCCTTTCTAAAGTCTCTGAACAGCATGGCTTGGAAAGTTGTCTTAAAAGGATGGAAACACCCTGTCAAATTGGGGGGAAATGGAGAACCTACTTCTGAGTTAAATCTAGAAGAAGATTGGTCTAAAGAAGAGGATGAAATTACTATTGTAAATTCTAAAGCCTTGAATGCTATATTCAATGGAATTGACAAGAACATTTTTAGATTAGTAAACACGTGTGAGGTAGCTGTGGATGCCTGGGAGATTCTTTAATCTACCCATGAAGGCACGTCCAAAGTGAAGATGTCAAGACTTCAGTTGCTTACCACCAGATTTGAAAATCTGAGAGTGTAGGATGATGAATGTATTAATGAATTCCAAATGAACATTCTTAAGATTTCTAATGCTGCCAGTGCTTTAGGAGAAAAATTCCAGAAGACAAATTGGTGAGAAAGATGCTTAGGTCTCTTCCCAAGAGTTTGAAGACACCAGAGCATGGTGAATGCCAGGTCTTTTGTAAAATCCTCTTGAGACGATTTCTCCTTATCAACCATATAGCTTGGGGCATTTTAGAAGTGAAGTTATTCGCAATAATTGTCGTGCAACTTGCAGCTTATCAGCAGTAAACTTGGGGCATCCAAAATTAGTCCCAGGGGCAATCCAGATTTGTTAAGATATGTGATATGTTTTGCACACATTATCAGAGGGTGGTGTTCCCAGTATCTCCAGCTAAGCATGACTTTTTCCAGCCGAAACATTGTTCGTGTTGTCATCCTTTCAAGGGATTGTTAGTGATAGAAGACTGGACTTTGGGTTTTTTTACCTGAAAATATCTTCCTCTCCAAAGAGATTTAAGCCTTGTAAAAGGACTTTGCTCCAATGATGGCCTGTGTTCTATCTCCAGTAATATTCCCATCTTGTTAAGATTAGCCGAGTGTTGAGAGGTACTGAGACGTCTTATCATCTTCTGTCTATCTCCCCTGTCTGTTTTGTCAACATATACATGACATTCATTCATTCGTTCATACTTGCATCATGCACGCACATTTGTATTTGTTGATGTCATTGAGTTCGTACACCTTGGTTATGTCTATTCAAATAGCATATTTGATCTTTCCAAATAGAGTGTCAACTTAAGCAGAAAGTGCGCCTCTTTTCTAATTCCCCACTGAGTTAACTCTCGTGGAAGAATCTTGCTTTAGCTTTCCTTTTCCATCTCTGGATAGGATAAATCCCCATTTGAGTTGTTTCCTCATTGGGTGGAGTCTTGTTTGACTATTTTCTCTCCAGTTTATTCCTGGATTGGGCTTGGTCTCTTTTGAACGATACCCTGTGGATCTCTCTAGGCTGTGAAACCTAGATGGAAAGTGCATTTATTTCGCAATGTAAATACTTGGTCTCCTCAAGAAGGATTTATTCATGGTTCCCCATTGAAGATGAACTTTATTCCCCAGCAGTGTTATCACAACCTTTTTCTGGAATATCGACATGACAACAAGCGACTGACTCTTTATTTGAGCAGTTTGATTATTTCTGATTTCTCTACGACAAATGGCGGTCTCTCCATGAGCAGTTTGTCCATCCCCGATGAAATTATTGGCTCTCACCTCCAGCAATATCTTCACGATATTTTATGGGTATCTTTTTGGAAAACAGCAAGCGGCAGTCTCTTCATGAGGCAACTTGTGTGTTATGGATACTCTTGACAAACAGCAAGCGACAGTCTCTTCACGAGGCAACTTGTATATTATTGACACCTCAAAAAATGGCAAGTGGCAGTCCTTTCATGGGTAGCTTGTACGTTATTTTTTTCTTTTGAAAACGGCAAGTGGCGGTCTCTTCATGAGCAACTTGTACGGAAAACGGCAAGTGGCAGCTTCTTCATGAGCAGCTCGTACGTTAGTATTTTTGGAAGACAACAAGTGGCAGCTTATCTATTTGAGCAACTTGTGTGTTATTGTTCCCTTGAAAACGGCAAGTGGCAGCTTCTTTATGAGCAGCTTGTGGGTTATTGGCAACAAGTGGCAGACTCTTCATGAGCAGCTTGTGGGCTTTGATATTCTTTGAAGACAACAAGTGGCGGACTCTTCATGAGCAGCTTGTATGCTTTAATTTTCTTTGAAGACAGCAAGTGGCGGTCTCTTCATGAGCAGCTTGTATGTTATTGACACCTTTGAAAGGAAGCAAGTGGCGACCTCTTTATTTGAGCAGCTTGTGTATCCCCAACAATAATGTCTACTCAGCAAATGGCATCCCTTTCAGAAAAGTCCCGTGGAGAAGTTTGTTATTTTATCCTTTTCAAGCGATATCTTGGTTAAAGAAGAAATGTGTTACCGTTCTTGGTAAAATTCAGAAATCAGAGATGTTTATCTCCAGCCACAGTGCTGATGTCAATCATTTTCCAGTCTCAGTAATGATGTCCATCATTTCCTCTTCCAATCACAGTGCTGATGTAAATCATTTCTTTTTCCAGTCTTCGTACTGATGTAAATCATCTCTTTTCCAGTCTCAACACTGATGTAAATCATTCAAGAGTCTCTCATTTGAAGTCTATGACTTTGTTTCCCCAGTGGAGTTACAACCTCTTCCTCTGTGGGATTACTGTATAATGTGTTTGGTTTCTCCAGTATAGTCTGTCTCATATGGCGTCATTCCCCATAAAATTCAGAGCATTACATTCATATCCTATCATGGACATAATCGCGGTATCTTAAGGCCAAAAATTGTGTATTCTATATTTAAGTCCCTTCAATCTCGTCGAAATGAAGATCCCAATCTTCATATCTCCAGATAGAAGAAACTTAAATAGGGGCAGCTGTTGTACCCCCATTTTTGACCTAAGATTCCATTTTTATTTTTTGAATTTTTAAAGATAAGTCAAGGTCACGAAATACGGTCGGTTTTAACGTCTCACCTTCGAGCTTTGACTATACGAAGATTGTCAAGTGTTTTGAACATTTTTAGCATATGTATCACTAATTTCTAATCGCATACAAAGGTGTATGTTCATGTTTTCTTTTGTGTCATGTGCAGAGACAAGTCTGAATCAAGAGCATCAGGTGTCGCGCCTCAATTAAGGTTTTGAGTCTCCCAAGCCAAAAGTACGGTTGATTATGGATTCTCGAAGACTGATTCATCAAGGCACAACTGTTGCACCCTAAATTTCGCCCCTAATATGTTTTAGTCGCACTTTCATATCATATTTTGTTATTTGGTCACAATCATTAGTAAATATCTTCATTCATCACATTTTGCATCATTAGTCATATTTAAGTTGACCAGAAAAAGTCAGTTTAAATCAAAGTTTGCATCGTCTTTCAGTTGTAGAATACCCGACATTTCACTTCATTCATTTTTATCTGTTTACTGTTTCTTGCATTGCTCCAAGTTGTTTATATGTCGATAATAAAAATATTTTGGTTTTATAGACGAACGGTTAAAAGCGATTCAACAATGTACGAAAAATTAGCGAGAAAAATATTTCAAGTTTTCACCTTTTACCGATCATTTTATGAATCTGCATCTCGCATAGATTATGACGGTATACTCGTTTTATTTTTTCGATACAGTTTGAAGTCTCGTTTTTTAACCGTAAAACGTCTGTTTAGCCTGGTATTTTCATTATCATTTTATTCCTATTTTTACTCTTTTTGAATACTTTTTCTTTAATCTTTGTGACATGTAGAGTATTTTAACGTGTTCATTTTATTTTTTCGGATAAATTTTCGTCCGTTTCTTTAATGTTTTCGGTCATTTTAGCTCTTTATTTTTTATTCAAAAAAATTATTTTAAATTGAATTAATTTTAATACTTTCAGTTTTTATTCCATTTAAGGGCGTTTTTGTCATAAAAAAAAATAAATAGACCTTGCTCTATTTCTATTGGTTGATAACTTAATTTGCGGATTAATGATTTTGAACGGTTCTGATCAATTCTTGAAATCAATTCTCCTCTTCATTGTTCTATTTAAAGGTCTCTTATTTTCTTTGCAAAGGGGGAACAAAAAAAAAACAAAAACAATAAAACAAAGGAACCAACAGTAACTACTTCCTCTCTCTCCACGCATAATCCTTCTTCTCTCTTCCTAACACCTACACAATTCATCATAACCCTTTACTCAATTTCATCCTCCCTCTTTCCGTGACAAGCAAAACCAATCTTCATCTCACTCATCTTCCAGCAACATACACCCTTCTATTTCCTCTTCTATTCACAACGCCAAACCCCAACTCCACTGTTAACACCTCAAAATCCACAATCAGCAACCCACACAACCATCAATTTCAGCTTCGCTAGCTATTCCAATCACACCCACCTGCTACCTTCGTGCAACATCCTCAGTTTCCCCTTAGCCACAACACCTACAACCCAGTAATTCTGCATATCCCTATAATTCCGCAACAAACAGTCCGCTCACACTTTCACCCATATCTCTCCCTTATTCCTCTCTCTGCGAAAACACCTTTCATCTTCACTGTTCGCTAACTACCCAGCCTCACAAACAACAATCCACCACCGAACCACCTCTGTCCAATTCACTCGTTGCACAGCAACCCTTCTCCCAGCCTTTCAACAACTTCCGGCACGACTCATCATCACCAAGCCACCACCTGCTATGCCATAGCATCTCTGCCAAAATCATCCATAGTTGTTCTCCAATCAACAACAACAACAACCATCAGCAGCATCCAAGCAACCTGCCGCGCCAATTTCTTTTCGCCACTCCGGATACAACAGTTCCCAATACCAGCTCTTGCTACGCGAGACAACAGTACATCCGTTTCCAACTTTGGCAAGTTTCGGTAACATCTCAACACCATTTTATGATTGTCGTGTTGTGAAAATTGTTGTTTATGTGAAAATTGTTTGAGTAGGGAAACTATTATGCTACCATGATTATTTCTTGAGTTTAAATCTGAAAATTGGTTATGCTGTGATGTTTTGTTTGTAATATGCAAGGGTTTAATGGTAAACATGAGTGAAGTTCTTGATTCTAATGTTTGTGTCAAGCTTGTGTTGAGATTTCAATGTCGAATTTTTGATACAATTGTTGATTAGTCTATGTTGAGTTAATGTGATTGAACGTTGAATGTTACTTTTTGTTTGAGTTCTAATTTGGTTGGGACAACGTGTTATTTGGGATAACTTGAAGGTTTGTGTTGGTATTTTGTTGTTTGATTCAATTGGATTTCAAAGGTTTAACTTGTGGGTAGTATTGTTTTTTCTTTGAGTTTGAACTTGATTGTTTGAGGTAAATTCTATGGAGCATTTTTGGATGGTATAGCTGCTGCCCGGATTTGGTTTGGTGGAGTAAAAGTTTGTTTAGAACATGGTTTACCATGTTTGGAATTGAATAATCATCACTTGCTTGGTTCTTGATTTGTGTTTTCATTTTTTGATGTGATAATCGTGTTTACCGTTATGCTGCCCGAAATAGTTTGCTCGATTAAGATTTTGACTGAACTTGATTTTTTTTCTCTCTTCATGTTATTCGAGCAAATTTGAAGGAGATTATGACGAGATTCATTTGGAATTCAAATTAAAATTTGGTTGTAGGCATCATTGTGCATTTCACTTGTTTTGAATATTTTTGAGATTGAGTTTTTGAATGTTTTTTCGTATTCATTAGTTGCTGCCCAGATTTGGTGCGATTAAGTTAGTTTGCTTCGAAATCAATTTTCTATGTTTCGGTTTTGGTTTGAAATATTGGCACGAGTTCTTTGTTTTTTCGTTTCCTTTTTGAATTAAGAACCATGATAATCTTTGAGTTTACTTTGAATTCCATGTGAACTTTTGATTCTTTTTTTTCTCTCCGTTATGGTTGAAATAACGATTTCTTTTGAGTTCACTTGATGAAAAACACTTGAAATAATGAATGCAATGCTGATTTTTGTGTCATGAATCCTTGATTTTCATTTGTGTAAATATTCATTTGTTCATATGCATCCTACCATTTCATTTTTTACTTTGTACTTACTGATACATGTTTTAATCATTGCAATTTCGTTTCATTTTAATTTTTATACCGCTTATACTACTAACGTGTTTGTTACTGTGAAGGTTTCCGAGAATTCATTTCAAGTATTCATACTCGCATAACGCATTTGCACTTTTTCTTTCTCCTTTTACCTCTTTACTGTATTTCATTATTTTTATTTGGTACTGTAAATATATACTTGTACATAATATTTCGACTGTATATTTTACTTGCAAATAAATTCAGGTTTTGAAAATATTATTTTCATCGCATTGTGATTTTATTTTTAATTCCAACTAACTTCTGAAAATTGTGCGGACGCACATAAGTTTCCCGTACTGTTAGATTTCGTCGGTATATCTCTTGTGATGCAGGGATTCTTATCTGACACCGTGAGCTTTATCCACCGCCTTTGCGCTTTATCTGATGCTTGGAGTATTATCTCACATTAGGTTTTTTTTGATGATGCTGTCGGCTTGTGATTTATTTTCACCTAAGGTTTGATATACTCTTAGCTTATTTATCCGTCTGTGGTTTTAACTCCAAGGGAAAGATTTAAATTTGTTGACTTCACGTCATCAAATACATCTCACCCGATCGTGCGAATACCCTTTTTTTCATTTTTTTGTTTGTTTACTATTTTGCTAAACTCAAGATAATTTTCCCAAAAGACTCCATTTTCAAACTCACACATTTTAAGTCAAAATTTCGACACTAGGTCGTCGTATCTTCAAAATCTCTCCAACACCGATTTTTAGCCAAACGAACCATTTTAATCAAACAAACAATTTTAACCAAAACCAGATATTTCAAAAGGTTCCTGCGGAGTACCGCAGATGCATTGGGTGCTAATACCTTCCCATTGTATAACCAACCTCCAAACCATAGACCTCTTTTCAAAAACGCCTTGTATTTTCATTACTTTTAAAAGTATTATTTTGCATTGCATACTTTAGGGTTTTATTTCGCTCTTTCCCCTTTTCCCTTGGAAATAATAAAGCGCGGTGGCAACTCTTGCTTTTGTGAGTCAAGTTAATTAATAGCTTGATCTCCGATTTTCACCGCTACACAAATGCCTTAGTTATGCTTGGAAGACAGTTTAACAAAGTGATAAAAAGTATGGATAGGAACCCAAGATCAAATGTCGAGAACATCTCATCTGACATCCTTAAGTCAAATGAGTTTGGAAGAAAAAGGGCTGAAGAAAAATCCACTCAAGGGAAAGGAATATGGTGTCATGGATGTGAAGGTTTTGGTCACATTAGATTTGAATGTCCTACATATCTTAAAAAACAGAAGAAGAATCTATTTCTTACTTGGTCTAAAGATGATTCTGAGAGTGATCTTGAAGAAGAATCTGCAAAGTATGTTAAAGCATTGACAAGTAAATATGTGTCTGATGAAGATTCTAGTGATGGAGAACTAACCTCTGATGAGCTAGTTGCCTCGTACAAAGAATTGTGTCTCAGAAGTGCATAAGTTTTCCTAGAAGGGGAAAACAGAAAGCACTCATAACCCAACTGAAGGCAGAAAGGAAAGAGAATCTGAAAACTATTTCCAATATGGAAAGTGAAGTTACTTCTCTGAATTCAAATCTTAATAGAATGGTCAAATCTCTCAAGATGCTGAATAATGGGTTTGACACATTAGATGAAATTCTTCAAGTGGGAAGAGAGACAGAAGACAAGAGTGGTCTAGGGTTTAATGAGAAAAATGAAACTGATTCAGAAGAACCTTCATCAAATTCCACTCATGTCAAGGCTAAACCAAAGATGTCGAATCAAATGTCTGAACATCATGGAAAGAAAATACATTATGGCAAACATAAGGGTAAGAAAATATTTACTCACATCAGAGAGATATCCCAGCCCTGGAGGTGTCATCTTTGTGGAAGGTTTGGTCACATAAGACATTTTTGTTTCAAGTTATATGGGTATCCTAAAACTACTCCTCTTCCCAAGACTGTTCAGATCTCTCAAAATAGAAAAAAGAAGAAACAGTGGGTTCCCAAGTCTAATGTTTCTAGTTTCATAGCTCATACCTCTCTCAGAGTATCAACCAAAGATGACTGGCACTTTGACAGTGGTTGTTCTAGACACATGACAGGTGTCAAGAATCTATTGGTAGATATCAAATCTCATTCTACCAATTATGTGACTTTTGGTGATGGAGCAAAAGGGGAAATCAAAGGAGTTGGAAAGCTAGAATGTTTGGGAGTCCCAAAACTTGACAATGTGTTACTTGTTAAAGGGTTAACAACTAACCTAATAAGTATAAGCCAACTATGTGATCAAGGATTCAAATTTAACTTCACAAAGGTAGAATGTCTCATTTGCAATGAGAAGAATGGCGTTATTATGAAAGAAATCAGATCTAAAGACAACTGTTATTTATGGGTTCCCCAAGAGTTGAGTGTCTCCTCAACAAGTGCTTTAGCCAAAGAAAATGAAGTTAAATTGTGGCATTAAAAACTGGGATACTTACATCTGAAAGGAATGAAAAGAATCATATCTATTGAAGTCATGAGAGGGATTACTAAGCTCAAAATAGAAGAAGGGAGAGTTTGTGGTGACTTCCAAATTGGAAAGCGAACTAAGATGTCACTCAAAAGATCCAACATCTTACTACATCAAAAAATTTGGAACTTCTTCACATGGACTTGATGGGAACTATGCAGGTTGAAAGTCTTGGTGCAAACAAGTATGCCTATGTTGTTGTAGGTGACTTCTCTAGGTACACATGGATAAGTTTTATCAAATAAAAATCAGAAACTTTTGAAGTGTTTAAAGATCTCTGTCAAAAATTTCAAAGGGAAAAAGATAGTCATGTCATCAGAATCAGAAATGACCATGGAAAGGAATTTGAGAGCAATAAATTTGCTGATTTTTTCTCTTCTGAAGGAATCAGTCATGAATTTTCCTCTCCTATTACTCCTCAGTAAAATGGAATTGTGGAACACAAAAACATAACCCTTCAAGAATTTGCCAGAGCTATGATTCATGCTAAGAAGTTACCCTACCACTTTTGGGCTGAAGCTATGAATATTGCGTGCTATATCCATAACAGAGTCACTCTAAGGAAAGACACCTCAGCCATATTGTATAAAATATGGAAGGGAAGAAAACATATTGTCAAATACTTTCATGTTCTTGGAAGTAAATGTTACATCTTAGCTGATCATGAACAGAGGAGGAAGATGGATCCCAAGAGTGATGAAGGAATATTCCTGGGTTACTCTACAAATAGCAGAGCCTACAGAGTCTTTAACTCCAAAACCAAGGTTGATGGAATCCATAAATGTTATTATTAATTATAGAGGATGGAATGATGAAGAAGATGTCTTAGAAGATGTTGGAACATCTTTGTTTGATATTCCAACAGAATCAAATGACAGAAGTATTGATTCTAATCCACCTCACGAAGAGCCTGAGCCTAGTCATCTCAATAAAGGGCCTTCAATTAGAACTCAGAGAGATTATCCTAAGGAGCTTATCATAGGAGATCTAAATAAAGGAGTTACTACTAGATCAAGAGAAGGGATATCAAACTCTTGCTTTGTTTCAAAAATTGAGCCTAAGAATGTCAAAGAGGCTTTAACTAGTGAGTTCTGGATTAACGCTATGCAAGAAGAGCTAGAACAATTTAGTAGAAATGAAGTTTGGGATCTAGTTCCAAGGCCTGAAGGGACAAATGTGATTGGCGCTAAATGGGTGTACAAGAATAAATCTGATGAAAAAGGGATGGTCACTAGAAATAAGGCAAGATTAGTTGCACAAGGATACACTCAAATTGAAGGAGTTGAATTTGATGAAACCTTTGCTCTTGTGGCCAGACATGAATCAATCAGACTACTCTTGGGATTTGCACGCATTCTGAAATTTAAATTATTTCAAATGGATGTAAAGAGTGCCTTCTTAAATGGATATCTGAATGAGGAAGTTTATGTAGAACAACCTAAGGGATTTGTTGATCCAAGTTTTCCTAAACATGTTTACAAACTGAAGAAAGCTCAGTATGGATTAAAGCAGGCTCCAAGAGCTTGGTATGAGAGATTGACAAAATTTCTTGGTGAGAATGGATATAGGAAAGGTGGCATAGACAAAAATCTTTTTGTCAAGGAATAAGAAGAAATGGTCATGATTGCACAGATTTATGTTGATGATATTTTGTTTGGTGGAATGTCAAATGAGATGGTTCAACATTTTGTCAAGCAAATGCAGTCAGAATTTGAGATGAGTCTTGTTGGTGAGTTAACCTACTTTCTTGGTATGCAAGTTAAACAAATGGAAGATTCCATATTTTTATCTCAGAGAAAGTATGCTAAGAATATAGTAAAAAATTTTGGGATGGAAAATGCCAGTCACAAAAGAACTCCTGCTCCCACACATCTGAATTTGTCTAAAGATGAAAAATAAGTAAGTGTGGATCAAAGTCTTTACAGAAGTATGATAGGCAGTCTTCTATACCTCATAGCTAGCAGACCTAACACTGCCTTTGTTGTAGGGGTATGTGCTAGATATCAAGTTGATCCTAAAGTTAGCCATGCCAGCCATGTAAAGAGAATTCTTAAATATGTGAATGGGACAAGTGACTATGGTATACTATATTCTCATGGATCTAGTTTTGCTTTAACTGGTTATTGTGATGGTGATTGAGTAGGAAGTGATGATGATAGAAAAAGTACATCAAGAGCATGTTTCTTTCTGGGAAA
Organism: Vicia faba; assembly: GCA_948472305.1. Taxonomy (NCBI): domain Eukaryota; kingdom Viridiplantae; phylum Streptophyta; class Magnoliopsida; order Fabales; family Fabaceae; genus Vicia; species Vicia faba. The sequence continues at coordinate 1,109,727,085 of OX451740.1, forward strand.
TAATCTCATTTCTTGGCTCAGTAAGAAGAAAAATTGTGTGTCTCTTTCCACTGCTGAGACTGAGTACATTGCTGCATGAAGCAGTTGTTCTCAGTTGGTTTTGATGAAACAAATGTTAACAGAATATAATGTCAAACAAGATATCATGACATTATTATGTGATAATCTAAGTGCCATAAATATATCAAAAAATCCTATTTAACACAGTAGAACCAAACACATTGATATCCGTTATCACTTTATAAGAGAGCTTATTGAAGAAAAGATTGTTGCCTTAGAACATGTAGCTACTGAATTACAACTGGATGACATTTTCACTAAGGCTTTGGATGCAAACTAGTTTGAGAACTTAAGAGAAACACTAGGGATCTGCATGTATGAGGGTTTGTAGAAATTAAGGGCGTGTGGGAATATCATTAAAGTGATATTATATTATTTATGTTTCAAACAAATCAAATTTCGAAAGCAATCATTTCAATACTGTCTCAAAGTTTTTCCCACACGCTACGAAATCACTTCCTTCTATTTTCACAAACTCTTCATTTTCCTTTACAGAAAAATAACCCTTGTCATTCTTCATCACTTTGCTCAAAAATCTTCAAAGATGTCTCAACATCATGCATCGTCTCCATCAAAATCTGTCAACCATCCTGAGGAGCTCTCCCTTGACAAAGTAATTGACATTACTCATCAAACAACAATTCCACCTCTTGAGAAGAAGGTTAAGAAACCCAGATCGTCACCTGCAAAGAAATCTAAAGACAAGTTTTATGCTTTTGAAGGTAATGCTTCTACTTCTACTGATGATAGGACAGAAGAAGACATTGTTAATGTTGATAGAAGTATTAGAAGGCTTATAGATAGGGTGTTAAATGAAGGTTTTGTTGTGCTTGTAATTTCATCTCCTCTTGCCCGAATGCTTGCTCCAGCTGAAAAAGGAAATTATCCTAAAAATGCTGCTGAATCATCCACCTTTAAGAAAGATGTTTTTGAAAGCAAACTTGGCAAGCTTGTTACTTCTTCTCTAGAAGAAGTGGAAGCTGATGTTGAAGAAGATGTTGAGAAGGAATCTCCTTCTAAGGAAGATGTTGCTAACTCCAAAGCTGTAGAGAATCAAAATACTGAGAATGTGGTTAATGTTGATGAGTTGTCTGACAATGAGCTCATTTTTAATGTGGTGCCTGGAATTTCTAAAAGGCTCAAGACTAGAAAAATAAAAAATGTGGATGTCACACTCCCTGCTAAGAGCATCAAGAAGAAGACTATGTATGGTCCCCCAAAGCTCTGGAATAAAGTGGTTCCTCCCTCTAACAAAACAAAAGCTAGACCTGATATCTCTATAGATGATAATGATGATGATGTTGTTGTCCAGAACATCTCACCTATGAAGAGATCCAGAAGTAAGAAGAAAGTTGGATTAGTAGAAGAAGAGGACTCTGATTATGATGTCGAGGAAGATGTCCAGGACATCTCTCTTGTGAATAAATTTGCAAGCAAGAAGCTTTTTGTTAGGGTGCCTGATGCTCCTCTTGACAACATTTCCTTCCATTCTGTTGGAAATGCTGAAAAGTGGAAATATGTATTTCAAAGAAGAATTTCCCTTGAAAGGGAGTTGAGCGCTGGTGCACTGGAGTGCAAAGAAATTATGGAGATAATTTCTTCTACTGGATTGATGAAGACTATCACCAGGTTTGCAAAATGTGATGAGACTCTTGTTAAGGAATTTATTTTTAATATTCCTATTGATTGTGTTGATCATAAAAGTAAGGAGTATAGGAAGGTGTTTGTTAGAGGTAGGGGTGTAGAATTTTCCCCTGTTGTCATCAATAGATTTTGGGATAGGTCTGGAGATAATTATTGTAAGCTGGAAGTAACTGATAATCAGCTGTGCAAAGCCATCACTGCAAACCAAGTGAGTGAGTGGCCCATGAATAATAAGCTTCATATTAGCAACTAAATGTTAAATATGCTATCTTGCGTAGAATTGGAGTTGCTAATTGTGTTCCTACCAATCATACCTCAACCATTAAAATTGTAACACCCCAATTCTACCCCGGCAAAATACATAAATAAATCAGAGTTATAAAATTTCAATCATACAAATGAATCGGGACGTCACAAATTCTTCTAAAAAATTCATTGCATTCATCGTGGACATATAACACTTTTTCAAAACATCGGATGAACCATCAACATAGCATCTTTAATAAAATAAGTCAACATCTACGCAGCGGAATTCTTAATAACATCTCTAACAATTCAACAACTTTGAAAACATCTCATTTTTAATAATAATCAATTTTAAATTCGACAACTAAAAATTAATCAATCAAAACAGCAAGCATTCATCCCCCCGAGTGTTACATATCAGAGCAATGACAACGACTCGAACTACTGAAGGTATACAACCTTCACTCTCGATTACCTGCACGTTACCAACATTGGGGCAACATTCAAACAGAAGGGGTGAGATATCTAACAATATAATAAAGTGCATGATAATTAATATATTAAATTAGATCAACAAAAACATCACCACTTCTCATCTCATAATCAACAACAATCTCCATAATAATATACATTCATCAACATCAAAATACATTTATTTATGAAATCATATAATGCGGCTCAATACTATGCCAATGCATGTGGTACCATTGGAGCAGAACTCTCATCTCAAAAATTTGCCAATTAATAGAGGCATCAACAAGGCATAGCCTTCATCTCAAAATTTGCCAATCCAGGTCATCTCAACGAGCATAAGCTCCATCTCAGAAATGCAATGTATGCGACACAACAATGAATATAATGATAACACCCAAGTTAACAACATCAAAATTTATCATCTCAAAGCATCTCAAAATTATCATCTCAAAACATCTCAAAATACATCTCAAAACATCTCAGAATATCATCTCAAAACATCTCAAAATATCAAAATACTTTATCAAAATTCATTTACTTATAAATCATCAAACATCATTATTTATTAATAACTTCTTATTAATAACTCAACAATATTTTAATTCCACAGTAAAACAATACTGTCATCCTGAAACTCTAACATCAAGACCATCACTTGTCTACTGGTATAGCTCAAGCAGCAGCTTCTAACACCTAACGTTCATCGTTCTGCACAAAACAGCGTAAGGACCATCCATCTTCTGACCATGCAACCTCTAACCAAATCTATTTCTAAATGCACAACTTCTAATGACGCAACCTCTGGGAGACACAATCTTATGACTACTATAACTTCTGACTAATGCAACCTCTGATCAGATGCAACCTCTGATCATCTCATCTTTTGACTAATGACATCTTCTGACTAGTGCAACCTCTGACCAAATACAACTTCTGACCACTTAACCTCTGACTAGACCCCGTCTTCTGACCACTCATCTTCTCACCACTCATCTCCTGACCACTCATCTTCTCACCCATACAACTTCTAACGTCAGAACTTCTATTTCTTAGTAATTCAATGCAGCTTCTAACCACCTAAGTCTAGCATCAGAACTGTTATTTCCTATTCGTCCTGTTGTTCGAAATCATTTGCCTGCTATCAATCTAACTAAGAACAACACTAACAAATTCTATTCTCCAATTAATTCATTATTCTAATGCAGCAGCGCCTATTTCCAATTATTAAATTCTGCGTTTCTGTACTGCAATATTCAATGTTTCTTCTTCTCTGTTAACCTTACATATTCATACATAAAGCCTTAAACCTACTCTAATCGTGCCAATTTATCACCCATAAAATTACCTTATAAATCTACAACAATTAAACAACATCAAGCCATCATTATTCATCCAAAATTTCATCGATTCTCATCACAAACAATCATATAATTTCAATTTAGGAACGAAACAACAACCACCTCTAACCCTACATATCAATCATCATAAACCCAATTATAGAGTTATAACCCCACCCTTACCATGGATTGAAGGCCGCTCTAAAATTTCTGGTTGAATCCATGTTCTTGCTGTTATTCCTCCTTCTCACGCAGCTTGCACGTTCTTCTCAATCCTTATTTCTTTCTACTGCTTCTTACTACTATTCCTTCTAACAAATAATAAAATAACCCTATTATTCTATTATTCCTTATTGGGCTTAAAACCAACACACCCCCTTATTACTTCTATTCTCCCAAAATAAGCCCACATTAAATAATATTACACTTTTAATATTATTTTACCACATAATATTATATCTCTACTATTATTTCTCCACTTAATAAAAGAAATCCAATTAATTATAACACATCATCATAAATATTCCAAAAATAATTTAATTAAATAATTAATTAAATTACGGGCGTTACAACTCTCCCCCACTTAGAATATTTTTGTCCTCGAAAATTTACCTCAATCAAACAATTCAAGATAGGAGTCTCGCATCTTGCTCTCCAACTCCCAAGTCATGCTTTCACCAGCAGCTCCTAGCCAAACCACTTTAACCAAGGCCATCTCTTTGCCCCTCAGAGTCTTCATTTCACGATCCGCGATCCGTACAGGCATCGTCTCCATCGTAATATTATCCCGTACTTGCACATCGTCCATATGAATCACATGAGATGGATCTGAAATATACTTCCGAAGTTGCGACACATGAAACACATCATGCAAATTCGAAAGCTTAGGCGGTAAAGCCACTCTATAAGAAAAATTCCCCACTCTCTCTGAAATCTGATACGGTCCAATAAAACGAGAAGTGAGCTTCTTAGACTTCAACGCTCGTCCAACACCAGTCACAGGTGTAACTCTCAAAAACACATGATCACCAGCTTGGAATTCTAAATTTTTCCTTCGCTTGTCATGATAACTCTTTTGTCTACTTTGAGAAGCTTTCATATTTTCTCGAATCAACTTCACCTTCTTAGTAGTCTCACGAACAAGTTCAGGTCCAAGTACTACACTCTCACCAAATTCATGCCAACATAACGGAGTTCTACATCTTCGACCATACAATGCCTCAAAAGGTGCCATCCCAATACTAGAATGGTAAGTGTTATTATACGTGAACTCTATCAACGAAAGATAAGTATCCCACAAACCTCCCTTCTCAAGAACACATGCCCTCAACAAGTCTTCTAACGATTGAATCGTCCGTTCAGTCTGAACATCTGTCTGAGGATGATACGTTGAACTCAACCTCAACTTAGAACCCAACGCTTCTTGCAAACTCTTCCAAAAATCCGAAGTAAATCTTGGATCTCTATCTGACACAATGCACAAAGGAACACCATGCAGCTTCACAATCACACTGATATAAATCTCAGCCAACTTTGACACTGGAAAACTGATGTTAATAGGCAACCCTATCACAATCACCCAAATCGAATCATATCCTATTAAATTATTAGGCAACCCTATCACAAAGTCCATTGAAATTATATCCCATTTCCATTCTGGAACTTCCAACGGTTGCATCAATCTTGTAGGCTTCTGATGTTCAACTTTCGAATTCTGACAAGTCAAACATGCATACACAAACCGAGCCACGTCACTCTTCATCCCAGGCCACCAAAACAATCCTTTCAAATCTTGATACATCTTAGTAGCTCCTGGATGAATACTTAACTTACTTCTATGACTCTCTTCAAGTATCACTCTCTTCATCTCAGCATCATCAGGAATACAAATCCAGTTATGAAACCTCAACACACCATGCTCATCTAACGTAAACTCATTATTCTCAGATTGATCAATCCCAACCATCAAATCTACCAGTTTCACATCCAACTTCTGAGCTTCTCTGATACTGTCTAAAAATTCATTATTAATCTTCAACATACCCAACATAACACTTTGCGGAGTAACCTCACAAACTAAGCTCATATCCCTAAACTGCTCAATCAATTCTAACTCTTTAATCATCATTGCTGACATATGTAAAGTCTTTCGACTCAACGCATCAGCTACCACATTCGCCTTTCCCGGACGATAATTCAAACCGAAATCATAATCCTTTAACAATTCCAACCATCTTCGTTGCCTCATATTCAACTCCTTCTGATTGAACAAATACTTCAAACTCTTATGGTCACTAAACACTTCAAATCAAGAACCATAAAGATAATTCCTCCAAATCTTCAATGTAAAAACAACAGCAGCAAGCTCCAAATCATGCGTAGGATAGTTCTTCTCATGAGTCCTCAACTGCCTCGACGCATAAGTAACTACCTTACCATTCTGCATAAGCACACCTCCTAAACCCATCTTATTAGTGTAGCGGTAGAAATGTTCAAGACTAAGCCATTGGATTGACTAGACTTTGTACAAATTAAAATAAAAATCACCACCGCGCTTTATTGTTTCCAAAGGAATGGGAAAAGAGCGAATAACCCAAAAAAAGGGGGAAATATTCAAGGTAATGGGGTTGGTTATGCAAAGGGAAGGTATTAGCACCCTAAACATCTACGGTACTCCGCAGGAACCTCTTTGAAAAAATCTGTATATTTTGGCTATAAAAATGTGTTATATATAAAATAGATGGTGGAGGTGAGAAAAGAAATATTTTTATGATTTTTGCACCCGCCACGGTTGCGAACCTTTGGTGCCTACGTACCACCTTTCATGCAATAGGGGATCAGGGTACACGTAGTTCCTCTTTTAAAAATTTGAAACACAAGTGTGTTGGTTAACTTTATGAGATAAGACATCATCATCATTGTACGTGTAGAAAACATACTTACTACCCACAATCATGAGAAAGGAGAATTTGCATCATCTCAAAGTTGAGGATATGGCTTGGATTTTAAAATCAACAATGCCTCGCTCAACACCCAAGTGGAAAAATATCTCACTTTACTACATATTATAGAAGTATAGTTGTTTGCATCACTACAAGGATTGACAAGAGTCTAATCTTTTAAGAAAAGTTTTAAAATAAAAAGCCAAAGTGGCAAAAATGGTTTGAAATGAGATTGATTGACTTTTAGTCTTCTCACAAAAATGTCAAGGTATTATTAAATTGATTTAAATTTATTTATGAAAATGTTTTGAAAATGCATGGACCTAAGTCCAAGTTTATTATGAAAGTGTTTCAAGTTTAGAAATAAGAAGAGTTTTTAAAAGGAGGGAGAAGATTTTTGAAATTAAAGAAGATGGGAGGACATGAAGAGACTATCCTAAAGCATAAGGTAAAAGCTAGGGATAAGAACCATCTAACCAACAAGAAGCCAATACTTGACATTATGAGTCAATATAGAATTCCCATTCTTCAGATTGAAACCAAGCAAGCAAAGATCTAGACCTATGGAGAGAACCAAACTTCAAGTGTATTAAATCTTCGCAAAAATTGGGCAGAGTAACGGCTGTATACAGGTGAATTCCAGATTACAAACAAAGTATGTAATCACAATAACCTGCACACAAAACAAACAAACAACCCAATGTCTTGAGGTAAACCTCAAGAACTCCAGACAAAATATCAAATAAAGATCACAAGGTCTCCAAGATAGGCCAAGGTCTCTAATCCTAAGTCCAAGAAGTCCAATACTCCATAATGCCAAGGATAGTAACCAAATAGTCCAAGTATCATTAAAAAAATTTATGGTTCATGTTGATTATTAGGTGTCTTTAAAAGGAAAAGAAAAGCTCAAGTGAGCAAAATAAAAATGACATAAAAGTAAATGCTCAAGTGATCAAAATAAAAAATGGCATGAAATGTAAATGCTTAAATTAAATGGTACATAAAGCATAAAAAATAAAAGCATAAAGTAAAGTCAATTGTTAGAAATTAGTGGTTAGTTGGATAACCATCTTGAAACTTGCATTTGGAACTCATTAGAGGATTGGTAGACCCAAAGCCTCCACACAACAAGTTGCATTTGCTTTTTGTCAAGTATATCATCCATTTTGGAATCCTCAAAAGTAACATTTAATGATCAACGATGTTTAAGTGATCCGCGTTGACCAAAGGTGTTGTAGATCCATTAGAGGATTGGTAGAACCAAAGCCTCCATACAATGAATCTCAAGGTTATTGGATCAAAGAAATCAAATTAACATACTTGGGCTTGCAATCATAAGTTTGGGCCACGAATGATCATTTATTCGAATCGGGACTAAATTTAGCGCTATGTTAAGCAATTGTAAGTGGACTTATGTAGAAGTTGCACCTATTTTGAGGCCAGTCAATAGCAATCTATGTACTTCATGTTTGGATAAATGATATAGAGATCAACATCCCTTAACATGTAGCACAATTAAAAAAAGAAAGGGATAAGATGAAGAGGGAGGGGAATGATAAGCTAATTTGGATCACCATCTCAAAATTCTTTCATCTTTAAATTCAACCACTCCTCTAGATGGATTAAAGCACTAAACAAATCATTAATCCAAAGCACCAAAAATGAATTAAATAATTCACTCTTAGGTAGATTTGAATTGATGAACATTTATCCAACTTCATCTACATCACAAAGACCATTGAGTTTAAAGACAAATTGGACATTTAAAATTGCAATCCAAACCAACAATCAAAGGAGTGAGAAGAAAAAATATTTAAGTCGAAACAACCCCAAAATAAGGCAGAAAAAGTATTTTCGACACTGTTACAATCAGTTTTGCTTCGACAGCTACCAATTGCATCAGTGCAATTTTTTTCTTTCAAATCAGCCCCAAAATAAGGCAGGAAAGGTATTTTCGACACTGTTACAATCAGTTGTGCTTTGACAGCTACCAATTGCATCAGTGCAGTTTTTTTCAAATCAACTTTCTATGACAAACAATTGCAATGTTACAAAAATTGATTGCAACCTATTAAAATCAGTCGAAAACAGCATCTCAAGGATCAAATTCTTGTTCTAACTTTTCATCAAACACGTTATGATCATGGATCCAATTGAGCATGAAAATTCCATCAAATTATGAGAAAATAGCACTAATGGAATCATAAAATAGTGCTCAATGAATCAAAACCAGAAATCCACAAAAGATCACATTGTGAAAGACGATGATCCAACTTACCAAAGGTAGAATTAGAGAATTATCAAATAACTTCTAGAATTTGCTTCAATTCAACAACAAGAATAAATTACCAAAGCTTGGATGTAGAGAATTGATGAAGAAAAAGTGTTCGGATGAAGGTTTAGCTCAAAGATTAGTAAGCTTCAATGCAAAGCTTACTAACTTTTTGAAAATGGAGCTTTGAGTGAATTTGGTAGATGGAGAGAATTGTGAGATTTTTTAGCAAAGTGATTTTGGCTATCAAAAGCTTATCATTTGAATGAGGTGAGGGCTCTATTTATAGAGTTTAGGACTGGGATTAGTGGTAATTTGGTAATTGATTCTTGGAGCCAAAAATTGAATTAATGATATAATTTTCAAATTATGCAGAAAAATTGGAGCCAAAAAGATGACAGATTTGAAATTGCTGGCTTTTTTTCAAAAATCACGTGTGTTTTGCTGCTATGAGTCGACACAAGAGTCGTATGCATCGAAACATTCTAGTTGTTTAACACACATGAGTCGAGGCAAGCTTTTATGGATCGACACAAGCTGCTATTTCAATACAATACAGAATCAATCAACTTGCATGAGTCGATACATAACATGTATGTGTCGACACATACTAATTTTACAAAGCAGGATGACTCGATACAAGCCTCTATGGGTCGATGCAAGCTGCCTTCGACACAAGCTTCTATGGGTCGATGCAAGCTGCCTTCGACACAATACAGAATCAATCAACTTGCATGAGTCAAAACAAGCTTCTATGGGTCGATGCAAGCTTCCTTCGACATAATACAAAATCAATCAACTTGCATGAGTTGAAACAAACTTCTATGGGTCAATGCAAGCTGCCTTCGACACAATACAGAATCAATCAACTTGCATGAGTCGAAACAAGCTTCTATGGGTCGATGCAAGCTGCTACTTCGACACAATACATAATCAATCAACTTGCATGAGTCGAAACATAACATGTATGTGTCGATGCAAGCTGTCTTCGACACAATGCATGAGTCGAAACATAACATGTATGTGTCGACACATACTAAATTTTTTTGATTTTTGAAGGCTGAAAACGCAGTTTTTTTCAAAGATTGTGCACAATACACTGTGCAATCGATTGCACTATGGGAGCAATCGATTGTACAGGAAAAATCTTAATTATTTTTTTTTTCTTTGCAAATAGAGATTTTAGGGAAATAATACTGGAAAACCTTATTTGTTGGATGCTTCGACTCGGTACCTACAAAACACAATTTTGCAAAGACAGAGACAAATATTTATTTGTATTTTGGTTAGAGGTTAATTATCAAAGCATATACAAAATACACAACTAAGGTGCTTGGAGATTCCTCAAGAGAAAACTTAAAGATAGGAGATAGAAAGAAAAAAAAGGAAGAACCAACCCTAATGTGATTTTGTTATGATCAAGTTGACATGATATGATAGGGGAATCTTAGGGGCAAAAATTAGGGTACAACAGCTGCCCTTATTTAAGTGTCTTCTATCCGGAGATACGAAGGTTAAAAATCTTCGTGTCGACGCGATTGAAGATACTTAAATATAAAAACAAGCCCTATTTTTGTCTCTAAGATGCCATGCAATTCTTATGATTATGAATGCATATGAACAGAACAAAAGAGACACAAAGTAACACTGGGGATGCCACAAAAATGAAGAAACAAAGGAGCAACCCCACCAGGAAAATAAATCACTGGTGGACCAAAAGAATTGAATCAGAGAGGAGGATAACAAGAATCGACATTCACTGCCGATGTCTACCAACATTCACTGAAGGTAGAGAGAGAAAATATATCATACCATCGTTGTTCACTGACGATGAACTATCAACGTTCACTGATGATAGCAAAAAGATAACAAACACCAACGTTCACTGTCGATGTACTACCAACGTTCACTGAAGGTAGAAAGAGAAAATATATCATACCATCGTCGTTCACTGATGATGAACTATCAATGTTCATTGATGATAGCAAAAAGATAACAAACACTGACGTTCACTGTCGATGTACTACCAACGTTCACTGAAGGTAGAAAGAGAATATCATACCACCGCCGTTCATTGACAATGAACTATCAACATTCACTGATGATAGCAAAAAGATAACAAACACCGACGTTCACTGCCGATGTACTACCAACGTTCACTGAAGGTAGAAAGAGAATATCATACCACTGCCATTCACTGACGATAAACTATCAAGGTTCACTGATGATAGCAAAAAGATAAGAAACACCGACATTCACTGCCGATGTACTACCAACGTTCACTGAAGGTAGAAAGAGAATATCATACCATTGCCGTTCACTGACGATGAACTATCAACATTCACTGAAGATAGCAAAAAGATAAGAAACACCGACATTCACTACCGATGTACTACCAACATTCATTGAAGGTAGAAGGAGAAAATATTAAGTTTTCCCCAAAATTCTGGTGTTTTATCTAGAACGGGTATCAACTTCTTCTTTAACCAAGGCACTCTGCCTGGAAAGGGTAATATGTAAGCTTATCTCAAATAAAGAGACTTCCACTCATTGTCAAGGGGAATTGCAAAGAGAAATGACTTTCTGGGGATAGAAATATGGCTTCCTGGGGAAAGAGATACAACTTCCTGGGGAAAGAGATATGACTTCCTGGGGAAATGCTACGTTATTCATGCTGAGGAAATAAAGTCTTCTCGTGCAAAATAAATGCACAAACCAAAACTCAAAGTTCTCGGAAATCCAAAGTAAATAATATTGTCATGCAACCACGGATCCAATTAGAAACAAACTGGAGCAAGACAGCTAGCGAAGATACATCCTTTGAGAAATAAACTCAAGAGGGAAAACCAAATCCACCTAAGCAAGGAGTGCTGCAAGAAGGTTAGAACACAATGTCAATAAAAAAATGATTTGTAGCAATGCATGATGCATGTATGAATGTATGAGTGATATCGTGCATATGCTGGTAAAAGGATACATAATCAGTACAAACAAACAAAATCACCTCAGGTACCAACAACATTGGGCTAAACTTCAACCAGAAAGATTAATCCAAGAAAGGTAAAAGCAACTGCGGAAACCAAACCTATTGCTTGTCCTAACTTCACTGAGGAGAAACATAAACCGGATGTAGCTAAATCAAACAGATACCGGGATAGAACATCTTTCTTCCGGTTTCATCGGAGAAACCAGTTTTTCAAAAGTAACATACCTACTGGAGATTTCAAGACCAACTTCAAATAAAGCAGACTGAAGCCGAGACAATCAAACCTCACTGGGGAATTCAGACCCACTTTGAAGGAGGAAAAACATACAGACTTCACTAAGGGAGACAATGCTTCATCATCGAGACATCTATTGGGGACTTCATGCTGACTTCATTGGGGAGGTCAAAACCACATCATCGAGGGGAAATCAAGATACGTTCTTCACTGGGGAAAGCGGAGATACGTGTTCTTCGAGAGTAATTATTGCACCAACTTCTTTGGGGAGAAAGGACTTCTATCAAATAAAGGAGGCCTTCGCTGAAGAATATTAGATTGAGTCTTCATATCATACAAACCTATTCCAAGAAAAGATGCCATGGGATAGCCTTCCTGGGAAATCAAGAAGTCAACACTAATGCCAATACTGCAAAAAGAGCGATATCTTAGCACACCAAGGGAATAACACCTTTCATCACATGAGGGAAAACTTCGCTGGGGAATCTGGGATGGAGGCTTCTGACCGTGCAAACCCAAAATCAAAAGCGAACCAAGATTTGGCTGGGGATAATGGGATCACAACCCTAATATTGTACCTTGCACCCACTGGTATCGTCTTTAACTATCTGAGAAACACACAAAGATTGCGCACATACCAGCAAAATTTCCTGAGAAAAACCTTCATGAAGGAAGTAAATCTTCTTAAAACAACCGGAGCTTGTTCATTCCTGGGATCGCCATTTTTGTTGTCATTGTTTCATCACAAATCCCAAAGTAAATTGAATTGTGAAGATCTCCCTTTTTTTTTTGAAAAGTCAATTTTGCTTTTTAATCTTTTTGCTTTAAAAGTTATTATCAGTAATAAATGGAGTCTTTGAAACTAAATAAATATAAAAACACAAAGAATTGGGCAAAAGCTCGAATTTCATTAATAGAATGGTAGTCTGCGAATGGAGAGACTCCATGGATGATTACAAAGTTTGGGAAATGGTAATATATAATGAAAAAGATACATTGAGATACAATGACCACCATTCCCCCTAACAACTTTTGAAATCCTGAGCAACAGCTTTTGTTGAAATATGGTGAGGATCCGAGAAGATTGTTGCTTCAACAATCAAGTCTTGTCTGACGTAGTTACTTGCCAAGAAAAACCCCTAACTTTTGCCTAAGCTGCCCTTGGGGGTTTTCAACTTAGCGGGAAATTTATTCTGTTTATGTCTCTAATTTTTGCCTAGACTGCCCTTTCGGGTTTTCAGCCTACCGAGATGCTCCTTTTTGCCTAAGCCGCCCTTTCAGGTTTTCAACTTAGCGAGTTGTTCTTTTATTTCTTTAGGCAAAGTATTTCTTGACTGCGTCAGCATTCATGGGACGTGGGAACTCCTCGCCATCCATAGTTTCAAGAATTAATGCAACACCAGAGAAGGCTTTCTTGACAACATACGGGCCTTCAAAATTGGGAGTCCACTTGCCCCTAGAATCAGTGTTAAAAGACATGATCTTCCTGAGCATGATGTCGCCTTCTCTGAATTCACGAGATTTGACCTTTTTATCAAATGCTTTCTTCATTCTTTTCTGATATAACTGCCTATGACACAAAGTTGTCATTCTCTTCTCTTCAATCAAATTCAATTGGTCAAACTTGTTCTGGACCCATTCAGCCACTGTCAACTTGGCTTCCATTATCACACGCAACGAGGTAATCTCTACCTCAACAGGGAGTACAGCTTCCATTCCATATACCAGGGAGAACGGGGTTGCTCATGTTGAAGTGCGGACAAATGTTCGATATCCATGCAGAGCAAAAGGGAGCATTTCATGCCAATCCTTATAAGTAACAACCATTTTCTGGATAATTCTCTTGATATTCTTATTAGCAGCTTCAACAGCCCCATTAATCTTTGGCATGTCTGGAGACGAATTGTGATGGACAATCTTGAATTCTTCACACAGTTCTGTCATCATCTTGTTGTTCAAATTCGAGCCATTGTCAGTGATGATTCTACTCGGCACACCATACCGGCATATAAGATTGTTTTTAGTTAAACACACAATCACCTGTTTGGTAACATTGGCATAAGAAGCAGCCTCTACCCATTTGGTAAAGTAGTCCATTGCTACCAAGATGAAACAGTGTTTATTCGAAGCTTTGGGTTCTATCATCCCAATCATGTCTATACCCCACATAGAGAAAGGCCACGGGGAGGAAATCACATTGAGAAGTGTCAGAGGCACATGGACCTTGTCTGCATAAACCTGGCATTTATGGCACTTCTTTGCGAATTTGTAACAATCAAATTCCATTGTCAACCAATAATAACCTGCCCTTAGCATCTTTTTAGCCATCGAATGCCCATTAGCATGAGTGCCAAATGAACCTTCATGAATCTCATGCATCAACATGTCTGCTTCGTGTATATCCACGCATCTGAGCAAGACCATGTCATAATTTCTCTTGTATAACACATTTTCACTAAGGAAGAAACTTCCTGCCAATCTTCTCAGTGTCTTTCTATCTTTCCTCGATGCACCAATCGGGTATTCCTGTGTCTGAAGAAAATGTTGGATGTCATAATACCAAGGTTTTTCATTTGCTACCTCCTCTGTCGTAAACACATGAGCGGGCCTATCCAGCCGTCGAACTGTAATACGGGGTATATCATTCCAAGTATTCACTTGGTACATGGAAGCCAGAGTTATCAGAGCATCCTCCATTTGATTTTCATCTCTAGGAATGTGATGGAATTCAACTTTATTGAAGAAGGGTAGTAATCTTCTAGCATAATCTTTGTAAGGGATCAAGCCAGGGTGACGAGTATCCCATTCTCCTTTAATATGATTTATTACCAAAGCTGAATCACCATACACATCTAGAATTTTGATTCTGAGATCAATAGCTTCCTCAAGACCCATGATGCAAGCCTCATACTCCGCCATATTATTAGTGCAATCAAATGTTAACCTTGCAGTAAAAGGAATGTGCGATCCATGAGGAGTGACGATCACAAACCCAATTCCTTTACCATAAGCATTCACCGCTCCATCAAATATCATACTCCAATGAGATTCAGGATCGGGGCCTTCCTCAGGCAATGGTTCATCACAATCTTTCACTTTCAGGAACATCACATCCTCATCGTGGAATTCATATTCTGCAAACTGATGATCTTCCACCAGCTGGTGAGCAAGGTAATCTTCTAACACACTACTTTTGATAGCTTTTTGAGTGCGGTACTCAATATCATATTCAGATAACAACATTTTCCAGTGGGAAATTCTCCCAGTAAGAGCAGGCTTCTCAAAAATATACTTGATTGGATCCATTTTGGAGATCAACCAAGTGGTATGATTTAACATATACTGCCGCAAACGCTTTGCCGCCCATGCCAAAGCACAACAAGTTTTTTCTAGCGTAGAATACCGCGAGTCACAATCAGTGAACTTTTTGCTGAGATAATAAATGGCGAACTCTTTCTTCCTTGTTTCATCCTATTGTCCCAGAATACAACCCATGGATTTATCTAACATTGTTAGATACATAATCAACGGTCTTCCTTCTACGGGAGGGAGAAAGATAGGAGGTTCAAGTAGATACTCTTTAATACTCTCAAATGCCTTTTGGCAGTCATCCGTCCACACACAACCTTGATCTTTCTTTAACAACTTAAAGATCGGTTCACACTTTGCAGTCATGTGAGAAATGAATCTGGAAATATAATTCAAACGCCCGAGGAAACCCCTGACTTGCTTTTCAGTTCTTGGTGCTGGCATTTCTTGAATTGCTTTGACTTTATCAGGGTCAACTTCAATTCTTTTCTGGCTAACAATAAAACCCAACAATTTCCCCGATCTAACTCCGAAGGTGCATTTATTTGGATTCAAGCGGAGACGATACTTCCTCAAACGCTGAAATAACTTTAACAAATCTTTTAGATGCCCTTCTTCAGTTTGGGATTTTGCAATCATATCATCAACATATACTTCAATTTCCTTGTGCATTAGATCATTGAATAGGGTTGTCATAGCCCTCTGGTACGTTGCACCAGCGTTCTTCAACCCGAAGGGCATCACTCTGTAACAGAATGTTCCCCAGGGTGTGATAAACGTTGTTTTTTCCATGTCCTCTGGAGCCATTCTTATTTGATTATACCCGGAAAATCCGTCCATGAACGAGAATACCTTGAATTTTGTTGTGCTGTCCACTAACATGTCGATGTGAGGCAATGGAAAATCATCTTTTGGACTAGCTTTATTTAGATCTCTGTAATCTACGCACATGCGGACTTTTCCGTCTTTTTTCGGTACTGGGACAATATTGGCAATCCATTGAGGATACACTGACGTTACAAGAAAACCAGCATTAATCTGTTTTAGGACCTCCTCTTTGATCTTTACTGAAATATCTGGGTGGGTTCTTCTCAACTTTTGTTTAACTGGCGGACACTCTGGCTTCAACGGAAAACGATGCTCGACAATGTCTGTATCTAGACCAGGCATATCTTGATAAGACCAAGAAAAAATATCCACATACTCTTCCAACAGCTCAATCAACCCGCTTTTCACATTAGGATGCAACGATGCTCCAATCTTAACTTCCTTCGGATCTTCTTCTGAACCCAAATTAATCACTTCCAAAGGCTCCTTATATGGCTGAATGGTATTTTCCTCGTGCTCAAGCAACCATGAGACCTCTTCTGGAATCTCATCATAATCTTCTTCTTCAGCCCCAAACACAGGACAATCAAAGTTCGGAGAGGGTGCAAGGTCATTGTATTCAACGGGTTTTTTAATTAATCTGCACATGTGATTTATGATTGCTTTTAGAGACTGACACATATAACAAGTGATCATGCAGATTAATTTCCAGTTATTATTTATTTTGAAAGGGTTTTTTATTTGATTACCATTTCCCAAGAAAAAGCAAAAAATAAAGACATATTTTTTGGAAGCAAAGACAACTTTTATTAATGATCTTAAAAATCAAAGCGGACAGATAAGCCCATACAATACTTTCACCTTGGGCAGAGTGAAAGCTTTTCAAACAAAGAAACAGATTAAAAAAACAAATTACTTTGAAATATGTATGCAAGAAGGAACATCAATGGTGACCCAGTTCTGAACTCGGACTCCATGCGTCACATAATTTGGTACTTCCTGCTCTGCTTCATCCTCTTCAACAGCATTAATTCCAGAACCAATTGGATGGAGGTAGCCTCCGCTGCGGAAAACATCATGATAACTGTTCACAGAAGACTTTGATTCAAACTTTCTCCTTTGCAATTCTTCGAAGAGAAACCCAAACCAGTTCTGTTTTTGTTCACGGGTGGGTCCATAAGTTGTCCCCAAACTGCATTATGACCATTGCGTACAACCTACTGCACGTCCTTCAGCGAAACCACAGAATTCTCATTCCTCCTTATGTTGTCAATAGATGGGGCTTGGAACTGGGTTCCAACAGCAGCCTCGTCCGCTTCTACAATACTGAAAGAGGATAGATGGGATATCAACAACGCCTGCTCCCCATTTATGATCACCACTTTCCCTTCGCGCACAAACTTTAACTTCTGATGCAGAGTTGAAGTGACAGCCCCTGCTTCGTGTATCCATGGTTGTCCTAGCAAACAACTATATGCAGGAATAATGTCCATGACCTGGAAGGTTATCAAGAACAAATGTGGTCCTATATGGATGGGCAAGTCCACTTCACCGATGACAGATTTCCTCGACCCATCAAAAGCCTTCACAATGATGCCACTCGGGCGCATAGGTGCTCCTTGATACTTTAACTTCATAAGGGTACTCCTCGGTATAACATTCAGCGCGGATCCGTTATCAATTAGCACATTGGACAGCGAATCATTCTTGCAGTTCATAGATATGTGGAGGGCCAGGTTGTGATTCCTCCCTTCATCTGGTAACTCATCATCGCAGAAACTCAAATTGTTACATGACGTAATGTTTCCAATTACGCTGCTGAATTGATCTAATGGCATGTCTTTCTGCACAAAAGCTTGGTCTAGTACTCTCATCACTGATTCTCTATGAGCAAAGGAATTCATTAATAAAGCTAGGATAGATATCTTGGAAGGAGTCTGCAATAGCTGATCTACAATTTTGTAGTCGCTCATCTTAATTATCTTCAAAATATCATCCACTTCTTTCTCTAATGTAGCTCCACTAGTCTCTCCTGTAGCCTTCTTAGGCTCATCGTTCTCAACAATTTTCTTTCAAGCAATAACATCTCTTCGAATAACCGGTGCAAACACACGACCACTACGGGTCACCCTTCTATTATCAGCTATATTTCCAACATCTGGCATTGGCTGGGTGGGAATATCTACCCCGTCTTCTAAGATTGTAGCGTTGTATTTGTAAGGCACAACCTTATCTGATTTATAGGGAACAGGACCTGGCAGACTAATTACCAATGGGGTAACAACTGGTTTGCTATGGTACTCCACCTCAAGATGAGTGGGTGCACCAAAACAAGGTACAATGACATTCACCCCTTCCTCAACACAATTAGCCATTAAAAAGTCATTTTGGGCAAACAAATCTTCGTTTGAAGAGAAATACTCATTTGCGGAGGCATACTCTTCCTCTGACTCTTCTTCCATCAAACAAACTTCAACCATATCAATCTCATAATAAACATCTCTCTGACCTGTGATCTTGATATTTCCATTGTCTAACAGAAATTGAACACCTTCCCTCACAATAGAACATCCTCGGGGGTTTCGACAACAAACTATGCAAGATTCATATTGGTGTTCCACCTGACCAGCAGTACGGCAGAAGGTAGCATGCAACTACATGAGATCCTCATTCAAATGATCCACATTAAAAATTCTGAATTCACCCGGACATCCAGAAACCATATTCACTTCCTCTTCATATTCCTCCCTAGGCCTAATTATATGGATTAAACCTTCATCCATCATCTCCTGCAAATCATCCATTATCTTTTCGCAACCCTGCATATCTGTACTGCAAATAGCACAACCGGCGTGGTCATGCATATAATAACTGAATTCACAGAGGTCTGCATGCATCTTCACCAAATCTCCTCTAACCAGATTAATGTCAAAAATTCGAAATTCGCCTGGACAACCGGCCACCATATTTACAGCATTCACTCCCCCGTGCTTGGGTAGAGGATTGTCTTTCACATTAGGTCCCACGTCTTTGAAAGATAAAATTCCAGACTTCACCAACCTTTGCACTTCAGTCCTCAAAGGATAACAATTCTCAACACTATACCCAGGTGCTCCCTGATGAAAGACACACGTCTGGTCTGCTTTGTAATACCAAGGCAATGGTGATGGTATGGCGGGAGGTGGTCGTGTCTGGACCAACTTCTTCTGAATCAATGCTGGTAGTAGCTCTTCATAGCTCATGGGAATAGGATCATAGTTCTCCCTTCTCTGATTATACCCTTGATTCCCCTGCTGGGACGGTCTCTGATAAGAAACGGTAGTCGGAGCGGCATTTATAACAGGAGTAACTGAGGCGACTTGCTGATGACGCTGATAATTCTTTCTAGGAGCGTTCACCCTTCTCTCTTGCATAACAACATTTGTATCCCCCTCTTTCTTCTTTGTAAACCCATAAGCTGGCTTTTTCACCCCTCCGGATCCTTCACCCTTTGTCAAACGGCCTTCTCTTACTTCCTCTTCTAGGCGGACACCCATTCCTACCATCTCTGTAAAATCACTTGGGGAACTTTCTACCATTCTTTCGTAGTAGAAAGCGCTTAGCGTCTTCAGAAAAATCTTATTCATTTATTTCTCCTCCATGGGAGGAATCACTTGTGCAGTCACTTTGCGCCATCTATGTGCATACTCTTTGAACGATTCTCTGTCTTTCTGAACCATGGCCCTAAGCTGGTTATGGTCAGGCGCCATGTCCACATTGTACTTGTATTGTTTAATGAATGCTTCTCCCAAATCATTAAAAGTATGGATGTCGGCGCTGTCTAAACTCATGTACCATTTCAACGCTGCGCCGGTCAGACTATCCTGGAAAAAGTGAATCAGCAGACGCTGATCATCGGTGTGGGTAGACATTCTTCTCACATACATCACCAAATGAGCACGAGGGCAAGTGTTGCCCTTGTACTTCTCAAATTCCGGGACCTTGAACTTAGCTGGCACTTTACCATTCGGGACCAAACACAGCTCATTCACATTCTTCCCAAATAGCTCTTTTCCCCTAAGAGCCTTCATCTCTCTTTGCATTCTATCAAATTGTTCTTGGAAATCATCCATTATGTCATAAAGACCCAAGTCTTCACTCGGCGGAGGGAAAGGACGACACATATCTTCATTAACAAACGGAACAAAATTCACCGAAGGAGGTGCAGCAGGAACAGTATGCACCACAGGAGGTGCAGGAGTAACAATATTTTGAACCACTGGAGCATCTTGAGGGCCAAGGTTGAAACCTTCAAGTGCAAAATTCTCTGGAATTCCCCATGAATAACCCTGAGGCATACGGTTTTGAACAACAACCGGAGTAGCGGATACAGGAACAGTAGGAACTTCAGCATTTGCCCTTGTTGGTTGAGGTTGAACACTCGGTGGCTGATTTTGAGCAACCACCAGAGCTTACATCAGAGTAGTCAAGTTGGCCAAGCCAGCCTTCAAAGCGAAAACTTCTTCGCACAGCTCGCGATTCTCCTGTTCTAAGTTGTCCATCTTCTTTTTGAAATTAGCCCGAGTGTTGTAGTGATGAGTCAGCTTGCTGAACGAAGTAAAGAAGCTGGGTAAGACACCTGGATATGCATAACAAATGCAAGAAATATGTGAAATATGATGCATGATATGTAATGCATATGATTATTTTTACTTTATCATTTAATATTTCAAGGGATTTATGGTTTATAGACATATTGCAAACATCAAAATAATAACGCATTTGAAATATTGAAAACTTTTATTATAATAGCTTCAAAATGGGTTATAAGTTTCAATGATCCCAAGTACAAAATGGAAATACAATCTAAAATCCTAAGACGAGGAACCTATGGAGATCAATTTGTACGCTGGCGCTTCCCTTTGAGCCTGACAATCTAAGCCCTCAACCTCTGGTTTTCTTCCACATGTCTGATGGTAACCTCCTTCCAATCATCTGAAGCAGGAAGTGAGTAATTAACACCTATTTGAGGCTTAGGAGAAAGTAAATCCCCTTGCCTCTCCATAGACTCCACCGCTCGACTCTCAAGGATCTCGATCAAGTCGTCTTTCTCCTTCAGGTCTGCTCTGTAGGAACTCTCTAAAGTCTGGAACTGGTTCTTCCAAGCATCCCTTTCCTGTTGCATCCTAACCAAAGCAAGCTACAGCTCTTCTAGATCATCTAATAAGGGAGAAGTGGTCTTCGCAAACAAATCAGGCATGGGTGTCTCCCGAGTATACGGCATCTTCAACTGAATGGTTCTCGATCGGACCCACTGAAGATATGGCTCCAAAGAAACAGCACCTCTAGGTCCCAAATCCTTCCTACTCTTCTTATGAATGTGGCGCCAGGACTTTGCAATCTGCTCCCTAGCTTCCCTGTGGTCTTCTCCTTCCTTTAGAAAGAAACTACTCAAATGAATAATATTCGGTTTATCCCCCATCGGGTAACCAAGCTGTCACCGTGCAAGAACAGGGTTATAGTTAATTCCTCCCTTTGTACCAAGAAGAGGCACATTGGGGAAACTACCACAACTGTCAATAACCTCCACATCCTGGTAAGCTCGATGATACCAATTAATATCCGAGTGAGTAAGTGCCATGATCTTAGGATCCCAACGGGGTTCCTTCTTGACAACCCAAAAAACATCAGAATGAGGCATATGAGAGATAAACCACTGGTACAATAAAGGCGTGCAATAGATAATCATTCCCCCATGATAGGAACTCCGAAGATGAACAGAGTAATAGGCATCACCCAACAGTGTAGGAACCGGGTTTGCAATCATGAAAATCCTGATAGCGTTAATGTCGACAAACTTGTCCACATTAGGAAATAAGAATAATCCATAGGCGAGTAAAGCAAATATGGCCTCAAAAGCAACCGTACTCTTCATCCTGGAAAAATAACGAGCTTTCTCCAATAAGAACTGAGTTGGTAATCCTTTAATCCCTCCTTTGATAATCATATGGGCTTCCACCTCAGACTTCCCCAGATGAATCAAAGCAGCAATCTCATGTGGTTTTGGCTCACCCTCCAAACCAGTAAAAGGAACACGATCGGTAACAGGTAAATCCAATAGATAGGAGTACTCTTCCAGTGTTGGCATCAAATGATAATCGGGAAAAGTAAAGCAGTGATACAGCGGATCATAGAACTAGACCAAAGTTGAGAGAATAACCTCCTTTATCTTCAGCTTCATGTGAGGAATAATGGATCCATACTTCTTCTGAAAGTCTGCAGAACACTCAATCTTGGGAATTAGACTGATTAACTCATCTATCTTAGGGTCCTTGAAACTGTATTTCCTGGTCTTTCTCTTTCCAAAATCCATGGTTTAAAAGTACCTGAGGTATTCACAAATAGTCAACCTTTAAATCCCTTGAAATATTGTTTTCTTCAAAAGATGCTTATGAGTGCATGGATGCATGATGCAACAATCACACACAAGATCACACATATAGGGTTCATAGGTTCAACGTCACGAGCATGAGGTCGAAGGTACTACCCATAAGGTATTGGTCTAAAAAGTTATCACCTGCCGAACAAGGTTCTAAGAGGTTCCCAGAGTCTACATCCTTCCTTCCGATATTACCAACTTCCCGATTAACTCGGTAATTAGTAATATTCTCAAGAAAGACTCATCTGAGCGTAGTATTGCGTGACAACTATTTATGGATTACTCCGTCATAGCTTCCGCACTACACCTAAAAGGCCAAGATGGGTTAGGTAATCTACGGTCCTCAGCTTCAGCAGGCTCCCAGGTCGAAAGTAGTACGTCTTCTCGATTACTCGGTAAACAACACTACAGTCAAAGGGGCCTCCACTGAGTGGGGGATCTCATGCCTCCTTTTTTGGGATTACTCCCTCAAATTTAACATGACTATACCGCCCGTCCTATCTTAAAGTTTGCCCAAGTCCGGCTATAGGACTTATGAGTAATCACCAAGCACCCTGTAAACCAGGAAAATCCAGACAAACATATATACAAAATATAACACATATACATATACAAACAAAGATAGGCTCAACCCACTTAGGGATGGACCAGCAAGAGGTCAATCTTTCCCCAGTGAAGTCGCCATTTTTCTGTAGCGGTAGAAATGTTCAAGACTAAGCCATTGGATTGACTAGACTTTGCACAAATCAAAATAAAAATCGCCACCGCACTTTATTGTTTCCAAAGGAATGGGAAAAGAGCGAATAACCCAAAAAAGGGGGAAAGATTCAAGGTAAGGGGGTTGGTTATGCAAAGGAAAGGTATTACACTACTAAAAAAAGACATTTGAGAAAAGGTTTTTACATCGGGTATCAAAATATATGATGTAAAAAATACAATTAACAAACTTTTTACATCAGGTATTTATTTGCAATGATATAAAAAATAAGAAAAAAAATATACTTCGCTACCTATTACATCGGGCAATCTCATCCATCGATGTAAAAGGTTTTCAGAAAAAAATACGGTGGTATTTTTGTAAATAAGAAACAAGGTGGCAGAAATGTAAATAAAAAACAAGCAAGATATTACATCGGTTTAACTAAAAACCGATGTAATAGGTGCACAGGCAGATTGTTAATATATAAAATATATTAAAACAATTACATCGGGTCGTATATTAAACCGATGTAAAAAACCAATAAAAAGACGCTTGCATCGGACCACCAACCAACCGATGTAAAAAACATCATAGTGACACGCTTGTATCGGTTATTGTTTCCACCGATGTAAAAAACTCACACGCTTGCATCAGGCCTTTTTCCACCGATGTAAAAACTGCTTAGGCCCAAACCCTTACATCGGTCCCTTGATTCCACCGATGTAATAGGTTCCATATATTATTCACTTTAATTCCTAAATTCACATTATTTTCACTGTACAATACTCTCACATCTCCTTGCCGCCGTTTCACGCTTACGCCTCATTGTACGGAGACGACTCATTTCCCAGCCACCATCATCAACTCTTCGACATCAACATTTCTGTCTGTGCTTCTTCGACCTCTGTTTCTGCTCATCTCAATTGGGTTCATCGTCATTCGAAGCTCTGTCTCAATTCGAACTCAGTTCTTCTTCTTCTCTCTTCACACTGTTCACGACTTTTCGCCGGCCGATTCACGCCCTTCCTCGCTCGCCGTTTCAACTTGTAAGTCACATTCTTCACTTATTTGATCCGTAATGTGACTTATTCAAAATATAGGTTAGGTTTGCTAGTTAGTTATGGGTTAGGTTAGGTTAGGGATTTTGATGAGGCTTTGTTCCATCATTTTGCTGCTAAGTTTAAGGAGGAGTACAAGATTGATGTTTATCATTTTGATGGCAACAAGTAAAACTCATAATGTGGAAGCCATAGTGAGTGTGAAACAAAGTGTTGGTGGTGTTATTGATTCAATGTTTGTTCTCTTGTTCTAAGGGATGATTAACATGCTAGAGGAGATAATGTTATAGTACATTATGTACAAATTTTTTGTTTGAATTCATTTTAACTTATAATATTTTTAACGAGATAAGTTTTGTCACGTGATATTTAAATTGATTTTATCAAAACAATTTATAATGTTTTTTGAAATTCTCCAAAATTATTTATAAAAACAATTTATAATCTATAACAATATATATAATACATGATTCATTGACATCAGGTGTTAGAATAGATATCTCAGAAAAAGTTTCCGCAATTGGTTATATATATATATATATATATATATATATATATATATATATATATATATATATATATATATATATATATATATATATATATATATATATATATATATATATATATATATATATATATATATATATATATATATATATATATATATATATATATATATATATATATATATATTGTTGATAATGTAGATATAATACTGTATAGATAGAAATAGATAAGGAATGGCTTGAAGAATTTGTGGCTACTAGCTAGCCACCATTATTGTCACGTTCTTTTTTATGTCTCTTAAAAATGAAATTAATATAGTGTCAATAACACCAACCAACAACCAACCATAGCAAATTAGCTACTGAATCTTGAAATCTTATCACATTGGAGCCTTAAGGTCCTCTCAGAAACACACTGTTTATCTTTAACCTATCAAACTTAATAGAGTTATCACCTTGCCATTGAAATTTGATTCTATTTTTCTTTCTCCGCGAAGCAGCGCAAGTTGCAATCTCGGAATCTCCGTGAAGTATCGCAGCCGCGGGCACACCGTTCGTCAGACCTTCCTCTGTGTGAACATAGTTATGGATCGTAGTTGGATGAGAGCTAATCGATTAAGTGATGAGTACGAACATGGAGTGATGGAATTTCTACATTTTGCTGAAAGTAATGCTGGAAAAAGTGTTCCTACGCTTTTTCTCTGCCCATGTGTTCGTTGTGCAAATAAAGAACCAAAACATAGTAAGAAAGAAATCATGGATCATCTAATTTGTGTAGGGATTTGTCAAAGTTATACAAAATGGATATGGCACGGTGAAGTAGTAGCAAAGTCAAACGTGTCTCAAAGAGATGATGTTAGTGTAGAAATGGATGATCGTCTAGAAGACATGATGCGTGACATTGGACAAGATTTGTTTAAGAGGGCACATACATATGATACTATATGCAATGACAAGGATAAACCATTGTACCCGGGATGCAAAAAATTTACACGTCTGTCAGCCGTGTTAAAATTATTTAATCCGAAGGAAAAGAATGGGTGGACTGACAAAAGTTTTACCGAGTTGCTTGAATTATTGACCGAAATGCTTCCAGAAGGTAATGTAATGCCAAGTCGTTATTACGAGGCAAAGAAAATATTGTGTCTGATGGGTTTGGAGTATGAAAAGATACATGCATACCCTAATGATTGCATATTATACAGAAAAGAGTATGAAAAGTATAATCATTGTCCAAAGTGCAAGGCTTCACGCTACAAAAAGAAAGATGGTGAATCAATTGATGATGAGGTGGTCAAAAAGGGTCCTCCTGCGAAAGTGGTATGGTACCTACCAATAATTTCAAGGTTCAAGAGATTATTCGCCAATGCAGATGACGCAAAGAATCTTAGATGGCATGCAGAAGAAAGAAAATATGATGTACAAATTCATCATGTAGCTGATTCTTTGCAATGGAAGAAAATAGATTCTTTGTTTCCAAATTTTGGCAAAGAGTCGAGAAACCTTAGACTTGGACTTGCTACTGATGGAATGAATCTGTTTGGTAATCTGAGTACTGACCATAGTTCTTGGCCTGTTCTCTTGATGATTTACAACCTATCTCCTAGGCTGTGCATGAAGCGTAAATATATTATGTTATCGATGATGATATCGAGACCAAAACAACCAGGAATGAGATTGACGTTTATCTAAGTCCACTGATTGATGATTTAAGAGTGCTATGGGAGGAAGGGGTGGATGTTTTTGATGCGTATTATGGCGAACAGTTCAATATGCGTGCCATGTTGTTTTGCACCATCAACGATTTTCCGGCATATGGTAATTTGTCTGGGTATAAATTTAAAGGGCATAATGTGTGTCCTATATGTGAAAAAGACACTTGTTACCATCAGCTTGAAAAATGAAAGAAGACCATTTATCTCGGGCATCGAAAATTTCGAAAATGTTATCATCCATATCGTAGATTGCGGAAAGCTTTCAATGGGGAACAAGAGCATGGTGTTGCTCCAAATCCCTTGTCTGGAGAGGAAGTTTATCAGCGACAACAGGGACTTGATGTTGTCTTTGGAAAGTACCAAAAACGATCTACTGTGAAAAATGTATGGAAAAAGAGATCAATTTTCTTCGATCTTCCATATTGGTCTAGTCTTGATGTAAGACATTATATTGATGTGATGCACGTGGAGAAAAATGTATGCGATAGTGTAATCAGAACACTTCTCAACATTTAAGGCAAGAAAAAAGATGGTATTAATGCTCGTCTGGATTTGGGTTTGATAGGTATACGAGAAGAGTTAACTCCACAATATATAGGTAACAAGACATATTTGCCTCCTGCCTGCTACACTTTGTCTAAAAAATAGAAAACAAGTTTTTGTGAGTGTTTACAAAGTATCAAAGTGCCGTATGGTTACTCATCAAATGTCAAGAGGCTTGTATCAGTTAAAGATTTTAAATTAGTTGGCTTAAAATCTCACGACTGTCATGTCTTAATGCAACAACTACTACCATTGGCTATTCGTGGGATATTTCCTAACAACGTAAGGAAGACTATAACTAGGTTGTGCTTATTTTTCAATGCAATTTGTTGTAAAACCATTGATCCACTAAAGTTAGACGATTTGGAAAAATCTACAGTACTCCGCAGGAACCTCTTTGAAAAAAATCTGTATATTTTGGCTATAAAAATTTGTTATATATAAAATAGATGGTGGAGGTGAGAAAAGAAATATTTTTATGATTTTTGCACCCGCCGCGGTTACGAATCTTTAGTGACTAAGTACCACCTTTCGTGCAATAGGGGATTAGGGTACACGTAGTTCCTCTTTTAAAAATTTGAAACACAAGTGTGTTGGTTAATTTTATGAGATAATACATCATCGTCATTGTCTGTGTGGAAAACAAACTTACTACCCACAATCATGAGAAAGGAGAATTTGCATCATCTCAAAGTGGAGGATATGGCTTGGATTTTAAAATCAACAATGCCTCGCTCAACACCCAAGTGGAAAAATATCTCTCTTTACTACATATTTTAGAAGTATAGTTGTTTGCATCACTACAAGGATTGACAAGAGTCTAATCTTTTAAGAAAAATTTTAAAATAAAAAGCCAAAGTGGAAAAAATGGTTTGAAATGAGATTGATTGACTTTTAGTCTTCTCACAAAAATGTCAAGGTATTATTAAATTGATTGAAATTTATTTATGAAAATGTTTTGAAAATGCATGGACCTAAGTCCAAGTTTATTATGAAAGTGTTTCAAGTTTAGAAATAAGAAGAGTTTTTAAAAGGAGGGAGAATATTTTTGAAATGAAATAAGATGGGAGGAGATGAAGAGACTATCCTAACGCATAAGGTAAAAGTTAGGGATAAGAACCATCTAACCAACAATAAGCCAATACTTGACATTATGAGTCAATATAGAATTCCCATTCTTCAGATTGAAACCAAGCAAGCAAAGATACTAGACCTCTGGAGAGAACCAAACTTCAAGTGTATTAAATCTTCGCAAAAATTGGGCAGAGTAACGGTTGTATACAGGTGAATTCCAGATTACAAACAAAGTATGTAATCCCAATAACCTGCACACAAAACAAACAAACAACCCAATGTCTTAAGGTAAACCTCAAGGACTCCAGACAAAATATCAAATAAAGATCACAAGGTCTCCAAGATAGGCCAAGGTCTCTAATCCTAAGTCCAAGAAGTCCAATACTCCATAATGCCAAGGATAGTAACCAAATAGTCCAAGTATCATTAAAGATTTTTATGGTTCATGTTGATTATTAGGTGTCTTTAAAAGGAAAAGAAAAGCTCAAGTGAGAAAAATAAAAATGACATAAAAGTAAATGCTCAAGTGAGCAAAATAAAAAATGGCATGAAATATAAATGCTTAAATTAAATGGTACATAAAGCATAAAAAATAAAAGCATAAAGTAAAGTCAATTGTTAGAAATTAGTGGTTAGTTGGATGACCATCTTGAAACTTGAATTTGGAACTCATTAAAGGATTGGTAGAACCAAAGCCTCCACACAACAAGTTGCATTTGCTTTTTGTCAAGTATATCATCCATTTTGGAATCCTCAAAAGTAACATTTAATGATCAACGATGTTTAAGTGATCCGCGTTGACCAAAGGTGTTGTAGATCCATTAGAAGATTGGTAGAACCAAAGCCTCCACACAATGAATCTCAAGGTTATTGGATCAAAGAGATCAAATTAACATACTTGGGCTTGCAATCATAAGTTTGGGCCACGAATGATCATTTATTCGAATTAAGACAAAATTTAACGCTATGTTAAGCAATTGTAAGTGGACTTATGTAGAAGTCGCACCTATTTTGAGGCCAGTCAATAGAAATCTATGTAATTCATGTTTGGATAAATGATATAGAGATCAACATCCCTTAACATGTAGCACAATTAAAAAAAGAAAGGGATAAGATGAAGAGGGAGGGGAATGATAAGCTAATTTGGATCACCATCTCAAAATTCTTTCATCTTTAAATTCAACCACTCCTTTAGATCGATTAAAGCACTAAACAAATCATTAATCCAAAGCACCAAAAATGAATTAAATAATTCACTCTTAGGTAGATTTGAATTGATGAACAATAATCCAACTTCATCTACATCACAAAGTCCATTGAGTTTAAAGACAAATTGGACATTTAAAATTGCAATCAAACCAACAATCAAAGGAGCGAGCAGAAAAAATATTTAAGTTGAAACAGCCCCAAAATAAGGCAGAAAAAGTATTTTCGACACTGTTACAATCAGTTGTGCTTCGACAGCTACCAATTGCATCAGTGCAGTTTTTTTCTCTTCAAATCAGCCCCGAAATAAGGCAGAAAAGGTATTTTCGACACTGTTACAATCAGTTGTGCTTCGACAGCTACCAATTGCATCAGCGCAGTTTTTTTCAAATTAACTTTATGTGACAAACAATTGCAATGTTACAAAAATTGATTGCAACCTGTTAAAATCAGTCGAAAACAGCATCTCAATGATCAAATTCTTGTTCCAACTTTTCATCAGACACCTTATGATCATGGATCCAATTGAGCATGAAAATTCAATCAAATTATGAGAAAATAGAACTAATGGAATCATAAAACAGTGCTCAATGAATCAAAACCAGAAATCCACAAAAGATCACATTGTGAAAGACGATGATCCAACTTACCAAAGGTAGAATTAAAGAATTATCAAATAACTTCCAGAATTTGCTTCAATTCAACCACAAGAATCAATTACCAAAGCTTGGATGTAGAGAATTAATGAAGAAAAAGTGTTTGGATGAAGGTTTAGCACAAAGATTAGTAAGCTTCAATGCAAAGCTTACTAACTTTTTGAAAATGGAGCTTTGAGTGAATTTGGTAGATGGAGAGAATTGTGAGATTTTTTAGCAAAGTGCTTTTAGCTATCAAAAGCTTATCATTTGAATGAGATGAGGGCTCTATTTATAGAGTTTAGGATTGGGATTAGTGGTAATTTGGTAATTGATTCTTGGAGCCAAAAATTGAATTAATGATATAATTTTCAAATTATGCAGAAAAATTGGAGCAAAAAAGATGACAGATTTGAAATTGTTGGCTTTTTTTTCAAAAATCACGTGTGTTTTGCTGCTATGAGTCGACACAAGAGTCGTATGCATCGACACATTCTAGTTTTATAACACAGCTTGAGTCGACGCAAGCTTCTATAGATCGACACAAGCTGCTATTTCAATATAATACAGAATCAATCAACTTGCATGAGTCGATACATAACATGTATATTTCGAAACATACTAATTTTATAAAGCAGGATGAGTCGATACAAGCCTCTATGGGTCGATGCAAGCTGCCTTCGACACAAGCTTCTATGGGTCGATGCAAGCTGCCTTCGACACAATACAGAATCAATTAACTTGCATGAGTCGAAACAAGCTTCTATGGGTCGATGCAAGCTTCCTTCGACATAATACAGAATCAATCAACTTGCATGAGTCGAAACAAGCTTCTATGGGTCGATGCAAGCTGCCTTCGACACAATACAGAATCAATCAACTTGCATGAGTCGAAACAAGCTTCTATGGGTCAATGCAAGCTGCTACTTCGACACAATACAGAATCAATCAACTTGCATGAGTCGAAACATAACATGTATGTGTCGACGCAAGCTGTCTTCGACACAATGCATGAGTCGAAACATAACATGTATGTGTCAACACATACTAAAATTTTTTGATTTTTGAAGGCTGAAAATGCAGTTTTTTTCAAATATTATGCACAATACACTGTGCAATCGATTGCACTATGGGAGAAATCGATTGTACAGGAAAAATCTTAATTATTATTTTTTTCTTTGCAAATAGAGATTTTAGGGAAATAATACTGGAAAACCTTATTTGTTGGATGCTTCGAATCGGTACCTACAAAACATAATTTTGCAAAGACAAAGACAAATATTTTTTTGTATTTTGGTTAGAGGTTGATTATCAACGCATATACAAAATACACAACTAAGGTGCTTGGAGATTCCTCAAAAGCAAACTTAAAGATAGGAGATAGAAAAAAAAGGAAGAACCAACCCTAATGTGATTTTGTTATGATCAAGTTGACATGATATGATAGGGGAATCTTAGGGGCAAAAATTGGGGTACAACAAGAAGCATCACAATAAACCACAAAAGGCTCTCCTTGATTAGGCAACGTCAAAATCGGAGCCGACGTCAACCTCTTCTTTAATTCCGTAAAACTCTCTTCGCACTGAACATCCCAAACAAAAGCTCTACCTTTACAAGTCAACTTAGTCAATGGAAGTGACAACTTAGAAAACCCTTCGATAAACCTTCTATAATAACCAGCTAATCCCAAGAAGCTTCTAATCTCAATAGCTGGCTTTGGAGTTTCCCATTGCAACACAGCAATAACCTTCAATGGATCTACAGCAATGCCACTACCTGAAATCACATGACCAAGAAAACTAACCTCTTTCAACTAGAATTCACACTTGGACAGCTTTGCATACAACTTCTTCTCTTTCAAAATCTGCAATACTACTCTTAAATGTTCAGCATGCTCTTCATCTGACTTAGAGTAAATCAAAATATCATCAATGAACACCACTACAAACTGATCCAAATAAGTATGAAAGATACGATTCATATATTCCATGAATACTCTCGGCGCATTAGTAACACCGAAAGTCATCACCGAATACTCGTAATGTCCATAACACGTTCTGAAAGTTGTCTTTTGAATATCTTCATCCTTCACTTTAATCTGATGATAACCCGACCTCAAATCAATCTTACTAAACACACGGTTATCCACCAATTGATCTATCAAGTCATCTATTATTGGAAGCGGATACTTGTTCTTAATCGTCACCTTATTCAATTGTCTATAATCAACACAAAGCCTCATACTTCCATATTTCTTCTTCACTAACAACACTAGAGCTCCCCACGGCGATACACTTGGTCTTACGAACCTCTTCTCAAGTAACTCTTCCAATTGCTTCTTCAACTCTGACAACTCAGACGCAGACAACCTGTATGGTGCCATAGAAACGGGTCTGGTACCAGGTACAAGATTAATAACAAATTTAACTTCCCTCTCTGGCTGTACATCAGGAATCTCATCAGGGAAAACTTCAGGAAATTCACATACTACCTGCAATTCCTCAATTACAGCTTGAGTCTCTACAGATAGCAACACCATCAACGAAAACATATATACTTCCTCTTGCATCAACTTCCTCAACTGTCTAGCAGATAATAGACCATCTTCCTCTTCTTTAGGAGTAGAAAACTTCACAGACTTGACATAATAGTTAATATGAACATATTTATGCTCTAACCAGTTCATACCCAGAATTACATCCAAACCTCTTAATGGTAAACAAACTAAATCAACAACAAAGTCTTTGTCGAAGATCGACAAGGGACACTTAGCACACACAAAAGAAGTAGTCACCGACCCCTTGGATGGAGTATCGACGACCATTTCTCCATTCAAAGAAGACAACATAAGGCCCAATATTTCAACACAATCAGCAGCAATAAAACAATGCGTAGCACCAGTATCAATAATAGTAATTAAAGGAGTATTATTAATGAAACATGTACCTCTAATAAGTCTGTCCTCAGCAGTTGTCTGATCCTCCACTAAAGCAAACACTTTACCACTTGACTGAGCCCTCTTCGGTTTCGGACACTGGCTACCAATGTGCCCTTCTTATTTACAGTTGAAACAAACCACACTCTTGTGCTCACACTCAGATACAACATGTCCGTTATTACCACAACGGAAACACCTCTTCACTTCAGTGGTGCACACATTACTCTTGTGTCCAGGTTTCCCACACTTAAAGAAAATCACACCATCATGAGCATCTCCCCCACTAGTCCTCTGAACATGAGAAACTCTCTGTTTACCCTTACCAGCTGGGGCATCATAAGGCTTACCATAATTCTCTAGGTGCTTACCCCTCTTCTCACTGATAATCTTGTAATGAGCATTATTGTCTTCCTCATAAATCCTACAGCTATCAACCAAATCAGCAAAGACATGGATTTTCTGATATCCAACTGCTTTCTTAATCTTCGGGCGCAACCCGTTCTCAAACTTAATACACTTCGAAAACTCAGCATTTTCCTCAGCGTAATGCGGAAAAAACTTAGCCAACTTAGCAAACATGGCAGCATACTCAACAACAAACTTACTTCCTTACTTCAGCTCAAGGAACTCAATTTCCTTCTTACCACAGACATCTTCAGGAAAATACTTTCTCAAAAACTCCCTACGGAACACAACCCAAGTTACATTCTCACCTGCAGCTTCTAACTTCTGGCAAGTCTCTAGCCACCAGTCATCAGCCTCGACTGCTAGTATATGAGTCTCATAACGAACCTTCTGCGCTGGAGTGCAGTCCATCACGCAAAAGATTCTCTCTATCTCTTTCAACCATTCTAAAGATCCGTTAGGATCATACTTTCCCTTGAACATAGGTGGATTCTCTCTCTGGAAAGTCGCCAAGCTACGAGATCCAACATTCCCGTCAGCATTCGGCTGATTTTCCATTGCATGAGCCATTGCTTCTAAAGCAGCAGCAAGAGCAGCATCGTTCCTTCCAGCCATCTCAACTTCTCACTACAACATAAACAACAATTAGAACATCAAAATAACAATACTCGATTGTTAGACAACTACGACTCGACGACAAGGTCGGACCAACTATTTTCTCTGATACCAACTTCGTAACACCCCAATTCTACCTCGGCAAAATATATAAATAAATCAGAGTTATAAAATTTCAATCATACAAATGAATCGGGACATCACAAATTCTTCTAACAAATTCATTGCATTCATCGTGGATATATAACACTTTTTCAAAACATCAGATGAACCATCAACATAGCATCTTTAATAAAATAAGTCAACATCTATGCAGCGGAATTCTTAATAACATCTCTAACAATTCAGCAACTTTGAAAACATCTCATTTTTAATAATAATCAATTTGAAATTCGACAACTAAAAAATCATCAATCAAAACAGCAAGCGTTCATCCCCCCGAGTGTTACATATCAGAGCAATGACACCGACTCAAACTACTGAAGGTATAAAGCCTTCACTCTCGATTACCTGCACGTTACCAACATAGAGGCAACATTCAAACAGAAGGGATGAGATATCTAACAATATAATAAAGCGCATGATAATTAATATATTAAATTATATCAACAACAACATCACCACTTCTCATCTCATAATCAACAACAATCTCCACAATAATATACATTCATTAACATTAAAATACATTTCTTTATGAAATCATATAATGCGACTCAATATTATGCCAATGCATGTGGTACCATTGGAGTAGAACTCCCATCTCAAAAAAAATTCAATTAATAGAGGCATCAACAAGGCATAGCCTTCATCTCAAAATTTGCCAATCCAGGCCATCTCAACGAGCATAAGCTCCATCTCATAAATGCAATGTATGCGACACAACCATGAATGTAATGATAACACCCAAGTTAACAACATCACAATTTATTATCTCAAAATTATCATCTCAAAACATCTCAAAATACATCTCAAAACATCTCAGAATATCATCTCAAAACATCTCAAAATATCAAAATAATTCATCAAAATTCATTTACTTATAAATCATCAAACATCATTATTTATTAATAACTTCTTATTAATAAATCAGCAATATTTTAATTCCACAGTAAAACAATATTGTCATCCTGAAACTCTAACTTCAATACCATCATTTGTCTATTGGTATAGCTCAAGCAGAAGCTTCTAACACCTAACGTTCATCGTTCTGCATAAAACAGCGTAAGGACCATCCATCTTCTGACCATGCAACCTCTAACCAAAGCTATTTCTAAATGCACAACTTCTAATGATGCAACCTCTGGGAAACACAATCTTCTGACTACTATAACTTCTGACTAATGCAACCTTTGATCAGATGCAGCCTCTGATTATCTCATCTTCTGACTAATGACATCTTCTGACTAGTGCAACCTCTGACCAAATGCAACTTCTAACCACTTAACCTCTGACTAGTCCCTGTCTTCTGACCACTCATCTTCTGACCACTCATCTTCTGACCCATACAACTTCTAACGTCAGAACTTCTATTTCCTAGTAATTCAATGCAGCTTCTAACCACCTAAGTCTAGCATCAGAACTGTTATTTCTTATTCGTCCTGTTGTTCGGAATCCTTTGTCTGCTATCAATTTAACTAAGAACAA
Organism: Vicia faba; assembly: GCA_948472305.1. Classification (NCBI taxonomy): domain Eukaryota; kingdom Viridiplantae; phylum Streptophyta; class Magnoliopsida; order Fabales; family Fabaceae; genus Vicia; species Vicia faba. The sequence goes on from OX451740.1 coordinate 1,109,762,878, forward strand.
CACTAACAAATTCTATTCTCCAATTAATTCATTATTCTAATGCAGCAGCGCCTATTTCCAATTATTAAATTCTGCGTTTCTGTACTGCAATATTCAACATTTCTTTTTCTCTGTTAACCTTACAGATTCATACATAAAGCCTTAAACCTACTCTAATCGTGACAATTTATCACCCATAAAATTACCTTATAACTCTACAACAATCAAACAAAATCAAGACATCATTATTCATCCAAAATTTCATCGATTCTCATCACAAACAATCATATAGTTTCAATTTAGGAACGAAAAAACAACCACCTCTAACCCCACATATCAATCATCATAAACCCAATCATAGAGTTAGAACCCCACCCTTACCTTGGATTGAAGGTCGCTCTACAATTTCTGGTTGAATTCATGTTCTTGCCGTTATTCCTCCTTCTCACGTAGCTTGCACGTTCTTCTCAATCCTTATTTCTTTCTACTGCTTCTTACTTCTATTCCTTCTAACAAATAATAAAATAACCCTATTATTCTAATATTCCTTATTGGGCTTAAAACCAACACACTCCATTATTACTTCTATTCTCCCAAAATAAGCCCACATTAAATAATATTACACTTTTAATATTATTTCAGCACATAATATTATATCTCTACTATTATTTCTCCACTTAATAAAATAAATCCAATTAATTATAACACATCATCATAAATATTCCAAAAATAATTTAATTAAATAATTAATTAAATTACGTGCGTTACAACAATCTCCTTAGGAAAGTTTATCTATGCTTTTGGAAATAATAAACCATTTGATTATGGTGCTTACATTTTTTATTAGACTATTAAGCATGCAGGAATATGTGCTATCAAAATTCCTATTTCATTTCTGTATCTTATTTGTGGAATTATTATTAATCAACATCCTAGAATTCTCAGTGGTAATGATGTAGTTTGAAAGAGGGAGTCTGCTCTGACCCTTCACTTCAAGCTGTTTTCAGGAAAACATGTCCCAGATATTGCTTTGACATCTGCATGTTCTGAAAACAAGACCTCAACCAAGGATGACATGATTACTGAATTAAGGGAATCCTGCAAAGAAATTGATGATGTGATCAGAGTTAGCTCGGCAGAAAAGCTAATTTTTTAAAAGATGATCAAGGAGCTGCAGAAGGACAATAGTTTTGATGGTAGAGTGAGCACTGAAGGAGAAGATTCTGATGATGAAGGAAACTCTGACTCTGCCAAGTCTACTGGTTCTGAAGACAGTTAGACCGTTTGTTTTTTATTTGTTTTGACCCCTTTGTTCATTTTTGGCACTCGTATGTGCTTGACTCTTGGATTCTATGGTCTGTACTTATTTGGCATATTTTATTATTGCTATTATCTTTAATGCATGTTTTATTTGGCATATTATGTCTAAAAAGGGGGAGAGAAACTGACTGACCTCTGACTGACTGACCATTGACTGAGGGGGAGCTTAATGTTTGAGGGGGAGCCTCGTGTGTCTGAAGATGTTCTGACATCTTCCTCTGCTAATAGATAACTTAGTTACTTTTGCTAACTGCTAACTTAGTTTTGTTTTTTCTTGTGCCGCTCCTCTGATAATGTGCTTAAATAATGTTTTAGCCAAAATTTGCCAAAGGGGGAGTTTGTAAGTGTTTGTTGGCAGCAATTTTGGTAAAACACTGACTTGATAATGTTTTTCTAAATGTCTTGAAATTTGAAGCAAACTTATTTTGAATGATGTCAAAGAAGATGTCTTGACATCTGCCTCCTGATCTGAACATGACTTCTTATTTGTTTCCGGTTTTTATGCGCGCCATTATTAAGGATTTGTGTCTCATAGTTTGCGGAAAAATATGGAGGAATATTTTTCTATTTGCATTATCCTTATGGATTATATCATGGCCTGTTTTCATGGAAATATTCAAGGGATTGGAATATTTGTTTTTCAGCCAAAGCCCACTGTTGCGCCTTTATAAGGACTTGCATCCTTATTCATCAAGCTGCAACTTTTAAAAGAAGAACATATTCTTTATGTTTTAGAAGTCTAAGTCCTTTTAATTGTAATACACTCTAAGTATTAGTTTAGTGCTTTAGTTGTAATTTGAGTTGTTAATCGTGGATCATTCATAAGCTTTTAAGTATTGAATGATTGAAGTCCTTAAAACTTAATATTTCGGTTGTTCTTCACTGTTAGTGATTGAAGGAATTTGAGGAGGGCCTCATACCTAGGTGTTTCTTAGGTAGAAGTATAGCACGGGTAGTGATTAGGTGATTAGATCATAAACTGGTTGTTTACTGAGGGTCTATGAATTGATACTATTTAGTGGACTTGTCCCTGGCTTGGTAGCCCCCAGAGTAGGTGTTGTTGTACACTGAACTGGGTTAACAATCCCTTGTGTTTTTACTGCTTTTAAAATTGTTGCATTTTATATTGTCCTCAGATACTTATGTCGTGACATCTCCTTCGACATCTCATATTTGATACCAGAATTTCATATAGGACCTCTAAACCCATTCACATATTTTTCATGATTTTATTTCTTTTATTTGAATTTTTATTCACTTAAAACAAATAAAATCTAAATAAAATATGAGATAAATGTGTAAGGACTTGAGCTTGTAATTTCAAACATGTAAAGGCCCGATGCAACTCATTAAAGCATGTAAAGCTTGCAAAATTCATGCAAGGGGTCCAAGGAGACAAGAATCATGCAAGAAAGGAAAGGATTCAATATGTTGGAATTTTGTTTACATGGCCATGAATACATTTTTTATTTCCATACTTGTTGGATCACTTACTCCCTCTATATAAAGTGCATCAAGTCAGAGTAAAAGACACGAAAAACCACTGCATAAAAGCCCTCAAAAATTTTTCCAAAATTCAAAGAAGTTATGAAAATTATATCTCACATTGACAACAACTTCAACCTAAACTAAGGCTCGAAACCACTTCCTGAACATTCATATGGTAGGTAAAGGTGGGTCTCAACAATTCCCCACGCCTGAATTGTGAGATCTTTCTTTTTCGTTTTGCATTTTTTTCATCATTCATATTTTCAAATTCATGTGTTGTTGTTTATTTCTAACCACATATATCATCCTATATTATTGTTTAGAACAAATGTGGATCAAAAACATGGAGCTTTAACGTAAGAATCGCGTTTTTCCATGGTTAGGGAAAAACGCTTTTGTGTCTTCGTATCCCTATTTCCAGGCCAATTCAGACAAAATGGACATCACCGTCGAATTCGTAGCATACCATTTAGCGGAGTTAGGGTTAATTTGGGACTTTAATTCTTGTTGTTTTGGAGGTTTGAAATTTAAGGCCACCGGAGAAGAAGGAGTTGACCAGCGTGAGGGGTGATCTGACTCGCCTGAGAATCGCGTGGCATGTAGCAGCGTTCTGATTGGTTTGTTCAAATAAATGTGGCCCACTTGAGCGCGCGCGTGTTTGCTTATCTAGAATTAGCTTGCATTTTGTATTATATTATTTTGTTTTGATTAATGTAACGAATGAACAACACAGCCCAGTGGTAGTATGCGTGCTCTTAAGACACACCTCTGCCAGGTCCTAGGTTCGACCCAGGCAGGGAGCAATTTTTATTTTGCTAACTTTTGTTTTACAGATCCAGTGTATGCAAAGCTAGCGCATGCATGGTACACCTCACGGTTGGGCCATCAGATCTCAAAGCTTCAAATCAAACGCCCCTGGATCAGCTGGCACACCATGAGACGTATGGATCTAGTTGCACTGAATCAAGTGTGGTACCTGGGCTCATTCATTTTGGGCCTAACAATTTCAAATTCGCACCCCCGTATTTACTTTAATTCTGGCCCATTTGTAATTTTATTTCTTTTTGTTGTTTTATCATTTATTTATTTTTTGTTGTAATTTATTTTTAAAAAAATCAAAATAATAATAATAAAATCATAAAATCAAAAAAAGATTAGATTTAGTTTTTTTTTATTAATTTAATTTTCAGAAATAAAATTAATTAATTTTATCACTTTTTTTTTAATTAAAAATTAATTAGAATTAGGTTTCATAATTAAATCATTTTCTAAATAAAAACAACAAAAACATTTTTCTAATCTTATAAATTTTTTAAGTTTTATTAATACTCTTTCCCTCTTCAATCTTCGCGCACTCGTTTATTTTTCGCATTTTTTCATAATTATTGTAACTGCTCAAGTATGTAATAGATTATTAGGATCCCATTACATTTTTGTCCCCAATTTTTGGTTTGTACTCCCCATCCCCGAAGCATTGTAATAGCGTAGATTCAAATTTTCCGCATTTTTACTTTCTGTAATATTGTATGAATGCATGTATATTTAACTGTTAGCTTAATAGGATTATATGGCCAAGATTAAAAGTAAACGTTAGAAAACCATAAATCCAAGATAAAAATAACTTAAACATAACACACTTTGCACACACGCACCTTTAAGGTACCCCCCACTTGTTTCCTTCGGAAAACAACAGTCACGTCTCTCGAATGTGGGATGTTTTAGCAAAAATCCTTTGGTTAAAATATCGTAGTCCCTCGATGACCCTTGAATGTTGCCTCGGTAAACAATCTTAGTTCCTTAGGATGATTGCTAAAGTGCCCAACGAGTTTCCTTCGTGACTGTATGATGACCCGCGCTTGTCCCTCAAACATCCAACGATAGGGTTACCTACTATTTAATGGTAGGATAGCACTATCTATAGGAAAAGAGGAAAAGAACAAAGACCTTTTTTAGTAGGTAGGTAGCTTGTAGTTGCTTGCTCACAAAACAAAACAATTTCTCACACATACACTCTCTTTTCTAAGTATGTTCAAAGACAAAACACATTGTATGCATTCTCAACAATACGAGAATCATTACAAAGTTCGCCGCACTAAGGCATCTTTTCAAAATAATTTCAAAATAAACTTACACAAAAAGCATTTTCAAAGTGATCTAGAAACTAAGAGCCTGTAGATAACTACGGATGAAAAGGATGCTAACACCTTCCCTTTTCATAACTTACCCCCCAAACTCAGAAAAATTCTCAAAGGTCTTTCCTGTTCTTTTCACCCTTTCCTTTATTGGATAAAAGAAAAGTAGGTAGCGACTCTTGCTATCCACAACATTTACGATAAAACAAAAAAACAAAAGTCAGTTCTCCCACCGTATTACAGAATTGGCGACTCAGCTGGGGAAAACACTAAAGTGGGTTACCTTAGAGATAGTTTATATTTAAATGCTTTCATTGTTTGACTTCCCTGATGTATTCTTAAAGGGTTCTTTGGGTTATTCTTGTAAAGATCATATACCCGGATCTGGGGAATTTTAGGTAATTAGCAATAGATCGTGAAAATTGTACGGCATACACTGATACAGTTGAAGTGATGGCTACGTTAGTGCGACACATTGGTTTGTGTCGGTGTCCCTTGAGTTATTCCAAGAAGAATGCTGACCTTAGAACCTTAGTTGACACAACTTAGCCATTAGAAGGTAGCGAGATAGCCGAATTTGGTGCAGACTGAAGTTGGTTGATACTCGATGCTACACTCATTGAGGTCAGACTCTCTGGATAATTTAGTCGCAAATCAGACGCTTCAGCTGAAACAATGCCCGAGAGAAAGATCAGTGATATTGAGACTCCTAGAACCCGGTTACTTTCTTTTAGGACAAGTTGAGCCAACTAAAACTTCAAGAGGGTACTTACCTACAACTCCATGCAAGCTTTAACCTAAGGCCTTGTGTGTTTTTATTGTGTATGATTAAATTGTTCGAACATAACATCATGCATCATAACATTCATACCATTTCATTTCTACTAACCATTTCAAGGGTTCCTAAAAGTTCTTCATTTATCAGAAGGCATGGTCGACTGCTCAGTTTGGTTACTCCAGGTTTTGATGAAGATATGATGAGTGTTCTCTTCCAATTCTTTGACCCTGCATATCACTACTTCACCTTTATCAATTATCAGTTGGTACCCATTATATAAGAGTTCTCTCAACTACTGGGAGTGCCTATTCTTGATCAGATGCCTTTCACCAGTTTCGAGGAAGCTCTTAAACCAGAAGTTGTTGCAGCAACCTTACATCTGAAGTGCTCCGACATTGTATCCAACTGGGAAACGAGAAGTAGAGTCAAAGGTTTTCTAGATAAGTTCCTGTTGGAGAAGGCTCAGCTATTCCTGGATGCTATGAGTTTCCAAGCTTTTGAGGATATCTTGGCTCTTTTAATCTATGGGTTGGTATTATTCCCTAATTCAGACCAACTCATAGATGTGAACACTGTCAAGATTTTCCTTGCTCGTAATCCTGTGTCTACCTTACTCAGAGATATTATGCATTCCCTTCACACTCGTACTATGAGGAGGCGATAACTCTCATGTGTTGTATTCCTCTGCTATCCAGGTGGTCTATTTCGCACCTTCCTCGCTCGGTAATGAAGAATAAAGAAGGTTTGAGGTGGTCTCAAAGAATAATGTCACTTTCTCATGAAGATATTTATTGGTGTTCCCGATCTCATGAGGATATCACTATCATTGATTATTGTGGGGAATTCCCTAATGTTCCACTCCTTGGCATTATGGTAGGTATTACTTACAACCCTTCCTTGGCTCTACGTCAGTTTGGTTACACTTGAAGAGATAGCTCATGACGCACTTATCCAGGGTATTGTGTTCGATTATGAAAGTGATCTCCAAGGTTATCGTCATAGGTTTATACATGCTTGGGGAATGGTAACCAAGATTGATAGTAAGGCCTTAGGACAGAAGAATTACATCCCTCTGGAGCCTTATCTCAAATAGGTACGAGCTCGTGCTAAAAACATCATGATCCCATATCCAACTATCTTACCAGTGATCATGGAACTCATTGTTGTGGGAGACGTCTCTCACACCATCCTTCATCCAGACATTCCTACTAACCTTGAAGAGTTGTAGAAGTCTTGGATTAAGCTGAAGGAAGAACGGGACACCTTTGAGACTCAATTCTATGCAAGTGAGAAGAAATTGTTGGAGCTCACAAAGAAACTTCACGAGGAGCGGAGTCTTAATACACACATCAGTACAAAGAGGAAGCGTCTGTGGGAAACTTGAGTCTTAGATTTTAGGGGTTCATTTTATTGTCTCTTTGAGACCTTATTGTAAGCCTAAAAAGACATGTGTAATTTGAATTCACTAATAAAAACTTTGTTTTTGTTTCCTCTTGGTTAGAAAATTTAAATTTCCTAAGGTCCTTGAAATCATTGCATTTACATATCATGCATCATTTCATAACATGTTTTTCATACAGGTCTCTCATTTTCTCACTGTTTATTTCAGCATAAAAATGGACCTCGAACAAACTGTTAAGGATCTTCAGTCTCAACATGCACAATTCCAAGAGACTCTCATGAATCTGGCACAGGGACAGAAAGAGTTGTTGGCACTCATCACCAAGAAAAAGAAGACTAAGAAGCCGGTTGTTGTCCTCAATGTGGGGAGAAGGTTTGAAGGTCGTGCTCAACCCATCCAAGTGGAAGATATCTCCTCTAAATAAGATGACAACCATGCTGAATATGGTAGAAGCGTCAATAATGAAGGCAGGAACAATCAGGGTTATGAGAATGCTCCTGAAGACGAAGACTTTTCTGGCGAACAATATCCTCCTGTAGATGACAGATATAAGAAGTTGGAGGACAAAATCAAGGCTATGGAAATCCAGAAGGTACCTGGATTGGATTTTGGTGAATTAGTTCTGGTTCCGGGGGTGGTCATCCCACCTAAGTGCAAGGTCCATGCCTTTGCTAAGTATGATGGGGTCTCTTGTCCTAAACTATATTTGAGGTCATATGTTCGGAAGATACAACCTCACACTGCTGACCGGAAGTTATTGGTCCATTTCTTCCAAGAATGTTTGGCTGGCACTCAACTGGAATGGTTATATCAACTGGAGGGAACCAACATTCATACTTGGGAAGACTTGGTTGCTGCTTTCTATAAGCAGTATCAATATAATGCTGACTTGGCACCAACTTGAGTGCAACTGCAGAATATGTCTATAGGCTCTAATGAAGGGTTCAAGGAATATTCATAGAAATTGAGAGATTTGGCCGGAAGGGTACAACCTCCCTTTACTAATTGGGAAATGGTGGATATGTTCATGGGCACTCTGACAGGCCCGTTCTTCAATCTGTTGATCGGAAGCTCTTCGTCTAGTTTTACAGAGATGATTTTAACAGAGGAAAGAATAAAAAATGGTATCAAGAGTGGAAGAAAAATGCTACTGCCCTGATAGCCCACACTTCCCTTAGAGTCTCTGCAAAGGAAGACTGGTACTTTGACAGTGGATGTTCTAAGCATATGACTGGAATCAAGAACCTTCTCAATAATGTTAAACCTCACACCACTAGTTATGTGACCTTTGGAGATGGTGCTAAAGGAGAAATCAAAGGAGTTGGAAACTTGGACTACCCTGGAGTTCCAAATCTAAATGAAGTATTGCTGGTAAAAGGCCTGACTGCTAATCTCATAAGTATCAGTCAATTATGCGATCTAGGATTCAAGGTCTACTTCTCAAAATCTGAATGTCTTGTAACTAATGAGTAACAAGAAGTTGTAATGAAAGGAGTCAGATCTAAAGACAACTACTACTTGTGGGAGCCTGAGAACACTAATTACTCCACTGTGTGTTCTATTGCCAAAGAAGAAAAAGAAGTGAAACTGTGGCACCAAAAACTTGGCCATCTACATCTAAGAGGAATGAAAAGGATTATATCCATGGAGGCAGTCAGAGGGATTCCAAGACTGCAAATTGATGAAGGGAGGGTATGTGGTGAATGTCAGGTTGGTAAGCAGACTAGGATGTCACATCCAAAGTCAAGACATCTGATCACCTCTAAGGTTCTAGAACTTCTACATATGGATCTGATGGGACCAATGCAGGTGGAAAGTCTTGGTGGAAAAAGATATGCCTATGTTGTTGTGGATGATTTTTCCAGATTCACCTGGATTAACTTCATTAGGGAAAATTCTGATGTATTTGAAGTTTTTAAAGAACTGTGCAAAAGAATTCAAAGAGAAAAAGAAAGGTGCATTGTCAGAATCAGAAGTGATCATGGCAAGGAATTTGAAAACAGTAAGTTTAATGAGTTCTGTTCCTCAGAAGTAATTAATCATGAATTCTCTTCTCCTATAACTCCTCAACAAAATGGAGTTGTAGAAAGGAAAAACAGGACCATACAGGAATCTGCCAGAGCAATGATACATGCCAAAAGACTTCCTATTCATTTTTGGGCTGAAGCTATGAATACAGCCTGTTATTTCCATAACAGGGTCACCTTGAGAAAGGGAACATCATACACCATTTATGAACTCTGGAAAGGAAGAAAGCCAACAGTGAAGTACTTCCATGTATTTGGTAGAAAATGCTATATTCTGGCAGATCGTGATCAAAGGAGAAAGCTGGACCCTAAAAGTGATGAAGGAATATTTCAAGGATACTCCACCAACAGCAGAGCTTATAGGGTATTCAATTCCAGGACCAAAGTCATGATGGAATCAATAAATGTCATAGTTGATGATTATCATGAGGAAACAGATGTCCCTTGTAATGTTGAGACATTCTTTGAGACTTCAACTCAACAGAATGACCTACCTAACACCACTACAGCATACTTTGAATCCAAGGAAGCTAGCAAAATCCCTTCCATCAGAATTCAGAAATATCATCCTAAAGAACTCATCATAGGAGATCCTAACAGTGGAGTCATTACAAGATCTGGAGAAATCATCTCAAACTCTTGCTTTGTGTCTAAAATTGAACCCAGAAATGTTAAGAAGGCTTTAACTGATGAATACTGGATTGGTGCAATGCAAGATGAATTGAACCAATTCAAGCAACATGAAGTATGGGAGTTAGTTCCTAGACCAGAAGGAACAAACATCATTGGCACAAAATGGATATACAAGAACAAATCAGATGCTGAAGGAGTTGTCACCAGGAATAAGGCAAGACTTGTTGCTCAAGGATACACTCAAGTTGAAGGGGTTGATTTTGATGAGACCTTTGCCCCTGTAGCCAGACTGGAATCTATCAGACTCCTATTGGGAATTGCTTGTCTCCTGAAGTTCAAGTTATTTCAGATGGATGTAAAAAGTGCCTTCCTAAATGGGTACTTAAATGAGGAAGTTTATGTGGAACAACCTAAAGGTTTTGTGGATCCAAACTACCCTAATCATGTCTACAAATTGAGGAAAGCTTTATATGGCTTGAAACAAGCTCCTAGAGCATGGTATGACAGGTTGACAAAATTTCTCTCTGAAAAAGGATACAGAAAATGAGGCTTGAATAAAACCCTTTTTGTCAAAAATGAAGGAGGAAATATAATGGTAGCTCAAATCTATGTTGATGACATAGTGTTTGGGGGAATGTCAGATAAAATGGTTAAACATTTTGCTGACCAAATGCAGGCTGAATTCGAAATGAGCCTCATGGGAGAATTGACCTACTTTCTTGGACTGCAAGTCACACAGATAGAAGACTCAATTTTTCTGTCTCAAAGCAAGTATGCAAAGAACATTGTCAAGAAGTTTGGTATGGAGAATTCCAGCCACAAAAGGACTCCTGCTCCTACCCATTTAAAGTTATCCAAAGATTCAAGTGGGGTTAAGGTGGACCAAAGCCTGTACAGAAGCATGATAGGAAGTCTGCTATACTTAACAGCCAGCATACCTGACATTGCTTTTGCAGTTGGAGTATGTGCAAGATACCAAGCTGATCCTAAAGTCAGTCATATCAACCAACTGAAGAGAATTTTGAAGTATGTAAGTGGAACTTACAACTATGGCTTGCTGTACTCTCATGGTTGTGAACCAACTCTGACTGGTTACTGTGATGCTGATTGGGCTGGAAGTGCTGATGATAGAAAGAGCACCTCTGGAGGATGTTTCTTCTTAGGAAATAATTTGGTCTCCTGGTTCAACAAGAAACAGAATTGTGTGTCTCTCTCTACTGCTGAAGCTGAATACATTGCAGCTGGTAGTAGCTGTTCTCAAATGATCTGGATGAAACAGATGCTTACTGAGTATAATGTCACACAAGATGTTATGACATTGTACTGTGACAATCTGAGTACAATCAACATTTCCAAGAATCCTATTCAGCATAGCAGGACCAAGCATATTGACATTAGACATCATTTTATCAGAGATCTTGTAGAGGAGAAGACGATTAAACTAGAACATGTTGCCACTGAACTACAGCTGGCTGACATTTTTACCAAAGCACTTGATGCAAATCAATTTGAAAATTTGAGGGGCAAGTTGGATATTTGCCAACATGAGGAAATGTAGCAATTAATTTTGCTTAAAACAAGGGATGAAGGAGTTTTTTGTGTTAAGTCTATTTTGATTGGGTTAATCATATATTTTCCTATTTCTTTCAAAATTGTTAAGAAGTTGAATAGACACTCATTTACCTCCTTCCTCTCTCGGCTCTGTAACAATCCCCATTCTCTCAATCAAATATTTTTCTCTCGTTGTTACTGGTTATCTAAGACTATCAAAATGTCTCAAACATCATCCTCTTCCAAGACGACTGTTTCATCCGCATCCTCTGAACAAGATCCTAGAGCAATCACAACATGCATGGATTCTGAAGTCCTGGAGATTACTCCTCTTAGAGAACTGGAAACTAACCCCTCCAAGGTTAAAAAGTTGAGAACAAGGCATGCAGGAAGGTCTCAAGCTACGTCATCTGGTAATCCCTCTAAACCATCATCTTTTGTTCCCTCAGGAATAGCAAATAGGGAAGGCACAGCTTATGTTCATCAAGCAATAGCTAGACTTATTACAAGAATTCTGAATGAAAACCACTTTGTACCTGGCATTTCTGTTCCTTTAAATCAAGAATTTGCTAGTCCAAATGTGGAAATAAATCCAGATGTCTCTAAGAATGTTGAGACACCAGACGACAACATTCAGAAAACATCTGAAAATCTTGATGATATCCAGAACCCTTCAGAAAAGGATGTTGAACCACCGGTTATTGATGTGGATGAAGAATACTCAGACAATGACCTAATTGCAAATATCAACCCTAGCATAGCTAGGAGGATGATAAACAGAAAAGGTAAGCAGGATGCTGCAAAATGTCTGACCAAAGAGAAGATTGATGATGTTGCTCATAAGAAAACCAGGTCTCAAGGCAAGACTGGTGTAGAAACTGTGAAGACTGGATTGTCCAAAGGGAAGGTGAAAACCCGAGTACATGCTGGTAGTCTCTCAAAGCCTGTGAGACAACCAATAGCAAAGAAAAGGAAAGAGCCTGAACCTTCTGATTCTGATGAGGAATCAGAATTTGAAGTTGATGCTGAAGACATCTCTCTCAGAAGGAAACTCCCTTCAAGCAAAATGGCTAAAGTTCCTGAAGTCCCCACTGACAACATTTCTTTTCACCACCCTGAAAATGCCAACAGATGGAAGTATGTTTGTTTAAAAAGAATAGCCTTGGAAAGAGAACTGAACAATGGTGCCATAGAATGTAAGGAGATCATGGACCTAATCAAAACTGCTGGACTAATGAATACTGTGGTAAAGTTTACCAACTGCTATGAAAATCTTGTCAAAGAATTCATAGTGAATTTATCTGATGGATGTGCTGATGGAAGGTCAGTTGACTTTAAATGTGTCTATGTGAGAGGAAGAAAAGTTAATTTCTCTCCCTCCGAAATAAACAAATTCCTTGGAAGACCAGATGAAGCTTGCCCTGAACTAGAGGTTACTGACAACCAAGTATGCCAAACCATCACTGCAAATCAAGTCAAGAGCTGGCCCTTAAAAGGCAAGCTGAATGCAAGCAAGCTAAGCATGAAATTTTCCATCCTGCACAAGATTGGTGCAGCCAACTGGGTTCCTACCAACCATAAATCAACCATCTCCACAGGATTGGGAAGATTCATTTATGTTGTTGGAACCAGGATAGAATTTGACTATGGCAGGTATATCTTTGATCAAACTTTAAAACATGCTGGAAGCTATGCTGTTAAAGGCCTTATTGCCTTTCCCTCCCTCCTATGTGGTATTGTCCTTGCTCAGTATCCTGACATTCTAGTGGAAAGAGATACTGTATGCAAAAGAGCCCCTGTTCTTGGGTTGCACTATAAGCTATTTCAGGGAACTCATGTTCCTGACATTGTTATGACATCAGCTGAGACATCAACTGTCAAAACTCAGTCCAAGAAATTTGATGTTATAGCTGTGCTGAAGGAAACCTGCAAAGAGCTGGAGACAAGGAAAAGGACTCTTGAGAACCTAATTTCCAGACTAGAACAGGAGGAGACTGAAGGACAAAGAAGGGAAGAGGATGCTGCTGAAGATCATCTTAATGCTGAAGATAGTGCTTCCTCTGAAGATGGCAGTGCTTGAAGATCAGTGGAGTGTCAAGCTTGCTGCTGTTTCCTGTTGCTGCAAGTGATTTCAGACTTTTTGTTGTTTTTATTATTCATTTTGGATGACTGTATAACCTAACAATACTTGTATCTTTGGCCTATTTATAGCTAAAGAGGGGGAGAAGATTATGTGTTAATTATTCTTGGTAGAAATTATTTTTTCTGCAGACATATTATTTCTGCTGCTCTCTATTCTCTGATTGTTTAGGGGTTTTAGCCAAAAATTTACCAAAGGGGGAGTTTGTAAGTGTTTAGTTATTGGCATGTATTTTTGGTAAAACCAGGTGTGTGAATGTCATGACTGATGTCATAACATTCTGGGTTATTAGGTACTTTATGCAGAAAAAGAATGGCTTACAGTAGCTGCTCTTCATAAGTGTGTATCTGAGCATTTTGCAATGATCACATTTATTACATTCTACCAAAATCAGTAAACAGGATTCCTGTTGTCATAACCAATGTTAAGACATCCTATACTGATCTAACAGTTATGCAGTTTGGTTAATTCTGAGATTTTTCAGGAATTTGGTTCATACTTTCCAGAACAGAATCTCACGTGGACCTTAGGTTAACTTAGCTCAACCCTAATCTGGTTGATAAATTCTTGTGACCAAGTCTTGAGGTTAACCCTAATTAACCCTATCTTTTCGTGGAAGCCCTAACTGAAGAAACAGCTGCATGTATATTCAACAGGAAGGCTGTTGGGAAGATCAACATTTTTAGACAGAAGATCTACAAGGAGCTGTATAGTTTTAACTACTGTAATCCAAGCAAGTATCATTGTGATAAGTGACTCGGAGTAGGTTTTGATTGTAAGGGTTGTGTATCACTCAAAGCTTTGAAGCAAGAGTGTTTGTGTCACTTGACTAAAGCTTTGAAGCAAGGTCAAGTTAGGTTTATGTATCACTCAAAGCTTTGAAGCACGAGTGTTTGTATTACTTGATTAAAAGCTGTGAAGCATAATCAAGTGTTTGTTCTGAAGAGTGTCTTCATAATTTCATTAGTCAATTGTTTAGTATCACTGCTGTGATTGAGGGGGAGTGAGTAGGAACTCAGGTTTAAGATGAACTTAGATTGAAGTTGCATTGGGTAGGTCTTAAGTGAAGGAGATAAACTGGTTGGTTTATTCCTGAATTAATATCTCTTATAGTGGATTTCCTCCCTGGCTTGGTAGCCCCCAGAGTAGGTGTTGTTTCACACTGAACTGGGTAAACAATTGACTGTGTTCTTTACTGTTTTTTTATTTACTGTCTTATAGAAAGTCAGATACGGTGTCATAACATTCACTGTGACATTGAGTATCTGTTGCCAGAATTTCAAAGTGATTTCCCCTACTGCTTTTGTAGACGTTTCTGCCATTCCGAAGATCACCAAAAAATTCGCACAAGATGGCCTCCTTGAAAGATGCTAAGGCTACTATTGAAGAAGGTAGTAGTATAATTTGTGGTCAGCTACCTGATATCCCTTTTAAATCTAACAAGTTTGGTCTAGGCTTTACTACAGAAGGTAAGAGGGTTGTTTGTCGTGCTCGTGTTGGGAGACCTTCGTTCCGTATCAGCAACAATGGGGTCAATGCTATAGAGGATGCAAATAGTGATTGTAACTTCAACAGTTGGATATTCTCTACCATTGGTGATAGACTGGATAATTGGAAGGTAGAAGACATCTTTCCGATCTCCTTTAGTCAGGAGTAATAGCTATATTCCTGTCTTATTGTTTTCAAAAGTTTTTGGCTATATAATAAACAATGACTTTAAACCTTGTGTCTTACCCGGGGCACAATGGTTCATTTATTAAAGGGTCGATAATTCATAAACATTTGTTCATTCAATAAAAACATTGGACCCTTTGCATGCAAATTTTGTGATCTATGTCTTCCTTTTATCTTATTGCATTTTCAAAATATCTATGTATTCTTACACACACCCACACACTACATTGTAGATCCTCATCCACTCTGGATCTCATTGATAACGATTCTGCTATTTTCGCTTATGACTTCGAAAATCCAATCTACCAAGCCGAGGATAAAGGTGAGGAAGATTCTGAAATACCTGGAGAACTTTCCATACTCTTGATACCAGAAGAAAAGGCTATCCAACCACGTGAAGAGACGGTCGAAGTTGTAAACTTGGGTACCGAGACAGACAAGAAAGATGTCAAGATCGGCGCTAACTTAGAGAGTAGTTTCAAGAGCAGATTAATCCATATGTTGCATGAATATGTTGAAATCTTTTCTTGGTCATACGAAGACATGTCAGGGATCAATATTGATATCGTGGTTCACTGTTTGCCAATGAAAGAGGGTTATGCTTCGATAAAACAGAAGGTTCGTCGCATGCGTCCTAAAATGTCAGAAAAGATCAAGTAGAGGTTATGAAGCAATTCAACACGGGTTTCTTAGCAGTGACGTCAAATCTTGAATGGGTTGCTAATGTTGTTATGGTGCCAAAGAAAGACAGCAAGGTGCGTATGTGTGTGGATTACATGGATCTGAATAGGGCAAGCCCCAAAGATGACTTCCCACTGCCATATATTGATGTTTTGGTCGACAAAACCACTCAGCACAAGGTATTTTCTTTCATGGATGGTTTTTCGGGTTATAACTAGATCAAGATGCCGTTTGAAGACATGGAGAAAACTACCTTCGTCACACAATGGGGAACTTTCTGCTACAAAGTTATGCCTTTTGGGTTGAAAAACATCGGGGAAACTTATCAGCGTTCCATGGTAGCCTTATTTCATGATATGATTCACCACGAGATAAAGGTCTACATTGACGACATGATAGCAAGGTCCCAGATGGAAGAAGAGCATCTTGATCACCTTCATAAATCGTTTGAAATACTAAGGAAGTATAAGCTTAGGTTAAACCCGAACAAGTGCACCTTCAGGGTGAGATCCGATAGACTCATGGGTTTCATTGTTAGCGGTAAAGGTATTGAGGTCGATCCTGCAAAATTTAAAGCCATACGAGAAATGCCAACTCCTCGTACAGAGAAGGAGTTCAGAGGTTTCTTAGGACGGTTGAATTACATTGCCTATTTCATTTCTCATCTAACTGCTATTTGTGAGCCAATCTTCAAGATGTTGAAGAAAGATCGAGTAGTAAAATGTAAAGAAGACTGTCAGTTAGCCTTTGATAAAATTAAGGAGTACTGATAAACCAGAAATGTATCGAATATTTGGATTAATTTACATGAATTTTATCTGCATTTTAATTAATTAAATTACTCTTTATTCGTATTATGTTGGTATTTTCTATGTTTTCAGGAATTTGATGTTTGCAAGGCATGTGCGAAGAAAGTCAAGAAAAGTCGAGCTAATCGTATTTAAAATCTGCACAAAGAAAGAAGAATTATGCAATTGAGGGGTGTGTGGCAGAATTGGGTGCATTACAAGTAAATAGCCTTGGAAGACCAAAGAAGAAATACTCGTTGGGCCCAATCCACCCAAGGCCAAGGGGGTGTAACGCCTGTTAAACATTCCCTAGCCCAGGTGTAACGATCGTTACACCTTGCCATGCTAACCCATCCTCAAAAGCAGGAGTGTAACGACCGTTACACTGATTCCTTCAATCTGTAGCGGTCGCTACGGAGGCAAATCTAGAGGAGAAAATATCTCAACTCCCTACGCGTCTCCAAGCCTTTAAATAGGAACTCAAATCCCCATTTGTGGGGAACATTTTATTTTCTCTGTTTTTACTGTTACTCTGCCGATTATTTTCCGCATTATTTCTTTTCGTTTATTTTACCGATTTGTGGGAGACATCTGAAGTCAGCCAAATATTCTGCCATAGTTTTTTCAGGTTTAATTTAAGTAATTTATTTATTTATGCCAGGATTTTCTGAAATGTTTAGTTCATTTAAATTGTTTGATGGTAGTTATTTCTGTTGCGCTGTTATTGAATTGTATAACATGCTAGGCTAAATTTATTTATCGATATGTAAGGTCATATAGCCAATGGGGTTTAGCAACGCCAATTGATCAGTTCCTTTTAAAAAAGAATAATTTTCTGGTTTCAGTTACTAGTTCTAATTATTAACTGTTTTGTTACGAGAGTAAAATACAGAAAGAAGTTAGGATCAATAAAACGAGAGTTTGAGATAATAATTGGATAGTGGTAATTGTGAATCAACTTAAAATACAACGAGAGAGCTTTTAAGTTGATTAGGTTTTGTTTATTTCCAAAAACTATTTTTAAACTCTAATTGAAACAGCGAAAGCACTCACTTAGGTTTGATCGTATGATCTGAGTCAATAAACATGAGAGTGTGAGAAGAGGGTTTTCAAACAAATACTTCCTACTGAAAACTGTTTTGTTAATCCGAGTTAGGTCAATGAGTTGCTAAGTCCCCGAAGTCCGACCATTACATACCGATATTCTCCCTTGAATCTAAACTAGATTATACTCAGTTAGGTTCCCTAAACCCCCCTATAAATTACATTATTAGCCTTAGATTTACGTAGTAACCTAAGATAACAGTAGTTCGACATTTAGTCCCTTGGGATTCAATAATATTTAAAGCTACATGTGATAGGACGGTATACTTGCGGTCTAGATTCTTTAAGACTCAAAAAGTCGCGATCAAATTTTTGGCGCCCTTGTCGGGGACTGACAAGTTGATACCGTAACTCTTTTAGTTACACTGTAGAGACTAAGGCACCATTCACAATTGTATGCGAAGCACTCGCTCTAAAGGTGAAGGCTTAGTGCTACCAATTTCCTAACCTGAGCACTCTATTACTAGAAGACGCCGAGTACGAGTATCTCGTACAAATCAATCCCTCTCTCAATCTTCTATCCTTGTCAGAATAGTTGAAGAACCAGACATGGGTGATCAGCCACGTCCGTTCAAATCTTATGTTATTCCTTCATAGGAAGAACCACATAACAGCATTGTTGCTCCTCTGATCGAGGCTAATAACTTCGAACTCAAACTTCCTTGTTGTCTGTTGTACGACAAAACCAGTTTTCTGGAGGGTCAATGGACGACCCTAATCTACATTTATCGATGTTTCTGCAATACGCAAATACAGTTAAGAACAATGGAGTAAGTCAAGAGGCGATAAGGCTTCGTCTTTTCCCTTTTTCCCTAAGAGACAGACCCGAGCCTGGCTCTAGTCTCTACCAGCTAACTCGGTTACCTCTTGGGATGAGTTGAAGAAATTCTTTCTTGCAAGATATTTCCCACCAAGTAAGACAGTTATGCTAAGATCCCAAATAAGCAATTTTCGACAAAAGGACAACGAGTCTCTTTTTGACGCTTGGGGAAGATACAAAGACATGCAGAGGCTTTGTCCACATCATGGCCTAGAAGAATGGTTAATCATCCATACCTTCTACAATGGTCTCCTTTATAATAAAAGATTAACGATAGATGTCGTTGCAGGTGGCGCACTTATGTATAAATCCTACGTTGCTGCTTATGCTCTCATAGAAAGTATGGCTCAAAACCACTATCAGTGGGGGGTGAAAGAGGTCAAGAAGACAAAGCTCCCATAGAGAAAGCACCAACAAAAGGCGGTATGTACGAGATCAGTAGTCTTGATAGCATCTATGCTAAGGTAGACGCTCTCATCCAGAAGATAGATAGCTTAACCGCAGTACCTCTAGCCACAGTGGCTGCTATTGTGAGATATGCGGAGTACCTGGACATGCTACTACTGAATGTCAAATCTTAGCAGGAACCCCCCCCCCCCCCCCCCTCGACCAAGTACATTATGCTCAAGGAAACCCTTACTCAAACACTTACAACCCTGGATGGAAAAATCATCCAAATTTCTCATATAAGAACACCAATGCGTTGTATGCGCTTGGCCAAGCACCTGTTGTACCACCAGGATATCAAAAAGCACTTGAAGTTGCTTCTAATATGCCTAGGAAGTCTAACCTCAAAATTTTAATGGAAAATTTTATAGCTACCCAAGCTCAAACTAACAAGGAATTTCTAAACCAAAATATTCACACTAGTGAGTAAATCAAATAGTTAGTGAACAAAGAGGATTCTTTAGCCACCCATAACAAAATGCTTGAAACCCAGATTTCTCAAGTAGCCCAACAACAAGCACCTACTACTGCACTTGTTAGTACATTTCCAAGTCAACCTCAACCAAATCCAAAAGGACATGTTCATGCTATTATATTGCGAAGTGGAACTGAATATGATTGACCAATTGATCCTAGAGCTGAAAACCCAGCCATGTCCCAAAGTTCTAGAAAAACAACCGAGGAGGAAGTGAACCAAAAGATAAGGAGAAGGTAGGTGATAGAGAGATAGAAGAAAGGAAAAACCTTATGTACCTCCACCGACTTACAAACCACCAATCCCGTATCCTCAAAGACTTGCTCAATCTAGAAGTGCGGGGAAATTTAAGAAATTTGTTGAACTTCTGAAATAATTAAACATCACGATACCATTCACAAAAGCTATCACTCAAATGCCCTCATACACTAAGTTTCTCAAAGAAATCTTATCAAACAAGAAAAATATAGAGGATAATGAGAGAATTACACTCACTGCTGAGTGTAGCGCAATCATTTAGAACAAAATGCCTCAGAAGCTGAAGGATCCAGGAAGTTTCTCTATACCATGTAATATAGGTAAGTATGTCATAGACAAAGCTTTATGCGACTTAGGCGCTAGTATCAGCATTATGCCCTTGTCCATATCCAAAAGGCTTGACATGGGAGAATTAAGACCAACCAAGATGTAAGTACAACTAGCGGATCACTTTGTCAAATACTCCGTGGGAATTCTAGAAAACATTCCGGTACACATAGGTCAATTCTACATCCCTACAAATTTCATCATTATGGACATTAAAGAAGACAGTGTAACCCCTATAATATTTGGAAGACCATTTTTAGCCACTGTTTGAGCTATTATAGATGTGAAAAGAGGAAATCTAACTTTTGAAGTTGGAGAAGAGAAAGTTGAGTTTATCCTGATACAGTTCCTACAGGCCCCATCTATTGATGATACATGCTATCTATTAGATGTAATAGACGAATGTGTCAAAGAGATGGAGTCAGAAAAAGAAACTCATTCTGAAACGATGAAGATTCTGATACTCTTAATTTTTGAAGATGATGATTGGTGTCCCGGATATCGAGATGACGATTTAAGCGAATGCCTAGCACTGACACCAAATCATATGCCTTGTCCGAAGAAACCCAACTTGGAACTTAAAGTTTTACCCAAAACCCTAAGATACGAATTCCTAGATTCCGAACTTAAAAGACCCGTGATAGTCAACGCAGACTTAGGACAAACTGAGACGGAAAAACTATTGCATGTCTTAAGAAAATATCCCTCTTCTTTAGGATATAACATTGTTGATCTTAAAGGAATAAGTCCTTCCATTTGCATGCATCACATAATAATGGAAGATGACTGTAAATCTTCTAGAGAACATCAGAGAAGAATTAACCTGATCTTGAGCACTATAGTCAAGGATGAAGTAACTAAACTTCTAAACGTAGGTATCATTTATCCAATCTCAGATAGCCAATGGGTTAGTCCAGTCCATTGTGTACCCAAGAAAGGAGGAATCACAGTCACAACAAACAAAGCGGGAGAACAAATAGCAGAAAGAGTCGTGAGTGGAGCCAGAATGTGCATTGACTACAGAAAACTAAATAAAGAAACTCGAAAAGACCATTTCCCTCTACCTTTTATTGACCAAATGCTTGAGCGATTGGCTAAGCATTCTTACTACTGCTATTTAGACGGTTATTCAGGATTCTTTCAAATTCTTGTCCACCCTGATGACCAAGAAAAGACAATGTTCACGTGTCCTTATGGTACGTTTGCTTATCGGCAAATTCCATTCGGGCTATATGTAATGTGCCTGCAACATTGAAAAGATGTATGATGTCCATCTTTGCCGATTTTATAGACGATGTCATGGAAGTGTTCATGGATGAATTCTCTGTATATGGGCAAAGTTTTGAAGGATTCATGTCAAATCTGGAAAGGGTACTGGAGAGATGTGTACAGGTAAACCTAGTGTTAAACTGGGAGAAATTCCATTTTATGGTAAAACAAGGAATTGTACTTGGACACATAGTTTCTGGAAAGGGGATCGAAGTAGACAAAGCTAAGATTGAAGTAATAGAAAGCCTCCAACCCCCAAAAACCATAAGAGAAATACGAAGTTTCTTAGGCCATGCCGGTTTCTAGCGACGCTTCATAAAAGATTTCTCGAAAATTTCTAAACATCTGACTAACCTCTTAATGAAAGAAGTTGAGTTGATCTTCGATGATGATTTCCTGAAGGCGTTTGAACGGTTAAAAGCAGCTCTCATATCTGCACATATCATACAACCACATGATTGGAGTCTACCATTCGAGATAATGTACGATGCAAGCGATTACGCAGTAGGTGCAATCCTAGGACAAAGAAGAGACAAAAAACTCCATGCAATATACTATTCAAGTAGGATTTGATTATGCACAGATAAACTAAGCCACTACAGAAAAGGAACTCTTAGCAGTCGTTTTTGCATTAGATAAATTTTGTTCCTATCTAGTAGGCGCAAAGATTGTTATTTACATTGATCACGCAGCTATTAAATACCTATTAGCTAAACAGGATGCCAAGCCAAGATTATTAAGATGGATCTTACTCTTACAAGAGTTTGATTTTGAAATCAAAGATAAACCAGGATCTGAAAATCATGTTGCCGACCACCTATCTAGGATGGAAAATCTTAAACCTGAGGAGATACCCATTAATGATGATTTTCCATATGAACATCTGGTAGCCCAGATAAGGTCTGAAAACTCAGCTGAAGAATGCCCTGAATTTTGCAACAATGACGAGACAACTGAAGTATTGGAAGCAGTATCTACTCAAATTTCACTTTCCTGGTATGTTGACTATGTCAACTACTTAGCAGTAAAAGTCCTTCCACCTGATTTAACTTATCAGCAGAAGAAGAAATTCTTTCACGATCTCAAACACTTTTATTGAGACGAGCCCTTACTATTCAAGCGAGGCCCCGATGGTATTTTTCGTCGATGCATTCCTTATGGTGGACATACTAGCACCTCAAAGACTTGCGCAAAAATCCTACAAGCTAGCCTTTATTGGCCCAGTCTATGGAAAGATGTCCATGCTGCAATTACAAAATGTGACCGGTGTCAATGCACTGGTAACATATCTAGGCGCGATAAGATGCCTCAAAAGGGTATCCTAGATGTAGAGATATTTGACGTTTGGGGAATTTACTTTATGGGACCTTTCCCACCATCTTCTAGCAACAATTACATATAAGTGGTAGTAGATTACGTATCCAAATTGGTAGAGGTTGTAGCCTCCCCAAAAAATGATGCAAAAGTAGTGATTAGGTTATTCAAAAATATAATTTTTCCAAGATTCGATGTTCCGAGATTAGTCATCAATGATGGTGGCTCTCATTTCATTTCCAAAACTTTCAATAAACTCTTAGCAAAGTATGGAGTCCGACACTGTGTAGCAACACCTTACCACCCACAAACAAGCGGGCAAGTGGAAATCTCTAACAGGGAGATTAAGCAAGTACTTGAGAAAACGGTTACCACATCCAGAAAAGATTGGTAGCCTAAACTACATGAAGCATTATGGGCATACAAACAGCGTATAAGACACCCATTGGAACCACACCTTTCAAATTGGTCTGTGGTAAATCATGTCATCTACCCGTAGAACTATAACACAAAGCCTATTGGGCCATCAAAACCCTGAATCTAAGTTACAAAGCCACTGGAGAAAAGAGAATTCTAGACATCCATGAAATGGAAGAGCTTAGGTTAGATGCGTACGAGAATGCCAAAATCTACAAGGAGCGAACTAAGAAATGGCACGAAAAACGCATCTCTAGGAAAGAAATCAATGAGGGTGATGTAGTACTCCTGTTTAACTCCAGACTTAAACTATTTCTAGGGAAACTTTGCTCTAGATGGTGAGGACCTTTTGAAGTTATCAAAATACCCCAAGTGGCACTGTAGAAATCAAAGGAAAAACCAGCGATCTGTTTATTTTAAACGGTCAGCGTTTGAAGCACTACCACTACATCGAGAATAGGTATTACTCAACTAGTTTGATATTTATACAGTTGTCGGTTGAGTCACCAAAATAGATTTTCGATTTTCAATATAGTTCGAGCTTCTGACGTTAAACAAAGCGCTTTGTGGGAGGAAAACCACCATTTTTATTAAAATTTTATTTACTAAAAGTTTATTTATGTTTCACTTAAAAAATTTTACAAAATTTTTCTGTTCTTTTCTTCTTTTCTATTTTTAGGCATTAGGCCGATGCTGATTTAAAACTATTTTCAGACTAACCAAAAGGATTCACATTTCTTTTTCTTCACTGATTTTCGCTATGTACTTTTCTAACACTATGCATGTCACCTTCGTGGGTGATGCTCAGTAAAAGCTCTATGAGATGCTTGCTCCAAGAGAGATGTATCCCACCATCTTTGTGCACGACCCCACATTATCCGTATTGGGCATCAGGGAGAGTGTCCACTTCATGTTTAACCAGATTGGTTGGGATTATTTTATTCATCATCAGCAGCCTACCTACCGTAACCTAACGCTGGAGTTCCTCAATTTGTTGCATTACAACCCTGATATTGGTTTAGGGTTAGCCAGAGGTTTGGTTTCATTCAGATTGTTTGGTTTTACCCAAAAGTTCACCATCCATGAATTTGCTGCTTTATTGGATTTCCCGGTTAGTGTTGATGCTGTCATGGAGATTCCAAATGACAAGTATGTGGACAGCCAGCTTGACCATTTTTGGGGAGAGATATATGATCTGAGACAGGAGAGCTCTATTCCTAAGCACTCTTCAGAGATTTATAACTCTTCTATTAGGTATTTCCATATGATTTTGGCGTTTAGCCTATTTGGAAAACCTCAGAATGATACCTTAGTGTCTAAGGAATAGTTGCTTATCATGTTCTATTTGTTTCAGTCCAGACCGGTAGTTGGTGCATCTTTTATGATTGCTCGTCTCTGGAGTATAGCCCAGGATCCTCATGGCCCGATTTGTGTTGGTAGTTTAGTGATTATGATTGCTAAATCCCTATTTTTAAGAGAGCCACTGTCCCGTCTAACCCCTACTGGTAACTAACCCCGCTAGACCTTACTCTTTGTTTTAATGTTTTGATGATTAGATGTTTAGAACCGAATCAGTTTCAGTTGCTGATACATCATGAGATGGTATACCACTTCACACTTCCTGACATTGCACGGTCCAGTGTGCATGACAGAAAGAATTGGATTTATGACCTGGAGGGTATAGCTGAGAATGACATGGAAGAAGAAGAGTCTAATCCTTTGACGCCGCCCCATTATTATGACCCTCTAGTAGGATTGGGCGAGTCTGATTATGAGATAGTAGCGATTGATCATGTGACACCTCCTTTACTTTACCTCCATCCAGCTTGGGACCCACCATTATCTCCTGCTGCCGCCGCTGTCCATATTCCTCAGACTGATATCGCTGCTGCTATAGATGTTATCACAATGGAGCTTGCTGATATTCATTCTGATATTACTGCCCTCCGAAAATATTTTTATGGTTTCATGGATCTTGTTACGGCAAATATAGATCACATGTTTCATTCTAGAGGTGGCTTATTTATGTCTTTAAAACATTGAGGACATTGTTTTCTCTAAGTGTAGGGGAGGAGTGTTTATTCAGTCTTTAGTTTTTCATTAGCATCATTATTTTTATTTTCTAGTTGGATTTACTTATTTTGATTTATTTAATTTTTCTAAATTATTCATTTATTTATTTCAATATTTTCAAATTTACTTCTCATTGTGCTATTATATATTATGATGCTATTATGTTATTGTGTTCTCCCAAAATAAAAATCATGTTGAACTAGTAGACCAAATAATACAATTAAATTATGCATCACACCTAATTGTCACTTCATTTTCTCCTAGCATTTTAAATTTATTATTCCCACTAGACAATGAATTGACACATCCATGCCATGCCTCGGTCAACAATCAAATTCCCTCATACATGGTTGACAAATCGACCGTTTCAGGCACGTGATTCTCTTGGGAATCAAGCCCTTTTAACGACTGTTACAATAGTGCCTTGTAACTTGAAGCTAGGTGTAACGATTGTTACACCCTCATCTCCTCCCATTTTTTAAACTCTGTCAACCGTTGCATCTTCATTTGATTTTCAATTCAAACTTCTTTTTCAAACTTCCAATCCATTCCATTTCTATTCCATATAAATAAACACCCCCCTAAATACCATTCAATACCCCCACTAATTTTCTCTTCACCATTAAAACCTTGCTTCTATATAAACTCTTGAAGATAATTTTACTATCACACCAACTTTCTTCAACAACTCTTCTACCTTATAAACTTTATCATTTCCAACACCTTTCCCAAATGGCCAGAAGAGCTCAAGAAGAAAGAGAGGAGCCAAACCTCACTGATATGATATTCAGAAATGGATCCGGCGGGCATCAACAAGAGCAACTTTACTGAAGGATTCATCAGAGAGGTATACTTCCAACAAGGTACATCGATGAAGATTGCTTACGTGACTTGGGATTGTTTGAAAGTGTGCAATTTATGCTCCATGAATCTGGTCTACACTACATTGCAACCATGAATCTTCTAACTTATGAATCCCTCACGTTGGAATTCTTGAGCTCTTTTTCCTACCAAACACCATCCACTCCAGAATTCAATCAGTATCTAATCGACACAGCAACTTTCAGACTATTCAACACAGAGTACACCATGAATCAAGAGACTCTGAGTCAGATACTCCACTGCAACCATGGTGAAGGTGTGGAATATAGAATTCCTCCTGAAGAAGATTGGAAGGCAAGATCGTTTGAAATTTGGGAACGTTTAACTAATACTCAGGTCAACGACTGGGCTGAGCTTTTATCCACTCACATACACAACCCATGCATCCGCTATTTCTACCGTGTTCTAGCCAATACAGTGTTCGGGCGAGCGAACAACAATAAAGTGAACGCTAGGGAAATGTATTTTCTACAATGCACCCTTGATCCCGATCTTAGAATAAATGTTGCTCCATTCCTTCTCAACCACATCCAGTCTATGTTATCAACGAGCGCAAGCACATCACCTTTCTGTATAGGAGGTTTAGTCACCGCTATTGCCAACTGTTGTACCCCAAAATTTTCCCTCCCATATTCTTCAAGGTTTGTCAAGATCAATCTTCAAATGGTCCAGGATTTGTTCAAAGATTGCACAGTCCAACTCCCTCCTAAGCCAGTCAAAATTAGGGTTTTGGTTCTCTCAAAGAATTTGAGGTTTTCAATGGCTCAATCAAGTCCCATAGGCCTATATACATTGTCAAGCATCTACATGTCAAGCCTCAAGACTCACAATGTCAAATTGCACAGTCAAAAGCTCCATTTGCTTCACAATCAACTGTAGGGGTAAAATGGTCATTTTGCAGTCAAAAGTCAGAATTTTTGGTCAACATCTTATTTTGAGCTCACAATCATCATTTGATCAAGTCTTGATCATGATTCCACAAGCATGGCTCAAAAATCATCAAGATGCAAAAAGTTTCCATTTTGGGACAGTAGAAAAGTCAACTGTAACTTGACCAAGGCATAACTTTTTCATGGTTCATCAGAAAAATCCCATCCAATGCTCATTTTGAAGGGGATGACATTTCCTACAACTCATCTTCACATCCCAGGTCCCCCAAAATATTTGTTTGTTCTTTTCTTCATGTATTCCTATGCAGGCTATCCAAAGCGTTCTATCATGCACCTCTCACATCTAAGCGCCAAGTGGCCACATGCAATAATCAGAAGATCATGAGTGGACGACCACCATATTCCAGGTCAAAGCGTATCATGGACAATCAGGGAAAGTCAAAAGGGCTTGTGCGTTAGTGGGCCTGAATCGGCTTGCTCACCTCCTTGCTGGCCCATCACCCCCCATGAGCGTGCTTCTTTATTTTTCTTTTATATTTTTTTATTTTATTTATTTAAATTTAATTCTTAATTAACTATTAACTAAATAATTATTTTTCCATAATAAATCCAGAAAAACAGAAAAATAATAATAATACTTTTATTGATTAAATTTAATTAGTTATGATTTTGTAAATAAATTCTAACAAATTAGTTTAATTAGGTTTAATTTTGACATTTTTTCATAATAAATAAAATGAATTAGACTTAGGGTTTTTCTTTTGACACTTTTAATTTATTTTTTTATTTTGATTTTCATAAAAAACATAAAAAACACTTTTTTTTCCTTTTAATTAATTAATTGATTAGTCTTAGGTTTAATTTGAATTAAAATGCAAAGAAGGACCAAATTCAATTCTTTTCTCAAAAAGGGTCAAAACCCTAAGGACGTCTTGATTCAATTCTTTCGCGCGCATACTTATTTTTAATTCGTTATTTTGATTATATTTATGTATCTGCTCAGAAATGTAATAGCGTAATTAGGACCTCTTTTATCGCTTTCTTTAATTTCTCGTATTTATTTTCCAAAGGGTTATGTTTTTGGCGATGTAAAACCTGACGCCTTGTAATAGCGTAGATTCAATTTTCCGCAATTTATTTCCCGCAAATTATTAAACTGTTAATTATGCATGACAAGACTTGTATGAAAAATAAAATCAACCCGTAGCTCACCATGATGCATGCAAAGACAATTTAACTGAAAAACAACACACATGCACATGCCACTCCTAGGGTACGCCTCACTTGGTTGCCTCAAGGTGGTCATCAAGTATAGAGTGTTTTAGAGGTCGCCCTTTTGTCTAAAGATCCAGTTGCCTCGAAATGGTTGCCTCGTATAAAAAGGATCTAGGACATTAGGGTTACCGCTAAGGCGTCTTACTATTGCTTTGGTGACCACACATGTCCCTAATAATCGAATTGACCCGAATAACTCCAACGACGGTGCTACCTACTTCTCAATAGTGGGATAGTACTGTCTAAAGGACTCTTACACAGCTTAATTCCTTAGAGTAGGTAGATTTCTCTTGGGTACTTGCTCTTTCAAAAACAAAAACAAACTTTTCGCACCTACACTTTCAAAAAGTTTTCAAACAAATACTTCATACACTCTTGAGGACTGATACAAGAGTTACCTAGAAGTTTTTCAAACTAAAATTTTTCAAAACCCACAAACACAAGAAAAGCAAACAATTTTTGAAAACATAGTGAGAAAGTACCTAAGAGCCCGTGGATAACCACGGATAGAAAGGGTGCTAACACCTTCCCTTTCTATAAATCTACCTCCCGAACCGAGAAACATCTCGAAAAGGAATTTTGCTGTGCTTTTGTCCTTTCCTTGTTGGATTAAATAAAAGACGGTGGCGACTCTTGCTTACCGCGACATTTCGCGAACCAGCTTAAAAAACAGTCAGTTCTATTTCCACCGATCACAGAACTGGCGACTCTACTAGGGACATAATTAATAAGTGAGGTGTACCTTAGGATTAGACCACTCTTGTTTTCAATTGCTTGCCTTGTTTGCTTTAATATTGTGGGCTTGTCTTGGAGTTTCATAGATCCTAACACGGATCTGGGGGATACCTTCTAGAAGTAGCAACAAACTGTGAGGGAACTGTGCGGGGTATACCGACACGGTTGAAGCAGTTGCTACGTTGATGTGGCACTTTGGTGAGTACCGGTAACCCTTAAGTCAAGTCAAGGAGAGTACGGGGCTGCCGCGTGGTGTCGTGAAGCATCAACTGACCTTAGGAACCTTACTTGACCATCCTGGCCTCTTTAGGGGTAGTGAGATGACCGACTTTGGTGCAGTCCGAAGTTGGTAGATACTCGATACTACACTCATTGAGGGTTGTTTTCTTGGAATATTTTGATCGCCAGTTCAGTGGCTAAATCAAAACAATGAACATAGAAAACAACCCAATGATATTGAGCTCCTTAGAACCCGGTTACTTTTGATAGGACAGGTTTTGAGCCCACCAACTTCAAGAGGGTAGTACCTAAACTTCATGCTGGCCTAAACTCTAAGGGCTCTTTGTGTGACTTGTGTGCTTTCAAACTTGGACTACTTGTACATACTTGTTATCTGACATACGAGTTCCTTGCAGGTTTTGGTTACAGTCCTTAATCTGGGCTCATAACAGGATTTACTTACATCACTCCACGCATAGCATAACATCATACCATCATACCATTGCATACATCCCGCATAAGGACTAACCCATTTCAAGGATCTCAAGGGTTTGTGATGCAGGTCATGATGAACCAAATGTCTAGCAAGGGGAAAAGGGGATTTATTTTCCTCTAGCCAAGGTTATTCAGAAATCCAAACATGATAACTTGAGTCAGGGGCTATGACCCACTCGATATGGTGAGCCTTGACCCTTGAAGAAGGACTCACAACAATATGAAGTTCCTTCAATCAAGCTACCGGATTCAAATTCTAACAATTTTCTTGTTTACCCCGCGAGATCCTTGAAAACATTGCATGCATATCATACATGTCATTGCATTACAGGTACCCTTGTCACAGGTCACTTACCTTCTTTGCTGTTTATTTCAGCAATGGCTTCCCAACAAGACAACCAGGATCTTCATGCTCAAGAGACTCAGTTCAAGGAGATCTTCCTAAGCCTATCCAAGGGGCAGGAAGAGTTGAGAACACTCCTCATGGGGAATTTGGTCAAGAAGAGTCCTGAAGACAATAAGGACGAACGGCTGAAACATCTACAGGCTGAGGTAGATACAATGAGAACCCAGATGCTGGGGCAAATGGCCCTTATCCAAGGCTTAGCTCGGGAGCAAGAAGAGTTGAGAACTGTGATCAACCAGCTTCAGCAAGACAGTATGAAGCAAGTAGTCAGGGTTGGGGACCAAACCGGTAATCAGCCTCTAAGAAGTCAAAGGTTTGGTTCAATGAATGGACCCCTCCAAGCTGCTACTACTTCACAGGTCCAACAACGACCTCGCCAAGAACAATGGGTTGATCAGAGCAAGCCAGACAAGCCCAGGAGGCAATTCACCCAGCTCAACATGTCGCTGTTTCAAGCTTTACAACGCCTATTGAGATTGAATCTGATCACATTAAGGGCTCCTCCCCGGAATCCCAACACCTCAGCTCCTACCTATCATCCCAATAAAAGGTGTGCCTACCACTCTGCCAGTCCAAGACATGACACCGACGACTGTTGGTCTCTGAAGAACAAGATCCAAGACCTGATTGATGAAGGAGCATTAGAATTCACACAAGACGGTCATGCGGAGTTCTTCTGCCATCCCTCCAAGGCTCACCATTTGAAGTGACAAGTCCTGAGACGATAAGACTTTTTGCTCATTAGAATTTTTTCAATTTGTAATTTTCTTTTGATTGTTCAAACATTTCGTCATGGAAAACGTTTACTTTATCAATGCATCGCATATGTCTGTTTTGAATTAATCCATTTGTATTCACTATATTCAAATTGCTTTCATTTTTGTTGTGATGTTCAAACTCTCGATTGAAAATTCTAAGCCTTTTGAGGGAGGATGACAAAAACGATAACACAATTTACAGTATGCTTTTGAACAGACCCTGCTGATGAGGTACAGGCATTGTTTCAATTCCTAAACACTGGAGTAATAAGGAAGATAATCCCTCGTCAACCCCTCTGAGCCAAAGAAGTTGGAGTTTTTCTTTTCGAAAATTAAAACCCTTAATCATAACCTGGGGCAGGGTAGTTCTCTCAGTTGATCCAGGTGCACAATGAATGGCATCAAAGAGGCCTTTACAAAACAAAAGACAGTGATGGTTCCAAGGACAGGCAGTCATTATCTCTCAAAATAAAAGCCCAATAAGTCAAAACCTATGAAGGAGACTTACAAAACTGGGGCATCCCGCTGACTGTAATCACAAAAGAAACAGTTCAGGCAAAAAAAGAGAGGGATAGCAAAATCAAAAAAGAAAGGGGTCCTACAAACCCTCAACAAAAAGAAATGACTGTCTACACAAAATAAACTATCAACATCCGAACCATCACCGGAATGTCAGAGCAAGGATTCAAACAAGATCTGATGCACGATTAACTGAGTTTAGGATTGAAGAACATCACGAAGAACGGGTGGGTACAAATAAATTTTGAGCCTTTATCCTTTGTTTCTTAAACCATAAACCAGACCACGTTATAACCCTAAAAAGTCCTAGCTGAAGCATGGGTTAGTTCGAAAGCATACTGTTACGAAAGGTATCCTGACTCCTTAAGGCTCGCTGTAAAATACTGAATTGACATCACATTTTACAAAATTTGTTTGTTTTACTGAAAAATGCATTTTCAAAAACTTCAAGACAGACATAAGCTTTGCATTTCTAATATAACATTGTTTGCATATGACTATTTGTTCGAACAGCAGAGAAATTCGCACGATGAATATCTTGTGAACAAAAATCTTCTCCACAAGAAGGTCGCCTCAAATGGAAAAGCACTTCCAATCAAGGGGCATGACATGAGCATTGCCCATAATCTGGGGCAGTCAAGTCAAGATTCAGAGAATCTCTCAAATGCCTAAAAGACAGGGGCAAATCTCCGTCTGAATCACTTGGGGCATGGGGCATGAATTCCAGCAACGAATCTTGCACGATCAAACGAAGATCTTCTGGTAGTACGGTAACACAACACTACTGACAGTGACAACTCCCTACATTCTGAGAGCGGGGACATAGTCGAAAAAAATACTACGCATAATTAAAGACCCGCTAGGTCGACTAGCCTAGCCAAAAATAAGGGCTTCCCGGCGAACCAAAAGGGTTCGGGCAAAAATAAGGGATGAAAATGAAAAAATCTGTACACCCGGCAAGTCGAAAACCTGAAAAGGCGGCTTGGGCAAAAATGGGTATCCCGGTGGACTGAAAACCTGAAAAGGCGGTCCAGGCAAAAATTAGGGATCAAAGCGTATGACTATGTCCCGGCATCCCGTCACTTGCCTACCAGAAGAAGATTTGTCAAATCGGCAGTCATCAAGCACCTCCATAGGTACTTTCTCCCACAGAAGTTGGGGCAATAAAAATTGCCCGAACTGTACGAGCTGCTCTGTCCACCAGGTACAAGGTAGATTCAGCTGAAGAATATGACCAAGATACCTTCACTCCCCGCAGAGTAAGGCAGGATTCAACAATACTCTCCCCAGGAAGAGTTGGTCTCCCATCAGCCCCGAAAAGGCACAGTGTTGTACCCCAAAATTTTCCCTCCCATATTCTTCAAGATTTGCCAAGATCAAGGTTCAAAATCTCCCAAGGGTTGCACAGTCCAATTGCCTCATAACACAGTCAAAATTAGGGTTTTGGTTCTGGCAAAGAAATTGAAGTTTCCAAGGGTCCAATCAAGTCCCATATGCTCATAAACATTGTCAAGCATCCATATGTCAAGTTTCAAGACTCACAACATCAAATTGCACAGTCAAAAACCCTAAATGCTTCACAGTCAACTGCAGGGGCAAAATGGTCATTTGACAGTCAAAAGTCAAAAATTTTGGTCAACATCTTATTTTGAAGCCACAAACATCATTTGATCAATTCTTGATCATGATTCTCAAAGCATGGCTCAAAAGGTCTCAAGATGCAAAAGTTTCTATTTTTGGACAGTTGGAAAAGTCAACTGCAAATTGACCAGGGCATAACTTCCTCATGGTTTATCAGAAAAATCCCATCCAAAGCTCATTTTGAAGAGAATTACATTTCCTACAACTCATCTTCACACTTCAAGTCCAAAAAATGCTCTCACAAAAAGTTATCAATTTCAACATTATAGGTCATTTTCAAAAGTCAACAAAAAGGCACTTTAAGTCAAAGACCATAACTTGAGATTGGTAAATCAAAATGACATGGGACCAAAGGCATTGGTTAGAGGACTTCAAGACCTTTCCAAAATGTCCAAGAACATGATCATAGCTTCAAAGTTGAGCAAGATATGCCTTGGAGAAGTTGGGAAATTTTTGGGAATTTTGAAAAGTCAACTTTGCACAAAAGGCTTCAAAAATGCTAATGGGCCACAAATTCTTCCATGAATCATTACCCAAAGGCTATGCACGACCCATTGACCTCAAAGGGATTTATTTTCTTATTTTTGATTAATTATTTGAATTTTTATTATTATTAATTCATTTAATTAGTTTTAAATATGAAAAAATATCAAATCATGGTTTTAAATCTTTTTTGTGCAGCAAATATATTCATGATATGCAAAAGATCTCGTGCACCTTCTCAAGGGGACCAAATCATCCAAATTTGGCAAGAATTCCATGGCAAAAAGATTAAAAAAAGATGTGGAAAAATCAAAGATTGGAATCATTAATTCAATGGATTATGGGCTTGTTTCTTGACCTAATTCCATTCACCTACAAAGGCATAACATAACCCTATTCCATTGGACACGAAAAACTGCTCAAAACCATAGAACCAAATTGCAACATTTGATCAAATTTTTGGAATCTGAAAACATAGCTACAGCGCGATTCAAAGCCTAAAACCTATTCCAAACGCTTGCTGAGACTTCCTTGAACGTGTTTCAATCACTTTCCAATCTCCATATTCCAAGAATTGGTAGAACAGAATCGTCTTCTTCATGAACATGTCCATTATCGTTTTTTAATTCTCATGCATTATTCATATGTTTTAAATGTTGATTCTTGCTAATATTGATGTTCTGAAGCGAATGGTACCAGTTAATTGTCCTAACAATGCTTGAAACGAGATTTGCCATTAACGTTTTCTAGGGTTTCAGAAGCTTCGAATTAGGGGTTTCTTCATATGGAAAAATTAGACCTTCAAACTGGTACCATTGAAATCGTGACATCCAAACGAAACGAACCATGACCTCGCGCCCTTTTTATATTTGTCCATGTGCTATTCGCTATTTTTGCAGGTTGCACGTAGTGGGGGTTTAAAACCCCCGCTATTTGTTTATATTACAGGGACAAAGATGAAGACGAAGTTGGCGTGTCCAAGCGTGAGTGGAGGATTCAAATACTGGCGCGCAATTTTTTGTTTACACCACTAACGCTTATTTGTTTTATATAATAACCATGTTTCATTATATTAACAAAGAAACGCGTTAGCCTGGTTGGTTGTTGAGGTGTCCTGCAGGTAATGGGACCTGGGTTCGATTCCCAGGTCCCCCCATATTATCCATAATTTTTGTTTCAATGCTTTCCTGTGTAGCACTCATTCCATTGCTCACCATGCACGTTCATGCTTGTGCCTGCCAAGTGTCCCTGATGATCAATCCAATGGCCATAACGTGCAGTCCATGGTACACGCTAGTCAACCACTCCACACGCACGCACGGAAAGTCAAAAAAGGCTTTGATTCAGTGGGCCAAATTGCTTCCAATCCACCTCCTAAATGGGCCTGAAACCCCCCTGGTTTGCATTCTTCAACTTTATTTTCTTTTTTTCAATTTTAGTTCTTTTAGTTATTTTTTAATTGTTTTATTTAATTCACCAAAAATAATTTCCATAATATAAAAATCAGAAATCAAAAATTACAATATATTTAATTATTATTATTTCACCATTAATTTATTTTGTAAATAAACTTTAAATAATAAATTTAGTTAATTTAAGTTTTCAATTTTAACACTTTTTCTTAAATAAATAAAATATGTAGAAATTAGGGTTTTTAACCTTTTTATCTTTTTTTCAATAAATACTTTTCTCTCATTATTATTATTATTATTAAATATCTTTGTAAATAAATATGTAAATAATCAATTAGCATAAATTAGGTTTTAAACTTTAACCTTTTCTTTAATAATTAAAAATATTTAGAACTAGGGTTTCCTTCTAATTTTAAATTCTTTTATTATTTCATTAAATACCAAAAACTTAAAAAACAATTTCTTTTCTTTTAATTAAATAATAACTAGACTTTTAATTCAATTTAATTTCAAAAGGGTCCAACGCCCTCGAACGTTCAACTTTAATTCTTTCGCGCATTTATTCTTATTTTTCTTTTTTCAATATTATGTAACTGCTCAAGCCATGTAATAGTAACTAGGTTTTACTTTCCGCATTTTTATTAAAACGGGTCTTTGTAATTTGGCGATGTATAGACCCGCGCCTTGTAATAGCGTAGGATTTTACTTTCCGCATTAACATTTTCGCACTTTTAAATTCTAATTGCATGAAAGAATGAATGACTAATTAAAAACAAAGCGTAGCTCACCATAACATGTTCAAAGATAATTGCTAAACTGAAAACAACACACAAATTCACACACCACTTCTAGGGTACGCCTCACTGTTGCCTTGCCTTCGAAACGTGGTCGTCGAGTATAGGACGTTTTAGTAAGTCCTTATGTCCATGATCCAGTTGCCTCGAAACGGTTGCCTCGGATTAAAAAGGACCAATGGCATAAGGGTAGCTTCTAAGGTGTCCTACTGTTGCTCTGGTGACCACACTGTCCCTACAAACGAATTGACCCGAACACCTCCAACGGTGGTGCTACCTACCTCTCAATGGTGGGATGGCACTACCTTAAGGACTTCTACACAGCTTAATTCCTTAGGGTAGGTAGATGACTCATATATACTTTCTCTAAAAAAACAAATCAAAACTCCTTTCACACCGACACTTTCAAAAAAGCTTTCAAAACAATTTTTTTCAAACACTCTTGAGGACTGATACAAGAGTCGATCTGAAATCTTTAAACGAAACTTTTTCAAACCCACTCACAACTGAAAAGCAAAAACATTTTGAAAACACAATGAGCAAGTATCTAAGAGCCCATGGATAGAAAGGGTGCTAACACCTTCCCTTTCTATAAATCTACCTCCCGAACCGAGAAACTATCTCATAAGGAATTTTGCTGTGCTTTTGTCCTGTCCATGTTGGAGAAAATAAAAGACGGTGACGACTCTTACTTCCGCGACATTTCGCGAACCAGCGTTAAACAGTCAGTTCTAAATCCACCGATCACAGAACTGAAGACTCTGCTGGGGACACTACTTAAAGTGAGGTGTACCTTAGGATAGCTCAGACTTGTGTTTTCAATTGCTGTGTTTGTTTGCTTTATTATTGTGGGCTGCATCGGAGTTACATAGATCCTAACCCGGATCTGGGGATACCCTGTTAGGTAGCATAAGCTGTGAGGGACCTGTCCGGCGTAGACCGACATGGGTGAAGCAGTGGCTACGTTGGTGTGGCGCCTTGGTCTGTACCGATCTCCCTTGTGTCGCAACGAGGAGAATATGGGTCTTCTGAGGAGTCATTAAGCACCAACCGACCTTAGAACCTTAAATGACCCAACTTGGCCAATAGAACAGTAGCAGTATGCTACGCCCATTGAGGCTAAACTCTCGTGATGGTTCTGGCCGCAAGAAAAGATTGCGATGCTGGAGTTATGACTGATTGAGGGTAGTCAGTGATATTGGGATCCTCTAGAACCCGGTTACTTCTGATAGGACAGGTCTTAACCAACAAACTCAAGAGGGTAATAACTAGACCCCATGCTGGCCTGAACTCTAAGGGTTGTCTTTGTGTGACTTGTGTACCTTCCAACTTGACTATTTGCATGCTTGTTATCTGACACTTGAGTTTCTTGCAGGTTTTGTTTACAGTCCTTAATTGGGACTCATAACAGGATTTACCTACATTACCCCATGCATAGCATAACATCATACCATTGCATGCATCCTGCATAAAGACTAACCCGTTTCAAGGATCTCAAGGGCTTGTGATGCAGGTCGTGATGAACCAAAATGTCTAGCAAGGGGCAAAGGGGATTTATTTTCCTCTAGCCAGGTTGATGACTTGAGTCAGGGGCTATGACCCACTCGATATGGTGATCCTTGACTCTTGAAGAAGGACTCTCAACAACATGAAGTCCCTTCAATCAAGCTATCAGATTCTAACAATTTTCTTGTTTACCCCGCGAGGTCCTTGAAAACATTGCATGCATACACATCATTGCATAACAGGTACCCTTGTTACAGGTCACTTACCTTCTCCGTTGTTTATTTCAGCAATGGCTTCCCAACAAGACAACCAGGATCTGCATGCTCAAGAGACTCAGTTCGGGGAGATCCTCCTAAACCTATCCAAGGGGCAGGAAGAGCTGAGAACACTCCTCATGGGGACTTTGGTCAGGAACAGTCCAGAAGACGATAAAGACGAACGGCTGAAATGTCTGCAAGCTGAGGTGGATACAATGAGAACCCAGATGCTGGGGCAGATGACTCTCATTCAAGACTTAGCTCAAAGACAAGAAGAGCTCAGGGTTCTCGTCAACCAACTGCTTCGGCATAACCAACTGGGGCAAACATATAAGGTTGAAGAGCCAGTCATCATTAAATTCCCTTTGAGACAAGAATACAAGGGAAAAGCTCCTCAACTTGCTTCAGGGTCACAAATTCAGCATCAACCTCACCAGCTTCAGCAAGACAGTAGGAAGCAAGTAGTCAAGGCTGGGGACCAAACCGGTAATCAGCCTCCAAGAAGTCAAAGGTTTGGTTCAATGAATAGACCTCTCCAAGCTGCTACTACTTCACAGGTCCAACAACGACCTCGCCAAGAATAAAGGGTTGATCAGAGCAAGCCACACAAGCCTAGGAGGCAATTCACCCAGCTCAACATGTCGTTGTTTCAAGCCTTACAATGCCTGTTGAGATTGAATCTGATCACATTAAGGGACCCTCCTAAGAATCCCAACACTTCCTCTTCCCGGTATAACCCGAGGGTGAGATGTGCCTACCATTCTGACAGTCCTGGACACGACACCAACGACTGTTGGACTCTGCCGAACAAGATCCAGGACCTGATTGATGAAGGAGCAGTGGAATTCACCCCAGATGGTCAGGTCGAGTTCTTCTACTATCCCTAGATGAGAAGACCTTTTGCTCATTGGAAATTTCAAGTTGTATTTGCTTGTTCAAACATTTGTTCATGTCAAACTCTTTTACTTTATCAATGTATCTCATATGTCTGTTTTGAATCAATATATTCGCATTCGCTATATTCAAACTGCTTTCATTTTCTAATGTCAACTCTCAATAAAAAAACTCTAAGCCTCTTGAGGGAGGATGACGAAAATGATACCACAATCTACAGTATGCTTTTGAACAGACCCCGCTGATGAGGTACAGGCATTGTATCAATTCCTAAACACTGGAGTTATAAGGAAGATAATCCCTCGTCAACCCCTTCAAGCCAAAGAAGTAGGAGTTTTTTCTTTTCACAAAAAAAATTAAAACCCTTAATCATAACCTGGGGC
Source organism: Vicia faba (assembly GCA_948472305.1). Taxonomy (NCBI): domain Eukaryota; kingdom Viridiplantae; phylum Streptophyta; class Magnoliopsida; order Fabales; family Fabaceae; genus Vicia; species Vicia faba. The sequence continues at coordinate 1,109,801,524 of OX451740.1, forward strand.
AGGGTAGTTCTCTCAGTTGATCCAAGTGCACAACAAATGGCACCAAAAGAAGTCCTTACAAAATAAAAGACAGTGATGGTTCCGAATAATCATAAAGACAGGCAGTCGTTATCTTTCAAAAATAAAAACCCAATAAGTCAAAACCTATGAAGGAGACTTACAAAACTGGGGCATCCCGCTGACTGTAATCACAAAAGAAACAGTTCAGGCAAAAAACAGGGATAACGAAATCAAAAAGAAAGAGGTGCTACAAACCCTCAACACAAAAAAAAAAGACTGCCTATTCAAAATAAACTGTCAGCATCCGAACCATCATTGGTATACCAAAGCAAAGACTCAAACAAGGTCTAACGCATGATCAACTGAGTTTAGGTTTGAAGAACATCATGAAGAGCGGGTGGGTACAAATAAATTTGAGCTTTTATCCTTTGTTTCTTAAACTGTGAACCAGGCCACGTTACAACCCTTAAAAGTCCTAGCTGAAGCATGGGTTAGTTCGAAAGCATACTGTTATGAAAGGTATCCTGACTCCTTAAGGCTTGCTGTAAAATATTGAGTTGACATCACATTTTACGAAATTTGCTTACTGAAAAATACATTTTCAAAAACTTCAAGACAGACATAAGCTTTGCATTTTTATATAACATTGCTTGCATATGACTATTTGTTTGAATAGCAGAGAAATTCGCACGAAGAATGTCTAGTGAACAAAAGCACTTCCAATCAAGGGGCATGGCCTGATCATGGTCCATCATCTGGGGCAGTTAAGTCAAGATTCAGAAAATCTCTCAAAAGGCCAACCGGCTTGGGGCAAATCTCCATCTGGATCACTTGGAGCATTGGACGATCAAACGAAGATCTTCTGGTAGCACGGCAAAACACAATAACAGGGGCACCTCCCTACATCCTGAGAGCACGGATATAGTCGAAAAAATACTACGCACAATCAAAGACCCTCTAGGTTGACACACCTAGGCAAAAATAAGGGCTTCCCGGCGAACCAAAAGGGTTCGGGCAAAAAAAAGGGATGAAAATGAAAAAAATCTGTACACCCGGCAAGTCGAAAACCTGAAAAGGCGACTTGGGCAAAAATGGGTATCCCGGTGGACTGAAAACCCGAAAGGGCGGTCCAGGAAAAAGTTAGGGATCAAAGCGTACGACTATGTCCCGTTATCTCGCCACTTGCCTACCAGAAGAAGATTTTGAAGTGGTGAAAAACACAAGAAGGGGGGGTTGAATTGTAAAACTGAAATCTAAAGCAATTGACAAGATATTTTTATCCTGGTTCGTTTGATCTCAAACTACTCCAGTCCACCCGTCAAGGTGATTTCGCCTCTCTCCAACGAGGTCTTAATTCACTATATTCAACTGAATATTACAGACTGCTTTAACAACTGCTAAAGCCTTCTTGATTCAAACCACAACCCGGTTTGTCAAGGTAACACTTTCTTACAAAGAGATAAAATAATGTGTGTGGATGTTTTCTACAAAACTGTATCACAACTGTGATGTATACACAAAATGAAGCTTAGAAACTAGATTGCTAAACAGTAATGGAATATCAGAGTATGTGGTTTAGCAAAACTGGTAGGACGAAGATTATGGTTCAGCTTTGTGCGTGTAGAGATTTGGAGAGCATTAGCCATTATAATCTTCAAAGCCTTGTTTATATAGCACTTGAGATGATGAACGTTGAATGCAATATTCTTGATTCAATGCTAATAACAAGCTTTCCTTTTTGAGCAGATCTTGTCTGGAATGAGGCCGTTGGAATTAATTAGCGTTCAATGCACAGTACCGTTGCTTCTTCAATGCACGTTCTGGCTTGGCTCATTCTGATTCTGCTTCGCTGCTGATGAACTATTGTGTTTCTGTATCAGAGTGTTTGAGCGCAGTCTTGTTCATCAGGCTTCAGCATGTACGTGAGTTGATCATCTGATCTTGACGTTCTGATGTAGCAACTTCTGATGCTGGTGTATGAAATCAAATTCTGATGCTGAATAGATGTGATCTTGCTTGTTTCAATCAGCGTATCTGCAAGTCAGAACATAATAATTTTAGGCAGCAGATAGTTCAAACATGAAACATATAAATACTATATCTTTTCACTTTGTTATCATCAAAACTTAAATATAGGGTAGTAGATTCAAACATTGTTCTAACAATCTCCCCCTTTTTGATGATGACAAAAACTAGATATTTTAAATTAAAATAACGTGAAAAGGTATCTAGAATATGTATCAGAATAAGAAGTAAAAGAATAAGGAGTAAGGAAATACTCCCCCTGAGTTTATTACTTCCCTTTGATTATACGTGTTCTTCAGGATCAAATCTTTTTCTTTCTTTGAACATCAGATTATCAGAGTCTTTGACTTATCAGAAGCTTTGTGTCAGAGCAGAGCTTCAGAGCTTCTCTTGTCAGAGCTTTGCTTTGGATCAGAGTATTAGGACGATCAGAAATTCATATTGATCAGAGCAACATTGATCAGAGCTTCTAGTCTTCAGAGTGTCCAGGAGCTTCCTTGTGCCTGTAGACTTCAAACAAAACAGAAAAAAACATTTCAAGTAATAAAGTTAGAATGTTTAAGAATTTCTGTCTAGTTAGCCGTCAGTTAGGTCAAAACCATTTTCCTTCAAGCTTTCAAAGTCAATGATTAACTCAGAGAGCACTTCAAGGTTCTTCACCGGAGTGAGGAGAGTTCTGAGTGGCACTTGATATTGCTCAGAAGTTGCTTTCTTCTGAATACCTGCAGAAATACTGCTGGAGGATGCCATTGTTCACACTAAAAAGGGTTTTGAGAATGAATTGAAGAAAAAGGTTTGCAAAAGATGAACTCAGAAATATGCAGAAAATGCTTGAGTGATGGTGAGAAAGCGTAAAGAATAAATGAGAGATTAATGTCCTTAAATAGAGTTTTCAAAATTGTTTTGAAAAGTTAAACGTTTTTAAGAGAGAGAAAAATCATGATTGCCATTTAAAAGCATGATTACTTTTCATTAAATGCTTGCTGATTTTGGGGGATTTGAGAAAGATACTTAAAAACGGTTACCAGACATGTGTCTCAATGCACCCAATCAGCGCTTTGCCTTCTCAGAAGCGTGCACGCGTTCTGCTTCAGAGATATGCTGATGATTGGATGACACTTGTTTGATGTAGTGATCAGCACGTCTGTCTTTGAGATTAGACTCTCAGATCTTTAGACTTGCATCTGATACAATCTGCATGTTCTATCTTTCTGAAAGGAGATTGATCAGAAGTTCACAGTAAAATAATTACATTCTGAAGGTAAATATATGGAATTAAAACATTTTCACTCTGGGCACACTTTCATGCTGAGATGTTTCAGAATGAAATTAAACCTATCTTCTGAAAGGGGTTTAGTAAAGATATCAGCCCATTGATGGTCTGTATCTATAAATTTTAAGTTCAAAATACCTTTCTGAATATAGTCCCTAATGAAGTGATGTTTTATTTCTATATGCTTAGCTCTAGAATGTAAAATAGGATTCTTACTTAAGCAAATAGCAGAAGTATTATCACAAAGTATAGGAATGTTACTCTCAAAAATCTGGAAGTCTTCAAGCTGACTTTTCATCCAGAGCATTTGTGTGCTACATCCTGCTGCTGCTATGTACTCAGCTTCTGCTGTTGACAGAGCAATTGTTGATTGCCTTTTGCTGGACAAAGAGATCAGATTTTCTCCCAGAAACTGGCAGCTTCCAGAAGTACTTTTACGTTCCACTCTGTCTCCAGCAAAATCAGCATCACAGTAGCCTACTAAGCTGTAATCACTAGATTTTCTATAAAACAAACCCAGATTAGTAGTACCTTTCAGATACTTGAAAATTCGCTTAACAGCTGTTAAGTGAGATTCTCTAGGATCTGATTGGAATCTAGCACAGATACAAACACTGAATAATATGTCAGGTCTTGAAGCAGTCAGATAGAGGAGAGACCCAATCATACCTCTGTAGACTTTCTGTTCTACACTTTTGCTTACCTCTTCTCTTTCCAGAATGCACGTGGGATGCATTGGAATCTTTGATGGCTTACATTCTGAGAGGTCAAATTTCTTCAGAAGATCTCTGATGTATTTTCTCTGATGAATGTAAGTTCCTTCTGGAGTTTGATTGATCTGAATTCCTAGAAAGAATTTCAGTTCCCCCATGAGGCTCATCTCAAATTCTGCCTGCATACACTTAGCAAATTTTCTTCCAAGAGAAGGATTAGTAGAACCAAAAATGATATCATCAACATAAATTTGACAGACTAAGATGTCACTCTTAACTGTTTTACAGAATAGAGTAGTGTCCACTTTCCCTCTGGTGAATTCATTTTCAAGCAGAAAGTTACTTAGCCTTTCATACCAAGCTCTGGGAGCTTGTTTCAGACCATACAGTGACTTCTTTAGTTTGAAAACATGTTCTGGATGTTTTGTATTTTCAAAACCTGGGGGTTGGTGAACATAAACTTCTTCTTCTATATAACCATTTAAGAATGCACTTTTGACATCCATCTGATACAGAGTGATGCCTCTATTAACAGCAAATGAAATTAAAAGTCTGATAGATTCTAACCTGGCGACTGGGGTAAAGGTTTCTGTATAGTCTATCCCCTCTTGCTGACTATAACCTTGTGCAACCAGTCGTGCCTTGTTTCTGATGACTTCACCTTGTTCATTTAGCTTGTTTCTGAACACCCATCTTGTTCCAATGACGTTGAATCCTTTTGGTCTGGGAACGAGATCCCATACGTCGTTTCTGGTGAATTGATTCAGCTCTTCTTGCATTGCCAGAATCCAGTCATTATCCATAAGTGCTTCATCAATAGAAGAAGGTTCAATCAGAGATACCAGTCCCATAAGAGTTTCTTCAGAGTTTCTGAAGCTTGCTCTTGTTCTGATTGGATCTTCCTTTCTTCCTAGGATAGTCTCTTCTGGGTGATCCAAGCTGCTTCTGGGTAATCTCTTCTGAGGTTGATCAGCAGTTGTTGTAGGATTTCTAGCAGTGCTCCTTTCAGACGTTGAAGGAATGTCTGTGTTGAGAGCTTCTGATGACTTGTCTTCAGAACCTGCAAATTCAATTTCTATACCTGCAAAAATTTCATTCTGCTTTGACTTTTCAGAGTCAAGCTTATCATCAAAACGAACACTGATTGATTCTTCCACGATCCGTGTTTCTGTATTGTATACTCTGTACCCTCTTGAGCGTTCAGAGTATCCTAACATAATACACTTCTGTGCTTTAGAGTCAAACTTGTTCAAATAATTCTTTGTATTTAATATAAAGCAAGTACATCCAAATGGATGAAAATATGAAATGTTGGGCTTTCTGTTCTTCCACAATTCATATGGAGTCTTTTCCAGAATAGGTCTTATTGAGATTCTATTCTGAATGTAGCACGCTGTGTTTATTGCCTCTGCCCAGAAAGTCTTAGCAACGTTTGTCTCATTGATCATGGTTCTGGCCATTTCTTGCAATGTTCTGTTCTTTCGTTCTACAACTCCATTTTGTTGGGGAGTTCTAGGACAAGAGAAATCATGCAGAATGCCTTTGTCATTAAAGAATGACTCAAAATCTTTATTTTCAAATTCTCCACCATGATCACTTCTGACTTTAACGATTCTAAGATCCTTTTCATTCTGAACTTGGTTACAGAAGGTAACAAACACAGAGTGTGACTCGTCCTTGTGTCTTAAGAACTTTACCCATGTCCATCTGCTATAGTCATCTACGATTACTAACCCATACTTCTTACCACTGACTGAAGCAGTTTTAACTGGTCCAAATAAGTCAATGTGCAGAAGTTCTAATGGCTTAGAGGTAGAAACAACATTTTTGGATTTAAAAGAAGGTTTTGCAAATTTGCCTTTCTGACATGCTTCACACAGAGCATCTGAATTGAACTTCAAATTAGGAAGTCCTCTGACCAGATTGAGTTTGTTAATCTGAGATATTCTTCTCATACTAACATGCCCCAATCTTCTGTGCCAGATCCACTGCTCGTTGTTAACAGACAGAAGACATTTTACATTCTGACTCTTTAGTTCAGAAAGTTTGATTTTGTAAATGTTGTTTTTCCTCTTACCATTAAACAGGATAGTCCCATCTTTCTGACTAACAGCTTTACATGATTTTTGATTAAAGATTATATCATAACCGTTATCACTTAATTGACTTATGGATAACAGATTATGCATCAATCCATCTACTAGCAGAACATTATTAATAGAGGGAAGATTTCCATTACCTACAGTTCCAGAGCCAATTATCTTTCCCCTCTGATTGCCTCCAAAGCCAACGTGGCCTCCAGGCTTAAGTTCCAGGCTTTGGAACATATGCCTTCTTCCCGTCATGTGTCGTGAGCAGCCAGAGTCCAGGTACCATGACTGGTGTTTCTGACTTGCTGCTAAAGATATCTGCAACATGTATTATTTTGTCCTTAGGTACCCAGATTTTCTTGGGTCCTGACTTGTTAGTTTTACCAAAACTCTGGTTGAATTTTGGTTTCACAGAGTGCTTACTGCTAGTATATTTGATATCATGTGTGTGACCATACACAAAGTGTGAATTTAAAGGAGTGTGTTTAATGGTTAAGTCCATGACATTCTTTGGTGTAGGAACCTTACCTTGGTATCCTATTCCTTTCCTGCCGTTTCTGCTAACTCCATAGATCATTGAAGCCATTCTGCTTCTATCTATGCTTTTAGCTAGGAACTTCTGGAAACTGTGATCATACTCCTTAATGATCTCATCAGCGTTGCTGGGAGTTTCAGAAATTGGTTCCTTCTGAGAGTTTTGTAAAGAGTTTTCTAATTTTGAAATCTTATTTCTCAGCTCAGAATTTTCCAATTTGAGACTCTCAGACTTATTAGAGTCAGATTCAAGATTCCTTTTCAGGTCTCTGAATTTAGCTCTAATCTGCTGATAACGTTCCAGAATCTCATTAAGGCTTTCAGCAAGTTCAGCCTTTGTAAAGTTAACAGCGAAGTTAGGAAATACCTCTTCTGTGTCTGATTCTGAGTCTGATTCAGAAGCTTCACTATCTTCTGAAATGTTTGCCATGAGAGCTATGTTTGCCCTTTCATCATCTGATTCTGAGTCAGCTTCAGATGAGTCAGAGTCATCCCATGTGGCCATGAGACTTTTCTTCTTGTCTCTTCCAAACTTCTTTTTGGGCTTTTCCCTCTGAAGCTTTGGGCAGTCACTTTTGTAGTGTCCTTGCTCATTGCACTCGTAGCAGATGATGTCTTTGGTGTTTGGCTTCTTGCTACTGGAGGAGCCTTCAGATCTTTTGTATCCAGAGGAAGAATCTGTCCTTCTGTATCTGGAAGAAGACTCGTTCTGATCAGATCTTCTGGGATTCCTGAACTTCCTTTGTCTTTGCTTCCACAGTTGATTTACTCTTCTGGAGAGAAGGGAAAGTTCATCTTCTTCTGATGAGGATCCATCAGATGTTTCTTCAACTGCCTGCAAAACTTTAGACTCATATTTTCTGTTAGATTTTAATGCTAAAGGCTTACCTTGCTTCTGAGGCTCATCAGCTTCTAGCTCTATCTCATGACTTCTGAGGGAGCTTATAAGTTCCTCCAGAGTGATTTTGTTGAGATCTTTAGCTAGCTTCAGAGCAGTAACCATAGGCCTCCACTGCTTGGGTAAACTTCTGATTATTTTCTTGACATGGTCAGCAGTAGAGTATCCTTTGTCCAGAACTTTGAGACCAGCTACCAGAATCTGGAATCTAGAGAACATAGTTTCAATGGATTCAGATTCTTCCATTTTGAACGCCTCATACTTCTGAATGAGCGCCAGAGCTTTTGTTTCTTTGACCTGAACGTTGCCCTCATGCGTCATTCTGAGAGAATCAAAGATATTCTTTGTTGTGTCTCTGTTGGAGATCTTTTCATACTCAGTATAGGAGATGGCACTGAGGAGGATGGTTCTGGCCTTATGGTGATTCTTGAAGTCACGCTTTTGTTGATCAGTCATTGATTTTCTATCAATCTTCTGACCACTTGCATTCACAGGGTGCGTGTATCCATCTGTCACCATATCCCACAGATCAGCATCATGTGCTAGAAAGAAGCTTTCAATTCTGTCTTTCCAGTAATCAAAGTTTTCTCCATCAAAGACTGGAGGTTTGCCACTGAATCTGTCTCTGTCCTCATTGTTGTCATTGCTGATGTGAGAATTGTTTCCTGCCATTGTGTTTTTCTGACGCTGGATCTTGTACTGACACGGTTAAGTGTTTTAGCTCAGAACCAGGCGCTCTGATGCCAATTGAAGTGGTGAAAAACACAAGAAGGGGGGGTTGAATTGTAAAACTGAAATCTAAAGCAATTGACAAGATATTTTTATCCTGGTTCGTTTGATCTCAAACTACTCCAGTCCACCCGTCAAGGTGATTTCGCCTCTCTCCAACGAGGTCTTAATTCACTATATTCAACTGAATATTACAGACTGCTTTAACAACTGCTAAAGCCTTCTTGATTCAAACCACAACCCGGTTTGTCAAGGTAACACTTTCTTACAAAGAGATAAAATAATGTGTGTGGATGTTTTCTACAAAACTGTATCACAACTGTGATGTATACACAAAATGAAGCTTAGAAACTAGATTGCTAAACAGTAATGGAATATCAGAGTATGTGGTTTAGCAAAACTGGTAGGACGAAGATTATGGTTCAGCTTTGTGCGTGTAGAGATTTGGAGAGCATTAGCCATTATAATCTTCAAAGCCTTGTTTATATAGCACTTGAGATGATGAACGTTGAATGCAATATTCTTGATTCAATGCTAATAACAAGCTTTCCTTTTTGAGCAGATCTTGTCTGGAATGAGGCCGTTGGAATTAATTAGCGTTCAATGCACAGTACCGTTGCTTCTTCAATGCACGTTCTGGCTTGGCTCATTCTGATTCTGCTTCGCTGCTGATGAACTATTGTGTTTCTGTATCAGAGTGTTTGAGCGCAGTCTTGTTCATCAGGCTTCAGCATGTACGTGAGTTGATCATCTGATCTTGACGTTCTGATGTAGCAACTTCTGATGCTGGTGTATGAAATCAAATTCTGATGCTGAATAGATGTGATCTTGCTTGTTTCAATCAGCGTATCTGCAAGTCAGAACATAATAATTTTAGGCAGCAGATAGTTCAAACATGAAACATATAAATACTATATCTTTTCACTTTGTTATCATCAAAACTTAAATATAGGGTAGTAGATTCAAACATTGTTCTAACAGATTTGTCAATTAAGACCTCCACAGGGTATCTTCCTCTCCCACAACAGAAACAGGGGCAATAATGGGTTGTCAAAGTGATCTAATTGCTCTGTCCACCAAGGTACCAAGGTAAGTTCGGCTGAAGAATGTAACCAAGATCTCTTAATTCCCCAGAGAGTGAGCCAAGATTCAACAATTCTCCCCCAACAGTTGGTCTCCAATCAGCCCTGAACAAGGCACAATATCTCCAGCAAGTCAACATACTCTCCCCAAGCAGAGTTATACTGTCAGCCTTAAGGAAATTGGGTATCCCTAGCAGATCTCAACATTCTTCAGCAGAGTACGCAAACATTCCTAACAAGCATCCCCGGCAGTCTTGATCTAAGATTGTTCCCCGGCGGTATACCAGACGTCTATTGGAGCACTTCCCCAGTACATCTCAAAAATTTCCCCAAGAGAGTCCAGTCCAGAAGTTTCCCCAGGAAAATGGAATCCATCTCCCCAGCAGGAAGCTTATCCCTAGTAGATTCTGGAAGCTTACCCCCCATAGAGCACGAACGCGTCCCCCGACTTTATTCAGAAGGTTATTTCCCCACCAGGATATAACTGGGTTATCCTCAGCCAGCTGCCACGGAAAGATCGTTCCCGACGAAGTCTTCCTACCCCCAGCGGAGTTCATCAAAACCTCCAACATAGCTCGTCAATGGTATCCTCAATGGAGTTATCATCAAACCTCAGAAAAGTACCTCTCTTTCCCTACAACGTTCACTCCCCGCAGAGTAATCTATTCGCCAAGTTTATTCACCAACGGAGTCATCTTCTCCTACCGGTATTCTTGCAACCATCATCCCCAGCGGAAACAAAGAACGCTACTCTTCAATATTAGCCCAGGATTTGACTTCCCGGCACCCGTCAAGGATTTATTTTCCTAGACGAAAATACAGTCATAAATATCACATCTTCATACATTATAGCATGCATACGCATCATACAACACAAATCTCATTTATCTTTGAAAACATCTTAAAATCATGCAGTTCATGCATCATGACATTGCATACGACTAATACTTTGCCTTTTCAGGAAAAAGTCAATCAAAAGATGATTACCATCTACCTTTACAGTTCCAGATCAATACCGGTAACAAGCCAGGAAAATTATGTGGACAACTGATCATGGGTTAATATCCGAAACCAAACAGGACAATTATCTATTTGATCATCCTCGGGCAACCCAACACCGGTTCCTTTTCTTCTCAAAAGAAGTCTTACACGGACTTATCATAAAGCAACCCTACACCGGTTCCTTTTCTTTCAGAAGAAGTCTTACACGGACTTATCTCAAGATGACCTTACCCCGGTTCCTCCAGAAGTCTGACACGGACTTATCCCGAAGTAACCTTACCCCGGTTCCTCAAGAAGTTTTACACGAACTTATCCTGCAGTAACCTTACCCCGGTTCCTCCAGAAGTCTTACACGGACTTATCTCAAGATGACCTTACCCCGGTTCATCCAGAAGTTTTACACGAACTTAGCCCAAAGAAACCCTACACAGGTTCTCTCTCTCCAGACGTAGTTTTACACGGGCTCGCCGTCAAAGAAACCCTACACAGGTTCTCTCTTCCCAAAGACGCAGTTTTACACAGACTCGTCACCCAGAAACCCTACACAGGTTCTCCATTTCCAAGGATGCAGTTTTACACAAGCTCATCACCAGGAAACCCTACACAGGTTCCCTCTTTCAACTTACAAAAATTACCTATCAACTGTCGTAACTCCAGATCCGATTCCTGTATCTTACCAGGGTGTATCTGTTAACGACTACATTACCAGACTCGATTCCTGTATCCTGCCAGGGCACATCTGAAGAGTTCAAAGATCCGATTCCTGTATCTTGCCAGGGTGTATCTGTTGACGACTAACATTACCAGACTCGATTCCTGTATCTCGCCAGGGCATGTCTGAAGAGTTCGAAGATCCGATTTCTGTATCTTGCCAGGGTGTATCTGTTGACGACTATATTCCAGACTCGATTCCTGTATCTTGCCAGGGCACGTCTGAAGAGTTTGAAGATCTGATTCCTGTATCTTGTCAGGGTGTATCTGTTGACGACTACACTACCAGACTCGATTCCTATATCCGGTCAGGGAAAGTCTTAAGAGTTCGAAGATTCGATTCCTGTATCTTGCCAGGGTGTATCTGTTGACGACTAAATTCTCCGGACTCGATTCCTGTATCTTGCCAGGGCACGTTAGAAGAGTTTAAAGATTCGATACCTGTATCCAGCCAGGGCACATCTACATAAAGAGTTTGAAGATCAACTCCTGTAACAGGCCAGGTAATTATTTTCCTTTCTCAGGTACGCAAGTTCTCGCTAAGGAATCTCTTACGCGATCGACAACCTCCCGATGGCATCTATAAGCCCATCCATATACCGACAGTCTCCAAATGGCATCTATAAGCCCATTCCCGACAAGGTACTGTCACACTTCCAGATGGCATCTATAAGCCCATCCACATACCAACAGTCTCCAAATGGCATCTATAAGCCCATTCCTACCATCACACTGCTAACACTCTACTATGTGAGTGCAAATTTCTAGGCACTCTAGTGTTCAATCATCTTCCACCTTCGGATTACGAAAGGCACGCCAGCCAATCTACATCCTCAGGTCTAAGAAGATTGAACAGGGGCAACTGTTGTACCCCAAAATTTGCCCTCCCATATTCTTCAAGATTTGCCAAGATCAAGGTTCAAAATCTCCCAAGGGTTGCACAGTCCAATTGCCTCCTAACACAGTCAAAATTAGGGTTTTGGTTCTGGCAAAGAAATTGAAGTTTCCAAGGGTCCAATCAAGTCCCATATGCTCATAAACAATGTCAAGCATCCATATGCCAAGTTTCAAGACTCACAGCATCAAATTGCACAGTCAAAAACCCTAAATGCTTCACAGTCAACTGCAGGGGCAAAATGGTCATTTGACAGTCAAAAGTCAAAAAATTTGGTTAACATCTTATTTTGAAGCCACAAACATCATTTGATCAATTCTTGATCATGATTCTCAAAGCATGGCTCAAAAGGTCTCAAGATGCAAAAGTTTCTATTTTTGGACAGTTGGAAAAGTCAACTGCAAATTGACCAGGGCATAACTTCCTCATGGTTTATCAGAAAAATCCCATCCAAAGTTCATTTTTAAGAGAATGACATTTCCTACAACTCATCTTCACACTTCAAGTCCAAGAAATACTCTCACAAAAAGTTATCAATTTCAACATTATAGGTCATTTTCATAAGTCAACAAAAAGGCACTTTAAGTCAAAGACCATAACTTGAGATTGGTAAATCAAAATGACATGGGACCAAAGGCATTGGTTAGAGGACTTCAAGACCTTTCCAAAATGTCCAAGAACATGATCATAGCTTCAAAATTGAGCAAGATATGCCTTGGAGAAGTTGGGAAATTTTTGGGAATTTTGAAAAGTCAACTTTGCACAAAAGGCTTCAAAAATGCTAATGGGCCACAAATTCTTCCATGAATCATTACCCAAAGGCTATGCACGACCCATTGACCTCAAAGGGATTTATTTTCTTATTTTTGATTAATTATTTGAATTTTTATTATTATTAATTCATTTAATTAGTTTTAAATATGAAAAAATATCAAATCATGGTTTTAAATCTTTTTTGTGCAGCAAATATATTCATGATATGCAAAAGATCTCGTGCACCTTCTCAAGGGGACCAAGTCATCCAAATTTGGCAAGAATTCCATGGCAAAAAGATTAAAAAAGATGTGGAAAAATCAAAGATTGGAATCATTAATTCAATGGATTATGGGCTTGTTTCTTGACCTAATTCCATTCACCTACAAAGGCATAACATAACCCTATTCCATTGGACACGAAAAACTGCTCAAAACCATAGAACCAAATTGCAACTTTTGATCAAATTTTTGGAATCTGAAAACATAGCTACAGCACGATTCAAAGCCTAAAACCTATTCAAAACGCTTGTTGAGACTTCCTTGAACGTGTTTCAATCACTTTCCAATCTCCATATTCCAAGAATTGGTAGAACAAAATCGTCTTCTTCATGAACATGTCCATTATCGTTTTTTAATTCTCATGCATTATTCATATGTTTTAAATGTTGATTCTTGCTAATATTGATGTTCTGAAGCGAATGGTACAAGTTAATTGTCCTAACAATGCTTGAAACGAGATTTGCCATTAACGTTTTCTAGGGTTTCAGAAGCTTCGAATTAGGGGTTTCTTCATATGGAAAAATTAGACCTTCAAACTGGTACCATTGAAATCGTGACATCCAAACGAAACGAACCATGACCTCGCGCCCTTTTTATATTTGTCCATGTGCTATTCGCTATTTTTGCAGGTTGCACGTAGTGGGGGTTTAAAAGCCCCGCTATTTGTTTATATTACAGGGACAAAGATGAAGACGAAGTTGGCGTGTCCAAGCGTGAGTGGAGGATTCAAATACTGGCGCGCAATTTTTTGTTTACACCACTAACGCTTATTTGTTTTATATAATAACCATGTTTCATTATATTAACAAAGAAACGCATTAGCCTGGTTGGTTGTTGAGGTGTCCTGCAGGTACTGGGACCTGGGTTCGATTCCCAGGTCCCCCCATATTATCCATAATTTTTGTTTCAATGCTTTCCTGTGTAGCACTCGTTCCATTGCTCACCATGCACGTTCATGCTTGTGCCAGCCAAGTGTCCCTGATGATCAATCCAATGGCCATAACGTGCAGTCCATGGTACACGCTAGTCAACCACTCCACACGCACGCACGGGAAGTCAAAAAAGGCTTTGATTCAGTGGGCCAAATTGCTTCCAATCCACCTCCTAAATGGGCCTGAAACCCCCCTGGTTTGCATTCTTCAACTTTATTTTCTTTTTTTCAATTTTAGTTCTTTTAGTTATTTTTTAATTGTTTTATTTAATTCACCAAAAATAATTTCCATAATATAAAAATCAGAAATCAAAAATTACAATATATTTAATTATTATTATTTCACCATTAATTTATTTTGTAAATAAACTTTAAATAATAAATTTAGTTAATTTAGGTTTTCAATTTTAACACTTTTTCTTAAATAAATAAAATATGTAGAAATTAGGGTTTTTAACCTTTTTATCTTTTTTTTCAATAAATACTTTTCTCTCATTATTATTATTATTAAATATCTTTGTAAATAAATATGTAAATAATCAATTAGCATAAATTAGGTTTTAAACTTTAACCTTTTCTTTAATAATTAAAAATATTTAGAACTAGGGTTTCCTTCTAATTTTAAATTCTTTTCTTATTTCATTAAATACCAAAAACTTAAAAAACAATTTATTTTCTTTTAATTAAATAATAACTAGACTTTTAATTCAATTTAATTTCAAAAGGGTCCAACGCCCTCAAACGTTCAACTTTAATTCTTTCGCGCATTTATTCTTATTTTTCTTTTTTCAATATTATGTAACTGCTCAAGCCATGTAATAGTAACTAGGTTTTACTTTCCGCATTTTTATTAAAACGGGTCTTTGTAATTTGGTGATGTATAGACCCGCGCCTTGTAATAGCGTAGGATTTTACTTTCCGCATTTAAATTTTCGCACTTTTAAATTCTAATTGTATGAAAGAATGAATGACTAATTAAAAACAAAGCGTAGCTCACCATAACATGTTCAAAGATAATTGCTAAACTGAAAACAACACACAAATTCACACACCACTTCTAGGGTACGCCTCACTGTTGCCTTGCCTTCGAAACGTGGTCGTCGAGTATATGACGTTTTAGTAAGTCCTTATGTCCATGATCCAGTTGCCTCGAAACGGTTGCCTCGGATTAAAAAGGACCAATGGCATAAGGGTAGCTTCTAAGGTGTCCTACTGTTGCTCTGGTGACCACACTGTCCCTACAAACGAATTGACCCGAACACCTCCAACGGTGGTGCTACCTACCTCTCAATGGTGGGATGGCACTACCTTAAGGACTTCTACACAGCTTAATTCCTTAGGGTAGGTAGATGACTCATAGATACTTTCTCTAAAAAAACAAATCAAAACTCCTTTCACACCGACACTTTCAAAAAAGCTTTCAAAACAATTTTTTTCAAACACTCTTGAGGACTGATACAAGAGTCGATCTGAAATCTTTAAACGAAACTTTTTCAAACCCACTCACAATTGAAAAGCAAAAACATTTTGAAAACACAATGAGCAAGTATCTAAGAGCCCATGGATAGAAAGGGTGCTAACACCTTCCCTTTCTATAAATCTACCTCCCGAACCGAGAAACTATCTCATAAGGAATTTTGCTGTGCTTTTGTCCTGTCCATGTTGGAGAAAATAAAAGACGGTGGCGACTCTTACTTCCGCGACATTTCGCGAACCAGCGTTAAACAGTCAGTTCTAAATCCACCGATCACAGAACTGGCGACTCTGCAGGGGACACTACTTAAAGTGAGGTGTACCTTAGGATAGCTCAGACTTGTGTTTTCAATTGCTGTGTTTGTTTGCTTTATTATTGTGGGCTGCATCGGAGTTACATAGATCCTAACCCGGATCTGGGGATACCCTGTTAGGTAGCATAAGCTGTGAGGGACCTGTCCGGCGTAGACTGACATGGGTGAAGTAGTGTCTACGTTGGTGTGGCGCCTTGGTCTGTACCGATATCCCTTGTGTCGCAACGAGGAGAATATGGGTCTTCTGAGGAGTCATTAAGCACCAACCGACCTTAGAACCTTAAATGACCCAACTTGGCCAATAGAACAGTAGCAGTATGCTACGCCCATTGAGGCTAAACTCTCGTGATGGTTCTGGCCACAAGAAAAGATTGCGATGCTGGAGTTATGACCGATTGAGGGTAGTCAGTGATATTGGGATCCTCTAGAACCCGGTTACTTCTGATAGGACAGGTCTTAACCAACAACCTCAAGAGGGTAATAACTAGACCCCATGTTAGCCTGAACTCTAAGGGTTGTCTTTGTGTGACTTGTGTACCTTCCAACTTGACTATTTGCATGCTTGTTATCTGACACTTGAGTTTCTTGCAGGTTTTGTTTACAGTCCTTAATTGGGACTCATAACAGGATTTACCTACATTACCCCATGCATAGCATAACATCATACCATTGCATGCATCCTGCATAAAGACTAACCCGTTTCAAGGATCTCAAGGGCCTGTGATGCAGGTCGTGATGAACCAAAATGTCTAGCAAGGGGCAAAGGGGATTTATTTTCCTCTAGCCAGGTTGATGACTTGAGTCAGGGGCTATGACCCACTCGATATGGTGATCCTTGACTCTTGAAGAAGGACTCTCAACAACATGAAGTCCCTTCAATCAAGCTATCAGATTCTAACAATTTTCTTGTTTACCCCGCGAGGTCCTTGAAAACATTGCATGCATACACATCATTGCATAACAGGTACCCTTGTTATAGGTCACTTACCTTCTCCGTTGTTTATTTCAGCAATGGCTTCCCAACAAGACAACCAGGATCTGCATGCTCAAGAGACTCGGTTCGGGGAGATCCTCCTAAACCTATCCAAGGGGCAGGAAGAGCTGAGAACACTCCTCATGGGGACTTTGGTCAGGAACAGTCCAGAAGACGATAAAGACGAACGGCTGAAACGTCTGCAAGCTGAGGTGGATACAATGAGAACCCAGATGCTGGGGCAGATGACTCTCATTCAAGACTTAGCTCAAAGACAAGAAGAGCTCAGGGTTCTCGTCAACCAACTGCTTCGGGATAACCAACTGGGGCAAACATATAAGGTTGAAGAGCCAGTCATCATTAAATTCCCTTTGAGACAAGAATACAAGGGAAAAGCTCCTCAACTTGCTTCAGGGTCACAAATTCAGCATCAACCTCACCAGCTTCAGCAAGACAGTAGGAAGCAAGTAGTCAAGGCTGGGGACCAAACCGGTAATCAGCCTCCAAGAAGTCAAAGGTTTGGTTCAATGAATAGACCTCTCCAAGCTGCTACTACTTCACAGGTCCAACAACGACCTCGCCAAGAATAACGGGTTGATCAGAGCAAGCCAGACAAGCCTAGGAGGCAATTCACCCAGCTCAACATGTCGTTGTTTCAAGCCTTACAATGCCTGTTGAGATTGAATCTGATCACATTAAGGGACCCTCCTAAGAATCCCAACACTTCCTCTTCCCGGTATAACCCGAGGGTGAGATGTGCCTACCATTCTGACAGTCCTGGACACGACACCAACGACTGTTGGACTCTGCAGAACAAGATCCAGGACCTGATTGATGAAGGAGCAGTGGAATTCACCCCAGATGGTCAGGTCGAGTTCTTCTACTATCCCTAGACGAGAAGACCTTTTGGTCATTGGAAATTTCAAGTTGTATTTGCTTGTTCAAACATTTGTTCATGTCAAACTCTTTTACTTTATCAATGTATCGCATATGTCTGTTTTGAATCAATATATTCACATTCGCTATATTCAAACTGCTTTCATTTTCTAATGTCAACTCTCAATAAAAAAAACTTTAAGCCTCTTGAGGGAGGATGACGAAAATGATACCACAATCTACAGTATGCTTTTGAACAGACCCCGCTGATGAGGTACAGGCATTGTATCAATTCCTAAACACTGGAGTTATAAGGAAGACAATCCCTCGTCAACCCCTTCAAGCCAAAGAAGTAGGAGTTTTTTCTTTTCACAAAAAAAATTAAAACCCTTAATCATAACCTGGGGCAGGGTAGTTCTCTCAGTTGATCCAAGTGCACAACAAATGGCACCAAAAGAAGTCCTTACAAAACAAAAGACAGTGATGGTTCCGAATAATCATAAAGACAGGCAGTCGTTATCTTTCAAAAATAAAAACCCAATAAGTCAAAACCTATGAAGGAGACTTACAAAACTGGGGCATCCCGCTGACTGTAATCACAAAAGAAACAGTTCAGGCAAAAAACAGGGATAACGAAATCAAAAAGAAAGAGGTGCTACAAACCCTCAACACAAAAAAAAAAGACTGCCTATTCAAAATAAACTGTCAGCATCCGAACCATCACTGGTATACCAAAGCAAAGACTCAAACAAGGTCTAACGCATGATCAACTGAGTTTAGGTTTGAAGAACATCATGAAGAGCGGGTGGGTACAAATAAATTTGAGCCTTTATCCTTTGTTTCTTAAACTGTGAACCAGGCCACGTTACAACCCTTAAAAGTCCTAGCTGAAGCATGGGTTAGTTCGAAAGCATACTGTTACGAAAGGTATCCTGACTCCTTAAGGCTTGCTGTAAAATATTGAGTTGACATCACATTTTACGAAATTTGCTTACTGAAAAATACATTTTCAAAAACTTCAAGACAGACATAAGCTTTGCATTTTTATATAACATTGCTTGCATATGACTATTTGTTTGAACAGCAGAGAAATTCGCACGAAGAATGTCTAGTGAACAAAAGCACTTCCAATCAAGGGGCATGGCCTGATCATGGTCCATCATCTGGGGCAGTTAAGTCAAGATTCAGAAAATCTCTCAAAAGGCCAACCGGCTTGGGGCAAATCTCCATCTGGATCACTTGGAGCATTGGACGATCAAACGAAGATCTTCTGGTAGCACGGCAAAACACAATAACAGGGGCACCTCCCTACATCTTGAGAGCACGGATATAGTCGAAAAAATACTACGCACAATCAAAGACCCTCTAGGTTGACACACCTAAGCAAAAATAAGGGCTTCCCGGCGAACCAAAAGGGTTCGGGCAAAAAAAAGGGATGAAAATGAAAAAAATCTGTACACCCGGCAAGTCGAAAACCTGAAAAGGCGACTTGGGCAAAAATGGGTATCCCGGTGGACTGAAAACCCGAAAGGGCGGTCCAGGAAAAAGTTAGGGATCAAAGCGTACGACTATGTCCCGTTATCTCGCCACTTGCCTACCAGAAGAAGATTTGTCAATTAAGACCTCCACAGGGTATCTTCCTCTCCCACAACAGAAACAGGGGCAATAATGGGTTGTCAAAGTGATCTAATTGCTCTGTCCACCAAGGTACCAAGGTAAGTTCGGCTGAAGAATGTAACCAAGATCTCTTAATTCCCCAGAGAGTGAGCCAAGATTCAACAATTCTCCCCCAGCAGTTGGTCTCCAATCAGCCCTGAACAAGGCACAATATCTCCAGCAAGTCAACATACTCTCCCCAAGCAGAGTTATACTATCAACCTTAAGGAAATTGGGTATCCCTAGCAGATGTCAACATTCCTCAGCAGAGTACGCAAACATTCCTAACAAGCATCCCCGGCAGTCTTGATCTAAGATTGTTCCCCGGCGGTATACCAGACGTCTATTGGAGCACTTCCCCAGTACATCTCAAAAATTTCCCCAAGAGAGTCCAGTCCAGAAGTTTCCCCAGGAAAATGGAATCCATCTCCCCAGCAGGAAGCTTATCCCCAGTAGATTCTGGAAGCTTACCCCCCACAGAGCACGAACGCGTCCCCCGACTTTATTCAGAAGGTTATTTCCCCACCAGGATATAACTGGGTTATCCTCAGCCAGCTGCCACGGAAAGATCGTTCCCGACGAAGTCTTCCTACCCCCAGCGGAGTTCATCAAAACCTCCAACATAGCTCGTCAATGGTATCCTCAATGGAGTTATCATCAAACCTCAGAAAAGTACCTCTCTTTCCCTACAATGTTCACTCCCCGCAGAGTAATCTATTCGCCAAGTTTATTCACCAACGGAGTCATCTTCTCCTACCGGTATTCTTGCAACCATCATCCCCAGCGGAAACAAAGAACGCTACTCTTCAATATTAGCCCAGGATTTGACTTCCCGGCACCCGTCAAGGATTTATTTTCCTAGACGAAAATACAGTCATAAATATCACATCTTCATACATTATAGCATGCATACGCATCATACAACACAAATCTCATTTATCTTTGAAAACATCTTAAAATCATGCAGTTCATGCATCATGACATTGCATACGACTAATACTTTGCCTTTTCAGGAAAAAGTCAATCAAAAGATGATTACCATCTACCTTTACAGTTCCAGATCAATATCGGTAACAAGCCGGGAAAATTATGTGGACAACTGATCATGGGTTAATATCCGAAACCAAACAGGACAATTATCTATTTGATCATCCTCGGGCAACCCAACACCGGTTCCTTTTCTTCTCAAAAGAAGTCTTACACGGACTTATCATGAAGCAACCCTACACCGGTTCCTTTTCTTTCAGAAGAAGTCTTACACGGACTTATCTCAAGATGACCTTACCCCGGTTCCTCCAGAAGTCTGACACGGACTTATCCCGAAGTAACCTTACCCCGGTTCCTCAAGAAGTTTTACACGAACTTATCCTGCAGTAACCTTACCCCGGTTCCTCCAGAAGTCTTACACGGACTTATCTCAAGATGACCTTACCCCGGTTCATCCAGAAGTTTTACACGAACTTAGCCCGAAGAAACCCTACACAGGTTCTCTCTCTCCAGACGTAGTTTTACACGGGCTCGCCGTCAAAGAAACCCTACACAGGTTCTCTCTTCCCAAAGACGCAGTTTTACACGGACTCGTCACCCAGAAACCCTAGACAGGTTCTCCATTTCCAAGGATGCAGTTTTACACAAGCTCATCACCAGGAAACCCTACACAGGTTCCCTCTTTCAACTTACAAAAATTACCTATCAACTGTCGCAACTCCAGATCCGATTCCTGTATCTTACCAGGGTGTATCTGTTAACGACTACATTACCAGACTCGATTCCTGTATCCTGCCAGGGCACGTCTGAAGAGTTCGAAGATCCGATTCATGTATCTTGCCAGGGTGTATCTGTTGACGACTAACATTACCAGACTCGATTCCTGTATCTCGCCAGGGCATGTCTGAAGAGTTCAAAGATCTGATTTCTGTATCTTGCCAGGGTGTATCTGTTGACGACTATATTCCAGACTCGATTCCTGTATCTTGCCAGGGCACGTCTGAAGAGTTTGAAGATCCGATTCCTGTATCTTGCCAGGGTGTATCTGTTGACGACTACACTACCAGACTCGATTCCTATATCCGGCCAGGGAAAGTCTTAAGAGTTCGAAGATCCGATTCCTGTATCTTGCCAAAGTGTATCTGTTGACGACTAAATTCTCTGGACTCGATTCCTGTATCTTGCCAGGGCACGTCAGAAGAGTTTAAAGATTCGATACCTGTATCCAGCCAGGGCACATCTACATAAAGAGTTTGAAGATCAACTCCTGTAACAGGCCAGGTAATTATTTTCCTTTCTCAGGTACGCAAGTTCTCGCTAAGGAATCTCTTACGCGATCGACAACCTCCCGATGGCATCTATAAGCCCATCCATATACCGACAGTCTCCAAATGGCATCTATAAGCCCATTCCCGACAAGGTACTGTCACACTTCCAGATGGCATCTATAAGCCCATCCACATACCAACAGTCTCCAAATGGCATCTATAAGCCCATTCCTACCATCACACTACTAACACTCTACTATGTGAGTGCAAATTTCTAGGCACTCTAGTGTTCAATCATCTTCCACCTTCGGATTACGAAAGGCACGCCAGCCAATCTACATCCTCAGGTCTAAGAAGATTGAACAGGGGCAACTGTTGTACCCCAAAATTTGCCCTCCCATATTCTTCAAGATTTGCCAAGATCAAGGTTCAAAATCTCCCAAGGGTTGCACAGTCCAATTGCCTCCTAACACAGTCAAAATTAGGGTTTTGGTTCTGGCAAAGAAATTGAAGTTTCCAAGGGTCCAATCAAGTCCCATATGCTCATAAACATTGTCAAGCATCCATATGCCAAGTTTCAAGACTCACAGCATCAAATTGCACAGTCAAAAACCCTAAATGCTTCACAGTCAACTGCAGGGGCAAAATGGTCATTTGACAGTCAAAAGTCAAAAATTTTGGTCAACATCTTATTTTGAAGCCACAAACATCATTTGATCAATTCTTGATCATGATTCTCAAAGCATGGCTCAAAAGGTCTCAAGATGCAAAAGTTTCTATTATTGGACAGTTGGAAAAGTCAACTGCAAATTGACCAGGGCATAACTTCCTCATGGTTTATCAGAAAAATCCCATCCAAAGTTCATTTTGAAGAGAATGACATTTCCTACAACTCATCTTCACACTTCAAGTCCAAGAAATGCTCTCACAAAAAGTTATCAATTTCAACATTATAGGTCATTTTCATAAGTCAACAAAAAGGCACTTTAAGTAAAAGACCATAACTTGAGATTGGTAAATCAAAATGACATGGGACCAATTGAATTGGTTAGAGGACTTCAAGACCTTTCCAAAATGTCCAAGAACATGATCATAGCTTCAAAATTGAGCAAGATATGCCTTGGAGAAGTTGGGAAATTTTTGGGAATTTTGAAAAGTCAACTTTGCACAAAAGGCTTCAAAAATGCTAATGGGCCACAAATTCTTCCATGAATCATTACCCAAAGGCTATGCACGACCCATTGACCTCAAAGGGATTTATTTTCTTATTTTTGATTAATTATTTGAATTTTTATTATTATTAATTCATTTAATTAGTTTTAAATATGAAAAAAAATATCAAATCATGGTTTTAAATCTTTTTTGTGCAGCAAATATATTCATGATATGCAAAAGATCTCGTGCACCTTCTCAAGGGGACCAAATCATCCATATTTGGCAAGAATTCCATGGCAAAAAGATTAAAAAAGATGTGGAAAAATCAAAGATTGGAATCATTAATTCAATGGATTATGGGCTTGTTTCTTGACCTAATTCCATTCACCTACAAAGGCATAACATAACCCTATTCCATTGGACACGAAAAACTGCTCAAAACCATAGAACCAAATTGCAACTTTTGATCAAATTTTTGGAATCTGAAAACATAGCTACAGCACGATTCAAAGCCTAAAACCTATTCCAAACGCTTGTTGAGACTTCCTTGAACGTGTTTCAATCACTTTCCAATCTCCATATTCCAAGAATTGGTAGAACATAATCGTCTTCTTCATGAACATGTCCATTATCGTTTTTTAATTCTCATGCATTATTCATATGTTTTAAATGTTGATTCTTGCTAATATTGATGTTCTGAAGTGAATGGTACCAGTTAATTGTCCTAACAATGCTTGAAACGAGATTTGCCATTAACGTTTTCTAGGGTTTCAGAAGCTTCGAATTAGGGGTTTCTTCATATGGAAAAATTAGACCTTCAAACTGGTACCATTGAAATCGTGACATCCAAACGAAACGAACCATGACCTCGCGCCCTTTTTATATTTGTCCATGTGCTATTCTCTATTTTTGCAGGTTGCACGTAGTGGGGGTTTAAAACCCCCGCTATTTGTTTATATTACAGGGACAAAGATGAAGACGAAGCTGGCGTGTCCAAGCGTGAGTGGAGGATTCAAATACTGGCGCGCAATTTTTTGTTTACACCACTAACGCTTATTTGTTTTATATAATAACCATGTTTCATTATATTAACAAAGAAACGCATTAGCCTGGTTGGTTGTTGAGGTGTCCTGCAGGTACTGGGACCTGGGTTCGATTCCCAGGTCCCCCCATATTATCCATAATTTTTGTTTCAATGCTTTCCTGTGTAGCACTCATTCCATTGCTCACCATGCACGTTCATGCTTGTGCCTGCCAAGTGTCCCTGATGATCAATCCAATGGCCATAAAGTGCAGTCCATGGTACACGCTAGTCAACCACTCCACACGCACGCACGGAAAGTCAAAAAAGGCTTTGATTCAGTGGGCCAAATTGCTTCCAATCCACCTCCTAAATGGGCCTGAAACCCCCCTGGTTTGCATTCTTCAACTTTATTTTCTTTTTTTCAATTTTAGTTCTTTTAGTTATTTTTTAATTGTTTTATTTAATTCACCAAAAATAATTTCCATAATATAAAAATCAGAAATCAAAAATTACAATATATTTAATTATTATTATTTCACCATTAATTTATTTTGTAAATAAACTTTAAATAATAAATTTAGTTAATTTAGGTTTTCAATTTTAACACTTTTTCTTAAATAAATAAAATATGTAGAAATTAGGGTTTTTAACCTTTTTATCTTTTTTTTCAATAAATACTTTTCTCTCATTATTATTATTATTATTAAATATCTTTGTAAATAAATATGTAAATAATCAATTAGCATAAATTAGGTTTTAAACTTTAACCTTTTCTTTAATAATTAAAAATATTTAGAACTAGGGTTTCCTTCTAATTTTAAATTCTTTTCTTATTTCATTAAATACCAAAAACTTAAAAAACAATTTCTTTTCTTTTAATTAAATAATAACTAGACTTTTAATTCAATTTAATTTCAAAAGGGTCCAACGCCCTCAAACGTTCAACTTTAATTCTTTCGCGCATTTATTCTTATTTTTCTTTTTTCAATATTATGTAACTGCTCAAGCCATGTAATAGTAACTAGGTTTTACTTTCCGCATTTTTATTAAAACGGGTCTTTGTAATTTGGCGATGTATAGACCCGCGCCTTGTAATAGCGTAGGATTTTACTTTCCGCATTTAAATTTTCGCACTTTTAAATTCTAATTGTATGAAAGAATGAATGACTAATTAAAAACAAAGCGTAGCTCACCATAACATGTTCAAAGATAATTGCTAAACTGAAAACAACACACAAATTCACACACCACTTCTAGGGTACGCCTCACTGTTGCCTTGCCTTCGAAACGTGGTCGTCGAGTATAGGACGTTTTAGTAAGTCTTTATGTCCATGATCCAGTTGCCTCGAAACGGTTGCCTCGGATTAAAAAGGACCAATGGCATAAGGGTAGCTTCTAAGGTGTCCTACTGTTGCTCTGGTGACCACACTGTCCCTACAAACGAATTGACCCGAACACCTCCAACGGTGGTGCTACCTACCTCTCAATGGTGGGATGGCACTACCTTAAGGACTTCTACACAGCTTAATTCCTTAGGGTAGGTAGATGACTCATAGATACTTGCTCTAAAAAAACAAATCAAAACTCCTTTCACACCGACACTTTCAAAAAAGCTTTCAAAATAATTTTTTTCAAACACTCTTGAGGACTGATACAAGAGTTGATCTGAAATCTTTAAACGGAACTTTTTCAAACCCACTCACAATTGAAAAGCAAAAACATTTTGAAAACACAATGAGCAAGTATCTAAGAGCCCATTGATAACCATGGATAGAAAGGGTTCTAACACCTTCCCTTTCTATAAATCTACCTCCCGAACCGAGAAACTATCTCATAAGGAATTTTAATGTGCTTTTGTCCTGTCCATGTTGGAGAAAATAAAAGACGGTGGCGACTCTTGCTTCCGCGACATTTTGCGAACCAGCGTTAAACAGTCAGTTCTAAATCCACCAATCACACACAGTATCTCTAGCAAGTCAGCGATACTCTCCCCAAGCAGAGTTAGTCTACTGTCAGCCTTAAGGAAGTTGGATATCCCCAGAAAATCTCAATATTCCCCAGCGGAGTATACAGATGTTCCTAAGCAAGCATCCCCGGCAGTCTTAATATAAGATTGTTCCCGGCGGAATACCGACACCCCAGTGGAGCCATTTCCCTAGTACAGTCCAAAAGTTTCCCCAGGAGAGTTGAATCAATCTCCCCAGTAGATTTTGGAAGCTTATCCCCAGTAGATTCTAGAAGCTTATCCCCTGCAGAGTACGAACGCATCTCCCCGGCTTTATTCAAAGGTTATCCCCCACCAGGGTCTAACTGGGTTATCCTCAGCTAATTACAATGGAAAGATCGTCCTCGGCGTAGTTCTTCCTATTCCCCAGCGGAGTTCATCAAATTCCCCAACATAACTTATCAACGGAATCCCCAGCGGAGTTATCATCAAAATCTCAGCGAAGCATCTCTTCCCCACAGAGTATTTCCCCCGCAGAGTAATCTCTTTAACAAGTTTATTCCCCAACGGAGTCATCTTCTCCTACCGGTTTATTCTTGCAATCATCATCCCCAGCGGAAACGAAGAACTCTACTCTTCAAATATCAGCCCAGGATTCAACAAAGCTCCCGGCATTCGTCAAGGATTTATTTTCCTAGACGAAAACACATTCATAGACATTTCACATTTCATACATCCTGCTTACATACATGATAAAGTGCATATGACACGATCTCATTTATTTTTGAGAACATCATGACATCATGCATTTCATACATCATGACATTGCATACAACTAATGTTTTGCCTTTTCAGGAAAAGGTCAATCAAAAGACGATTACCATCAACTCTCACAGTTCCAGATTCGATACCTGTATCTAGCCAGGGCATATCTGTGAGCGATTGATTGTGGATTCGATACCTGTATCTAGCCAGGGCATATCTGCATGAAGAGTTTGAAGTTCCAGATTCGATACCTGTATCTAGCCAGGGCATATCTATGAGCGATTGATTGTGGATTCGATACCTGTATCTAGCCAGGGCATATCTGCATGAAGAGTTTGAAGTTCCAGATTCGATACCTGTATCTAGCCAGGGAATATTTGTGAGCGATTGATTGTGGATTCGATACCTGTATCTAGCCAGGGCATATCTGCATGAAGAGTTTGAAGTTCCAGATTCGATACTTGTATCTAGCCAGGGCATATCTGTGAGCGATTGATTGTGGATTCGATACCTGTATCTAGCCAGGGCATATCTGCATGAAGAGTTTAGAGATTCGATACCTGTATCCAGCCAGGGCATATCTGTAGACGACCAGTTCCAGATTCTATACCTGTATCTAGCCAGGGCATATCTGTGAGCGATTGATTGTAGATTCGATACCTGTATCTAGCCAGGACATATCTGCATGAAGAGTTTAGATATTCGATACCTGTATCCGGCCAGGGCATATCTGTAGACGACCAGTTCCAGATTCGATACCTGTATCTAGCCAGGGCATATCTGTGAGCGATTGATTGTGGATTCGACACTTGTATCTAGCCAGGGCATATCTGCATGAAGAGTTTAGAGATTCGATACCTGTATCCAGCCAGGGCATATCTGTAGACGACCAGTTCCAGATTCGATACCTGTATCTAGCCAGGGCATATCTGTGAGTGAAGTTCTAGATTCGATACTTGTATCTAGCCAGGGCATATCTGTGAGCGAAGTTCTAGATTCGATACCTGTATCTAGCCAGGGCATATCTGCATGAAGAGTTTGAAGTTCCAGATTCGATACCTGTATCTAGCCAGGGCATATCTGTGAGCGATTGATTGTGGATTTGATACTTGTATCTAGCCAGGGCATATCTGCATGAAGAGTTTGAAGTTCCAGATTCGATACCTGTATCTAGCCAGGGCATATCTGTGAGCGATTGATTGTGGATTCGATACCTGTATCTAGCCAGGGCATATCTGCATGAAGAGTTTAGAGATTCGATACCTGTATCCAGCCAAGGCATATCTGTAGACGACCAGTTCCAGATTCGATACCTGTATCTAGCCAGGGCATATATGTGAGCGATTTATTGTGGATTCGACACCTGTATCTAGCCAGGGCATATCTGCATGAAGAGTTTAGAGATTTGATACCTGTATCCAGCCAGGGCATATCTGTAGACGACCAATTCCAGATTCGATACATGTATCTAGCCAGGGCATATCTGTGAGCGATTGATTGTGGATTCGATACTTGTATCTAGCCAAGGCATATCTGCATGAAGAATTTAGAGATTCGATATCTGTATCCAGCCAGGGCATATCTGTAGACGACCAGTTCCAGATTTGATACCTATATCTAGCCAGGGCATATCTGTGAGCGATTGATTGTGGATTCGATACCTGTATCTAGCCAGGGCATATCTGCATGAAGAGTTTAGAGATTCGATACATGTATCCAGCCAGGGCATATCTGTAGACGACTAATTCCAGATTCGATACCTGTATCTAGCCAGGGCATATCTGTGAGTGATTGATTGTGGATTCGATACCTGTATCTAGCCAGGGCATATCTGTAGACAATTAATTCCAGATTCGATACATGTATCTAGCCAGGGCATATCTGTGAGCGTTTGATTGTGGATTCGACAACTGTATCTAGCCAGGGCATATCTGTGAGCGATTGATTGTAGATTTGATACTTGTATCTAGCCAGGGCATATCTGCATGAAGAGTTTGAAGATCAACCCCTGTAACAGGCCAGGAAATTATCTTTCTTTCTCAGGTACGCAAGTTCTCGCTAAGGAATCTCTTACGCGATCGACACCCCGGATGGCATCTTTAAGCCCATCTCCACAACTATCCATTACATTTCCAAATGTCATCTGTAAGCCCATTCCCGACGAGGTTCTATCACATCTCCAGATGGCATCTATAAGCCCATCCTCCTATCCACCATCTCTCCAAATGGCATCTGTAAGCCCATTCCCGACATCACATTGCTGATACTACACTATGCGAGTGCAAATTTCTGGGCACTTTAGTGTTCAATCATCTTCCACCTTCGGATCACGAAAGGCACGCAAGCCAATCTACATCCTCAGGTCTAAGAAGATTGAACAGGGGCAACTGTTGTACCCCAGAATTTTCCCTCCCATATTCTTCAAGGTTTGTCAAGATCAATCTTCAAATGGTCCAGGATTTGTTCAAAGATTGCACAGTCCAACTGCCTCCTAAGCCAGTCAAAATTAGGGTTTTGGTTCTCTCAAAGAATTTGAGGTTTTCAATGGCTCAATCAAGTCCCATAGGCCTATATACATTGTCAAGCATCTACATGTCAAGCCTCAAGACTCACAATGTCAAATTGCACAGTCAAAAGCTCCATTTGCTTCACAATCAACTGCAGGGGTAAAATGGTCATTTTGCAGTCAAAAGTCAGAATTTTTGGTCAACATCTTATTTTGAGCTCACAATCATCATTTGATCAAGTCTTGATCATGATTCCACAAGCATGGCTCAAAAATCATCAAGATGCAAAAAGTTTCCATTTTGGGACAGTAGAAAAGTCAACTGTAACTTCACCAAGGCATAACATTTTCATGGTTCATCAGAAAAATCCCATCCAATGCTCATTTTGAAGGGGATGACATTTCCTACAACTCATCTTCACATCCCAGGTCCCCCAAAATATTTGTTTGTTCTTTTCTTCATGTATTCCTATGCAGGCTATCCAAAGCGTTCTATCATGCACCTCTCACATCTAAGCGCCAAGTGGCCACATGCAATAATCAAAAGATCATGAGTGGATGACCACCATATTCCAGGTCAAAGTGTATCATGGACAATCAGGGAAAGTCAAAAGGGCTTGTGCGTTAGTGGGCCTGAATCTGCTTGCTCACCTCCTTGCTGGCCCATCACTCCCCATGAGTGTGCTTCTTTATTTTTCTTTTATATTTTTTATTTTATTTATTTAAATTTAATTCTTAATAAACTATTAACTAAATAATTATTTTTCCATAATAAATCCAGAAAAATAGAGAAAAAAAATAATATTTTTATTGATTAAATTTAATTAGTTATTATTTTGTAAATAAATTCTAACAAATTAGTTTAATTAGGTTTAATTTTGACATTTTTTCATAATAAATAAAATGAATTAGACTTAGGGTTTTTCTTTTGACACTTTTAATTTATTTTTTTATTTTGATTTTCATTAAAAACCTAAAAAACATAAAAAACACTTTTTTTTCCTTTTAATTAATTAATTGATTAGTCTTAGGTTTAATTTGAATTAAAATGCAAAGAAGGACCAAATTCAATTCTTTTCTCAAAAAGGGTCAAAACCCTAAGGACGTCTTGATTCAATTCTTTCGCGCGCATACTTATTTTTAATTCGTTATTTTGATTATATTTATGTATTTGCTCAGAAATGTAATAGCGTAATTAGGACCTCTTTTATCGCTTTCTTTAATTTCTCGTATTTATTTTCCAAAGGGTTATTTTTTTGGCGATGTAAAACCTGACGCCTTGTAATAGCGTAGATTCAATTTTCCGCAATTTATTTCCCGCAAATTATTAAACTGTTAATTATGCATGACAAGACTTGTATGAAAAATAAAATCAACCCATAGCTCACCATGATGCATGCAAAGACAATTTAACTGAAAAACAACACACATGCACATGCCACTCCTAGGGTACGCCTCACTTGGTTGCCTCAAGGTGGTCATCAAGTATAGGGTGTTTTAGAGGTTGCCCTTTTGTCTAAAGATCCAGTTGCCTCGAAACGGTTGCCTCGGATAAAAAGGATCTAGGATATTAGGGTTACCGCTAAGGCGTCCTACTATTGCTTTGGTGACCACACATGTCCCTAATAATCGAATTGACCCGAATAACTCCAACGACGGTGCTACCTACTTCTCAATAGTGGGATAGTACTGTCTAAAGGACTCTTACACAGCTTAATTCCTTAGAGTAGGTAGATTTCTCCTGGGTACTTGCTCTTTCAAAAACAAAAACAAACTTTTCGCACCTACACTTTCAAAAAGTTTTCAAACAAATACTTCATACACTCTTGAGGACTGATACAAGAGTTACCTAGAAGTTTTTCAAACTAAACTTTTTCAAAACCCACAAACACAAGAAAAGCAAACAATTTTTGAAAACATAGTGAGCAAGTACCTAAGAGCCCGTGGATAACCACGGATAGAAAGGGTGCTAACACCTTTCCTTTCTATAAATCTACCTCCCGAACCGAGAAACATATCGAAAAGGAATTTTGCTGTGCTTTTGTCCTTTCCTTGTTGGATTAAATAAAAGACGGTGGCGACTCTTGCTTACCGCGATATTTCACGAACCAGCTTAAAAAACAGTCAGTTCTATTTCCACCGATCACACCAACTATCTGAATTTGCAAAACAGGTTGGTTCAACTACCTTTTTGGCAAGTTGGGTTTCTTGATATTGAATATTTCCAGTTTGGTCATCTTGTCAAAGCAAGAAGGGATGGAAGGTAAAACCTAATGGTGCAGCACAAGGTCGTCCCAAGTATTATTCTTCTGAATCCAGATTAACAATGAATGACATTTCCGCAAATTGGATTTATGATTTACAGGCACCAGCCCCTGGAGCACACGTGCAGGATAACCAAGCAGGTATAGAAAATGCAATACCATAAGTAAATCAACAAGGGCCACAACAAGAACAAGCAGGAAATGATCCTCATTCGGCCACCATCGAAGCTATCTATGCATCGCTTTTACTACAAGATCAGCGTCAACAAGAACTGATGCAGATGATGCAAGAGCTACAGCGTGATCAACGCGATAACTCTTAATGGAAACATCGCGACATTTCTAACCTGACTGATGAAATGAGGCACTTGTCATTCCATGCTGAAGGCCTGCATGCTTATGTTTACAACACTGGCGGGGAACCTCCTAGACCCAGAAGAGGTGGAGTAAGGACACGAGGAGGAAGGGCACAAGGTGAAGCATCCAGCAGCAGAAACGTCAGAGACGACAATGAGGAGTGATTTATGTTTACTCCATTCCTTGCATTTTTATTATTATTTCTTAAGTTTCATGTTCATTTTCTTTTCTCACTTTATTTGTCGTATTGAGGACAATGCTCAGTTCAAGTGTAGGGGAGGAAACCTATGGTACCTATGTTATGTTTTATATTTTCCTATTAAGTTATTCGAATTTCTGTTATTTCCCTTTCCATTCAATAAAAAAATCATTTCCGTAAGATATTCATACTTCAACACTTTTCTTGAACCATAAAAAAGTTTTTTTTACTCGACACATTAGCTCGGTACATTCAAAAAGTATATAGGTTGTTCACAATTAGGCTGCGTTAGATTTTTTTGAAAAAGAGTCGACAAAAATAATACCGCCTTGACACCTAAATCTTATAGGGAATGTGTTAATTAAGTTAGGTGACCCTCACTAGGTCATTTAATCCAACATTTGTGGTACCTACAAAAACTGATGTAACAACCAGTTCTAAGCCTGTTCAGTGGTATCTGGTGCTGAACTTGGTAGGGCGAACTACGGTTCGATCCCTCGAGACTTATAATTTGGGAAAGAAAAAGGGTTACCAACTTATGTACTAGAAACTCGTGCATAAGAGACCATAATCGCTAACCGGCTACTCTACTATGTGCGTGCGAAAAATAAAGGGCTTAATGTGATTGCGCTAGAATGAAAGCGGTTAATTTCAAAAGAAAATAATTAGGTTAAGCTATGATAGCATAATTCGAACTAGTTTGAATAGGATGCAGGATTTTGACCATGTTCTATGGTTTTGTGTCATTTCTGTATCATGAGTGTCAGAACCTAGTTCCATCTTTCTAATGTAATGCCCCTTAACCACGTAAGATTCGAGTTGTGTCATGTGATTGTGTCGGAAACCATGCGTTAAACTTTTTTTTTGCTCTATTATTTGCTTAAGGACAAGCAAAGGTTCGAGTGTAGGGGAGTTTGATAAACCAGAAATGTATCGAATATTTGGATCAATTTACATGAATTTTATCTGCATTTTAATTAATTAAATTACTCTTTATTCGTATTATGCTGGTATTTTCTATGTTTTCAAGAATTTGATGTTTGCAAGGAATGTGTGAAGAAAGTCAAGAAAAGTCGAGCTAATCGTATTTAAAATCTGCACAAAGAAAGAGAAATTATGCAATTGAGGGGTAGGTGGAAGAATTGGGTGCATTACAAGTAAAAAGCCTTGGAAGACCAAAGACAAAATACTCACTGGGCCCAATCCACCCGAGGCCAAGGGGGTGTAACGACCGTTACACATTCCCTAGCCCAGGTGTAACGACGGCTACACCTTACCATGCTAGCCCCTCCTCAAAAGAAGGAGTGTAACGACCGTTACACTGATTCCTTCAATCCGTAGCGGTCGCTATGGAGGAAAATCCGGAGGAGAAAATATCTCAACTCCCTGTGCGTCTCCAAGCCTATAAATAGGACCTCAAATCCCCATTTATGGGGAACGTTTTCTTTTCTCTGTTTTTACTGTTACTCTGCCGAATATTTTCGACATCATTTCTTTCCGTTTATTTTACCGATTTGTGGGAGACACCTGAAGTCAGCTAAATATTCTGCCATAGTATTTTCAGGTTTAATTTGAGTATTTTATTTATTTATGCCAGGATTGTCTGAAATGTTTAGTTTATTTAAATTGTTTGATGGTAGTTATTTTTTTTACTCTGTTATTGAATTGTATAACATGCTAGGCTAAATTTATTTATCGGTATGTAAGGTCATATAGCCAACGGGGTTTAGCAACGCCAATTGATCAGTTCCTTTTAAAAAAGAATAATTTTCTGGTTTCAATTACTAGTTCTAAATATTAACTGTTTTGTTACGAGAGTAAAATACAGATAGAAGTTAGGATTAATAAAACGAGAGTTTGAGATAATAACTGGACAGTGGTAATTGTGAATCAAGTTAAAATACAGTGAGAGCGCTTTTTAGTTTATTAGCTATTGTTTATTTCCAAAAAATATTTTTAAACTCTAATTGAAATAGCGAGAGCACTCACTTAGGTTTGATCGTAGGATTTGAATCAATAAACACGAGAGTGTGAGAAGAGGGTTTTCAAACAAATACTTCCTGTTGAAAATTGTTTTGTTAATCCGAGTTAGGTCAATGAGTTTCCAAGTTCCCGAAGTACGACCATTACATACCGATATTCTCCCTTGAGTCTAAACTAGATTATAATCAGTTAGGTTCCCTAAACCCCCTATTAATTACATTATTAGCCTTAGATTTACGTAGTAACCTAAGATAACAGTAGTTCGACATTTAGTCCCTTGGGATTTGATAATATTTAAAGCTACACGCGATAGGACTGTATACTTGTGGTCTAGATTCTTTAAGACTCACAAAGTCGCGATCAAGTACCTACAAGAATCTCTGATTCTGATGCCACCAGTTAAAGGACAGTCTCTAATCATGTACTTAACAGTGCTAGAGAACTAAATGGGGTGTGTATTGGGGCAACATGACGAGTCTGGTCAAAAAGAGCATGCAATATACTACCTTAGCAAAAAATTTATAAACTGTGAAACAAGATATTCACTGCTCGAGAAAACTTGTTGTGCTTTGGCATGGGCTGCTCGCCGACTAAGACAGTATATGCTGACCCATACGACCTTGTTAATCTCTAAAATGGATCCCATCAAGTACATATTCGAGAAGCCAGCTCTCTATGGAAGAATAGCTCGATGGCATATGGTCTTAACAGAATACGATATCCAGTACACTACTCAAAAGGAAATCAAAGGAAGTGTATTGGCCGACCATTTGGCACATCAGGCTGTAGACGACTATCATTCTATGAACTTCGAATTTCCAGACGAGAACATTATGCTAGTAACAGATGGTGAAGAACCTGGACCGTATGAAGGACCTGAGTCGGGATCCTGATGGACTATGGTTTTCGATGGAGCTTCCAATGCACTTGGCAACAGAATCAGTGTTGTGATCGTCTCCCCCGTAGGTTACCACACGCCCTTCATCGTCAGACTATGCTTTGATTTCACCAATATTATGGTTAAATATGACGCATGCATCATGGGTCTTAGGGCTGTTATTGACCTAAGAATCAAATTCTTAAGCGTGTATGGAGACTCAGCCCTGGTGATTAGTCAGGTTAAGGGAGATTGGGATACGAAACACCTGGATCTCATTCCTTATAAAGAGCATGTGTTAACCTTGATCTCGTATTTCGAAGAGATTACTTTTGAGCACATACCAAGAGAAGAGAATCATATGGCGGACGCATTGGCTACCATGCCATCCATGTTCAAGGTCAGATGGGACAGTGAGGCTCCTAGGATCACCATTGAAAGATTCGATGAACTGACACACTGTTGTGAAATTGACACTGATGGTGTAGAGGAAAAACCCTAGTTTCATGAGGTAAAAAGGTACCTTGAAGCTCAAGAACATCCTGAAGGGGCATCCATCAATGACAAGAAGTTCCTACGGAGGTTCTCGGCTAAGTTCTTCTTGAGCAATGGAATTCTATACAAGCGCAATCATGATTCGACTCTACTTCATTGTATGCACAAGAATAAAGTAGAGGAAATTATGCAAAATATGCTCGAAGGTGCCTTTGGTACTCATTCCTGTGGGAATACTATGGCTAAAAAGATTTTGAGAGCTGATTACTATTGGTCGACTATGGAAACTGATTGTCAGCACCACTCAAGAACTTGTCATAAGTGCCATATTTGTGATGATAAAGTTCATGTGCCTCCAGTACATTTAAATTTCATGATTTCTCCTTGGCCATTTGCAATGTGGGGCATTGATATGATCAGAGATATCAATCCTACTACCTCTAACTGACATTGCTTCATCCTTGTCGCCATTGATTACTTTATAAAATGGGTTGAAGCAACCTCATTCGTCTCTGTTACCAAGAATGTGGTCGCCCGGTTCATCAAGCATAACCTTATCTATCGATATGGTATCCTCGATAGAATTATCACAAACAATGGTACCAATCTCAACAATACAATAATCACTGAGCTCTACACGCAGTTCAAGATCAAGCACCACAACTCTTCTCTGTGTCATCCAAAGATGAATGGCGCAGTGGATGCCGCCAATAAGAACATAAATAAGATCATACAGAAGATGGTTGTGACATGCAAAGATTGGCATGAGATGTTACCATTTGCTCTCCACGGCTACCACACTTCGGCTAGAACATCAACTAGGGCAACCCCATTTTATCTGGTCTATGGTATGGAAGTTCTCCTACTTGTCAAAGTTCAGATTCCTTCTCTGAGAATCATAAAATATGCAGACTTGGACGAAGACGAGTGGATTCAGACCAGGTTGGATCAGTTAAATCTAATCGACGAGAAAAGGATCACGGTTGTCTGTCATGGTCAGATGTATCAGAAGTGCATGATCAAAGCATTCAACAAGAAGATCAAGCATCGAGTATATCAGGCTGGTGACTTGGTAATAAAGCGCATCATTCTACCGCAGGGTGATCCAAAGGGAAAATGGACTCCCATTTATGAAGGGCAATTTGTAATCAAGAAAATATTTTTTGGCGGAGCTACGATACTGACCACCATGGACGATGAAGATTTCCTACACTCTGTGAATACGGACATAGTCAAAAGATACTACGCATGAAAAAGACCCACTAGGTTAACTATCCTAGGAAAAAATAAGGGCATTCCAGCGAACCAAAAAGGTTCGGGCAAAAAATAAGGGATATATATGAAAAGACTGTACACCCGGAAAGTCGAAAACCTGAAAAGGCGGCTTGGGAAATAAAGGGTATCCCAGTGGAGTGAAAACCCGAAAGGGCGGTCCAGGCAAAAATTAGGGATTAAAGTGTACGACTATGTCCCCATTGGATCATTGACAGCAAGCTTTATTACCAAGGTCAAATTCCAAATGGTACAGATCAATTCACTCACTTTCTTCTGACAGCAAGGAGTTTCCCTCAGCAGAGTACCCCTCCGTCAATAGGGTTTACTCCCTCAGTAGAGTTCAGATCTCCGTCAACAGGATTTACTTCCCCAGCGGAGTTCAGATTTCGGTCAACAGGTTTTATTTCCCCAACAGGGTTTATTTCCCCATCAAAGTTCAATCTCCCCATCTTAAATCTGCTTCTACCATAGATTACCGGCAGAATTCTTGTCTCCAGCAAAATACAACCGGAATCGCTATCCCCAGAGAGTTGCTACTAAATATGAAAATGGATTAGATATTGTTCAACCATAGTCTCTCCAGACAAGTCGGTATCCATATCAAAAACTCGGTTAAGCAGCACCTCGAAAGAATATCCATCTCTTTTATCCCCAATCAGGGTACACAGGAATTATGATCCCCATTAGAGAGAGGAACACCAATTTCCCTGAACTCTTCTTCCCAAGCAGAATTCAACATTCCCCGGAGGAGTTTCCTCGAACAAAGAGTAGGAATCCCCAACGGAGACAATCCCCATAAGATAGAAGATACACATACTCTTCATCTCTAGCAACAGTCAGGGATTCATTTTCCTCGGACAAAAATGTAGTCCGAGTTTATAAAATCCCTTCAACAACATTTCATATTCATACATCATTTGCATGCGCATACAAAACGCATATAACACAATCTCATTTATTTTGAGAACATCATTACGTAATGCATTCCATACATCATGACATTGCATACAACTAACTCTTTACCTTTTCAGGAAAAGATTAATCAGCAGACAAACATCATCAACTACTTATATGACCAGACAATCTATTCAAAAGACGGCATCTTATGGCTCAGTTTAGATCGAGCATAGATCTATTATGATACTTCTCCCATTTGAATACGATCATGGATATCTTCTTGCTCAAATTAAATCAACCATAGATTTATTCTGATACTTCTTCCCGTTGAATATGGTCACGGATAGCTTCTGGCTCAGATTAAATCAACCAAAGATTTATTCGGATACTTCATCTAGTCGAAGTCAGATATAAACATTCTTCTATCTCAGCTTAGATCGAGCGTAGATACATTCTAATACTTCTTCCAGTTGATGACATTTTCTGGCTCAGATAAAGTCGACCATAGATTTATTATGATACTTCTTCCAGTTAAAGTCAAACATATACATCTTCTGGCTCAGATGGATCAATCATAGATCTATTCTGATACTTTTCCCAGTTGAAATCAGTCCTAAAAATCTTCTCAATCAGTTTAAATCAAACATGTATTTATTCTGATACTTCTTCCAGCATATATTTTCTGGCTCAGTTTAGATCAACCAAGATTTATTCGGACACTTCTTCCTGTTAAAGACAAAGAGACCTTTTTTTGGCTCAGATTAAATTGACCATAGATTTATTCTGATACTTCTCCCAGTTAAAGTCAAGGCAACATTTTTTGGCTCAGTTTAAATCGACCATAGGTTTATTCTAATACTTCTTCCAGATAAAGAATAGCGTGGATGTCTTCTAGCATAGATTTATTCTGATACTTCTTCCAGTTGAAGACAAGCATATACCTTTGTTGGCTCAGTTTAAATCAAGCATAGATTTATTCTGATACTTCTTCTAGTTAAAGTTAATAGTTGCTTTGGATGGCATCTATAAGCCCATCTCCGACAACTCTCCATCACCTCACCAAATGTCATTGTGGTACAGTGGCAGAACCGACTGTTATATACTGGTTTGCGTTTTTTTCCCGCAAATTTTGCGGTAAGCAAGAGTCGCCACCGACTTTTCTTTTATCCAACAAAGGAAAGGGTGAAAAGAACAGAAAAAGACCTTTTTCGAGATTTTCTGAGTAAGGGGGTAGATTTGGAAAGGGGAGGTGTTAACACCCTTTCCATCCGTGGTTTTCCACGGGCTCTTAGGTACTTGCTCATTTTTGAAAACTGTTTTTGTTTGTGTGTTTTGAAAGATTTTGTTTGCTTTATGATAAATCTTGTATCAGTCCTCAAAAGTGTGATAAAGCATTTTTGAAAATATTTTTGAAAGTGTGTAAGTGTATAAAAAATCAGATTTTGAGCAAGTACTTAAGAACTGTCTACCTACTCGAAAAAGGATGTTCTTTTCCTCCTACCCTTTAGATAGTGTTATCCTACTATTAGTGAGTAGGTAGCCCTATTGTTGGATGTTGAGGGACTATCGAAAGGGACGCTTATGGTCATTGAAGGCAACATGTAAGGATACCTTAGCATTTCGAAGGGACTGTCATCATATAGGCAACATTGAGGTACAAGATCATTTTTCGTAGGCAACTCGAGGGACGTTAAGGGACCATGATATTTATGATGACTTTTAGATTGAGGGCCTTCGCTAAGATATCCCTATGTTCGAGGGACATGACCATTTACGAGGCAACCGAGTGAGGAATACCCTAAGGGTGTAAGTGTGAGAAGTGTGGTTTTTTAGTTATTTATCTTTTGCATTAAGGTTTGCTAACGTTTATTTTCAATCATTCCATGCAATCCTAGTTACTAACAGTAATTTCATACAGGAAATGTAAAGTACGAAAATAAAAGTAGAAACATAAACCCTAAACTATTACAATGCTTTGGGACAATTGCATAAAAAAGAGATGCGAGTAAATAAAAGTGCGGAATTTTAAATCTAAAACTATTACATCCATGATCAGTTACAATATTAAGAAAAATGTGAAAACGATAAGCGCGCGTGAAAATGGAAAGAAACTCTAACAACCTAAAAAGGTATTTTAAGTAAACAAGCACTTATTTGTTTGATTTTTGTTTTAAATAAGAAAAATAATTAAATTAAATATCCTAAAGTCTATTTAAAAAAAGAGATTAATTAAGAAAAATAGTCTAAGCTTTTTTTGTTTTTTATTATGAAAAGAAAATAATTAAATCTAATTAAATCCTAAGTTCTACTTCATTTTAAATTAGAGAAAATAGTTAAAATATTTATTTAAATTATTTACAAAATTAGTTTAATTAAAAAATACTAACCTAATATTTTGGTGACTTTTTCTGATTTCTTATGGTTAATTAAATAAATGAGAGCAAAAATTAAAAAAAAAATTAAAACAAAACAAATGGGCCTGGGGTTTCTTAGCCAAAAAAGGGGGTGTTGATTGAAAACGTGCCAGGCCCAAATGTGAGAAACCCAGCTGCGTTGGATCCTATGTTGCCAGCCCTTGCAAGTCTACCATGAAGCTGCATGTGGAGGCACTTTAATTTGGATCATATGGTGATGACCTGATGGTACATGGTGAGTACGTTTGGCTTTGAAGTACCTGATCTACAAATATAACATGAGAAAAATGGAAAAGTTGAAGCCTGGGATCGAACTCAGGTCCTCTAGCCTAACAAACGCGCCTTTCACCACCCAACCATTTAACTCAACTGTTATTATATTAAAACAAAAACAATATAATGGAAAACAAACAAAATCTGAGTCAGCAAACACGCGCGCGTTGTAACATTTGAATTGGCCAATCACGTTATGAATTTTTGCCACGCCACCCTTGACCAGGGTCAAAGGAAATTAGGGATGTGGAAGTGGCCCTCCGGTTATCTTCTCCGGCGAAATGAAATCAAGATCATGCAAAAGAGAAAGAATCGAGGCAAACCAAAGGGTCTACTCCATACAAAAACACCTCATGAGTCCGAATTTGGCCTCAATTTAGCCTGGAAATTCCTGTGTTTTGAGTTATGGCAAGAAAATCCTAACACGGTTTGAAAATGGTATATCACGATTCAAGCGTCATGGGCTTCATGCTAAGATCTTGACCTGTTCTAATGATGCCTAAAAACTCATACATACATGTCAAAGCATTCAAAAACACGCAAACATGGGGATTTGAATTTTAGAAATTTTACAAAAACGGGCGATGATGATACTCCTGATCTGGGCTTGAAATTGTATGCTGGAGGGTGGATTGAGTCCCTGGAAGCCTCAAGGGGTGTTTGAATCCTTGGTTTGGCTTGAGGAGAGCTGGAAATGAGTGTTTGAAATTTCACAATTTGGATAACTTTTTGTAAATATGGTAGAGCTTATGGTACAGCGTGCAGGCCTCTATTTGGCTCACCAAAGGAGTGTACTTATAGCATAAAAGAAAGGGACAAGATAATCAAGCAAGAATCAATCCCATAAAGCCATAGTTTAAAGCCATTATCACCATTTTGAAAAGTTACCAAATTTCTATATTTCATGCCATTTTTCCATGTTCAATGCATCTAGTCAGGTTGGAACGTATCCATGGGCCTCCAAGAAAGCCAAAAGACTAGCCCACACGCCTAAGCCAATTTCCAAATATTTTATACCATTTATTTTATATTTACTTGAAATAAGTTAAAATAAATGTGTAAAAAATAGGTGGAAAATATAAGACCATGCCAAAATAAGATTAGAGGTACTCTATGACCTTAGGAAGACATTGGAATCTTAAAAAGTTAGGCCATTGACCCAAAAATTCAAATTTTCTCAATGCACCATTCTTGAGATTTCCAAATTTTTCCTAACTTGGGTAAGCCATAACTTGCTCGATTTTTATCTCATGATGATGATCTTGTACTTTTTAGAAAGCCCAAGATTCCTAATTCAATCCCTCTTGTCATTAATTTTGCATTTGAAGATGTTATCTTATGTAAAAGGTCTTGGCAAAAAGTGGTTTTTGTTGACTTTCCAAAAGTGACCTGTAATGTATGAACTTGTATCTTTAAAATGGTGCATTTCTTGAACTTGAGAGCTGAAGAGAAGTTGTAGGGAATTGAATTCTATCCAAAATGAGATTTGGTTGGAAAATTTCTGATAAAGTATGAGAAAGTTATGCTTGGTCAAAGTTCAGTTGACTTTTCCTATAGAAACCCTAATTTGCCACTTTTGACTTTTGATGGGTTAGGAGCATTTCTTGAGGAATCATGATCATCCCTTGATAAAATGATATATATCAATTCAAAATGTTGATGTTGATAAAAAATATTTAAGTTTGATTGCACATGGGCCACAGTCGACTTTTGACCTAGCATAGTTGATCTTCCAATACTTGAGCAATTGACTGAGCAAACTTATTGTTCAAGGCGTGAAATTTGGCATTGATGATCTTGAGGACATATTAGGACAATGGAGAACATTTGGGATCCTTCGAGCTCAACCATCTTGATGAAAATTGAAACCCTAGTTGGGGGTTCATTGCCTTAAGAGGATAATTGTCTGGTCAATTCTTGGTCAGCCTTGAGCAATTGAGAACCTCTAGGAGTATGTCTTGTGTGAAAATGGGAGGGAAAATTTTGGGGTACAACAGCTGCCCCTGTTCAATCTTCTTAGACCTGAGGATGTAGATTGGCTTGTCTTCCTTTCGTGATCTAAAGGTGGAAGATGATTGAACACTAGAGTGCCCAGAAGTTTGCACTCGCCCAAAGTGAGACTACTGGTGAATAATATCGGGAATGAGCTTACATATGCCATTTGGAAAAGATGACAGAAGACTGTCGGAGATGGGCTTAAATATGTCATCCAAGGAATATGACGAAGAGTCGTCGGAGATGGGCTTAAAGATGCCATCCAAGGAATATGACGGAGAGTCATCGGAGATGGGCTTAAAGATGCCATCCAAAATAGATGTTGACTTCTTAAGGATTCTCTTTATGGGGATTCTTGTTCCTGCTGTCTGAGGAGGTGTTCGTTGGGGAATGTTTTTTAGGGGAATAGAGTCTAGGAGCTTCGGTTGTCCATTACTCTACTGGGGAGTCATCCCTTGACTGAAGATACGGAAGTGAACTGCTATCTGGTCAGGATCCAGGCTTTGCAGTGACTTATCGAGGATGATAAGGCTGATTATTATCTAGTCGTATTCCAGGCTTCACAACGAATTATTGAGGAAATGAGATTAAACTGTTAAGAATCATTAACAAACCAATGGTCGTTTCAAACTGAACCACTAGAGGTCTTGATTTATCTTTAACTAGATAAGAATCAGAAAAATCTTAGTGTCGATTTAACTGAACCAAAAAAAGGTCTACTGGAAAGAATCAGTAAAAAATCAATGGTAAAGTCAAACTGAACTAGCAGAGGTCTTGGTTTATCTTTGACTGGATAAGAATCAGAAAAATATTAGTGTCGATTTAACTGA
This sequence comes from Vicia faba, assembly GCA_948472305.1. Lineage (NCBI taxonomy): Eukaryota > Viridiplantae > Streptophyta > Magnoliopsida > Fabales > Fabaceae > Vicia > Vicia faba. Next base: position 1,109,844,242 of record OX451740.1, read on the forward strand.
ACCAGAAAAAAGGTTTTGGATTATCTTCAACTGGAATAGGAATCAGAGATATCTTAGTGTCGATCTGACTGAACCAGAGAAGGTCTTGAATTAACTTTGACTGGATAAGAATCAGAAGAATCTTAGGATCAATTCAACTGAACCGGACAAAAGTCTTGGATTATCTTCAACTGGAATAGGAATCAGAGAGATCTCAGTATCAATCTGACTGAACCAGAGAATGTCTTGAATTAACTTTGACTGGATAAGAATAAAAAGAGTCTTAGGATTGATTCAACTGAACTAGAAAAAAGTCTTGGAATATCTTCAACTGGAATAGGAATCAGAGAAATCTTAGTGTCGATCTGACTGAACCAGAGAAGGTCTTGAGGACATCTTTCTAAGGAAATTGATGAAATAGTCTTTCATCAGACGTAGCTTTTGAGAAGACTACCAGGTCACATAAGTAGTCGATGATATTTATTGATTTGATCTTTTTGCTGAAAAAGGCAAAGAGTTAGTCATATGCAATGTAATGATGTATTAAAGGCATTGTGGTTATGTTCTCAAAATAAATAAGATTATGTTGTATGCAATGTGTATGTGCATGCCATAATGTATGAATATGGAATGCTATTGTGATGTTTCTTAGTCTGGGAAAGTAAATCCCAGACTGCTGTTGAAGAGTATAAGGAGGTTGAATCCTTCATTTTCGCTGGGGATGATGAATGGATATACTTTTCCGGGGATTTACTCTTTCTGTTTGAGGATGTTCTGCCGAGGATTGACTTTGCTTGAGAATAACTCAGTGGAGGGAGGATGCTTTGTTGGAAGATTTCGCCGATATAGAGGCATAAACTCTGTTGGGGCCTAAACTTCTGGAGTTAGAGAAATAAACTCTACCAGGGAGGAGGTTATAAACTGTTTAAGGTTATAAAGCTCGGCTGGGGGATACAGATTTTCAGCTGGAGCAGGTAAATCCTGCTTGGGGAAGAAGGAAACCAGAACTTGGTTATTTCTACTATGTAGGGAACATAGATGTCAAGAGGTCGTATGTAATGGTGACTTCGTCTCAAACGGTCACTACCCCTGTACCTGTTGGAGGGAGTAATTGTCGGGACTGCAAATGGTTTTTAGACCTTGCACCGTTTCTTAAAGTCATCAGCAACTGTCTTTCTATTTTTATGCAAGTATTTGTGACCCGTGATCATACTCAAATGCATATGTCAAGATAAGGTCATTGGATGTTTTTTGCAAAACAAAACAGAAAAAGAAAAACAAGTAGCTTGTACTTTCAAATAATGATTTGTATTGATTTTTTTTTGAAGTTCGCCTATAAAAGGCATTTTTTACAAAGAGACTGGCGTTATGGTAGGAGATCGCCGCTGTAAGAAATGAAAATTACACAAAATAGTGTACAAATAGAAAACAACTATGTGTAATAATCCCATTGAGTTTCAATTCTGCTATTGCCCCTATGTCTTCGAGCGTCTCATCACTTTGCTACTTGTCTGAAGCTGACTGGATTGATTGGTACCGTCTGAGCTTGATAGTCGATACTGAAGTCTGATTGCAAGATGATGCAATAGGACATAGTTGTACGCTTCAAATCCCTAACTTTTTACTGGACTTCCTGTAACACGGTGGGAGAACTGACTTGGTTGTTTTGTGTTTGATCTCAATTGTGCGGATAGCAAGATTCACCACCGACTTTTCTTTTATCCAATAAGGAAAGGATGAAAAGAATAGGAAAGACCTTTAGAGATGTTTTCTGAGTTCGGGGGATAGATTATGAAAAGGGAAGGTATTAGCACCCTTTTCATCCGTAGTTATCTACAGGCTCTTAGTTGCTTGCTAAATCACTTGCTTTTGTTTGAAAATGTACTTTGCATGGTTTTTTAAAAGTATTTTGAAAAAGTGCCATCGTTTAGGCAAACTTTGTAATGATTCTCGTTCGTAAGAATGTATAAAAAGTGTTGATCTTTTGAAAATGTTTCAAGTTTGTAAGATGTTTTGAAAGTGTTTGTGTTTGGTTTTTGAAAATAGCAAGGATGTTTTGGTTTGAAAATGAGCAAGCAACTTAGGAACATTCTACCTACTCAAAAGTCTTTCATGTTTATTTCCTCTTTCCTTTGACATTGTTATTTTACCATTGATTTGGTAAGTAACCCTATCTTTGGATGCAAAAGGAACGGGCAAGGGTCATCGTATAGTCATAATTAGCAATGTTATAAGATATCTTAGCATTTTCTTTAAGGGACTAAGATCATTTTTTGAAAGGCAACTTTGATAGCGTCATCGAGGGACTATGATCTTTTATTTTGTTGGATTTGCTAAGATACTCCACATGCATAATATGGCCATTTTATAAGGCAAAAAAGTGGATTTACCTTAAGGGTGAAAGTGTGCAAGTGTGTCTTTTTCATGCTTAATTTGTCTTGATTAGGGTTTGCTATTTGTTGGTTTTAATCTTTCCATACAAACCCTAATTACTAGCATTTGTATATAAAATATTAAATTGCGGAAAATAAAGATACTAAGCAATTACATCATTAGGGGAGGGGTGTACAAATTACAAATGGGGAATTGAAAGAAATTAAAACCCTAATTATCTATTACAACCATATTGAATTTGAATAAATGTACAAGAAATAAAATGAATATAATGTACAAGTATGAATGTATAAGGAATGGATTTTTGTATTAAAGGTTTTGACTTAATTAAATAAGATAATTGACTAGAATAAGAAAATTAAAATTAAGTTAATAAAATAAATTAATTTATTAAAGAAAACAAGATTTTTTAGGGTTTTTGTGAATTTAGTTAAATTAGTAAATAAAATTAATTAAATAAAAGTCCTAAGTTCTAAATTGATTTTAATTTACAAGAAAATAATATAATATAATATAATAATTAAACCTAAATATTAATTATTAAGAAAGAAATTAATTTATTAAGAAATGTTTTTGTTCTTTTGATTTTGTGGAACACAATAAAATAAATAAGTGTAAAAATAATAAATAAAATATTTTTTGGATTTTTATTAATAACAATAAAAAATAATATTAATAATAATAATACTACTACTAATAATAATAATAATAATAATAATAATAATAATAATAATAATAATAATAATAATAATAATAATAATAATAATAATAAAGGAAAAGAAATATAATAAGAAAAAGAAAATAAAAATGAATTTGGACCAGGGGTGCTGAAATGAGACAGGGTTCAGAAAGAGAAAAAAAGTAACCAGGCTCATGTTGGAGGCCTCAAACCTGTTCAAAAAAAAAAAAGAAACAGAAAAATATATAAAAAAAAAGAGCAAAACGAACGCTAGGGCTCGAACCCAGGTTCGTTAGGTGAAAGGTGCGCGCTTTAACCACTAGGGTGGTGATACATCCGTTAACATTGGCACAACAATAAATACATAACACATAACTTGCCTTGATTGTAATTCATCTTCAACCTCCAGTCAAAGGATCTGTAACTTGCTCATTCTTCAACCATTTTAAAAAATGAATACATGAAACTTGTGTATTTTTTCACCACGAATCCAACCATGTAACTAATTTAATCTAACATTCAAAGATAAAGATGAATTTATGAAAGTACCAATTCCTAACCTAAATGTTTCAGCAAGTTTAAACTCAAAATTCTTCATGCTCAAGCAACATAAATGAAATCTATGAACATGTATAGTTTCAGGGCAATGATATCTACATTCTATCTTCACAAATGCAAGCCTAACAATGCCTATATGAATAGTTTAAAAGTCAAAAAACTCACCTTGCAAGAGGGTATCGTATTTTAAGTTTGAGCAGCTTTTGATGGGTTACAGCGATTGGGTTAGCTTCCTCAAGTTCCAAGGAAGCTAATGTGATGCTTGGCTTGAGCTGAAAGTAGCTGAGGAGTTTTGGAGAAGTCAACTTGCAGAGCCCTCTTTTTGGTTATGGAAGTTGATGAAGATGGAGTTACAGTTATGAAATAAGGTTAGGGATGAGTTGTATATGATGTTTAGAAGCTTTAGGAACCAAAAGGCTTGGAAACGCACGAGGAAGATGTGAGTTTCAAGTTTTTGGTCAGAATGTGCAACAAATGGTGATTTTTGATACAGTTCTGAGTTCTAGGGAGTTTGAAGGCTTGTGTATGCGTGTGTGTGATCGGTGGATCTGGAACTGACTGTTTAACGCTGGTTCGTGAAATGTCGCGGAAGCAAGAGTCGCCACCGTCTTTTATTTTCTCCAAAGGGAAAGGACAAAAGCACAGAAAAATTCCTTATAGAGATTGCTCTCGGTTCGGGAGGTAGATTATAGAAAGGGAAGGTGTTAGCACCCTTTCTATCCATGGTTATCCATGGGCTCTTAGATACTTGCTCATTTGTGTTTTCAAAAATGGTTTGTTTGCTTTTCAACTGTGGGTTTAAAAAGTTTCTTTGAAAATTCCAGTTCGACTCTTATATCAGTCCTCAAGAGTGTTTGAAAAATTGCTTTCGAAAGCTTTTTGAAAAGGTGTCGGTGTGAAAAGTATTTTGGATTTGTTTTTGAAATTAGAGCAAGTACCTAGAGTCGTCTACCTACCCTAAGGAATTCGTCTGTGTAGATGTCCTTTAAAGTAGTGCCATCCCACCATTGAGAGGTAGGTAGCACTACCGTTGGAGGTATTCGGGTCAATTCGAAGGTTCGGGACATGGTGATCACCAGAGCAATAGGAAGACACCTTAGAAGCTACCCTCATGCCAGGTTCACGGATCATGAGGACTTACTAAGACGTCCTCTACTCGACGATCACCTTTCGAGGGGCAAGGCAACAGTGAGGCGTACCCTAGGGGTGGTGTGTGATTTGTGTGTCATGTTCATTTATTTTTGTCTTGTCATGTATGGGTGATCTACGCGTTGCTTTTATTTTTGACATTCATTCTTTCATGCAATAGTTAACAGTTTAAAAGATGCGAGAATTAAAATTCCTACGCTATTACAAAGGCGCGGGTCCACATCGCCAAATTTAATCCAGGACCCGATTTGAGATAAAATAAAGTGCGAAAAATATAAATATCAAATTTACATGGCTTTGGGAGAATTACATGAAAAAGGAAATAAAATAAAAATGCGAGAATAAGTAAAATCGGGAATGCGAGGGCGTTGGACCCTTTTTAATGAAATTAAATTACGATTAACAAATTAATTAAATTAAGTTAAATAAGAAAAGGAATTATTTTTGAGTTTTTTGTATTTATTTATTTTAATGAGAGAATTAAATGAAATTAAAAAGTTAATTAACCCTAATTCTAACTATTTTTATTTATTAAGAAATATGTTAAAGTTGAATCTAAAATTAACCTAATTAATTAATTCAATTTTATTTACAAAAATAAATAATTAATTATTAGTGATGATAAAAGAAAAGGAAAAAAGATAAAAGTAATTAAAACCCTAGTTCTATATTTTTTAAGTTTATAAAAAAACATTAAGATTTAAACCTAAAATTAAGACTAAATTAATTAATAAGATTTATTTACAAAGAGAATATTAAATCAAATATATTTTATTTTGTCTTTTCTGACTTTTCTTATATTTTTTATGTTTTATGGAAATATTAATTTGAAGAATTAAATTAAAATTACAAAACAAATAAAAATAGAAAAAAAAAGTGGAAGAGAGCAAACCAAAGGGGGTGTTGTCCCCAAACTGGAGGTTTTGTCCCAGCAATTAGGCCCAATGTTTCAAGGCTTTGTTTGACTTTTCTGGGCGCGTGTATATGCATTGACTGGTGCCCATGGTGCTCTTCAAATCTTGACCTTTGGATTGCATTCAGTGGCCATGTGGCACGTTTGGATTATGGGTGTATAGTGAACCCCTGGAGTATGCGCTGCATAGGAAGATGGAAAAGAAAATAATATTGAAGGGATAGGGGGACCTGGGAATCGAACCCAGGTCCCAGAGCTTACCAAATTCCTTGTCCACCAACGGAGCTGTTAACGCGCGTTGTATATAGAATAACAAATAAGTAATATAAGAGAAAATTGGTTAGTGACATAGAAACAAAAAAAAACGCGCGCTAATTTTGAACTGCCCAATCACCGTCTTCCACGCATCGTCTTCTTCATTGTTCTGAAACAAAAAAAACATTTAAATAACGGGGGTTTTAAACCCCCACAAACTTAAAACATGAAAATAGCGAATAGGATTTGGCGCATGATAAATTGGGCGCGACTAGTGCATTGGATTCGTATGAAGCTTCTGGTTCGAACGGTACAAGTCTAGTTGCCTGATTTTTCTTTAAACGTAAAGCCCCAATTTTGCAGTTTGGAAACCCTAGCGAGCTTCAATGGTGATTTCGCGTATAGGCAAGAAAAACTCAATTAAACAATATGGTTAGCTTCAGAATGATAAGACTAGTACAAAACAAGCATTAGAACTCAAAATTATGGCATGAATGATGAAATACGATTATGCAAAAAAGATGAAACAGTCTGACTTCTAGTTACCAATTCTTGATGCTATGGACGTGGAAAAGTATTCAGTCAGGTTCAATGATGTCTTGGCAAGCTAATGGGATCAATATTCTCCTTTGAATCGTCCTCCAAGGCAGTTTTCAGTTTTTGATTTTTTTGACAAAAATGCCAACTTGGTTCTTGAGATGGGGCGCAGCTTAGAGGTCTCTTGCACTAGGGTTTGCTTCTGACTTATATGAGGGATGGATTAGGGTAAAGATTTGGATCCAAAACCCTTTGCATTGATGTATGGAATATTTGATTTTCATGCATATTTTTTTCGAATCTTTTCATGTGATTTTGGTTCCAATCATGGCCAATCTTTCCAATTTTAGTATGCACGAAATCTTGAGTATCCCATGAATGATTACACTGCATAAAAAGATTCAAATGCATTGGTTTAGTATTTTTCCATATTTTATTTAATTTAAATGAATTAATTGTAATTAAAAATTCAAATAAATAAATAAAAATGATGAAATAAATCCCCTTTGGGCCAAATGGTCGTGCATAGTCTTTGGATGATGAATCTTGGAAGAAAATGTGGCCCATTAGCACTTTTAAGGCATTTGAAGCAAAGTTGACTTTTCAAAATGCCCAAAAATTTCCCAACTTCCACAAGGCATATCTTGCTCAATTTTTAAGCTTTGATCATGTTCTTGGACATTTTGGAAAGGTCTTGAAGTCCTCTAACCAATGCCTTTGGTACCATGTCATTTTGATTTACCAATCTCAAGTTATGGTCTTTGACTTAAAGTCTCTTTTTGTTGACTTTTGAAAATGACCTATAATGTTGAAATTGATAACTTTTTGTGAGAGCATTTCTTGGACTTGAAGTGTGAAGAGGAGTTGTAGGAAATGTCTTTCTCTTCAAAATGAGCTTTGGATGGAATTTTTCTGATAAACCATGTGGAAGTTATGCCTTGGTCAAGTTATAGTTGACTTTTTCAACTGTCCAAATATGGAAACTTTTGCATCTTGAGACTTTTTGAGCCATACCTTGAGAATCATGATCAAGAATTGATCAAATGATGTTTGTGGCTTCAAAATAAGATGTTGACCAAAAATTTGAACTTTTGACTGTCAAATGACCATTTTGCCCCTACAGTTGACTGTAGGGCAATTAGGGTTTTTGACTGTGCAATTTTGTGCTGTAAGTCTTGAAACTTGGTATGAGAATGCTTGACCATATTTATAGGCATGTGGGACTTGTTTGCACCCTTGAAAACTTCATTTTCTTTGTCAGAACCAAAACCCTAATTTTGACTGTTAGGAGGCCCTTGAACTGTGCAACCCTTGGGGAGATTTTGAAGCTTTGACTTGGCAAATCTTGAAGAATATGGGAGGGAAAATTTTGGGGTACAACAGTTGCCCCTGTTCAATCTTATTAGACCTGAGGATGCATATTGGCTGACGTGCCTTTCGTAATCCGAAGGTGGAAGATGATTGAACACTAAAGTGCCCAAAAATTTGCGCTCACATAGTAGCAGTGTGATGGTGGAATGGGCTTACAGATGCCATTTGGAGATTCATGGATAGGATGATGGGCTTATAGATGCCATGCTGAGAGATGATGGAAGGTGGATGGGCTTATAGATGCCATCTGGATGTCGATCGCATAAGAGGTTCCTTAGCGAGAAGTTGCGTACCTGAAAAAGAAAAATGATTACCTGACCTGTTACAGGAGCTGGTCTTCAAATTCTTTATGTAGATGTGTCCTGACTGGTTACAGGAGCTGGATCTGGAGCTTCAAAAGGTGATGAATGAACCAGGGATGGTTACTACCTCAACGAGATAGTGAGAGAACCTTGAACGATTACTACCTCAACAGGAACGCTGAGAGAATCTGGAGATGATTACAACCTCAACAGTAACGCTGAGAGAATCTTGGGCGACTTCAACCTCAACAGTAACGCTGAGAGAATCTTGGGGCGATTACTACCTCAACAGGAACGCTGAGAGAATCTTGGATGTCTTCTACTGAGTCTTCATCGGGAAAATCTTTTAGGGGTCGATTTAACTGGACTAGAGAAGGCCTTTGACTGGATAAGAAACAGGAAAATCTTAGGGTCGATTTAACTGAACCGGTCTAGGTCTTGAAATCTTCAACTGGATAAGAAACAGGGAGATCTTAGGGTCGATCTGACTGAACCAGAGAAGGCCTTTGACTGGATAAGAATCAGGAAAATCTTAGGGTCGATTTAACTGAACCGGTCTAGGTCTTGAAATCTTCAACTGGATAAGAAACAGGGAGATCTTAGGGTCGATCTGACTGAACCAGAGAAGGCCTTTGACTGGATAAGAATCAGGAAAATCTTAGGGTCGATTTAACTGAACCGGTCGAGGTCTTGAAATCTTCAACTGGATAAGTAACAGGGAGATCTTAGGGTCGATCTGACTGAACCAGAGAAGGCCTTTGACTGGATAAGAAACAGAGAAATCTTAGGGTCGATTTAACTGAACCGGTCTAGGTCTTGAAATCTTCAACTGGATAAGAAACAGGGAGATCTTAGGTTCGATCTGACTGAACCAGAGAAGGCCTTTGACTGGATAAGAAACAGAGAAATCTTAGGGTCGATTTAACTGAACTGGTCTAGGTCTTGAAATCTTCAACTGGATAAGAATCAGGGAGATCTTAGGGTCGATCTGACTGAACCAGAGAAGGCCTTTGACTGGATAAGAAACAGTAAAATCTTAGAGTCGATTTAACTGAACCGGTCAAGGTCTTGAAATCTTCAACTGGATAAGAAACAGGGAGATCTTAGGGTCGATCTAACTGAACCAGAGAAGGTCTTGAAATAGCTGAGAACTTAACTGGATCTTTCCTGAAAGGTAAAGGTCATTCATATGCAATGCATGATATGGATCAAGCAATGATGTTCTCAACATGAATGAGATTTGTAAGATATGATGCGTATATGCATGCTATGGAAATGTGATGTTTATGAATGTATCTTTGTCGTTTAGGAAAGTAAATCCTTGACGGGTGCCGGGAAGTCACATCCTGGGCTGATGTAGAGCTTCTGTTTCCACTGGGGATGATAGTTGCAAGAATACCAGTAGGAGAAGATGACTTCGTTGGGGAATAAACTTGGCGAATGGATTACTCTGCAGGGAGAAAAAGTACTCTAGCTATCTTGCTGGGAAGCAATACTCTGTGGGGAGAGAGATACTTTGTTGAAATGTTGATGGTAACTTTGCTGGGGATACCGTTGTTGCGTTGGAAGTGTTAATAGACTTCGATGGGGGTAAGAAGACTTCGCCGAGAACGATCTTTCCGTGGCTTTTGGCTGAGGATAACCCAGTTATATCCTGGTAAGGAAATAACTCTTTGAATAAAGCCGGGGGACGCGTTCGTGCTCTGCGAGGATAAGTTTCCAGAATCTACTGGGGATAAGCTTTCTGCTTGGGGGAGATGGATTCCAACTTTTCCTGGGGAAACCTTGATTGGACTCTCCTGGGGGAAATTTTGAGATGTATCGGAGAAGTGACTCCATTGAATGTTTGGTATACCGCCGGGGAACAACCTTTAGACTAAGACTGCCGGGGATGCTTGTTAAGAATAACCGTATACTGCTGTATGGGGAATGTCGAGATCTGCTGGAGGATACCAAACTTCCTTAAGGCTGATAATATCTTTGCTTGGGGAGAGCGCACTGACTTGTTGGCTTACTCTCTGGGGATTTAAGATATCTGGTTATGTTCTTTAGCTGAACCTACCTTGGTACCTTGGAGGACAGAACAATTAGATTGCTTAGACAACTCTTTATTGCCCCTGCTTCTAATGTTACCTGTAATTAATCCTTAGTTTCGTATGCAAATATTTATGAGTTAGCAAATTATTGTCAATGCATATATCACAAATTGAACGTTGGACGTTCTTCGCAAAACGAAACAGAAAAGGAAAAACAATTGGCAATTTTAACTGAAAAGTATATTTGTATTGATTTTGAATTTGCCTGTAAATAGGCGTTTATGTACAAGAGGATGACGTCCTAGTAAGAGAACGCCGCCGAACAAAAGAGTTTATACAAATTTGTACAAGAGAAAATGAAACAGCTGTGTGAAATGAATGATCCACTGGGTTTCAACTCTGCTATTGCCTTTATATCTCTGAGCGTCTCATCACTTGATGACCTTAGTTGAAGATGAAGCTGACTGATCGATGCCGTCTGAACTTGATGTAGATACCGGATTCTGGATGCAAAGTGATCCAATGAGACATAGTATTACGCTTTATCCCTAACTTTTGCCTGGACCGCCCTTTCGGGTTTTCAGTCCACCGGGATACCCATTTTTGCCCAAGCCGCCTTTTCAAGTTTTCGACTTGCCGGGTGTACAGATTTTTTTCATTTCATCCCTTCATTTTGCCCGAACCCTTTTGGTTCGCCGGTAAGCCCTAATTTTTGCCTAGGTATGTCAACCTAGTGGGTCTTTTTTCATGCGTAGTATCTTTTTACTATGTCTGCATTAGCGGGGTGAGGAAGGTCGTCACCATCCCTGTTGGTTAGAATCATGGCTCCTCCTGAGAACACATGTTTAACCACAAATGGCCCTTCATACGTAGGGGTCCATTTGCCCCTTGGATCACTCTGAGGAAGGATGATTCGCTTGATTACTAGATCCCCAACTTGATATTCTTGCGGTCTGACCTTTTTGTTAAATGCCCTGATCATTCGTTTTTGGTACGTCTGACCATGACAGATAGCAGCGAGTCTCTTTTTGTCGATAAGGTTTAACTGATCAAGTCGTGTCTGGATCCAATCATCTTCGTTCAGATTTGCATCCTTCATTATCCGGAGAGAGGGTATTTGCACTTCGATCGGTAAGACTACTTCCATACCGTAGACCAAGGAGAAAGGAGTTGCCCCGGTTGACGTTCTGGCTGAGGTACGGTACCCATGTAGAGCGAACGGTAACATCTCGTGCCAATCCTTATAGGTCACTGTCATCTTCTGCACGATTTTCTTAATGTTCTTATTTGCTGCTTCTACAGCCCCATTCATCTTCGGTCGGTAAGGAGAAGAGTTGTGGTGCTGTATCTTAAACTGCTCACAGAGCTCAGTGATCATCTTGTTATTAAGATTGGTACTGTTGTCTGTAATAATTCTTTCAGGGACGCCGTATCGACAGATCAGGTTGTGCCGAATGAACCGTGCCACAACAGTCTTGGTTACTGTAGCGTAGGATGATGCTTCGACCCACTTTGTGAAGTAATCAATCGCCACCAGGATGAAGCGATGCCCATTAGACGCTGTAGGTTTAATCTCACCGATCATATCTATGCCCCACATTGCAAACGGCCAAGGTGCAGTCAGAACATTCAGAGGAACTGGAGGAACATGCACCTTGTCTGCATATATCTGGCATTTGTGGCATGTCCGAGAATGTTGGTAGCAGTCAGCTTCCATGGTGGACCAGAAATACCCTGCCCGAAGGATTTTCTTTGCCATAGTGTGTCCACTGGAATGTGTTCCGAAGGTCCCTTCATGTAGCTCTTCCATGATCCTTTCTGCTTCTGTCTTGTCCACACAACGCAGTAAGGTCGAATCATGGTTTCGCTTATACAGGATGTCGTTGCTAAGGAAGAACTTTGCTGCGAATCTTCTCAGAAACTTTTTATCATTGACAGATGCACCTTCAGGGTATTCCTGAGCTTCCAAATATCTCTTCACTTCATGGTACCAAGGCTTCTCAGTCACCGATTCAGTCTCGAGATCGCAACAGTATGCCGGTTCGTCCAGTTTCCAGATAATGATCCGGGGAGCCTCATTATCCCATTTGACTTTGAACATAGAAGACATCGTAGCTAACGCGTCCGCCAGCTGATTCTCCTCTCTTGGGAAATGTTCAAAGGTTATCTCTGTGAAGTGGGGGATCAATGTCAACACACATTCTCTGTAAGGAATAAGATTCGGATGTTTCGTATCCCACTCTCCTTTGATCTGATTGATCACAAGAGAGAAATCTCCGAAGACACTCAGGAACTTGATCCTTAAGTCGATCGCAGCTTGAAGACCCATGATGCATGCCTCATACTCCGCCATGTTGTTAGTGCAGTTGAAACATAGCCGGGCAGTGAGTGGAGTATGAGTGCCTTGAGGGGATATGATCACAACGCCGATACCGTTACCCAAAGCGTTGGAGGCTCCATCAAAGTGCATAGACCATCGGGATCCTTCCTCGGGTCCTTCATCCAGTCCAGGTACTTCACAATCAGTCACAATCATGATGCTCTCGTCTGGAAACTCGAAGTTCATTGACTGATAGTCGTCTACTGCCTGGTGTGCCAAGTGGTCTGCCAATACACTCCCTTTGATGGCTTTCTGAGTCGTGTACTGGATGTCGTATTCCGTCAAGATTATTTGCCATCTTGCTATTCTCCCAGACAGAGCAGGCTTTTCAAATATGTACTTTATTGGATCCATCTTTGAGATCAACAAGGTAGTGTGAGTCAGCATATACTGTCTCAGCCGGCGAGCAGCCCATACCAAAGCGCAACAAGTTTTCTCAAGCAGTGAGTATCGGGTCTCACAGTCGGTAAACTTTTTGCTAAGGTAATAAATGGCATGCTCTTTTCGGCCAGACTCGTCATGCTGCCCCAGCACACACACCCCATTGAGTTGTCAAGTACTGTCAGGTATAATATCAGAGGTCTCCCCTCAACCGGTGGCATAAGGATGGGTGGTTCTTGGAGATATTCCTTGATTCTGTCAAAAGCGGCCTGACATTCATCATTCCAACGTACTACCTGATCTTTCTTCAGCAGCTTGAAGATTGGTTCACAGGTAGCAGTTAGGTGCGAGATGAATCGAGCAATGTAATTCAGGCGTCCTAAAAATCCTCTGACCTCTTTCTCCGTCTTAGGAACTGGCATCTCTTGAATAGCTTTGACCTTGGCAGGGTCCACTTGAATACCCTTGTCACTTACAACGAAGCCTAGCAACTTTCCAGATCTAACCTCGAAGGTGCACTTGTTCGGGTTAAACCTCAGCTTGTACAATTTCAACCGGTCAAATAGTTTCTGCAGATGATCTAGGTGCTCTTCCTCAGTCTGGGACCTTGCGATCATGTCATCAACATATACTTCTATCTCATGATGGATCATGTCATGAAATAAAGCAACCATGGCACGTTGGTGGGTTGCCCCAGCATTTTTCAGTCCAAAAGGCATGACCTTGTAGCAGAAGGTGCCCCACTGAGTAACAAATGTAGTCTTTTCCATGTCTTCAGGAGCCATCTTGATTTGATTATACCCTGAGAAACCATCCATGAAAGAGAACACCTTATGCTGAGCAATATTGTCAACAAGGACATCAATGTGAGGTAGGGGAAGTCATCTTTGGGGCTGGCCCTGTTCAGATCCCTGTAGTCAACACACATTTTGACCTTTCCGTCCTTCTTTGGTACCGGCACCACATTAGCAACCCACTGAGGGTAAGAAGTCACTGCAAGAAACTCGGCATCAAACTGCTTCATAACCTCGACTTTGATCTTCTCAGACATCTCTGGACGCATACGGCGGACCTTTTGCTTAACCGGAGGGCAGTCTTCCTTGGTAGGCAAATGATGGACCACAATATCGGTATCCAACCCAGGCATATCTTCGTAGGACCAGGCAAAGATCTCCACATAATCATGTAGCATCTGAGTCAACCGTTGCTTCACGCTGAGCTTTAGGTTGGCACCAATCTTTACCTCCTTTCTGTCTGTCTCAGTACCCAGATTTATTGTCTCCACTGGCTCTTCGTGTGGTTGAATTGCCCTCTCTTCCTGGAGTAACAGTCTTGCAAGTTCGCCAGGCACTTCGCAATCATCTTCACCTTCGTCTTCGGCTAAGTTGATCGGATTTTCGAAGTCATAATTGGTAGTAGCAGAGTCGTTACCAGTGAGATCCAGAGTGGATTGAAACCTGTATGAGTGAGTGTGTGTAAATACAGCTGTTTTGCAATATATAAAGAAAGGAAAGAAAGAAAAGGAGCATAAGATTTAAAATGCGAGAAAACGTCCAAGGTCTTTATTCATGATATATGAAATGACAATTAATATACCCTCACAAATGAAGCCACGGTGCCCCGGGTAAGACACCGGGCCATAGAGTTTTAATTGTTTATTACAAATAACAAAACATAGGAGTTTATTACTGCGTAACAAAAGTAACAGGAGTGTGATCTTTAGCAATCCAATTGGTCAATCCGCCATCAGTCGTCGGGTAGATCCAGCTATTGAATTCTGACTCTTCCACTTCATCTTCGTCCCCAACAGCATTCACTCCTGGATTAGTAATGAGCACATGAGGCCTTCTGATCTTTGCCTTGCGCATAGCCTTTTGACCTTCTGCAGTAAAACCCAGTCCGAACTTGCCAGTTTTCTGTGTAAAATCAGGGAGCCTGCCCCAGTTAGCACATTCACCTTTCTTGACCATAGCCCGGGCATCCTTCAAGGAAGCCATCTTCAAAGGAACATCCTCTTCGACCACTGTTTCCGCTGTTGCCAAAGTTGGAGGTACCTCCTCGAAATGCTGAAAGGGGGTTTCAATAAACTCCCCTTCCATCTCAATATACCTGAAGGAATTCAAATGGCTCACCATATACTCCTCCTCTCCCTGCATAGTGACAATCTTCCCTCTGACAGGGTACTTGAGCTTCTGGTGCAGGGTAGAGGTCACTGCCCCAGCTTTGTGGATCCAAGGTCGACCTAGTAGACAAGAATACGATGGACGGATATCCATCACATAGAAAGTAGAGTCAAATACTTGAGAACCCACCCGGATAGGAATGTCTACCTCTCCATGAACCATCCTCTTAGAACCGTCAAAGGCTCTGACGATGATGTTGCTAGGTTTCAGCTTCAGGCCCTCACAATCCAAACGGTCTAAGGCCTTCTTGGGTAGCACATTTAGGGAAGAACTAGTGTCCACCAACACGTGCGCCAGAGTAGTGCCCCTGCATTCGATAGAGACATGCAGGGCGTCATTGTGGTCCTTTCCCTTAGCCGTAAGGTCAGCATCTGAGAAACCCAAACCGTTGTCCGCTGTCAGATTTGCTACGCAATCAGTGAACTGGACTGCAGATGTCTCCTGTGGCACATGGGCCGTCTTGAGAAATGAAATCAAGGCCTTAGCATGGGCCTCTGAGCACAGGAGCAAGGAGAGCATGGAGATTTTGGAGGGCGTATGCCCCAGCTGCTCGACAACATTAAAGTCACTCTTCTTGATTATCTTTAGAATTTCCTCCATCTCTTGTTGGGAGGCCTCGGCAGTCACAGATTTTGGCGCCTCCATCCGGGCAGGCTCATCTTCAATCCTTTTGCCCCGAGCATTAGATGACTTGGCGGCAGGGGAAACAACTTGATCAGAACTGGGAATAGGTACACTTGCAGGTGTTATAGTGAGGGGTCTTCGAATAGCGGGTGGCGCAATGTCAGGCGAGAAGAGCCTGCCACTGCGGGTTACTTTTGCTGGACCAGTGATATTGCTGATGCTGGTGCCAGTGTTGAACTCTTGCTTGATTCCATGTACATACACGTCTGCCCCATAGTGCCAGGGGACAGCTTTATCAGATTCGTAGGGGAGAGGCCCCGGAACAGTAATAACAACAGGTGCGACAGTCATGATTTGAACCGGCTTCCTTGGGAGAGCCTTGAACGGATTATTAAAGATTGTAACAACAGAAACTTCTTCTACCGGAACCAACTGAACAGCAGTCTTCTTGAACAGAATCTCTTTGCTGTCCATTAGGCTTTGGATGCCCAACTTTAGCAAAGGACAACCAGAAAGGAAAACAACACAGAAAAGGCAACCCTCACTACAACCCGGAAATAAACCGGCCAGCAGTAGGTTCCTCTTGACAGTCATTAAGGGAGTAGCTACATCATTCACAGAAACAGCGTATACATCTTTATCAACGGCATTTACTCCATGCTGGGGCATAGGAGCAGTCACTACATTCGGCCTCTCAGGCGCTTCAAACTGTATCTCTTTTGCGTCAATAAGGTCTTGCACCTTATTCCTTAAGGCCCAACAATCATCAGTGGAATGCCCCGGGCTATCAGAATGGTAAGCACAGCGGGCATTTGGATTGTATTTCGGAGAGGCGGTGTTTACAACCTTCGGGGCCTCTCTGACAGTCACTAGGTTGGTGGATAGCAACTGCGGCAAGATTTGCAATAAAGTCATGCTCAAACGGGTAAACTCTCTCCTGGGTCTTTCAGCCCTTTGAGGATTGGTTTGCCGAGGAGCGGCAGCAGGCTTAGCAATCATCACCGCGTTGACAGATTGGCGGCGCTCAGGTTTCTCTTGTCTTCTAGACCCGTATACGGCACTGGCCTCCTTCTTAAAGGGCTTCTTTTTAGAACTTGCAGATGCACCCTTCTGAATTTTGCCGGACTTCATCCCAACCTCTATCCTCTCTCCAGTCAGAATAAGATCAGTAAACCCCGCAGATGAGTTACCGATAAGATGATTGAAAAATGGCCCAGATAGGGTCCCCAAGAACATGTCTACCAACTCCCGGTTAGTTAACGGAGGCTGCACCCTGCCAGCCAGATCCCTCCACTTCTGTGCGTACTCTTTAAAACCTTCACTTGACCCTAGCGACATACCCTGGAGTTGGGTACGCGTAGGAGCAAGGTCGGCATTATATTGATACTGCTTGTAAAAAGCAGTAGCCAACTCCTCCCAGTTACGAACCTTGGTCCCATCCAGCTGATAGAACCATTCGAGATGAGTCCCTGAAAGACTCTCCTGGAAGAAGTGGATCCACAAATTCTTGTCCACTGAGTACGGCTGAATCTTCCGCACATAAGATCTGAGATGTAGCTTGGGACAAGACGCCCCATCATACTTGGTAAAAGATGGTGCTTTGAACTTATGAGGAATGATCACACCAGTAGATAAGCCCAAATCTCCAAAATCCAGCCCAGGCACTTGTTGGATCTCCATAGCATTCAGTCTGTCTTCCAACTGCTTATACCGGTCTTCAGCAGGAGGATACTGTTCCTCATCGAAATCAGTCTCGTTGTCAGAGACTACCGGACTAGGACCTTTTCCCCCTTGGGGACTGCTCTTTCCTATAGAAGAACCAGCCTCTTCATTCTGCAGAGTGTTGCCAAACCTTCGGCCCGAGTTGAAAAGAACAGTTCTCTTCTTCTTCTTCTTCTCCTTCTTCAGGAGCAAAGCCTTCAGCTCTTCTTGGTCCTGAGCCAAACCCATGATCAGTTCCTGAAATTGCGCGTTCTGCGCCTGAAGAGCCTTGATGGACATCTCGGTGGATGATGAGTCAGGATTCATGATGCTGAAATAAACAGCAAAGAACAGTAAGCAACCTGAAAAGAAGAAAACATGTTATGCACATGATGAATGATATGTGTTTATGCAATGCATTCAAGGGTTCGAAAGTTCAAATTTTGTTGTAGACAAAAAGGAACACACGTTATCATTAAGGAAATAATTGTTCAGTACATCAAAGCCTCATGGGCACAATAATACAAAAGCAAATCAATCCCAAAAGACACTACGCATCCTCTTTGGAGCTATGTAGGTGTTGAGATTCCTCTCCTCATGCAATAGGCGGGTGAGCTCCAGGACCTTCTTTTCACTAGCATGTAGACTGGTCTCAAGAGAATTCTGTTCTTCCTTAAGCTGGATCCAGCTCTTCTGCATCTCTTCCCAGGACGTAGGCATGTCAGGATGCTGAATGGTGTGGGACACCTCTCCTTCCGAGACTGGCTCTTTGATTACTGGGAGCATATGAGGATAAGGCATTACTAACTTCTGGGAGCGGGCTCATACCCCCTTGAGATAAGGTTCCAATGGGATGGAATTCCTGTGCCCCAATGTCTTGCTGTCTATCCTACTGGGCATCCTCCAAGCTCTGATAAATCTCTGGCGAAGTCCATGTGCATCGTTGTCGAAGTCAAAAACTATGTCAGGAATTAACATGTCATGAGGGCCATCCCTTCGAGCATAACCAAACTGTCTCCAAGCCAGGCACGGGTTGTAAGTAATACCTCCTCTGATTCCAAGTAAAGGAACATTAGGGTACTCCCTGCAACGATCAATGATAGTGACATCCTCTCTAGACCGAGGGCACCAATGTATATCTGCATGTGTAAGAGTCATCAACCGTTGTGACCATCTCAAACCCCGCTCGTTCTTCAAAACTGATTGTGGAAGGTGAGAAATAAACCACCTTCCCAGGAGGGGAGTGCAACACATAAGGACACCTCTTTTTCTCATGGTCTGAGTGTAACATGAGTGAAGGATGTCCCCCAGCAACGTAGGTATAGGATTCCTGGACATGAAGATCTGGACAGCACTGATATCTATAAGCTGATCTGGGTTAGGGAACAACACCAAACCATAGACAAGGAGGGCCACAACTTCTTCAAAAGCTTGTAAGTCAAGGGAGTTCCAACATTCATGTGCCTTTTCAAACAGAAACCTGGCTAAGAACCCTTTGATACCACTTCTAACTTCCCAATGTCCCTTGAGGTCAGATGATTGTAGGTGTAAGGCTTTAGCAATCTCTTCAAGCTTGGGTTCCTTTTCCGTACCGTTGTAGGGTAGTTGATCAAGGATAGGGATCTTCAGAAGCCGGGAGAACTCCTCCAATGTAGGTACCAGCTGATAATCCAGGAAAGTGAAACAGTGATGCAGAGGGTCAAAGAACTGGAACAGGACCTTTATCATATCTTCCTCAATGTTGGTATTGACCAAGCTGATGAGTCTTCCATGTCTTTCACTGAATGAAGAGCTTTCGGGAATCCTGGATACAAGCTCCTTAAGCTGAGGAGGGATCCTTACAAGGCTGATTTGAATTGTCTTTCTGCGAACAGTTTCCATGTCCTACAAAACAAAAACAAAGATGAAGATTCGAACCCCTGAAATGGTTAGCCAATGCATATGATGCTGGATGATGTTATGATGCTATGATTAAACACACCACAGATATTTACAAAGGCAAACATGTAAGGCACACAAGTCACACAAGACAAGCCCTTAGAGTTTAGGCCAGCATGGGGTCTGGGTATTACCCTCTTGAAGTTGGTGGGCTCAACCTGTCCTATTAGAAGTAACCGGGTTCTAAGGGTCCCAATATCACGGGATTGCTTTCATTGTTCATCGTTTCGATTTATCCACTGAACTGGCGACCGAAATATTCCAGGAAAGCAACCGTCAATTGAGTGTAGTATCGAGTATCAACCAACCTCGGACTGCACCAAAGTCAGTTATCTCACTACCCTAAAGAGGCCAAGATAGTTCAATTAAGGTTCCTAAGGTCTATTGATGCTTCATGACAACACGCGGAGGCCCCGTACTCTCCTTGACTGGACTCAAGGGTTACCGGTACACACCAAAGTGCCACATCAACGTAGCAGACTGCTTCAACCATGTCGGTATACTCCGCACAGTTCCCTCACAGTCTTGTTGCTACTTTCTAAGAAGGTATCCCCAGATCCGGGTTAGGATCTATAGAACTCCCAAGACAGTCCCACAATAATAAAGCAAGCAAGTCAATACAATTGAAAACACAGTTATGAACTATCCTAAGGTACACCTCACTTTAAGTCAATTTTCCCCAGCAGAGTCGCCAGTTCTGTGATCGGTGGATCTGGAACTGACTGTTTAACGCTGGTTCGCGAAATGTCGCGGAAGCAAGAGTCGCCACCGTCTTTTATTTTCTCCAAAGGGAAAGGACAAAAGCACAGAAAAATTCCTTATAGAGATTGCTCTCGGTTCGGGAGGTAGATTATAGAAAGGGAAGGTGTTAGCACCCTTTCTATCCATGGTTATCCATGGGCTCTTAGATACTTGCTCATTTGTGTTTTCAAAAATGGTTTGTTTGCTTTTCAACTGTGGGTTTAAAAAGTTTCTTTGAAAATTCCAGTTCGACTCTTGTATCAGTCCTCAAGAGTGTTTGAAAAATTGCTTTCGAAAGCTTTTTGAAAAGGTGTCGGTGTGAAAAGTATTTTGGATTTGTTTTTGAAATTAGAGCAAGTACCTAGAGTCGTCTACCTACCCTAAGGAATTCGTCTGTGTAGATGTCCTTTAAAGTAGTGCCATCCCACCATTGAGAAGTAGGTAGCACTACCGATGGAGGTATTCGGGTCAATTCGAAGGTTCGGGACATGGTGATCACCAGAGCAATAGGAAGACACCTTAGAAGCTACCCTCATGCCAGGTTCCCGGATCATGAGGACTTACTAAGACGTCCTCTACTCGACGATCACCTTTCGAGGGGCAAGGCAACAGTGAGGCGTACCCTAGGGGTGGTGTGTGATTTGTGTGTCATGTTCATTTATTTTTGTCTTGTCATGTATGGGTGATCTACGCGTTGCTTTTATTTTTTACATTCATTCTTTCATGCAATAGTTAACAGTTTAAAAGATGCGAGAATTAAAATTCCTACGCTATTACAAAGGCGCGGGTCCACATCGCCAAATTTAATCCAGGACCCGATTTGAGATAAAATAAAGTGCGAAAAATATAAATATCAAATTTACATGGCTTTGGGAGAATTACATGAAAAAGGAAATAAAATAAAAATGCGAGAATAAGTAAAATCGGGAATGCGAGGGCGTTGGACCCTTTTTAATGAAATTAAATTACGATTAACAAATTAATTAAATTAAGTTAAATAAGAAAAGGAATTATTTTTGAGTTTTTTGTATTTATTGATTTTAATGAGAGAATTAAATGAAATTAAAAAGTTAATTAACCCTAATTCTAACTATTTTTATTTATTAAGAAATATGTTAAAGTTGAATCTAAAATTAACCTAATTAATTAATTCAATTTTATTTACAAAAATAAATAATTAATTATTAGTGATGATAAAATAAAAGGAAAAAAGATAAAAGTAATTAAAACCCTAGTTCTATATTTTTTAAGTTTATAAAAAAACATTAAGATTTAAACCTAAAATTAAGACTAAATTAATTAATAAGATTTATTTACAAAAAGAATATTAAATCAAATATATTTTATTTTGTCTTTTCTGACTTTTCTTATATTTTTTATGTTTTATGGAAATATTAATTTGAAGAATTAAATTAAAATTACAAAACAAATAAAAATAGAAAAAAAAGTGGAAGAGAGCAAACCAAAGGGGGTGTTGTCCCCAAACTGGAGGTTTTATCCCAGCAATTAGGCCCAATGTTTCAAGGCTTTGTTTGACTTTTCTGGGCGCGTGTATATGCATTGACTGGTGCCCATGGTGCTCTTCAAATCTTGACCTTTGGATTGCATTCAGTGGCCATGTGGCACGTTTGGATTATGGGTGTATAGTGAACCCCTGGAGTATGCGCTGCATAGGAATATGGAAAAGAAAATAATATTGAAGGGATAGGGGGACCTGGGAATCGAACCCAGGTCCCAGAGCTTACCAAATGCCTTGTCCACCAACGGAGCTGTTAACGCGCGTTGTATATAGAATAACAAATAAGTAATATAAGAGAAAATTGGTTAGTGACATAGAAACAAAAAAAAACGCGCGCTAATTTTGAACTGCCCAATCACCGTCTTCCACGCATCGTCTTCTTCATTGTTCTGAAACAAAAAAAAACATTTAAATAATGGGGGTTTTAAACCCCCACAAACTTAAAACATGAAAATAGCGAATAGGATTTGGCGCATGATAAATTGGGCGCGACTAGTGCATTGGATTCGTATGAAGCTTCTGGTTCGAACGGTACAAGTCTAGTTGCCTGATTTTTCTTTAAACGTAAAGCCCCAATTTTGCAGTTTGGAAACCCTAGCGAGCTTCAATGGTGATTTCGCGTATAGGCAAGAAAAACTCAATTAAACAATATGGTTAGCTTCAGAATGATAAGACTAGTACAAAACAAGCATTAGAACTCAAAATTATGGCATGAATGATGAAATACGATTATGCAAAAAATATGAAACAGTCTGACTTCTAGTTACCAATTCTTGATGCTATGGACGTGGAAAAGTATTCAGTCAGGTTCAATGATGTCTTGGCAAGCTAATGGGATCAATATTCTCCTTTGAATCGTCCTCCAAGGCAGTTTTCAGTTTTTGATTTTTTTGACAAAAATGCCAACTTGGTTCTTGAGATGGGGCGCAGCTTAGAGGTCTCTTGCACTAGGGTTTGCTTCTGACTTATATGAGGGATGGATTAGGTTAAAGATTTGGATCCAAAACCCTTTGCATTGATGTATGGAATATTTGATTTTCATGCATATTTTTTTCAAATCTTTTCATGTGATTTTGGTTCCAATCATGGCCAATCTTTCCAATTTTAGTATGCACGAAATCTTGAGTATCCTATGAATGATTACACTGCATAAAAAGATTCAAATGCATTGGTTTAATATTTTTCCATATTTTATTTAATTTAAATGAATTAATTGTAATTAAAAATTCAAATAAATAAATAAAAATGATGAAATAAATCCCCTTTGGGCCAAATGGTCGTGCATAGTCTTTGGATGATGAATCTTGGAAGAAAATGTGGCCCATTAGCACTTTTAAGGCATTTGAAGCAAAGTTGACTTTTCAAAATGCCCAAAAATTTCCCAACTTCCACAAGGCATATCTTGCTAAATTTTTAAGCTTTGATCATGTTCTTGGACATTTTTGAAAGGTCTTGAAGTCCTCTAACCAATGCTTTTGGTCCCATGTCATTTTGATTTAC
The DNA here is from genome assembly GCA_948472305.1 of Vicia faba. Taxonomy (NCBI): domain Eukaryota; kingdom Viridiplantae; phylum Streptophyta; class Magnoliopsida; order Fabales; family Fabaceae; genus Vicia; species Vicia faba. The sequence continues at coordinate 1,109,867,382 of OX451740.1, forward strand.
CAATCTCAAGTTATGGTCTTTGACTTAAAGTCTCTTTTTGTTGACTTTTGAAAATGACCTATAATGTTGAAATTGATAACTTTTTGTGAGAGCATTTCTTGGACTTGAAGTGTGAAGAGGAGTTGTAGGAAATGTCTTTCTCTTCAAAATGAGCTTTGGATGGAATTTTTCTGATAAACCATGTGGAAGTTATGCCTTGGTCAAGTTACAGTTGACTTTTTCAACTGTCCAAATATGGAAACTTTTGCATCTTGAGACTTTTTGAGCCATACCTTGAGAATCATGATCAAGAATTGATCAAATTATGTTTGTGGCTTCAAAATAAGATGTTGACCAAAAATTTGAACTTTTGACTGTCAAATGACCATTTTGCACCTGCAGTTGACTGTCGGGCAATTAGGGTTTTTGACTGTGCAATTTTGTGTTGTAAGTCTTGAAACTTGGTATGAGAATGCTTGACCATATTTATAGGCATGTGGGACTTGTTTGGACCCTTGAAAACTTCATTTTCTTTGTCTGAACCAAAACCCTAATTTTGACTGTTAGGAGGCCCTTGAACTGTGCAACCCTTGGGGAGATTTTGAAGCTTTGACTTGGCAAATCTTGAAGAATATGGGAGGGCAAATTTTGGGGTACAACAGTGTGTTTTGATGCAAATGACTTGTTTCATAAGTAAGGAAAAGGATGTGAGGCTTGAGAGGGTCAGAATCACACTAGTACAAGTTATGGCTATGTTACTTGATTTTGAAGAAAAGTGAAAACATGGTTTAAAGGTAAAGTACAAGAATGGGCTGACTTGTTAGAAGCTTGAGACAAATTTCTTTTGGGTTATAAGTCGTGTATGATCAGAATAGAACAAGTTCAAAGCTCAAGAACATATTTTTTGCATAAAGCTACTTTTCCAAAATGGTAATGTGCACTTTCTTCCCAAAATAGAAATAAGCATGGGCAATGCATTGGATGCTTGAGTTGAAGCCTCTAACAGCTGTGCAAGACATTAATTATGGAGTGCCAAACAAGTTTGAGGCCTGCAAAGCAAAGATTGTACATCCTAAACATGGATTTGAATTCTTGCTCATCATGAAATTGACCTATAATTCAAGAATGAAATGCCAACTTCATGCCTTCGATTCTCCTTGCTCAAACATGATCTCAAGGAGTTCTTTGACATTTTAGAAAGCTTGTAATGTGCTATACAAACCCTCTTTGAATCACTTTTGAAAATTCCCCTTGGAACTATTTGAAAAATTGCCATGAAGTTAGGTCAAAATCCTGCCTAAACTAGGGCAAAATTTTCACTAAGTGTTTAGTTTCATGAACATGTATTCACAAAATCATAACTTGAAATCCATGCATTTCTAGGAGAATTTGTGTAAATAAATGTTTTAGATATTATTTAGATCTACAACTTTCATGTTGAAAGTTTCCTTTGAATCATCTTGCATCATGGTGAAAAAAATGGCTCAAAGTTGTGAAAAAACATGAAGTTTTCAACACTTAGAAAAATTTCTAAGTTTGGAAACTTTGACTTTTCAAAATGAAATATTGACTTTTTGATTTCTTGATGAACAAGTTTCATATTTTGACATATTTTGATGAATTGTGATCTTTAACACTTGATTTTGACCAAAAAGTCAAAGTTTGACTTTTCAGTGTATAGTTGACTTTTAATTAGTTGACTGAAAATCAACTACCAATCAATTAATCTTGAGGGATGTTTTGATTCATGCCATTAGGTAAAAATTATGCAATTGAACTCTTAAGATCATGTCTCAAACCAATTAACCATTCGCTAGGTCAAAAATCAGAAATTGCCCTTTCTCAGTCAAAACCCTAATTTTGACCATTTTGCCATTTTGATGATCTGATCAAATTTCTTGAGGAATTATGGTCCAAAATTGATCAAATGACATATATGAGTTCAAAATTTGATATGGATCAAATATTATGAAGTTTGACTGTAAATTGACCACAGTTGACTTTTTCCCCAATACAGCTGATTTTTAAGTCAATTGATCAATTAACTAGGCAAAAATGTGATCCAAGACTTGAAACTTGACATGAGAAATATTGAGGGTCCATAGTGATACATGGAAGTCAAATGAGGCATTAAAAGTTCAATTACCCTTGTTCAATCTCAAACCCTAATTTCAGTTATCAGTGCTTAAGGAGGTGTCTTGAGCTGGTCAATCCTTGTACAATCTTGAACCAAAGGAGATCTTGTGAGAAAATATTTGATAAATGAGAGGGAAAATTTTGGGGTACAACAGCTTCCCCTGTTCAATCTTCTTAAACCTGAAGAGTTAGATTTGCGGATCCGCCATTCGTGACTTGAAGGTGGAAGATGATTGGACACTAGAGTGCCCAGAAATTTGCACTCGAAGATGAAATGGGAATGGGCCTATAGATTCCATTTGGAGGAATGATTGATATTTTCCGGAGATGGGCTTGTAGGTTCCATCCAAGGGTGACTGTTGACAGAGAATGGACTAAGTCTAAACTTGATTTCAACTGGAAAAGAATCAGAACAAATCTTTGGAGCAATTTATCTGAAACAGTAAAAGTGCCTACTAAGAAAGAATTAGAATAAATCATTGAGAGATTTATCTGAACCAAAAGAAAACATTCACGGTAAAGAATTAAAATAAACCATTGAGAGGTTTAAGCTGAACCGGCAGCGATCTGGAGAAGAATTCGAATAAATCATTGGGAGATTTATCTGAACCAGAGGAAATATCTGCGGGAAAGCATCAGAATAAACCGTTGAGAGGTTTAAACTGAACTGGAAGGGATCTGGAGAAGAATCGGAATAAATCATTGAGAGATTTATCTGATCCAGAGGAAACATCTGCGAGAAAGAATCAGAATAAACCGTTGAGAGATTTAAGCTGAACCAGCAGGGATCTAGAGAAGAATCATAATAAATCATTGGGAGATTTATCTGAACCAGAGGAAACATCTGCAGGAAAGAATCAGAATAAACCGTTGAGAGATTTAAGCTGAACCGACAGAGATCTAGAGAAGAATCAGATTAAATTGTTGAGATATTTATCTAAACCAGAGGAAACATCTGCGGGAAAGAATCAGAATAAACCGTTGAGAGATTTAAGCTGAACCGATAGGGATCTGGAGAAGAATCAGAAAAAATCATTGAGATATTTGTCTGAACCAGAAATTTTTCTTTTGGAAAGTATCAGGATAAATCGTTGAGAGATTTAAACTGAACCAAAAGAGGTCTTGAATATTCTTTAACTAGAGAGAATCAGAGTAAATCTTTGAGAGGTTTATCTGAACCAGAGAAAGCATCTGCTACATAGATGGTTGACCAATCCTTTCTTGGGAATTGATCTGTATTTGAATTGTTGAAAATTTGATGATAATTTTCTGTTGATTGATCTTTCCTGAAAAGATGAAAAGTTAGTTGTATGCAATGTCATGATGTATGAAATGCATGGTATAATGATGTTCTCAAAATAAATGAGATTGTGTCGTATGTATCTGTGTCATCAATGCTATGACGTATAGATGTAATTTATGGACACATTAATTGTTATGTCGCATTATTACTGGAGTCAGGGAAAATAAATCCCTGAGGATTGCTGAGAATGAGGAGTGCAAGTCTTCATGTTTTGAAGTGTTGATGAATTTCCATTTATTAGAGAAATAAACTATTTTGTGTAAGGGAAACGTCGTGTATTGCTTGTAGACCTCGTGAAATCCTATTGAGGAATCTTGAGAAACTGGGCGACTTTCACTGGGGAATCTTAGGAGCAGTAACTGGAAGTTTTGTTCTGTCTGGGATGTGAGAGAGCTTCATATCATTAAGCTGTATACTGAGATACGTTAGCGATCCTGTAGTGGGATGTCCCGTTTTTCGCTCTTGCTGGAAAAGTATTTGTGGGGGACTTGATGGAATAGTCTAAAGATATTATCCTATTTCTTAAAGCCATTAGTGATTGTCTTTCTATTTTTTGTTCCTCTTTTTTTGTTCATTTGTAAACAGTAGTCATGTTCAAATGCATATGTTCAAAAATAATCATTGGACGTTTTCGCAAACAAAACACGGAAAAAGAAAAACAGATCGTTTTGCACTTTCAAAGGGATATCTTTGTATTAACTTGAATAAGTATTTTTGTACAATGAGATGAGCAATCTAGTAAGATAATATCGTCGTAAAAATGAAAATTGATACAAAGAAAAGATATCTATGTGAAATGATACCATGGGGTTCCCATTCTGCTATAGCCTTCGTGTCTCTAAGCGTCTTGTCCACTTGTTGCCTTGTCCAAAGTTGATTGGATTGATTATACCCGTTTGAGCTTGTCAGTCGATGCTAAAGGTTGTTTGTAAGGTGATCCAATGGGACATAGTCATACGCTTTAATTCCCTAACTTTTGCCTAGACCGCCCTTTCAGGTTTTCAGTCCACCGGGATACCCTTTTTTCCCAAGCCGCCTTTTCAGGTTTTCAGCTTTCCGGGTGTACAGATTTTTTGTATTTTATCCCTAATTTTTGCCCAAACCTTTTTTGTTTGCCGGGATGCCCTAATTTTTGCCTAGGTCAGTCGACCTAGCGGGTCTTTATTCATGTGTAGTATCTTTTGACTATGTCCGTGTTTACAGGGTGTGGAAGGTCGTCGCCATCCATAGTGGTTAGGATCATTGCTCCACCATAGAACATGCTTTTGATTATAAATGGTCCTTCGTACGTAGGAGTCCATTTCCCCTGGGATCACCTTGTGGCAATATCATACGCTTGATTACCAAATCACCAGCCTGATATACCTGACATCTGACCTTCTTATTAAAAGCTTTGATCATATGTTTCTGGTACATCTGGCCATGACAGATAGCCATCAGCCTCTTCTCATCAATCAAATTCAACTGGCCAAGTCGAGTTTGAATCCATTCATCTTCATTCAGCCTTGCATCCTTTATGATTCTCAGAGAAGGTATTTGGACTTCAATTGGTAGAACAGCTTCCATGTCGTATACCAAGGTGAAGGGAGTTTCCCCTGTTGATGTGCGCACTATGGTACGGTAACCATGGAAAGCGAATGGTAACATCTCATGCCAGTCCTTGTAGGTCACTGTCATTTTTTGTATGATCTTCTTGATGTTCTTATTTGCAGCTTCGACAGCACCATTCATCTTCGGTTGGTAAGGGGAAGAGTTATGATGTTGGATTTTGAAATGCACACACAGTACGGTGATAATAGTATTGTTGAAATTCGTACCATTGTCCCTGATGATTCTCTCTGGGATACCGTACCGATAGATGAGATTCTGTTTGATGAATCGGGCCACAACATTCTTGGTAACGGAAGCGAAACAAGCTGCCTTAACCCACTTTGTGAAGTAGTCAATGGCCACCAAGATGAAGCGGTGTCCATTAGAAGTTGTAGGTTTGACTTCTCCAATCATATCGAAGCCCCCACATCGCGAATGGCCAAGGAGCAGTCAGGAAATTTAAAGGAACTGGAGGCACATGTACTTTGTCAGCATAGATCTAACATTTGTGACAAGTTCGTGCATGTTGATGGCAATCTGCTTCCATGGTGGACCAGTAGTACCCTTCCCGTAGGATCTTTTTAGCCATCGTGTGCCCACTAGAGCGGGTGCCAAAAGTTCCTTTATGTAGATAAGCCATGACCTTGTCTGCCTCAACCTTGTCTATGCAACAAAGCAAAACAAAGTCGTGGTTGCGCTTGTAGAGAATGCCATTACGGAGGAAGAATTTAGCAGAGAATCTCCTTATGAACTTCTTATCATTGACTGAAGCTCCCTCCGGATATTCTTGGGCCTCAAGAAACCTCTTAACTTCATGGAACCAAGACTCGTCCACTACTTCTTCAGTATCGATCTCGTGACAGTAATTTGGTTCATCCATCCGCTCAATGGTGATCTGGGGAGCCTCGTTACATGGATGACATAGTGGCTAGTGTGTCCTCTAGTTCATTTTCCTCTCGTGGAAAATGCTCAAAGGTAATTTCCTCGAAATGTGGGATTAATGTCTACACATGTTCTTTATAGGGGATGAGATTAGGGTGCTTTATGTCACATTCTCCTTTGATCTGACTGATGACTAAGGTTGAATCTCCAAATACACTTAAGGATTTGATTCCCAAATCTATGGCAGCTTTGAGATCAAAAATACATGCTTCGTATTCTGCCATATTATTAGTATAGTTAAAACAAAGTCTTACAGTGAAGGGAGTATGACATCCTTCAGGGGATATGATTATAGCACCTATTCCATTACCGAGTGCGTTGGAGGCTCCGTCAAAAACCAAGGTCAATCGAGATCCTTGTTCGGGTCCGTCATATGGTCTGAATTCTTCACAATTGTTTACCATCATGATGTCTTCATCTGGGAACTCGAATTTCATGGAATTATAGTCATCCACAGCCTGATGAGCAAGGTGATCGGCTAGCACACTGCCCTTTATTGCTTTTTGGGTAGTGTATTGAATGTCGTATTCAGTCGGAATCATCTGCCATCTTGATATTCTCCCAGAGAGGGCAGGCTTCTCGAATATGTATTTAATTGGGTCCATCTTGGATATCAATAAGGTAGTATGGGTCAACATATACTGTCTTAGCCGGCGAGCAGCCCATGCCAGAGCGTAACAAGTTTTCTTGAGCAGTGAATATCTTGTTTCACAGTCGGTAAACTTTTTTCCCAGGTAGTAAATAGCATGCTCTTTTTGGCCAGACTCGTCATGCTGCCCCAGCACACACCCCATTGAATTTTCCAAAATAGTTATATACATGATCAAAGGTCTTCCCTCGACTGGAGGCATCAAAATAAGAGGCTCTTGTAGGTACTCCTTAATCTTGTCGAAGGCAGCTTGGCATTCATCATTCCATTTGACTACTTGATCTTTCTTCAGGAATTTGAATATTGGTTCACAAGTAGCGGTTAGGCGAGAAATTATTCTGGAGATGTAGTTTAGCCGTCCTAAGAATCCTCTGACTTCATTCTCGATGCGAGGAGCGGGCATTTCTTGTATTGCTTTCACCTTGGCAGGGTCCACTTTGATACCTTTACCGCTAACGTAAAGCCTAGGAGTTTACCAGACCTCACCCAAAATGTGCATTTATTCGGGTTTAACCTTAGCTTGTATTTCTTTAGTCTTTCAAATAGTTTCTGCAAATGGTCAAGATGTTCCTCTTTAGTTTGAGATCTGGCTATCATGTCATCCACATAGACCTCTGTTGTACCCCAAAATTTGCCCTCTCATTTTTATTCAAAACAATGAACCTCAAACTAGGGTTTCCATTTACATCAAGATGGGTGAACTCCAAAGGTATAAAATCTTCTCCATATTCTTAATATGGTCTCAAGATAATCCATATCAATATTCATGCCTTGTACAATAAGTTTGCTTAGTCAAGTGCTCAAATGCCTGAAAATCAACTATACTAGGTCAAAAGTCAAATGTGGCCCACATGCAGTCAAACTTCAAGATTTTAGGTCAACATCAACATTTTGAAGAGATATCCATCATTTGATCAAGGGTTGATCATGATTCCACAAGAAAGGCTCCTAATTCATCAAAACTCAAAAGTTGCTAAATTAGGGTTTCTTAGGAAAAAGTCAACCAAACTTAGACCAAGCATAACTTTCTCATACTTTATCATAAATTTCCCATCCAAGGCTCATTTTGAAGAGAATCTAATTCCCTACAACTCATCTTCATCCCTCGAGTTAAAGAAATGCACTCATGAAAAGATATGAATTCAGACATTATAAGTCATTTTAAAAAGTTAACAAAAACACCTTTTGGGTCAAAGCTCCTTAGATGAACATGGAAGATCCACTTGAGATGAAACAAAATAGGTTGCTTAGGGGACATCCTAAGATTTCTAAAAAGTCCAAGAACACCCTCTTAGGGTCAAAATTGAGAGAGATATGCATTGTCAAAGTTGGCCATTTTTGGAGATTTGTTAAAAGTCAACAATGCCCAAAATTGATTTTTTTTTTGGCAAATGGGCCTAACTTTTTATGCTTACACCTCAGTTCCAACATGACCCACGACCTTTGAGTCCTCTTAAATTATTTTATTTTTTATATTTTATTAAATAGAATGCAAAATTAAATAAGGTGAATAAAAATAATAATGTAGGATTTGATTTCAAATCTTTTTCTCATTAAAATAAAGAGCAAGATGTGCTAGCATGGCAAGGAAAATTCGTGGAGGGAGCAAGAATAGATTTGATCCAAAAATAGACAAATTGTATATTTGAAAGGAGAATATTTTATCATCAAAGCATGAGATTTCTTCCATTTATGTTGACCTAATATGCTACCATACATAAACACAATGATCCCAGACCTAAAGGAGAACGAGAGGCTGCCTCAAAAGAAAAGAGCAAGTTTCCAAAAAGATAAAAAAAGTGGTGTAAACAAAAACACACGTTTCAGCCACTTTCAATTAGAAGTAAGCACTTTATCATCCTCCTGGGATTTCCAGGAAGACGAACCAACCTTCACCCACGCCTGAAACACCCTGAAGTGGCCAAACTGAATCTCAATTTTCTTGGTAAGACTTGGATCTCAAACTCTCATAATAAGCCATATCAATTTTGTTTGAGGTTATATTTGTGTTACTAATGATCTTTGCCAAATTTTTGACGTATTACATAGGGCAATAGGGCTTGGCTTTACACTTTTCCATGTTTGACCGTCGTTAGGGTTTCAAACGAAAACTCAATGATGCGCGAGGAATTAGCATTTTTAGAGGCCATATTCGAACTCATGGGACCTTTTTAAGATAGATAGCATTGTTTGTTTTTCCATTTCTTTGAATTTCCAAGCGACCTCACCGGAGAAGACGGTGGAAACCACCGTCTCCGGTAGTTAGACTGGCCGATCGTCAGTCAACGGGATGGCGTGGCGAAAAGGCAGCATCTCATTGGTTCTTTTCAAATAAGTCTTTATCTCTCTTTGTCCGATTGGCCAATTTGAATAACAGGGGCCCCACTTGTTGGCGCGCGTTTGACAACTAAGCAGTTGTCCTTATTTCCCATTATATTTTATTATTATTATTGTATATATGACTGATTAACCAACGCAGATGGCAAGGGAAGAAGGCATGTGAGAGGGAGGACCTGGGTTTGATCCCATGTCCAGACCTTTTGCATTTTCTGAAATTACAATTCCAGATCCAGTGCACATCATTTTCTGAGGACCACCACGCGCCCTCTGATCTCGTCCTTTGGATTCATCTCCATCACAGATCCAGCGCTCAGCATACGCAGGTCCACCATGAACCCTCAGAAGATGGCCGCAACAGATCAGGCGCCAGACCCTGGGCTACCAGCTTTTGGGCCTAGTGCAGATTGGGCAACACACCCCCTGGATTGCTTACAACGTCAGGCCCATCTCCTCAAATTATCTATTCTTTTTATTTATTTTTTCTTTTAATTTATTATTTTAATTACTTTCACAATAAAAATCATTTTTTTAATTAAATCAGAAAATTACAAAAAATATTAGGCTTAGTTAATTTTTTTTCATAAAATATTTATTTGCATTTAATTAATTAGTTTAATTAGGTTAACTTAAACATATTTTTTGTAATTAAAATTTAATAGAAACTAGGATTAATTTGCAAATTGTAACTATTTTTCAATAAAAAAAATACAAACGAAAACATTTTTAATTAATTAGATTTCTTAGGTTCTAATTTGTTCCCATTTTAACTTTCGTGCGCGTATTTACTTTCACTATTTTTATTAATTATTGTAATAGTTCCAAGTTTGTAATAGTTAATTAGGCTTACTATTTTGCATTTATCATTTTTCCCCGGTTTTTGATTATGTAATCCCCTCCCCAAAGCCTTGTAATAGCTAGGGTTTTAATTTCTTGTTTTTAATTTCCGCAACTATTAAACTGCTAGATGTATGGACAATAGGCTTGCATGCAAAAGATAAATCAAATTAATACAGTAGAAAACCCTAATTGGGCAAAGATAATTAACTGGAAAAACACACTTGCACATGCTCACTCCTAGGGTTTGCCCCACTTGGTTGCCTCAGAAATAATGGTCGTGTCCCTCGAACATAGGGATACCTTAGCAATGACCCGCGATTCAAAATCGTCATAAAGATCATAGCCCCTATTTGTCCCTCGAGTTGCCTATGAATTAATCTTATAATGACAGTCCCTTCGAAATGCTAAGGTATCTTTACTTGTTGCCTTCAGAGACCGGTTCATCCCTTCAAACGTCCCTTTATAAATCTAACGGCGAAGCTACCTACTCCTTAATAGTAGGATAGCACTGTCTAAAGGAAACTAAACGAACAGACTTTTTTTCGAGTAGGTAGAAATCTTAAGTACTTTCTCAAAATAAAAATTTTTCACACAAACACTTTTCAAAAACAGTTTTCTAAACAACTTCGTCACACTTTTGAGGACCGATACAAGGGTTATCACGAAGTAAACAAAACTTTTCAAAACAAGCACACACAAGCAATTTAAAAAATGAGCAAGTACCTAAGAGCCCGTGGAAAACCACGGATAGAAAGGGTGCTAACACCTTCCTTTTCTATAATCTACCCCCCGTACTCAGAAATATCTCGAAAAAAGGTTTTTTCTGTTCTTTTTCCTTTTCCTTTATTGGATGAAATAAAAGTCGGTGACGACTCTTGCTTACCACGACATTTGCAAACACAAAATGCAAACTAGTATAAACAGTCGGTTCTGCCACCGTATCATAGAATTGGCGACTCTGCTGGGGAGTTATAAAAGTGGGGTTTACCTTAGGATCTAGGCCATTTTAATTGCTTTCTTGTTTGTTTTGCCCGCTTTATCTTTAATGGTTTTGCTTGGGTATTATTGAAGATCCTACACCCGGATCTGGGGACACTTTTTAGGTAAACAACAATAGATCATGGAGACTGTACGGTGTAAACCGATATGGTTTAAGCGATGGATGTGTTGGTGTGACACTTTGGTTGGTACCGGTATCCTTCGTGTGGAAACGAGGAGAATACGAGGCCGCCGCATGGTGTCGTGAAGCACTAACGGACCTTAGAACCTTAGTTGAACAAACTTAGCCATTAGAAAGTAGTGAGATAGCCGGCCTCGGTATAAAGTTGAGGATTGGTTGATACTCGATGCTTCACTCATTGAGGTCAGACTTTCGGGATATTTCGGCCACAAGAAAAGATTGCCTGAGCTGAAACAGTGCCCGATAAAGGATGATGAATGATATTGAGAAACTTTAGAACCCGATTACTTTTCTAAGACAGGTTTAAAACCAACTAAACTTCAAGATGGTACTTACCTTTAACCTCATGAAGGCCTTTGAACCTAAGGTCTATTGTGTGCTTTGCTTGTGTGTGTTGTACCTTGTTTGAACATAACATCATGCATCATAACATAGCATCCATTCTCATTGCACTAACCATTTCAAGGACCAAGGGAATTTATCTTTGTTCTGTTTTGCAGATTATGGATCCCGCTCGTAGAAACACTATCTGAATTAGCTTTGTGAGAATACCTCCCCAACTCAAGGAGCTAGTATCAAGGGTTCCTGAAACTTCTGCATTCACTAAGAGACATGGTCGACTTCTCAACCTGGTTACTTTAAGCTTTGATGATAAGATGATGGGTGTACTCTTTCAGTTCTTTAATCCCAAGCACCACTGCTTCACCTTTCCAGACTATCAGTTGGTGTCTACCATGGAAGAGTTCTCTCAGTTATTGAATACACCCATTCTTGAATAGTTGCCTTTCACAGGTTTAGAAGATGTTCCTAAGCCAGAAGCCATCGCCTCAGCCTTGCATCTGAAATGGGCCAACGTGGTATCTAATTGGGAAACAAGAAGTGGAGTAAAGGGTTTTCTAGCCAAGTTCTTAATAGATAAAGCCCAGCTGTTTTGGGATGATTTGGACTTTCATGCTTTTGAGGAGGTCTTGGCCCTTCTAATCTATGGGTCAGTACTGTTCCCTAATCCAGACTTGTTCATAGATGTGAATGCTACTAAGATCTTGCTCTCTCGCAACCCCGTTCCTACCTTGCTCGGAGATATCTTGCACGCTCTCCATACTCGTACCATTAAGAGAAGAGGGGTTCGTATGTGTTGCATGTCATTGCTGTCGATGTGGTTTATTTCTCACCTCCCTAAGTCCATACTAAAGAATGAAGAAGGTTTGGGTTGGTCGCAAAGGATAATGTCACTTGCTCACACGGATATTCTCTGGTATTCCCGAGTTATGGGAGATATTACTATTATTGACCGCTGTGGGGAGTTCCCTAATGTCCCACTACTTGGAATTAGGGGAGGCATAACTTACAATCCTTGTTTGCTCTGCAACAATTTGGTTACGCTCGAAGGGATGGTCCTCATGAGTTATATATCCAGGGCATTGTATTTAACTATGAGGATGATGTTAAAGGGTATCGCCAGAGGTTCATACGAGCTTGGGGCATGGTAAACAGATCTGACGCCAAGGCTTTGGGGCCGAAGGCTTCCATTCTTATGGAACCTTATCTCCAATGGGTACGAGCTCGCGCCCAGAAACTTATGATGCCCTACATAGTCGTCTTACCAGTGATTGTGGAACCCATTACTGAAGGGGATATTCCTTACACGGTTCTCCATCCTGATATGCCCACTGATCTTGAAGAACTACAGAGGTCTTGGATTCAGTTGAAGAAAGAGCGGGATACTTATAGGGACGAGTTCTATTCCCAGGAGAAGAAGGTTTTAGAGCTCACAAAGCAACTTCATGAGGAAAGAAGACTTAATGTCTATCTCGGCACGAAGAGGAAGCATCCATGGAAAATTTGATTTTTTTTTAGTTTTTAGAATTTTAAATTGTAACGCCTAAAAGTCAATTGTACTTTGAATTCTATTAATAAAATCTTTATTTCATTTTGGTTCGCAAATTTAAATTTCCCAAAGACCTTGAAATAATTGCATACACATCCCATCCATATCATTGCATAAACAGGTACCATTACAGGTTTCTCATCTTCTTCGCTGTTTATTTCAGCAAAAATGTCTTCTGAACAAAGCATCAAAGATCTTCAGGCACAAAACGCCCAATTTCAACAGATGTTCATAACTCTGGCAAAATGGAAGGAGGATCTGAAAACCCTCATCCTGAAGGAGAAGAAGAAAAAGAAGAAGGTCTCTGGTATTCTGAATATGGGAAGAAGGTTCAGGGGTGCGTTAAAGCAACCAGTCGATTTGACCTCCTCATCCAAGGAAGGAGAGAACCAAGAAAGAGAGACAAGGGAGAAGGATCATAGTCCTGAAGTTTCTGACAATGATATGGACTATAATCATGAGCAGTATCCTCCCACTAAGGATAGATACAAGAAGTTGGAAGACCGTTTGAGTGCTATGGAAGTTCAGCGGATACCCGAGTTGGATTTTGAAGAGCTAGGATTGGTGTCGGGAGTGGTCATCCCGCAGAAATTTAAGGCTCCAGTTTTTGCAAAGTATGATGAGGTGTCTTGCCCAAAGCTCCATCTTCGTTCTTATGTAAGGAAGATCCAGCCCCACACCGCTGATAGAAACTTGTGGGTGCACTTCTTTCAATACAGTCTGTCAAGGACTCAGCTTGAATGGTTCTACCAACTGGAGAGAACCAATGTCCTAAACTGGGAGGACTTGGCCGCTGCTTTTTATAAGCAGTATCAATACAACACCGACCTTGCCCTCACTCGTACTCAACTCCAGAGTATGTCCATGGGTGCAGGTGAAGGCTTTAAGGACTATGCGTAGAAGTGGAGAGACATGGCTGGAAGAGTCCAACCCCCTTTATTTGACAGGGAGTATGTTGACATGTTTCTTGGGACGCTGTCTGGTCCCTTCTTTAATCATTTGATTGGTAGCTCATCAGTTGGTTTCACCGAGCTGATATTAATAGGAGAAAGGGTAGAAGCTGGGATCCGGAGCAGTAAAATATAGAAAGACACCTCTTTAAGTTCGGTAAAGAAGACCTTCACTAGTAAGAAGGAATCCAGTGCTATCTATAGCCCAAGAGGTCAAAGTAGAGTTGAACACCGTCCAACAGTAAATGTTGTAATGATACCTAGGCCTGCGGCTGCTCCACAACGCAACAATCAACAAAGGGTAGAAAGACCACAAAGGCAGTTTACCCGGATTAACATGACATTGACAGAGGTTCTACCCCATCTACTGAGATCCAACTTGGAAACCTTGAAAGAGGCTCCCAAGAATCCAAATACCACATCTCCTCGGTACAATCCAAACGCTTGGTGTGCCTACCATTCTGAGAGTCCTGGCTACGATATAAATGATTACTGGGCTCTGAGATATAAGGTACAAGATCTGATTGAGGCCAGAGAGATTGATTTAGATGCTCCGGAGAAGCCCAATGTCATAATTGCTCCCATGTCTAAGCATAATCGTGGAGTTAATGTTGTTGATATCGATCTATTTGTAACCTCAGTTGACGAAGTTTCTACTCCTCTTATGACCGTTAAGAAGAATTTGTCGTTGGCCGGTTTATTTGCGGGTTATAGTGAAGGTTGCCACGGGTGTTCATCTTTTCCATCTGGTTGCCATTTGCTGAAAACAGGTGTCCAATGCCTGATGGACAGCAGAGAAATTTTGTTCGAGAAAACTTTGATTCCAACTATTCCATGTGAAGATATTGCCATTATAACCATTTTCGCCAATCCTTCCAAAGTCTCCTTGAGAAGACCTGTTAGGATTACATCTTCTCCAAGAGTCGCTCTGTTAATAATCACCCTTCATGGTCTTGTCCCATACGCCTCGGACAAAGTTGTCCCTTAGCATTATGGCGCTGATGTCTACTACCATGGTGTTAAACAAGACCTGAAGAATGAAGAGGCTGATCCCGATGTTAGTAACATTGTCGGGACCAGTAAGATTACTAGAAATGGAAGGTTTTCTCTCCCGAGATTTCCCCAAAGACTGTCAATAAGCCTGTTGTTATTTCACCCGCTATTCCTACCGGTACTTTAACTACTACTCTTGTTCTTACTCTAATTGTCGCTCCTGCCGTCAAGTCATCTGGGACCCGAGGCAAAGAAGCTATAGGTGAGCCTGCCCGGACGGAGGCACCTGGAAAGATTGTCGTAGAAGCCTCTAAGCAAGAGATAGAGGAAATATTAAAAATAATTAAAAAGAGCGACTACAATATGGTCGAGCAGCTGGGGCAGACCCCCTCAAAGATATCCATGTTGTCTCTGTTATTGTGTTCTGAGGCCCATGCGAAGTCTTTGATCGCATTCCTCAATATTGTGCATGTTCCGCAAGAGACCTCGGTTGATCAATTTAAAGATTGTGTAGCCAGCTTGACTGCTGACAATGGGCTGGGTTTTTCAGATGCCGACTTGACACCGAAAGGGAGGAAGCATAATGATGCTCTACATTTCTCGATCGAATGCAAAGGAATCACTATGGCTCATGTGCTGGTGGATACTGGGTCTTCGTTGAATGTTCTGCCTAAGAAGGATCTCGATCGGTTGGACTGTGAAGGCTTGACCTTAAAGCCTAGTAATATTATGGTAAGGGCTTTTGACGGGTCGAAGAGAATGGTGCATGGGGAGGTGGACATCCCTGTCAAGGTGGGCTCTCAAACCTTTGATTCCACCTTCTATTTGATGGACATCAGGGCGTCATATTATTGTTTGTTGGATCGCCCTTGGATCCATGAAGCTGGGGATGTTACTTCTACATTGCACCAAATGCTGAAGTATCCGGTAAAGGGGAAGAATGTCACTGTGTGTGGCGAAGAGGAGTATATGGTGAGCCACCTGAACTCCTTCAAGTATGTGGAGATGGATGGGTAATTCATAGAGACTCCTTGTCAGAACTTTGAAGAGGTTCCCCAGATTTTGGCGTCGACTGAAACTACCACCAGCAACAAACCCCCTCTGAAAGTGGCTTCTCTCAAAGACGCCAGTGCAGTGGTTGAAGAAGGTGGGTATACCAACTGGGGACAACTCCCTGATTTTACTCACAAAACTAACAAGTTTGGTTTGGGATTTACTTCAGGAGCTCAAAGGGTTGTTTGGTGCGCTCGAGCTTGAGGACCTCCCCTACGCATCAGCAATCGGGGAATTAATGACATTGAAGACAGTGAGGAAGACTCTGGCATTGACAGCTGGATATACCTGACTACCAACGGTGGACCGAGTAACTGGACGGTTAGGGATTTTATACCAGTTTCTTTTATTCCGCAGTTATTGTCTTACTTGTATTTCTAAAGTTTGTAATAAACAATTTGAACTCTACAGCCTTGTGTCTTTCCCGAGGCACATTGGTTTTGTTTGAGAAGGCTAGTATGTGTCATTTCATATATCATCAATAAAACATTGGATGTTCTTTGCATACAAATTTTGCGCTCTCTGTTTTTCTTTTCTACCTCTATTTTTATAACTATGCTCTTACACACACTCACGTATCAAACTCCATATCCATATCCACTCTGGATCCCATTGATAACAATTCTTCTATTTCCAGTTATGATTTTGAAACTCCAATCAACTAAGCCGATGGCGAAGGCAAGGAGGATTGTAGGGTACCTAGAGAGCTTGCTAGACTGTTACAGCAGGAAGAGAGGGCTTTTCAGCCTCATGAAGAGCCAGTTGAGATGATAAACTTGGGCACGGAAGAGGATAGAAAGGAAGTCAAGATCAGCACAAATCTGGAGGCTAAGGTCAAACAGCGGTTGATACAGATGTTGCACGACTATGTTGAGATCTTCTCCCGGTCATATGAAGACATGCTTGGTTTAGACACTGATATCGTGGTACACCGCCTGCCGACTAAAGAAGATTGTCCTTCGGTTAAACAGAAGGTTCATCGTATACGCCCTGAAATGTCAGAGAAGATTAAGGTAGAGGTCATGAAGCAGTTTGACGCAGGGTTCTTAGCTGTCACCTCCTATCCGCAGTGGGTTGCTAATGTCATTTCGGTACCAAAGAAGGATGGTAAGGTACGAATGTGCATGGATTACAGAGACTTGAACAGGGAGAGCCCCAAAGACAACTTCCCGCTTCCCCACATTGATGTTCTGGTTAACAACACCGCGCAGCACAAAATCTTCTCCTTCATGGATGGTTTTCTGGCTACAACCAGATCAAGATGGCTCCTGAAGACATGGAGAAGACAACCTTCATCACGCAGTGGGGCACCTTCTGTTACAAGGTAATGCCTTTTGGGGTGAAGAATGTTGGGCAAACTTATCAGCGAGCCATGGTCGCTTTGTTCCATGATATGATTCACCACGAGATAGAGGTTTATGTTGATGACATGATTTCCAGGTCTCAAACCGAGGAAGAGCACCTTGATCATCTACAAAAGTTGTTCGACAGGTTGAGGACATTTAGGTTGAATCTGAATCCGAACAAGTGCACCTTCAGGGTAAGGTCTAGCAAGCTTCTGGGTTTCATCGTCAGTGACAAAGGTATTCAGGTAGACCCTGCAAAGGTAAAGGCCATACAAGAGATGTCGGCTCCCCGCACAGAGAAAGAAGTTAGAGGTTTCTTAGGATGCTTGAACTATATTGCCAGGTTCATTTCACATCTGACTGCTACTTGTGATCCCATCTTCAAGCTTCTGAAGAAAGATCAAGTGGTAAAGTGGAATGAAGAATGCCATACTGCCTTCGAAAGGATCAAAGAATATCTTCAAGAACCGCCAATTCTGATGCCTCCGGTTGAAGGGAGACCTTTGATACTATACTTAATAATGCTAGACAATTCAATGGGGTGTGTGCTGGGGCAGCATGACGAGTCTGGTCGAAAAGAGCACACAATATACTACCTTAGTAAAAAGTTTACCGACTGTGAGATAAGATACTCATTGCTCGAGAAAACTTGCTGCACTTTGGCATGGCCTGCTCGCCGACTAGGGCAGTATATGCTGACCCACACTACTTTGTTGATATCTAAGATGGATCCAATTAAATACATCTTCGAGAAGCCCGCACTCTCCGGAAGAATAGCGAGATGGCAGATGATCTTAACTGAATATGATATACAATATACAACCCAGAAAGCAATCAAGGGAAGTATATTGGCTAATCATTTGGCTCATCGGGCCGTGGATGACTACTAGTCCATGAATTTTGAGTTCCCAGACGAGAACATTATGCTAGTGACTGATTACGAAGAACCTGGACAAGATAAAGGACCTGAGGAAGGATCCCGATGGACTATGGTTTTTGACGGAGCTTCAAACGCACCAGGTAATGGCATCGGCATTGTAATCATATCACCTGAGGGTTGTCATACTCCTTTCACTGCCCGACTATGTTTCAACTGCACCAACAATATGGAGGAGTATGAAGCTTGCATCATGGGTCTCAAAGCTGCTATTGACCTCAGGATCAAGTTCTTAACTGTCTTCAGGGATTCAGCCTTAGTGATAAGTCAGATCAAAGGCGAATGGGATACGAAGCATCCGAATCTCATCCCATAAAAAGAGCATGTGCTGACATTGCTCCCACACTTTGAGGAGGTAACCTTTGAACACTTCCCACGAGAGGAGAATCAGTTAGCGGACGTGCTAGCTACCATGTCTTCTATGTTCAAAGTTAGGTGGGACAACGAAGCTCCCCGAATCACCATTGAAAGTTTGGATGATCCAGCGCACTATTGCGAGATTGATACCGAAGAGGTGGAAGACAAACCCTGGTTTCATGAAGTGAAGAAGTACCTCGAGACTCAAGAGTATTCCGAAGGGGCATCTGTCAATGATAAGAAGTTTCTGAGAAGGTTCGCTGCGAAATTCTTCCTCAGTAATGGAATCCTCTACAAGCGCAATCGTGACTCTACCTTACTGCGGTGTGTAGATAAGAGCGAAGCAGATAGGATTATGATAGATCTACATGAAGGTACCTTCGGAACCCATTCAAGTTGACATACCATGGCTAAGAAGATCCTACGGGCAGGATACTACTGGTCCACTATAGAAGAAAATTGTTATCAGCATTCCCGAACCTGTCATAAGTGCCAAAGTTATGTTGATAAGGTGCATGTGCCTCCGGTTCCTTTGAATGTGTTGACAGCTCTATGGCCCTTTGCAATGTGGGGTATTGACATGATCAAAGAAATCAGGCCTACTGCTTCCAACGGACATTGCTTCATCCTAGTGGCCATTGATTACTTCACGAAATGGTTTGAGGCAGCCTCCTTTGCTACTGTGACCAAGAACGTTGTGGCGCGATTCATCAGGCATAACCTGATTTGTCAGTATGGTGTGCTAGAGAGAATTATCACTGACAATGGAACAAATCTCAACAACACGATGATCACCGAGCTCTGTAAACAATTCAAGATACAACATCATAACCCTTCTACCTACAGGCCGAAGATGAATGGCGTTGTCGAAGAGGCTAACAAGAACATTAAGAAGATTATACAGAACATGACGGTGACATACAAAGACTGGCATGAGATGTTACCATTTTCTCTTCATGGGTACCGTACCTCAGCACGGATGTCAATAGGGGCAACACCCTACTCTCTGGTATATGGCATGGAGGCAGTCCTACCCATCAAGGTCCAGATTCCTTCTTTGAGGATTATGAAAGATGCGGGTTCGAATGAAGACGAATGGATCCAGACCCGACTTGATCAATTGAATCTGATCGACGAGAAGAGACTTACTGCTATTTGTCATGGTCAGACGTATCAAAAGCGAATGATCAAGGCTTTTAACAAAAAAGTCAGACGTCAAGAATATCAAGTCGGAGATCTGGTAATTAAGTGCATCATATTGCTGCACGGTGATCCCAGGGGCAAATGGACTCCCACCTACGAAGGGCCGTTTGTGATTAAAAACATTTTTTCGGGTGGAGCCATGATTCTAACCACCATGGACGATGACGAACTTCCTCACCCTGTCAATGCAGACATAGTGAAAAGATACTACACATGATAAAAGACCCGCTAGGTTGACTGGCCCAGGAAAAAATAAGGGCTTCCCGGCGAACCAAAAGGGTTCGGGCAAAATTAAGGGATGAAAATGAAAAATTTGTACTTCCGGCAAGTCGAAAACCTGAAAAGGCGGCATGGGCAAAAAGGGGTATCCCGGTGGACTGAAAACCAGAAAGGGAAGTCCAGGCAAAAGTTAGGGATATAAATCATATCACTATGTCCCATTGGATCACCTTGCGATTATACCTCAGTATCAATCATTAAGCTCGAACGGCTACAATCAATCTAATCAGCTTCGGACGAGCAGCAAAGTGATGAGACGCTCGAAGACATAGGGGCAATAGCAGAATTGGAACCCAATTGGATTGTTGCACATAGATGTCTTCTTTTTGTTGTACACAATATTGTATAGCTTCCTTTTCACGGCGACGTTCTCTTACTAGAGCGTCAGCTTCCTTGTACAAAAAACGCCTGTTATAGGCCAACTTCAAGAAATTAATACAAGTCATTTCCTGAAAGGTAAAGGTCATTCATATGCAATGCATGATATGGATCAAGCAATGATGTTCTCAACATGAATGAGATTTGTAAGATATGATGCGTATATGCATGCTATGGAAATGTGATGTTTATGAATGTATCTTTGTCGTTTAGGAAAGTAAATCCTTGACGGGTGCCGGGAAGTCACATCCTGGGCTGATGTAGAGCTTCTGTTTCCACTGGGGATGATAGTTGCAAGAATACCAGTAGGAGAAGATGACTTCGTTGGGGAATAAACTTGGCGAATGGATTACTCTGCAGGGAGAAAAAGTACTCTAGCTATCTTGCTGGGAAGCAATACTCTGTGGGGAGAGAGATACTTTGTTGAAATGTTGATGGTAACTTTGCTGGGGATACCGTTGTTGCGTTGGAAGTGTTAATAGACTTCGATGGGGGTAAGAAGACTTCGCCGAGAACGATCTTTCCGTGGCTTTTGGCTGAGGATAACCCAGTTATATCCTGGTAAGGAAATAACTCTTTGAATAAAGCCGGGGGACGCGTTCGTGCTCTGCGAGGATAAGTTTCCAGAATCTACTGGGGATAAGCTTTCTGCTTGGGGGAGATGGATTCCAACTTTTCCTGGGGAAACCTTGATTGGACTCTCCTGGGGGAAATTTTGAGATGTATCGGAGAAGTGACTCCATTGAATGTTTGGTATACCGCCGGGGAACAACCTTTAGACTAAGACTGCCGGGGATGCTTGTTAAGAATAACCGTATACTGCTGTATGGGGAATGTCGAGATCTGCTGGAGGATACCAAACTTCCTTAAGGCTGATAATATCTTTGCTTGGGGAGAGCGCACTGACTTGTTGGCTTACTCTCTGGGGATTTAAGATATCTGGTTATGTTCTTTAGCTGAACCTACCTTGGTACCTTGGAGGACAGAACAATTAGATTGCTTAGACAACTCTTTATTGCCCCTGCTTCTAATGTTACCTGTAATTAATCCTTAGTTTCGTATGCAAATATTTATGAGTTAGCAAATTATTGTCAATGCATATATCACAAATTGAACGTTGGACGTTCTTCGCAAAACGAAACAGAAAAGGAAAAACAATTGGCAATTTTAACTGAAAAGTATATTTGTATTGATTTTGAATTTGCCTGTAAATAGGCGTTTATGTACAAGAGGATGACGTCCTAGTAAGAGAACGCCGCCGAACAAAAGAGTTTATACAAATTTGTACAAGAGAAAATGAAACAGCTGTGTGAAATGAATGATACACTGGGTTTCAACTCTGCTATTGCCTTTATATCTCTGAGCGTCTCATCACTTGATGACCTTAGTTGAAGATGAAGCTGACTGATCGATGCCGTCTGAACTTGATGTAGATACCGGATTCTGGATGCAAAGTGATCCAATGAGACATAGTATTACGCTTTATCCCTAACTTTTGCCTGGACCGCCCTTTCGGGTTTTCAGTCCACCGGGATACCCATTTTTGCCCAAGCCGCCTTTTCAAGTTTTCGACTTGCCGGGTGTACAGATTTTTTTCATTTCATCCCTTCATTTTGCCCGAACCCTTTTGGTTCGCCGGTAAGCCCTAATTTTTGCCTAGGTATGTCAACCTAGTGGGTCTTTTTTCATGCGTAGTATCTTTTTACTATGTCTGCATTAGCGGGGTGAGGAAGGTCGTCACCATCCCTGTTGGTTAGAATCATGGCTCCTCCTGAGAACACATGTTTAACCACAAATGGCCCTTCATACGTAGGGGTCCATTTGCCCCTTGGATCACTCTGAGGAAGGATGATTCGCTTGATTACTAGATCCCCAACTTGATATTCTTGCGGTCTGACCTTTTTGTTAAATGCCCTGATCATTCGTTTTTGGTACGTCTGACCATGACAGATAGCAGCGAGTCTCTTTTTGTCGATAAGGTTTAACTGATCAAGTCGTGTCTGGATCCAATCATCTTCGTTCAGATTTGCATCCTTCATTATCCGGAGAGAGGGTATTTGCACTTCGATCGGTAAGACTACTTCCATACCGTAGACCAAGGAGAAAGGAGTTGCCCCGGTTGACGTTCTGGCTGAGGTACGGTACCCATGTAGAGCGAACGGTAACATCTCGTGCCAATCCTTATAGGTCACTGTCATCTTCTGCACGATTTTCTTAATGTTCTTATTTGCTGCTTCTACAGCCCCATTCATCTTCGGTCGGTAAGGAGAAGAGTTGTGGTGCTGTATCTTAAACTGCTCACAGAGCTCAGTGATCATCTTGTTATTAAGATTGGTACTGTTGTCTGTAATAATTCTTTCAGGGACGCCGTATCGACAGATCAGGTTGTGCCGAATGAACCGTGCCACAACAGTCTTGGTTACTGTAGCGTAGGATGATGCTTCGACCCACTTTGTGAAGTAATCAATCGCCACCAGGATGAAGCGATGCCCATTAGACGCTGTAGGTTTAATCTCACCGATCATATCTATGCCCCACATTGCAAACGGCCAAGGCGCAGTCAGAACATTCAGAGGAACTGGAGGAACATGCACCTTGTCTGCATATATCTGGCATTTGTGGCATGTCCGAGAATGTTGGTAGCAGTCAGCTTCCATGGTGGACCAGAAATACCCTGCCCGAAGGATTTTCTTTGCCATAGTGTGTCCACTGGAATGTGTTCCGAAGGTCCCTTCATGTAGCTCTTCCATGATCCTTTCTGCTTCTGTCTTGTCCACACAACGCAGTAAGGTCGAATCATGGTTTCGCTTATACAGGATGTCGTTGCTAAGGAAGAACTTTGCTGCGAATCTTCTCAGAAACTTTTTATCATTGACAGATGCACCTTCAGGGTATTCCTGAGCTTCCAAATATCTCTTCACTTCATGGTACCAAGGCTTCTCAGTCACCGATTCAGTCTCGAGATCGCAACAGTATGCCGGTTCGTCCAGTTTCCAGATAATGATCCGGGGAGCCTCATTATCCCATTTGACTTTGAACATAGAAGACATCGTAGCTAACGCGTCCGCCAGCTGATTCTCCTCTCTTGGGAAATGTTCAAAGGTTATCTCTGTGAAGTGGGGGATCAATGTCAACACACATTCTCTGTAAGGAATAAGATTCGGATGTTTCGTATCCCACTCTCCTTTGATCTGATTGATCACAAGAGAGAAATCTCCGAAGACACTCAGGAACTTGATCCTTAAGTCGATCGCAGCTTGAAGACCCATGATGCATGCCTCATACTCCGCCATGTTGTTAGTGCAGTTGAAACATAGCCGGGCAGTGAGTGGAGTATGAGTGCCTTGAGGGGATATGATCACAACGCCGATACCGTTACCCAAAGCGTTGGAGGCTCCATCAAAGTGCATAGACCATCGGGATCCTTCCTCGGGTCCTTCATCCAGTCCAGGTACTTCACAATCAGTCACAATCATGATGCTCTCGTCTGGAAACTCGAAGTTCATTGACTGATAGTCGTCTACTGCCTGGTGTGCCAAGTGGTCTGCCAATACACTCCCTTTGATGGCTTTCTGAGTCATGTACTGGATGTCGTATTCCGTCAAGATTATTTGCCATCTTGCTATTCTCCCAGACAGAGCAGGCTTTTCAAATATGTACTTTATTGGATCCATCTTTGAGATCAACAAGGTAGTGTGAGTCAGCATATACTGTCTCAGCCGGCGAGCAGCCCATACCAAAGCGCAGCAAGTTTTCTCAAGCAGTGAGTATCGGGTCTCACAGTCGGTAAACTTTTTGCTAAGGTAATAAATGGCATGCTCTTTTCGGCCAGACTCGTCATGCTGCCCCAGCACACACCCCATTGAGTTGTCAAGTACTGTCAGGTATAATATCAGAGGTCTCCCCTCAACCGGTGGCATAAGGATGGGTGGTTCTTGGAGATATTCCTTGATTCTGTCAAAAGCGGCCTGACATTCATCATTCCAACGTACTACCTGATCTTTCTTCAGCAGCTTGAAGATTGGTTCACAGGTAGCAGTTAGGTGCGAGATGAATCGAGCAATGTAATTCAGGCGTCCTAAAAATCCTCTGACCTCTTTCTCCGTCTTAGGAACTGGCATCTCTTGAATAGCTTTGACCTTGGCAGGGTCCACTTGAATACCCTTGTCACTTACAACGAAGCCTAGCAACTTTCCAGATCTAACCTCGAAGGTGCACTTGTTCGGGTTAAACCTCAGCTTGTACAATTTCAACCGGTCAAATAGTTTCTGCAGATGATCTAGGTGCTCTTCCTCAGTCTGGGACCTTGCGATCATGTCATCAACATATACTTCTATCTCATGATGGATCATGTCATGAAATAAAGCAACCATGGCACGTTGGTGGGTTGCCCCAGCATTTTTCAGTCCAAAAGGCATGACCTTGTAGCAGAAGGTGCCCCACTGAGTAACAAATGTAGTCTTTTCCATGTCTTCAGGAGCCATCTTGATTTGATTATACCCTGAGAAACCATCCATGAAAGAGAACACCTTATGCTGAGCAATATTGTCAACAAGGACATCAATGTGAGGTAGGGGAAGTCATCTTTGGGGCTGGCCCTGTTCAGATCCCTGTAGTCAACACACATTTTGACCTTTCTGTCCTTCTTTGGTACCGGCACCACATTAGCAACCCACTGAGGGTAAGAAGTCACTGCAAGAAACTCGGCATCAAACTGCTTCATAACCTCGACTTTGATCTTCTCAGACATCTCTGGACGCATACGGCGGACCTTTTGCTTAACCGGAGGGCAGTCTTCCTTGGTAGGCAAATGATGGACCACAATATCGGTATCCAACCCAGGCATATCTTCGTAGGACCAGGCAAAGATCTCCACATAATCATGTAGCATCTGAGTCAACCGTTGCTTCACGCTGAGCTTTAGGTTGGCACCAATCTTTACCTCCTTTCTGTCTGTCTCAGTACCCAGATTTATTGTCTCCACTGGCTCTTCGTGTGGTTGAATTGCCCTCTCTTCCTGGAGTAACAGTCTTGCAAGTTCGCCAGGCACTTCGCAATCATCTTCACCTTCGTCTTCGGCTAAGTTGATCGGATTTTCGAAGTCATAATTGGTAGTAGCAGAGTCGTTACCAGTGAGATCCAGAGTGGATTGAAACCTGTATGAGTGAGTGTGTGTAAATACAGCTGTTTTGCAATATATAAAGAAAGGAAAGAAAGAAAAGGAGCATAAGATTTAAAATGCGAGAAAACGTCCAAGGTCTTTATTCATGATATATGAAATGACAATTAATATACCCTCACAAATGAAGCCACGGTGCCCCGGGTAAGACACCGGGCCATAGAGTTTTAATTGTTTATTACAAATAACAAAACATAGGAGTTTATTACTGCGTAACAAAAGTAACAGGAGTGTGATCTTTAGCAATCCAATTGGTCAATCCGCCATCAGTCGTCGGGTAGATCCAGCTATTGAATTCTGACTCTTCCACTTCATCTTCGTCCCCAACAGCATTCACTCCTGGATTAGTAATGAGCACATGAGGCCTTCTGATCTTTGCCTTGCGCATAGCCTTTTGACCTTCTGCAGTAAAACCCAGTCCGAACTTGCCAGTTTTCTGTGTAAAATCAGGGAGCCTGCCCCAGTTAGCACATTCACCTTTCTTGACCATAGCCCGGGCATCCTTCAAGGAAGCCATCTTCAAAGGAACATCCTCTTCGACCACTGTTTCCGCTGTTGCCAAAGTTGGAGGTACCTCCTCGAAATGCTGAAATGGGGTTTCAATAAACTCCCCGTCCATCTCAATATACCTGAAGGAATTCAAATGGCTCACCATATACTCCTCCTCTCCCTGCATAGTGACAATCTTCCCTCTGACAGGGTACTTGAGCTTCTGGTGCAGGGTAGAGGTCACTGCCCCAGCTTTGTGGATCCAAGGTCGACCTAGTAGACAAGAATACGATGGACGGATATCCATCACATAGAAAGTAGAGTCGAATACTTGAGAACCCACCCGGATAGGAATGTCTACCTCTCCATGAACCATCCTCTTAGAACCGTCAAAGGCTCTGACGATGATGTTGCTAGGTTTCAGCTTCAGGCCCTCACAATCCAAACGGTCTAAGGCCTTCTTGGGTAGCACATTTAGGGAAGAACTAGTGTCCACCAACACGTGCGCCAGAGTAGTGCCCCTGCATTCGATAGAGACATGCAGGGCGTCATTGTGGTCCTTTCCCTTAGCCGTAAGGTCAGCATCCGAGAAACCCAAACCGTTGTCCGCTGTCAGATTTGCTACGCAATCAGTGAACTGGACTGCAGATGTCTCCTGTGGCACATGGGCCGTCTTGAGAAATGAAATCAAGGCCTTAGCATGGGCCTCTGAGCACAGGAGCAAGGAGAGCATGGAGATTTTGGAGGGCGTATGCCCCAGCTGCTCGACAACATTAAAGTCACTCTTCTTGATTATCTTTAGAATTTCCTCCATCTCTTGTTGGGAGGCCTCGGCAGTCACAGATTTTGGCGCCTCCATCCGGGCAGGCTCATCTTCAATCCTTTTGCCCCGAGCATTAGATGACTTGGCGGCAGGGGAAACAACTTGATCAGAACTGGGAATAGGTACACTTGCAGGTGTTATAGTGAGGGGTCTTCGAATAGCGGGTGGCGCAATGTCAGGCGAGAAGAGCCTGCCACTGCGGGTTACTTTTGTTGGACCAGTGATATTGCTGATGCTGGTGCCAGTGTTGAACTCTTGCTTGATTCCATGTACATACACGTCTGCCCCATAGTGCCAGGGGACAGCTTTATCAGATTCGTAGGGGAGAGGCCCCGGAACAGTAATAACAACAAGTGCGACAGTCATGATTTGAACCGGCTTCCTTGGGAGAGCCTTGAACGGATTATTAAAGATTGTAACAACAGAAACTTCTTCTACCGGAACCAACTGAACAACAGTCTTCTTGAACAGAATCTCTTTGCTGTCCATTAGGCTTTGGATGCCCAACTTTAGCAAAGGACAACCAGAAAGGAAAACAACACAGAAAAGGCAACCCTCACTACAACCCGGAAATAAACCGGCCAGCAGTAGGTTCCTCTTGACAGTCATTAAGGGAGTAGCTACATCATTCACAGAAACAGCGTATACATCTTTATCAACGGCATTTACTCCATGCTGGGGCATAGGAGCAGTCACTACATTCGGCCTCTCAGGCGCTTCAAACTGTATCTCTTTTGCGTCAATAAGGTCTTGCACCTTATTCCTTAAGGCCCAACAATCATCAGTGGAATGCCCCGGGCTATCAGAATGGTAAGCACAGCGGGCATTTGGATTGTATTTCGGAGAGGCGGTGTTTACAACCTTCGGGGCCTCTCTGACAGTCACTAGGTTGGTGGATAGCAACTGCGGCAAGATTTGCAATAAAGTCATGCTCAAACGGGTAAACTCTCTCCTGGGTCTTTCAGCCCTTTGAGGATTGGTTTGCCGAGGAGCGGCAGCAGGCTTAGCAATCATCACCGCGTTGACAGATTGGCGGCGCTCAGGTTTCTCTTGTCTTCTAGACCCGTATACGGAACTGGCCTCCTTCTTAAAGGGCTTCTTTTTAGAACTTGCAGATGCACCCTTCTGAATTTTGCCGGACTTCATCCCAACCTCTATCCTCTCTCCAGTCAGAATAAGATCAGTAAACCCCGCAGATGAGTTACCGATAAGATGATTGAAAAATGGCCCAGATAGGGTCCCCAAGAACATGTCTACCAACTCCCGGTTAGTTAACGGAGGCTGCACCCTGCCAGCCAGATCCCTCCACTTCTGTGCGTACTCTTTAAAACCTTCACTTGACCCTAGCGACATACCCTGGAGTTGGGTACGCGTAGGAGCAAGGTCGGCATTATATTGATACTGCTTGTAAAAAGCAGTAGCCAACTCCTCCCAGTTACGAACCTTGGTCCCATCCAGCTGATAGAACCATTCGAGATGAGTCCCTGAAAGACTCTCCTGGAAGAAGTGGATCCACAAATTCTTGTCCACTGAGTACGGCTGAATCTTCCGCACATAAGATCTGAGATGTAGCTTGGGACAAGACGCCCCATCATACTTGGTAAAAGATGGTGCTTTGAACTTATGAGGAATGATCACACCAGTAGATAAGCCCAAATCTCCAAAATCCAGCCCAGGCACTTGTTGGATCTCCATAGCATTCAGTCTGTCTTCCAACTGCTTATACCGGTCTTCAGCAGGAGGATACTGTTCCTCATCGAAATCAGTCTCGTTGTCAGAGACGACCGGACTAGGACCTTTTCCCCCTTGGGGACTGCTCTTTCCTATAGAAGAACCAGCCTCTTCATTCTGCAGAGTGTTGCCAAACCTTCGGCCCGAGTTGAAAAGAACAGTTCTCTTCTTCTTCTTCTTCTCCTTCTTCAGGAGCAAAGCCTTCAGCTCTTCTTGGTCCTGAGCCAAACCCATGATCAGTTCCTGAAATTGCGCGTTTTGCGCCTGAAGAGCCTTGATGGACATCTCGGTGGATGATGAGTCAGGATTCATGATGCTGAAATAAACAGCAAAGAACAGTAAGCAACCTGAAGAAAACATGATGAATGATATGTGTTTATGCAATGCATTCAAGGGTTCGAAAGTTCAAATTTTGTTGTAGACAAAAAGGAACACACGTTATCATTAAGGAAATAATTGTTCAGTACATCAAAGCCTCATGGGCACAATAATACAAAAGCAAATCAATCCCAAAAGACACTACGCATCCTCTTTGGAGCTATGTAGGTGTTGAGATTCCTCTCCTCATGCAATAGGCGGGTGAGCTCCAGGACCTTCTTTTCACTAGCATGTAGACTGGTCTCAAGAGAATTCTGTTCTTCCTTAAGCTGGATCCAGCTCTTCTGCATCTCTTCCCAGGACGTAGGCATGTCAGGATGCTGAATGGTGTGGGACACCTCTCCTTCCGAGACTGGCTCTTTGATTACTGGGAGCATATGAGGATAAGGCATTACTAACTTCTGGGAGCGGGCTCGTACCCCCTTGAGATAAGGTTCCAATGGGATGGAATTCCTGTGCCCCAATGTCTTGCTGTCTATCCTACTGGGCATCCTCCAAGCTCTGATAAATCTCTGGCGAAGTCCATGTGCATCGTTGTCGAAGTCAAAAACTATGTCAGGAATTAACATGTCATGAGGGCCATCCCTTCGAGCATAACCAAACTGTCTCCAAGCCAGGCACGGGTTGTAAGTAATACCTCCTCTGATTCCAAGTAAAGGAACATTAGGGTACTCCCTGCAACGATCAATGATAGTGACATCCTCTCTAGACCGAGGGCACCAATGTATATCTGCATGTGTAAGAGTCATCAACCGTTGTGACCATCTCAAACCCCGCTCGTTCTTCAAAACTGATTGTGGAAGGTGAGAAATAAACCACCTTCCCAGGAGGGGAGTGCAACACATAAGGACACCTCTTTTTCTCATGGTCTGAGTGTAACATGAGTGAAGGATGTCCCCCAGCAACGTAGGTATAGGATTCCTGGACATGAAGATCTGGACAGCACTGATATCTATAAGCTGATCTGGGTTAGGGAACAACACCAAACCATAGACAAGGAGGGCCACAACTTCTTCAAAAGCTTGTAAGTCAAGGGAGTTCCAACATTCATGTGCCTTTTCAAACAGAAACCTGGCTAAGAACCCTTTGATACCACTTCTAACTTCCCAATGTCCCTTGAGGTCAGATGATTGTAGGTGTAAGGCTTTAGCAATCTCTTCAAGCTTGGGTTCCTTTTCCGTACCGTTGTAGGGTAGTTGATCAAGGATAGGGATCTTCAGAAGCCGGGAGAACTCCTCCAATGTAGGTACCAGCTGATAATCCAGGAAAGTGAAACAGTGATGCAGAGGGTCAAAGAACTGGAACAGGACCTTTATCATATCTTCCTCAATGTTGGTATTGACCAAGCTGATGAGTCTTCCATGTCTTTCACTGAATGAAGAGCTTTCGGGAATCCTGGATACAAGCTCCTTAAGCTGAGGAGGGATCCTTACAAGGCTGATTTGAATTGTCTTTCTGCGAACAGTTTCCATGTCCTACAAAACAAAAACAAATATGAAGATTCGAACCCCTGAAATGGTTAGCCAATGCATATGATGCTGGATGATGTTATGATGCTATGATTAAACACACCACAGATATTTACAAAGGCAAACATGTAAGGCACACAAGTCACACAAGACAAGCCCTTAGAGTTTAGGCCAGCATGGGGTCTGGGTATTACCCTCTTGAAGTTGGTGGGCTCAACCTGTCCTATTAGAAGTAACCGGGTTCTAAGGGTCCCAATATCACGGGATTGCTTTCATTGTTCATCGTTTCGATTTATCCACTGAACTGGCGACCGAAATATTCCAGGAAAGCAACCGTCAATTGAGTGTAGTATCGAGTATCAACCAACCTCGGACTGCACCAAAGTCAGTTATCTCACTACCCTAAAGAGGCCAAGATAGTTCAATTAAGGTTCCTAAGGTCTATTGATGCTTCATGACAACACGCGGAGGCCCCGTACTCTCCTTGACTGGACTCAAGGGTTACCGGTACACACCAAAGTGCCACATCAACGTAGCAGACTGCTTCAACCATGTCGGTATACTCCGCACAGTTCCCTCACAGTCTTGTTGCTACTTTCTAAGAAGGTATCCCCAGATCCGGGTTAGGATCTATAGAACTCCCAAGACAGTCCCACAATAATAAAGCAAGCAAGTCAATACAATTGAAAACACAGTTATGAACTATCCTAAGGTACACCTCACTTTAAGTCAATTTTCCCCAGCAGAGTCGCCAGTTCTGTGATCGGTGGATCTGGAACTGACTGTTTAACGCTGGTTCGCGAAATGTCGCGGAAGCAAGAGTCGCCACCGTCTTTTATTTTCTCCAAAGGGAAAGGACAAAAGCACAGAAAAATTCCTTATAGAGATTGCTCTCGGTTCGGGAGGTAGATTATAGAAAGGGAAGGTGTTAGCACCCTTTCTATCCATGGTTATCCATGGGCTCTTAGATACTTGCTCATTTGTGTTTTCAAAAATGGTTTGTTTGCTTTTCAACTGTGGGTTTAAAAAGTTTCTTTGAAAATTCCAGTTCGACTCTTGTATCAGTCCTCAAGAGTGTTTGAAAAATTGCTTTCGAAAGCTTTTTGAAAAGGTGTCGGTGTGAAAAGTATTTTGGATTTGTTTTTGAAATTAGAGCAAGTACCTAGAGTCGTCTACCTACCCTAAGGAATTCGTCTGTGTAGATGTCCTTTAAAGTAGTGCCATCCCACCATTGAGAAGTAGGTAGCACTACCGATGGAGGTATTCGGGTCAATTCGAAGGTTCGGGACATGGTGATCACCAGAGCAATAGGAAGACACCTTAGAAGCTACCCTCATGCCAGGTTCCCGGATCATGAGGACTTACTAAGACGTCCTCTACTCGACGATCACCTTTCGAGGGGCAAGGCAACAGTGAGGCGTACCCTAGGGGTGGTGTGTGATTTGTGTGTCATGTTCATTTATTTTTGTCTTGTCATGTATGGGTGATCTACGCGTTGCTTTTATTTTTTACATTCATTCTTTCATGCAATAGTTAACAGTTTAAAAGATGCGAGAATTAAAATTCCTACGCTATTACAAAGGCGCGGGTCCACATCGCCAAATTTAATCCAGGACCCGATTTGAGATAAAATAAAGTGCAAAAAATATAAATATCAAATTTACATGGCTTTGGGAGAATTACATGAAAAAGGAAATAAAATAAAAATGCGAGAATAAGTAAAATCGGGAATGCGAGGGCGTTGGACCCTTTTTAATGAAATTAAATTACGATTAACAAATTAATTAAATTAAGTTAAATAAGAAAAGGAATTATTTTTGAGTTTTTTGTATTTATTGATTTTAATGAGAGAATTAAATGAAATTAAAAAGTTAATTAACCCTAATTCTAACTATTTTTATTTATTAAGAAATATGTTAAAGTTGAATCTAAAATTAACCTAATTAATTAATTCAATTTTATTTACAAAAATAAATAATTAATTATTAGTGATGATAAAATAAAAGGAAAAAAGATAAAAGTAATTAAAACCCTAGTTCTATATTTTTTAAGTTTATAAAAAAACATTAAGATTTAAACCTAAAATTAAGACTAAATTAATTAATAAGATTTATTTACAAAAAGAATATTAAATCAAATATATTTTATTTTGTCTTTTCTGACTTTTCTTATATTTTTTATGTTTTATGGAAATATTAATTTGAAGAATTAAATTAAAATTACAAAACAAATAAAAATAGAAAAAAAAGTGGAAGAGAGCAAACCAAAGGGGGTGTTGTCCCCAAACTGGAGGTTTTATCCCAGCAATTAGGCCCAATGTTTCAAGGCTTTGTTTGACTTTTCTGGGCGCGTGTATATGCATTGACTGGTGCCCATGGTGCTCTTCAAATCTTGACCTTTGGATTGCATTCAGTGGCCATGTGGCACGTTTGGATTATGGGTGTATAGTGAACCCCTGGAGTATGCGCTGCATAGGAATATGGAAAAGAAAATAATATTGAAGGGATAGGGGGACCTGGGAATCGAACCCAGGTCCCAGAGCTTACCAAATGCCTTGTCCACCAACGGAGCTGTTAACGCGCGTTGTATATAGAATAACAAATAAGTAATATAAGAGAAAATTGGTTAGTGACATAGAAACAAAAAAAAACGCGCGCTAATTTTGAACTGCCCAATCACCGTCTTCCACGCATCGTCTTCTTCATTGTTCTGAAACAAAAAAAAACATTTAAATAATGGGGGTTTTAAACCCCCACAAACTTAAAACATGAAAATAGCGAATAGGATTTGGCGCATGATAAATTGGGCGCGACTAGTGCATTGGATTCGTATGAAGCTTCTGGTTCGAACGGTACAAGTCTAGTTGCCTGATTTTTCTTTAAACGTAAAGCCCCAATTTTGCAGTTTGGAAACCCTAGCGAGCTTCAATGGTGATTTCGCGTATAGGCAAGAAAAACTCAATTAAACAATATGGTTAGCTTCAGAATGATAAGACTAGTACAAAACAAGCATTAGAACTCAAAATTATGGCATGAATGATGAAATACGATTATGCAAAAAATATGAAACAGTCTGACTTCTAGTTACCAATTCTTGATGCTATGGACGTGGAAAAGTATTCAGTCAGGTTCAATGATGTCTTGGCAAGCTAATGGGATCAATATTCTCCTTTGAATCGTCCTCCAAGGCAGTTTTCAGTTTTTGATTTTTTTGACAAAAATGCCAACTTGGTTCTTGAGATGGGGCGCAGCTTAGAGGTCTCTTGCACTAGGGTTTGCTTCTGACTTATATGAGGGATGGATTAGGTTAAAGATTTGGATCCAAAACCCTTTGCATTGATGTATGGAATATTTGATTTTCATGCATATTTTTTTCAAATCTTTTCATGTGATTTTGGTTCCAATCATGGCCAATCTTTCCAATTTTAGTATGCACGAAATCTTGAGTATCCTATGAATGATTACACTGCATAAAAAGATTCAAATGCATTGGTTTAATATTTTTCCATATTTTATTTAATTTAAATGAATTAATTGTAATTAAAAATTCAAATAAATAAATAAAAATGATGAAATAAATCCCCTTTGGGCCAAATGGTCGTGCATAGTCTTTGGATGATGAATCTTGGAAGAAAATGTGGCCCATTAGCACTTTTAAGGCATTTGAAGCAAAGTTGACTTTTCAAAATGCCCAAAAATTTCCCAACTTCCACAAGGCATATCTTGCTAAATTTTTAAGCTTTGATCATGTTCTTGGACATTTTTGAAAGGTCTTGAAGTCCTCTAACCAATGCTTTTGGTCCCATGTCATTTTGATTTACCAATCTCAAGTTATGGTCTTTGACTTAAAGTCTCTTTTTGTTGACTTTTGAAAATGACCTATAATGTTGAAATTGATAACTTTTTGTGAGAGCATTTCTTGGACTTGAAGTGTGAAGAGGAGTTGTAGGAAATGTCTTTCTCTTCAAAATGAGCTTTGGATGGAATTTTTCTGATAAACCATGTGGAAGTTATGCCTTGGTCAAGTTACAGTTGACTTTTTCAACTGTCCAAATATGGAAACTTTTGCATCTTGAGACTTTTTGAGCCATACCTTGAGAATCATGATCAAGAATTGATCAAATTATGTTTGTGGCTTCAAAATAAGATGTTGACCAAAAATTTGAACTTTTGACTGTCAAATGACCATTTTGCCCCTGCAGTTGACTGTCGGGCAATTAGGGTTTTTGACTGTGCAATTTTGTGTTGTAAGTCTTGAAACTTGGTATGAGAATGCTTGACCATATTTATAGGCATGTGGGACTTGTTTGGACCCTTGAAAACTTCATTTTCTTTGTCTGAACCAAAACCCTAATTTTGACTGTTAGGAGGCCCTTGAACTGTGCAACCCTTGGGGAGATTTTGAAGCTTTGACTTGGCAAATCTTGAAGAATATGGGAGGGCAAATTTTGGGGTACAACAGTGTGTTTTGATGCAAATGACTTGTTTCATAAGTAAGGAAAAGGATGTGAGGCTTGAGAGGGTCAGAATCACACTAGTACAAGTTATGGCTATGTTACTTGATTTTGAAGAAAAGTGAAAACATGGTTTAAAGGTAAAGTACAAGAATGGGCTGACTTGTTAGAAGCTTGAGACAAATTTCTTTTGGGTTATAAGTCGTGTATGATCAGAATAGAACAAGTTCAAAGCTCAAGAACATATTTTTTGCATAAAGCTACTTTTCCAAAATGGTAATGTGCACTTTCTTCCCAAAATAGAAATAAGTATGGGCAATGCATTGGATGCTTGAGTTGAAGCCTCTAACAGCTGTGCAAGACATTAATTATGGAGTGCCAAACAAGTTTGAGGCCTGCAAAGCAAAGATTGTACATCCTAAACATGGATTTGAATTCTTGCTCATCATGAAATTGACCTATAATTCAAGAATGAAATGCCAACTTCATGCCTTCGATTCTCCTTGCTCAAACATGATCTCAAAGAGTTCTTTGACATTTTAGAAAGCTTGTAATGTGCTATACAAACCCTCTTTGAATCACTTTTGAAAATTCCCCTTGGAACTATTTGAAAAATTGCCATGAAGTTAGGTCAAAATCCTGCCTAAACTAGGGCAAAATTTTCACTAAGTGTTTAGTTTCATGAACATGTATTCACAAAATCATAACTTGAAATCCATGCATTTCTAGGAGAATTTGTGTAAATAAATGTTTTAGATATTATTTAGATCTACAACTTTCATGTTGAAAGTTTCCTTTGAATCATCTTGCATCATGGTGAAAAAAATGGCTCAAAGTTGTGAAAAAACATGAAGTTTTCAACACTTAGAAAAATTTCTAAGTTTGGAAACTTTGACTTTTCAAAATGAAATATTGACTTTTTGATTTCTTGATGAACAAGTTTCATATTTTGACATATTTTGATGAATTGTGATCTTTAACACTTGATTTTGACCAAAAAGTCAAAGTTTGACTTTTCAGTGTATAGTTGACTTTTAATTAGTTGACTGAAAATCAACTACCAATCAATTAATCTTGAGGGATGTTTTGATTCATGCCATTAGGTAAAAATTATGCAATTGAACTCTTAAGATCATGTCTCAAACCAATTAACCATTCGCTAGGTCAAAAATCAGAAATTGCCCTTTCTCAGTCAAAACCCTAATTTTGACCATTTTGCCATTTTGATGATCTGATCAAATTTCTTGAGGAATTATGGTCCAAAATTGATCAAATGACATATATGAGTTCAAAATTTGATATGGATCAAATATTATGAAGTTTGACTGTAAATTGACCACAGTTGACTTTTTCCCCAATACAGCTGATTTTTAAGTCAATTGATCAATTAACTAGGCAAAAATGTGATCCAAGACTTGAAACTTGACATGAGAAATATTGAGGGTCCATAGTGATACATGGAAGTCAAATGAGGCATTAAAAGTTCAATTACCCTTGTTCAATCTCAAACCCTAATTTCAGTTATCAGTGCTTAAGGAGGTGTCTTGAGCTGGTCAATCCTTGTACAATCTTGAACCAAAGGAGATCTTGTGAGAAAATATTTGATAAATGAGAGGGAAAATTTTGGGGTACAACAGCTTCCCCTGTTCAATCTTCTTAAACCTGAAGAGTTAGATTTGCGGATCCGCCATTCGTGACTTGAAGGTGGAAGATGATTGGACACTAGAGTGCCCAGAAATTTGCACTCGAAGATGAAATGGGAATGGGCCTATAGATTCCATTTGGAGGAATGATTGATATTTTCCGGAGATGGGCTTGTAGGTTCCATCCAAGGGTGACTGTTGACAGAGAATGGACTAAGTCTAAACTTGATTTCAACTGGAAAAGAATCAGAACAAATCTTTGGAGCAATTTATCTGAAACAGTAAAAGTGCCTACTAAGAAAGAATTAGAATAAATCATTGAGAGATTTATCTGAACCAAAAGAAAACATTCACGGTAAAGAATTAAAATAAACCATTGAGAGGTTTAAGCTGAACCGGCAGCGATCTGGAGAAGAATTCGAATAAATCATTGGGAGATTTATCTGAACCAGAGGAAATATCTGCGGGAAAGCATCAGAATAAACCGTTGAGAGGTTTAAACTGAACTGGAAGGGATCTGGAGAAGAATCGGAATAAATCATTGAGAGATTTATCTGATCCAGAGGAAACATCTGCGAGAAAGAATCAGAATAAACCGTTGAGAGATTTAAGCTGAACCAGCAGGGATCTAGAGAAGAATCATAATAAATCATTGGGAGATTTATCTGAACCAGAGGAAACATCTGCAGGAAAGAATCAGAATAAACCGTTGAGAGATTTAAGCTGAACCGACAGAGATCTAGAGAAGAATCAGATTAAATTGTTGAGATATTTATCTAAACCAGAGGAAACATCTGCGGGAAAGAATCAGAATAAACCGTTGAGAGATTTAAGCTGAACCGATAGGGATCTGGAGAAGAATCAGAAAAAATCATTGAGATATTTGTCTGAACCAGAAATTTTTCTTTTGGAAAGTATCAGGATAAATCGTTGAGAGATTTAAACTGAACCAAAAGAGGTCTTGAATATTCTTTAACTAGAGAGAATCAGAGTAAATCTTTGAGAGGTTTATCTGAACCAGAGAAAGCATCTGCTACATAGATGGTTGACCAATCCTTTCTTGGGAATTGATCTGTATTTGAATTGTTGAAAATTTGATGATAATTTTCTGTTGATTGATCTTTCCTGAAAAGATGAAAAGTTAGTTGTATGCAATGTCATGATGTATGAAATGCATGGTATAATGATGTTCTCAAAATAAATGAGATTGTGTCGTATGTATCTGTGTCATCAATGCTATGACGTATAGATGTAATTTATGGACACATTAATTGTTATGTCGCATTATTACTGGAGTCAGGGAAAATAAATCCCTGAGGATTGCTGAGAATGAGGAGTGCAAGTCTTCATGTTTTGAAGTGTTGATGAATTTCCATTTATTAGAGAAATAAACTATTTTGTGTAAGGGAAACGTCGTGTATTGCTTGTAGACCTCGTGAAATCCTATTGAGGAATCTTGAGAAACTGGGCGACTTTCACTGGGGAATCTTAGGAGCAGTAACTGGAAGTTTTGTTCTGTCTGGGATGTGAGAGAGCTTCATATCATTAAGCTGTATACTGAGATACGTTAGCGATCCTGTAGTGGGATGTCCCGTTTTTCGCTCTTGCTGGAAAAGTATTTGTGGGGGACTTGATGGAATAGTCTAAAGATATTATCCTATTTCTTAAAGCCATTAGTGATTGTCTTTCTATTTTTTGTTCCTCTTTTTTTGTTCATTTGTAAACAGTAGTCATGTTCAAATGCATATGTTCAAAAATAATCATTGGACGTTTTCGCAAACAAAACACGGAAAAAGAAAAACAGATCGTTTTGCACTTTCAAAGGGATATCTTTGTATTAACTTGAATAAGTATTTTTGTACAATGAGATGAGCAATCTAGTAAGATAATATCGTCGTAAAAATGAAAATTGATACAAAGAAAAGATATCTATGTGAAATGATACCATGGGGTTCCCATTCTGCTATAGCCTTCGTGTCTCTAAGCGTCTTGTCCACTTGTTGCCTTGTCCAAAGTTGATTGGATTGATTATACCCGTTTGAGCTTGTCAGTCGATGCTAAAGGTTGTTTGTAAGGTGATCCAATGGGACATAGTCATACGCTTTAATTCCCTAACTTTTGCCTAGACCGCCCTTTCAGGTTTTCAGTCCACCGGGATACCCTTTTTTCCCAAGCCGCCTTTTCAGGTTTTCAGCTTTCCGGGTGTACAGATTTTTTGTATTTTATCCCTAATTTTTGCCCAAACCTTTTTTGTTTGCCGGGATGCCCTAATTTTTGCCTAGGTCAGTCGACCTAGCGGGTCTTTATTCATGTGTAGTATCTTTTGACTATGTCCGTGTTTACAGGGTGTGGAAGGTCGTCGCCATCCATAGTGGTTAGGATCATTGCTCCACCATAGAACATGCTTTTGATTATAAATGGTCCTTCGTACGTAGGAGTCCATTTCCCCTGGGATCACCTTGTGGCAATATCATACGCTTGATTACCAAATCACCAGCCTGATATACCTGACATCTGACCTTCTTATTAAAAGCTTTGATCATATGTTTCTGGTACATCTGGCCATGACAGATAGCCATCAGCCTCTTCTCATCAATCAAATTCAGCTGGCCAAGTCGAGTTTGAATCCATTCATCTTCATTCAGCCTTGCATCCTTTATGATTCTCAGAGAAGGTATTTGGACTTCAATTGGTAGAACAGCTTCCATGTCGTATACCAAGGTGAAGGGAGTTTCCCCTGTTGATGTGCGCACTATGGTACGGTAACCATGGAAAGCGAATGGTAACATCTCATGCCAGTCCTTGTAGGTCACTGTCATTTTTTGTATGATCTTCTTGATGTTCTTATTTGCAGCTTCGACAGCACCATTCATCTTCGGTTGGTAAGGGGAAGAGTTATGATGTTGGATTTTGAAATGCACACACAGTACGGTGATAATAGTATTGTTGAAATTCGTACCATTGTCCCTGATGATTCTCTCTGGGATACCGTACCGATAGATGAGATTCTGTTTGATGAATCGGGCCATAACATTCTTGGTAACGGAAGCGAAACAAGCTGCCTTAACCCACTTTGTGAAGTAGTCAATGGCCACCAAGATGAAGCGGTGTCCATTAGAAGTTGTAGGTTTGACTTCTCCAATCATATCGAAGCCCCCACATCGCGAATGGCCAAGGAGCAGTCAGGAAATTTAAAGGAACTGGAGGCACATGTACTTTGTCAGCATAGATCTAACATTTGTGACAAGTTCGTGCATGTTGATGGCAATCTGCTTCCATGGTGGACCAGTAGTACCCTTCCCGTAGGATCTTTTTAGCCATCGTGTGCCCACTAGAGCGGGTGCCAAAAGTTCCTTTATGTAGATAAGCCATGACCTTGTCTGCCTCAACCTTGTCTATGCAACAAAGCAAAACAAAGTCGTGGTTGCGCTTGTAGAGAATGCCATTACGGAGGAAGAATTTAGCAGAGAATCTCCTTATGAACTTCTTATCATTGACTGAAGCTCCCTCCGGATATTCTTGGGCCTCAAGAAACCTCTTAACTTCATGGAACCAAGACTCGTCCACTACTTCTTCAGTATCGATCTCGTGACAGTAATTTGGTTCATCCATCCGCTCAATGGTGATCTGGGGAGCCTCGTTACATGGATGACATAGTGGCTAGTGTGTCCTCTAGTTCATTTTCCTCTCGTGGAAAATGCTCAAAGGTAATTTCCTCGAAATGTGGGATTAATGTCTACACATGTTCTTTATAGGGGATGAGATTAGGGTGCTTTATGTCACATTCTCCTTTGATCTGACTGATGACTAAGGTTGAATCTCCAAATACACTTAAGGATTTGATTCCCAAATCTATGGCAGCTTTGAGATCAAAAATACATGCTTCGTATTCTGCCATATTATTAGTATAGTTAAAACAAAGTCTTACAGTGAAGGGAGTATGACATCCTTCAGGGGATATGATTATAGCACCTATTCCATTACCGAGTGCGTTGGAGGCTCCGTCAAAAACCAAGGTCAATCGAGATCCTTGTTCGGGTCCGTCATATGGTCTGAATTCTTCACAATTGTTTACCATCATGATGTCTTCATCTGGGAACTCGAATTTCATGGAATTATAGTCATCCACAGCCTGATGAGCAAGGTGATCGGCTAGCACACTGCCTTTTATTGCTTTTTGGGTAGTGTATTGAATGTCGTATTCAGTCGGAATCATCTGCCATCTTGATATTCTCCCAGAGAGGGCAGGCTTCTCGAATATGTATTTAATTGGGTCCATCTTGGATATCAATAAGGTAGTATGGGTCAACATATACTGTCTTAGCCGGCGAGCAGCCCATGCCAGAGCGCAACAAGTTTTCTTGAGCAGTGAATATCTTGTTTCACAGTCGGTAAACTTTTTTCCCAGGTAGTAAATAGCATGCTCTTTTTGGCCAGACTCGTCATGCTGCCCCAGCACACACCCCATTGAATTTTCCAAAATAGTTATATACATGATCAAAGGTCTTCCCTCGACTGGAGGCATCAAAATAAGAGGCTCTTGTAGGTACTCCTTAATCTTGTCGAAGGCAGCTTGGCATTCATCATTCCATTTGACTACTTGATCTTTCTTCAGGAATTTGAATATTGGTTCACAAGTAGCGGTTAGGCGAGAAATTATTCTGGAGATGTAGTTTAGCCGTCCTAAGAATCCTCTGACTTCATTCTCGATGCGAGGAGCGGGCATTTCTTGTATTGCTTTCACCTTGGCAGGGTCCACTTTGATACCTTTACCGCTAACGTAAAGCCTAGGAGTTTACCAGACCTCACCCAAAATATGCATTTATTCGGGTTTAACCTTA
Source organism: Vicia faba (assembly GCA_948472305.1). Classification (NCBI taxonomy): domain Eukaryota; kingdom Viridiplantae; phylum Streptophyta; class Magnoliopsida; order Fabales; family Fabaceae; genus Vicia; species Vicia faba. The sequence goes on from OX451740.1 coordinate 1,109,908,728, forward strand.
GCTTGTATTTCTTTAGTCTTTCAAATAGTTTCTGCAAATGGTCAAGATGTTCCTCTTTAGTTTGAGATCTGGCTATCATGTCATCCACATAGACCTCTGTTGTACCCCAAAATTTGCCCTCTCATTTTTATTCAAAACAATGAACCTCAAACTAGGGTTTCCATTTACATCAAGATGGGTGAACTCCAAAGGTATAAAATCTTCTCCATATTCTTAATATGGTCTCAAGATAATCCATATCAAGATTCATGCCTTGTACAATAAGTTTGCTTAGTCAAGTGCTCAAATGCCTGAAAATCAACTATACTAGGTCAAAAGTCAAATGTGGCCCACATGCAGTCAAACTTCAAGATTTTAGGTCAACATCAACATTTTGAAGAGATATCCATCATTTGATCAAGGGTTGATCATGATTCCACAAGAAAGGCTCCTAATTCATCAAAACTCAAAAGTTGCTAAATTAGGGTTTCTTAGGAAAAAGTCAACCAAACTTAGACCAAGCATAACTTTCTCATACTTTATCATAAATTTCCCATCCAAGGCTCATTTTGAAGAGAATCTAATTCCCTACAACTCATCTTCATCCCTCGAGTTAAAGAAATGCACTCATGAAAAGATATGAATTCAGACATTATAAGTCATTTTAAAAAGTTAACAAAAACACCTTTTGGGTCAAAGCTCCTTAGATGAACATGGAAGATCCACTTGAGATGAAACAAAATAGGTTGCTTAGGGGACATCCTAAGATTTCTAAAAAGTCCAAGAACACCCTCTTAGGGTCAAAATTGAGAGAGATATGCATTGTCAAAGTTGGCCATTTTTGGAGATTTGTTAAAAGTCAACAATGCCCAAAATTGATTTTTTTTTTGGCAAATGGGCCTAACTTTTTATGCTTACACCTCAGTTCCAACATGACCCACGACCTTTGAGTCCTCTTAAATTATTTTATTTTTTATATTTTATTAAATAGAATGCAAAATTAAATAAGGTGAATAAAAATAATAATGTAGGATTTGATTTCAAATCTTTTTCTCATTAAAATAAAGAGCAAGATGTGCTAGCATGGCAAGGAAAATTCGTGGAGGGAGCAAGAATAGATTTGATCTAAAAATAGACAAATTGTATATTTGAAAGGAGAATATTTTATCATCAAAGCATGAGATTTCTTCCATTTATGTTGACCTAATATGCTACCATACATAAACACAATGATCCCAGACCTAAAGGAGAACGAGAGGCTGCCTCAAAAGAAAAGAGCAAGTTTCCAAAAAGATAAAAAAAGTGGTGTAAACAAAAACACACGTTTCAGCCACTTTCAATTAGAAGTAAGCACTTTATCATCCTCCTGGGATTTCCAGGAAGACGAACCAACCTTCACCCACGCCTGAAACACCCTGAAGTGGCCAAACTGAATCTCAATTTTCTTGGTAAGACTTGGATCTCAAACTCTCATAATAAGCCATATCAATTTTGTTTGAGGTTATATTTGTGTTACTAATGATCTTTGCCAAATTTTTGATGTATTACATAGGGCAATAGGGCTTGGCTTTACACTTTTCCATGTTTGACCGTCGTTAGGGTTTCAAACGAAAACTCAATGATGCGCGAGGAATTAGCATTTTTAGAGGCCAGATTCGAACTCATGGGACCTTTTTAAGATAGATAGCATTGTTTGTTTTTCCATTTCTTTGAATTTCTAGGCGACCTCACCGGAGAAGACGGTGGAAACCACCGTCTCCGGTAGTTAGACTGGCCGATCGTCAGTCAACGGGATGGCGTGGCGAAAAGGCAGCATCTCATTGGTTCTTTTCAAATAAGTCTTTATCTCTCTTTGTCCGATTGGCCAATTTGAATAACAGGGGCCCCACTTGTTGGCGCGCGTTTGACAACTAAGCAGTTGTCCTTATTTCCCATTATATTTTATTATTATTATTGTATATATGACTGATTAACCAACGCAGATGGCAAGGGAAGAAGGCATGTGAGAGGGAGGACCTGGGTTTGATCCCATGTCCAGACCTTTTGCATTTTCTGAAATTACAATTCCAGATCCAGTGCACATCATTTTCTGAGGACCACCACGCGCCCTCTGATCTCGTCCTTTGGATTCATCTCCATCACAGATCCAGCGCTCAGCATACGCAGGTCCACCATGAACCCTCAGAAGATGGCCGCAACAGATCAGGCGCCAGACCCTGGGCTACCAGCTTTTGGGCCTAGTGCAGATTGGGCAACACACCCCCTGGATTGCTTACAACGTCAGGCCCATCTCCTCAAATTATCTATTCTTTTTATTTATTTTTTCTTTTAATTTATTATTTTAATTACTTTCACAATAAAAATCATTTTTTTAATTAAATCAGAAAATTACAAAAAATATTAGGCTTAGTTAATTTTTTTTCATAAAATATTTATTTGCATTTAATTAATTAGTTTAATTAGGTTAACTTAAACATATTTTTTGTAATTAAAATTTAATAGAAACTAGGATTAATTTGCAAATTGTAACTATTTTTCAATAAAAAAAATACAAACGAAAACATTTTTAATTAATTAGATTTCTTAGGTTCTAATTTGTTCCCATTTTAACTTTCGTGCGCGTATTTACTTTCACTATTTTTATTAATTATTGTAATAGTTCCAAGTTTGTAATAGTTAATTAGGCTTACTATTTTGCATTTATCATTTTTCCCCGGTTTTTGATTATGTAATCCCCTCCCCAAAGCCTTGTAATAGCTAGGGTTTTAATTTCTTGTTTTTAATTTCCGCAACTATTAAACTGCTAGATGTATGGACAATAGGCTTGCATGCAAAAGATAAATCAAATTAATACAGTAGAAAACCCTAATTGGGCAAAGATAATTAACTGGAAAAACACACTTGCACATGCTCACTCCTAGGGTTTGCCCCACTTGGTTGCCTCAGAAATAATGGTCGTGTCCCTCGAACATAGGGATACCTTAGCAATGACCCGCGATTCAAAATCGTCATAAAGATCATAGCCCCTATTTGTCCCTCGAGTTGCCTATGAATTAATCTTATAATGACAGTCCCTTCGAAATGCTAAGGTATCTTTACTTGTTGCCTTCAGAGACCGGTTCATCCCTTCAAACGTCCCTTTATAAATCTAACGGCGAAGCTACCTACTCCTTAATAGTAGGATAGCACTGTCTAAAGGAAACTAAACGAACAGACTTTTTTTCGAGTAGGTAGAAATCTTAAGTACTTTCTCAAAATAAAAACTTTTCACACAAACACTTTTCAAAAACAGTTTTCTAAACAACTTCGTCACACTTTTGAGGACCGATACAAGGGTTATCACGAAGTAAACAAAACTTTTCAAAACAAGCACACACAAGCAATTTAAAAAATGAGCAAGTACCTAAGAGCCCGTGGAAAACCACGGATAGAAAGGGTGCTAACACCTTCCTTTTCTATAATCTACCCCCCGTACTCAGAAATATCTCGAAAAAAGGTTTTTTCTGTTCTTTTTCCTTTTCCTTTATTGGATGAAATAAAAGTCGGTGACGACTCTTGCTTACCACGACATTTGCAAACACAAAATGCAAACTAGTATAAACAGTCGGTTCTGCCACCGTATCATAGAATTGGCGACTCTGCTGGGGAGTTATAAAAGTGGGGTTTACCTTAGGATCTAGGCCATTTTAATTGCTTTCTTGTTTGTTTTGCCCGCTTTATCTTTAATGGTTTTGCTTGGGTATTATTGAAGATCCTACACCCGGATCTGGGGACACTTTTTAGGTAAACAACAATAGATCATGGAGACTGTACGGTGTAAACCGATATGGTTTAAGCGATGGATGTGTTGGTGTGACACTTTGGTTGGTACCGGTATCCTTCGTGTGGAAACGAGGAGAATACGAGGCCGCCGCATGGTGTCGTGAAGCACTAACGGACCTTAGAACCTTAGTTGAACAAACTTAGCCATTAGAAAGTAGTGAGATAGCCGGCCTCGGTATAAAGTTGAGGATTGGTTGATACTCGATGCTTCACTCATTGAGGTCAGACTTTCGGGATATTTCGGCCACAAGAAAAGATTGCCTGAGCTGAAACAGTGCCCGATAAAGGATGATGAATGATATTGAGAAACTTTAGAACCCGATTACTTTTCTAAGACAGGTTTAAAACCAACTAAACTTCAAGATGGTACTTACCTTTAACCTCATGAAGGCCTTTGAACCTAAGGTCTATTGTGTGCTTTGCTTGTGTGTGTTGTACCTTGTTTGAACATAACATCATGCATCATAACATAGCATCCATTCTCATTGCACTAACCATTTCAAGGACCAAGGGAATTTATCTTTGTTCTGTTTTGCAGATTATGGATCCCGCTCGTAGAAACACTATCTGAATTAGCTTTGTGAGAATACCTCCCCAACTCAAGGAGCTAGTATCAAGGGTTCCTGAAACTTCTGCATTCACTAAGAGACATGGTCGACTTCTCAACCTGGTTACTTTAAGCTTTGATGATAAGATGATGGGTGTACTCTTTCAGTTCTTTAATCCCAAGCACCACTGCTTCACCTTTCCAGACTATCAGTTGGTGTCTACCATGGAAGAGTTCTCTCAGTTATTGAATACACCCATTCTTGAATAGTTGCCTTTCACAGGTTTAGAAGATGTTCCTAAGCCAGAAGCCATCGCCTCAGCCTTGCATCTGAAATGGGCCAACGTGGTATCTAATTGGGAAACAAGAAGTGGAGTAAAGGGTTTTCTAGCCAAGTTCTTAATAGATAAAGCCCAGCTGTTTTGGGATGATTTGGACTTTCATGCTTTTGAGGAGGTCTTGGCCCTTCTAATCTATGGGTCAGTACTGTTCCCTAATCCAGACTTGTTCATAGATGTGAATGCTACTAAGATCTTGCTCTCTCGCAACCCCGTTCCTACCTTGCTCGGAGATATCTTGCACGCTCTCCATACTCGTACCATTAAGAGAAGAGGGGTTCGTATGTGTTGCATGTCATTGCTGTCGATGTGGTTTATTTCTCACCTCCCTAAGTCCATACTAAAGAATGAAGAAGGTTTGGGTTGGTCGCAAAGGATAATGTCACTTGCTCACACGGATATTCTCTGGTATTCCCGAGTTATGGGAGATATTACTATTATTGACCGCTGTGGGGAGTTCCCTAATGTCCCACTACTTGGAATTAGGGGAGGCATAACTTACAATCCTTGTTTGCTCTGCAACAATTTGGTTACGCTCGAAGGGATGGTCCTCATGAGTTATATATCCAGGGCATTGTATTTAACTATGAGGATGATGTTAAAGGGTATCGCCAGAGGTTCATACGAGCTTGGGGCATGGTAAACAGATCTGACGCCAAGGCTTTGGGGCCGAAGGCTTCCATTCTTATGGAACCTTATCTCCAATGGGTACGAGCTCGCGCCCAGAAACTTATGATGCCCTACATAGTCGTCTTACCAGTGATTGTGGAACCCATTACTGAAGGGGATATTCCTTACACGGTTCTCCATCCTGATATGCCCACTGATCTTGAAGAACTACAGAGGTCTTGGATTCAGTTGAAGAAAGAGCGGGATACTTATAGGGACGAGTTCTATTCCCAGGAGAAGAAGGTTTTAGAGCTCACAAAGCAACTTCATGAGGAAAGAAGACTTAATGTCTATCTCGGCACGAAGAGGAAGCATCCATGGAAATTTTGATTTTTTTTTAGTTTTTAGAATTTTAAATTGTAACGCCTAAAAGTCAATTGTACTTTGAATTCTATTAATAAAATCTTTATTTCATTTTGGTTCGCAAATTTAAATTTCCCAAAGACCTTGAAATAATTGCATACACATCCCATCCATATCATTGCATAAACAGGTACCATTACAGGTTTCTCATCTTCTTCGCTGTTTATTTCAGCAAAAATGTCTTCTGAACAAAGCATCAAAGATCTTCAGGCACAAAACGCCCAATTTCAACAGATGTTCATAACTCTGGCAAAATGGAAGGAGGATCTGAAAACCCTCATCCTGAAGGAGAAGAAGAAAAAGAAGAAGGTCTCTGGTATTCTGAATATGGGAAGAAGGTTCAGGGGTGCGTTAAAGCAACCAGTCGATTTGACCTCCTCATCCAAGGAAGGAGAGAACCAAGAAAGAGAGACAAGGGAGAAGGATCATAGTCCTGAAGTTTCTGACAATGATATGGACTATAATCATGAGCAGTATCCTCCCACTAAGGATAGATACAAGAAGTTGGAAGACCGTTTGAGTGCTATGGAAGTTCAGCGGATACCCGAGTTGGATTTTGAAGAGCTAGGATTGGTGTCGGGAGTGGTCATCCCGCAGAAATTTAAGGCTCCAGTTTTTGCAAAGTATGATGAGGTGTCTTGCCCAAAGCTCCATCTTCGTTCTTATGTAAGGAAGATCCAGCCCCACACCGCTGATAGAAACTTGTGGGTGCACTTCTTTCAATACAGTCTGTCAAGGACTCAGCTTGAATGGTTCTACCAACTGGAGAGAACCAATGTCCTAAACTGGGAGGACTTGGCCGCTGCTTTTTATAAGCAGTATCAATACAACACCGACCTTGCCCTCACTCGTACTCAACTCCAGAGTATGTCCATGGGTGCAGGTGAAGGCTTTAAGGACTATGCGTAGAAGTGGAGAGACATGGCTGGAAGAGTCCAACCCCCTTTATTTGACAGGGAGTATGTTGACATGTTTCTTGGGACGCTGTCTGGTCCCTTCTTTAATCATTTGATTGGTAGCTCATCAGTTGGTTTCACCGAGCTGATATTAATAGGAGAAAGGGTAGAAGCTGGGATCCGGAGCAGTAAAATATAGAAAGACACCTCTTTAAGTTCGGTAAAGAAGACCTTCACTAGTAAGAAGGAATCCAGTGCTATCTATAGCCCAAGAGGTCAAAGTAGAGTTGAACACCGTCCAACAGTAAATGTTGTAATGATACCTAGGCCTGCGGCTGCTCCACAACGCAACAATCAACAAAGGGTAGAAAGACCACAAAGGCAGTTTACCCGGATTAACATGACATTGACAGAGGTTCTACCCCATCTACTGAGATCCAACTTGGAAACCTTGAAAGAGGCTCCCAAGAATCCAAATACCACATCTCCTCGGTACAATCCAAACGCTTGGTGTGCCTACCATTCTGAGAGTCCTGGCTACGATATAAATGATTACTGGGCTCTGAGATATAAGGTACAAGATCTGATTGAGGCCAGAGAGATTGATTTAGATGCTCCGGAGAAGCCCAATGTCATAATTGCTCCCATGTCTAAGCATAATCGTGGAGTTAATGTTGTTGATATCGATCTATTTGTAACCTCAGTTGACGAAGTTTCTACTCCTCTTATGACCGTTAAGAAGAATTTGTCGTTGGCCGGTTTATTTGCGGGTTATAGTGAAGGTTGCCACGGGTGTTCATCTTTTCCATCTGGTTGCCATTTGCTGAAAACAGGTGTCCAATGCCTGATGGACAGCAGAGAAATTTTGTTCGAGAAAACTTTGATTCCAACTATTCCATGTGAAGATATTGCCATTATAACCATTTTCGCCAATCCTTCCAAAGTCTCCTTGAGAAGACCTGTTAGGATTACATCTTCTCCAAGAGTCGCTCTGTTAATAATCACCCTTCATGGTCTTGTCCCATACGCCTCGGACAAAGTTGTCCCTTAGCATTATGGCGCTGATGTCTACTACCATGGTGTTAAACAAGACCTGAAGAATGAAGAGGCTGATCCCGATGTTAGTAACATTGTCGGGACCAGTAAGATTACTAGAAATGGAAGGTTTTCTCTCCCGAGATTTCCCCAAAGACTGTCAATAAGCCTGTTGTTATTTCACCCGCTATTCCTACCGGTACTTTAACTACTACTCTTGTTCTTACTCTAATTGTCGCTCCTGCCGTCAAGTCATCTGGGACCCGAGGCAAAGAAGCTATAGGTGAGCCTGCCCGGACGGAGGCACCTGGAAAGATTGTCGTAGAAGCCTCTAAGCAAGAGATAGAGGAAATATTAAAAATAATTAAAAAGAGCGACTACAATATGGTCGAGCAGCTGGGGCAGACCCCCTCAAAGATATCCATGTTGTCTCTGTTATTGTGTTCTGAGGCCCATGCGAAGTCTTTGATCGCATTCCTCAATATTGTGCATGTTCCGCAAGAGACCTCGGTTGATCAATTTAAAGATTGTGTAGCCAGCTTGACTGCTGACAATGGGCTGGGTTTTTCAGATGCCGACTTGACACCGAAAGGGAGGAAGCATAATGATGCTCTACATTTCTCGATCGAATGCAAAGGAATCACTATGGCTCATGTGCTGGTGGATACTGGGTCTTCGTTGAATGTTCTGCCTAAGAAGGATCTCGATCGGTTGGACTGTGAAGGCTTGACCTTAAAGCCTAGTAATATTATGGTAAGGGCTTTTGACGGGTCGAAGAGAATGGTGCATGGGGAGGTGGACATCCCTGTCAAGGTGGGCTCTCAAACCTTTGATTCCACCTTCTATTTGATGGACATCAGGGCGTCATATTATTGTTTGTTGGATCGCCCTTGGATCCATGAAGCTGGGGATGTTACTTCTACATTGCACCAAATGCTGAAGTATCCGGTAAAGGGGAAGAATGTCACTGTGTGTGGCGAAGAGGAGTATATGGTGAGCCACCTGAACTCCTTCAAGTATGTGGAGATGGATGGGTAATTCATAGAGACTCCTTGTCAGAACTTTGAAGAGGTTCCCCAGATTTTGGCGTCGACTGAAACTACCACCAGCAACAAACCCCCTCTGAAAGTGGCTTCTCTCAAAGACGCCAGTGCAGTGGTTGAAGAAGGTGGGTATACCAACTGGGGACAACTCCCTGATTTTACTCACAAAACTAACAAGTTTGGTTTGGGATTTACTTCAGGAGCTCAAAGGGTTGTTTGGTGCGCTCGAGCTTGAGGACCTCCCCTACGCATCAGCAATCGGGGAATTAATGACATTGAAGACAGTGAGGAAGACTCTGGCATTGACAGCTGGATATACCTGACTACCAACGGTGGACCGAGTAACTGGACGGTTAGGGATTTTATACCAGTTTCTTTTATTCCGCAGTTATTGTCTTACTTGTATTTCTAAAGTTTGTAATAAACAATTTGAACTCTACAGCCTTGTGTCTTTCCCGAGGCACATTGGTTTTGTTTGAGAAGGCTAGTATGTGTCATTTCATATATCATCAATAAAACATTGGATGTTCTTTGCATACAAATTTTGCGCTCTCTGTTTTTCTTTTCTACCTCTATTTTTATAACTATGCTCTTACACACACTCACGTATCAAACTCCATATCCATATCCACTCTGGATCCCATTGATAACAATTCTTCTATTTCCAGTTATGATTTTGAAACTCCAATCAACTAAGCCGATGGCGAAGGCAAGGAGGATTGTAGGGTACCTAGAGAGCTTGCTAGACTGTTACAGCAGGAAGAGAGGGCTTTTCAGCCTCATGAAGAGCCAGTTGAGATGATAAACTTGGGCACGGAAGAGGATAGAAAGGAAGTCAAGATCAGCACAAATCTGGAGGCTAAGGTCAAACAGCGGTTGATACAGATGTTGCACGACTATGTTGAGATCTTCTCCCGGTCATATGAAGACATGCTTGGTTTAGACACTGATATCGTGGTACACCGCCTGCCGACTAAAGAAGATTGTCCTTCGGTTAAACAGAAGGTTCATCGTATACGCCCTGAAATGTCAGAGAAGATTAAGGTAGAGGTCATGAAGCAGTTTGACGCAGGGTTCTTAGCTGTCACCTCCTATCCGCAGTGGGTTGCTAATGTCATTTCGGTACCAAAGAAGGATGGTAAGGTACGAATGTGCATGGATTACAGAGACTTGAACAGGGAGAGCCCCAAAGACAACTTCCCGCTTCCCCACATTGATGTTCTGGTTAACAACACCGCGCAGCACAAAATCTTCTCCTTCATGGATGGTTTTCTGGCTACAACCAGATCAAGATGGCTCCTGAAGACATGGAGAAGACAACCTTCATCACGCAGTGGGGCACCTTCTGTTACAAGGTAATGCCTTTTGGGGTGAAGAATGTTGGGCAAACTTATCAGCGAGCCATGGTCGCTTTGTTCCATGATATGATTCACCACGAGATAGAGGTTTATGTTGATGACATGATTTCCAGGTCTCAAACCGAGGAAGAGCACCTTGATCATCTACAAAAGTTGTTCGACAGGTTGAGGACATTTAGGTTGAATCTGAATCCGAACAAGTGCACCTTCAGGGTAAGGTCTAGCAAGCTTCTGGGTTTCATCGTCAGTGACAAAGGTATTCAGGTAGACCCTGCAAAGGTAAAGGCCATACAAGAGATGTCGGCTCCCCGCACAGAGAAAGAAGTTAGAGGTTTCTTAGGATGCTTGAACTATATTGCCAGGTTCATTTCACATCTGACTGCTACTTGTGATCCCATCTTCAAGCTTCTGAAGAAAGATCAAGTGGTAAAGTGGAATGAAGAATGCCATACTGCCTTCGAAAGGATCAAAGAATATCTTCAAGAACCGCCAATTCTGATGCCTCCGGTTGAAGGGAGACCTTTGATACTATACTTAATAATGCTAGACAATTCAATGGGGTGTGTGCTGGGGCAGCATGACGAGTCTGGTCGAAAAGAGCACACAATATACTACCTTAGTAAAAAGTTTACCGACTGTGAGATAAGATACTCATTGCTCGAGAAAACTTGCTGCACTTTGGCATGGCCTGCTCGCCGACTAGGGCAGTATATGCTGACCCACACTACTTTGTTGATATCTAAGATGGATCCAATTAAATACATCTTCGAGAAGCCCGCACTCTCCGGAAGAATAGCGAGATGGCAGATGATCTTAACTGAATATGATATACAATATACAACCCAGAAAGCAATCAAGGGAAGTATATTGGCTAATCATTTGGCTCATCGGGCCGTGGATGACTACTAGTCCATGAATTTTGAGTTCCCAGACGAGAACATTATGCTAGTGACTGATTACGAAGAACCTGGACAAGATAAAGGACCTGAGGAAGGATCCCGATGGACTATGGTTTTTGACGGAGCTTCAAACGCACCAGGTAATGGCATCGGCATTGTAATCATATCACCTGAGGGTTGTCATACTCCTTTCACTGCCCGACTATGTTTCAACTGCACCAACAATATGGAGGAGTATGAAGCTTGCATCATGGGTCTCAAAGCTGCTATTGACCTCAGGATCAAGTTCTTAACTGTCTTCAGGGATTCAGCCTTAGTGATAAGTCAGATCAAAGGCGAATGGGATACGAAGCATCCGAATCTCATCCCATAAAAAGAGCATGTGCTGACATTGCTCCCACACTTTGAGGAGGTAACCTTTGAACACTTCCCACGAGAGGAGAATCAGTTAGCGGACGTGCTAGCTACCATGTCTTCTATGTTCAAAGTTAGGTGGGACAACGAAGCTCCCCGAATCACCATTGAAAGTTTGGATGATCCAGCGCACTATTGCGAGATTGATACCGAAGAGGTGGAAGACAAACCCTGGTTTCATGAAGTGAAGAAGTACCTCGAGACTCAAGAGTATTCCGAAGGGGCATCTGTCAATGATAAGAAGTTTCTGAGAAGGTTCGCTGCGAAATTCTTCCTCAGTAATGGAATCCTCTACAAGCGCAATCGTGACTCTACCTTACTGCGGTGTGTAGATAAGAGCGAAGCAGATAGGATTATGATAGATCTACATGAAGGTACCTTCGGAACCCATTCAAGTTGACATACCATGGCTAAGAAGATCCTACGGGCAGGATACTACTGGTCCACTATAGAAGAAAATTGTTATCAGCATTCCCGAACCTGTCATAAGTGCCAAAGTTATGTTGATAAGGTGCATGTGCCTCCGGTTCCTTTGAATGTGTTGACAGCTCTATGGCCCTTTGCAATGTGGGGTATTGACATGATCAAAGAAATCAGGCCTACTGCTTCCAACGGACATTGCTTCATCCTAGTGGCCATTGATTACTTCACGAAATGGTTTGAGGCAGCCTCCTTTGCTACTGTGACCAAGAACGTTGTGGCGCGATTCATCAGGCATAACCTGATTTGTCAGTATGGTGTGCTAGAGAGAATTATCACTGACAATGGAACAAATCTCAACAACACGATGATCACCGAGCTCTGTAAACAATTCAAGATACAACATCATAACCCTTCTACCTACAGGCCGAAGATGAATGGCGTTGTCGAAGAGGCTAACAAGAACATTAAGAAGATTATACAGAACATGACGGTGACATACAAAGACTGGCATGAGATGTTACCATTTTCTCTTCATGGGTACCGTACCTCAGCACGGATGTCAATAGGGGCAACACCCTACTCTCTGGTATATGGCATGGAGGCAGTCCTACCCATCAAGGTCCAGATTCCTTCTTTGAGGATTATGAAAGATGCGGGTTCGAATGAAGACGAATGGATCCAGACCCGACTTGATCAATTGAATCTGATCGACGAGAAGAGACTTACTGCTATTTGTCATGGTCAGACGTATCAAAAGCGAATGATCAAGGCTTTTAACAAAAAAGTCAGACGTCAAGAATATCAAGTCGGAGATCTGGTAATTAAGTGCATCATATTGCTGCACGGTGATCCCAGGGGCAAATGGACTCCCACCTACGAAGGGCCGTTTGTGATTAAAAACATTTTTTCGGGTGGAGCCATGATTCTAACCACCATGGACGATGACGAACTTCCTCACCCTGTCAATGCAGACATAGTGAAAAGATACTACACATGATAAAAGACCCGCTAGGTTGACTGGCCCAGGAAAAAATAAGGGCTTCCCGGCGAACCAAAAGGGTTCGGGCAAAATTAAGGGATGAAAATGAAAAATTTGTACTTCCGGCAAGTCGAAAACCTGAAAAGGCGGCATGGGCAAAAAGGGGTATCCCGGTGGACTGAAAACCAGAAAGGGAAGTCCAGGCAAAAGTTAGGGATATAAATCATATCACTATGTCCCATTGGATCACCTTGCGATTATACCTCAGTATCAATCATTAAGCTCGAACGGCTACAATCAATCTAATCAGCTTCGGACGAGCAGCAAAGTGATGAGACGCTCGAAGACATAGGGGCAATAGCAGAATTGGAACCCAATTGGATTGTTGCACATAGATGTCTTCTTTTTGTTGTACACAATATTGTATAGCTTCCTTTTCACGGCGACGTTCTCTTACTAGAGCGTCAGCTTCCTTGTACAAAAAACGCCTGTTATAGGCCAACTTCAAGAAATTAATACAAGTCATTTCCTGAAAGGTAAAGGTCATTCATATGCAATGCATGATATGGATCAAGCAATGATGTTCTCAACATGAATGAGATTTGTAAGATATGATGCGTATATGCATGCTATGGAAATGTGATGTTTATGAATGTATCTTTGTCGTTTAGGAAAGTAAATCCTTGACGGGTGCCGGGAAGTCACATCCTGGGCTGATGTAGAGCTTCTGTTTCCACTGGGGATGATAGTTGCAAGAATACCAGTAGGAGAAGATGACTTCGTTGGGGAATAAACTTGGCGAATGGATTACTCTGCAGGGAGAAAAAGTACTCTAGCTATCTTGCTGGGAAGCAATACTCTGTGGGGAGAGAGATACTTTGTTGAAATGTTGATGGTAACTTTGCTGGGGATACCGTTGTTGCGTTGGAAGTGTTAATAGACTTCGATGGGGGTAAGAAGACTTCGCCGAGAACGATCTTTCCGTGGCTTTTGGCTGAGGATAACCCAGTTATATCCTGGTAAGGAAATAACTCTTTGAATAAAGCCGGGGGACGCGTTCGTGCTCTGCGAGGATAAGTTTCCAGAATCTACTGGGGATAAGCTTTCTGCTTGGGGGAGATGGATTCCAACTTTTCCTGGGGAAACCTTGATTGGACTCTCCTGGGGGAAATTTTGAGATGTATCGGAGAAGTGACTCCATTGAATGTTTGGTATACCGCCGGGGAACAACCTTTAGACTAAGACTGCCGGGGATGCTTGTTAAGAATAACCGTATACTGCTGTATGGGGAATGTCGAGATCTGCTGGAGGATACCAAACTTCCTTAAGGCTGATAATATCTTTGCTTGGGGAGAGCGCACTGACTTGTTGGCTTACTCTCTGGGGATTTAAGATATCTGGTTATGTTCTTTAGCTGAACCTACCTTGGTACCTTGGAGGACAGAACAATTAGATTGCTTAGACAACTCTTTATTGCCCCTGCTTCTAATGTTACCTGTAATTAATCCTTAGTTTCGTATGCAAATATTTATGAGTTAGCAAATTATTGTCAATGCATATATCACAAATTGAACGTTGGACGTTCTTCGCAAAACGAAACAGAAAAGGAAAAACAATTGGCAATTTTAACTGAAAAGTATATTTGTATTGATTTTGAATTTGCCTGTAAATAGGCGTTTATGTACAAGAGGATGACGTCCTAGTAAGAGAACGCCGCCGAACAAAAGAGTTTATACAAATTTGTACAAGAGAAAATGAAACAGCTGTGTGAAATGAATGATACACTGGGTTTCAACTCTGCTATTGCCTTTATATCTCTGAGCGTCTCATCACTTGATGACCTTAGTTGAAGATGAAGCTGACTGATCGATGCCGTCTGAACTTGATGTAGATACCGGATTCTGGATGCAAAGTGATCCAATGAGACATAGTATTACGCTTTATCCCTAACTTTTGCCTGGACCGCCCTTTCGGGTTTTCAGTCCACCGGGATACCCATTTTTGCCCAAGCCGCCTTTTCAAGTTTTCGACTTGCCGGGTGTACAGATTTTTTTCATTTCATCCCTTCATTTTGCCCGAACCCTTTTGGTTCGCCGGTAAGCCCTAATTTTTGCCTAGGTATGTCAACCTAGTGGGTCTTTTTTCATGCGTAGTATCTTTTTACTATGTCTGCATTAGCGGGGTGAGGAAGGTCGTCACCATCCCTGTTGGTTAGAATCATGGCTCCTCCTGAGAACACATGTTTAACCACAAATGGCCCTTCATACGTAGGGGTCCATTTGCCCCTTGGATCACTCTGAGGAAGGATGATTCGCTTGATTACTAGATCCCCAACTTGATATTCTTGCGGTCTGACCTTTTTGTTAAATGCCCTGATCATTCGTTTTTGGTACGTCTGACCATGACAGATAGCAGCGAGTCTCTTTTTGTCGATAAGGTTTAACTGATCAAGTCGTGTCTGGATCCAATCATCTTCGTTCAGATTTGCATCCTTCATTATCCGGAGAGAGGGTATTTGCACTTCGATCGGTAAGACTACTTCCATACCGTAGACCAAGGAGAAAGGAGTTGCCCCGGTTGACGTTCTGGCTGAGGTACGGTACCCATGTAGAGCGAACGGTAACATCTCGTGCCAATCCTTATAGGTCACTGTCATCTTCTGCACGATTTTCTTAATGTTCTTATTTGCTGCTTCTACAGCCCCATTCATCTTCGGTCGGTAAGGAGAAGAGTTGTGGTGCTGTATCTTAAACTGCTCACAGAGCTCAGTGATCATCTTGTTATTAAGATTGGTACTGTTGTCTGTAATAATTCTTTCAGGGACGCCGTATCGACAGATCAGGTTGTGCCGAATGAACCGTGCCACAACAGTCTTGGTTACTGTAGCGTAGGATGATGCTTCGACCCACTTTGTGAAGTAATCAATCGCCACCAGGATGAAGCGATGCCCATTAGACGCTGTAGGTTTAATCTCACCGATCATATCTATGCCCCACATTGCAAACGGCCAAGGCGCAGTCAGAACATTCAGAGGAACTGGAGGAACATGCACCTTGTCTGCATATATCTGGCATTTGTGGCATGTCCGAGAATGTTGGTAGCAGTCAGCTTCCATGGTGGACCAGAAATACCCTGCCCGAAGGATTTTCTTTGCCATAGTGTGTCCACTGGAATGTGTTCCGAAGGTCCCTTCATGTAGCTCTTCCATGATCCTTTCTGCTTCTGTCTTGTCCACACAACGCAGTAAGGTCGAATCATGGTTTCGCTTATACAGGATGTCGTTGCTAAGGAAGAACTTTGCTGCGAATCTTCTCAGAAACTTTTTATCATTGACAGATGCACCTTCAGGGTATTCCTGAGCTTCCAAATATCTCTTCACTTCATGGTACCAAGGCTTCTCAGTCACCGATTCAGTCTCGAGATCGCAACAGTATGCCGGTTCGTCCAGTTTCCAGATAATGATCCGGGGAGCCTCATTATCCCATTTGACTTTGAACATAGAAGACATCGTAGCTAACGCGTCCGCCAGCTGATTCTCCTCTCTTGGGAAATGTTCAAAGGTTATCTCTGTGAAGTGGGGGATCAATGTCAACACACATTCTCTGTAAGGAATAAGATTCGGATGTTTCGTATCCCACTCTCCTTTGATCTGATTGATCACAAGAGAGAAATCTCCGAAGACACTCAGGAACTTGATCCTTAAGTCGATCGCAGCTTGAAGACCCATGATGCATGCCTCATACTCCGCCATGTTGTTAGTGCAGTTGAAACATAGCCGGGCAGTGAGTGGAGTATGAGTGCCTTGAGGGGATATGATCACAACGCCGATACCGTTACCCAAAGCGTTGGAGGCTCCATCAAAGTGCATAGACCATCGGGATCCTTCCTCGGGTCCTTCATCCAGTCCAGGTACTTCACAATCAGTCACAATCATGATGCTCTCGTCTGGAAACTCGAAGTTCATTGACTGATAGTCGTCTACTGCCTGGTGTGCCAAGTGGTCTGCCAATACACTCCCTTTGATGGCTTTCTGAGTCATGTACTGGATGTCGTATTCCGTCAAGATTATTTGCCATCTTGCTATTCTCCCAGACAGAGCAGGCTTTTCAAATATGTACTTTATTGGATCCATCTTTGAGATCAACAAGGTAGTGTGAGTCAGCATATACTGTCTCAGCCGGCGAGCAGCCCATACCAAAGCGCAGCAAGTTTTCTCAAGCAGTGAGTATCGGGTCTCACAGTCGGTAAACTTTTTGCTAAGGTAATAAATGGCATGCTCTTTTCGGCCAGACTCGTCATGCTGCCCCAGCACACACTCCATTGAGTTGTCAAGTACTGTCAGGTATAATATCAGAGGTCTCCCCTCAACCGGTGGCATAAGGATGGGTGGTTCTTGGAGATATTCCTTGATTCTGTCAAAAGCGGCCTGACATTCATCATTCCAACGTACTACCTGATCTTTCTTCAGCAGCTTGAAGATTGGTTCACAGGTAGCAGTTAGGTGCGAGATGAATCGAGCAATGTAATTCAGGCGTCCTAAAAATCCTCTGACCTCTTTCTCCGTCTTAGGAACTGGCATCTCTTGAATAGCTTTGACCTTGGCAGGGTCCACTTGAATACCCTTGTCACTTACAACGAAGCCTAGCAACTTTCCAGATCTAACCTCGAAGGTGCACTTGTTCGGGTTAAACCTCAGCTTGTACAATTTCAACCGGTCAAATAGTTTCTGCAGATGATCTAGGTGCTCTTCCTCAGTCTGGGACCTTGCGATCATGTCATCAACATATACTTCTATCTCATGATGGATCATGTCATGAAATAAAGCAACCATGGCACGTTGGTGGGTTGCCCCAGCATTTTTCAGTCCAAAAGGCATGACCTTGTAGCAGAAGGTGCCCCACTGAGTAACAAATGTAGTCTTTTCCATGTCTTCAGGAGCCATCTTGATTTGATTATACCCTGAGAAACCATCCATGAAAGAGAACACCTTATGCTGAGCAATATTGTCAACAAGGACATCAATGTGAGGTAGGGGAAGTCATCTTTGGGGCTGGCCCTGTTCAGATCCCTGTAGTCAACACACATTTTGACCTTTCTGTCCTTCTTTGGTACCGGCACCACATTAGCAACCCACTGAGGGTAAGAAGTCACTGCAAGAAACTCGGCATCAAACTGCTTCATAACCTCGACTTTGATCTTCTCAGACATCTCTGGACGCATACGGCGGACCTTTTGCTTAACCGGAGGGCAGTCTTCCTTGGTAGGCAAATGATGGACCACAATATCGGTATCCAACCCAGGCATATCTTCGTAGGACCAGGCAAAGATCTCCACATAATCATGTAGCATCTGAGTCAACCGTTGCTTCACGCTGAGCTTTAGGTTGGCACCAATCTTTACCTCCTTTCTGTCTGTCTCAGTACCCAGATTTATTGTCTCCACTGGCTCTTCGTGTGGTTGAATTGCCCTCTCTTCCTGGAGTAACAGTCTTGCAAGTTCGCCAGGCACTTCGCAATCATCTTCACCTTCGTCTTCGGCTAAGTTGATCGGATTTTCGAAGTCATAATTGGTAGTAGCAGAGTCGTTACCAGTGAGATCCAGAGTGGATTGAAACCTGTATGAGTGAGTGTGTGTAAATACAGCTGTTTTGCAATATATAAAGAAAGGAAAGAAAGAAAAGGAGCATAAGATTTAAAATGCGAGAAAACGTCCAAGGTCTTTATTCATGATATATGAAATGACAATTAATATACCCTCACAAATGAAGCCACGGTGCCCCGGGTAAGACACCGGGCCATAGAGTTTTAATTGTTTATTACAAATAACAAAACATAGGAGTTTATTACTGCGTAACAAAAGTAACAGGAGTGTGATCTTTAGCAATCCAATTGGTCAATCCGCCATCAGTCGTCGGGTAGATCCAGCTATTGAATTCTGACTCTTCCACTTCATCTTCGTCCCCAACAGCATTCACTCCTGGATTAGTAATGAGCACATGAGGCCTTCTGATCTTTGCCTTGCGCATAGCCTTTTGACCTTCTGCAGTAAAACCCAGTCCGAACTTGCCAGTTTTCTGTGTAAAATCAGGGAGCCTGCCCCAGTTAGCACATTCACCTTTCTTGACCATAGCCCGGGCATCCTTCAAGGAAGCCATCTTCAAAGGAACATCCTCTTCGACCACTGTTTCCGCTGTTGCCAAAGTTGGAGGTACCTCCTCGAAATGCTGAAATGGGGTTTCAATAAACTCCCCGTCCATCTCAATATACCTGAAGGAATTCAAATGGCTCACCATATACTCCTCCTCTCCCTGCATAGTGACAATCTTCCCTCTGACAGGGTACTTGAGCTTCTGGTGCAGGGTAGAGGTCACTGCCCCAGCTTTGTGGATCCAAGGTCGACCTAGTAGACAAGAATACGATGGACGGATATCCATCACATAGAAAGTAGAGTCGAATACTTGAGAACCCACCCGGATAGGAATGTCTACCTCTCCATGAACCATCCTCTTAGAACCGTCAAAGGCTCTGACGATGATGTTGCTAGGTTTCAGCTTCAGGCCCTCACAATCCAAACGGTCTAAGGCCTTCTTGGGTAGCACATTTAGGGAAGAACTAGTGTCCACCAACACGTGCGCCAGAGTAGTGCCCCTGCATTCGATAGAGACATGCAGGGCGTCATTGTGGTCCTTTCCCTTAGCCGTAAGGTCAGCATCCGAGAAACCCAAACCGTTGTCCGCTGTCAGATTTGCTACGCAATCAGTGAACTGGACTGCAGATGTCTCCTGTGGCACATGGGCCGTCTTGAGAAATGAAATCAAGGCCTTAGCATGGGCCTCTGAGCACAGGAGCAAGGAGAGCATGGAGATTTTGGAGGGCGTATGCCCCAGCTGCTCGACAACATTAAAGTCACTCTTCTTGATTATCTTTAGAATTTCCTCCATCTCTTGTTGGGAGGCCTCGGCAGTCACAGATTTTGGCGCCTCCATCCGGGCAGGCTCATCTTCAATCCTTTTGCCCCGAGCATTAGATGACTTGGCGGCAGGGGAAACAACTTGATCAGAACTGGGAATAGGTACACTTGCAGGTGTTATAGTGAGGGGTCTTCGAATAGCGGGTGGCGCAATGTCAGGCGAGAAGAGCCTGCCACTGCGGGTTACTTTTGTTGGACCAGTGATATTGCTGATGCTGGTGCCAGTGTTGAACTCTTGCTTGATTCCATGTACATACACGTCTGCCCCATAGTGCCAGGGGACAGCTTTATCAGATTCGTAGGGGAGAGGCCCCGGAACAGTAATAACAACAAGTGCGACAGTCATGATTTGAACCGGCTTCCTTGGGAGAGCCTTGAACGGATTATTAAAGATTGTAACAACAGAAACTTCTTCTACCGGAACCAACTGAACAACAGTCTTCTTGAACAGAATCTCTTTGCTGTCCATTAGGCTTTGGATGCCCAACTTTAGCAAAGGACAACCAGAAAGGAAAACAACACAGAAAAGGCAACCCTCACTACAACCCGGAAATAAACCGGCCAGCAGTAGGTTCCTCTTGACAGTCATTAAGGGAGTAGCTACATCATTCACAGAAACAGCGTATACATCTTTATCAACGGCATTTACTCCATGCTGGGGCATAGGAGCAGTCACTACATTCGGCCTCTCAGGCGCTTCAAACTGTATCTCTTTTGCGTCAATAAGGTCTTGCACCTTATTCCTTAAGGCCCAACAATCATCAGTGGAATGCCCCGGGCTATCAGAATGGTAAGCACAGCGGGCATTTGGATTGTATTTCGGAGAGGCGGTGTTTACAACCTTCGGGGCCTCTCTGACAGTCACTAGGTTGGTGGATAGCAACTGCGGCAAGATTTGCAATAAAGTCATGCTCAAACGGGTAAACTCTCTCCTGGGTCTTTCAGCCCTTTGAGGATTGGTTTGCCGAGGAGCGGCAGCAGGCTTAGCAATCATCACCGCGTTGACAGATTGGCGGCGCTCAGGTTTCTCTTGTCTTCTAGACCCGTATACGGAACTGGCCTCCTTCTTAAAGGGCTTCTTTTTAGAACTTGCAGATGCACCCTTCTGAATTTTGCCGGACTTCATCCCAACCTCTATCCTCTCTCCAGTCAGAATAAGATCAGTAAACCCCGCAGATGAGTTACCGATAAGATGATTGAAAAATGGCCCAGATAGGGTCCCCAAGAACATGTCTACCAACTCCCGGTTAGTTAACGGAGGCTGCACCCTGCCAGCCAGATCCCTCCACTTCTGTGCGTACTCTTTAAAACCTTCACTTGACCCTAGCGACATACCCTGGAGTTGGGTACGCGTAGGAGCAAGGTCGGCATTATATTGATACTGCTTGTAAAAAGCAGTAGCCAACTCCTCCCAGTTACGAACCTTGGTCCCATCCAGCTGATAGAACCATTCGAGATGAGTCCCTGAAAGACTCTCCTGGAAGAAGTGGATCCACAAATTCTTGTCCACTGAGTACGGCTGAATCTTCCGCACATAAGATCTGAGATGTAGCTTGGGACAAGACGCCCCATCATACTTGGTAAAAGATGGTGCTTTGAACTTATGAGGAATGATCACACCAGTAGATAAGCCCAAATCTCCAAAATCCAGCCCAGGCACTTGTTGGATCTCCATAGCATTCAGTCTGTCTTCCAACTGCTTATACCGGTCTTCAGCAGGAGGATACTGTTCCTCATCGAAATCAGTCTCGTTGTCAGAGACGACCGGACTAGGACCTTTTCCCCCTTGGGGACTGCTCTTTCCTATAGAAGAACCAGCCTCTTCATTCTGCAGAGTGTTGCCAAACCTTCGGCCCGAGTTGAAAAGAACAGTTCTCTTCTTCTTCTTCTTCTCCTTCTTCAGGAGCAAAGCCTTCAGCTCTTCTTGGTCCTGAGCCAAACCCATGATCAGTTCCTGAAATTGCGCGTTTTGCGCCTGAAGAGCCTTGATGGACATCTCGGTGGATGATGAGTCAGGATTCATGATGCTGAAATAAACAGCAAAGAACAGTAAGCAACCTGAAGAAAACATGATGAATGATATGTGTTTATGCAATGCATTCAAGGGTTCGAAAGTTCAAATTTTGTTGTAGACAAAAAGGAACACACGTTATCATTAAGGAAATAATTGTTCAGTACATCAAAGCCTCATGGGCACAATAATACAAAAGCAAATCAATCCCAAAAGACACTACGCATCCTCTTTGGAGCTATGTAGGTGTTGAGATTCCTCTCCTCATGCAATAGGCGGGTGAGCTCCAGGACCTTCTTTTCACTAGCATGTAGACTGGTCTCAAGAGAATTCTGTTCTTCCTTAAGCTGGATCCAGCTCTTCTGCATCTCTTCCCAGGACGTAGGCATGTCAGGATGCTGAATGGTGTGGGACACCTCTCCTTCCGAGACTGGCTCTTTGATTACTGGGAGCATATGAGGATAAGGCATTACTAACTTCTGGGAGCGGGCTCGTACCCCCTTGAGATAAGGTTCCAATGGGATGGAATTCCTGTGCCCCAATGTCTTGCTGTCTATCCTACTGGGCATCCTCCAAGCTCTGATAAATCTCTGGCGAAGTCCATGTGCATCGTTGTCGAAGTCAAAAACTATGTCAGGAATTAACATGTCATGAGGGCCATCCCTTCGAGCATAACCAAACTGTCTCCAAGCCAGGCACGGGTTGTAAGTAATACCTCCTCTGATTCCAAGTAAAGGAACATTAGGGTACTCCCTGCAACGATCAATGATAGTGACATCCTCTCTAGACCGAGGGCACCAATGTATATCTGCATGTGTAAGAGTCATCAACCGTTGTGACCATCTCAAACCCCGCTCGTTCTTCAAAACTGATTGTGGAAGGTGAGAAATAAACCACCTTCCCAGGAGGGGAGTGCAACACATAAGGACACCTCTTTTTCTCATGGTCTGAGTGTAACATGAGTGAAGGATGTCCCCCAGCAACGTAGGTATAGGATTCCTGGACATGAAGATCTGGACAGCACTGATATCTATAAGCTGATCTGGGTTAGGGAACAACACCAAACCATAGACAAGGAGGGCCACAACTTCTTCAAAAGCTTGTAAGTCAAGGGAGTTCCAACATTCATGTGCCTTTTCAAACAGAAACCTGGCTAAGAACCCTTTGATACCACTTCTAACTTCCCAATGTCCCTTGAGGTCAGATGATTGTAGGTGTAAGGCTTTAGCAATCTCTTCAAGCTTGGGTTCCTTTTCCGTACCGTTGTAGGGTAGTTGATCAAGGATAGGGATCTTCAGAAGCCGGGAGAACTCCTCCAATGTAGGTACCAGCTGATAATCCAGGAAAGTGAAACAGTGATGCAGAGGGTCAAAGAACTGGAACAGGACCTTTATCATATCTTCCTCAATGTTGGTATTGACCAAGCTGATGAGTCTTCCATGTCTTTCACTGAATGAAGAGCTTTCGGGAATCCTGGATACAAGCTCCTTAAGCTGAGGAGGGATCCTTACAAGGCTGATTTGAATTGTCTTTCTGCGAACAGTTTCCATGTCCTACAAAACAAAAACAAATATGAAGATTCGAACCCCTGAAATGGTTAGCCAATGCATATGATGCTGGATGATGTTATGATGCTATGATTAAACACACCACAGATATTTACAAAGGCAAACATGTAAGGCACACAAGTCACACAAGACAAGCCCTTAGAGTTTAGGCCAGCATGGGGTCTGGGTATTACCCTCTTGAAGTTGGTGGGCTCAACCTGTCCTATTAGAAGTAACCGGGTTCTAAGGGTCCCAATATCACGGGATTGCTTTCATTGTTCATCGTTTCGATTTATCCACTGAACTGGCGACCGAAATATTCCAGGAAAGCAACCGTCAATTGAGTGTAGTATCGAGTATCAACCAACCTCGGACTGCACCAAAGTCAGTTATCTCACTACCCTAAAGAGGCCAAGATAGTTCAATTAAGGTTCCTAAGGTCTATTGATGCTTCATGACAACACGCGGAGGCCCCGTACTCTCCTTGACTGGACTCAAGGGTTACCGGTACACACCAAAGTGCCACATCAACGTAGCAGACTGCTTCAACCATGTCGGTATACTCCGCACAGTTCCCTCACAGTCTTGTTGCTACTTTCTAAGAAGGTATCCCCAGATCCGGGTTAGGATCTATAGAACTCCCAAGACAGTCCCACAATAATAAAGCAAGCAAGTCAATACAATTGAAAACACAGTTATGAACTATCCTAAGGTACACCTCACTTTAAGTCAATTTTCCCCAGCAGAGTCGCCAGTTCTGTGATCGGTGGATCTGGAACTGACTGTTTAACGCTGGTTCGCGAAATGTCGCGGAAGCAAGAGTCGCCACCGTCTTTTATTTTCTCCAAAGGGAAAGGACAAAAGCACAGAAAAATTCCTTATAGAGATTGCTCTCGGTTCGGGAGGTAGATTATAGAAAGGGAAGGTGTTAGCACCCTTTCTATCCATGGTTATCCATGGGCTCTTAGATACTTGCTCATTTGTGTTTTCAAAAATGGTTTGTTTGCTTTTCAACTGTGGGTTTAAAAAGTTTCTTTGAAAATTCCAGTTCGACTCTTGTATCAGTCCTCAAGAGTGTTTGAAAAATTGCTTTCGAAAGCTTTTTGAAAAGGTGTCGGTGTGAAAAGTATTTTGGATTTGTTTTTGAAATTAGAGCAAGTACCTAGAGTCGTCTACCTACCCTAAGGAATTCGTCTGTGTAGATGTCCTTTAAAGTAGTGCCATCCCACCATTGAGAAGTAGGTAGCACTACCGATGGAGGTATTCGGGTCAATTCGAAGGTTCGGGACATGGTGATCACCAGAGCAATAGGAAGACACCTTAGAAGCTACCCTCATGCCAGGTTCCCGGATCATGAGGACTTACTAAGACGTCCTCTACTCGACGATCACCTTTCGAGGGGCAAGGCAACAGTGAGGCGTACCCTAGGGGTGGTGTGTGATTTGTGTGTCATGTTCATTTATTTTTGTCTTGTCATGTATGGGTGATCTACGCGTTGCTTTTATTTTTTACATTCATTCTTTCATGCAATAGTTAACAGTTTAAAAGATGCGAGAATTAAAATTCCTACGCTATTACAAAGGCGCGGGTCCACATCGCCAAATTTAATCCAGGACCCGATTTGAGATAAAATAAAGTGCAAAAAATATAAATATCAAATTTACATGGCTTTGGGAGAATTACATGAAAAAGGAAATAAAATAAAAATGCGAGAATAAGTAAAATCGGGAATGCGAGGGCGTTGGACCCTTTTTAATGAAATTAAATTACGATTAACAAATTAATTAAATTAAGTTAAATAAGAAAAGGAATTATTTTTGAGTTTTTTGTATTTATTGATTTTAATGAGAGAATTAAATGAAATTAAAAAGTTAATTAACCCTAATTCTAACTATTTTTATTTATTAAGAAATATGTTAAAGTTGAATCTAAAATTAACCTAATTAATTAATTCAATTTTATTTACAAAAATAAATAATTAATTATTAGTGATGATAAAATAAAAGGAAAAAAGATAAAAGTAATTAAAACCCTAGTTCTATATTTTTTAAGTTTATAAAAAAACATTAAGATTTAAACCTAAAATTAAGACTAAATTAATTAATAAGATTTATTTACAAAAAGAATATTAAATCAAATATATTTTATTTTGTCTTTTCTGACTTTTCTTATATTTTTTATGTTTTATGGAAATATTAATTTGAAGAATTAAATTAAAATTACAAAACAAATAAAAATAGAAAAAAAAGTGGAAGAGAGCAAACCAAAGGGGGTGTTGTCCCCAAACTGGAGGTTTTATCCCAGCAATTAGGCCCAATGTTTCAAGGCTTTGTTTGACTTTTCTGGGCGCGTGTATATGCATTGACTGGTGCCCATGGTGCTCTTCAAATCTTGACCTTTGGATTGCATTCAGTGGCCATGTGGCACGTTTGGATTATGGGTGTATAGTGAACCCCTGGAGTATGCGCTGCATAGGAATATGGAAAAGAAAATAATATTGAAGGGATAGGGGGACCTGGGAATCGAACCCAGGTCCCAGAGCTTACCAAATGCCTTGTCCACCAACGGAGCTGTTAACGCGCGTTGTATATAGAATAACAAATAAGTAATATAAGAGAAAATTGGTTAGTGACATAGAAACAAAAAAAAACGCGCGCTAATTTTGAACTGCCCAATCACCGTCTTCCACGCATCGTCTTCTTCATTGTTCTGAAACAAAAAAAAACATTTAAATAATGGGGGTTTTAAACCCCCACAAACTTAAAACATGAAAATAGCGAATAGGATTTGGCGCATGATAAATTGGGCGCGACTAGTGCATTGGATTCGTATGAAGCTTCTGGTTCGAACGGTACAAGTCTAGTTGCCTGATTTTTCTTTAAACGTAAAGCCCCAATTTTGCAGTTTGGAAACCCTAGCGAGCTTCAATGGTGATTTCGCGTATAGGCAAGAAAAACTCAATTAAACAATATGGTTAGCTTCAGAATGATAAGACTAGTACAAAACAAGCATTAGAACTCAAAATTATGGCATGAATGATGAAATACGATTATGCAAAAAATATGAAACAGTCTGACTTCTAGTTACCAATTCTTGATGCTATGGACGTGGAAAAGTATTCAGTCAGGTTCAATGATGTCTTGGCAAGCTAATGGGATCAATATTCTCCTTTGAATCGTCCTCCAAGGCAGTTTTCAGTTTTTGATTTTTTTGACAAAAATGCCAACTTGGTTCTTGAGATGGGGCGCAGCTTAGAGGTCTCTTGCACTAGGGTTTGCTTCTGACTTATATGAGGGATGGATTAGGTTAAAGATTTGGATCCAAAACCCTTTGCATTGATGTATGGAATATTTGATTTTCATGCATATTTTTTTCAAATCTTTTCATGTGATTTTGGTTCCAATCATGGCCAATCTTTCCAATTTTAGTATGCACGAAATCTTGAGTATCCTATGAATGATTACACTGCATAAAAAGATTCAAATGCATTGGTTTAATATTTTTCCATATTTTATTTAATTTAAATGAATTAATTGTAATTAAAAATTCAAATAAATAAATAAAAATGATGAAATAAATCCCCTTTGGGCCAAATGGTCGTGCATAGTCTTTGGATGATGAATCTTGGAAGAAAATGTGGCCCATTAGCACTTTTAAGGCATTTGAAGCAAAGTTGACTTTTCAAAATGCCCAAAAATTTCCCAACTTCCACAAGGCATATCTTGCTAAATTTTTAAGCTTTGATCATGTTCTTGGACATTTTTGAAAGGTCTTGAAGTCCTCTAACCAATGCTTTTGGTCCCATGTCATTTTGATTTACCAATCTCAAGTTATGGTCTTTGACTTAAAGTCTCTTTTTGTTGACTTTTGAAAATGACCTATAATGTTGAAATTGATAACTTTTTGTGAGAGCATTTCTTGGACTTGAAGTGTGAAGAGGAGTTGTAGGAAATGTCTTTCTCTTCAAAATGAGCTTTGGATGGAATTTTTCTGATAAACCATGTGGAAGTTATGCCTTGGTCAAGTTACAGTTGACTTTTTCAACTGTCCAAATATGGAAACTTTTGCATCTTGAGACTTTTTGAGCCATACCTTGAGAATCATGATCAAGAATTGATCAAATTATGTTTGTGGCTTCAAAATAAGATGTTGACCAAAAATTTGAACTTTTGACTGTCAAATGACCATTTTGCCCCTGCAGTTGACTGTCGGGCAATTAGGGTTTTTGACTGTGCAATTTTGTGTTGTAAGTCTTGAAACTTGGTATGAGAATGCTTGACCATATTTATAGGCATGTGGGACTTGTTTGGACCCTTGAAAACTTCATTTTCTTTGTCTGAACCAAAACCCTAATTTTGACTGTTAGGAGGCCCTTGAACTGTGCAACCCTTGGGGAGATTTTGAAGCTTTGACTTGGCAAATCTTGAAGAATATGGGAGGGCAAATTTTGGGGTACAACAGTGTGTTTTGATGCAAATGACTTGTTTCATAAGTAAGGAAAAGGATGTGAGGCTTGAGAGGGTCAGAATCACACTAGTACAAGTTATGGCTATGTTACTTGATTTTGAAGAAAAGTGAAAACATGGTTTAAAGGTAAAGTACAAGAATGGGCTGACTTGTTAGAAGCTTGAGACAAATTTCTTTTGGGTTATAAGTCGTGTATGATCAGAATAGAACAAGTTCAAAGCTCAAGAACATATTTTTTGCATAAAGCTACTTTTCCAAAATGGTAATGTGCACTTTCTTCCCAAAATAGAAATAAGTATGGGCAATGCATTGGATGCTTGAGTTGAAGCCTCTAACAGCTGTGCAAGACATTAATTATGGAGTGCCAAACAAGTTTGAGGCCTGCAAAGCAAAGATTGTACATCCTAAACATGGATTTGAATTCTTGCTCATCATGAAATTGACCTATAATTCAAGAATGAAATGCCAACTTCATGCCTTCGATTCTCCTTGCTCAAACATGATCTCAAAGAGTTCTTTGACATTTTAGAAAGCTTGTAATGTGCTATACAAACCCTCTTTGAATCACTTTTGAAAATTCCCCTTGGAACTATTTGAAAAATTGCCATGAAGTTAGGTCAAAATCCTGCCTAAACTAGGGCAAAATTTTCACTAAGTGTTTAGTTTCATGAACATGTATTCACAAAATCATAACTTGAAATCCATGCATTTCTAGGAGAATTTGTGTAAATAAATGTTTTAGATATTATTTAGATCTACAACTTTCATGTTGAAAGTTTCCTTTGAATCATCTTGCATCATGGTGAAAAAAATGGCTCAAAGTTGTGAAAAAACATGAAGTTTTCAACACTTAGAAAAATTTCTAAGTTTGGAAACTTTGACTTTTCAAAATGAAATATTGACTTTTTGATTTCTTGATGAACAAGTTTCATATTTTGACATATTTTGATGAATTGTGATCTTTAACACTTGATTTTGACCAAAAAGTCAAAGTTTGACTTTTCAGTGTATAGTTGACTTTTAATTAGTTGACTGAAAATCAACTACCAATCAATTAATCTTGAGGGATGTTTTGATTCATGCCATTAGGTAAAAATTATGCAATTGAACTCTTAAGATCATGTCTCAAACCAATTAACCATTCGCTAGGTCAAAAATCAGAAATTGCCCTTTCTCAGTCAAAACCCTAATTTTGACCATTTTGCCATTTTGATGATCTGATCAAATTTCTTGAGGAATTATGGTCCAAAATTGATCAAATGACATATATGAGTTCAAAATTTGATATGGATCAAATATTATGAAGTTTGACTGTAAATTGACCACAGTTGACTTTTTCCCCAATACAGCTGATTTTTAAGTCAATTGATCAATTAACTAGGCAAAAATGTGATCCAAGACTTGAAACTTGACATGAGAAATATTGAGGGTCCATAGTGATACATGGAAGTCAAATGAGGCATTAAAAGTTCAATTACCCTTGTTCAATCTCAAACCCTAATTTCAGTTATCAGTGCTTAAGGAGGTGTCTTGAGCTGGTCAATCCTTGTACAATCTTGAACCAAAGGAGATCTTGTGAGAAAATATTTGATAAATGAGAGGGAAAATTTTGGGGTACAACAGCTTCCCCTGTTCAATCTTCTTAAACCTGAAGAGTTAGATTTGCGGATCCGCCATTCGTGACTTGAAGGTGGAAGATGATTGGACACTAGAGTGCCCAGAAATTTGC
The DNA here is from genome assembly GCA_948472305.1 of Vicia faba. Lineage (NCBI taxonomy): Eukaryota > Viridiplantae > Streptophyta > Magnoliopsida > Fabales > Fabaceae > Vicia > Vicia faba. The sequence goes on from OX451740.1 coordinate 1,109,938,216, forward strand.
ACTCGAAGATGAAATGGGAATGGGCCTATAGATTCCATTTGGAGGAATGATTGATATTTTCCGGAGATGGGCTTGTAGGTTCCATCCAAGGGTGACTGTTGACAGAGAATGGACTAAGTCTAAACTTGATTTCAACTGGAAAAGAATCAGAACAAATCTTTGGAGCAATTTATCTGAAACAGTAAAAGTGCCTACTAAGAAAGAATTAGAATAAATCATTGAGAGATTTATCTGAACCAAAAGAAAACATTCACGGTAAAGAATTAAAATAAACCATTGAGAGGTTTAAGCTGAACCGGCAGCGATCTGGAGAAGAATTCGAATAAATCATTGGGAGATTTATCTGAACCAGAGGAAATATCTGCGGGAAAGCATCAGAATAAACCGTTGAGAGGTTTAAACTGAACTGGAAGGGATCTGGAGAAGAATCGGAATAAATCATTGAGAGATTTATCTGATCCAGAGGAAACATCTGCGAGAAAGAATCAGAATAAACCGTTGAGAGATTTAAGCTGAACCAGCAGGGATCTAGAGAAGAATCATAATAAATCATTGGGAGATTTATCTGAACCAGAGGAAACATCTGCAGGAAAGAATCAGAATAAACCGTTGAGAGATTTAAGCTGAACCGACAGAGATCTAGAGAAGAATCAGATTAAATTGTTGAGATATTTATCTAAACCAGAGGAAACATCTGCGGGAAAGAATCAGAATAAACCGTTGAGAGATTTAAGCTGAACCGATAGGGATCTGGAGAAGAATCAGAAAAAATCATTGAGATATTTGTCTGAACCAGAAATTTTTCTTTTGGAAAGTATCAGGATAAATCGTTGAGAGATTTAAACTGAACCAAAAGAGGTCTTGAATATTCTTTAACTAGAGAGAATCAGAGTAAATCTTTGAGAGGTTTATCTGAACCAGAGAAAGCATCTGCTACATAGATGGTTGACCAATCCTTTCTTGGGAATTGATCTGTATTTGAATTGTTGAAAATTTGATGATAATTTTCTGTTGATTGATCTTTCCTGAAAAGATGAAAAGTTAGTTGTATGCAATGTCATGATGTATGAAATGCATGGTATAATGATGTTCTCAAAATAAATGAGATTGTGTCGTATGTATCTGTGTCATTAATGCTATGACGTATAGATGTAATTTATGGACACATTAATTGTTATGTCGCATTATTACTGGAGTCAGGGAAAATAAATCCCTGAGGATTGCTGAGAATGAGGAGTGCAAGTCTTCATGTTTTGAAGTGTTGATGAATTTCCATTTATTAGAGAAATAAACTATTTTGTGTAAGGGAAACGTCGTGTATTGCTTGTAGACCTCGTGAAATCCTATTGAGGAATCTTGAGAAACTGGGCGACTTTCACTGGGGAATCTTAGGAGCAGTAACTGGAAGTTTTGTTCTGTCTGGGATGTGAGAGAGCTTCATATCATTAAGCTGTATACTGAGATACGTTAGCGATCCTGTAGTGGGATGTCCCGTTTTTCGCTCTTGCTGGAAAAGTATTTGTGGGGGACTTGATGGAATAGTCTAAAGATATTATCCTATTTCTTAAAGCCATTAGTGATTGTCTTTCTATTTTTTGTTCCTCTTTTTTTGTTCATTTGTAAACAGTAGTCATGTTCAAATGCATATGTTCAAAAATAATCATTGGACGTTTTCGCAAACAAAACACGGAAAAAGAAAAACAGATCGTTTTGCACTTTCAAAGGGATATCTTTGTATTAACTTGAATAAGTATTTTTGTACAATGAGATGAGCAATCTAGTAAGATAATATCGTCGTAAAAATGAAAATTGATACAAAGAAAAGATATCTATGTGAAATGATACCATGGGGTTCCCATTCTGCTATAGCCTTCGTGTCTCTAAGCGTCTTGTCCACTTGTTGCCTTGTCCAAAGTTGATTGGATTGATTATACCCGTTTGAGCTTGTCAGTCGATGCTAAAGGTTGTTTGTAAGGTGATCCAATGGGACATAGTCATACGCTTTAATTCCCTAACTTTTGCCTAGACCGCCCTTTCAGGTTTTCAGTCCACCGGGATACCCTTTTTTCCCAAGCCGCCTTTTCAGGTTTTCAGCTTTCCGGGTGTACAGATTTTTTGTATTTTATCCCTAATTTTTGCCCAAACCTTTTTTGTTTGCCGGGATGCCCTAATTTTTGCCTAGGTCAGTCGACCTAGCGGGTCTTTATTCATGTGTAGTATCTTTTGACTATGTCCGTGTTTACAGGGTGTGGAAGGTCGTCGCCATCCATAGTGGTTAGGATCATTGCTCCACCATAGAACATGCTTTTGATTATAAATGGTCCTTCGTACGTAGGAGTCCATTTCCCCTGGGATCACCTTGTGGCAATATCATACGCTTGATTACCAAATCACCAGCCTGATATACCTGACATCTGACCTTCTTATTAAAAGCTTTGATCATATGTTTCTGGTACATCTGGCCATGACAGATAGCCATCAGCCTCTTCTCATCAATCAAATTCAGCTGGCCAAGTCGAGTTTGAATCCATTCATCTTCATTCAGCCTTGCATCCTTTATGATTCTCAGAGAAGGTATTTGGACTTCAATTGGTAGAACAGCTTCCATGTCGTATACCAAGGTGAAGGGAGTTTCCCCTGTTGATGTGCGCACTATGGTACGGTAACCATGGAAAGCGAATGGTAACATCTCATGCCAGTCCTTGTAGGTCACTGTCATTTTTTGTATGATCTTCTTGATGTTCTTATTTGCAGCTTCGACAGCACCATTCATCTTCGGTTGGTAAGGGGAAGAGTTATGATGTTGGATTTTGAAATGCACACACAGTACGGTGATAATAGTATTGTTGAAATTCGTACCATTGTCCCTGATGATTCTCTCTGGGATACCGTACCGATAGATGAGATTCTGTTTGATGAATCGGGCCATAACATTCTTGGTAACGGAAGCGAAACAAGCTGCCTTAACCCACTTTGTGAAGTAGTCAATGGCCACCAAGATGAAGCGGTGTCCATTAGAAGTTGTAGGTTTGACTTCTCCAATCATATCGAAGCCCCCACATCGCGAATGGCCAAGGAGCAGTCAGGAAATTTAAAGGAACTGGAGGCACATGTACTTTGTCAGCATAGATCTAACATTTGTGACAAGTTCGTGCATGTTGATGGCAATCTGCTTCCATGGTGGACCAGTAGTACCCTTCCCGTAGGATCTTTTTAGCCATCGTGTGCCCACTAGAGCGGGTGCCAAAAGTTCCTTTATGTAGATAAGCCATGACCTTGTCTGCCTCAACCTTGTCTATGCAACAAAGCAAAACAAAGTCGTGGTTGCGCTTGTAGAGAATGCCATTACGGAGGAAGAATTTAGCAGAGAATCTCCTTATGAACTTCTTATCATTGACTGAAGCTCCCTCCGGATATTCTTGGGCCTCAAGAAACCTCTTAACTTCATGGAACCAAGACTCGTCCACTACTTCTTCAGTATCGATCTCGTGACAGTAATTTGGTTCATCCATCCGCTCAATGGTGATCTGGGGAGCCTCGTTACATGGATGACATAGTGGCTAGTGTGTCCTCTAGTTCATTTTCCTCTCGTGGAAAATGCTCAAAGGTAATTTCCTCGAAATGTGGGATTAATGTCTACACATGTTCTTTATAGGGGATGAGATTAGGGTGCTTTATGTCACATTCTCCTTTGATCTGACTGATGACTAAGGTTGAATCTCCAAATACACTTAAGGATTTGATTCCCAAATCTATGGCAGCTTTGAGATCAAAAATACATGCTTCGTATTCTGCCATATTATTAGTATAGTTAAAACAAAGTCTTACAGTGAAGGGAGTATGACATCCTTCAGGGGATATGATTATAGCACCTATTCCATTACCGAGTGCGTTGGAGGCTCCGTCAAAAACCAAGGTCAATCGAGATCCTTGTTCGGGTCCGTCATATGGTCTGAATTCTTCACAATTGTTTACCATCATGATGTCTTCATCTGGGAACTCGAATTTCATGGAATTATAGTCATCCACAGCCTGATGAGCAAGGTGATCGGCTAGCACACTGCCTTTTATTGCTTTTTGGGTAGTGTATTGAATGTCGTATTCAGTCGGAATCATCTGCCATCTTGATATTCTCCCAGAGAGGGCAGGCTTCTCGAATATGTATTTAATTGGGTCCATCTTGGATATCAATAAGGTAGTATGGGTCAACATATACTGTCTTAGCCGGCGAGCAGCCCATGCCAGAGCGCAACAAGTTTTCTTGAGCAGTGAATATCTTGTTTCACAGTCGGTAAACTTTTTTCCCAGGTAGTAAATAGCATGCTCTTTTTGGCCAGACTCGTCATGCTGCCCCAGCACACACCCCATTGAATTTTCCAAAATAGTTATATACATGATCAAAGGTCTTCCCTCGACTGGAGGCATCAAAATAAGAGGCTCTTGTAGGTACTCCTTAATCTTGTCGAAGGCAGCTTGGCATTCATCATTCCATTTGACTACTTGATCTTTCTTCAGGAATTTGAATATTGGTTCACAAGTAGCGGTTAGGCGAGAAATTATTCTGGAGATGTAGTTTAGCCGTCCTAAGAATCCTCTGACTTCATTCTCGATGCGAGGAGCGGGCATTTCTTGTATTGCTTTCACCTTGGCAGGGTCCACTTTGATACCTTTACCGCTAACGTAAAGCCTAGGAGTTTACCAGACCTCACCCAAAATATGCATTTATTCGGGTTTAACCTTAGCTTGTATTTCTTTAGTCTTTCAAATAGTTTCTGCAAATGGTCAAGATGTTCCTCTTTAGTTTGAGATCTGGCTATCATGTCATCCACATAGACCTCTGTTGTACCCCAAAATTTGCCCTCTCATTTTTATTCAAAACAATGAACCTCAAACTAGGGTTTCCATTTACATCAAGATGGGTGAACTCCAAAGGTATAAAATCTTCTCCATATTCTTAATATGGTCTCAAGATAATCCATATCAAGATTCATGCCTTGTACAATAAGTTTGCTTAGTCAAGTGCTCAAATGCCTGAAAATCAACTATACTAGGTCAAAAGTCAAATGTGGCCCACATGCAGTCAAACTTCAAGATTTTAGGTCAACATCAACATTTTGAAGAGATATCCATCATTTGATCAAGGGTTGATCATGATTCCACAAGAAAGGCTCCTAATTCATCAAAACTCAAAAGTTGCTAAATTAGGGTTTCTTAGGAAAAAGTCAACCAAACTTAGACCAAGCATAACTTTCTCATACTTTATCATAAATTTCCCATCCAAGGCTCATTTTGAAGAGAATCTAATTCCCTACAACTCATCTTCATCCCTCGAGTTAAAGAAATGCACTCATGAAAAGATATGAATTCAGACATTATAAGTCATTTTAAAAAGTTAACAAAAACACCTTTTGGGTCAAAGCTCCTTAGATGAACATGGAAGATCCACTTGAGATGAAACAAAATAGGTTGCTTAGGGGACATCCTAAGATTTCTAAAAAGTCCAAGAACACCCTCTTAGGGTCAAAATTGAGAGAGATATGCATTGTCAAAGTTGGCCATTTTTGGAGATTTGTTAAAAGTCAACAATGCCCAAAATTGATTTTTTTTTTGGCAAATGGGCCTAACTTTTTATGCTTACACCTCAGTTCCAACATGACCCACGACCTTTGAGTCCTCTTAAATTATTTTATTTTTTATATTTTATTAAATAGAATGCAAAATTAAATAAGGTGAATAAAAATAATAATGTAGGATTTGATTTCAAATCTTTTTCTCATTAAAATAAAGAGCAAGATGTGCTAGCATGGCAAGGAAAATTCGTGGAGGGAGCAAGAATAGATTTGATCTAAAAATAGACAAATTGTATATTTGAAAGGAGAATATTTTATCATCAAAGCATGAGATTTCTTCCATTTATGTTGACCTAATATGCTACCATACATAAACACAATGATCCCAGACCTAAAGGAGAACGAGAGGCTGCCTCAAAAGAAAAGAGCAAGTTTCCAAAAAGATAAAAAAAGTGGTGTAAACAAAAACACACGTTTCAGCCACTTTCAATTAGAAGTAAGCACTTTATCATCCTCCTGGGATTTCCAGGAAGACGAACCAACCTTCACCCACGCCTGAAACACCCTGAAGTGGCCAAACTGAATCTCAATTTTCTTGGTAAGACTTGGATCTCAAACTCTCATAATAAGCCATATCAATTTTGTTTGAGGTTATATTTGTGTTACTAATGATCTTTGCCAAATTTTTGACGTATTACATAGGGCAATAGGGCTTGGCTTTACACTTTTCCATGTTTGACCGTCGTTAGGGTTTCAAACGAAAACTCAATGATGCGCGAGGAATTAGCATTTTTAGAGGCCAGATTCGAACTCATGGGACCTTTTTAAGATAGATAGCATTGTTTGTTTTTCCATTTCTTTGAATTTCTAGGCGACCTCACCGGAGAAGACGGTGGAAACCACCGTCTCCGGTAGTTAGACTGGCCGATCGTCAGTCAACGGGATGGCGTGGCGAAAAGGCAGCATCTCATTGGTTCTTTTCAAATAAGTCTTTATCTCTCTTTGTCCGATTGGCCAATTTGAATAACAGGGGCCCCACTTGTTGGCGCGCGTTTGACAACTAAGCAGTTGTCCTTATTTCCCATTATATTTTATTATTATTATTGTATATATGACTGATTAACCAACGCAGATGGCAAGGGAAGAAGGCATGTGAGAGGGAGGACCTGGGTTTGATCCCATGTCCAGACCTTTTGCATTTTCTGAAATTACAATTCCAGATCCAGTGCACATCATTTTCTGAGGACCACCACGCGCCCTCTGATCTCGTCCTTTGGATTCATCTCCATCACAGATCCAGCGCTCAGCATACGCAGGTCCACCATGAACCCTCAGAAGATGGCCGCAACAGATCAGGCGCCAGACCCTGGGCTACCAGCTTTTGGGCCTAGTGCAGATTGGGCAACACACCCCCTGGATTGCTTACAACGTCAGGCCCATCTCCTCAAATTATCTATTCTTTTTATTTATTTTTTCTTTTAATTTATTATTTTAATTACTTTCACAATAAAAATCATTTTTTTAATTAAATCAGAAAATTACAAAAAATATTAGGCTTAGTTAATTTTTTTTCATAAAATATTTATTTGCATTTAATTAATTAGTTTAATTAGGTTAACTTAAACATATTTTTTGTAATTAAAATTTAATAGAAACTAGGATTAATTTGCAAATTGTAACTATTTTTCAATAAAAAAAATACAAACGAAAACATTTTTAATTAATTAGATTTCTTAGGTTCTAATTTGTTCCCATTTTAACTTTCGTGCGCGTATTTACTTTCACTATTTTTATTAATTATTGTAATAGTTCCAAGTTTGTAATAGTTAATTAGGCTTACTATTTTGCATTTATCATTTTTCCCCGGTTTTTGATTATGTAATCCCCTCCCCAAAGCCTTGTAATAGCTAGGGTTTTAATTTCTTGTTTTTAATTTCCGCAACTATTAAACTGCTAGATGTATGGACAATAGGCTTGCATGCAAAAGATAAATCAAATTAATACAGTAGAAAACCCTAATTGGGCAAAGATAATTAACTGGAAAAACACACTTGCACATGCTCACTCCTAGGGTTTGCCCCACTTGGTTGCCTCAGAAATAATGGTCGTGTCCCTCGAACATAGGGATACCTTAGCAATGACCCGCGATTCAAAATCGTCATAAAGATCATAGCCCCTATTTGTCCCTCGAGTTGCCTATGAATTAATCTTATAATGACAGTCCCTTCGAAATGCTAAGGTATCTTTACTTGTTGCCTTCAGAGACCGGTTCATCCCTTCAAACGTCCCTTTATAAATCTAACGGCGAAGCTACCTACTCCTTAATAGTAGGATAGCACTGTCTAAAGGAAACTAAACGAACAGACTTTTTTTCGAGTAGGTAGAAATCTTAAGTACTTTCTCAAAATAAAAACTTTTCACACAAACACTTTTCAAAAACAGTTTTCTAAACAACTTCGTCACACTTTTGAGGACCGATACAAGGGTTATCACGAAGTAAACAAAACTTTTCAAAACAAGCACACACAAGCAATTTAAAAAATGAGCAAGTACCTAAGAGCCCGTGGAAAACCACGGATAGAAAGGGTGCTAACACCTTCCTTTTCTATAATCTACCCCCCGTACTCAGAAATATCTCGAAAAAAGGTTTTTTCTGTTCTTTTTCCTTTTCCTTTATTGGATGAAATAAAAGTCGGTGACGACTCTTGCTTACCACGACATTTGCAAACACAAAATGCAAACTAGTATAAACAGTCGGTTCTGCCACCGTATCATAGAATTGGCGACTCTGCTGGGGAGTTATAAAAGTGGGGTTTACCTTAGGATCTAGGCCATTTTAATTGCTTTCTTGTTTGTTTTGCCCGCTTTATCTTTAATGGTTTTGCTTGGGTATTATTGAAGATCCTACACCCGGATCTGGGGACACTTTTTAGGTAAACAACAATAGATCATGGAGACTGTACGGTGTAAACCGATATGGTTTAAGCGATGGATGTGTTGGTGTGACACTTTGGTTGGTACCGGTATCCTTCGTGTGGAAACGAGGAGAATACGAGGCCGCCGCATGGTGTCGTGAAGCACTAACGGACCTTAGAACCTTAGTTGAACAAACTTAGCCATTAGAAAGTAGTGAGATAGCCGGCCTCGGTATAAAGTTGAGGATTGGTTGATACTCGATGCTTCACTCATTGAGGTCAGACTTTCGGGATATTTCGGCCACAAGAAAAGATTGCCTGAGCTGAAACAGTGCCCGATAAAGGATGATGAATGATATTGAGAAACTTTAGAACCCGATTACTTTTCTAAGACAGGTTTAAAACCAACTAAACTTCAAGATGGTACTTACCTTTAACCTCATGAAGGCCTTTGAACCTAAGGTCTATTGTGTGCTTTGCTTGTGTGTGTTGTACCTTGTTTGAACATAACATCATGCATCATAACATAGCATCCATTCTCATTGCACTAACCATTTCAAGGACCAAGGGAATTTATCTTTGTTCTGTTTTGCAGATTATGGATCCCGCTCGTAGAAACACTATCTGAATTAGCTTTGTGAGAATACCTCCCCAACTCAAGGAGCTAGTATCAAGGGTTCCTGAAACTTCTGCATTCACTAAGAGACATGGTCGACTTCTCAACCTGGTTACTTTAAGCTTTGATGATAAGATGATGGGTGTACTCTTTCAGTTCTTTAATCCCAAGCACCACTGCTTCACCTTTCCAGACTATCAGTTGGTGTCTACCATGGAAGAGTTCTCTCAGTTATTGAATACACCCATTCTTGAATAGTTGCCTTTCACAGGTTTAGAAGATGTTCCTAAGCCAGAAGCCATCGCCTCAGCCTTGCATCTGAAATGGGCCAACGTGGTATCTAATTGGGAAACAAGAAGTGGAGTAAAGGGTTTTCTAGCCAAGTTCTTAATAGATAAAGCCCAGCTGTTTTGGGATGATTTGGACTTTCATGCTTTTGAGGAGGTCTTGGCCCTTCTAATCTATGGGTCAGTACTGTTCCCTAATCCAGACTTGTTCATAGATGTGAATGCTACTAAGATCTTGCTCTCTCGCAACCCCGTTCCTACCTTGCTCGGAGATATCTTGCACGCTCTCCATACTCGTACCATTAAGAGAAGAGGGGTTCGTATGTGTTGCATGTCATTGCTGTCGATGTGGTTTATTTCTCACCTCCCTAAGTCCATACTAAAGAATGAAGAAGGTTTGGGTTGGTCGCAAAGGATAATGTCACTTGCTCACACGGATATTCTCTGGTATTCCCGAGTTATGGGAGATATTACTATTATTGACCGCTGTGGGGAGTTCCCTAATGTCCCACTACTTGGAATTAGGGGAGGCATAACTTACAATCCTTGTTTGCTCTGCAACAATTTGGTTACGCTCGAAGGGATGGTCCTCATGAGTTATATATCCAGGGCATTGTATTTAACTATGAGGATGATGTTAAAGGGTATCGCCAGAGGTTCATACGAGCTTGGGGCATGGTAAACAGATCTGACGCCAAGGCTTTGGGGCCGAAGGCTTCCATTCTTATGGAACCTTATCTCCAATGGGTACGAGCTCGCGCCCAGAAACTTATGATGCCCTACATAGTCGTCTTACCAGTGATTGTGGAACCCATTACTGAAGGGGATATTCCTTACACGGTTCTCCATCCTGATATGCCCACTGATCTTGAAGAACTACAGAGGTCTTGGATTCAGTTGAAGAAAGAGCGGGATACTTATAGGGACGAGTTCTATTCCCAGGAGAAGAAGGTTTTAGAGCTCACAAAGCAACTTCATGAGGAAAGAAGACTTAATGTCTATCTCGGCACGAAGAGGAAGCATCCATGGAAATTTTGATTTTTTTTTAGTTTTTAGAATTTTAAATTGTAACGCCTAAAAGTCAATTGTACTTTGAATTCTATTAATAAAATCTTTATTTCATTTTGGTTCGCAAATTTAAATTTCCCAAAGACCTTGAAATAATTGCATACACATCCCATCCATATCATTGCATAAACAGGTACCATTACAGGTTTCTCATCTTCTTCGCTGTTTATTTCAGCAAAAATGTCTTCTGAACAAAGCATCAAAGATCTTCAGGCACAAAACGCCCAATTTCAACAGATGTTCATAACTCTGGCAAAATGGAAGGAGGATCTGAAAACCCTCATCCTGAAGGAGAAGAAGAAAAAGAAGAAGGTCTCTGGTATTCTGAATATGGGAAGAAGGTTCAGGGGTGCGTTAAAGCAACCAGTCGATTTGACCTCCTCATCCAAGGAAGGAGAGAACCAAGAAAGAGAGACAAGGGAGAAGGATCATAGTCCTGAAGTTTCTGACAATGATATGGACTATAATCATGAGCAGTATCCTCCCACTAAGGATAGATACAAGAAGTTGGAAGACCGTTTGAGTGCTATGGAAGTTCAGCGGATACCCGAGTTGGATTTTGAAGAGCTAGGATTGGTGTCGGGAGTGGTCATCCCGCAGAAATTTAAGGCTCCAGTTTTTGCAAAGTATGATGAGGTGTCTTGCCCAAAGCTCCATCTTCGTTCTTATGTAAGGAAGATCCAGCCCCACACCGCTGATAGAAACTTGTGGGTGCACTTCTTTCAATACAGTCTGTCAAGGACTCAGCTTGAATGGTTCTACCAACTGGAGAGAACCAATGTCCTAAACTGGGAGGACTTGGCCGCTGCTTTTTATAAGCAGTATCAATACAACACCGACCTTGCCCTCACTCGTACTCAACTCCAGAGTATGTCCATGGGTGCAGGTGAAGGCTTTAAGGACTATGCGTAGAAGTGGAGAGACATGGCTGGAAGAGTCCAACCCCCTTTATTTGACAGGGAGTATGTTGACATGTTTCTTGGGACGCTGTCTGGTCCCTTCTTTAATCATTTGATTGGTAGCTCATCAGTTGGTTTCACCGAGCTGATATTAATAGGAGAAAGGGTAGAAGCTGGGATCCGGAGCAGTAAAATATAGAAAGACACCTCTTTAAGTTCGGTAAAGAAGACCTTCACTAGTAAGAAGGAATCCAGTGCTATCTATAGCCCAAGAGGTCAAAGTAGAGTTGAACACCGTCCAACAGTAAATGTTGTAATGATACCTAGGCCTGCGGCTGCTCCACAACGCAACAATCAACAAAGGGTAGAAAGACCACAAAGGCAGTTTACCCGGATTAACATGACATTGACAGAGGTTCTACCCCATCTACTGAGATCCAACTTGGAAACCTTGAAAGAGGCTCCCAAGAATCCAAATACCACATCTCCTCGGTACAATCCAAACGCTTGGTGTGCCTACCATTCTGAGAGTCCTGGCTACGATATAAATGATTACTGGGCTCTGAGATATAAGGTACAAGATCTGATTGAGGCCAGAGAGATTGATTTAGATGCTCCGGAGAAGCCCAATGTCATAATTGCTCCCATGTCTAAGCATAATCGTGGAGTTAATGTTGTTGATATCGATCTATTTGTAACCTCAGTTGACGAAGTTTCTACTCCTCTTATGACCGTTAAGAAGAATTTGTCGTTGGCCGGTTTATTTGCGGGTTATAGTGAAGGTTGCCACGGGTGTTCATCTTTTCCATCTGGTTGCCATTTGCTGAAAACAGGTGTCCAATGCCTGATGGACAGCAGAGAAATTTTGTTCGAGAAAACTTTGATTCCAACTATTCCATGTGAAGATATTGCCATTATAACCATTTTCGCCAATCCTTCCAAAGTCTCCTTGAGAAGACCTGTTAGGATTACATCTTCTCCAAGAGTCGCTCTGTTAATAATCACCCTTCATGGTCTTGTCCCATACGCCTCGGACAAAGTTGTCCCTTAGCATTATGGCGCTGATGTCTACTACCATGGTGTTAAACAAGACCTGAAGAATGAAGAGGCTGATCCCGATGTTAGTAACATTGTCGGGACCAGTAAGATTACTAGAAATGGAAGGTTTTCTCTCCCGAGATTTCCCCAAAGACTGTCAATAAGCCTGTTGTTATTTCACCCGCTATTCCTACCGGTACTTTAACTACTACTCTTGTTCTTACTCTAATTGTCGCTCCTGCCGTCAAGTCATCTGGGACCCGAGGCAAAGAAGCTATAGGTGAGCCTGCCCGGACGGAGGCACCTGGAAAGATTGTCGTAGAAGCCTCTAAGCAAGAGATAGAGGAAATATTAAAAATAATTAAAAAGAGCGACTACAATATGGTCGAGCAGCTGGGGCAGACCCCCTCAAAGATATCCATGTTGTCTCTGTTATTGTGTTCTGAGGCCCATGCGAAGTCTTTGATCGCATTCCTCAATATTGTGCATGTTCCGCAAGAGACCTCGGTTGATCAATTTAAAGATTGTGTAGCCAGCTTGACTGCTGACAATGGGCTGGGTTTTTCAGATGCCGACTTGACACCGAAAGGGAGGAAGCATAATGATGCTCTACATTTCTCGATCGAATGCAAAGGAATCACTATGGCTCATGTGCTGGTGGATACTGGGTCTTCGTTGAATGTTCTGCCTAAGAAGGATCTCGATCGGTTGGACTGTGAAGGCTTGACCTTAAAGCCTAGTAATATTATGGTAAGGGCTTTTGACGGGTCGAAGAGAATGGTGCATGGGGAGGTGGACATCCCTGTCAAGGTGGGCTCTCAAACCTTTGATTCCACCTTCTATTTGATGGACATCAGGGCGTCATATTATTGTTTGTTGGATCGCCCTTGGATCCATGAAGCTGGGGATGTTACTTCTACATTGCACCAAATGCTGAAGTATCCGGTAAAGGGGAAGAATGTCACTGTGTGTGGCGAAGAGGAGTATATGGTGAGCCACCTGAACTCCTTCAAGTATGTGGAGATGGATGGGTAATTCATAGAGACTCCTTGTCAGAACTTTGAAGAGGTTCCCCAGATTTTGGCGTCGACTGAAACTACCACCAGCAACAAACCCCCTCTGAAAGTGGCTTCTCTCAAAGACGCCAGTGCAGTGGTTGAAGAAGGTGGGTATACCAACTGGGGACAACTCCCTGATTTTACTCACAAAACTAACAAGTTTGGTTTGGGATTTACTTCAGGAGCTCAAAGGGTTGTTTGGTGCGCTCGAGCTTGAGGACCTCCCCTACGCATCAGCAATCGGGGAATTAATGACATTGAAGACAGTGAGGAAGACTCTGGCATTGACAGCTGGATATACCTGACTACCAACGGTGGACCGAGTAACTGGACGGTTAGGGATTTTATACCAGTTTCTTTTATTCCGCAGTTATTGTCTTACTTGTATTTCTAAAGTTTGTAATAAACAATTTGAACTCTACAGCCTTGTGTCTTTCCCGAGGCACATTGGTTTTGTTTGAGAAGGCTAGTATGTGTCATTTCATATATCATCAATAAAACATTGGATGTTCTTTGCATACAAATTTTGCGCTCTCTGTTTTTCTTTTCTACCTCTATTTTTATAACTATGCTCTTACACACACTCACGTATCAAACTCCATATCCATATCCACTCTGGATCCCATTGATAACAATTCTTCTATTTCCAGTTATGATTTTGAAACTCCAATCAACTAAGCCGATGGTGAAGGCAAGGAGGATTGTAGGGTACCTAGAGAGCTTGCTAGACTGTTACAGCAGGAAGAGAGGGCTTTTCAGCCTCATGAAGAGCCAGTTGAGATGATAAACTTGGGCACGGAAGAGGATAGAAAGGAAGTCAAGATCAGCACAAATCTGGAGGCTAAGGTCAAACAGCGGTTGATACAGATGTTGCACGACTATGTTGAGATCTTCTCCCGGTCATATGAAGACATGCTTGGTTTAGACACTGATATCGTGGTACACCGCCTGCCGACTAAAGAAGATTGTCCTTCGGTTAAACAGAAGGTTCATCGTATACGCCCTGAAATGTCAGAGAAGATTAAGGTAGAGGTCATGAAGCAGTTTGACGCAGGGTTCTTAGCTGTCACCTCCTATCCGCAGTGGGTTGCTAATGTCATTTCGGTACCAAAGAAGGATGGTAAGGTACGAATGTGCATGGATTACAGAGACTTGAACAGGGAGAGCCCCAAAGACAACTTCCCGCTTCCCCACATTGATGTTCTGGTTAACAACACCGCGCAGCACAAAATCTTCTCCTTCATGGATGGTTTTCTGGCTACAACCAGATCAAGATGGCTCCTGAAGACATGGAGAAGACAACCTTCATCACGCAGTGGGGCACCTTCTGTTACAAGGTAATGCCTTTTGGGGTGAAGAATGTTGGGCAAACTTATCAGCGAGCCATGGTCGCTTTGTTCCATGATATGATTCACCACGAGATAGAGGTTTATGTTGATGACATGATTTCCAGGTCTCAAACCGAGGAAGAGCACCTTGATCATCTACAAAAGTTGTTCGACAGGTTGAGGACATTTAGGTTGAATCTGAATCCGAACAAGTGCACCTTCAGGGTAAGGTCTAGCAAGCTTCTGGGTTTCATCGTCAGTGACAAAGGTATTCAGGTAGACCCTGCAAAGGTAAAGGCCATACAAGAGATGTCGGCTCCCCGCACAGAGAAAGAAGTTAGAGGTTTCTTAGGATGCTTGAACTATATTGCCAGGTTCATTTCACATCTGACTGCTACTTGTGATCCCATCTTCAAGCTTCTGAAGAAAGATCAAGTGGTAAAGTGGAATGAAGAATGCCATACTGCCTTCGAAAGGATCAAAGAATATCTTCAAGAACCGCCAATTCTGATGCCTCCGGTTGAAGGGAGACCTTTGATACTATACTTAATAATGCTAGACAATTCAATGGGGTGTGTGCTGGGGCAGCATGACGAGTCTGGTCGAAAAGAGCACACAATATACTACCTTAGTAAAAAGTTTACCGACTGTGAGATAAGATACTCATTGCTCGAGAAAACTTGCTGCACTTTGGCATGGCCTGCTCGCCGACTAGGGCAGTATATGCTGACCCACACTACTTTGTTGATATCTAAGATGGATCCAATTAAATACATCTTCGAGAAGCCCGCACTCTCCGGAAGAATAGCGAGATGGCAGATGATCTTAACTGAATATGATATACAATATACAACCCAGAAAGCAATCAAGGGAAGTATATTGGCTAATCATTTGGCTCATCGGGCCGTGGATGACTACTAGTCCATGAATTTTGAGTTCCCAGACGAGAACATTATGCTAGTGACTGATTACGAAGAACCTGGACAAGATAAAGGACCTGAGGAAGGATCCCGATGGACTATGGTTTTTGACGGAGCTTCAAACGCACCAGGTAATGGCATCGGCATTGTAATCATATCACCTGAGGGTTGTCATACTCCTTTCACTGCCCGACTATGTTTCAACTGCACCAACAATATGGAGGAGTATGAAGCTTGCATCATGGGTCTCAAAGCTGCTATTGACCTCAGGATCAAGTTCTTAACTGTCTTCA
The DNA here is from genome assembly GCA_948472305.1 of Vicia faba. NCBI lineage: Eukaryota > Viridiplantae > Streptophyta > Magnoliopsida > Fabales > Fabaceae > Vicia > Vicia faba. Next base: position 1,109,954,208 of record OX451740.1, read on the forward strand.
GGGATTCAGCCTTAGTGATAAGTCAGATCAAAGGCGAATGGGATACGAAGCATCCGAATCTCATCCCATAAAAAGAGCATGTGCTGACATTGCTCCCACACTTTGAGGAGGTAACCTTTGAACACTTCCCACGAGAGGAGAATCAGTTAGCGGACGTGCTAGCTACCATGTCTTCTATGTTCAAAGTTAGGTGGGACAACGAAGCTCCCCGAATCACCATTGAAAGTTTGGATGATCCAGCGCACTATTGCGAGATTGATACCGAAGAGGTGGAAGACAAACCCTGGTTTCATGAAGTGAAGAAGTACCTCGAGACTCAAGAGTATTCCGAAGGGGCATCTGTCAATGATAAGAAGTTTCTGAGAAGGTTCGCTGCGAAATTCTTCCTCAGTAATGGAATCCTCTACAAGCGCAATCGTGACTCTACCTTACTGCGGTGTGTAGATAAGAGCGAAGCAGATAGGATTATGATAGATCTACATGAAGGTACCTTCGGAACCCATTCAAGTTGACATACCATGGCTAAGAAGATCCTACGGGCAGGATACTACTGGTCCACTATAGAAGAAAATTGTTATCAGCATTCCCGAACCTGTCATAAGTGCCAAAGTTATGTTGATAAGGTGCATGTGCCTCCGGTTCCTTTGAATGTGTTGACAGCTCTATGGCCCTTTGCAATGTGGGGTATTGACATGATCAAAGAAATCAGGCCTACTGCTTCCAACGGACATTGCTTCATCCTAGTGGCCATTGATTACTTCACGAAATGGTTTGAGGCAGCCTCCTTTGCTACTGTGACCAAGAACGTTGTGGCGCGATTCATCAGGCATAACCTGATTTGTCAGTATGGTGTGCTAGAGAGAATTATCATTGACAATGGAACAAATCTCAACAACACGATGATCACCGAGCTCTGTAAACAATTCAAGATACAACATCATAACCCTTCTACCTACAGGCCGAAGATGAATGGCGTTGTCGAAGAGGCTAACAAGAACATTAAGAAGATTATACAGAACATGACGGTGACATACAAAGACTGGCATGAGATGTTACCATTTTCTCTTCATGGGTACCGTACCTCAGCACGGATGTCAATAGGGGCAACACCCTACTCTCTGGTATATGGCATGGAGGCAGTCCTACCCATCAAGGTCCAGATTCCTTCTTTGAGGATTATGAAAGATGCGGGTTCGAATGAAGACGAATGGATCCAGACCCGACTTGATCAATTGAATCTGATCGACGAGAAGAGACTTACTGCTATTTGTCATGGTCAGACGTATCAAAAGCGAATGATCAAGGCTTTTAACAAGAAAGTCAGACGTCAAGAATATCAAGTCGGAGATCTGGTAATTAAGTGCATCATATTGCTGCACGGTGATCCCAGGGGCAAATGGACTCCCACCTACGAAGGGCCGTTTGTGATTAAAAACATTTTTTCGGGTGGAGCCATGATTCTAACCACCATGGACGATGACGAACTTCCTCACCCTGTCAATGCAGACATAGTGAAAAGATACTACACATGATAAAAGACCCGCTAGGTTGACTGGCCCAGGAAAAAATAAGGGCTTCCCGGCGAACCAAAAGGGTTCGGGCAAAATTAAGGGATGAAAATGAAAAATTTGTACTTCCGGCAAGTCGAAAACCTGAAAAGGCGGCATGGGCAAAAAGGGGTATCCCGGTGGACTGAAAACCAGAAAGGGAAGTCCAGGCAAAAGTTAGGGATATAAATCATATCACTATGTCCCATTGGATCACCTTGCGATTATACCTCAGTATCAATCATTAAGCTCGAACGGCTACAATCAATCTAATCAGCTTCGGACGAGCAGCAAAGTGATGAGACGCTCGAAGACATAGGGGCAATAGCAGAATTGGAACCCAATTGGATTGTTGCACATAGATGTCTTCTTTTTGTTGTACACAATATTGTATAGCTTCCTTTTCACGGCGACGTTCTCTTACTAGAGCGTCAGCTTCCTTGTACAAAAAACGCCTGTTATAGGCCAACTTCAAGAAATTAATACAAGTCATTTTTTACAAAAACCATTTGTTTTGTTCTTTTCCCGTTTTGTTTTGCAAGAACGTCCAATGATTTATTCTTGACATATGCATTTGAATATAATTGATGCTCATAAATATTTACATAAGAAATGAAAAGACAATTGCTCATAACTTACGAAACAGAGGCAAAAACAAGAAATGTCAAACCCGACAGTTACTCTGACCAGCAGATACTGAGGCATAGACAACTTTGAAATATAATCATCAGGGCATACGACTTCACTCCCCACAGAGTAAAAGCAATCAAGGCACTTGATATCAGCTTTCCCAAAGCAGGAAGTAAATCTCCCCAAGCAGAGTTCATTTCTATGAATACAGAAGCTCAATCCTCGACAGAGCCTATTACTTCAGCTATGGAAATTCACCTTCCAAATTATTCCCCGCAGAGCTACTCTCAAACAGAGCCTCTCCCTGACAGGAATATACACAAACAACAAAGAGTAAATCTTCAGCACAGTCATTTCCACTCACCATCCCCAACGGAAGTAGAAGAACCACAATTCTCTACAATAGTCAGGAATGTTATACTCTCCAGCAGCAGTCAGGGATTTATTTTCCCATACTCGGACATGTCCCCAATAGCATTTCATGTACATACATCATGACATGCGCATACATACCATATACAGCATGATCTCATATATTTTGAGAACATCATCTCACAAGGCATTTCATGCATCACACATATAATTAACCCTGTTATCTTTTCAGGAAAGACAATTATCACCAAATATTCTAGAAGTTATATATCTACAGACAGCTAATGGAAAATCAGTTCCTGAAGGTCAAACGGGTCAACTAATCTACACAACCAAATGATGTAACCCTACTATCCAGGTTCCTTCCCATAATCCCTAATATCCATGCTTTCATCTCGAAGTAACTCTACTATCCAGGTTCCTTCTCATAGCCCTACTATCCAGGCTTTCATCTCGAAGTAACTCTATTATCCAGGTTCCTTCCCATAAGCCCTATTATCCAGGCTTTCATCTCGAAGTAACCCTACTATCCAGGTTCCTTCTCATATCCTACTATACAGGCTTTCATCTCGAAGTAACCTTACTATCCAGGTTCCTTCTCATAGCCCTACTATCTAGGATTTCATCTCGAAGTAACCCTATTATCCAGGTTTCTTCTCATAGCCCTACTATCCAGGCTTTCATCTCAAAGTAACCCTACTATCCAGGTTCCTTCTCGTAGCCCTACTATCCAGGCTTTCATCTCGAAGTAACTCTACTATCCAGGTTCCTTCCTATAAGCCCTACTATCCAGGCTTTCATCTCGAAGTAACCTTACTATCCAGGCTCCTTCTCAAAGCCCTACTATCCAGGATTTCATCTCTAAGTAACCCTACTATACAGGTTCCTTCTCATAGCCCTACTATCTAGGATTTCATCTCGAAGTAACCCTACTATCCAAGTTCCTTCTCATAGCCCTACTATCCAGGCTTTCATCTCGAAGTAACCCTACGACCCAGGTTCCTTCTCATAAGCCCTACTATCCAGGCTTTCATTTCGAAGCAACCCTACGACCCAGGTTTCTTCTCTCTCATCTCCAGACAGGAGTTTATAACACTGTAAGACCTGAACCCAACCAGATGCGCTCAATTTCACATTTCCCCAGTAAGTCGCTGTGTAGCCTGGACCCTGACCAGATATGTAGTTTAATTCCACTTTATTAATCAAAAGTTAATTCCCCAATAGGGTAATGGACAACCGAAGCTCCTAGACTCTATTTCCCAGAACATAAGTCAACATTCCATAGTGAAGTCCTCCTCAACGACAGGTATAAGAATTCTCCCAAAGGAATCCCTTATGCAACTGATATCCTTTCTGGATGGCATTTTTAAGCCCATCTCCGACGATTCTACGTCGCCTTCCAAATGGAATCTGTAAGCCCATTCCCGATATTATCGATCAGTATTACTTCATGCGAGTGCAAATTTCTGGGCACTCTAGTGTTCAATCATCTTCCACCTTCAGATCACGAAAGGAAGACCAGCCAATCTACATCCTCAGGTGTAAGAAGATTGAACAGGGGCAGTTGTTGTACCCCAAAATTTTCCCTCACATTTTTATTCAAAACATACTCATTGAAGTCCTCAACTTGCCCAAGGAGGCCCAAGGATTGATCAGACAAATGCTCTCCTAAGACAATGAACCTCAAACTAGGGTTTCCATTTAAATCAAGATGGGTGAACTCCAAAGGTCTCAAATATTCTCCATAATATTAATATGGTCTCAAGATAATCCATGTCAAGATTCATGCCTTGCACAAGAAGTTTGCTTAGTCAACTGCTCAAATGCCTGAAAATCAACTATACTAGGTCAAAAGTCAATTGTGGCCCACATGCAGTCAAAATTCAAGATTTTAGGTAAACATCAACATTTTGAAGTGATATCCATCATTTGATCAAGGGTTGATCATGATTCCACAAGAAAGGCTCCTAATTCATCAAAACTCAAAAGTTGCTAAATTAGGATTTCTTAGGAAAAAGTCAATCAAACTTTGACCAAGCATAACTTTCTCATACTTTATCAGAAATTTCCCATCCAAGGCTCATTTTGAATAGAATCCAATTACCTACAACTCATATTCAGCCCTCAAGTTCAATAAATGCACTCATGAAAATATATGAATTCGGACATTATAAGTCATTTCAAAAAGTCAACAAAAACACCTTTTGGGTAAAAGCTCCTTACATGAACATGGAAGATCCACTTGAGATGAAACCAAAGAGGTTGCTTAGGGGACATTATAAGATTTCTAAAAAGTCCAAGAACACCCTCTTAGGGTAAAAATTGAGAGATACAGATATGCATTGTCAAAGTTGGCCATTTTTCGAGAATTGTTAAAAGTCAACAATGCCCAAAATTGCATTTTTTTGTGCAAATGGGCCTAACTTTTTGTGCTTACACCTCACTTCCAACATGACCCACGACCTTTGAGTCCTTTTACATTATTTTATTATTTATATTATTTATTTTTTATATTTTATTAAATAGAATGAAAAATTAAATAAGGTGAATAAAAAGAATAATGTAGGATTTGATTTCAAATCTTTTTCTCATCAAAATAAAGAGCAAGATGTGTTGGCATAGCAAGGAAATTCATGGAGGGAGCAAGAATAGATTTGATCCAAAAATAGACAAAATCAAATATTTGAAAGGAGAATATTTTATCATCAAAGCATGAGATTTCTTCCATTTATGCTGACCTAATATGCTACCATACATAAGCACAATGATCCCATACCTAAAGGAGACCGAGAGGTTGCCTCAAAAGAAAATAGCAACTTTGCAAAAAGATCAAAAAAGTGGTGTAAACAAAAATGCACGTTTTAGCTACTCTCAATCAGAAGTAAGAACTTTATCATCCTCCTGAGACTCCCAGGAAGACGAACCAACCTTCACCCACGCCTGAGACACCCTGAAGTGGCCAAACTGAATCTCAATTTTATTGGTAAGACTTGGATCTCAAACTCTCATAATAAGCCATATCAATTTTGTTTGAGGTTATATTTGTGTTACTAATGATCTTTGCCAGCTTTTTGACGTATTACATGGGGTAATAGGGCTTGGCTTTACACTTTACCATGTTTGACCGTCGTTAGGGTTTCAAACGAAAACTCAATGATGCGCGAGGAATTAGCATTTTTAGAGGCCAGATTCAAACTCAGGGGACCTTTTTAAGATAGATAGCATTGTTTATTTTCCATTTGTTTGAATTTTCACGTGACCTCACCGGAGAAGACAGTGGAAACCACCGTCTTCGATGGTTAGACTGGTCGGTCATCAGTCAAAAGGATGAAATGGCGAAAAGGAAGCGTCTCATTGGTTCTTTGCAAATAAGTCTTTATCTCACTTTGTATGATTGGCCAATTTGAATAACAGAGGCCCCACTTGCTGGCGCGCGTTTGACAACTCAGTAGTTGTCCTTGTTTCCCATTATATTTAATTATTGTTATTGTATATATGACTGATTAACCAGTGTGGATGGCAAGGGAAGAAGGCATGTGAGAGGGAGGACCTGGGTTCGATCCCAGGTCCAGACCTTTTGCATTTTCTGAAATTATAATTCCAGATCCAGTGCACGTCATTTTATGAGGACCACCATGCGCCCTCTGATCTCGTCCTCTGGATTCATCTCCATCACAGATCCAGCGCTCAGCATACGCAGGTCCACCATGAACCCTCAAAAGATGGCCCCAACGGATCAGGCACCAGACCCTGGGCCACCGGCTTTTGGGCCTAGTGTAGATTGGGCAACACACCCCCCCTGGATTGCTTACAATGTCAGGCTCATCTCCTCAAATTCTCTATTCTTTTTTTTTTCTTTTAATTTATTATTTTAATTACTTTCACAATAAAAATCATTTTTTTAATTAAATCAGAAAATCAGAAAATTACAAAAAATATTAGGTTTAGTTAATTTTTTTTCATAAAATATTTATTTGCATTTAATTAATTAGTTTAATTAGGTTAACTTAAACATTTTTTTTTTGTAATTAAAATTTAATAGAAACTAGGATTAATTTGAAAATTGCAACTATTTTTCAATTAAAAAATACAAACAAAAACATTTTTAATTAATTAGATTTCTTAGGTTCTAATTTGTTCCCGTTTTAACTTTCGCGCGCGTCTTTACTTTCACTATTTTTATTAATTATTGTAATTGTTCCAAGTTTGTAATAGTTAATTAGGCTTACTATTTCGCGTTTATCATTTTTTCCCCGGTTTTTGATTATGTAATCCCCTCCCCAAAGCCTTGTAATAGCTAGGGTTTTAATTTCTCATTTTTAATTTCTACAACTATTAAACTGCTAGATGTATGGACAATAGGCTTGCATGCAAAAGATAAATCAAATTAATACAGTAGAAAACCCTAATTGTGCAAAGATAATTAACTGGAAAAACACATTTGCACATGCTCACTCTTAGAGTTTGCTCCACTTGGTTGCCTCGAAAATAATGGTCGTGTCCCTCGAACGTAGGGATACCTTAGCAATGACCCGCGATTCAAAATCGTCATAAAGATCATAGCCCTTATTTGTCTCTCGAGTTGCCTACGAATTAATCTTATGACGACAGTCCCTTAGAAATGCTAAGGTATCTTTACTTGTTACCTTCAGATACCAGTTCGTCCCTTCAAATGTCCCTTTATAAATCCAACGGCGGAGCTACCTACTCCTTAGTAGTAGGATAGCACTGTCTAAAGGAAACTAAACGAACAGACTTTTTTTCGAGTAGGTAGAAATCTTAAGTACTTGCTAAAAATAAAAACTTTTTCACACAAACACTTTTCAAAAACAGTTTTCAAAACAACTTCGTCACACTCTTGAGGACCAATACAAGGGTTATCACGAAGTAAATAAAACTTTTCAAAATAAGCACACACAAGCAATTTAAAAAATGAGCAAGTACCTAAGAGCCCATGGAAAACCACGGATAGAAAGGGTGCTAACACCTTCCCTTTCTATAATCTACCCCCCGTACTCAAAAATATCTCGAAAAAATGTTTTTCCTGTTCTTTTTCCTTTTCCTTTGTTGGATGAAATAAAAGTTGGTGGCGACTCTTGCTTACCGCGACATTTGCAAACACAAAATGCAAACCAATATAAACAGTCAGTTCTTCCATCGTATCACAACCTCTATTTTGTGATGGATCATGTCGTGAAATAGAGCTACCATGGCACGCTGATAAGTTGCCCCAGCGTTCTTCAACCCGAATGGCATAACCTTGTAACAGAAAGTGGCCCACTGTGTGACGAAGGTCGTTTTCTCCATGTCTTCAGGTGCCATTTTGATTTGATTATAGCCTGAAAAACCATCCATAAATGAGAACACTTTATGTTGTGCGATATTGTCAACCAGAATATCGATATGGGGAAGTGGGAAATCATCCTTAGGGCTTGCCCTATTCAAATCTTGGTAATCTACACACATGCGTACTTTGCCGTCCTTTTTAGGCACTGGAACAACATTGGCGACCCACGGCTAAGAATCCGGCGTTGAATTGTTTCATGACTTCAGTCTTGATCTTCTCTGACATGTTTGGCCGTATGTGACAGACTTTCTGTTTTACCGGAGGGTAGTCTTCTTTTGTCGGTAGACGATGGACCACGATATCAGCATCAAGTTCTGGCATATCTTTGTATGACCAAGCAAAGACCTCAACATAGTCATGTAGTAACTAAGTTAAACGCTTCTTTACACTGGGTTCAAGATTGGATCCTACCTTGACTTCTTTCTTATTCTATTCGGTACCTAAGTTAATTGTGTCAACTAGTTTTTCATGGGGTTGTATGGTCCTTTCTTCCTATTGCAGTAACCTGGCTAGTTCTCCCGGCACTTCACAATCTTCCTCACCTTCGTCTTAGACTTGGTAGATCAGATTTTCGAAGTCACAATAGGCCATAGCAGAATCATTACCCATGGGATCCTGAGTGGATGTGGATCTGCATTTTGATATGTGAGTGTGTGTAAGAGCATAGCTATTATTGAAAAAGTAAACATGTAGAAAAATAAAAACAAAGAGCATAAAGTTTGCATGAAAAAACGTCCATGATTCATTGATGACATGTGAAAATGAAGTAAGAACCCTTACAAATGGACCGTTGTGCCTCGGGTAAGACACAAGGTTTTAAAAGTCTAAAAAATTTTATTATTACAAGTCCAGCAAAAACTTTAAAGACAATTATTGTTGGATAAAAGTAATTGGGACAAAATCTTTGGCTTCCGAGTTGGTGAGTCCTCCGTCGATAGTTGGGAAAATCCATTCTTCCAGGTCGCAGTTGTCATCACTATCTTCCACTGCGTTTACTCCATGGTTACTGATCTGCAAAGGTGGTCCCCCGGAACGAGCACAGAGAACAGCTTTCTGGGCTCCTGAAGTAAAACCCAAACCAAATTTATCATACTTGTAGGGGATATCTGGGAGTTGGCCCCAAATAGTACACCCACCTTCTTCGAATACTGCCTTGGAATATTTCAGAGAAGCTATCTTTAGCGGAGGTATGGTAATCTTCAGAACTTGGGAAATAATCTTGATTGTTGCAACTGTTTGTGGGACTTCCTTGAAATGCTGACACGGAGTTTCGATGAATTCATCATCCATTTCCACGTATCTGAAGGAGTTCAGGTGACTGAACATATATTCCTCCTCTCCGTGGACAGTAATGATTTTTCCCTTGGTTGGGTATTTCAGCATCTGATGTAATGTAGAGGTGACAGCACCAGCGTCATGAATCTAAGGTCGTCCTAACAAACAGGAATAGGAAGGGCGAATATCCATTACATAGAAAGTTGAGTCAAAAGTTTGTGTTCCAACTTTTATGGGGATGTCCACCTCCCTGTGCATCATTCTCTTTGAACCGTCGAAGGCCCTTACCACTATGTTGTTGGGTTTTAAGGTCAAACCTTCACAGTCGAGTCAATCCAGAGCCTTCTTAGGCAGCACATTCAAAGATGAACCAGTATCAACCAAGGTATGGGCCAAAGTAGTGTCCATGCATTCGACAGAGACATGCAATGCCTCGTTGTGTTTCCTCCCTTTAGGTGTCAAGTCAGCATCAGAAAAGCCTAAACTGATATCAGTTGTTAAACTGGCCACACAGTCTTAGAATTTGTCAGCAGATGTTTCCTATGGCACGTGGGCAGTTTTGAGAAATTTCACTACGGCCTGCGCATGAGCCTCGGAGCACAACAGTAAAGCTAGCATAGAAATCTTTGATGGAGTCTGCCCTAGCTGTTCGACTACGTTGTAGTCACTTCTCTTTATAATTTTCAAAATTTATTTTGTCTCCTTCTTGGAGGCCTCTGGGATAGATACTGATTGCGCCTTCATCCGGATAGGCTTAACCAAAATGCCTTTGCCCCGAGTCTTGGTCGACTCGGTGATAGGGGTATCATCAGGGGTAATTTTGTACCCCAAAATTTTCCCTCCCATATTCTTCAAGGTTTGTCAAGAATCATCTTCAAATGGTTCAAGGCTACTCAAAGATTGCACAGTCCAAATGCCTCCTAAGCCAGTCAAAATTAGGGTTTTGGTTCCTTCAAGGAATTTGAGGTTTTCAGTGGTCCAATCAAGTCCCATAGGCCTATATACATTTCCAAGCATCTACATACCAAGTTGCAAGACTCACAGCATCAAGTTGCACAGTCAAAAGCCCTATTTGGTTCACAATCAACTGCAGGGGCAAAATGGTCATTTTTCAGTCAAAAGTAAAAAAATTTGGTCAACATCTTATTTTGAAGCCACAATCATCATTTGATCAAGTCTTGATCATGATTCCACAAGCATGGCTCAAAAATCATCAAGGTGTCAAAAGTTTCTATTTTTGGACAGTTGAAAAGTCAACTGTAACTTGACCAAGGCATAACTTTTTCATGGTTCATCATAAAAATCCCATCCAATGCTCATTTTGAAGGGGATGACATTTCCTACAACTCATCTTCACATTCCAAGTCTAATAAATTCTCTCACAAAAAGTTATCAATTTCTACATTATAGGTCAATTTCAAAAGTCAACAAAAAGGCACTTTAAGTCCAAGACCATAACTTTAGATTGGTAAATCCAAATGACATGGGACCAAAGGCATTGGTTAGAGGACTTCAATACCTTTCCAAAATGTCCAAGAACATGTTCATAGGATCAAAATTGAGCAAGATATGCATTGGAGAAGTTGGGAAATTTTTGGGAATTTACAAAAGTTAACTTTGCCCAAAACACCTCATTTTTGCTAATGGGTCTCAAATTCTTTCTTGAAACATTGTCCAAGGCCTATGCACGACCCATTGAGCTTAAATTGATTTATTTTCTTATTTTTAATTAATTAATTGAATTTTTATTAATATTAATTCATTTAATTCATTTAATTGTAGGAAAATTCAAAAGATATTGTTTTCAAATCTTTTGTGGAGCAAATATGACCAACACATGCTGAAGATTTCGTTTGCCAATCAAGGGGACAAAAATATCCAATTTTAGCAAGTTTTATCAATCAAAAAAGATGCAAAAATATTTGATTGGAAATCAAAGATGCAAAACTTTATTCCATGGATCTTTGACCTAGTTTGTACCCTAATTCCCTTCCAACATAAATACTGAAGCAAACCTTAAAGCCTTGAGGGTGCAAGCTGCTGCAAAAAGCCATAAACTAATTCCAAAAAATCAAGGACAAAGTCAAAACTGAATTCAACCTTCCAGGCCAATTCAAACCCTTTTCTTGATTCCAACACCTTGCTGGGACACTCAGGAACGCATAGCAATCACAAACAAGCCTTAACACTCCAAGAACACGCCAGAACAAGTCACACTGTTTGGTTATTTTTTCATAATCGTAAATCATAATTCATGCATTATTAATGTGATTTGTTGTGTGCTTTGCATTTCTAGAACCTCCCTGAAGCTAATGGTACATGTTAATTTGATTATGGAGCCCTGAATCAAAAGATGCCATTAACAACTTTTAGGGTTTCGAAGCTTTCAAAATAGGGCTTTGTTATACAAGAAAAATTAGACCTCAAGACGTACATGGTTGAAACCGTCTGAATGAGAAAAAGACATTGAGACCCTCGCGATGAATTTATATGAACCATACGCCTATTCGCTATTATTTGACATTCCATATTGTGGGGGTTAAAAACCCCCGCTATTTGTTTTGTTTTCTACAGGTTTGATGAAGAAGATGACTACGTGTTAGTAAGTGATTGGAGCATTTGAAATAAACGTGCGTTTTCTTTTGATGAAGCATATTGCCTGACTTTCTAATATAATGATTAGTTTGTATTATAATATCAAACGCGTTCAAGTGGCCTAGTGGTTGGTGATCTGTCCAAGAATCATTGGGACCTGGGTTCGATTCCCAGGTCCCCCAAAATTTCCATATTATTTTTCTTTACCTGGTCATGTGCAGGCTCTCAAGTGATATCCATCATGCGCCTCACGCTGCAGCTTGCCAAGTGTCTACAATCCTCAATCCAAGGGTCAAAGGATAAAGGTCCTGGTGTTCATGAGTCAACGCAGGCATGGACAACCAGGAAAGTCAAAAAGGCTTGCTTCTTAATGGGCCTAAATTTCCAGAACAACACCTCCATTGGGTCCATCAAACCCCCCTGGTTTTACTATTCTTTTTATTTTCTTTTTTCCTTTTAATTCTTTTAACTAATTATTATTATTATTACTATTAACTAACAAATTAATTTTCATAATAAACTCAGAATTAAATATTTATAATATTTTTATTATGTATTAATTTCATTATTAGTTTATTTTGTAAATAAAATGTAAATTAATTAAATTAGTTAAATTAGGTCAATTTTAATCTTTTTTTCATAAATAAATAAAAATCATGTAGAATTAGGGTTTGACAATTTTCCATCATATTTTCTTATTATCATTATTCTTATTTATTAATTATTATTATTTTTTGTAGATAAATGTAAATTAATTAATTTAGGTTAATTAGGTCAACTTTAATCTTTATTACAATAAATAAAATTAGTTTAGAATTAGGGTTTTGTTTACTAACTTTTTGATTTCTTTTATTTTATTTTCATTAAAACATAAAAAACACAAAAAACATTTTTTCTTTTAATTAATTAATTAATTAATTTAGGGTTAATATTTAATTAAATGCAAAGGACAATTTTCTTTATTCTTCTCAAAAAGGGTCAAAACCCTAGGACGTCCCGATTTAATTTCTATTCGCGCATTATTATTTATTTTGATTATTTATGTAACTGTTTCCGAGGATGTAATAGTTAATTAGGATTTACTGCTTTCTTTAATTTTCCGCATTTATTTCCAAAACGGGTTATGTTTTTGGCGATGTATAGACCCGCGCCTTGTAATAGCGTAGATTCATATTTCCACACTTTATTTTCCGCACTCTTAACTGTTAAATATGCTTGCAAGACTGTATGCCAAATAAAATTAATCCGTAGCTCACAAATGCATGATCAAAGATAAACATTAAACTGAATTCAATACCCATGCACATGCCACTCCTAGGGTACGCCTCACTGGTTGCCTCGAACGTGGTCGTTAAGTATAGGGTGTTTTAGAGGTCGTCCTCCTGTCTAAGATCCAGTTGCCTCGAAACGGTTGCCTCGGATAAAAGTATCTAGGACATTAGGGTTACTTCTAAGGTGTCCTACTATTGCTTCGGTGACCACACATGTCCCTTAATCGAATTGACCCGAATACCTCCAACGACGGCGCTACCTACTTCTCAATAGTGGGATAGCATTGTTTAAAGGACTCTTACACAGCCTAATTCCTTAGGGCAGGTAGATCTCATGGGTACTTGCTCTTTTCAAAACAAACAAAAACAATCTTTTCACACTGACACTTTCAAAAAGGTTTTCAAACAAATTTTTCATACACTCTTGAGGACAGATACAAGAGTTACCTAGAAACTTTTCAAACTTTCAAAACCCACACACACTTGAAAAGCAAACAATTTTTGAAAACATAAGAGCAAGTACCTAAGAGCCCGTGGATAACCACGGATAGAAAGGGTGCTAACACCTTCCCTTTCTATAAATCTACCTCCCGAACCGAGAAACATTCTCGAATAAGGAATTTTGCTGTGCTTTTGTCCTTTCCATGTTGGAGAACATAAAAGACGGTGGCGACTCTTGCTTACCGCGACATTTCGTGAACCAACTTTAAACAGTCAGTTCTATTTCCACCGATCACAGAACTGGCGACTCTGCTGGGGAAATAAATAAGTGAGGTGTACCTTAGGATTAGATCATTCTATGTTTTCAATTGTATGCCTTGTATGCTTTAATATTGTGGGCTTGTATTGGAGTTTCATAGATCTTAACCCGGATCTGGGGAATACCCTTTAGGTAAGTAGCAATAAACTGTGAGGGACCTGTCCGACATAGACCGACACGGGTGAAGCAGTAGCTACGTTGGTGTGACACCTTGGTCTGTACCGATATCCCTTGTGTTGGAATGAGGAGAATATGGGTCTTCTGAGGAGTCATTAAGCACCAATTGACCTTAGAACCTTAAATTGACCAACTTGGCCATAGAACAGTAGCAGTATGCTACGCTCATTGAGGCTAAACTCTCGCGATGGTTTCGGCCGCAAGAAAAGGTTGCTAAGCTGGAGTTATGACCGATTGAGGGTAGTCAGTGATATTGAGATCCTCTAGAACCCGGTTACTATTTTTAGGACAGGTCTTAACCAACTGAAACTGAAAGAGGGTAGTACCTAAACTTCATGCTGGCCTGAAATCTAAGGGCTCTTGTGTGACTTGTGTACCTTTGCCATGTTTTCCTTTTGTGAATACTTGTGGTGTGCCTTTATCATGACATCATAACATCATCACATCATAACATTGCATACATCTTGCATAAGGACTAACCCATTTCAAGGATCTCAAGGGTTTGTGATGCAGGTTATGATGAACCAAATGTCTAGCAAGGGGCAAAGGGGATTTATTTTCCTCTAGCCAAGGTTGTTTGGAGATCAAAACATGATAACTTGAGTCAGGGGCTATGACCCACTCGATATGGTGAGCCTTGACTCTTGAAGAAGGACTCTCAACAACATGAAGTTCCTTCAATCAAGCTGCAAAATTCAAAATTCTAACAATTTTCTTGTCTACCCCGCGAGATCCTTGAAAACATTGCATACATATATCATACATATCATTGCATAACAGGTCATCCGATACAGGTCTCTCATGTTCTCGCTGTTTATTTCAGCAATGGCTTTCCAACCAGAAAACCAAGATCTCCGGGCTCAAAACGCCCAACTTCAAGAAATGTTCTTGAGCCTATCCCAAGGGCAAGAAGAAATAAAATCTCTCCTCACAAGGGGCTTGGTCCTAGGGAATCCAGGAGGCGTCGGGAATGATCAGTTGGAAGGGCTACAAATTGAGTTGGCAACAATGAAGATCTAGATGATGGGACAGCTGGCGGGCCAGATGACTCTCATTCAAGATTTAGCTCAAAGACAAGAAGAGCTCAGGGTCCTCGTCAACAAGCTGCTTCAAAATAACCAAGTGGGGCAGATAACTAGGGTTGAAGATCAAATCATCGTTCAACCTCCTTTGAGACAAGAAGACAAAGGAAAAGCTCCCCAGCTTGCTTCAGGGTCACAAACCCAGCAACAACCTCGCCAGTATCAACGGGGTAATCAGCAAAAGGAGGTCGTGCCTAAAAGACAATTCATTAAGATCAACATGTCACTGGGTCAAGCGCTACAACACGTGTTGAAGGCAGAACTGATTACGTTAAGGGCTCCTCTCCGGAACCCAAATACTTCCGCTCCTACCTATCATCCCAATGAAAGATGTGCATACCACTCTGATAGTCTGGGACATGACACAAACAACTGTTAGACTCTGAAGAACAAGATCCAAGACTTGATCGACGGAAGGGTGTTGGAGTTCATGCCGGATGGCGAGATGAAAATCTTCCGCTGAGAATTCTCCATCTGAGATGACAAGTTCAAACTAAGAGACTTTTGTTCATTTGAATTCTGAAGTTGTATTTTTCTTTGCTTATTCAAACAATTATCGTCATGGAAAACTTTTTTATTTCATTAATGCATCGCATATGTCTGTTTTGAATCAATCCATTCGTATTCACTATATTCAAATTGCTTTCATTTTTTTGTGATGTTCAACTCTCAATTAAAAATTCTAAGCCTTTTGAGGGAGGATGACGAAAACGATACCACGATCTTTACAGTATGCTTTTGAACAGACCCCGCTGATGAAGTACAGGCATTGTTTCAAATCCTAAATAGTGGAGTTATAAGGAAGATAATCCCTAGTCAACCCCTTTGAGCCAAAGAAGTTGGAGTTTTTCTTTTCACAAATTAAAACCCTTAATCACAACCCGGGGCAGGGTAGTTTTCTCAGTTGATCTGGGTGCACAATGAATGGCATCAAAGAGGTCCTTCTGAGACAAAAAGACAGTGATAGTTCCCTATAATCGTCAGGACAGGCATTCGTTATCTTTCAAAAATAAAAGCCCGATAAGTCAAAACCTACGAAGGAGACTTACAAAAACTGGGGCATCCCGCCGACTGTAATCACAAAAGAAACAGTTCAGGCAAAAAATAGGGATAACGAAATCAAAAAAGAAAGAGGTCCTACAAACCCTCAACAAAAAAAAAAAGAAATGACTGCCTATTCAAAATAAATTGTCAATATCCGAACTATCATTGGAATATCAGGACAAAGACTCAAACAAGGTCTAACGCACGATCAGCTGAGTTTAGGTTTGAAGAACATCACGAAGAGCGGGTGGGTACAAATATAATTTGAGCCTTTATCCTTTGTTTCTTAAACCGTGAACCAGGCCACGTTAAAACCCTTAAAAGTCCTAGCTGAAGCATGGGTTCGTTCGAAAGCATACTGTTACGAAAGGTATCCTGACTCCTTAAGGCTTGCGGTAAAATAACGAGTTGACATCACATTTTACAAAATTCACTAGTTTTACTGAAAAAATGCATTTTCAAAAACTTCAAGACAGACATAAGCTTTGCATTTTTAAAAATAACATTGTTTGCATATGACTTTTTGTTCGAACAGCAAAGAAATTCGCACGATGAATATCCAGTGAACAAAAAAAATCTTCTCAACAAAATAAGGTCACCTCAAATGGAAGAACACTTCCAATCAAGGGGAATGGCATGATCATTGTCCATCATCTGGGGCAGTTAAGTCAAGATTCGGAGAATCTCTCAAAAGGCCAACCAGCTTGGGGAAAATCTCCATCTGGATCACTTGGGGCATTGGACGATCGAACGAAGATCTTCTGGTGGTATGGTAACACTACATTACTGACGGTGACAGTATCCTTACATCCTGAGAGCATGGACGTAGTCGAAAAAATACTACGCATAATCAAAGACCCACTAGGTTGACACACCTAGGCAAAAATAAGGGCTTCCCGGCGAACCAAAAGGGTTCGGGAAAAATAAGGGATGAAATGAAAAAAATCTGTACACCCGGCAAGTCGAAAACCTGAAAAGGCGGCTTGGGCAAAAAAGGGTATCCCGATGGACTGAAAACCCGAAAGGGCGGTCCAGGCAAAAGTTAGGGATCAAAGCGTACGACTATGTCCCGTCATCTCGATACTTGCCTACCAGAAGAAGATTTGCCAATCAGCAGCTATCAAGCACCTCCGCAGGTACTTTCTCCCACAGAAACTGGGGCAATAAGAGTTGTCTAAGCGATCTAGTCGCTCTGTCCACCAGGTACAAAGGTAGATTCAGCTGAAGAATGTAACCAGGATATCTTCGCTCCCCGCCGAGTAAGACAGAATCAATAACACTCTCCCCCGAGCAGAGTTGGTCTCCCATCAGCCCTGACAAGGCACAATATCTCCAGCAAGTCAGCAATGCTCTCCCCAAGCAGAGTTAGTCTACTGTCAGCCTTAAGGAAGTTGGGTATCCCCAGAAAATCTCAATATTCCCCAGCGGAGTATACAGATGTTCCTAAGCAAGCATCCCCGGCAGTCTTAATGTTCCTCGACGGAAATATAAGATTGTTCCCCGGCGGAATACCAGACACCCCAGTGGAGCCACTTCCCCAGTACAGTTCAAAAGTTTCTCCAGGAGAGTTAAATCAATCTCCCCAGTAGATTTTTGGAAGCTTATCCCCAGTAGATTCTGGAAGCTTATCCCTGCAGAGTACGAACGCATCTCCCCGGCTTTATTCAAAAGTTATTCCCCACCAAAGCTTATAACTGGGTTATCCTCAGCTAATTACCACGGAAAGATCGTCCTCGGCGAAGTTCTTCCTATCCCCCAGCGGAGTTCATCAAATCTTCCAATATAACTTATCAACGGTATCCCCAGCGGAGTATCATCAAACCTCAGCGAAGTATCTCTCCCACAGAGTAATTCCCCGCAGAGTAATCTCTCCAACAAGTTTATTCCCCAACAGAGTCATCTTCTCCTACCGGTTTATTCTTGCAACCATCATCCCCAGCAGAAACGAAGAACTCTACTCTTCAAACATCAGCCCAGGATTCAACAAGCTCCCGGCATTCGTCAAGGATTTATTTTCCTAAGATGAAAATACATTCATAAACATTTCACATTTTATACATCCTGCTTACATATATGATAAAGTGCATACGACACTATCTCATTTATTTTGGAACATCACGACATCATGCATTTCATACATCATGACATTGCACAACTGATGTTTTGCCTTTTCAGGAAAAAGGTCAATCCAAAGATGATTACTATCAACTGTCGCAATTCCATATTCTATTCCTGTATCGAGCCAGGGCATATCTGTGAGTAACTGATTATAGATTCGATACCTGTATCCAGCCAGGGCATATCTGCATGAAGAGTTTAGATATTCGATACCTGTATCCAGCCATGGCATATCTGTAGATGACCAATTCCAGATTCGACACTTGTATCTAGCCAGGGCATGTTTGTGAACAATTGATTATGGATTCGATACCTGTATCTAGCCAGGGCATATCTACATTAAAGAGATTAAAGAGATAGCTTGGAAATGCTCCAGATATGGATGTTGTTCTTTTTCTTATTCAGATTTTCTCTTCAGAGATAGCTTAGAGATGCTCCAGAGATGGATGTTATTCTTTTGCTTATTCAAGAGTTTCCTTTCAGATATAGCTTAGAGATGCTCCAGAGATGGATGTTATTCTTTTGCTTATTCCGATTTTCTCTTCAGAAATGGCTTGGAAATGCTCCAGACATGGATGCTGTTCTTTTGCTTATTCAGATTTTCTCTTCAGAGATAGCTTGGAAATGCTCCTGATGTGGATGATATTCTTTTGCTTATTCAAAGTTTCTTCTCAGAGATAGTTCAGATATGCTCCAAACTGGATGCTATTCTGTTGCTTATTCAGAGTTTCTTTTCAGAGATGGCCTAGAGATGCTTTAGACTCGGATGCTATTCTATTGCTTATTCAGATCTCCTTCTAGAGATAGTTCAGATGCGACCCAGACATGGCAACATTCCGATACTTATTCCAGATTTCCTTTCAGATATAGCTTAGAGATGCTCCAGATCTGGACGCTATTCTATTGCTTATTCAGATTCAAACTCCTAAAGATAACTTGAGATGCTCCAACCCCGGATGCTATTCTATTGTTTAGTCCAGATTTCCTTCAAGAGGCAGTCCAGATATGATCCAGATTCGGATAACACTCTGCCCCTCATTCAGATGCAGTATGGATATACCCCAGACCCGGCGGTCATTCTACTACTCGTTCAGACATCAGCAATCAGATACAGACTAGATATGCTCCAGACACGGAAGTCATTCTATTTCTTACTCAGATTCAACCATCCCTTACACCTCCAAATGGCGTCTATAAGCCCATTCCCGACAAGGTTCTGTCACATCTCCAGATGGCATCTATAAGCCCATCCTCCTATCCATCATATTTCCAAATGGCATCTGTAAGCCCATTCCCGATGTCACATTGCTGATACTCCACTATGTGAGTGCAAATTTCTGGGCACTCTAGTGTTCAATCATCTTCCACCTCCGGATCACGAAAGGCACGCAAGTCAATCTACATCCTCAGGTCTAAGAAGATTTAACAGGGGCAACTGTTGTACCCCAAAATTTTCCCTCCCATATTCTTCAAGGTTTGTCAAGAATCATCTTCAAATGGTTCAAGGCTACTCAAAGATTGCACAGTCCAAATGCCTCCTAAGCCAGTCAAAATTAGGGTTTTGGTTCCTTCAAGGAATTTGAGGTTTTCAGTGGTCCAATCAAGTCCCATAGGCCTATATACATTTCCAAGCATCTACATACCAAGTTGCAAGACTCACAGCATCAAGTTGCACAGTCAAAAGCCCTATTTGGTTCACAATCAACTGCAGGGGCAAAATGGTCATTTTTCAGTCAAAAGTAAAAAATTTTGGTCAACATCTTATTTTGAAGCCACAATCATCATTTGATCAAGTCTTGATCATGATTCCACAAGCATGGCTCAAAAATCATCAAGGTGTCAAAAGTTTCTATTTTTGAACAGTTGAAAAGTCAACTGTAACTTGACCAAGGCATACCTTTTTCATGGTTCATCAGAAAAATCCCATCCAATGCTCATTTTGAAGGGGATGACATTTCCTACAACTCATCTTCACATTCCAAGTCTAAGAAATGCTCTCACAAAAAGTTATCAATTTCTACATTATAGGTCAATTTCAAAAGTCAACAAAAAGGCACTTTAAGTCCAAGACCATAACTTGAGATTGGTAAGTCCAAATGACATGGGACGAAAGGCATTGGTTAGAGGACTTTAAGACCTTTCCAAAATGTCCAAGAACATGTTCATAGGATCAAAATTGAGCAAGATATGCATTGGAGAAGTTGGGAAATATTTGGGAATTTACAAAAGTCAACTTTGCCCAAAACACCTCATTTTTGCTAATGGGCCTCAAATTCTTTCTTGAAACATTGTCCAAGGCCTATGCACGACCCATTGAGCTTAAATTGATTTATTTTCTTATTTTTAATTAATTAATTGAATTTTTATTAATATTAATTCATTTAATTCATTTAATTGTAGGAAAATTCAAAAGATATTGTTTTCAAATCTTTTGTGGAGCAAATATGACCAACACATGCTGAAGATTTCGTTTGCCAATCAAGGGGACCAAAATATCCAATTTTAGCAAGTTTTATCAATCAAAAAAGATGCAAAAATATTTGATTGGAAATCAAAGATGCAAAACTTTATTCCATGGATCTTTGACCTAGTTTGTACCCTAATTCCCTTCCAACATAAATACTGAAGCAAACCCTAAAGCCTTGAGGGTGCAAGCTGCTGCAAAAAGCCATAAACTAATTCCAAAAAATCAAGGACAAAGTCAAAACTGAATTCAACCTTCCAGGCCAATTCAAACCCTTTTCTTGATTCCAACACCTTGCTGGGACACTCAGGAACGCATAGCAATCACAAACAAGCCTTAACACTCCAAGAACACGCCAGAACAAGTCACACGGTTTGGTTATTTTTTCATAATCGTAAATCATAATTCATGCATTATTAATGTGATTTGTTGTGTGCTTTGCATTGCTAGAACCTCCCTGAAGCTAATGGTACAGGTTAATTTGATTATGGAGCCCTGAATCAAAAGATGCCATTAACAACTTTTAGGGTTTCGAAGCTTTCAAAATAGGGCTTTGCTATACAAGAAAAATTAGACCTCAAGACGTAAATGGTTGAAATCGTCTGAATGAGACGAATACATTGAGACCCTCGCGATGAATTTATATAAACCATACGCCTATTCGCTATTATTTGACATTCCATATTGTGGGGGTTAAAAACCCCCGCTATTTGTTTTGTTTTTTGCAGGTTTGATGAAGAAGATGACTACGTGTTAGTAAGTTATTGGAGCATTTGAAATAAATGCGCGTTTTCTTTTGATGAAGCATATTGCCTGACTTTCTAATATAATGATTAGTTTATATTATAATATCAAATGCGTTCAAGTGGCCTAGTGGTTGGTGATCTGTCCAAGAATCATTGGGACCTGGGTTCGATTCCCAGGTCCCCCAAAATTTCCATATTATTTTTCTTTACCTGATCATGTGCAGGCTCTCAAGTGATATCCATCATGCGCCTCACGCTGCAGCTTGCCAAGTGTCCACAATCCTCAATCCAAGGGTCAAAGGATGAAGGTCCTGGTGTTCATGAGTCAACGCAGGCGTGGACAACCAGGAAAGTCAAAAAGGCTTGCTTCTTAATGGGCCTAAATTTCCAGAACAACACCTCCATTGGGTCCATCAAACCCCCTTGGTTTTACTATTCTTTTTATTTTCTTTTTTCCTTTTAATTCTTTTAACTAATTATTATTATTATTACTATTAACTAACAAATTAATTTTCATAATAAACTCAGAATTAAATATTTATAATATTTTTATTATGTATTAATTTCATTATTAGTTTATTTTGTAAATAAAATGTAAATTAGTTAAATTAGGTCAATTTTAATCTTTTTTTCATAAATAAATAAAAATCATGTAGAATTAGGGTTGGACAATTTTCCATCATATTTTCTTATTATCATTATTCTTATTTATTAATTATTATTATTTTTTGTAGATAAATGTAAATTAATTAATTTAGGTTAATTAGGTCAACTTTAATCTTTTTTACAATAAATAAAATTAGTTTAGAATTAGGGTTTTAATTACTAACTTTTTGATTTCTTTTATTTTATTTTCATTAAAATATAAAAAACACAAAAAACATTTTTTCTTTTAATTAATTAATTAATTAATTTAGGGTTAATATTTAATTAAATGCAAAGGACAATTTTCTTTATTCTTCTCAAAAAGGGTCAAAACCCTAGGACGTCCCGATTTAATTTCTATTCGCGCATTATTATTTATTTTGATTATTTATGTAACTGTTTCTGAGGATGTAATAGTTAATTAGGATTTACTGCTTTCTTTAATTTTCCGCATTTATTTCCAAAACGGGTTATGTTTTTGGCGATGTATAGACCCGCGCCTTGTAATAGCGTAGATTCATATTTCCGCACTTTATTTTCCGCACTCTTAACTGTTAAATATGCTTGCGAGACTGTATGCCAAATAAAATTAATCTGTAGCTCACAAATGCATGATCAAAGATAAACATTAAACTGAATTCAATACACATGCACATGCCACTCCTAGGGTACGCCTCACTGGTTGCCTCGAACGTGGTCGTCAAGTATAGGGTGTTTTAGAGGTCGCCCTCCTGTCTAAGATCCAGTTGCCTCGAAACGGTTGCCTCAGATAAAAGGATCTAGGACATTAGGGTTACTTCTAAGGTGTCCTACTATTGCTTCGGTGACCACACATGTCCCTTAATCGAATTGACCCGAATACCTCCAACGACGGTGCTACCTACTTCTCAATAGTGGGATAGCACTGTTTAAAGGACTCTTACACAGCCTAATTCCTTAGGGTAGGTAGATCTCATGGGTACTTGCTCTTTTCAAAATAAACAAAAACAATCTTTTCACACTGACACTTTCAAAAAGGTTTTCAAACAAATTTTTCATACACTCTTGAGGACAGATACAAGAGTTACCTAGAAATTTTTCAAACGAAACTTTTTCAAAACCCACACACACTTGAAAAGCAAACAATTTTTGAAAACATAAGAGCAAGTACCTAAGAGCCCGTGGATAACCACGGATAGAAAGGGTGCTAACACCTTCCCTTTCTATAAATCTACATCCCGAACCGAGAAACATTCTCGAATAAGGAATTTGGCTGTGCTTTTGTCCTTTCCATGTTGGAGAACATAAAAGACGGTGGCGACTCTTGCTTACCGCGACATTTCGCGAACCAGCTTTAAATAGTCAGTTCTATTTCCATCGATCACAGGTAACCACGGGAATTGTAGTAGTAGGAAAAAAAGTAGGGATGATCACAGGATCGGTAGCAGTTTTCGGAGGAGCAATCTTAGGAGAGAACACTCTTCCACTCCTGATTATTTTGTTGGATCCCACAATGTTGCCGATGTCGGGGTCAGCCTTCTCAAAAATCGAGTCTTTATCAGTTGGTCAATCTTGTTTGACATCGTGGTAGTAGACGTCACCCCCATAGTTCCAGGGGACAGTTTTATCTGATGAGTACGAGATTGGTCCAGGCATAGTAATTATCCGTGGAGTCACCTTCGGAACAGATGTAATTCTAACGGGTCTTTTGGTGGATACCCTGGAAGGATTGGTGGAAATGTTTACTATTGAAACCTCTTTGTAAGCAATGGTTAGAGCCGGAGTCTTTTCAAACAAAATATATTTGTCGTCCATTAGGCGCTGGACACCTGCTTTCAATAAATGATAACCAGTTGGTAGGGATAAACAGAGGTGGAAGCCTTTGCCACAGCCCGGAAATAAACCAGCCTTCAACAGGTTCCTCTTGACTGTCAGGAGATGAGTAACAAGTTCATCAACAACAGTTACAAACACATCATCTTCAACAGCGTTAACATCACGACCATGCTTGGGCATAGGAGAGGTGATAACATTTGGGATCTCAGGAGCATCAAATTCAATTTCTTTTGCCTCGAGAAGGTCTTGCACCTTGTTTTTCAAAACCCAGTAGTTGTTGGTATCATGGCCTGGACTTTCTGAATGGTAAGCACATCCAGCATTAGGGTTGTAATGCGGAGAGGTGGTGTTGGGATTCTTCGGGGCTTCCTTCAAAGTTACTAGATTAGATCTCAACAAATGTGGCAGGACTTGAGACAGCGTCATATTTATCCGAGTAAATTGTTTTACCGGTCTTTCTGTTCTAGGCTGGTTATTCATTTGTTGAGTAGGTGTAGGCTTAGGGATAATGACGGCCCCTACCGTTGAACAGCGTTCAGTTTTATCCCGATTCCTTTGAGGGTACACAGCACCAACCTCTTTCTTCCCAATAAATGGTTTTCTCACGGCATTGGAGGATGCGTCCTTTTGGATCTTCCCACTCTTAATCCCAGCTTCCATTATTTCCCCGGTTAAGATTAATTCAGTGAAGCCTGCTGAGGAGCTTCCAATTAGATGATTAAAGAAAGGACCGGACAGGGTACCCAGGAACATGTCCACTAGCTCTCTGTCATATAGGGGAAGCTGGACTCTTCCTGCTAAGTCCCTCCACTTTTGACCGTAGTCTTTGAAACCTTCGCTTGAACCCATATTCATACTCTGGAGTTGAGTACGGGTGGGAGCAAGGTTTGTGTTGTACTGGTACTATTCATAAAAAGCAGTGGCCAGGTATTCCCAATTATGGGCATTGGCCCTCTCCAGTTTATAAAACCAATCTAGCTAAGTCCCGAACAGACTATCCTGAAAGAAGTGGACCCACAAATCTCTATCGGCAGTGTGAGGCTATATCTTCCTCACATAAGATTGGAGGTGCATCTTGGGACACGAAACCCCGTCGTACTTAGCAAACACTGGTGCCTTGAACTTTGGTGGAATAACAATCCTAGACACCAAACCCAGCTCTTCAAAGTCTAGCCCGGGCACTTTTTGAATCTCCATTGCACTTAAGCGATCTTCCAACTGTTTGTATTTGGCGTCAGCCGGAGGATACTGCTCTTTAGAGTAATCATCTTCTTCTTCCTCTTCAGATTCTGGATTGCCAGTCACTTCCTTGATTTTCCCTTCTTAATTATCCTTTTCACCAGATGATATTGTGAAGTCTAGGGTCCGTCTGGCTGGCCCTGGGAACCTTCTTCCCATATTCAAAATGCCGGTTGATTTCTTTGTTTTACTATTCTTTTCTTTGATCAATAAAGTTTTCAAATCCTCTTGTACCTTGGCCAGAGTCAGGAACATTTGTTGAAACTGAGCGTTCTGCGCCTGGAGATCTTTTACTGTCTGCTCAAGATCTATCTTACTGAAATAAACAGTAGAAAGATAAGGAGACCTGTTGTAAGGATCTTGTTTGTGTTATGATGAATGAAGATGCATATGCAAATGATTTTAAGAAAGTTAGAGATTTAAATTTTCTTCAGACAAAAAGGAATACACGTCATATTAATAAATCAAAGTTTGAGTACATCATACCTCTTTGGGCTTACAATGAAAGAAATAAAATACAAAATTTTAAGGCAAAAAATTTGAACACATCCTCTTTGGTGCGATGTAGGCATTCAGTCTCCTCTCTTCATGAAGTTGTCTGGTGATTTCCAGAACCTTCTTCTCGCTGGCGTAGAATTGGGCCTCGAAAGTGTCTCGCTCCCCTTTAAGGTGTATCCAATCCCTTTGAAATTCTTCGAGAGAGTTGGGCATATTTGGGTGAAGGATAGTGTATGGGATATCTCCTTCCACAACAGGCTCTATGATAACTGGAAGAATGGAGGGGTAAGGCATCATAAGACTTTGAGCACGGGCTCACACCCATTTGAGATAAGGCTCAAGAGGGATGGACTTCTTGTGCCCCAGTGTCTTGCTATCAAGTCTATTTACCATGCCCCAAGCTCGCGTGAACCTTTTGCGGTAATCCTGAGCATCATTCTCGTAGTCGAAAATGATTCCTTGGATAAGTGTATTATGAGGACCATCCCTTCTCGCATATCTAAATTATCGCAGTCCCAAATAAGGATTGTAAGTGGTTCCTCCCCTAATTCCTAAGAGAGGGACATTATGGAATTCTCTACATCGATCAATGATGGTAACATTCTCCAAGAATCGGGGACACCAATGAATGCCTGAATATGTAAGAGTCATCAGCCTATGAGACCATCTCAAGCCTTGTTCATTCTTTAAGACGGATCGGGGTAGGTATGAAATAAACCACCTAGCCAAGAGAGGCGTGCAGCACAGAAGGTTTCCTCTCCTCTTTATAGTGCGAGTATGTAAAGAATGTAGGATATCTCCAAGCTAAGTAGGTACCAAATTTTGCAACAGGAAAACTTTAACCGCATTCACGTCTATGAGCTGGTTCGGATTAGGAAATAGTGCCAACCCATAGATGAGGAGGGCTAACACCTCCTCAAAAGCTTGTAAGTCCAGGGTATCCCAAAAATGATGAGCTTTCTCAAACAAGAACTTAGCCAAAAAACCCTTGACACCTCTCCTGGTTTCCCAATTTTCTACTACGTCATACCGTTGTAAGGATAGAGCTTTAGCAATATCTTTAGGTTTAGGGTCTCTTTCCATACCATTGAAAGGTACTTCATTATGGATATGCACCCCCAACAATAGAGAAAACTCTTCCATAGTAGGCATTAACTGATAATATGGAAAAGTGAAGCAGTGTTGTAGAGGGTCAAAGAATTGAAAGAGCACTTTTAACATTTCTTCATCGGGGTTTGAGGTGACCAAGATGAGAAGTCTACCATGTCTTTCAGTGAATGGAGAGCTTTCGGGAACCCTTGATACCAAATCCTTGAGCTAATGAGGTACTTTTACCAGACTGACTTGGATAGTGAATATGCGGGCGAGGGCCATGTCCTACAATAAAAGACAAAAATAAATCCTAAGAATCCTTGAAATGGTTAGTATGACATGCTATGTTATGATGTCATGATTATGCTGAGATATAGCAAGCACAATCAAATCACACAGAGACCTTAGGTTTAAGGCTTGCATGGATTTTAAGATGATACCCTCTTGAAATTGGGTTGGTTCAATCTGTCCTAAATAAAGTAATCGAGTTCTAAAGGATCTCAATATCACCGGTCTTTCCCCCAAATCTCGTTTTGATAGACAATTAACTTGCCACCAAACAAAACTCAAGGGTCAAACCTCAATGAGTGTAGCATCGAGTATCAACCGACTTTGGGTTTACACCAAGAACAACTATCTCACTATGTCCTAAAAGCCAAGTTGGTCAATTAAGGTGCTAAGGTCAGTTGATGCTTTATGATACCATGCAGCGGCCCTGTATTCTCCTTAATTACTCAAGGGCTACTGGTACACACTAAAGTATTGCATCAACGTAGCTACTGTTTCAACCGTGTCGGCATACCCCACACAGTTCCCTCACAGGTTATTGCTACTTACCTAAAAAAGATGCCCCAAATCCGAGTGTAGGATCTTTAGTAAGCCCAAACAAGGAACCATAATGTAAAGCACGCAAGTCAAACAAGGAAATCAAGTAAATGTGATTTAGCCCTAAGGTAACCCCACTTTTAAAATTTTCCCCAGCAGAGTCGCCAGTTCTGTAACACGGTGGGAGAACTGTCTTGGTTGTTTTGCGTTTGATCGCAATTTTGCAGATAGCAAGAGTCACCACCAACTTTTCTTTTATCCAATAAGGAAAGGCTGAAAAGAACAGGAAAGACCTTTAGAGATGATTTCTGAGTTCGAGGGGTATATTATGAAAAGGGAAGGTATTAGCACCCTTTTCATCCGTAGTTATCTACGGGCTCTTAGTTGCTTGCTAGATCACTTGCTTTTGTTTGAAAATGTGCTTTATATGGTTTTTTGAAAGTATTTTGAAAAGGCGTCATCATTTAGGTAAACTTTGTAATGATTCTCGTTCGTAAGAATGTATACAAAGTGTTGATCTTTTGAAAATGTTTCAAGTTTGTAAGATGTGTTGAAAGTGTTGGTGTTTGTTTTTTGAAAATAGAAAGGATGTTTAGGTTTGAAAATGAGCAAGCAACTTAGGAACATTCTACCTACTCAAAAGTCTTTCATGTTTATTTCCTCTTTCCTTTGACATTGTTATCTTATCATTGATTTGGTAAGTAACCCTATCTTTGGATGCAAAAGGGATGGGCAAGGGTCATCGTATAGTCATGATTAGCAATGTTGTAAGATATCTTAGCATTTTCTTTAAAGGACTAAGATCATTTTTTAAAAGGCAACTTTGATAGCGTCATCGAGGGACTATGATATTGTATTTTGTTTGTTTTGCTAAGATACCCCACATGCATAATATGGCCATTTTATAAGGCAACAAAGTGGATTTACCTTAAGGGTGCAAGTGTGCAAGTGTGTCTTTTTCATGTTTGATTTGTCTTGATTAGGTTTTGCTATTTGTTGGTTTTAATTTTTCCATACAAACCCTAATTACTAGCATTTGTATATAAAACATTAAATTGTGGAAAATAAAAATACTAAGCTATTACATCATTAGGGGTGGGGGTGTACAAATTACAAATGGGGAATTGCAAGAAATTAAAATCCTAATTATCTATTACAACCATATTGAATTTGAATAAATGTACAAGAAATGAAATGAATATAATGTACAAGTATGAATGGATAAGGAATGGATTTTTGTATTAAAGGTTTTGACCTAATTAAATAAGATAATTGACTAGAATAAGAAAATTAAAATTAAGTTAATAAAAGAAATTAATTTATTAAAGAAAACAAGTTTTTTTAGGGTTTTTGTTAATTTAATTAAATTAGTAAATAAAATTAATTAAATAAAAGTCTTAAGTTCTAAATTGATTTTAATTTACAAGAAAATAATATAATATAATATAATAATTAAACCTAAATATTAATTATTAAGAAAGAAATCATTTTATTAAGAAATGTTTTTTGTTCTTTTGATTTTATAAAACAAAATAAAATAAATAAGTGTAAAAATAATAAATAAAATATTTTTTTGGGTTTTTATTAATAACAATAAAAAATAATATTAATAACAATACTAATAATAATAATAATAATAATAATAATAATAATAATAATAATAATAATAATAATAATAATAATAATAATAATAATAATAATAATAAAGGAAAAGAAATATAATAAGAAAAAGAAAATAAAAATGAATTTGGACCAGGGGGTGCTGAAATGAGACAGGGGTCAGAAAGAGAAAAAAAGTAACCAGACTCATGTTGAAGGCCCCAAACCTGTTCAAACAAAAAAAGAAACAGAAAAAATATAATAAAAAAGGAGCAAAACAGACGCTGGGGCTCAAACTCAGGTTTGTTAGGTGAAAGGTGCGCGCTTTAACCACTAGGGTGGTGATACATCCGTTAACATTGGCACAACAATAAATATATAACACATAACTTGCCCTGACTGTACTTCATCTTCAACCTCCAGCCAAAGGATCTGTAACTTGCTCATTCTTCAACCATATTCAAAAATGTAAACATGAAACTTGTGTATTTTTTCACCACGAATCCAACCATGTAACTAACTTAAGCTAACATTCAAAGATAAAGATGAATTTATGAAAGTACCAAATCCTGACCTAAATGTTTCAGCAAGTTTAAACTCAAAATTCTTCACGCTCAAGCAACATAAATGAAATCTATGGACATGTTTAGTTTCAGGGCAATGATGTCTACATTCTATCTTCATAAATGCAAGCCTAACAATGCCTATATGAATAATTCAAAAGTCAAAAAACTCACCTTGCAAGAGGGTATCGTATTTTGAGTTTGAGCAGCTTTTGATGAGTTCCAGTGATTAGCTTAGCTTCCTTAAGTTCCTAGGAAGCTAATGCGATGCTTGGCTTGAGCTGAAAGTAGCTAAGGAGTTCTGGAGAAGTCAACTTGCAGAGCCCTGTTTTTGGTTATGGAATTTGATGAAGATGGAGTTACGGTTATGAAATAAGGTTAGGGATGAGTTGTATATGATGTTTAGAAGCTTTAGGAACCAAAAGGCTTGGAAACACACGAGGGAGATGTGAGTTTCAAGTTTTTCGTTAGAATGTCCAACAAATGGTGATTTTTGATACAGTTCTGAGTTCTATGGAGTTTGAGGGATTGTGTATGCGTGTGTTTTGATACAAATGACTTGTTCATAATTAAGAAAAAGGATGTGAGGCTTGAAAGGGTAATAATCACACCAGTACAAGTTATGGCTATGTTACTTGATTTTGAAGAAAAGTAAAAACATGGTTTCAAGGTAAATTACAAGCATGGTCTGACTTGTTAGAGGATTGAGACAAATTTCTTTTGAGTTATAGGTTGTGTATGATCATAAGAGAACAAGTGCAAAGCTCAAGAACAGATTTTGTGCATAAAGTTACTTTTCCAAAATGGCAATGTGCACTTTCTTCCCAAAATGGAAATAAGCATGGGCAATGCATTGAATGCTTGAGTTGAAGCCTCTAACAGCTGTGCAATACATTAATTATGGAGTGCCAAACAAGTTTAAGGCCTGCAAAGCAAATATTGTGCAGCCTAAACATGGATTTGAATTCTTGCTCATCATGAAATTGACCTATAATTCAAGAATGAAATGCCAACTTCATGCCTTCGATTCTCCTTGCTCAAACATGATCTTAAGGAGTTCTTGGACATTTTAGAAAGCTTGTAATATGATCTACAACCCCTCTTTGAATCACTTTTTAAGATTACCCTTGGAACTATGTGAAAAATTTCCATGAAGTTAGGTCAAAATCCTGCCTAAACTAGGGCAAAATTTTCACTAAGTGTTTAGTTTCATGAACATGTATTCACAAAATCATAACTTGAAATACATGAATTTATAGGAGAAGTTGTGTAAAGAAATGTTTTAGATCTTATTGAGGTATACAACTTTCATGTTGAAAGTTTCCTTTGAATCATCTTGCATCATGGTGAAAAAAACGTCTCAAAGTTGTGAAAAAACATGAAGTTTTCAACACTTTGAAAAATTTCTAAGTTTGGAAACTTTGACTTTTCAAAATGAAATCTTGACTTTTTGATTTCTTGATAAACAAGTTTCATATTTTGATATGTTTTGATGAATTTTGATCTTTGACACTTGATTTTGACCAAAAAGTCAAAGTTTGACTTTTTAGTGTACAATTGACTTTTGATCAGTTGACTCAAAATCAATTATCAATCAATTAATCTTGAGGGATGTTTTGAGTCATGTCATTAGGTAAAAATGATGCAATTGAACTCTTAATATCATGTCTCAAACCAATTAACCATTTGCTAGGTCAAAAATCAGAAATTGCCCTTTCTCAGTCAAAACCCTAATTTTGACCATTTTGCCCTTTTGATGATCTGATCAAATTTCTTGAGGAATTATGGTAAAAACTTGATCGAATGACATATGTGAGTTCACATTGTTGATATGGATAAAAAATTATGAAGTTTGACTATAAATTGACCACAGTTGACTTTTTCCCTAATACAGCTGATTTTTAGGTCAACTGATCAATTGACTGGGCAAAAATGTGATCCAAGACTTGAAACTTGACATGAGAAATCATGAGGGTCCATAGTGATCCATGAAAGTCAAATGAGGCATTAAAAGTTCAATTACCCTTGTGCAATCTCAAACCCTAATTTCAGTCATCAGTGCTTAAGGAGGTGTTTTGAGCTGATCAATCCTTGTACAGTCTTGAATCAAAGGAGATCTTGTGAGAAAATATTTGATAAATGAGAGAGAAAATTTTGGGGTGCAACACCGCCCTTTCATGTTTTCAGTCCATTGGGATACCCTTTTTTCCTAATCCGCCTTTTTAGGTTTTTGACTTGCCGGGTCTACAGATTTGTTTTTGTATATTTATCCCTAACTTTTGCCCGAACCCTTTTGGCTCGTCGGGGTGCCCTTATTTTTTCCTAGGCAAGTCAACCTAGCGGTTCTTTGTTTACGCGTAGTATATTTTCACTATGTCCGCATTGACAGGGTGAGGAAGGTTGTCACCATCCATGGTGGTCAAAATCATGGCTCCACCGGAGAATATGCTTTTGATCACAAATGGCCCTTCGTAGGTGGGAGTCTATTTGCCCCTGGGATCACCTTGTGGCAGTATGATGCACTTGATTACCAGATCACCCACTTGATACACTTGACGTCTGACCTTTTTGTTGAAATCCTTGATCATCCGTTTTTGATACATTTGACCATGACAGACAGCAGTGAGCCTTTTCTCATCAATCAGATTCAGTTGATCAAGTTGAGTCTGGATCCAATCGTCTTTGTTCAAGCCCGCATCCTTCATGATCCTAAAAGAAGGGATCTGGATCTCAATAGGCAGGACAACCTCCATACCATATACTAGAGAATAAGGTGTTTCCCCTGTTGACGTTTGTGCTGAGGTGCGGTAACCATGAAGAGCAAATGGTAACATCGCATGCCAGTCTTTATATGTCACTGTCATCTTCTGTATGATTTTATTAATATTCTTATTAGCAACCTCCACAACGCCATTCATCTTCGGTCGGTAAGGGGAAGAATTATGATGTTGGATCTTGAATTGTTTACAAAGCTCGGTGATTATTGTATTGTTGAGATTTGTACCATTGTCTGTGATGATTCTTTCTAGCACACCATACCGATAAATCAGGTTATGTTTGATAAACCACGCCACCACGTTCTTGATAATAGTAGCAAAAGAGGCAGCCTCGACTCACTTCATGAAGTAATCAATGGCCACTAGGATGAAACGATGCCCATTGGATGCGGTAGGTCTAATCTCTCCAATCATGTCAACGCCCTACATTTCAAAGGGCCAGGGAGCCGTCAAGACTTTCAAAGGAACCAGAGGTACATGCACTTTATCAGCGTAGATCTGGAATTTGTGACAAGTTCGGGAATGTTGATAACAATCTACTTCCATAGTGGACAAAAATTATCCTTCCCGTAGGATCTTTTTAGCCATGGTGTTCTCACTAGAATGGATGCCAAAGGTACCTTCGTGTAAATCTTCCATAATCCTCTCTGCTTCACTCTTGTCTACACACTGAAGTAGAGTAGAGTCGTGGTTGCGCTTGTAGAGGATCCCATTACTGAGGAAGAACTTTACGGAGAACCTTCTCAGAAACTTCTTATCATGTACATATGCCCCATCAGGATATTCTTGAGCCTCGAGATACCTCTTCACTTTATGGAACCAAGGTTTGTCTGCTACTTCTTCAGTGTCAATCTCATAGCAATATGCTGGTTCATCCAACCTCTCAATAGTTATCCAGGAGCTTTGTTGTCCCACTTGACCTTGAACATAGAGGACATAGTAGCTAGCGCGTCTGCTAACTGATTCTCTTCTCGTGGAAAATGTTCAAAGGTGACCTCTTCAAAATATGGAAGCAATGAAAGCACTTGTTCTTTGTATGGGATGAGATTCAGGTGCTTCGTGTCCCACTCCCCTTTGATTTGACTTATTACCAAGGTTGAATCCCCAAAAATGCTCAAGAACTTGACCCTCAGATCAATAGCAACTTTGAGACCCATGATACATGCTTCATACTCTACCATATTGTTGGTACAGCTGAAACATAATCTGGCAGTGAAAGGAGTATGACAACCTTTAGAAGATATGATTACAGCACTGATGTCATTACCGAGTGCGTTGGAGGCTCCATCAAAAACCATAGTCCATCGGGATCCTTCCTCAGGTCCTTCATCTGGTCCAGGTTCTTCACAGTCAGTCACTAACATAATGTTCTCATCCGGGAACTTAAAATTCATGGATTGGTAATCATCCACAACCTGATGATCTAAATGATCAGCTACTACACTTCCTTTGATTGCTTTTTGGGTCATGTATTGGATATCGTATTCGGTCAAGATCATTTGCCATCTTGCTATTCTTCCAGAGAGAGCGGGCTTCTCGAAGATGTACTTGATCAGATCCATCTTAGATATCAA
Source organism: Vicia faba (assembly GCA_948472305.1). NCBI lineage: Eukaryota > Viridiplantae > Streptophyta > Magnoliopsida > Fabales > Fabaceae > Vicia > Vicia faba. The sequence continues at coordinate 1,109,988,263 of OX451740.1, forward strand.
CAAAGTGGTGTGGGTCAACATATATTGTCTCATTCGGCGAGCAGCCCATGCCAAAGCGTAGCAAGTTTTATCGAGCAGTGAGTATCTTGTCTCACTGTCGGTAAACTTTTTGCTAAGGTAGTATATTACATGCTCTTTTCGACCGGACTTGTCATGCTGCCCCAGCATACACCCTATTGAATTATCTAACACTGTTAAGTACATTATCAAAGGTCTTCCTTCAATCAGAGGCATCAGAATTGGAGGCTCTTGAAGGTATTCCTTGATTCTCTCGAAGGCAGTTTGGCATTCGTCATTCCACTTTACCACTTGATCTTTCTTCACGAGTTTGAAGATTGGCTCACAAGTAGCGTTTAAATGGGAAATGAACATGGCAATGTAATTTAGGCGTCCCAAGAAACCTCTAACCTCCTTCTTAGTGCGAGGAGCCAGCATCTCTTGTATAGCCTTCATTTTGTAGGTTCTACCTGAATTCCCTTGTCATTGACAATAAAACCTAGCAGTTTACCAGACCTTACCCCGAAGGTGCACTTGTTCGGATTTAACCTTAGCTTGTATGTATTCAACCTATCAAACAGCTTTTGTAGATGATCAAGGTGCTCTTCCTCAGTTTGAGACCTGGCTATCATGTCATCAACATAGACCTCTATCTCATGGTGAATCATGTTGTGGAATAGAGCTGCCATAGCTCGCTGATAGGTTGCCCCATCATTCTTCAATCCAAACGACATCACTTTGTAACAGAAAATGCCCCATTGTATGGTGAAGGTTGTTTTCTCCATGTCTTCGGGTGCCATCTTGATCTGATTGTAAGCAGAGAAATCGTCCATGAAGGAAAATATCTTATGCTGCACGGTGTTGTCAACCAGGACATCAATGTGGGGAAGCGGAAAGTCATCCTTGGGGCTTGCCCTGTTCAAATCTCGGTAGTCCACACACATCCGTACCTTTCCGTACTTTTTAGGCACCGGGACTACGTTAGCAATCCATTGGGGATAAGAGGTGACAGCTAAGAACCCGGTGTTGAACTGTTTTATAACCTCTGCTTTAATCTTCTCTGACATTTAAGGGCGCATATGGATGACCTTCTTCTTTACCGGAGGGAAATCTTCTTTAGTTGGCAGGCGATGAACCACAATATTTGTGTCTAGCCCTGGCATATCTTCATATGACCAGGAAAATATCTCAACATAATCATGCAACATCTGAATCAAACATTGTTTGACACTAAGCTCCAAATTTGCACCTATCTTAACTTCTTTTCTGTCCTCTTTTGTGCCCAAATTCACTGTCTCAATTGGCTCTTCATGGGGCTGTATAGCCATTTCTTCCTGTTGTAACAGTCTGGCAAGTTCTCCAGGTACCTCATAATCTTCCTCACCTTCGTCCTCGACTTGGTTGATCATATTTTCAAAGTCATAACCGGCAATAGCAGAACTGTTATCAATGGGATCCAGAGTGGATATGGATCTGTAGTCGATACGTGAGTGTGTGTGTGTGTGTAAGAGAATAGTTGTATAGACAAAGAAAAGAAAAATAAAGAGCGCAAAATTTGTATGCATAAATTTCCAATGCTTTATTAATGTCGTATGAGATTAAACATGATAACCCTCACAAATAAACCATTGTGCCCCGGGTAAGACACATGGCCATAAAGTTTGTATTGTCTATTACATATCCAAAAAACAAGAAAGAAAATTACTTCTGAACAAAAGTAATTGGTATAAAGTCTTTTTTCGTCCAGTTACTGGACTCACCATTGGTAGTAGGGAAGATCCAAATGTCCATGTTATTGTCACCTTCGCCGTCTTCTAGAGCGTTGACCCCATGATTGTTGATGTGTAGGGGAGGTCTTCCAGCACGAGCACGTTGAACATCCCTTTGAGCCCCTAAAGAGAAATCCAAACCAAACTTATCAGACTTGTACAGAATATCAAGGAGATGGCCCTAGATGGTAGACCCACCTTATTCGATAACTTCTTTTGCATCCTTGAGAGAAGCCATTCTCAAGGGAGGTCTGGTGGTCTTTGGAAGATTGGTGACAGTTTCAGTTGCAGTCATAGTCTGAGGAACCTCTTGAAATTCTGACACGGAGTCTCGATGAACTCTCCATCCATTTCTATGAACCTGAAGCAGTTCAGGTGACTGACCATGTATTCTTCTTCACTATGTATCATGACAATATTTCCTTTTACCGGGTACTTCATCATTTAATGCAGAGTAGATGTGACAGCTCCTGCCCCATGGATCCAAAGGCGACCCAATAAACAAGAATAGGATGGTCTGATATCCATCACGTAGAAGGTAGAGTCGAAAGTATGGGAACCGACTTTGATGGGGATGTCCACCTCCTCGTGCACCATTCTCTTCGAACCATCGAAATCCCTCACCACTATGTTGTTGGGCTTCAAGTTTAAACCTTCACAATCTAGCCTATCCAGAGCTTTCTTAGGCAACACATTCAATGATGAACCATTATCTACCAGGACATGGGCCAAAGTAGTGCCCCTGCACTTGACAGAAACATGTAGCGCATCATTGTGTTTCCTTCCTCTGGGTGTTAGATCAACATCAGAAAAACCCAAACTGTTGTCAGCCGTCAAACTAGCCACACAATCTTCAAATTGGTCAGCAGAGGTTTCTTGTGGCACATGGGCCATCTTAAGAAATTTCACTAGAGCCTTCGCATGAGCTTCGGAGCACAACAGTAAGGCTAGCATAGAAATCTTTGAAGGGGTCTGCCTCAGCTATTCGACCACATTGTAGTCGCTTTTCTTGATAATTTTCAAAATTTCTTCCATCTCCTTCTTGGAAGCATATGGGATAGGTATTAACTGCGCCTTCGTCTGAATAGGCTCAATCAATATGTCTTTTCCCCGAGTCTCGGTCGAATCGGTGATAGGGGTGTCAGTAGGGGTAATCACATGAATTATAGTAGTAGTAGTATCAGCAGGAACAAAAGTAGGAATGATCACAGGACCAGTAATAGCTTTCAGAGGAGAAATCTCAGGGGAGAACACTCTTCCACTTCTGGTTATTTTTCTGGTTCCAACAATGTTGCCAATGTCGGGATCAACCTTCTCAGAAACTTGGTTTTCATCAGCCAGCCGATCTTGCTTGACTCCATGGTAGTAGATGTCACCCCCATAGTTCCAGGGAACAGTTTTGTCTAAGGAGTATGGGATTGGACCTGGCATAGTAATTATTAGTGGAGTCACCTTCGGAACAGATGTAATCTTGATGGGTATTTTGGTGGAGACCCTGGGAGGATTGGCGGAAATGGCCATTATTGAAATATCCTTGCATGGAGATAAACAGTCGATAGAGATAAACAGAAGCGGCAACCTTCGCCACAGCCCGGAAATAAACCGGCCTTCAACAAGTTCCACTTAATGGTCATAAGAGGAGTAACAAGCTCTTCAACAGTAGTAACAAACACATTATCTTCAATAGCGTTAACACCATGGTCGTGCTTGGGCATAGGGGCAGTGATAACATTTGGAATCTCAGTGGCGTCAAATTCAATTTCCTTCGCCTCGAGAAGGTCTTGCACCTTGTTTTTCAAAGCCCAACAGTCGTTTGTATCATGACCTGGACTTTCTGAATGATAAGCACAACGGGAATTTGGATTGTAGCGGGGAGAGGCAGTGTTAGGATTCTTTGGAGCTTCTTTCAAAGTTGCCAGATTAGACTTCAGTAAATGTGGCAAGACTTGAGATAGAGTCATGTTTATCCGGGTAAAATGTCTTACCGGCCTTTCTATTCTCGATTGACTATTCCTTTGTTGAGTAGGTGTAGGCTTAGAGATCATGACAGCCCCTACCGCTGGATGGTGTTCAGTTGTATCATGATTTCTTTGATGCTAGACAGAATTAACCTATTTCTTCCCAGCAAATGGCTTCCTTACGGTACTGGAGGATGCATCCTTTTGGATCTTACCATTCCTAATTCCAACTTTCACCCTTTCTCCTGTCAGAATTAATTCAGTGAAGCCGGTTGAAGAGCTTCCAATCAGGTGATTGAAAAATGGACCAGATAAGGTACCCAGAAACATATCCACTAGCTCCATATCTGATAGGGGAGGTTGAACTCTTCCTACTAAGTCCCTCCACTTCTGAGCATAGTCCTTAAAGCCCTTGCTCGAACCCATAGACATGCTTTGGAGTTGCGTACGGGTGGGAGCAAGGTATGCATTGTACTAGTACTGCTTGTAGAAAGCAACAGTTAGGTCTTCCAATTACTAATGTTGGCCCTTTCCAGCTGGTAGAACCATTCTAGTTGAGTTCTAGACAGACTATCCTGAAAGAAGTGGACCCATAAGTCCTTGTCAGCAGTGTGAGGCTGGATCTTCCTCACATAAGATCAGAAGTGCATCTTGGGATATGAAACCCCATCATATTTGGTAAACATTGGAACCTTTAAATTTTGTGGGATGACCACTCCATACACTAAACCCGACTCTTCAAAGTCCAGCCCAGGCACCTTCTAGACTTCCATCGCACTCAGACGCTCTTCCAGCTGTTTGTATTTTTCATCAGCAGGAGGATACTGCTTCTCATCATAGTCAGATTCACCATCGGATTCTTTTGGACTGGAGTCTTCCTCTCTTGTTTCCTCTTCTTGACTGTTTCCTTCCTTTGATGAAGTTACCAGTTCAGAGGCTCGCTGCACTGGTCCTCTGATCCTTTTTCCCAGATTCACTAACCCATTTGGCTTTCTTGGCTTCTTCTTTTCTTTAATAAGCAAGGCCTTCAGTTCTTCTTGCCCCTTGGTCAGAGCCATGATCATCTGTTGGAACTGGGCATTCTGAGTCTGTAGATCCTCCACTATTTGTTCTAGAGCCATTGCTGAAATAAACAACAAAGAGGATGAGAAACCTGCTTTGAAAACTGCTTATGCAATGATATGTATGATATATGTATGCAATGTTTTCAAGGATTTCTAAGACACAAATTTGCTTAAACAGAAAGAGAACAAACGTTAATATATTTTATTAATCACAATAATTCCTCTTGGGCTTACAAAGGAAACAAAGCAACAATAAAATTCTCCAAGCAAAAGGAAGATTCAAGTTTCCCACGGGCGCATCCTTTTTGGTGCAATGTAGGCATTTATGCTCCTCTCCTCGTGAAGTAATCGGGTGAGCTCTAAAACCTTATTCTCGCTGGCGTAGAATTGGGTTTTGAAAGTATCCCATTCTTCTTTGAGTTGGATCCAGGACCTCTGTAACTCTTCAAGATCAGTTGGCATATCAGGATGAAGAACAACGTAAGGAGTGTCTCCTTCAGCAATTGGCTCCAAAATCACAAGTAAGATGGCAAGGTAATGCATCATAAGACATTGAGAACGAGCTCGTACCCATTTGAGGTAAGGCTTAATAGGGATGGAATTCTTGTGCCCAGTGTCTTGCTATCAACCATGTTTGTCATGCCCTAAGCTCGAATGAACCTCTTACAATAACCCTGAACATCATTCTCATAGTCAAATGTGATTCCCTGGACGAGTGTGTCGTGAGGACCATCCCTTCTAGCATAACCAAATTACCGCAACGCCAAACAAGTATTATAAGTGATTCCTCCCCTAATGCCTAAGATAGGGAAATTAGGGAATTTCCCACAGCGATCAAAGATAGTGATACTCTCCAAGGATCGGGAACACCAATGAATATTCGAATGTGTAAGGGACATCAGCCTATGAGACCATCTCATACCTTGCTCATTCTTCAAAATAGATCGGGGTAGGTGCGAAATAAACCACATAGCCAATAGAGGAGTGCAACACATAAGGGTCCTTCTTCTATTTAGAGTGTGAGTATGCAGAGAGTGCAGAATATCCCCAAGTAAGGTAGGCACCGGATTACGCGACAGAAAAATCTTAACCGCATTCACATATATGAGTTGGTCTGTGTTAGGGAATAGTACCATCCCATATATGAGAAGGGCCAACACCTCTTCAAAAGCTTGTAAATATAGGCTATCCCAAAAATGGAGAGCTTTCCCAAATAAAAACTTAGCTGGAAATCCTTGGACACTTCTTCTGGTTTCCCAATTTTCCACTATGTCAGACCGTTGTAAAGACAGACCTTGATAAATCTCTTCAGGCTTTGGGTCTCTTTTCATACCATTGAATGGTGGATGATTAAGGATAGGTACCCCTAATAACTGAGAAAACTCCTCCATAGTAGGCACTAACTGGTAATCCAGAAAAGTGAAGCAGTGGTGCAACGGGTCAAAGAACTGAAAGAGCACCTTTAACATTTCTTCATCTGGGGTTGAAGTGACCAAGTTGAAAAGTAGACCATGTTTTTCAGTGAAGGGAGAGCTTTCAGGAATCCTTGATGCTAATTCCTTGAGTTGAGGATGTACTTTCACAAGGTTGATTTGGATAGTGTTCCTGCTGGTGGATGTCATGTCCTACAAAACAAGACAAAGATAAGCCCTAGAAAATCCTTGAAATGGTTAGTATGATATGCCATGTCATGATGTCATGATTATGCTAAGAAATCACAGATATAGCAAGCACAAGAAAATCACACAAAAGACCTTAGGTTTGAGGCTTGCATGGGTTTTAAGGTCATACCCTCTTGAAGTTGGATTGGTTCAACCTGTCCTATAAATAGTAATTGGGTTCTAAGGTATCTCAATATCACTGACCTTTCCCACAAGCTTCGTTCGGTAGGTGACTGACTCGCAACCAAACAAAACTCAGGAGTCAAGTCTCAGTGAGTGTATCATCGAGTATCTGTCGATTTTGGGAATACACCAAAGATGGCCATCTCGCTACGTCCTAATGGCCAAGTTATTCACTTAAAGGTTCTAAGGTCAGTTGACGCTTCATGACACCATGCAACAGCCTTGTATTCTCCTTGATTAACTCAAGGGCTACCAGTACCAACCAAAGTTTCGCATCAACGTAGCAATCGCTTCAACTGTGTCGGTATACCTCGCATAGTTTCCACGATCTATTGCTACTTACCTAACAGGTTTCCCCAGATCCGGGTGTAGGATCTATAATAACCCAAACAATACCCTTAAAAGTAAAGCAAACAAACAAGCAAACAAACAAGCAAACAATTTTAGAAATGATCTAGACCCTAAGGTAAACCCCACTTTTTATAATTCATCCCCAACAGAGTCGCCAGTTCTGTAATACGGTGGCAGAACAAACTATTATATATTAGTTTGCTTTTTTTGTTTGCAAATGTCGCGGTAAGCAAGAGTCGCCACCGAATTTTCTTTTATCCAACAAAGGAATGGGTGAAAAGAACAGAAAAAGACCTTTTCCGAGATTTTATGAGTAAGGGGGGTAGATTATTGAAAGGGAAGGTGTTAGCACCCTTTCCATCCGTGGTTTTCCACGGGCTCTTAGGTACTTGCTCATTTTTGAAAACTGTTTGTGTTTGTGTATTTTGAAATATTTTGTTTGCTTTATGATAACTCTTGTGTCAGTCCTCAAGAGTGTGATAAAGCATTTTTGAAAAGATTTTTGAAAGTGTGTAAGTGTATAAAAAAATCATATTTTGAGCAAGTACTTAAGAACTGTCTACCTACTCGAAAAAGGATATTTTTTTCCTCCTACCCTTTTGATAGTGCTATCCTACTATTAGTGAGTAGGTAGCCCTATCGTTGGATGTTGAGGGACTATCAAAATGGATGCTTATGGTCATTGAAGGCAATATGTAAGGATACCTTAGCATTTCGAAGGGGCTGTCATCATATAGGCAACATCGAGGGACAAGATCATTTTTTGTAGGCAACTCGAGGGATGTTAAGGGACCATGATCTTTATGATGACTTTTAGATTTAGGGCCTTTTCTAAGATATCCCTACGTTCGAGGGACATGACCATTTCCGAGGCAACCGAGTGAGGAATACCCTAAGGGTGTAAGTGCGAGAAGTGTATTTTTTCAGTTATTTATCTTTTTCATTAAGGTTTGCTAACGTTTATTTTCAATCTTTCCATGCAATCCTAGTTACTAACAGTAATATCATATAGGAAATGTAAAGTACAAAAATAAAAGCAGAAACATAAACCCTAAACTATTACAACGCTTTGGGACAGTTACATAAAAAGAGATGCAAGCAATTACATCCATGAACTATTAATTATAAACCCTAAAATATTACAACGCGAAATTTTAAATCTAAAACTATTACATCCATGATCAGTTACAATATTAAGAAAATGTAAAAACGATAAACGCGCGTGAAAATGGAAAGAAACGTCTAACAACCTAAAAAGGTATTCTAAGTAAACAAGCACTTATTCGTTTGATTTTTGTTTTAACTAAGAAAAATAATTAAATTAAATATCCTAAAGTCTATTTTAAAAAAAAAAAGAGATTAATTAAGAAAAATAGTCTAAACTTTTTTTGTTTTTTTATTATGAAAAGAAAATAATTAAATCTAATTAAATCATAAGTTCTACTTCATTTTAAATTAGAGAAAATAGTTAAAATATTTATTTAAATTATTTACAAAATTAGTTTAATTAAAAAATACTAACTTAATATTTTGGTGAGTTTTTCTGATTTTTTATGGTTAATTAAATAAATGAGAGCAAAAATTGAAAAAATAAAATATTAAAACAAAAAAAGTGGGCTTGGGGTTTCTTAGCCAAAAAAGGGGGTGCTGATTGAAAACGTGTCAGGCCCAAACGTGAGAAACCCAGCTGCGTTAGATCCTATTTTGCCAGCCCTTGCAAGTCTACCATGAAGCTGCATATGGAGGCACTTTGATTTGGATCATATGGTGATTACCTGATGGTACATGGTGAGTACGCTTGGCTTTGAAGTACCTGGTCTGCAAATATAACATGAGAAAAATGGAAAAGTTGAAGCCTGGGATCGAACCCAGGTCCTCTAGCCTAACACACACGCCTTTCACCATCCAACCATTTAACTCAACTGTTATCATATTAAAACAAAAATAATATAATGGAAAACAAACAAAAGTTGAGTCAGAAAACACGCGCGCGTTGTAACATTTGAATTGACCAATCAGGTTATGGATTTTTGCCACGCCACCTGTAGTTGTTTAGGTATTGGCTTGCATTTTTGGTAAAACCCAAGTGTATGTGTGAATGTCATGACTGATGTCATAACATTCTAGTTTAGTTTGTACTGATTCATTAGGTACCTTTGCAGAAAAATATTGTCATACAGGTACTGATGTTTAAGTGTGTATCTGAGCATTTTTGCAAAATGATCACATTTTCCTAAATCAGTAGACAGGTTTTTCAGATGTCATAACAGATGTTAAGACATCCTGTTCTGAACTAACAGGTATGCAGTTTGGTTAATTTTGAGTTTTTTCAGGAAAATGACTCAGTCTTTCCAGAACAGAATCCTGCGTTTTCTTTGGGTTAACCTAGCTCAACCCTAACCTGGTTGATAAAGTCATGTGACCTAGTCTTAAGGTCAAATGGAATTAACCCTAGATTTTTATGGAAACCCTAACTGAAGATGCAGCTGCTATATATTCAACAGGGCTGCTGTTTTGAAAGTAATCCCTTTTTGACAGAAGATCATTTAGAAGCTGTATAGTTTTAACTATTGTAATCCAAGCAATTATCATTATGATAAGTTACTTGGAATAGGTTTTTAATTGTAAGGGTTGTGTAGCACTCAAAGCTTTGAAGCAAGAGTGTTTGTATGTCTCTTGACTAAAGCTGTGAAGCAGAGTCAAGTTAGGTGTGTGTATCACTCAAAGCTGTGAAGCAAGAGTGGTTGTGTTACTTGATTAAAAAGTTGTGAAGCTTAATCAAGTGTATGTTTTTTGAAGAGTGTCTTCATCAATTCATTAGTCAAATTGTTTTATGTATCACTGCTGTGATTGAGGGGGAGTGAGTAGGAACTCAGGTTTAAGTTGTACTTAGATTGAAATTGCATTGGGTAGGTCTTAAGTGAAGGAGATAAACTGGTTGGTTTATTCCTGAATTAACATCTCTTATAGTGGATTTCCTCCCTGGCTTGGTAGCCCCCAGAGTAGGTGTTGTTGCACACTGAACTGGGTAAACAATTGACTGTGTTCTTTATTGTTTTTGTATTTACTGTCATATAGTAAGTCAGATACGGTGTCATAACATTGAACGTGACATTGAGTATCTGCAGCCAGAATTTCAATTGGCATCAGAGTAGGCACCCTGCCTGTATTACTGGGTGAGATCTAGGGATATCACTTTCTGGCACTATGGACAAAGAAGGAGTTTTTGGAAATAGACCACCCATTCTGGATGGAACTAATTATGACTACTGGAAACCTCGTATGATTGCCTTCTTAAAATCTCTGGACAAAAAGGCTTGGAGAGCTGCTGACAAAGGATGGAACCATCCCACCATAACTGAGAAAGATGGGACAATCAGTCTGAAGCCTGAGGAAGATTGGAGTAAAGAAGAAGATGAGTTAGCCCTGGGAAATTCCAAAGCTTTAAATGCCTTGTTCAATGGAATTGATAGAAACATTTTCAGACTAGTACATCAATATGAACTGGCCAAGGAAGTTTGGGACACTCTCAAAACTACTCATGAGGGCACTTCCAAAGTAAAAATGTCAAGGCTTCAGATGTTGACTACCAAGTTTGAAAATCTAAAAATGATGGAAGATGAAACCATTCATGAGTTTCACATGAACATCTTGGAGATTGCCAACACCTCAGGAGCACTGGGAGAAAAAATGGCAGAAGAAAAATTGGTGAGAAAGATTCTCAGATCCTTGCCCAAAAGATTTGCAATGAAGGTAACTGCCATAGAAGAAGCCCAGGACATCAGCAAGTTGAAAGTGGATGAACTTATTGAGTCTCTTCAGACGTATGAGATGGGGATCACTGAAAATGGTGACAAGAAGAACAAGAGCATAGCCCTTGTATCCAACACTGATGTTGACAATAAGGAGGATGAAGAAGAAAATATTTCAGAAGCTATAGCCATGCTTGGAAGACAGTTCAACAAACTCATCAAAAGAATAGATCCAAAGTCAAGGTCTAATGTTCATAACATTCCCTCTGACATTGACAGTTCCAGCAGAAGACCAAGGTCAGAAGAGAAGGGAAACCAAGGCAGAGGAATTCAATGCCATGGTTGTGAAGGATATGGGCATATTCGAGCTGAATGTCCAACCTTTCTTAAGAAACAAAAGAAAGGAATGACTGTTACTTGGTCTGACTATGATTCAGAAAGTAATTCTGAAGAAGAATCTGCCAAACTAATTACTGCTCTAACTGGTGTTTGTACCTCTGAAAGTGACACCAGTGATGAAGAAGTGACATTTGAAGAACTGGCTGATACCTACAAGAAATTGTGTATCAGAAGTGCTGAAGTCTGTGTACAGAATGAGAAACAATCAAAACTCATTATAAAGCTGGAGGCTGAAAAAAGGGCAGATCTTGAAACTATAAGTCATCTAGAAGGGGAAGTTCAATTGCTGAACTCACAACTGAATCAAATGACCAAATCTGTCAAGATGCTGACTAATGGAACAGACAAATTGGAAGAGATCCTTCAGGTTGGACAAAATGTGGGAAATAAATCTGGACTAGGATTTATGGAAGCAAAGAAATCTGGTACAGTCAAGAAGATCAGGCCTGATAAGCAAATGTCAAAACAGATGTCTCAACACAACTCTCAACATCAGGAACAGAGACATATGAAGAAAAGGTACCAAAGATGGAGATGTCATCATTGTGGGAGATATGGCCACATAAAGCCCTTCTGCTTCAGATTGCATGGATACCCCAATCAGAACTCAGGTGTCAAACCTAAGTCCAAAAAGGTACCACATGCTCCTAAATGGAAGAAAAAGGCTACTGCCCTGATAGCCCACACTTCCCTGAGGGTCTCTGCAAAGGAAGACTGGTACTTTGACAGTGGGTGTTCCAGACACATGACTGGAATCAAGAACCTCCTCAATAATGTTAAACCTCACACCACCAGTTTTGTGACCTTTGGAGATGGTGCTAAAGGTGAAATCAAAGGAGTTGGTAATCTGGACGGCCCTGGAGTTCCAAGTCTGAATGAAGTACTGCTGGTAAAAGGACTGACTGCTAATCTCATTAGTATCAGTCAATTGTGTGATCTAGGATTCAAGGTAAATTTCTCAAAATCTGAATGCCTTGTAATCAATGACAAACAAGAAATTGTAATGAAAGGAGTCAGATCTAAAGACAACTGTTACTTGTGGGAGCCTGAGAACACTAATTTCTCCTCTGTGTGTTCCATTGCAAAAGAAGAAAAAGAGGTGAAACTGTGGCACCAAAAACTTGGCCATCTTCATCTAAGAGGAATGAAAAGGATTATCTTCGTGGAGGCAGTCAGAGGGATTCCAAGACTGCAAATTGATGAAGAAAGAGTTTGTGGCAAATGTCAGGTTGGTAAGCAGACTAGGATGTCACATCCAAAGTCAAGACATCTGACCACCTCTAAGGTTCTAGAACTTCTTCATATGGATCTGATGGGACCAATGCAAGTGGAGAGTCTTGGTGGAAAAAGATATGCCTATGTGGTTGTGGATGATTTTTCCATATTCACCTGGATTAATTTCATTAGAGAAAAATCTGATGTATTTGAAGTTTTTAAAGAATTGTGCAAAAGAATTCAAAGAGAAAAGGAAGGGTGTATTGTCAGAATCAGAAGTGATCATGGCAAGGAATTTGAAAACAGCAAGTTTGATGATTTCTGTTCCTCAGAAGGAATTAGTCATGAATTTTCTTCTCCTATAACTCCTCAGCAAAATGGAGTTGTGGAAAGGAAAAACAGGACCATACAGGAATCTGCCAGAGCAATGTTACATGCCAAAAGACTTCCTATGTATTTTTGGGCTGAAGCTATGAATACAGCCTGCTATGTTCATAACAGGGTCACCTTGAGAAAGGGAACCTCATCCACCATATATGAACTCTGGAAAGGAAGAAAACCAACTGTGAAGTACTTCCATGTGTTTGGCAGCAAATGCTATATTCTGGCAGATCGTGAACAAAGAAGAAAACTGGACCCTAAAAGTGATGAAGGCATATTTCTAAGATACTCCTCAAACAGCAGAGCTTATAGAGTATTCAATTCCAGAACCAAAACCATGATGGAATCAATAAATGTTATAATTGATGATTATCATGAAGAAATAGATGTTCCTTGTACTGTTGAGACATTCTTTGAGACTTCAACCCAACTGAATGATCTACCCAACTCCACCACAACAGAATCTGAACCAAAGGAAGCTAGCAAGATCCCTTCCATCAGAATTCAGAAGGATCATCCAAAAGAGCTCATCATGGGAGATCCCAACAGTGGAGTCATTACAAGATCTAGAGAAATCATCTCAAACTCTTGTTTTGTGTCCAAAATGGAACCAAGAAATGTCAAGGAAGCTTTAACTGATGAATACTGGATTGGTGCAATGCAAGATGAACTGAACCAATTCAAGCAACATGAAGTTTGGGAACTGGTTCCTAGACCTGAAGTAACTAACATCATTGGGAGAAAATGGATTTTCAAGAACAAGTCAGATGCTGAAGGAATTGTCACCAGAAATAAGGCAAGACTTGTTGCTCAAGGATACACCCAGGTTGAAGGGGTTGATTTTGATGAAACCTTTGCACCTGTAGCCAGGCTGGAATCAATCAGACTCCTATTGTCAATTTCTTGTCTTCTGAAGTTCAAGTTATTTCAGATGGATGTGAAAAGTGCCTTTCTAAATGGGTACTTAAATGAGGAAGCGTATGTGGAACAACCTAAAGGCTTTGTGGATCCAAACCACCCTGATCATGTCTACAAATTGAGAAAAGCTCTATATGGCCTGAAACAAGCTCCTAGAGCATGGTATGACAGGTTAACAAAGTTTCTCTCAGACAAAGGATACAGAAAAGGAGGCTTGGACAAAACTCTCTTTGTCAAAACTGAAGGAGGGAAGTTGATGGTTGCCCAAATATATGTTGATGACATAGTGTTTGGAGGAATGTCAGAACCTATGGTTAAACATTTTGCTGACCAGATGCAGGCTGAATTTGAAATGAGTCTCATGGGAGAACTAACTTATTTTCTTGGACTACAAGTCTCACAGATGGAGGACTCAATCTACTTATCTCAAAGCAAGTATGCTAAGAACATTGTAAAGAAGTTTGGTATGGAGAATGCCAGTCACAAAAGGACTCCTGCTCCTACTCATTTAAAGCTTTCCAAAGATTCAAGTGGGGTTAAGGTGGATCAAAGTCTGTACAGAAGCATGATAGGAAGCTTGTTGTACTTAACAGCCAGCAGACCTGACATTGCTTTTGCAGTTGGAGTTTGTGCAAGATACCAAGCAGACCCTAAAGTCAGTCACATCAACCAAGTGAAGAGAATTTTGAAGTATGTGAGTGGAACTTACAACTATGGGTTGCTATACTCTCATGGTTGTGAACCAACTCTGACTGGTTACTGTGATGCTGATTGGGCTGGTAGTGCTGATGATAGAAAAAGCACCTCTGGAGAATGTTTCTTCTTGGGAAATAATCTGGTTTCCTGGTTTAGCAAGAAACAGAATTGTGTGTCTCTTTCTACTGCTGAAGCTAAATACATTGCAGCTGGTAGTAGCTGTTCTCAAATGATCTGGATGAAACAGATGCTTACAGAGTATAATGTCACACAAGATGTTATGACATTGTACTGTGACAATCTGAGTACAATCAACATTTCCAAGAATCCCATTCAGCATAGTAGGACCAAACATATTGACATACGACATCACTTTATCAGAGACCTTGTAGAAGAGAAGACAATAAAATTGGAACATGTTGCCACTGAGCTACAGCTAGCTGACATTTTTACCAAGGCTCTTGATGCAAATCAATTTGAAAACTTGAGGGGAAAGTTGGGTATTTGTCAACATGAGGAATTGTAGCAATTAATTTTGCTTAAAACAAGGGTTAAAGGAGTTATGCTTGTTCTGATTGGGTTAAAATTATATTTTCCCATTTCCTTCAATTCTTTTAAGAAGTTGAATAGACACTCCTTTTCTTCCTTCCCCTCTCGTCTCCTCATCAAAACCCAGTCTCTCAATCAGAATTTTCTCCTCAGTTGTTGTTGGTCCTCTAAGACTGTCAAAATGCCTCAAACACCATCATCATCCAATACGACCATTTCAACCTCTTCCTCTGATCAAGATTCTAGGACAATCTCTTCCTGTCAGGACTCTGAAGCCCTGGAGATCTCTTCTCTTAGAAAAATGGAATCTAACCCCACCAAGGTCAAAGAGCTGAGAACAAGACATGCAGGAAGGTCCCAAGCTTCTGCCTCTGGTAATTCATCTCATCCTTCTTCTTCAGTTCCCCCTGAAATTGCAAATAGGGAAGGGTCAGCCTATGTTCGTCAAGCAATAGCAAAAATTGTTTCAAGAATTCTGAACGAGAACCACTCAGTTCCTGGCATTTCTGTTCCTTTAAATCAAGAAAGTTCAAATGCTGAAACAAATCCAGATGTCTCTAAGGATGTTGAGACATCAGACAAAGAGAAGAATGCTGATATTGCTCACAAGAAAAGGAAGAAGCCAAAATCCTCTGAGTCTGATGACAGTGCTTAAAGGTTGGTTGCTGTTTGGTGGAGTTGTTGCTGGTCCCTGGTGGAGTTTGGAAGTGTGTTCAGTTTTTTTTTTTGCTGCTCTTATTACTTTTCTGGATGACTATAATTTTTATGAACTTGTATCTTTGGCCCATTTGTGGCTAAAGAGGGGGAGATATATTTTGGTACTTACTTAATTAGACATTCTATTTTTCTGCAGTCATTTCTTTCTGCTGCTATCTATCTCTGATTGCTTAGGGTCTTTAGCCAAAAATCTGCCAAAGGGGGAGTTTGTAGTTGTTTAGGTATTGGCTTGCATTTTTGGTAAAACCCAAGTGTATGTGTGAATGTCATGACTGATGTCATAACATTCTAGTTTAGTTTGTACTGATTCATTAGGTACCTTTGCAGAAAAATATTGTCATACAGGTACTGATGTTTAAGTGTGTATCTGAGCATTTTTGCAAAATGATCACATTTTCCTAAATTAGTAGACAGGTTTTTCAGATGTCATAATAGATGTTAAGACATCTTGTTCTGAACTAACAGGTATACAGTTTGGTTAATTCTGAGTTTTTTCAGGAAAATGACTCAGTCTTTCCAGAACAGAATCCTGCGTTTTCTTTGGGTTAACCTAGCTCAACCCTAACCTGGTTGATAAAGTCCTGTGACCTAGTCTTAAGGTCAAATGGAATTAACCCTAGATTTTTGTGGAAACCCTAACTGAAGATGCAGCTGCTATATATTCAACAGGGCTGCTGTTTTGAAAGTAATCCCTTTTTGACAGAAGATCATTTAGAAGCTGTATAGTTTTAACTATTGTAATCCAAGCAATTATCATTGTGATAAGTGACTTGGAATAGGTTTTTAATTGTAAGGGTTGTGTAGCACTCAAAGCTTTGAAGCAAGAGTGTTTGTATGTCTCTTGACTAAAGCTGTGAAGCAGAGTCAAGTTAGGTGTGTGTATCACTCAAAGCTGTGAAGCAAGAGTGGTTGTGTTACTTGATTAAAAAGCTGTGAAGCTTAATCAAGTGTATGTTTTTTGAAGAGTGTCTTCATCAATTCATTAGTCAAATTGTTTTATGTATCACTGCTGTGATTGAGGGGGAGTGAGTAGGAACTCAGGTTTAAGTTGTACTTAGATTGAAATTGCATTGGGTAGGTCTTAAGTGAAGGAGATAAACTGGTTGGTTTATTCCTGAATTAACATCTCTTATAGTGGATTTCCTCCCTGGCTTGGTAGCCCCCAGAGTAGGTGTTGTTGCACACTGAACTGGGTAAACAATTGACTGTGTTCTTTATTGTTTTTGTATTTACTGTCATATAGTAAGTCAGATACGGTGTCATAACATTGAACGTGACATTGAGTATCTGCAGCCAGAATTTCACCACCCTTGACCGGGGTCAAAGGAAATCAGGGATGCCAGAGTTGCCCTCCGGTCATCTTCTCTGACGAAATAAAATCGAGATCCTGCAAAAGAGAAAGAATCGAGGCAAACCCAAGGGTCTACTCCATACAAAAACACCTCCTGAGTCTGAATCTGGCCTCAGTTTGGCCTGGAAATTCCTGCGTTTTGAGTTATGGCCAGAAAACTCTAACACGGTTTGAAAATGGCATATCACGATTCAAGCGTCATGTGCTTCATGCTAAGCTCTTGACCTGTTCTAATGATTCCTAGGAACTCATACATACATGTCAAAGCATTCAAAAACATGCAAACATGAGGATTTGAATTTTAGAAATTTTACCAAAATAGGCGATGATGATACTCCTGATCTGGGCTTGAAACTGTATGCTGGAGGGTTGGATTGAGTCCCTGGAAGCCTCAAGGGGATGTTTGAACCCTTGTTTTGGCTTGAGGAGAGCTGGAAATGAGTGTTTGAAATTTCACGATTTGGACAACTTTTTGCAAATATGGTAGAGCTTATGGTACAACATGCAAGCCTCTGTTTGGCTCACCAAAGGAGTGTACTTATAGCATAGAAGAAAGGGACAAGATAATGAAGCGGGAATCAATCCCATAAAGCCATGGTTTAAAGTCATTATCACCATTTTGAAAAGTTACCAAATTTGATATCTCATGCCATTTTTCCATTTTCAATGCATCTGTTCAGGTTGGCACGAATCCTTGGGCCTCCAAGCAAGCTAAAACACTAGCCCACACGCCTAAGCCCATTTTCAAATATTTTATACCATTTATTTCATATTTACTTGAAATAAGTTAAAATAAATGTGTAAAAAATAGGTGGAAAATATAAGACCATGCCAAAATAAGATTATAGGTTCTCTATGACCTTATTGGAATCTTAAAAAGTTAGGCCATTGGCCCAAAAATTCAAATTTGCTCAATGCACCATTCTTGAGATTTCCAAAATTTTCCCAACTTGGGAAAGCCATAACTTGCTCAATTTTTATCTCATGATGATGATCTTTTACTTTTTGGAAAGCCCAATATGTATACTTAAATCCCTCGTTTGATCAATTTTGCATTTGAAGATGTTATCTTGATGTAAAAGGTCTTGGAAAAAAGTAGCTTTTGTTGACTTTCCAAAAGTGACATGTAATGTATGAACTTGTATCTTTTAAATGGGGCATTTCTTGAACTTGAGAGCTGAAGAGAAGTTGTAGGACATTTAATTCTATTTAAAATAACCTTTGGTTGGAAAAAATTTGATAAAGTATGAGAAAGTTATGCTTGGTCAAAGTTCAGTTGACTTTTCCTATAGAAACCCTAATTTTCCAGTTTTGACTCTTGATGGGTTAGGAGCATTTCTTGAGAAATCATGATCAAATGATGGATATCACTTCAAAATTTTGATGTTTACCAAAAATCTTGAAGTTTGACTGTACATGGGCCACAGTCGGCTTTTGACCTAGCACGGTTGATCTTCCAACACTTGAGCAATTGATTGAGCAAACTTGTTGTTCAAGGCATGAAATTTGGTATGGATGATCTTGAGGACATATTAGGACAATGGAGAACATTTGGGATCCTTGGAGCTCAACCATCTTGATGAAAATTGAAACCCTAGTTGGGGGTTCATTGCCTTATGAGGAGAATTGTCTGGTCAATTCTTGGTCAGCCTTGAGCAATTGACAACATCTAGGAGTATGTCTTGTATGAAAATGGGAGGGAAAATTTTGGGGTACAACAGTCATCTATAAGCCCATTCCTGGTACAATTAGCCAACAACGTCACCTCTTGCACAGGAGAGTGCAAATTTCTGGGCACTTAAGTGTTCAATCATTTTCTACCTGTCGTACCCCAAATTTTCCCTATCTTTATGATTATATTTAGTTTTATCCCACTGTATAATTTTCGAAGTAAAAAATGGAAGAAGAGGTGTTTCAACTTAAAAATGGACCATCAATATCTGATGGCCCATTTATAGGAATAAAAATCCACGAAGGGGTGTATCCTAATTTAGGGGAGTGGGCTTTCTGAATCAGAAAGATCCACTCGTTTCGTTGGCCCGTGTATGAGGCATGTTGGCCAATGGCCCATGAGACTCTAGAATGGAAGTCTATTTTGAATAAAGGGGTGTATCCTAATTTACGGAAGTGGGCTTTCTAAATCAGAAAGATCCATTCGTTTCGTTGGCCCATGTATGAGGCATGTTGGTCAATGGCCCATGAGACTCTAGAATGGAATTATATTTTGAAGAAAGGGGTGAGATTTTGATTATAGAGATTTTGATTCTATTTTTGATTAAAAAATTAAAACCCTTTTTCCTGAAATTGTTAAACCTAACCCTAGTATCCTTATGAATAAGGTAGATGAAAGGTGTCTAACACCTTCCTTTCGTCTAAAGAAGTCAAAACCTAGAATCTCTATTTTCAAATTAAGGTTTTCTATTATATTACCTTTCTTAAGATAAAACCTAGTAGTGGCGAATCTGATTTTAAATCCAGTTGCAACACTACCTTCAAGTTACAAATGGTGGACATGCCAATCTAACTCTTCAGGTTTAAGAAGATTGAAGAGGGGAAGTTGTTGTACCTTAAAATTTTCCTTCCCATTTTCTTTAAGGAATTATTTCAAGGCTTCTCAAACACTCAAGATACTCAAGGGTTGACTAGTCAATGCTCCTTCTAAACTAAAGGTCTACAAATAGGGTTTTGAGTTTCTTAAGGAAATTTAGGTTGCAAAGATCTCAAATGATTTTCGTGGTTCATCATAGGTCTTCAATAATGCTCATGTCAAGTTTCAAGCCTTGCATCACAAGTTTGCTCAGTCAGAGGATCAGATGATTGAAAATTAACTACATTGGGTAAAAAGTCGATTATGGTCAATATGCAGTCAAACTTCAAGATTTTTGGTCAACAACAACATTTTGAAGTGATATTCATCAGTTGATCATGATTCCCCAAGGAAAGCCCTCAAATCATCAAAAGTCAAGAATTGTCAAATTAGGATTTCCTTAGGAGAAGTCATCTGAACTTTGACCAGGCATAACTCTCACATACTTCATCAACTTTTCCCCAACTAAAGCCCATTTTGAAGGAAATTCAATTCTCTACAACTTTTTTTATGCTCAAATCCAAAAAATGCTTCATTTAAAAGATATGAGCTAATACATTATAGTTCATTTTCAAAAGTCAACAAAAGACACTTTTTGTCAAGGCAACTTACATAAAGATAATATCACCAAATGCAAAATTGATCAAAAGAGAAAGCATAGAGGACATATTGATATTTTCAAAAGTCCCAAATCATCTTCGAAATATAAAAATTGAGCAAGTTATGAGTTGCACAAGTTGGGAAATTTTGAGGAAATTCATGAAATACAAAATGAGCAAATTTGAGATTTTGAACTAGTGGGCCTAATTTTTCATGTTCAAACATATTCATAAGATGATATAGGACCTCTAAACCCATTCACATATTTTTCATGATTTTATTTCTTTTATTTGAATTTTTATTCATTTAAAAGAAAATAAAATCAAAATAAAATATGAGATAAATGTGTAAGGACTTGGGCTTGTAATTTCAAACATGTAAAGGCCCAATGCAGCTCATTACAGCCTGTAAAGTTTGCCAAATTCGTGCAAGGGGTCCAAGGAGACAAGAATCATGCAAGAAAGGAAAGGATTCAATGTGTTGGAATTTTGTTTTCATGTGCATGAGTATATTGTTTATTTCCATACTTGTTGTAACGCCTCCGATAATTTAATTAATTATTTAATTAAAATTATTAGTTGGAGTTGAGTAATGTTGCGAATTATTGTTAAGTTGCTCTGTGATATTATTTGATTAAATGGTGGTTTAATAATATTAAATATATTGGAGCATTATAAGATTAATTGTTGGGCTTATTTAAGTGATGTCATGTAGTAAATATGGGAGTATGGATATTGGCCCAATAAGAATTACTAGAATTACAAGGTTAAGTGGATATAAAAGGAATTAGGTTAATTGAGAAAAAGTGAGAGAACAGATGGGAGAAACTCATTCCCGTTTTTATTACAACAATCTCACTAAATCGACAATCCCTGATTCGTTAACCGTTGGATCATGCTCAAATTTTGAGGGTAGGTTCGCAACACCTATATCTAACTTTTGACCGTTGGGATCTTCAAAACAAGGTCTGAGTTGGGAGATATCATCGTCGCATTGTAGCTGCATAATTGGGAAAATTTCCAGCTTTGATTCTGATCTAGAGAGAAAAAGTTTTGGAATGTTTTGGTACAAGAGAAGTTGGAGAGAAGAGAAAAATAAGGGTTTTGAGGAGAAGAAGAGGGATACATGGAAGTTACACGAAGCGGCCAAGAGGAGATCCAATCGGAGATCCTTAGAGTTACCTTCAATCTAAACCAGATAAGGGTGGGGTTAAATCTCTATAACCGGGTATATGATAAACCGTATGTGGGATTGGATTTGAAAAGTTGTTTTGTTTATGATTGAAATATATATATATATATATATATATATATATATATATATATATATATATATATATATATATATATATATATATATATATATATATATATATATATATATATATATATATATATATATATATATATATATATCGTTGTTTGATGAGGATCAATGATTTAGAGATGAATAATGATGCCCTAATGTTGTATAATTGATGTAGAAATATAAGATTATTATTATTGATGATTACCTATGATTAGAGGATGTTTTTAGGGCCTAAGGCAGGGAAATCACAGTGAAAATGCAGTGAAATCGCAGAATAAATTCATTGCAGATCAGTATGAGTCGACCTCAAAGGCCATGCGTCGACACATGCAGGATTTAAGACTCAAGACGAGTCGATACATAGGATCATGCATCGATACATGGAGTGTTTCAGACTTAGTATGAGTCGACACAAGGGGATTATGCATCGAATCATGCAGGATTTCAACCCAGTACGCGTCGACTCAAAGCAGTATGCGTCGACTCATGCCGTCTTATTTTTGACAGATTTTTCCAAAGGCTGTAACTTGAGTTTTCGGACTCCGTTTAAGGTGTCATTTAAAGCGTTGGATAGGTAACGCGATGAACTTCATTCTTAAGGATTAAGATGAAGGATAAGAAGAAAAATCCTAGTACCCAAATTAGGATAGAGTTAGCTTCCCGCGTTAATCGCTAAGATGATTTCGTGAAGTATGATGAGGATAAGACAATTGTAGGTTAATGCTTTGTTCATAACAGTAAGATTTATAATAATAATGAGGTAGTATTGCAATAGGATTATATTTAGAGGTTTGGTAATTAGAGATAAGCTTTAGATGATTAATTAATTATAGGCATTATCATGTTGTAGGCCTATGGCCAATGTTGAGGGGTTGTCGATCTGTCGTTGTATTGTTGTTATGGTTGAGTTATTGTGGAATTATGTTGATGAATTATGTTGATGAATTACGTTGATGAATTATATTTATGAATTATGTTGATGAATTATGTTGATGAATTATGTTGATGAATTATGTTGATGAATTATGTTGATGAATTATGTTGATGAATTATGTTGATGAATTACGTTGATGAATTATGTTGATGAATTATGTTGATGAATTATGTTGATTAATGATGTTGAGATGCCTCTAATATTTGGTAGCTATTAAGGTGTAGGCTTCTGGCCAACGATGATGTTGTGTTGAGATGTTGTTAATTGTGGTTGTTGTTACTACATTCATGATTATGTCGCATACATTACATATTAATACGGAGTTGATGCTCGTTAAGATGGCCTTTATTGGAGAATATTAAGATGAAGGATTATGCCTTGTTGATGCCTCTATTTATTGGTAGATTTTTAAGATGGGAGTTCTGCTCCAATGGTACCACATGCATATGTATTATGTTGAGTTGCATAGTTGAGTCGTATCTTGAGTTGTGTGTTAAAGTTGTTGTTGTTATTAAGGTGTTATGTTAATTGATTAAAGTGCCTTGTCGTTGTTATTAAGATGTTTTTTGGTTGTTGCATAATTGTTGTTATAAAGTGGTGATATTTATATGATCTAACCTAATTTATTGTTTATCATACACGTGTTTATATTGGTTGATATCTCACCCCTTCTGTTGTAATGTTGCCCTCTGTTGGTAACGCCCAGGTATTTAAGAATGAAGATTTGCTTAGCATTATTAGTTCAAAGTCGGTTGGTCGCTCTGATACGTAGCACTCAGGGGGATGAACGCTTAATGTTTAGTTGTTGATTATTATTTCATTTGCTGAATTTTAAGTTGATTTCATGAATTAATTGTTGTCTTGAAGTTGTTTTAGTTGAATGAAAGATGTGAATGAGTTAAAGTTGAGTATGTGATTCCGCTGCTTATTAATAAAAAATTGTTTGATGTTAAAGAATAAATCAAATTGTTATCGGTTCATCCGAGTTAAGTGTTATGTATCTGTTTGTATGCGATTAAATGAAGATTGATTTTTTAGTTGAAAATGTAGCATCCTATTTATGTTGAACTCTGATTTTCTTATTATCTGCCGGGTAGAAATGGGGTGTTACACTTGTTGGTTCCCTTACTTTCTCTATATAAAGTGCATCAAGTCAGAGCAAAAGACACGAAAAACCACTGCATAAAAGCCCTCCAAAAAATTTCCAAAATTCAAAGAAGTTGTGAAAATTATATCTCACATTAACAACAGATTCAACCCAAACTAAGGCTCGAAACCACTTCCTGAACATTCTTAGGGCAAATAAAGGTAGGTCTCAACAATTCCCCAGGCCTGAATCATGAGATCTTTCTTTTCCATTTTGCATTTTGTTCATCATTCATATTTTCAAATTCATACGTTGTTGTTTGTTTCTAACCACATATATCATCCTATATTATTATTTAGAACAGATCTGGATCAAAAACATGGAGCTTTAACGTAAGAATCGCGTTTTTCCATGGTTAAGGAAAAACTATTTTGTGTCTTTGTATCCTTATTTCCAGGCTAATTCAAACAAAACGGATATCACCATCGGATTCGCAGCATACTATTTAGGGGGGTTAGGGTTAATTTGGGACTTTAATTCTTGCTATTTTGCAGGTTTGAATTTTAAGGCCACCAGAGAAGAAGGAGTTGACCATCGTGAGGGGTGGTCTGACTCGCCTGAGAATCGTGTGGCATGTAGCTGCGTTCTGTTTGGTTTGTTCAAATAACAGTGGCCCACTTGAGCGCGTGCGTGTTTGCTTATCTGGAATTAGCTTACATTTTTGTATTATATTATTTTGTTTTGATTAATGTAACGAATGAACAACACAGCCCAATGGTAGTATGCGTGCTCTTGAGACACACCTCTGCCAGGTCCTGGGTTCGACCCAGGCAGGGAGCAATTTTTATTTTGCTAACTTATGTTTTACAGATATAGTGTATGCAAAGCTAGCATGCGCATGGTACACCTCACGGTTGGGCCATCAGATCTCAAAGCTTCAAATCCAACGCCCTTGGATCAGCAGGCACACCATGGGACGTATGGATCCAGTTGCACTGAATCAAGTGTGGTACCTGGGCTCATTCGTCTTGGGCCTAACAATTTCAAATCCGCACCCACCTATTTGCTAATTCTGGCCCATTTGTAATTTTATTTCTTTTTGTTGTTTTATCATTTTTTGTTGTAATTTATTTTTAAAAAAAATCAAAATAATAATAATAAAATCATAAAATCAAAAAAAGATTAGATTTAGGTTTTTTTGATTAATTTAATTTTCACAAGTAAAATTAATTAATTTAATCACTTTGTTTTTTAATTAAAAATTAATTAGAATTAAGTTTCATAATTAAATCATTTTTGTAAATAAAAACAAATTTGATCCAGTAGTTTTTTGAAATTTTCGTTTTTTCTACGAAATTTTCGATAGTGTAAAAAAAATATCAGTACTGTATTGGAAATTTCGGATTTTCCGATAGTGTAAAGAAAAATTCCCGCGAAAAGTACAGTATCGAATTTTTGAAAAATCCTACATTTTTTCAAAAAATCTGATACTTTTCCAAAAATTATTATAAAAAATAGAGTTTTCTTAAAATTTTCGATACCCCAAAATTTCAGTAAAAATCATGTTTTTTTTTTAATATTAGTGATTATTCTCAAAAATATAATAATAAAAACATAGGTGATGGAGAATAACATGTATAAATAAGAGAAGAGTAGCATATATAAGTGAGATGATGATATGTTAATTCCTTGTCCTCATTGTGGTGGAGTTTGTCCTTAATTGTTTCGGACCCAACTCACTTTCAAAAACTCTAAGGGTCGGGTCTTTTAATCGTCAGTGTAGCTGTACGACCCAAACAATTTTATTTTTATTCAATTTTTCTCTCAAAATTTTCCAGTTCCGTGCAACGGTTGTAACGTAAACGTTTATGTTCTTAAAAAAGCAATCAGGTGGAGTAAAAAGGAGCTATCTTATACAAAAGTTGTCTCCAAAAATAAGAGGAAGCAATAAAAGAAAAAGAAGATACAACTATTCGTTACACAATAATAATCTACAACGTACATAATAATAGTAAAGAGCCCTTCCACAAGAGTCCCTATATGATAAATAACCTGTATATCTTTATTTATTTATTTTCCCTTTTACAACGGTCTTTTATAACTTCGAATACGGATATTAGCTTTCTAGGTTTTTTATTTATTTTGACTCAAATATGATTTGGTAATTTCTAATTGCGCCCACCACCAAGTACATTAAGTTTCATGATTTTGATAGTAAATCAAATCAAGTCACTGTTATTTAAGTAAATTAAAAGTAAGCAATGTTTAAAGATTTTGATATCCAAAGTTCAACTCATGAAACACATGGTGAGTACAAATGCCTAGTTAGTTGCCTTAATTTTCAATTCTGTATAGGATTCATGTTTTCACAAACAAACAAAAATAATAATTAAGAAGGACAAATTTCTTTCCATTGTTGGTCACTTAGCACATTCTTCACATCTGTTTTTTTTAGGACATTCATATCCACATGTCATATTCATTAAATCTCAACTAAATTTTGTACCCAAATAAATCTCAACTAAATTTTCATGCCTATTTTTTTTCTTCTTCTTCTTTTTAATGAGAAAAAAAAATAGATTTAGACTAACCATATAAAATATCAAGAAAAAACCACCAATCTTATAAAGTAATATATATATAATTAAAATTAAAATTATATAATCAAACGATTAATAAACTGTGCCTCTATCTTTTTTATATTTAATTAAAATTATATATAATTTATTAATTTTAAAATTTTGAATTAGAATGGAATGGATAGAGTAGTTCAACTGATGCAAAATTTATTTATATTTATAAATATATTAACATTTTTTTATACATTTAATATCAATATAAAGAAGTGTAATCGGACAATATAAACATCCATGTAGTTCATAATTGGATTTTTCCCTCTTATTGTTTATAGGATAGGATAATATCAACTATTAAAATAATATATAATTTGTGCTAAACTTAATGACTTATGAGTTTCATTTAAAAAATGATTTGGATCGAGTCTCCACTTGTTCTATGGATCAATCCAACACTTTTGTATAAGACTCAAAGACAAACAATCCAAGTTAGGGGCCGTTGGGCAGGAACGTGGCTCACGTGTCTGTGTTACTGTCATCTTAACTGCCCTCGAGAAATCACGTGTCTAATCCATATTCTCGCGGAGCAGTTGATCAGGGGGAGTCTATTTGTTGGACTTCATACGCATGTAAGCCCTGGCAGTTTTTATTATTGGGCCTCATCGTGGCCCAACAATGGGGATCTTGGTCCAGCGTTGTGGGCTATAAATATTCTATCATTTGAGAGGGTCAGGTATTCATTCTCATACTCATACTCACACTTGCTTGCACTCTCCCTGAAACTTACTTTGGCATCAGAGTGTCTTGCAGGTACCCCCCAATCTCGCTTTCAACCTCAGCTCGACGTAAGGCTTTAACGATTCATTCTAGTCAGGTACGATCAGTGGCGCCGTTTGTGGGAAACTAGCTTCCCCATCTTCATTCACCTAAGACAAAAGCAACTCCAAATTCTTGATTGTCATGGCCGACCCAGCTGCCAACAACATCTTGGACGCCCATCTCACCGATCCCAACAACAATGTAGTCGAACACATGGACAACAACAATGGGAACAACGGCGACATGGTCGGTCTCATGCAGAATTACAGAGACAGCATGACTGCCTCTTCCTCATCACGCACTCGACCACACAAGGGCATCCATCCACCCCAGAACTACGAGTCGAATGCTTCCCAGGAAGTCCCCGTCCCTCCAGGCGCAGATGCCACGACCCATGCCCTATTCGCAGCAATTAACCAAATGAATTACCTAATCTTCGCGCAATGTGAATGCCTGAGGGTGCTCGAGGACTCTCGTCAATCCCCCAGAAGACATAGAAGGCCCGACACCCCTCCTCCTCATCAGGATGAAGAACGTCTTCAATCTCCCCCGCGGAGACACAGACGGGACAAGTTGTGAAGCCCCCCACCTCTTCGTCAGAACGAAGACCGTCTTCAATCTCCCCCGCGGAGGCACAGACGGAACAGGTCAGAGTTTGTCTCTCCGACAGACTGACAGACGCCCCAAGTTAGAGAGAACCATGCCCGAGGATCTCGGGAGGTGCGGCCTCACCCCCTAGCGCAGAGAACAACGATCCCCAAAAAACAGAAATAGGGGCCATGTAGAAGCACATCCCCGACCAAGGGATTATCCTCGAGGCCAATGACACCACTACGACCGCCGATACAACCGGTCTTTTTCCCACTCTCCCTACAGGAGCGATGAAGACGACCCCCACAGTCCTTTATCACAAGCAATCATGGAGGCGCCCATTCCTAAAGGATTAAAGAAGCCTCCCAAACTGAAGGAGTGTGATGGTATTGCCGACCCAGTCGACCATATCGACGGATTCAAAGCAATGCTTCACTATTATAACACCGGGGGACCAATCAAGTGTCGGTTATTCCCAACGACCTTGAGGAAAACTGCGATGGACTGGTATAAAAATCTCCCCCGAGGGTCGATCGCCTCCTAGAGGAACTTGAAAAACCAGTTCATCAGCTCTTTTACAGCATCTCGTCGACACCTGAAGACTGAGGCTGCCCTCGAAGCTATCGTCTAAAGAAGTGACGAGAACCTCAGAGAGTTCATAGATAGGTTCAATCGCGAGGCCATCCAGGTCCCTTGCACCGATCACATGAAATAGTATCTGCTCGAGAGAGGACTCCTCCAGGGCACGGAGTTCAGGAAGGCCATCGGCATTGACCACCCTGGGCATTCGATGCTCTCCTCGAAAAGGCTAGAGCCTACATGGACCACGAGGAGAGGGGAGCGGCCAACAAAGCCCGCGACCTAAGGAACCGTGGACCAACCAACGCCCCGCGACACAAGGATGCAACCCCTCCTCTACGAACGAGCGAGAAGATGAGGGATGACAAACCACGGGATCCCCGCGAACACAGGGGCCCGCAATCCATTTCATCGAATACACTCCGCTAATAGCTTCTCGCGAGTGCATCTCGGCGGAGTGTGCTAATACCGGCTTCAAGGACGGCAGCGTCAAACATCCTCGCTCTTCCCCTGCAAAACCCAGGGCTGACAGGAGCAAATACTGTCAATACCATCAGAGCCACGTGCATCTGACTGAAGACTGCATCCATCTCAAAGATGCCATTGAAACCCTCATCAAGGGTGACAGGCTCGGGCAATGACGCCCCTCATCGGGATGCCCGCGAAACAAGAGTGGTCGAGGAAGACCCCCGACGATCGGATGGAACGGCCCCCATCCAAATAGCCTTCTCAGTTATAAGGCCGTGGGACTTCTACGTCCCCGACATACACGGAGAAGAACCTATGTCCATGCACAGTAGGTGGGAAACCCCCCCCCCCCCCTCCATGGTTATAACTGGAGGGGGTTCAACGACATATCCATAAACTCCACAAAGAGGAAGCTCGACGAGTTGGCCGACGCAGCCTCGACTCAAGCTGTAACTTTCAAGATGTTCAAGGGAAGATCATAGCTAATCAAGTTCTACCTCGAAGAGTTGCCCGTAGGGGCCCCTAACTCGAGCATCCCTCTTCTAGTAAGGGAAAGAATGGGTAATTTTGACGTTCACCGCGTCTTAGTTGACGAAGGGAGTTTCGTCGATGTTATGTAGAACCATCTCTTCTGAACCCTACAACTTGATGACACCCACCTTTCACCATACGTGGGGTTTGACCTGCAGGGCTTCAATGGCTCGACCTCCAAACCATAGGGGTATGTTGAGCTCTTCGTCACCTACAGGGAGGAAACCGCCGCCCGGCAGGTGAAAGTGAAATTTCTGGTCATCGACTGCCCGTCTCTCTACAACTGCATCCGAGGGAGACCAATGTTGGCCGAGTTGACCATTGTCCCCTCCACCGTCCATCTAAAGATGAAATTCTACACGAAGAGGGGACGCGTTGCCACCATCCATGGAGACATCTCAACTTCCCGAAGATGTTTTAACACAACTTCAAAGGGACAAATTATGGTCGACACTGGGGCATGACCTGCTAAGAGAGCTGCTACTGCCTGACCTGAGCCACAGCCCATCAAGACAAAAGAATAAGGGGCTCCTCCCAAGGACGACTCTATTTCGTTGGAAACCCGCTTCGACAAGGATGAAGCACCCAACGGCAAACAGGGACTCCTCCGACCAATCCCGAACGCAGACTTTGAATTCATCCCCCTCAGTGAAGATCCTCTTAAAGGCGTGAAGATCGAAACCGGAATCCCCGACCTGGAGAGGAAGCAGATCAAAGCTTACTTGAGGGAGAATGCAAACATGTTCACGTGGAGCACCGCGGAGATGCCCAGACTCGACCCCGAGGTCGTCTGTCACCACTTGGCCATTGATCTAGCCGCTAGGGCCATAGTACAATATAGACGTAGCCAATCTCTCAGCTGCTGAAAATACTGTAAAAGACCTCCTAGAGAATAATTTTATTTCTCAAGCCCGGTATTCAACCTGGCTCTCAAATGTTGTACTTGTTAAGAAAAATAATGGAAAATGGAGAATGTGTATTAATTATACTGATCTTAACCAGGTGTGTCCCAAAGACTCTTTTCCTTTACCTAATACTGATATGTTGGTCGAATATTCAGTCGGCTATAAAATTTTGTCATTTATGGACGCCTACTCGGGCTATAACCAAATCTCAATGGCAATGAGAAACAAGCATTGCACTGCTTTCATGACTAGCTCGAGCAATTACTACTACAACGTAATACCCTTCGGCCTGAAAAACGTAGGAGCAACATACCAGCGGATGATGAATAAAGTCTTCCGCAGCGAGATAAGGGATATGCTTGAGGTATACATGGACAACATTATCACCAAATCTCGAGCAGATACCGACCATGTTTCCCACCTCAAAAAGGTCTTTGTGCAAGCGAGACAATGCAAAATGAGGTTCAACCCTGAGAAATGCACTTTTGGGGTTAAGGCGGGAAAGTTCCTCGATTTTTATATAACAGAACGGTGAATTGAGGCCAACCCCGACAAGTGCCAGGAATTCTCCGAGTTTCCTACACCTAATTCGAAGAAATCCATACAAGTCCTAAACGGAATGCTCACCCCACTCTCCTATTTCGTGGCGAAGTCCGCATAACACGCTCTTCCATTCTTCAAACTTATGCATAAAGAGGCAGCCTTCGAGTGGACCGAGGAATGTGATCAAGCCCTCCTCCATATTAATCAAAGCCTCTCGCGACCTCTTGTACTGTTGCGACCTACGGACAGGGAAACCTTGTTCCTCTACCTGGCCGTCTCTGCTGAGGCCGTGAGCGCGACCCTCATCCGCGAGACTCCTGACGGGTAAAAACCAGTGTATTTCACGAGCAAAGCACTTCAGGGACCCGAGGTCAGGTATCAACAGATTGAGAAGGTGGCCTTGGCTCTCGTCAATGCAGAAAGGAGGCTTAGACATTACTTCCTGACACACACGATCATCTTGTGGACAGACCAACCTGTAAGACAAATCCTATGTCGACCAGACATGGCATGTCGAATGCTAAAATGGTCCTTGGAGCTCTCGAAGTTCGAAATCCAGTATGAGAGAAGGAAATCCCTCAAGGCCCAACCTTTGGCCGACTTCATCATAGAGATGACCGCCTATGATTCCCCCCGTAGGGAAGAAGCACGAGTGGACCATCTTTGTGGACAAAGCTTCCAAATAGACATAGAGTGGAGCAGGAATCCTCCTCGAGAATGAGGAAGGCATCGTGATCGAACACTCCCTCACCCTTTCTTTTTCAACATCGAACAATCAGGCTGAGTACGAGGCACTGCTCGCAGGATTACGACTGACCGAGGATTTGGGTGCCCAGAAGATACAGATTTTCACTAACTCCCAAATTGTCGCATCTCAAGTTCAAGGGGGATACCAAGCTAAAAACAACACCCTCATCGAATATTTAAACCTGGTCAGAGAACATATGAAGAAGTTTGATCAGGAAGAGATCACGCACGTCCCATGCGAGCAGAACATGCGGGCTAACATACTTTCTAAGCTCGCAAGCACAAAGAAGAAAGACGGGAACAAATCAGTTATACAAGAATCCCTTTCTCGCCCGAGCATTGGAAAGTTCACTATATTGCCCGAGGTAAATGCCATCGGGGGCAAATCATGTTGGACGACCCCGGTGTTCAACTTTCTGACAAAGGGGGAACTTTCAGTAGACCAAAAAGAGGCAGCCGCAACCAAACGACGAGCATGTTCGTACGTGGTGCTCAAACATAAGCTTTACCGTCGCGGATTCTCCATCCCACTTTTAAAATGTGCCAAGGAGTACTCAAATCCAAGATATATTGCGGGAAATCCACAAGGGGATCAATGCCTAGAACATGGATGGAAGATCTCTAGCACGAAAGGAGCTGCGAGCAGGTTACTACTGACCGACCATGCAGCAAGACACCAAGGAGTACGTCGAGAAATGCGACAAGTTCCAGAGGCACACGGACATGCACCTCGCACCTCTGCATGAGCTAAATACACTATCCTCCCCATGGTTTTTCGCCTGGTGGGGAATGGATATCCTCGGACCTTTCGTGCAAGGGACGTACCAAAACAAATTCCTCGTCGTGGTCGTCGACTATTTCACAAAATGGATAGAGGCCAAGGCTCTAGCAAAAATCACTTCACACAACATCCTCTGTTTCCATAAATGAAACGTGCTTGCCCAATTTGGTATCCCACAAGCGCTCGTCACTGACAACGGGACACAGCTCACCGATCAAGGTTTCCAAAGCTTAGTCGCCAAACTCAGCACCAAGCAACACTTCACATCAGCCAAACACCCACAAACCAAAGGGAAAGCTGAGTCCGCAAATAGGGTCATCTTACGAGGTCTCAAATGAAGGTTGGGCAAGGCCAAAAATGGTGGGTCAAGGAACTCCACAGCGTCTTATGGGCGTACAGAACAACACTCCATTCAACGACGGGTGAGACCTTATTCCGACTGACCTATGGCACCGAGGCCGTCATCCCCGTAGAAATATTGGAACCTTCCAGAAGAACTGAGGCCCCTCTAGACGAGGAACTAAACGAAGAGGCCCTAAGAGAAGAGCTCGACCTAGTCGAGGAAATCTGTTCAAGAGCATCTCTTCACGAGGCCACGCTGAAACAACAGATTTCCCTCCACCATGACCACAAAGTAAAAAAGCGTGAATTCCATCTCGGCAGCCTAGTCCTACGGAGAAATCAGAAAGATTCCCGTGAAGGAAAGTTAGCCGCAAACTAGGAAGGACCATACCGTATCTGCGGGGCTACAGGCACGGGGGCATACTACCTCAAGAATTTAAATGGAGAACCACTACCTCGACCATGGAACGCCACAAAACTGAAATAATATTACAGCTAAGTACTTATCCTACTATGGGCATTAGCAGTCGATTAGTTCTCTTCACTTGACGACGGGATTGGTACGACCATGTAGGCATGTTAAGGTACGGATATGACCTTTTTATATCAACACCAACCCGTTGTTGTTCATTTGTCAAACAGAACCTTAGTCCGACATGGACACCTCATTTGAGCTATACTCTCGAAGTACCATACAAGAAGAACACCCAGCTTGCGATGGGCAGTTCACGCCACGAGCTTAAGATCCCGACCGCGATCTTGAGCTTGTTCACCAGACACCGACTCCTTTTTCCTCGATACATTCGACATGTATCGAGCACAACCAAGGTCGAGCGCAAACCTTCAAACTTAACAAGACAAACGTTCATACAATGAGAGAAAACAACGACATGCAATTATTTATAAACAAATAGGAATAAAAGAAAAATGAAAGCATTCATAAATGTCGACCACGAAGGTCGACGCTATTTAAATAATTACAAAATTAGGCACGACGACCACGAATCCAAAATAAAATAAGAACGGGCACGCAGACCCTAAAAATAATCAAATCTCATCCTTCCTGTCACTATTCTCGGCGGGATAGAAGATTTCCCCATCAATCACTTGGTTGAACGGTCGCGCTCCTTCGATCACAAGCTCGACCCCCGGGTTCAGAATCCTCAGTTGCTCAATGGTCGTATTGAAACCATAGTTGAGGGTGTCCATGACATCTTTCTCGAGCACCCACATGCATGGAGTTAGCTCTACTCTAGACGCCATACCCTTCTCTGTGTCAGTCTCTTCTTTAGCTGGGGCCGTGATTTCTTCCAACTCTTTAGTTCGGGCAACCAGGTGCTGATTCTATTTGGTAACAGTATCCAGTTGGGGTCGCAGCTCATTCAGATCCTTGAGAAGTCGAACTTGGGCCTCAAACTTTGACTTGTGGTTGAGGATGTCAGACTTTAATTTCCCATTCTTGGCCTTCAGCTTCTGAATCTTAGCATATGCTGTGTTGAGGGAGGCCTAAGAGCTCGCGGCCTCGTCATTTAACGTTAGGGATATCTCAAGCATCCTCATGACATCGACCACATCCTCCGCCAAATTATTTCGATGAACCTCCTTATCCTTGGACAGAATCACCTCCCTCTCCTCCTCGTGAATGCTTAAGGAGCCCTCCCTGCTGAAGAAATCACGGTTTAGATAGTAAGGAGGCAGCACGAAAACCCCCACGAGCACCTTGTCACCTTCGGGCACGACACCTTCGACATCCTCCACGCGTTTCCTCTTTGTTGCAGGCTCGCTGACAAGAACTCAAGTGGGCTCGCCAGGGGGGATCTGTGTTTTTGACGAAGAGGGGGAACCGTTGACACATGCCGCAAATTTGGCCTGCTCTTGGATCTGGGCGACCCTGTTCTTTGGCCCTGAGGTGGGAGCGTTCTTGGGTCTCAACTTTAATAAACACTCGGAGAGGGATGCCATCCGACCTGCAATAAAAAAGAAACTATCAGTCATGGGTTAAACAAGTACAATAGCTCGAGCACGTCCCCGCGGAAAAAACAACAAAAATAACCATTGCGACCATATCCCCTACCTAAAAGCCTCATGGCTTCCCTGTCTGAGGAACATTCGAGCAGGGCCTTCGTGTTGATAAACCTATTAACTAAGAGGTACTCCCCCATTATTGTCGAAGAGGAGGTTGTTGTTCACGTCCACACACCTCGCGGGGGAAAAGCTCCTAACATAGGTCGTCAGCTTCTCATAGGGGAGCTAGTCCCGAGCATCCAAGTCCTCAGGCTTTATAACATGATACTCGTGCCTTTGTTCGAAGTGTTTCCATTGCCACTCGAGCGGAAATCTGGCCACGAGCCAGGTAACTGGTCACCCATCCTCTACCTCCTCCATGCGAGTGTATAGGGAGTCTATGGCCGCGTTCCTCAAAGGCTTCACAACAAAGTACCTCTCTTTGAAGTGTCAAACATATTCCAGATAAGGCCTAAAGAGCTTCCCAAACTGTTTGAAGGACACCCACGCTTGCCCTCCTCCAATGGATTTTCTTTGAAGGTGAAAGATACAGAAACAGAGGGGGAGCGTTGCCTCTATTTGCAGATACTGGCAGACGAGCTCGATCACCCGCATGAACGCCAATGCGTTTGGGTGAAGTTGAGAGGGCTCCGATTGAAGCCACTGAAAAACCCCTACTTGGAAATCATTGAAGGGAAAACGCACCCCCCCTCTTTAAATGCGAACTCGTATATAGGAAAACATTTTCCCAAATATGTTGAGCAGATTCTCTGGTTGCGATGGGGAATTTGAAGAATCCAGTTGGCGGGGCCCCCTTCTGCTCGAACCTCCGGACAGTTGAACGCGTCCATTGCATCGTGCGAAAAGCACGACCTTTTATTTCGAGGCTCAGGTGCGACCCAAGCCATGGGGTCCTCATCGATGTTGGTTTCATCTTCATATTTGGTGGGCAGGACATCAACCCCGACAGAATGTTCCATTATACCTGAAAAGTAGAGGAAAACAATGAATTCGACATTATCAAATTCACTCTTCCACCATAGATCAAGTGAAAGGGCGATGAAGCGGTCGAGGAGCGGACCTCGACCCAAGCCCTTGACTACACGTTAAAACATAATCCATTTTTGTTAGGGATATCCATTCAAACGGGAAAAAAGCCTGAGTTAACCCCCACTATCCGGGGAGATTGTCCCCGACATCATGGCCACTATTCGGGGAGATTGTCCCTGACATCATAAACTCATGAACTTCAATGAACATTCATGAGTGTTCATCGCAAAACTCATGAACTTCAACGAACATTCATGAGTGTTCATCACAGAACTCATGAATATTCATCCAGTCAAGACAAATATTAGGTGTTTAATCTAGAAACACTAAGGAAATACGTTGTTAGATATAACTTGGATGAAGGATTCTTGAAAGAAATCTAGAAAAGTTGAGAGGAGAGGATTCACGTGCGAGCAAGGGGAGTTGAAGAAGAAAACTTAAGAAATGACAAATGAAATCCAAGGGTCCCCTTTAGGTGGCTCACACCCCACGAGGTTCATCATGAAAAGTCATAATTGGATTGAGTCTTTTGGACTCCCCATGAAGAGATGGCACCCCAAAGTAACAACCACGTGGCCCAATAATCAGCAACATGTCCATTCTCAAGAGATGAACATGTCCCCGACTTCAACACAACTCCTTACGGGAGCACGAGGCGAACGTCCCGCACGGGGGAATGCTCGATACCATGGCTGAGATATGTATTCGGGAACGTTTATCGCGATCCACCTTGAGGGCGAAATGACGCTCGACATTGTGACAACCCCTTAAAGACAAACACATTGAAAGAGAATTCGCGGAAGCTCTCTGTAACTTATACGCTATTGTCAGACACCGGGAAAACAACTAACCCAGTCGGCCTCACTGCTCGTTTGTCCACAAGATCCCCGACTTCAAACAGGTTGTCCCCGACACGGGAAACAACTTGCTTTCCTTCAGGGGACTTCGACCTTTCTTCCCGAGCGAATCCTCCTCGACTATAACAGCTGAACTTAAGTCATCACCCTTTCACCTAAGGGCAATAACTTGGGGGGCTCCTGATCTGAACTGGGCCTGCACTTTCCCTACGATTGAGAGGTCAAATTCAACACTCTTGTATAAGACCCAAAAGCAAAGAACTAAAGCTAGGGACCGTTGGGTAACTCCCCACGCATCAGTTGGGGAACGTGACCCACGTGCTTGTATCACTGTCATCTTAACTGTCCTCCGGAAATCAGGGTCCAACCCCTATTCTCGCGGAGCAGTTGACTAGGGGAGAGTCCACTTGCTGGACTTCATAGCACGTAGGCCCTGACAGTCTTTATTAGTGGGCCTCATCGTGGCCCAACAATGGGGACCTTGGCTCAGCGCTGGGGACTATAAATACCCTCTCATTTGAAAGGATCATATATTCATTCTCATACTCATACTCACAATTGCTCGCACTCTCTCTGAAACTTACTTTGACATCAGAGTGTCTTGCAGGTACCCCATTCCCATCTCACTTTCAACTTCAGCTCGACGTAAGGCTTTACAATCCATTTTGATTAGGTACGATCAAAAAATATTGAAAAGGAAATATTATTATAAATGTTTGATGTAAATTTTGAATCACTTCATCTATTATAAAGGTCTAACCAATTTTGTAAATTGCAATTTTTTTTAAATAAAATTTAGATATAATTTTTTAGGTGTGGTTATTACTATTTTCCAATAAAAATATAATAAATATATAATTTTTTATTACACATATATAAATTACTTCTATTTTTACTCCTTAAATTATATTTAAACATATTTATCATATTATCATTGAAAAATAATAAAAACCACACATTGAGAATTGTATTTAAGTTTTTTCCTTAATTTTTTCTCCTCTTATTTATTAATAAGAATAACTTATGCTTAACTTAATAAATAATAAGAGACTTGTTAGACACTTATTATTAACAATGATATATTTTATAATTTTTTTTACTAGAATTTAAAAGTTATAAGTCAAACTCATTACAAAAATGATTTGTTTTAAATAAGTTATAAATTTAATTATACGTAAATAAAAATACTTTAAACAAATCACAGCCAAACTAATAAAATCATAAACTTGAGTTAATAAGATAGAAGCTAGTAGAGGTAACATTTAATTTAGCTTTATGAAAGAAGTTGAATTTAAAATATTTTACCATATTAAGATCAAAACGAAAGTTATGATTAAGTTGATGTAAGAGTTAATTAAACAAAAAGCTTAATGTGGAGTAGCTGTAGCAGGTAGAATTAATTATGATTGTACAAAATATAATAATAATAATATCCATGAAGGGTAAAATAGTACTACAATAATGAAGTATATCGAAAAAGTTAACCAAAATTTGAAAACACAAGTGGCCGTTGAAGTTCACAAGAGAAATAAAACACAAGAGCCTTCAAAAGCATCACACAAAAAAACAAACAACCTCAATCACACAACACAACAAAAACAAACAAAGAAGAAGCTCAAATTCAAAATCTGTGTCTACAGAGATAGTGTTTGTGTGGAGAATAAGAAGAAGAAAGGATATTGAGAATGAGAGGAGCAGTAGTGGTGAGTGGTGGATGCGGCAGTGGTGTGAAGGGGAGAAGAGGAGGGCGTGACAGCGGCGATGAAGTGTCGCCGGCGGCGCTAATGTTGGCTGCTTTGAAGAAATCAATGGTGGCTTGTAGTGTGGAGAGTCCTGACGATGTGATTTCGACTGTTCATCATCCTATGGAGATTGGATGGCCTACCAACGTTAAACATGTTAGCCATGTCACGTTTGATAGGTTTAATGGTTTTTTAGGTCTTCCTCTTGAACTTGAGGTTCATGTCCCTGTTCCTGTTCCTAGTGCTAGGTACTTTTTCTAATTTTATTTTGTTATTACTACCAAATATGTATCTGTTTTATTGTGGTTTGATTAAAATGCTAATAATTTCATTTTTTATAATTAGCTTTTTTCAAAAAGCTATTAAGCTGTGTTAATTTTTTTAGTAATGTGTGAATTATCATGAATATTTGCAGTGTTAGTGTGTTTGGTGTCTCAGCAGAATCAATGCAATGCTCTTATGATTCAAAAGGAAACAGTGTCCCCACTATTCTGCTACTGATGCAGGAAAGGTTATACTCACAGGGAGGATTGAAGGTAAGTTCAAAATTTATGATATATTGATCAGTTTTTCAGATTATTTAACCAACTATAACTGTTTTCGCTTCTGTTTTGTCTTTAATTAATTGATGAATTGATCAACTTTCAGGCTGAAGGAATATTTCGTATAAATCCTGAAAACGGCGAGGAGGAACATTTGAGGGAGCAATTGAATAGTGGCATCGTGCCGAAGGACATTGATGTTCATTGTTTGGCTGGTTTGATAAAAGCATGGTTTAGGGAACTTCCTTGTGGAGTTTTGGATGGACTTTCACCTGAGGAAGTTCTTGAATGCAACACAGAAGAAGAATCTGTTGAGCTTGTGAAGGAGCTGAAACCGGTTGAATCGGCTTTGCTTAGTTGGGCTATTGATCTCATGGCTGATGTTGTAGTCGAAGCTGAGTATAATAAAATGGATGCAAGAAATATTGCAATGGTTTTCGCTCCAAATATGACTCAAGTATGTTTCCACACTCGCTCTTTTTTAGTATAGAGAGACTAATATCTCAAGTCGTGTATGTTAAGAGTCCTACATCAGACAATCACCCACATCACTGATATTTGAATTACATTTTTAATTTTTTGTCTCATGAAACAGATGTCTGATCCATTAACGGCTCTTATGCACGCGGTCCAAGTGATGAATTTACTTAAAACACTGATATTGAAGACACTTCGAGACCGCGAAGAAACATCAACAGAAGAATATTCATCAATGTCATCTCATTCATCAGATCGTCAATCAGAAGTAGATGACTATGACAGTCAACAAGAAATGGATACTAATGGTGAATCCAAAAGAGCCAAGTTAGATTATGATGATCATGATGACTACAGCCACAACATTGAAGAGGCAGCGTCTAACTATAATGTGGAATCTGTTATATCAGTTACTGATACAAAAACTGAGGATTCTTGTTTGAGTTCCAGTTCTAGAGACGACTCGACAACAACTGAAGGATCGAATGATGATACAACAAGTAGTCCATCGATTGAAAGTAAAGAAACCAATGATGTGGAGATGGTAAATAAATGTGGTGATTGTGTTTCATCTAGCTAAAGAACACGAGTTTCTGGTTATGAGAAATGTTTTAAGTTTAAATGAATTGCTTTAGGTTTTGTGTTTTTTACAAGCAGGGTTGCGTGTGTATATTTGATTAGTACACGGATTAGGAAGTGTTTGGCTTGTTTTGGATTTTAACTTGGTTATGTTCAGTTTAGTGCTGAATTTGACATGATTATGTATGTCCAAATACTAGACTATTTGGATATAGTAGCTAAGAATTTCATATAGGTTAGAAGTTGAAGTTGTTGATTAATTTTTAGGGGCTAGAGAGATTGATTAAGCTTGAAAATGGTGCTAGTTATGTATGCAGTTCATGATCAAAATTTTATGGATTCATTTATGTTCAATTCCTGTCACAATGTGTAGATTTGCTACTAACAGTAACAGAACTATCAAGTCACCTATGAAACACAAACTCTCCCCATGTAAATTCTATAAATCCACACTTTTTACTCACCGTGTATGTTAGATCGAAGTCAGTCGATTCAAATTTTAATATATATTGTACTTGTAAAATACAATAAGGAGGTAGGTTTGCGTGTATGGTTGCTAGAGACACTGAGGAATTTGAGGCTTCTTATGTCGAATAGTGAGGAGGAAGAAATATAAATTCATGGAAATTGAGGAAGAAATATAAATTCACGGAAATTGAGGAAGACCGACTCTTCCCCCATTATAGGGGCGGTTTTCTCACCTCATGCTAAGTTTTGACTGACTTTCTTGTGAACATCGGGTTTACTATGTGTTGGCGAAATGGATCGGACAATAAAAATAGATGTGAGTCAAGCGACCCTGATCGAAGCCGAGTGACGCCCGACCACATCTAAAAATATGAAAATTGACATTTAAACCGTGTGATTTCAATAAAAACAAACAATATATACATACTATTCAAATACACACCATGTGCAACTTCCAAATTTATTGATAGTATGCTTGAATAGGGTCATAGTCACACCATGAAAAAGTCTCTATTCCAAAGGAATCAACTCCTAAAAAATAAAGAAAACGTGTGAACAAATATTTTCAATTTCAATGGTAAAGACTCACTCACACACTATTTAATAATCTGTGAGATTTGACTATGTCTTCACTCTTGGCAATGTTAACACTTAATACTATAATGCAAAGTAAGTTGAACAATAATTGATTTTAAATTATTCAAAGATAAACATGTTATAGTGCAACTATTTTTATTCACTAAAAGCATTGCTTATTCTCCAAATAAAAAACTAAAAGCTTAAGAATTTAATCAAGGTGGGAGGACTTTATATCAATGTGGGGCCATACTAAACCCAATTACTTTCCACCCATTAATCTTGCCGCCCACATGTCTTCCCCCATCTAACAGTCACATAAAATCATCACATTAAAATTCACCTAACTTTCTTAAATCTCCTTAAACAAAACATATTATCATATGAACTTAAAATCTAATCAAAGCAACCAATTATCTAACATGATTATTACAAGTATATGCCCTAATGATACTTTCATTGATAACTCAGATACATACATCATATGCAAACGAACGATGATATGTCGATACTGATAATAATTTGATGTATATTATAACAATGACACAAACAGCAATGTTAACCCGGTGTTGGACATCAAACAAGTCTTCCATGTATGAAAAAATTTGGTTGGACCAATTATAGGACGAAACACAGAAACGGCATATGAAACATGAAATATGGTTTGAACAATTTAAGAAATTTAGAAATCAGTATAAGCATAGACACTATTGAAAGCTTTCATCAAAAGTGATTCTATGTGTATAATCAAGACGCCAAACAAGCTTCCCAGAAAAGCCTGTTCTTTTCCATCTCATCTAAAAACTCTTGATCAGAAGAATCATCAGACACATAAGACTTGTAATTGTTCTTTTCTTGTATATCATAATCTTCACAATATGAAGTACCAT
Source organism: Vicia faba (assembly GCA_948472305.1). Taxonomy (NCBI): domain Eukaryota; kingdom Viridiplantae; phylum Streptophyta; class Magnoliopsida; order Fabales; family Fabaceae; genus Vicia; species Vicia faba. The sequence continues at coordinate 1,110,029,807 of OX451740.1, forward strand.
AAACATCACTTTTTTTCACTTCTTCATCTTCATCTTCATTCAAAGACTCACATACCTTGAACTCAGCAGCATTATCATGGCAACAAGATTCAGCATCATCATCATCATAATCAGCACTTCCAATTTCATAACCAAACTCATCTTCAGAATCACCAGTGGCTTCAATAAGCATATGAGAAGGAACCTTATCAAATTCATGAGAATCTTTCAAGTCCATTTTAGAATGAACTTGAAACTGTGCATAGACCCAATACAATAAATAGTATTGAAATTAAAAATAAAAATAAAATAGTACTAGGATTATTAATTAACTTGTTTGGTACTTTTTTGTGAAAGTGACAAAGAAAATGATTCAATAGCTTAGATGGGACTATAGTAAGTATATTTCATTAGTCATTATAATTAAAGGAGAAGGATTTGGCATTTTTTTGTCAAAATCTTCTAGAGGATTATATAGCTTGTCCAATTGAACAATAGAGACATGTTCCAACACTTTTCTAGAAGACATGGAGGAACTTTAATTTAAACATTTAATGCAAGTTAAATTATTATGTTTAACATATGTTTTTTGTTAGTATTTTAAAAATATTGGTTAAAGAATTTTTTATTTTTAATAAAAAAATATTATCATTTAATAATTTGATAATTTTGGAAATGGTTATTGAAAAACATTTTTTTCTTTAATTAATTGGTTTCTAGAATACTAAAGTTAATTTATTATATTTAAAATTTGTATTATAATTGTTTTAAAAATATTGGTTAAAGACTTTTTAAATTAAAAAAACATTAGTATTTAGTAATTTGATGATTTTGAAATATTTAATGGGAAAAAATATCATTTTTTGATTCTTTAATTAATCGGTTTTCGGAATAATAAAGTTAATTTATTATATTCAAAATATGTATTATGAGTGTTTTAAAAATATTGATAAATAATTTTTAAAAAAAAGTAGTATTTAATAATTTTGTAATTTTGAAATTATTTACTTTAAAATATTTGTATATTCTTTAATAATCGGTTTCTAGAATACTAAAAAGTTAATGTATCATATTTAATATTTAACATGTGTGTCTTATGAGTGTTTTAAAAATATTGGTTAAAAAATATTTTTACTTAAAAATTGTAGCATTTAATAATTTGATGATTTTGAAAATACTTAATTTTATACCAAAAATAAGTTTTCCATAAATCGGTTCCTACAATACTAAAGTTTATTTATTTATTTTTTGGTCAAAGTTAAACTATTATATTTAACATATTTTAAAATATTTACTTTTTTAAAAATCATTTTTTTATTCTTCAATAAATCGGTTTCTTGAATACTAAAGTTAGTTTATTTAGTTTTCGGTCAAAGTTAAACTAGTATATTTAACATATCTTTTGTGCGTGTTTTTGAAAGTATTCATTGGAAAATTATTTTTTAATTCAAAAAGCACTAACATTTAATAATTTGAGGATTTTGAATATTTACTTTTTAAAAAATCATTTTTATTCAATAAATAGGTTTTTAGAATACTCAAGTTAATTTTAAGAATGTACATTATTTTTATTTTTGACTACATGAATGTACATTATTTATTAATTTTGACTAAATGAATGTACATTTTCTACCTTGGTACTCTAAATATTTCGAAAAATTTATGATAGATTTTGACTATTTGTTTCCATGGTGCTAAGTTCATGGTTTTGTGGTCAAATAAGATGAATTACAAGACAAAGTTAGCAATAAAAAAGAAAAGAAAATGAGTCTTAAAAAATAGGGTCATGCTAAGGATATTATTATTAAAAAATTTAAATATAACAAAATTATATTTAAAATTTAAAACATTGAATCAACGTATTTTAAAAAAATATTTTATAAATAATTTATTAATTTGTGTTCTTGAGACATGTTGTGAATTCAATGCCAATAACAAAGTATAGAATAAAGGGAGGAATAACGAACAAGGAAGAAGAAGAACACAAGAATTGGTTATAACTGATATTCTTTACTTTCTCTTAGAAAACAAGATTACAAGTTTACAAGGATAACAAATAACCCTCTCACCCTAAATTAGGATTTGCTGTGTGTTGCAATGATGAGAGACTAGTATGCTATTTATAATAAAACCTAACATACTAACTAATGGGCTTTTTCCACAAGGCCCATTATACAAGCTAACTTAATAAACAAGCTAACTTAACAAATTAGGGTTTAAACACTAAAACCTAATTTAACAAGCATTCTCGACAAATACATGCTTAGACCCTTCTTCGACTACAGCATGTACTTCGATCATACTAGAGTTTGATCAAAAATCCCACAAATCTCCACCTTGGACCTAACTCTACAGCATCAAGAGACACTAACTAGCTTTCTTCATGCAGCTTTATCAACTGCATACAGTGGAAAAACTTGCAACTTGGCAATGTTTTGGTGATCATATCAGCGGCATTGTAATCTGTCGAGACCTTCAGCACTTGGACTTCTCCACGCTCGATTACCCCTCTGACGAAATGCAGTCTCACATCTATGTGCTTGGTTCGCTCATGATAGGCTTAGTTCTTCGACAGGTGTATTGCACTTTGACTGTCACATTTAACAGTGATACCTTGACCTTGAAGTTTCAGTTCCTTTGCAAAACCTTCAAGCCACAATGCTTCTTTCACAGCTTCAGTTAGGGCAATATATTCTGCTTCAGTAGTTGATAAGGCAACAACCTTCTGAAGAGTTGCTTTCCAACTAATTGCTGTACCAAACATAGTGAAAACATATCCAGAAATAGATTTTCTGGAATCCATACAGCCTGCATAATCAGAGTCAACATAGCCTTCGACAGCTGCTTTACTATCTTCACCCAAGGCTCCACCATAAATTAAGACTCTGTTCAGAGACCCATTTATGTACCTTAGAATCCACTTTAACGCTTGCCAGTGAGCCTTTCCAGGATTCGCCATGTACCTGCTTACAAGACTTACTGCATATGCTATGTCGGGTCTAGTACAGACCATAGCATACATCAAAGAACCAACTATATTAGCATATGGGATGTTGTTCATATATGTTCTTTCAACATCAGTACTAGGACATTGATCAATGCTCAGCTTGAATTGAGGGTTTGTTGGAGTCACAACAGGCTTTGAATTTGACATACCAAACTTGTCAAGAATCTTTCGTAGGTATGCCTCTTGAGATAAGCATAATTTCGACTGCTTTCTATCTCTTCGAATGTCAATTCCAAGAATCCTAGATGCAGCTCCCAGATCCTTCATGTCAAACTCCTTATTGAGTTCAGCCTTCACCCTCATTACATCTTCGACATTGTTGCTTGCTATCAGAATATCATCAACATAAAGCAACAAAATAACAAATGAATTTTCATGTCGAAATCTGGAGTAAACACAATGGTCGAACTGACTTCTAATGAAACCTATGTGTTCCATGAACTTGTCGAATCTCTTATTCCACTGTCGAGGAGATTGTTTAAGTCCATATAAAGATCTCTTCAGTTTGCACACATAATCTTCTCTTCAGTTTGCACACATAATCTTCTTTCCCCTTTTTCTTCTCTCATCTTTTTTGAAAATTCTAATTGTTTCAACAAATTGATATTAAAGGGTTCGGGTTGTGATTAAGAGAGAATCTATAATGACAAACGGAATAATAACATCAATGAAATTTCGAACGAATCTATCGATTTTTAAAGGTGAGAACTACGAGAGGTGGGTTGCGCAAATAAAGATCATTTTCAGATTTCAAGAGGTGTCAAAAATCCTGAATGATGGAGTACCGACATTGGATGTGAATGTAAATGGTGTTCAGAAAACTGCGCAAAAGGATCAAAGGAAGAAAGATGGAAAAACTTTGTTCTTGATTCACTAGTGTGTGGATCCTAACGTGTTCGAGAAGATAATTGAAGAAGACACAACCAAAGAAGTGTGGGATAAGTTAAAGAACTTGTACGACGAAGATGAAAAACTGAAGAGGGTGAAGTTGCAGACATTGAGAAAGAAATTAAATATGACTCAGATTAAGGAAGATGAATCAGTCTCAGAGTTCTTTTCAAGTGTGGTGGTGTTAACAAAGCAGATGAAAGTGTGTAGTGAATCGATCACCGATTTCCAAAAGATTGAGAAAGTGTTGAGATCTCTAACAGCAAAGCATTATTACATTGTAGTATCTATTGAAGAGTCCAAGAACCTAGCTGGGATAAAATTAGACGTACTTAAAGCTTCATTAGAGGCTCATGATAAGAGGCTAAAGTAGAGGAACTAAAAAAAGGGAGAAAGTGGCCGAACAAGCACTGCAAGTAAGATTCATCAAGAAGTCTGGAAAAGAGAAAGCGAAACAGAGAAAGAATCTTTCTAATGATGAGAAGTCTAGCAAGAATTCAAAGAATTACTCTGATTCAACCACAAAAGACACGGGAAACAAGTATTTGGGGAAGAAAGTTGACATGAATGAGGTGAAGTGTTACAAATGTAAAAGATTTGGTCATTATGCTCAAAGATTGTCGAAGAAAGAAAGAAACAAGAGCAAACGATAGTGATGAAGAGCATTATTCATATGCTAGAGATATTGACTCTAATGATGTTCTGCTAATAGAAAATACTCAGTCGAGCAATGAGTAAACCAACATGCGGTACCTAGATTCCGGATGCAGTAACCATGTGACTTTAAATAAAACCTAGTTCACCAAGTTAGATGCATCAATCAAGAAAGTGATCAAGTTTGCAGATGGCAGACACGTCACATCAGGTGGAAAATGAGACATATGTGTGGTTAGAAATGATGGTCAAAAAGACAATATCACTGATGTATTGTATGTACCTTCGGTGGAAAATAAGTTGATAAGCGTAGGTCAATTACTTGCAAAAGGATACAACATAGAGCTAGAAAAGTATCATATGAAGGTGTGTGATGGTGATGAATGTTGATTTTGAAGGCATCATTGGAAGATAATAAGACCTTCAATGTAGAGATCAACACGGTTGATCACAACTGTCTTGCTTTGACCACAGAAGAAGAAAATAATTGGTTATGGCATCAAATGTATGAAAATCTAAACTTCAAAATTTTATGTATGCTCAATCAGAAGAAAATGGTATATGGATTGCCTCAGGTAAAGGAACCAAGTCAGGTGTGTGAGGAATGTTACAAAGCAAAGTAGGCTAGGATATCATTAAAGCATGATTTTTCGATGAGGTCAAAGGAAAAGCAGGAGGTCATCCACTCTGATGTGCGTGGACCTTTTGGAGTATGGTTGAATGAAGGTAATTATTATTTCCTAACCTTCATAGATGAATTCAACATATATATGTGGATTTGTCTGATCGAAAAGAAGTGGGAGGTATTCACACAATTCAAGAAGTTTAAATTGCATGTCGAGAAATAAAGTAGATGCAAGTTGAAGAAACTGATAACTTATGGTGGTGGTGAATACACTTCTCAAGAATTCACTATATTTTGCAATGAGGAAAGTATATAGCATAAGATCATTGCACCATATACTCCTCAACATAATGGTATAGCTGGGAGGAAGAATCAAAGTATACTAAACATGGTCAGAAGTATGTTAAAAGCTAAAAAATGGAAAAGAGATTTTGGAGAGAAACAGTTTCGACAGCAATGTACATACTTAACAAATGTCTAACCAAGAAGATAGTCAAGAAGAAACCTTATGGGGCTTGGACATGACTGTTAAATGGGAATTTCGACTATATGAACGTTGAGCTGAAATGATACATCTTGGAAGAAAGTTAGTTCGAAAGGAAACATGAAAGAGATCTTATGAAGATTTCGATAAATAAAAAGCTAGTAAGAATTTCATTTCGCTAAATGTTGACGAAAGGTTCGTTTGTGAACCATTGGAACTTGATTTATTTAAAGTATTATCAGAATAGATACTTCGACAGTCACATCTATATTATTTGGCGCTTCTAAGACAAGAAGGTTTTTAAATTTGAAAGTTTTATCTTATCCAAAAAGACGAGTGGAGGCTTGAAGATATTCGAAGAACATGCAATAACGAATGTGGCATTGTTTCAATAATAGACCGTTAGGGTCGAATTAGTATAAATAGGAGTCTTAGAAATAGGATTTATTTGTTCTCATCTTTGTACAAATTACTCTAAATTACTCAAAGTACCAGTGTTCGAGAAACGAGTTATGAGAATGTACGTATGATGCACCAATTTTATGTTTATTGCCATTCATTTCCAATTGAAGTTTTATACATTCCTTTTAAGTTTAAGTCGAAAGTATTTTAAAAAACCAGTCTTTTCTTTAAAGAATTACATTACTACCCTCGAAGTAACAATCAAAATAAGTATTGTTTAAAAGATTATGAATGTTGCCGAAAGTATTCTTTGTTTTCAAGAAGAAAAGTTTAAATAAGAACACATGTCTTTAGGATCAATCTGGTTGATCCTGCAAGTCACCAATCTTTTCTTTAATTTGGAAGACTAGTGGTTATTTACCAAATTTCATGGTAAATAAATTGGCACGCCCAGTGGGACTTGTGTTTAATAAACAAATATTTTTTCTAGTAAAAGTTTTTGAAAATCTTCATCATCCTTTTGTATTTTTCTGTGTTGTATGAGACTTAGAAGTGGTAAATTAGCCACAAACAACAAGTAAATACCTAAGATAAAGTACATTAGGAAAATGGCAAACCAAATCCAGACAGGTAATCAGAACCCTCCTAACAATGATGAAGTACCACCCCTAGTTACTTCAAAGGCTATACTGTCTTCAACAAGTTTGACGTTGTTGCACCCTAAATCCCACCCCTAATTTTTTTTAGTCGCCTTATCTTATCATATTTTTTTATTTGGTCACAATCATTAATAAATATCTTCATTCATCACATTTTGCATCATTAGTCATATTTAAGTTGACCAAAAGTCAATTTAAATCGAAGTTTGCATCATTTTGTAGTTGAAAAACACCTGATATTTCACTTCATGCATTTTTATCTCTTTACTCGTTTCTTGCATTGCTCCAAGTTGTTTATATATCGATAATATTAATATTTCGATTTTACAGACATATCGTTAAAAGCGATTTGACATTGTGCGGAAAATTAGCGAGAAAATATTTCAAGTTTTCATCTTTTACTGACTGTTTTATGAATCTGCGTTTTACGTAGATCATGTCGGTATGCTCGCTTTATTTTTTCGGTACAGTGTGAAGTCTTGTTTTTAACCGTAAGCATTTGTTCAGCCTGATATTTTTATTCTTATTTTATTTTGATTTTGACCATTTGGTTAATTTTTTATTAATCTTTGTGACATGTAGTTTATTTTAATGTGTTCATTTCATTTTTTCGGATAGATTAATGTCCATTTTTTTAATCGTTTTTTAGTCATTTTGGGTCTCTATTTTTTATTCAGAAAATTAAAACAAAAATATTTTTGTATATGTTATTTTTTAATCGTTCAGACTTTTATATCTTTTTTATAATTGAAGGACTTTTTGGGCATCTAAAAAATGACAAAACCTAATTTTGATTTGTATATAATAGTGAGATTGAGACTTGTATCGGGGGAGAGCTTCATATCAAATAGATAAAACCAAAAATTGAATCGTTGCTACCATCTTCCTTCAATGACCTCACCCTCAATTTCCTTTTCAAATTTCCGCTTGCTTTCTCCAATTTCCTTCCATTTTCCTCTATACATCTAACATCAGCCCACCGAGACCTCCTCTCAGTCCTCCTGCTGACCAGAGCTACCAATAAACTACCTTCAGACTCCACTAGCTCGCCACATACATATCCCTTCGACATACTCATCCCTTCCATTTCGCTAATCCCTTCTGTCAATTTCCATTGAACCACTTCCGTCTCTACACATCCACTGTTCTGATCTCCCTCCGATACAACCTGCTTCATCACCATTTCCAGTTCTCCGCGAGCTTCTTCCTGTTCACCATCATTCGTTCCAACAACATCATCAATTTCTGTCGCTCCAGACGCAACCTTCCAAACCAACAACAACAACCAACTACAACCTTCAATCGCTTGATGTTGTGAACAACTACATCTCCGCTGCAACACGATACCACCGTTCAACACTTCTTTCAGATTGATTCTGAATCTCTCAACACTATGGTTGTTCAGTCACTTCACTTATGAGTTGGTAAGATCGATTTCCATCACCATTTCATAGCTTAAACATTTCTGGATTGATGTTGTGATTGAATTTGCTGTGTTTAAGCTCGATCTGTGTCTCATTTGAGTTGGAACTTTTATGCTATAAGAAAATCTCTGTAAAATTGGTTTGATTGTGAAGTTCGATTATGATAGATGTATGCCGATAATTCTGTGATATTCTGTTGTGCTGAAACTTTAAGTTAACTTTTATGCTGTGATAAAATTCTGGAAAAAAAAGAAGAAGAAAACAATTGTTGTGTTTTGTTATTTTGAGTCGATTTGAATAAGGATAATTGCAGATTTTTAGGTCATTTGTGCTAATTTCGCATGATAAAATCACGATGACAGTACCATGATGAATTGTGATTAAATATGAGTGAAGTTCTTGATGCTAATGTTTGTATCAAGCTTGTGTTGAGATTTCAATGTCAAATTTATGATACGATTGTTGATTAGTCTATGTTGAGTTAATGTGATTGATCGTCAAACGTTACTTTTGTTTGAGTTCTAATTTTGTTGGGACAACATCTTATTTGAGATAACTTGAAGGTTTATGGTGGTATTTTGTTGTTCAATTCAATTGGAATTCGAAGGTTTAACTTGTGGGTAGTTTCGTTTTATCTTCGAGTTTGAACTTGATTGTTTGAGGTAAATCCCATGGAGCATTTTTTGATGGTATAGCTGCTGCCCGGATTCGGTTTGGTGGAGTAAAGGGTTGTTTAGAACTTGGTTTACCATGTTTAGAATTAAGTAATCATTTGCTTGGTTCTTGAATTTTTCATGTGTATCATACAATTTTATTTCGACTTTATACCTTGTGATTACTAATACATGTTCTAATTGTTGAAATTTGATTTGGTTTAATTTTTATCCCTCTTATGCTACTAACGAGTTTGTTATTGTGAAGGTTTTCAAGAATTGTTTCAATCATTCATTCTCGCATAGCACATCTATAATATTTCTCATTTCCCTTTTTATTGTATTTTGTTTTACTATTTTGATTTAATATTTAGTAATGTAAATATATAATTATATATAGCACTTTCGATTTTATATTTTATTCAATTCACTTGTAAATAAATTCAAATTATGTTGATATTATTTTCATTGCGTTATGATTTTAAACTTTAATTCAAGTTAACTTTTGTAAATCATACGGACGCATATAATTTTTCCCGATCACTTAGAGTTGATTCCTACATGAATCTATTTTAAAAAATACTTAATAAAGTTCAATGTACAATAGCTTTCTATTCATTCCGGTTATGTAGTTAACTAGATTTCAAATTGTATCTCGGTGTTGTTGGATTTTTCTATATGTTTCATGTGATGCATGGATTATTATTTGATAACTGAGCCTTATCTGCTACCTTGACCTTTATCTAATACCATGAGCTTTATCTGTCGCCTTTGCGCTTTATCTGATTCCTCTGATTATCCACGCTTTCTTCGTCTGCGATTTATTTTCACGTGTTGCGCTCCTCGCTTACTATTCAATATGTTTTATCCGATGCTTGGAGTATTATCTGACATTTGGGTTTCTTTGATGCTGTCGGCTTGTGATTTATTTTCACCTGATGTTTGGTATGCTCTCGACTTATTTATTCGGTTGTGGCTGTAAATCCAAAGGGATGGGAACATTGTATTGACTTTATCATATCAAGTACCGGTTTCTTATTCGGTTAGATCCTATTTTCCTTATCTTTACCCTCCTGTACATAGGATACTCTCTTCATCCTCTCCCATTCTTTAATTTTCAAAACCTTCTCATCTTTTTCAAAATCTTCTTTATTTATAAACTAGAACCACTTTCATAATAAACCTTGACTTTGTCGAGTGCCTTTTCTTTTAAAACTTCTTTTATTTAAACAAACTTCAATTCATTTAATCATACTTTGACATTTTTCAAAATTAACAAAAACATTTCAACTCATTCAAATCCTTTTGTATGCTCGAGCACCTTTTATCCTTTAAAACTTCAACAATATTCTCCTATCCCCATGGTTATAAAGGTGTCGACTTTTCCACTTGAGTATTAGAGGTGTTCTCAAACCCTCACTCATGCTGACGCATGGTCCATCTTTCTCACACCTTGTGGGCGTTAGTTGAGATTTCTCTCCTAAAAATTACGACTTGTCTCTTCATTTAAAATCAACTAACAAGCAAGTCTTTTCTACCCGAACTACGGTGCTCTTACTTTTCCATTGCACGAGGGAGTACGTAGGCACTAAGTCTTACGACCCAAGGCGAGAAAAAATAATAAAAAGAATTTTATTTTGCTTGCAAATACTCATTAATTATTAGCAAGTTTAAGCTTTAAATAACACACTCATTGATTTAAAACAAACAAAGTGGATCCTGCAGAGTACCGTAGATGCTTAGGGTACTAATACCTTCCCTCTACATAACCGACCCCCGTACCTAAATTCTCTCCCCATCTTTTTGGGTTATTCACTCTTTTCCCATTCCTCTGGAAACAATAAAGTGTCGTGGCAACTTCATTGAGTGAGATGAGTCAATTGATGGCTTAATCTCAAATTTTTACCGCTACATCTTTTTTTCGCATTTTTATACGGTGCGAAAGCTTGGCGACTTCACTGGGGAATATTTCCTAAGTGGGTCAATCCTAGCTTTGTTTGTTTCTTTTCTATGAGTGTTTATATATTGTTTTACTTGATGTTTATTACTTCCCATTATTCCATATATATGTTTGTCTGGATATTCTTGGTTTTTCAAGGTGCTTGGTGATTTCTCATAAGTCCTATACTCGGACTTTGGAAAACTTAAGATAGGAGAGAGGTATAGTCATGTTAACTTTGAAGGAGTAATCCAAAAAAAGGAGACGTGAGATCCCCCACTCAGTGGAGGCCCCTTTGAATGTAGTATCATTTACCGAGAAATTGGGAAGACGTGCTGCTTTTGACTTGGGAGCCTGCTGAAGCTGAGGACCATAGAACCCTTAACCCATCTTGGCCTTTTAGGTGTAGTGCGGAAACTATGACGGAGTAATCTGAAAATGGTTGTCACGCAATGCTACGCTTAGACGAGTTTTTCCTGAGAATATTACTAATTACCAAGTTAATCGGGACGTTGGTAATATCCGATGGAAGGATGTAGACTCTGGAACCTTTTAGAACCTTTGTTTGACAGGTGATAAACTATTAGTCCTTGCCTTGTAGGGAGTACCTTCGACTCTATGCTCGTGAATTTTAAATGTGATCTTGTTACTGTGTTGTGAATTGCATAAAATTGCATACCATTTGCATCATTCATGCATACATCCAGGTTGCCCAAGTTCTCATTCCCGGTTGTTTCCTTCTTCCAGTTATTTTTCGATTGTCAAGTTGTTTCCTCAACACAACTACGGGACTAGAGCTGCTATCATATTGAGAATGGAAAACCAAGAACAACACAACATGGAAGTCAGAATGGAAATCGATGAGTTGAAGTCAAGAATGACCAAACTTACTGAGATGATGTAAGTCCTGATTTCCAGAGGAGAGTCACCTCAAAGGAATGTGACATCTGAAATCCCAACTGCTGCTGTTGACACTCAACCTATCCAACATACATATACTACATGGCCAGAGTTTGGGATGCCTCATAACTACTCTCCGCCTATTGCAACTACTTCAATGGTTGGCCAGTCTTCCCGACCAGTCTTTCAGGCTCCAGTTTTCACTGAATCTCAACCAATCATTCATACTACTTCTTGTCAACCTGCTGCACAAGCTGCTTATGGGAACCCCTGTTAGAACAATGTTTGAATCTAGTACCCTATATTTAAGTTTTGATGATAACAAAGTGAAAAGATATAGTAGTTAAATATTTCATGATTGAATTATATGCTGCCTAAAATTACTATGCTCTGATTTGCAGATATGCTGATTAAAATAAGCAAGATCACTTCTTCAGCATCAGAATATGAGTTTGCACACCAGCATCAGAAGTTGCTGAATCAGAATGTCAAGATCAGATGATCAACGCTTGCACATGCTGAAGCTTGATGAACAGAACTGCGCGTAAAACACTCTGATACAGAATCAAATTAGTTCATCAGCAGCGAAGCAGAATCAGAATGAGCTAAGCCAGAACGTGCATTGAAGAAGCAACGGTACTGTGCATTGAAAGCTAATCAATACCAACGGCATCATTCTAGACAAGATCTGCTCAAAAAGGAAAGCTTGTTAATAGCATTGAATCAAGAATATTTGCTTCAACGTTCATCTTCTCAAGTGCTATATAAACCAAGCTTTGAAGATTATCATGGCTAATGCTTCCAAACTCTCTACACGCAAAAAGCTGAACAATAATCTTCACTCTACAAGTTTTGCTAAACCAACAAACTCTGATACTTTATTAGCGTTTAGCAACCTAGTATTCTAAGCTTCATTTGTGTAAACATCACAGTTGTGATATAGTTTTTGTAGAAAACATTTCCACACATTTGCTTATACCTTTGTAAGAAAGTGTTGCCTTGACAAACCGGATTGTGGTTTGAATCAAGAAGGTTTTAGCAGTTGCTAAAGCAGATTTGTATTAAGTTGAATATAGTGAATTAAGACCTCGTTGGAGAGAGGCGAAATCACCTTGACGGGTGGACTGGAGTAGTTTGAGATCAAACGAACCAGGATAAAAATACCTTGTCATTTGCTTTAAGATTCCAGTTTTACAATTCAACCCCCCCTTCTTGTGTTTTTCACCCCTTCAATTGGTATCAGAGCGCCTGGTTCTGAGCTAAAACACTTAACCGTGTCAGTACAAGATCCAGCGTCAGAAAAACACAATGGCAGGAAACAACTCTCATTTCAGCAATGACACCAATGAGGACAGAGACAGATTCAGCGGCAAACCTCCAGTCTTTGATGGAGAAAACTTTGACTACTGGAAAGACAGAATTGAAAGCTTCTTTCTAGCACATGATGCTGATCTGTGGGATATGGTGACAGATGGATACACGCACCCTGTTAATGCAACTGGTCAGAAGATTGATAGAAAATCAATGACTGATCAACAAAAGCGTGATTTCAAGAATCACCATAAGGCCAGAACCATCCTCCTCAGTGCTATCTCCTATACTGAGTATGAGAAGATCTCTAACAGAGACACAGCTAAGAACATCTTTGATTCTCTCAGAATGACGCATGAGGGCAACATTCAAGTCAAAGAAACAAAAGCTCTGGCGCTCATTCAGAAGTATGAGGCGTTTAAAATGGAAGAATCTGAATCCATTGAAACTATGTTCTCCAGATTCCAGATTCTGGTAGCTGGTCTCAAAGTTCTGGACAAGGGATACTCTACTGCTGACCATGTCAAGAAGATAATCAGAAGTTTACCCAAGCAGTGGAGGCCTATGGTTACTGCTCTGAAGCTGGCGAAAGATCTCAACAAAATCACTCTGGAGGAACTTATAAGCTCCCTCAGAAGTCATGAGATAGAGCTGGAAGCTGACGAGCCTCAGAAGCAAGGTAAGCCTATAGCTTTAAAATCTAACAGAAAATCTGAATCTAAAGTTTTGCAGGCAGTTGAAGAAACATCTGATGGATCCTCATCAGAAGAAGACGAGCTTTCTCTTCTCTCCAGAAGAGTAAATCAACTGTGGAAGCAAAGACAAAGGAAGTTCAGGAATCCCAGAAGATCTGATCAGAACGAGTCTTCCTCCAGATACAGAAGGACAGATTCTTCCTCTGGATACAGAAGATCTGAAGGCTCCTCAGGTAGCAAGAAGCCAAATACAAAAGACATCATCTGCTACGAGTGCAATGAGCAAGGACACTACAAGAGTGACTGTCCAAAGCTTCAGAGGGAAAAGCCCAAAAAGAAGTTTGGAAGAGAGAAGAAGAAAAGTCTCATGGCCACATGGGATGACTCTGACTCGTCGGAAGCTGACTCAGAATCAGATGATGAAAGGGCGAACATAGCGCTTATGGCTAACATTCCAGATGACAGTGAAGCTTCTGACTCAGACTCAGAATCAGACACAGAAGAGGTATTCCCTAACTTCGCTGTTAATTTTACAAAGGCTGAACTTGCTGAAAGCCTCAATGAAATTCTGGAACGTTATCAGCAGATTAGAGCTAAATTCAGAGACCTGAAAAGGACTCTTGAATCTGACTCTAATAAGTCTGAGAGTCTCAAATTGGAAAAATCTGAGCTGAGAGATAAAATTTTAAAATTAGAAAACTCTTTACAAAACTCTCAGAAGGAACCAATTGCTGAAACTCCCAGCAACGCTGATGAGATCATCAAGGAGTATGATCATAGTTTCCAGAAGTTCCTTGCTAAAAGCATAGATAGAAGCAGAATGGCTTCAATGATCTATGGAGTTAGTAGAAACGACAGGAAAGGAATAGGATACCTAGGTAAGGTTCCTACACCTAAAAATGTCATGGATTTAACCATTAAACACACTCCTCTAAATTCACACTTTGTGTATGGTCACACACATGACATCAAATATACTAGTAGTAATCACTTTGTGAAACCAAAATTCAATCAGAGTTTTGGTAAAACTAACAAATCAGGACCCAAGAAGATCTGGGTACCTAAGGATAAAATAATACATGTTGCAGATATCTTTAGCAGCAAGTCAGAAACACCAGTCATGGTACCTGGACTCTGGCTGCTCACGACACATGACGGGAAGAAGGCATATGTTCCAAAGCCTGGAACTTAAGCCTGGAGGCCACGTTGGCTTTGGAGGCAATCAGAGGGGAAAGATTATTGGCTTTGGAACTGTAGGATACTCTGAACGCTCAAGAGGGTACAGAGTATACAATACAGAAACACAGATTGTGGAAGAATCAATCAGTGTTCGTTTTGATGACAAGCTTGACTCTGAAAAGTCAAAGCAGAATGAAAATCTTGCAGGTATAGAAATTGAATTTGCAGGTTCTGAAGACAAGTCATCAGAAGCTCTCAACACAGACATTCCTTCAACGTCTGAAAGAAGCAATGCTAGAACTCCTACAACTGCTGCTGATCAACCTCAGAAGAGATTACCCAGAAGCAGTTTGGATCACCCAGAAGAGACTATCCTAGGAAGAAAGGAAGATCCAATCAGAACAAGAGCAAGCTTCAGAAACTCTGAAGAAACTCTGATGGGACTTGTGTCTCTGATTGAACCTTCTTCTATTGATGAAGCACTTCTGGACAATGACTGGATTCTGGCAATGCAAGAAGAGCTGAATCAATTCACCAGAAACGACGTATGGGATCTCGTTCCAAGACCAAAAGGATTCAACGTCATTGGAACAAGATGGGTGTTCAGAAACAAGCTTAATGAACAAGGTGAAGTCGTCAGAAACAAGGCACGACTGGTTGCACAAGGTTATAGTCAGCAAGAGGGGATAGACTATACAGAAACCTTTGCCCCAGTCGCCAGGTTTCTGTATCAGATGGATGTCAAAAGTGCATTCTTAAATGGTTATATAGAAGAAGAAGTGTATGTTCACCAACCCCCAGGTTTTGAAAATACAAAACATCCAGAACATGTTTTCAAACTGAAAAAGTCACTGTATGGTCTGAAACAAGCTCCCAGAGCTTGGTATGAAAGGCTAAGTAACTTTCTGCTTGAAAATGAGTTCACCAGAGGGAAAGTGGACACCACTCTATTCTGTAAAACAGTTAAGAGTGACATTTTAGTCTGTCAAATTTATGTTGATGATATAATCTTTGGTTCTACTAATCCTTCTCTCGGAAGAAAATTTGCTAAGTGTATGCAGGCAGAATTTGAGATGAGCCTCATGGGGGAACTGAAGTTCTTTCTAGGAATTCAGATCAATCAAACTCCAGAGGGAACTTACATTCATCAGAGCAAATACATCAGAGATCTTCTGAAGAAATTTGACCTCTCAGAATGTAAGCCATCAAAGATTCCAATGCATCCCACGTGCATTCTGGAAAGAGAAGAGGTAAGCAAAAGCGTAGAACAGAAAGTCTACAGAGGTATGATTGGTTCTCTCCTTTATCTGACTGCTTCAAGACCTGATATTTTATTCAGCGTATGTATTTGTGCTAGATTCCAATCAGATCCTAGAGAATCTCACTTAACAGCTGTTAAGCGAATTTTCAAGTATCTGAAAGGTACTACTAATCTGGGTTTGTTTTATAGAAAATCTAGTGATTACAGTTTAGTAGGCTACTGCGACGCTGATTTTGCTGGAGACAGAGTGGAACGAAAAAGTACTTCTGGAAGCTGCCAGTTTCTGGGAGAAAATCTGATCTCGTGGTCCAGCAAAAGGCAATCAACTATTGCTCTGTCAACAGCAGAAGCTGAGTACATAGCAGCAGCAGGATGTAGCACACAGATGCTCTGGATGAAAAGTCAGCTTGAAGACTTCCAGATTTTTGAGAGTAACATTCCTATTCTTTGTGATAATACTTCTGCTATTTGCTTAAGTAAGAATCCTATTTTACATTCTAGAGCTAAGCATATAGAAATAAAACATCATTTCATTAGGGACTATATTCAGAAAGGAATTTTAAACTTGAAATTTATAGATACAGACCATCAATGGGCTGATATCTTTACTAAACCCCTTTCAGAAGATAGGTTTAATTTCATTCTGAAACATCTCAGCATGAAAGTATGCCCAGAATGAAAATGTTTTAATTCCATATTTTTATCTTTCAGAATGTATTTATATTACTGTGAACTTCTGATCAATCTTCTTTCAGAAAGTTAGAACATGCAGATTGTATCAGAGGCAAGTCTAAAGATCTGAGAGTCTAATCTCAAAGACAGACGTGCTGATCACTATATCAAACAAGTGTCATCCAATCATCAGCAAATCCCTGAAGTAGAACGCGTGCACGTTTCTGAAAAGGCAAAGCGCTGATTGGGTGCATTGAGACACATGTCTGGTAACCGTTTTTAAGTATCTTTCTCAAATCCCCCAAAATCAGCAAGCATTTAATGCAAAGTAATCACGCTTGTTAATGGCAATCATTATTTTTTTCTCTCTCTTAAAAACGTTTTATTTTTCAAAATAATTTTTGAAAATTCTATTTAAGCACATTACTCTTCATTCTTAATCTTTACGCTTTCTCACAATCTCTTAAGAATTTTTCTGCATATTTCTGAGTTTACCGTCTTCAAACCCTTTTCTCTCAAATCATTCTCAAGCTTTTTGTGTGAGAACAATGGCATCCTCCAGCATTTCTGCAGGAAATCAGAAGAAAGAAACCTCTGAGCAATATCAAGCGCCTACCAGAACTCTTCTCACACCGGTAAAGAATCTTGAGGTTCTCTCTGAATTAATCATCGATTTCGAAAGTTTGAAGGAAAATGGATTTGACCTAACTGAGGAAGTCAAAGCTCAAAAGTGGGAGAGGTACTTTGATAGATTGGTTGGACCAACCTTCCCAAAGCTTGTCAAAGAATTTTGGATTCACGCCAAGATTCATAAACATCTAGTCATCTCTTCTGTCATGGGAAAGAAGATAATAATTTCTGAAGACCTCATTGCTAGGTTAATTGGTCAAAGTGGTGGTGGAGTCCGTTGTGTGGACATGGCTGATAGATGCCCTGATATAGGTGTGGTAGCCAACTGCATTTTCACTCTTGGTTTTCCCAGCAGCAAAATCAAGGATCTGAAGGATCACTGCAGAGTGTGGGCCAAGATTGTTCTAGGCTGTTTCAATCACAGGAAGCCAACAAGCTCTCCTGACTATATAAACGTGGATCAGCAATTTCTGATCTACTTTATTGATCAGAGGGTGAAGATCAATTTGGCACACTTCCTGTTCAATCATCTGAAGACTAGTGTGAAAGAGACTAGAGAAGAAGAAAGGACCAAAAGAGACTGGATACCTTTTGGAAGGCTCATATCAGATATTCTGACAGAGAATAAGCTGATAGATTATCTGAGCGAAGCTAAAGTACTGGGCAATTTTGAACCAACTGTTGGAAAACCGCTGAATGCTAAGAACCTGAAAAAGATGAAGCTGATAGAAAATATTAGGAAGGAACCCAGAGCTGCTTCAACTGCTGACATCTCCAGAAGAAGAATGCCTCTGAGTGATTTCCCAAGATTTTCCGAAATGGAATCCCAACCTGATATGTTTATCAAGTATCCAGAATCATACAAGGAAGAAGATGCAGGTTCAAAGCTGAAGATCAAAGATCTGAGTCAAGTTCAACCTGAAGTGACTCAGAAGAAGTCAAAGAAGAGGAAAGCAGAAGGATCATCTCATCAGACTCCAAAGAAACGAGGTAATTCATCTGCTGCTCCTATTTCAATTTCATCTACTATTCCAACATCTGTTGCTCCTCCTCAAACCTCTCACAGAATATCCATTCCAATCCCCACTATTGATGAAACCATACCAGAAGACCCTTCTGAGGCCTTACAACTCAGAAGAACCAGAATTAAAATTCCCAAACAACAACCAACTATTTCAACAACACCAGCACTTGATAGAGTGCTAGCTGATATTGAGCGTGAACATGCTTCTGTTCAACCTCACTCTGAACCACCAAATATTCCTCCTCCACAACCTGAACCAGAAATTCAACCTGAACCAGAAATACAACCAGAACATCAACCAGAACCAGAACCACAATCTCATCAACCAATCACAGAAGAACCTCTGATCCCTGAGCAATCAGAGATTCCACCTCCTCAACCAGAAAATAATCCTCCCTCACCTCAAACAGAGTTTCACCGCTATGAAACCCCATCTCCTCATCATTCTGATCCCCACTCACCTCAACCCTCACCGCTGGCAATACAGTTGCCATGTGGATCCACCATTGTCAGACCCCAGTTACCATCATCAGAGGAATCAACACCTCCAAAAACTCCAACCACTCCAATAGATATATCCTCTGACTCTGATAACCATCCTCCAAAACAAACAGCACCTCAGCACACCTCTGAAAACCAATCCTCTGAAAACCCCAGCAAAACTTTCATTGACTTAACAAGTCTTGAACGTCTTGCTGATTTAAGACACAAATTGGCCATTCCCAAACCAAAGCAACTAGATGTTGGCTCTGGTATTTTGGACTTTGAAACAGGTATGCTGCAGTGGATTGCTTCTTTGAAGCAAGTCTGTCCCGGGATGATCGACCCAGCTGCTTCTGATCAGCTCTGGTCACAGTTCAGAGTATGGGTTCGTGCTGAAGCACTCAAGCTGCAGGACGTCAACTATGAGCAGGCTCAACAGAACTTTAGCAAGCTGCTGAAGGAAGTTGAGAGTCAGCTGCCTCAAGAAGTTGTGCTCCCTCTGGACTCTGAATCTTGGTCTGAGAAAGAGCAAGCTGCACAGGTGCAACCTTCAGAAGAAGACAAGACTCTTCAGGAAGAAAATCCAGCAGAAGATGTAGCTGAAAGTTCTGAGAAGCTTCCTCCTGCTGAAAGTTCTCAAGCTGCCTTGGACAGGCAGGCTCTGGAAGAATTAAGGTTGAATGACTTGCGTCTACAGCAGCGGATGGAAGAGAATGATCAGAAGATGGAAGCAAGAATGAATGTCCAGGACAGCAAGATTGATACTGTTGTCACCATGGTTCAGAAGCAGAATGAAACTTCTGAAAAGATTCAAGCAATGCTGGAAAGCCTGTTCTCACGCATGCCCCCACAACCTTAAAATTTTTTGTCATGCATAACCTTTTATGTTTTCTTCATTCTGATGTACTATTTTGACTATGTTTGTGTAATGTTCTTTTGCACTGAACTACCTTTAATATAATTTGTTTTTCTGATCTAAATTGTTTTAGCACATCACTAACACTTTTTGATTGCTGACAAAAAGGGGGAGAACAAGAATGATATTTAAAATCAATAACGGCTAACTAGACAGAAACTCTCAAACATTCTAACTCTATTACTTGAAATGTTTTTCTGTTTTGTCTTTAAGTCTACAGGCACAAGGAAGCTCTTGAACACTATGAAGAACTAGAAGCTAGAAGATCTGATCAAAATGTAGAAGCTCATGTTGCTCTGATCAAATATGAAGTTCTGATATATGAAGCTCTGATCGTCCTAACACTCTGATCCGAAGCAAAGCTCTGACAGGAAAAGCTCTGAAGCTCTGCTCTCTGATAAGTCAAAGACTTATAATCTGATGCTCAAAGATAGAAAAAGATCTGACTCTGAAGAACACGCATAGCAAAGGGAAGTAACAAACTCAAGGGGAGTATCTCTTAAACTCTGAATTCTCCGTACTTCTTATTCTGATACATAGCTCTGATAACTTTTCACGTTATTTTTTCATTTAAAATATCTAGTTTTTGTCATCATCAAAAAGGGGGAGATTGTTAGAACAATGTTTGAATCTAGTACCCTATATTTAAGTTTTGATGATAACAAAGTGAAAAGATATAGTAGTTAAATATTTCATGATTGAATTATATGCTGCCTAAAATTACTATGCTCTGATTTGCAGATATGCTGATTAAAATAAGCAAGATCACTTCTTCAGCATCAGAATATGAGTTTGCACACCAGCATCAGAAGTTGCTGAATCAGAATGTCAAGATCAGATGATCAACGCTTGCACATGCTGAAGCTTGATGAACAGAACTGCGCGTAAAACACTCTGATACAGAATCAAATTAGTTCATCAGCAGCGAAGCAGAATCAGAATGAGCTAAGCCAGAACGTGCATTGAAGAAGCAACGGTACTGTGCATTGAAAGCTAATCAATACCAACGGCATCATTCTAGACAAGATCTGCTCAAAAAGGAAAGCTTGTTAATAGCATTGAATCAAGAATATTTGCTTCAACGTTCATCTTCTCAAGTGCTATATAAACCAAGCTTTGAAGATTATCATGGCTAATGCTTCCAAACTCTCTACACGCAAAAAGCTGAACAATAATCTTCACTCTACAAGTTTTGCTAAACCAACAAACTCTGATACTTTATTAGCGTTTAGCAACCTAGTATTCTAAGCTTCATTTGTGTAAACATCACAGTTGTGATATAGTTTTTGTAGAAAACATTTCCACACATTTGCTTATACCTTTGTAAGAAAGTGTTGCCTTGACAAACCGGATTGTGGTTTGAATCAAGAAGGTTTTAGCAGTTGCTAAAGCAGATTTGTATTCAGTTGAATATAGTGAATTAAGACCTCGTTGGAGAGAGGCGAAATCACCTTGACGGGTGGACTGGAGTAGTTTGAGATCAAACGAACCAGGATAAAAATACCTTGTCATTTGCTTTAAGATTCCAGTTTTACAATTCAACCCCCCCTTCTTGTGTTTTTCACCCCTTCAACCCCCTCTTTGAGTACCATGCTTCCAGTCCACGAAGTGTGCGTCATGAAGATTTTGGTGAGTTTGAAGACGTCAAGGAACAATATCAGACTTTAGAGAAGAGACTTAGAGCTATGGAAGGAAATGAGTTCTTCAATGTTGATGCTGACAACATGTGTTTAGTTTATGACTTTGTGGTGCCTGCAAAGTTCAAAACTCTTGAGTTTGAGAAATACAAGGGGCACACTTGTCCGAGAAGTCATTTGGGATGAAATAGCCAAGTATGGCCATCTTTAAGCATGGCATGATCGAAGGACAATTTGGGATGAACTAGCCAAGTATGAGCCACCTCAGAACTTCTGACATGCCCATGAACAGCTGTAGGATGTTTGAAGAGAAGTTACGATGCTCTTAGGTTACCCTTCGATTGGTGCAATATAAGATGTATTCACCAATTGAAGGTGGACTCATGCGCAACAAAGTTGTTTCTTGCAGGCAGGCAAAGATTTCCTCTGGGCTTGCCTTTGATCGACAAGGAAAAGGCTTCCTCTGTGCTTGCCTTTGATTCACTAGGAAAATACTTCCTTCATGCCTGTCTTTGATTCACAAGGAAAGTACATCCTTAAGGCCTGCCTTGGATTCACAAGGAAATAACTTATTTCATGCGTGCTTCGATTCACAAAGCAGTGGCTTCCCTCATGCTAGCTTTGACTCCACCTCTAAACCTTTCAACATACAATTTCTACACTATGACACACAATATGGTCCATTCAAAGAAATATTTAAAAGGTCCATTCAAAGAACATGAATTTGGTGGGTTTGAAGGACATACGTTGGTGACCCATTCGAAGAACACACAAGTGTTGCATTCGAAGGACATACAATTGGTCCATTCGAAGGACACACAATTGTTGGAAACAAGTTTTGTTTTGTCTATTGATGAGTCTGGTTCAAGATGCTTGCTGGAAAAAGTCCTACATGCTACCAAGCCCAAGCCTCCTACACAATTACATTTGAAGGAAATAACAAAAGAAGCTTCGACTTGCCAGAAGGTAGTGTTCGATTGGGCTAATAGGATAATTTTCCAGGTCAAACAACCAACGTAAGTGGACTCAATCAAAGAAGCCATGAGGATGAAACCGTGAACAAATCGAATTGAAGCACATAGACATCGAAGGAAGCCACTCAGAGCCAATCGAAGAACAAGGCTTGAGGGCATTCGAAGGAGTCAGGGAGTGAAACCTGTCCAGGTTCATTCAAAACCCAAAAGGGTAGAAAATCCTCAAAAAAGGCAACCTGTTTAAGGCTTTCAATTCTGCCTTCAAAGCCTGGTTAATGGTTGTTTCTTTCCATTTCCATTCACCACTGCCCCCTATAAATACAGAGATAAAGACACATTTCCAAGGACAACGAGATAAAGAAAAAAACATTACCACGGAAACACTTGCCTATACACACACACATTGCCCATACACGAGAATTTTGCCCAGGCACGCACGCTGCCCCATAAGAGCTCCACAAAGATTCCAAAATTCCGACAAAGTTGTCAGAATCAAAGCCACCTTTACAAGCCTCTCCAATCCAAAGCAAGCATTCATGTGGTAACAAACCTTCGATCTCAAATTCATTTCATATGTAATTTAATTTTGATTGTATATTCATGCTGCATGACGTTTGTGATTGTTAATGTGTTACATGTAAAATATAAAGTAACAAGATACCTTCACTAAGGCATGTGAAAAGGATTCCTTCGAATCTCAAATCCAGGCATCCCTTCTCTTTTGGCTTGTGTAGCACACATGTGTGGATTTCGAATTTTATATATATATATATATATATATATATATATATATATATATATATATATATATATATATATATATATATATATATATATATATATATATATATATATATATATATATATATACATATATATATATATATATATATATATATATATATATATATATATATATATATATATCTGATTTGTTTGCTAATGAAGTGTTATTATTTTATTTGTACCAACGAATGAACAAACAACTCAGATGGTAAAGGGGAATGTGAGCAGTCGAAAGGGCCTGGGTTCGATACCCAGGTCATGTGTTATGTTTTTTCTGACATGTCAATTGCAGATCCAATGCTAAGCAGGCCCGTACGCGCATCATGCACCTCTAATTCTTGACCATCAGATCTCATCAAGCATGATCTGAATGCCTCAAGCGCACACCCCACTGTGCACCTTCAAGGAGTCTCTCTCATCCGAGCCAACACAGCCTCCTGGGCTCATTAGTTGCGGGCCTAAGGATTCCTTATTTGCACCCCTCTAACCCCTTTTTGGAGCGAGGCCCATTTACGTTTTTTTAGTATTATTTGTTTTGCTTCATCAACATTTTTTTAATCAGTTTCCTTTAACCAATAAAAATCACAAAAAACATTAGGTTAGCATTTTTCTTAATTAAATTAATTATGCAAATGAATTAATATTTATTTAAACCCTTTTTTTTTCAATTTTAAAATTAATAGAATTAGGATTTATTTGAATTCAATTTTTTTCATAAAAACAAAACAAAACGACAAAAAGATTCCATTTTTAGGATTTAAACGTCCTTTCAATTCGCCCGCGCCTATTATTTTAGCATTTGTTATTCTTATCATTAATGTAACTACTTATGGGATGTAATAGAATTAACTAGGACCCTTTTACTGCTTTCTTTATTTCTCCCTCAAATTTTGGATATGTAATTAATTCCCTTCCCAAAGCCATGTAATAGCGTAGGATTTACATTTTCACACTTTTAATTACCGCAAACTATTAACTGTCTAGATGCATGACTAATAGGATTGTATGGCAAGAACATAATAATCAAACGCTAGCAAACCTAATTGCAAAGATAAATAACAGAATACAACACAATTACACATGTACATCTCTAGGATATCCCACTTTGGTTGCCCTCAGAAAAATAGTCACAACTCTCGAAACGTGAGAGATTTTAGTGGCTATCCTCCCGTTTAAAAATATCATAAGTCCCTCGATAACCCTCTCGACGTTGCCTCGGAAAAAATGATCTTAAAACCCTAGGGTAGTTACTAAGATTTCTTGCCAAGTTGCCTTCGTAACTATAAACGTTCCTTCGAATGTCCCTCAAACATCTAAATGACTAGGGCTACCTATTCACTAATAGTAGGATAGCACTGTCTAAAGGAAAGGAGGAAAAGAACGAACCTTTCGAGTAAAGTAGATAGTTCCTACATGCTATGCTCAAAAACAAACTTTTACACATACATAAAATTCTTTCAAAAACATTTTCAAAAATGTTTTATCAACACTCTTGAGGACTGATACAAGAGTTATCATAAAGCAAACTGCCTCACTATTGGCATTTCAAAATAATTTTCAAAAACACACAAAAGCACAAGGTATTTAAAAAAAAATGAGCTAAGCATCTAAGAGCCCGTAGAAAACTACAGATGGAAAGGGTGCTAACACCTTCCCTTTCCATAATCTACCCCTTTACTCTGAAAACTCTTGAAAGGTCTTTTTCTGTTCTTTTCAACCTTTCCTTTGTTGGATAAAAGAAAAGTCGGTGGTGACTCTTTCTTACTGCAACATTTGTGAACACAAACATAAAACCAGTATAACAGTCAGTTCTCCCACCGTATTACACTAGGGTTGTGATGGTAAATAGAAATCAAAATATTGATGAAGTCATATATCAAGTTTGACAAGACAACATGGCAATTGACAAAAATATGGCAGCCATGGTCGAAAGAGTTATGTCACGAAATGGTGTAAATATTGGCCTTAGTAGGCCAAATTACACTTCTCCTTTATCTGAATATATTTTGCAAATTGAATTGTCCAGGGGTTGGAAAGTCCTAAAGTTCACAAACTTCTCTAGTGACACCAGCGAATCAACTTTCAAACATATAACCAAGTATCTTACCGGGGCTGGGGATATAGTTGTTGTACCCCAAAATTTTCCGTCTCATTTCTCAAGACATTTCCCACAAGATCTTCAATAGCTCAAGCTTGCACAAGGATTGACTAGGTCAAGACATCTCCTCAACACTGATCCCTCAAATTAGGGTTTGAGTTTTCACAAGGACAATTGGACTTTTAATTCCGAATATGACTTTCATGGATCATTATAGACTTTCAATATTGCTCATGTCAAGTTTCAAGTCTCGCAGTTCAAGTTTTCTCAATCAATTTATCAGATGACATAAAATAAGTTGTATTAGGTAAAAAGTCAACTATGGTCAACCTACAGTCAAACTTCAAGATTTTGGACCAATATCAACATTTTGAAGTCATATGTATCAATTGATCAAGTTTGGATCACAATTCCCCAGGAAAATTATTCAAATCATCAAAAGGGCAAAATGGTCAAAATTAGGGTTTTGACTGTATTTGACTGATCAAGGATTGTTTGACCTAATACACGATCTAACGGATTAAAGTACAATATCAAGGATTCAAATATAAAATGTTGACCTAATTTCATGGCTCAAAACATTTCTCAAGATCATTGGATTGACAGATGAAATTTGGTCAACTGATGAAAAAGTCAATTGTACACTGAAAAGTCAAACTTTGACTTTTTTTTATCAAATTTGAGTTTCAAAGATCACAATTCATCAAGATATTCAAAAATATGAATCTTGATCATCAAGAAATCAAGAAATTCAAAAGTCAATGTGAAAATTTAAACTTTTCAAGACTTAGAAATTTTTCTAAGTGTTTTTTATACATGATAATTTCATTACTTCATGCCAATCTTTCACCAAGATGCAAAATGATTCAAAGGAAACTTTCAACATGAAAGTTTCAGATTTTGATGAATTCTACAACTTTGTATTAGAGGGTTTATGTCCAACAAAACTCTTAGATTTGAAGATGTAAGCCCATGAAGTCATGACATTTTCATCTAACACTTAGAGAAATTTTCAACAAATTTTGGTCAGGATTTTATCCCAACTTCTTGGCATTTTTTCACATAGTTCCAAGATGATTTTGTCAAAATTTGCAACATGAAAGTTGTAGAGGATGTTTCAAGATTTCCAAAACATCCAAGAGCACGAATTAGCATACTTGAGCTAGGAGATTCAAGGGCCTGAAGTTGGGCATCCATTCTTGAATTGCAAGTCATTTTGTTGAAGAACATATAACAAAATCCTTATGCCATGCTGCAAAATGTTGCTTTGCAGGCCTTTTGACTTGAAAATATATCCATAATCATATGTTTACACAATTCATTGAACCGTTATCCAAGTGATTCAAGTATTGTCTATTGCATCATTCCATTTATGGCACAAAGGCACCATTGACATTCACATAAAGCATGCTTTATACAAAGTCAACTCTCCTTGAGCCTCTCAACTATTTTTTATGCACACACAATGTTAAAGCAAGAAGAAACGTGCCTAAAAAATTCTATCCACTTCAGATCCCTTTTGTACCATACATTGTGACATCAAATTTTACATAACTTGGTTGTTTCATCTCAACCAAACCAGAATTTTGACAGCTTGTAAAACAAACTCTCTCATCATCTCAAACCTCCTCTATAAATAGAGAGGACATTTACAAGCTAAAGGTCCAGAAATTTTCGTTGTGTAGACAAGTTTCTCAAAACCCCTCATACTCTCAAAAAAACCATAACTGTCTACAAAACCTCCACTCTTGAGCTTAGAAACCAAAATCTTCAAACCTCTCAAACCTTGCATTTCTGTCCAAATAAACCATCCACATACTTCATATACATCATATAGAAGTTGTTAAAACACAAGAGGAACTTCTGTAACATCACTATCACCATTATCCAAACTCAAAAACAACCACTTGACTTCTCCAAGACAATACAACAACTTTAAATCAAAACACAAATTTCAGCTTCAAGGTAAGTTTTCTTGACTTTGAACTCTTCATACAAGAATCATTAGTGGTTCATTTGTGAAGATAAAATGTAGATATCATTTCCCTGAAGCTAACCATATATTTACTTTTCATTTTCATTAACCATGTGTTGAGAACTAACTCATATATGCAGCAGAAAAATGTTAGAAGTAAAAACAACAGTATGATTCGATACATATCTCTATGAGTCGACACATATTAAGTACAAAACATGTTATGAGTCAATAAAAAACACGAATGAGTCGACACATAACAGAAATGAGTCGATCCAAACCATTATGTGTCGACTCATACTGAGTTGGTTTTGACTTCCAGGAGCAAAGAAATGATATGTATCAATACATAAGTGCATGTGTCGATGCAAAACAGGTTATGAGCCGACGCAAACCTTTATGTATCGACTGATACTGAGTTGGTTTTAATTTCTAGGAGCAAGGAATGATATGTATCTATTCATAATTGCGCGTGTCGATACAAAACATATATGAGCCAATGCATAAGTGCATGTGTCAATGCATAAATTTTTTTTCGTATCAATGCATAAGTGCATGTGTCAATACATAAAAGTTTTTTTTAAAACAATTTTATTTTTTCTTACATTATCTTTATATTTTTTTAAATATTTTTATTATTATTTATTATTCAATATGGTTGTAATAGTAATTAGGTTTTAATTGCTTTCATTCCTCATTTGTAAATTTGTATCCCCCATCCCTTAAAGTATTGTAATAACGTAGGACATTTAATTTCCGCAATTTATCGTTTTCCATATTATTGTTAGTAATTAGGGTTTGTATGGCAAGACTTAAAATCAACAATTAGACAACCCTAATTCAAGACAAAAATGCATGAAATCAATACATTCACACACCCGCACCTCTAGGGTAATCCACACTTGTTGCCTCATATTTAAATAGTCATGTCCCTCAAACGTGGGATGCTTTAGAAAATACCCTCGAATACAAGATCGTAGTCCCTCAATAACCCTTCGATGTTGCCTTTGATAAACAATATTAGACCCTTACAAAATATTTCTAAGGTATCCTACAATGTTGCCTTCCATGACTACACGATGACCCATGCCCGTCCCTTTACATCCAATGATAGAGCTTCTTATCAATCAATGGTAAGGTAGCAATATCTAAAGGAGGAGGAAAAGAACTAAGACTTTTTGAGTAGGTAGAACGCTCGTAGTTGCTTGCTCACAAAATTTCAAAACATATTTCAAATACACCAACACTTTTCCACGAAATATTTTCATAAGTCAACACTTTGTATGCATTCTTATAGAGACGAGAATCATTACAAAGTTTTCCTAAATAGAGGAACTTTCAAAAATACTTTCAAAAACATCACAAACACATTTCAAACAAAGCATTTCAAAGTGAGCTAGCAACTAAGAGCCCGTAGATAACTACAGATGAAAAGGGTGCTAACACATTCCCTTTTCATAACCTACCCCTCGAACTCAAGAAAAAAAATCTCAAAAGGTCTTTCCTGTTCTTTTCACCCTTTCCTTTATTGGATAAAAGAAAAGTCGACGGCGACTCTTTCTATCTGCAACAATTGCAATAAAACGAAAAACACCCAAGTCAGTTCTCCCACTGTATTACAATAGTGAATAATGAAAACTTAAGGATAAAATATTTTCCTAGTACACTAACCAAAAATTCTTTCACATGGTTTACTACCCTTGCAACGAATTCTATCAAAGAATGAACTCACTTAGAGAGGCTGTTTCATGAACAATTTTATATAAGTAAATCGAATATAAGCATAAGTGAATTGGCTAGCATCAAGCGCAAGTTTAGCGAGCCAATTGATGATTACCTCAATAGATTTCGCCTGTTAAAGTCAAGATTCTTTACCTAAGTGCCTGAACATGAATTAGTTGAGATGGCTGCAAGAGGATTATATTTCTCCATTAGAAAGAAGTTGGACCC
Organism: Vicia faba; assembly: GCA_948472305.1. Taxonomy (NCBI): domain Eukaryota; kingdom Viridiplantae; phylum Streptophyta; class Magnoliopsida; order Fabales; family Fabaceae; genus Vicia; species Vicia faba. Next base: position 1,110,059,012 of record OX451740.1, read on the forward strand.
TCACTACTTAAGAGATATGGACCAATTGGCAAACAGGGTTCGACAAGTGGAGTGCCAAAAGGTCGAAAAGGCTAGAGTAAATAAAAACCATAAAAAAGAAAGAGTTGCATATGTCGAAACCGGTATAGATGAACCAGAAACCTGCAGTGACTTTTCAGACTTCAAATAATGTGAAGTGGACCTGGATGAATTAAAGCAAGGGCCGCCATATCCTTTTAAAGTTTTAGCCCCTTTGAATAGGAAGAATCCCGCAGAACCAGAAAAGAACGATAAGTTCCCTAAGAAAACATACACTTTTGACGTAACAAAATGTGACGAAATATTTGATTTATGGTAAAGGATGGCCATATGATAGTTCTATCTGGTGCCAAAACTTATCCATTAGACCAACAAAAGAAAAGAGGTTTCTGTAAATATCATAACTTTTTGGGACATAAAACCTCACAATGTTTTCTTTTTAGGGATTTGATTCAGAATGCTATCAGGGAAGGCAAATTGAAGTTTGGCGAAAAGAACATGAGCCAAATGAAGGTTGATGCTGACTCTATCCACATAGAAGAAACTAATTAGGCTGAACCTGCAGATATTCATATGCTAGAAGTTGTTGTTTTTGACATTAACCAATACCCTAAAGACTAGATCACTGAAGATTATTTTGCAAACGTTGAAGCAAAGGAGGCTACTAAAGGTCTTTCCAATACCTCGAACAATATTACTGAGGATTTTGTTGCAGGTATCGAAGTGCAAAAGATTACCGAAGGTCTAATTAAATAAGATATCAAAGGAAAAATTACTGATGATATTGCCACAAATGCTGGAATGACAAAGGCCAATGAAGGCCTTAAAGTCAAGTTTGAAAAGGTCAGGATTACTGAAGGTCCTAACCTTGAAGTTAACATGGTGGATATCGTATCAAAAGATATTCCAAGTGTCAAAGCAACAATCATATAGGTCAGAAAATTACAAAGGGAAAAAACCCCATGTCTAGGTCTCAATAGAGAAGACACCAAAGGATAAGAAAGGCACAACGAGAATTGGCAGGAAAATAAGTGGGAGAGTCCAGTATCAACCAGCTTCCCTCAACCATCATGGTCAAAGAGAAGTAACATGTGGGGAGAAGACTGTTTTCCCCAAAGAAAGATGAAATTGGCGAAAAGGATCAAAAAGACCCAGTGAATAACGAAGACATGTTGATCGATGAATTTGAATCAGACGGAGAGTCTCCCCTCAACATCAACTATAATGTGGTCTCAGTGTTTCCCCATGAATATAATCAAATAACTGAGGTCGAAGAATCAGAGGAAGCTGACGAGATAGAGATGAAAAAACACAAGCCAGTGTGTTATTATATCCTGAATAATGGAGCTGTTGGAGAACAGAATATGTTCTTCGAGCGGCCTTATGAGGGAATGAAGAATCACCTTAAACCTTTGTTCATAAGGGGGAAGGTGGAAAGTGTGGGAATCAATAAAATCCTGGTAGATGGTGGAGCTGCAGTGAATCTAATGCCCTAATTCATGTTGAAAAGAATTGGCATGTTAGATGCTGATATCAAGCCCCACAACATGGTACTTTCAAACTATGAAGGTAAAATAGGCCACACTTTAGGAGTGGTGCAAGTGGATCTCACTTTGGGTTCGATTACAAGACTCACCATGTTCATGGTCATTGCAGCACAGACAAATTATAACTTGTTGCTAGGATGTGAACGAATCCATGGTATAAGGGCAATGTCTTCTTCAATGCATCAATGAATATCAATATGGAGAGAAGATGGGATTGTCAAGAACATTGAAGTAGACCAAAGCTATTATATGCCATAAGTTAACCATATGGATAGAAGGAACTTCAATAGGAATTTGGCCAACATTGGGCCATGCAACCCTGCTGATGATGCATATTCACGTGACAAGAACACTTTTTACTCCCTTACTCTACACCCAACTCATGGATTCCAATGGGATAGAGAAATTATGGGAGAAGAAGCTGATGTAGAAGGAGTTTCAGGAATACGGCCAACTGGGTGGGCTGACGAAGACAATTATAATGTCTGAGTCCCAATTTTTCAAAAAGATTTCGGCTTATTTAGCCAAAAATAAGTTAAAGACGACCTTAGAGGTTGAAGTAAAGCACATGGCTATCAAAGCCAAAGATGAAGCAATACATGCGAAGGGACCTGGGGTAGATTCCAAACCAAAGCCCTATGGCAAAGAAATACCCTTCAAGGAAAAATACCAAAGGCTAGACGCAATATATGATGAAGGGCCTATGGAATTCGAGAAATATCCAACAGCGTCAAGCGCAAAGATGATGGTGCAAGACCCTCTCGAAGAAGTGGATCTGGGTGAGGGATCCATCAAAAGACCCACCTACGTGAGTGCAAAACTCAACCCAAAAATTAAAAGCCACATTGGGAACCTACTTTTAGTAGCAATGATGAAATTGAATCACACACGTCTTGATTAGACATTTTGAAAAAGGGAATCATGATTATTTCTGACGTCATAGCAGTTAATGTTCATCATGAAGGATTTTTTGTTCGTCGAAATATAGTTGTCTTTCAAAAAATGTATATTTCTCCAAGTATAGTGAAATACACATTTTTAGGGGGAAATTTGTTAACTGAGAATTTCGACTCTATGAATGTTGAGCTGAAATGATACATCTTGGAAGAAATTTAGTTCTAAAGGAAACATATAGGAGATCTTGTGAAGATTTCGATAAATAAAAAGCTAGTAAAAATTTCATTTCGCTAAATGTTGGAGAAATTTTCATTTGTGAACCATTGGAACTTGATTTACTTGAAGTATTATCATAATAGATACTTCTACCGTCACATATATATTATTTGGCGCTTCGAAGACAAGAAGATTTTCAAATTTGAAAGTTTGATTTTATTCAAAAAGACGTGTGGAGGTATGAAGAGATTCGAAGAACATGAAATAAAGAACGTGGCGTTGTTTCAGTAACATACCGTTAGGGTCGAATTAGTATAAATAGGAGTCTTAGAAATAGGATTCATGTGTTCACATATTTGTAAAAATTACTCTAAATTACTCAAAGTACCAGTGTTCGAGAAACGGGTTATGAGAATGTACGTATGATGCACCAATTTTATGTTTATTGCCATTCATTTTCAATTGAAGTTTTATACATTCCTTTTAATTTTAAGTCGAAAGTCTTTTACATACCAGTCTTTTTATTTAAAGCATTACATTACTACCCTCGAAGTAACAATCAAAATCAGTATTGTTTAAAAGATTATGAATGCTGTCGAAAGTATTCTTTGTTTTCAAGAACAAAAGTTTGAATAAGAACACATGTCCTTAGGATCAATCTGGTCAATCCTACAGGTCACCAATCTTTTCTATAATTTGGAAGACCAGCAGTTGTTTACGAAATTTCATGGTAAACAAGGACATAAGTCAAATTTCAGTCATCTTAGAGTGTTTGGATCAGTGTGCTTCAAGAATGTACCTAAGCAATTGAAGAAGAAGCTAGATGATTGAATTCAGACCATGGTGCTCATAAGTTATCATTTGACTGATGTATACAAGTTATATTCAACAAATAATGATAAATTAGTGATCAGTTGAGATGTTTTGGTAGACGAAATCAAAGGGTTGAACTGGACTCACGAGTCAGTTCGACACGATCAGGATACTATCACAATTGTATTTGAAGAAGCACAATAGAATGGAGCAATGATTCAAGAGGAAAAACCATCTGAGCAGAATGTTAGAAGGTCGACTAGAAGGAGAACTGAGTCGAAAAGGCTAGCTGGATATGAGATATTTTTAAATCAAGTAATTGATGAAGATGGTGACTTGATAGAAGAAGAGATTATGGTATTTGAAGTAGAGCTAATCAATTTGGATCAAGCCATAAATGATTTGAATTTGAAACAATGACCAAATGGTGAAATTTCCAAGCATAAGGAAAAAATAGTGGCGAGAGGTTTTCTGCAAAAACCTGGTATTGATTTCGACAAAGTCTATGCATCTGTTGTAGGGACGGAAACAATCAAAATTATTTTTTCAACTGCACCATACATAGGGTGGAAGATTCAGCAGTTAGATGTAAAGTTAACATTTCTCAATGGACCTTTGGAAAAAGAAGTTCGTGTCATTCAACCACCAGAATTTGAAATCAAATGGCAGGAGTCAAAGGTGTATAAATCGAGGAATTCTTTATATGGATTGAAGCAAGCTCTGAGGTCTTGGAACAAGAGTGGCTTCCTGATCGAAGCATGTTTCACAAAGTGTGTCTCTGAACATGGAGTTGTATGTCAATAATGCAGACATGGTCATTCGAATCATTTTATGCATGTATTTATATGATTTGTTGATTACAGGTGTAGATGAAGTAGAGATAAGAAGATTCATGTTGAAGTTGATTCATAAGTTTGAAATGTCCGACCTAGGGAACTTATCATATTTCTTAAGGATGGAGTTCAAAGACACAGGTGAATGAGAATTCTTGCACCAGAAGAAGTATGCCCAAGATGAGCAATTGTAATGCAGCTGCCGCGCCATTAGAAAATGGAGCAAAGTCGATGAGGGATAAAATGATGAGTTTATAAGTGCAACATTGCACATACAAATCATTGTATCGTTGAGGTATCTTTTCAACACAAGGCCAACTATTTGTCAAAATATCAGATTATTAAATAGATTCATGAAGAAACCCCGAGAATGACATCTCAGTGCAGTTAAGAGAGTGTTGAGATACATAAAGGATACGATTGATCATGGTGTGCTGATACCAAGACAAACGAAGATCAACACTGATGCATAGGAATATGGATACACTTATTTAGATTTTATTGGAGATCAAGATGAAAAGAAGAGTACTGCAAGCAACATATTCATGATCGAATGCGTTTCATTATTTTAGAGCTCAAGGAAGCAAAATATTATGGCTTTGTCATCATATTAAGCTGAATACGTGGCTGCATCGTATGCAGTATGTCAAGCAATATGGATAGAGATGCTGCTAGAAGAGGTCAAAATCATGAAACCTAAGAAAATGAAGTTGTTTGTAGATAACAAATCAATGATCGACCTTGGTAATCATCGTATGTGTCATGGTCGAAGTAAACACATAGAGAAGAGATGTAATTTTTTCAAGGATCAAGTAAATAAAGGGAAACTTGAGTATTGCAAGGCAGAATGTCAACTAGCTGATATATTTACCAAACCTTTGAACAAAGTCAAGTTCGATGAGTTGAAGAAAAATATTGGGATGGGAGTCTCAAAACTATGTATTATGTGATGAGTTAGAAGTTGCAATTCATTGTTTTGTAGAAAGTATGTACTCGACATAGAGATATTCGAGTTAGTCAGAATAGTAGAAGTCAGTTGTAGTCGACATAGTCGAATATAGCATATAATTGTTGTGTCAAAGCGAAAATATAACTTGTATATTTTGAATATGGATTGTATGTTTTAGGTTTAGGCCTTAGTTGTCTATAAATAGACATTATTTTGTATAATTTTAAATTTTTAATAGCTTTAATAATAAGAACTCCCAGAAATTTAATTTAGAATTTTTCTTTATTTTCTCATTTTTTTAAAGCCCTAATTATTTCTAACACTAATGACAATTCCTTTAAATAAATTTAAAGATTAAAAATTTAAAAATCTCATTTTTTAAGAATTAAAAAGATTTATTCAACAAACAAAAAAAAGGCATCGTTCTCTTGTGAGAACTTAGAATTAGAAAACTATAAATATACCCACCACTTTAAAGATATTGGTCAAAGAAATTCACTAGGTTAGACAATCTAAAAATGGTTCATTGATTCAATACTTTTTTATTTTATTTTTTATATTCTACATCATTTTTTCTCTTTTCTATATAACAATTTAATATTTATTTAAATTTTATTCACCGTAATAATTTTGTTTAATAATATTCAACATTCTATTTCACCACTTTTATTTGATATTTTTATTTTCTTTTATATTTTTAATAAAGTTAATTTTTTTCTATGTTCAAATCAAATGAACCAAACATTTATATATAGATTAAAAAAATAATGAATTTTAAGAAAAATAAAAATAAATAAATAAATAAATAATAATATAATTGACTCTAAATAATTAAGGTAAAATAAAATATTTAAACAATCACAACAATCAATAAAATTTTATAAAATAGTATATATGATCCTCGTTTCCTCCTCATTCAAACATGTTAAATATTTTAAACACCAAATTATCTCACTCTCAACACCTCATTTAACATTCTATTACAAGTGATCTTATAAGTAATAAAATATTTGATATTTTAAAAATGTATTATATTGTTTTGAAAAAAAACGTGTGTAATTCGTTAATAAATATTATCTGAATACTAGTTAATTTAAGGAATGTTCATTCACAACTTGGTACTTTTTCAAAGAAATTTCCTTGTTGGTGCTTAGAAAATCTCATACCCTTTTTTTCTAAGTAGCTTTTAACTTTGTTTTGTGAGTAACATTTTAGCTTTTTCATTAGATTCAAACTTGTCCATTAGATATTTTCTTCTCTTTTAGCAGAATTTTAGCTTTACATGTGTTTCAAATGTTATAATTTAAAGTTGTTATATTTCAATACATCATAATCATTTATAAATGATTTTTTTTTATCACTAATATAATCTGGTTAAAGGTCAATTCTATTATCAAATAATTTTAATCTCTTTTTGTTGTAATTATAGAGGATCGAGCTGTAATTTTCTCTATCATCGTCAAATACTATTAGACCAATTAATGATTGGTCATAAATGATATTTTATATGATTAAAAAAGTCTAACATGACACAGTTTAACTACTATAATTAATAGATTAAAACATTCTTACATGCATCTCAATTAAATTCAATTAAAAATATATCAAATCACCTTAATAATAAAATGTTATGCTTTAAAACTTGTTATAAACTATTTAAATTATTTCACTAAATTAGTAGACATCCAAAAAAAACTATATACATAAATTTCTACAGTTGTTAAGAGATAGAAATATCTCATAAAAAATTTAATAAATTGACTAAAATCAAGTAAAATCAAATTCAGGTTCTATTCTACCTCAGATTATTTAACTCAAAATTCTAAAATCATAAAATCAAATAAATGTTTGACACTAATTCATATCACTCATTTTGTGTGTATATCAAATTTAAAATATTGAGAAAGGAGGCAACTCTTATATTCATGAGTTATCTCCTTCATATCAAAAAAATATTTTGTTTGTTATAAAGTATCTAATTTGAATGGATTTAATTTCTTTTAGAGATTAATTTATTAATAAATATGAAATTAATTGTTTATGTTTATAATTATTGGAAGTCCTTAATAATTTAAATGTATTGTAGAAGTTTTTGGGATCGTTTTGTCGAAAACAGTTTATTAAAAAATCACTTCTAAAAATCTGGAAATTCAAAGTTTAAAAGAGGAAATCGATTATCCAGTTTGGAGAAATCGATTTTCATGTGTAATTTCAATTTTCCATTTCAGTTTTGAATTGAGGAAATCGATTACCCCTTTTTGGGAAATCGATTTCCTCCCCGTGTTTTTGAGTTTTTTGCTATTTTATGGGCCTGTTTTGGTTCCACATTGTTTTGTTGTATCCTATATATACTCTCTCATTGTAATCTTTGTTGCTAATTCCATATTTTACTATTCTCTCTCTCTCTCTCTCTCTCTCTCTCTCTCTCTCTCTCTCTCTCTCTCTCTCTCTCTCTCTCTCTCTCTCTCTCTCTCTCTCTCTCTCTCTCTCTCTCTCTCTCTCTCTCTCTCTCTCTCTCTCTCTCTCCCTCTCTCTAAATATCCAAAATTACAACAATTTCATCTTCTCCAGTTAACCACATTTCACCATTGATTCACCATACAAGCGCTTTGTGCTTGTTCCAACATTTGGAATCAAGATCCTTGATTCTGATCCATTAATCTGCTGCAAACATGACTACCATTTTCAATGATCGAGTTCCTACCAATCTTCTAACCCTTGATTCAAAGAACTATGACAAATGGTGCAAATAAATGAAAGTTTTGTTTTGGTATCAAGACGTTCTTGAAGTGGTTAATGATGGTGTTACACCACTTGGGATAGAAGCTACAGATGCTCAGAAGGCTGCATTCAAGGAAGAGAAGAAGACATATTACAAGACACTCTTGTTGATACATTCTTGCGTTGACAATGACAACTTCGAAAAGATTGGCGATTGCGACTTGGCGAAGCAAGCATGTGGGATCTTGAAGAAAGCTTGTGAAAGGGCTGATAAAGCAAAGGTTGTTCGGTACAAACTCACAAGAGGCAATTCGAGTTGGTGCAAATGGAAGAGAAGGATTCGATCAATGATTACGTTATGCGTATAACATGTTTGGTGAACCAAATGAAACCTTACAGTGAAACCATATTGGAGTAGAAAGTTGTTGCAAAGATCTTACGTTCTTTAACATCAAGATTCAACAACATTGTGGTTGCAATTGAAGAATCGAAGAACTTTCCTACATTGAGAAAGGAGGAGTTTCAAAGCTCACTTGAGGCTTATGAACAAATGATGGGTGAAAGGGGAAATGACAAAGCCAAAACGGAGATTGTGTTGCGAGCACTGTTCAATGAGAAGAGTAAGAGATTGAAAGGAAAATGGTCTTCGAAAGGGAAGATAAATTTCCAGAATTTTGGTGGAAAAGATCCATAAAATTCAAATTCTTCGATGGTGAAAAAAAGGTGAAAGCAGCTCCAAAGGTAGTGGTCAAGGAAACTACACCAAAAAGTTTAACAAGAGTAATGTGAAGTGTTATAATTGTCATAGATTTGGTCATTTTGCAAAAGAGTGTAATGCTAAATCAAGGGAAAATCAAAGCGATGAAGCTAAGGTGCTCGACAGGAGGTGGATGATTATAACACGCTTCTGGTCATGATTACATAGGAGAATTATGGCAAGAAAAAGTTGTTGGACAACAACAGTAGCCTCTGTCATGGCTGGACAACAGCGTCAATAGGTCAAAAATGCTACAGAAATGCGTCCAGAGAAAAATGTAATGGTAGCTGTTCGAGATGGAGTCCAAGGAAGTGATGAATTGTACTTAGATTATGGTTGTTCAACGTGTTAGAACATAGTTTGATTCTACAACCCTTAGTTAGAGTTTTGATGATAACAAATACAAAGAACAAATATGCACCCTAAAAATTATGTTATTTTGTATGCAGAAGTTCTGACCAAAGTAGCATCAGAAGATAAGCTATAGAAGCTACATGCTGAAGCAATCGGAATTTGCGCTGAAGATTGATGACCAGAACCTGCACTTAAGTGAAGTAAACTCTGATTCTGAACAAGAGCATAATAATTCAAGTCATCAATGTGCTGAAGCATCAGCAACAAGCAAGGATGAAAGATTCTGAAGCGTTATTATTCATTCAAGACTGCATCAATTACAATGGCTTCTTTCAGACAGGATCTTCTCCAAATGGAAACTGAGTTAATGACATCTATCATGCTTAATGGTCAACGGGAATCCATTTCCTATATAAACAAACTCAGTGATCAAATTGGTAACGATTTTGCAACATACTACTCACGAGAATTCAAAAAGCTGCAAGCATACTCATCATATTTCCACGCTCTCATTTTTTGTAAATTATCACAGTTGTGATAACAGCTTTTGTAACAAAAAACAACAACACACATTACTCTTGTTTATTTGATTAAAACAATGTTCCTTGAGATTAACCGGATTGTGGTTGTACTCAAGAAGACTTTAACAATTGTTAAAGTAGTGATTGTAATCCTTTTGAGATTAGTGGATTAAGACCTCGTTGGAGAGAGGCGAAATCACCTTGACGGGTGGACTGGACTAGTTTGAGATCAAACGAACCATGATAAAAATACTGTGTCATTACGTATTTGATTCAAGTTTTCAATTCAACCCCCCTTCTTGTGTTTTTCACTTCTTCAATTGGCATCATAGCGCCTGGTTCTAAGCTTAAACACTTAACTGTGTCAGTACAAGATCCAAGCTGCAGAAAAACACTATGGTGGGACCAAGCCAAAATATCAACAATGACTACCATGAAGACAAGGACATATTCAGAGGGAAACCTCCAGTCTTTGATGGAGAAAACTTTGACTACTAGAAAGATAGAATTGAGAGTTTATTTCTGGCCCATGATGCTGATCTGTGGGATATGGTAACTGATGGATACACACATTCAGTGGATGGAAGAGGTCAGAAGATAGACAGAAAAATTATGTCTGACCAGCAGAAACGTGACTTCAGAAATCACCATAAGGCCAGAACAATACTCCTCAGCGCTATCTCATACTCAGAATATGAGAAAATCTCAAACAGAGAGACTGCCAAGAACATGTTTGACTCTCTGAGAATGACGCATGAAGGCAACATTCAAGTCAAAGAAACCAAGGGCCTTGCGCTCATTCAGAAGTATGAGGCATTCAAGATGGAAGATAGTGAATCCATAGAAGCTATGTTTTCAAGATTCCAAATCCTTGTTGTTGGACTGAAGGTTATTGACAAAGGGTATTCTACTGCTGATCATGTTAAGAAGATCATCAGAAGCTTACCCAAGCAATGGAGGCTAATGGTCACAACACTTAAGCTAGCCAAAGATCTCAAGAAAATATCTCTGGAGGAACTTGTCAGCTCCCTCAGAAGTCATGAGATAGAGCTAGAAGAAGATGAGCCTCAAAAGCAAGGTAAGCCACTAGCTTTAAAATCTAACAGAAAATATGACTCTAAGGTTTTGCAGGTTGTGGAAGAAAATTCTGATGGATCCTCATCAGAAGAAGATGAACTGTCTCTCCTCTCCAGAAGGGTGAACCAACTGTGGAAGCAGAGACAAAGGAAATTCAGAAATCCTACAAGATCAGAGAATCAAAATGAATCCTCCTCTAGATACAGAAAGTCTGAGTCTTCCTATGGATACAGAAGATCTGAAGGTTCTTCAGGATACAGAAAGTCAAATAACAAGGACATCATCTGCTATGAGTGTAACGAGCAAGGGCATTACAAAAGTGACTGCCCAAGGCTTCAGAAGGAGAAGCCCAAAAAGAAGTTCTTCAAGGAAAAGAAGAAAAGCCTCATGGCAACATGGGATGATTCAGACACCTCTGAAGCTGACTCAGAGTCAGATGATGAAAGAGACAACATAGCTCTCATGGCAAACGTGTCAGAAGAAAGTGAAGCTTCTGGTTCAGACTCAGAATCAGACACTGAAGAGGTATTTCCTGACTTTACCATTAATTTTACTAAGGTTGAACTTGCAGATAGTCAAAATGAAATTCTGGAAAGGTATCAGCAAATCAGAGTCAAATTCAAGAACCTGAAAAGGGATCTTGCCTCTGACTCTGAAAATTCTGAGAGTCTCAGATTAGAGAATTCTGAGTTAAAAGAAAAGATTTCAAAATTAGAAAATGATTTGCTAAATTCTCAGAAGGAAACAATCTTAGAGACTCCTAGTAATGCTGATGAGATTATCAACGAGTATGATCACAACTTTCAGAAGTTTCTAGCTAAAAACATAGATAGAAGCAAGATGGCTTCAATGATCTATGGAGTTAGCAGAAATGGTAGAAAAGGGATAAGATATCAAGGTAACGTATCCACACCTAAACAGGCCATGGACTTAGTCATAAAACGCACACCACTAAAATCAAATTTTATATATGGGCACACATATGACATAAAATACACAAGTAATGATTATTCTGTCAAACCAAAATTCAATCAGAATTTTGGTAAAACTAACAAACCAGGACCCAAAAAGATATGAGTACCTAAGGATAAAATTATATATGTAGCAGATATCTTTAGCAGCAAGGCTAAAACACCAGTCATGGTACCTGGACTCTGGCTGCTCTCGACACATGACGAGAAGAAGGCATATGTTCCAAAGCCTGGAACTTAAGCCTGGAGGCTACGTGGGATTTGGAGGCAACCAAAGAGGAAAGATCATTGGCTCTGGAATAATAGGTAATGGAAATCTTCCCTCTATAAATAATGTGTTATTAGTTGATGGATTAATGCATAACCTGTTATCCATAAGTCAATTAAGTGATAACGGTTATGATATAATCTTTAATCAAAATTCATGCAAAGCTGTTAGTCAGAAAGATGGGACTATCCTATTTAATGGAAAGAGGAAAAACAACATTTATAAAATAAAACTTTCTAAACTAAAGAGTCAGAATGTAAAATGCCTACTTTTTGTTAACAACGAGCAATGGGTCTGGCATAGAAGATTGGGGCAGGTTAGTATGAGAAGAATATCTCAGATTAACAAACTCAATCTGGTCAGAGGACTTCCAAACTTGAAGTTCAGCTCAGATGCTCTGTGTGAAGCATGTCAGAAAGGAAAATATGCAAAACCTGCTTTCAAATCCAAAAATGTTGTTTCCACCTATAGCCATTAGAACTTCTGCACATTGACTTATTTGGACCCGTAAAAACTGTGTCTGTCAGTGGCAAGAAGTATGGGTTAGTAATCGTAGATGACTATAGCAGATGGACACAGGTAAAGTTCTTAAGACACAAGGATGAGTCACACTTTGTGTTTGTTACCTTCTGCAACCAAGTTCAGAATGAAAAGGATCTTAGAATTGTCAAAGTCAGAAGTGATCATGGTGGGGAATTTGAAAATAAAAATTTTAAATTATTTTTAATGAAAAAGGCATCTTGCATGACTTCTCTTGTCCTAGAACTCCCCAACAAAATGGAGTTGTAGAATGAAAGAACAGAACATTGCAAGAAATGGCCAGAACCATGATCAATGAGACTAACATTGCTAAGATATTCTGGGCAGAGGCAATCAACACAGTGTATTACATTCAGAATAGAATCTCCATAAGACCTATTCTGGAAAAGACTCCATATGAATTGTGGAAGAACAGAAAGCCCAACATTTCTTATTTTCATCCATTTGGATGCACTTGCTTTATTCTAAATACAAAAAATTATTTGAACAAGTTTGACTCTAAAGCACAAAAGTGTATTATGTTAGGATACTCTGAACGCTCAAGAGGGTACAAAGTATACAATACAGAAACACAGATTGTTGAAGAGTCAATCAGTGTTAGGTTTGATGATAAGCTTGACTCTCAAAAGTCAAAGCAGAATGAATTCCTTGCAGGTATGGAAGTTGAACTCGTAGGTACTGAAGATAACTCGTCAGAAGTTCTCAACAGAGACGCTACCACAACATCAGAAAGAGTTATTGCAAGCAATCCAGCACCTTCAGTTGATCAAATTCATAAAAGACTATCCAGAAGCAACATAGCTCACCCAGAAGATAAAATACTGGGGAAGAAGGATGATCCAATCAGAACAAGATCAACATTCAGAAACTCTGAAGAATCCCTCATCGGACTGTTCTCTCTAATTGAACCAACAAAAATTGATGAAGCGCTTCTGGACAATGACTGGATTCTGGAAATGCAGGAGGAACTGAATCCGTTCACCAGAAATGACGTATGGGATCTGGTTCCCAAACCAAAAGGATTCAACGTCATTGGAACAAAGTGGGTGTTCAGAAACAAACTGAACGAGCAAGGAGAAGTCATCAGAAACAAAGCACGACTGGTAGCACAAGGTTATAGTCAGCAAGAGGGGATAAACTATACATAAACTTTTGCTTCAGTCGCCAAGTTAGAATCTATCAGACTTTTAATATCATTTGTTGTAAACAAGGGCATCACTCTGTATCAGATGGATGTCAAAAGTGCATTCTTAAATGCCTATATAGATGAAGAGGTATATGTGCACCAACCCATTGGGTTTGAGAATTCCAAACACCCAGGATATGTTTTCAAACTAAAGAAGTCACTTTATGGTCTGAAACAAGCTCCCAGAGCTTGGTATGAAAGACTAAGTAACTTCCTATTAGAAAAGGAATTCACCAGAGGGAAAGTGGACACAACCTTATTCTGTAAGACAGTTAAGAATGACATTTTAGTATGTCAGATTTATGTTGATGACATCATCTTTGGGTCTACTAAACCCTCTCTGGGAAGAGATTTTGCTAAATGCATGCAGGCAGAGTTTGAGATGAGCTTAATGGGGGAACTCAAATTCTTTCTGGGCATTCAGATAAACCAAACTCCATAAGGAACTTACATTCATCAGAGCAAATATGTCAGAGAACTTCTGAAGAAATTTGATCTCTCAGAATGTAAGTCCTCAAATATTCCAATGCATCTCACGTGCATTCTGGAAAAGGAAGAGGTAACTAAAAAGGTAGAACAGAAGGTCTACAGAGGTATGGTTGGTTCTCTCCTCTATCTGACGGCTTCAAGGCCTGACATTTTATTTAGTGTTTGCTTATGTGCTAGATTCCAATCAAATCCTAGAGAATCTCACTTAACAGCAGTTAAGCGAATTTTCAAGTATCTGAAAGGTACTACTAATCTGGGTTTGTTTTATAGAAAATCAAATGATTTCAGCTTAGTAGGATATTGTGACGCTGACTTCGCTGGAGACAGAGTAGAACGTAAAAGCACTTCTGAAAGCTTCCAGTTTTTGGGAGAAAATCTGATCTCATGGACTAGCAAGAGACAGTCCACAATAGCACTATCAACATCAGAAGCTGAATACATAGCAGTTGCTGGATGTAGCACGCAAATGCTCTGGAGGAAAAGTCAACTTGAAGACTTCAACATATTTGAGAGCAATATTCATATCCTCTATGACAACACTTCTTCTATATGTCTCAGTAAGAATCCCATTTTACATTCTAGGGCTAAGCATATAGAAATAAAACATCATTTTATTAGGGACTATATTCAGAAAGGAATTTTAACCTTAAAGTTTATTGACACAGACTATCAATGGGCTGATGTATTCAGAAAACCTCTTTATGAAGATAGGTTCAACTTCATTCTGAAACATCTCAGCATGAAGTTATGCCCAAAATAAAATGTTTTTTTTATATCTTAACCCTCAGAACTTTATTATTTTCTGTGAACAACTGATCAACCTGTCTTCAGAGTTTAGAAGTACAGATTGCCTCAGAATCTATCCATGAAGATCTGAGCGTTTCATTTCAAGGATAGAGGCGTGCAGTTCACAACATCAAACACTTGTCATCCTCTCACCTGCTACCTTCTGAAGCTGAACATGCGTTCAATTTCTGAAGGGTTCAAGGCGCTGATTGGATGCATTGAGACACTTGTAAGCAGTAATCGTTCAATATCTTTCTAAATCCCCTAATTTCAGGTGTCATTAATGGATATAATCATGACTAATTTTTATTTTTTCTTACTGCTTACGTTTTCAAGAAACCTATTTAAACTCAAAATTACTTTTTACATTCATTCACTTTTACTCTCATCAATATTCTCTCTCGTTTCAAGTTCTTGCTTTCAAAAACCCTCTTCATCTTCCTCAAAATCCCGTGTGAACAATGGCTTCATCAAGTCTCAAAAATTTCAGTGCTCATGAATCTGCTTCAACGGAACAGTATGAAGAACCCCATAGAATACTCCTCACTCCTGTTGATAACCTGGAAGTTCTCTCAGAACTGATCATTGATTTTGGGAGTCTACAAGAAAATGGGTTCAATCTCTATGAAGACGTGACTGCTCAAGGTTGGAATATGTATTTTGACCGTCTGGTTGGTCCAACGTTTCCCATTCTTATCAAAGAATTATGGATACATGCTTCTTCATCAAATCATCATGTTACTTCTTATGTCATGGGGAAGAAAATTGTGATTACAGAAGATCTTATTGCAAAGCTTCTTGGATACAACAGTGGTGGTGTCAGATGCATTGACATGGCTGAGAGATGCTCTGACCTAAGATCAATTGCAAAGGAAATTTTTACTTCTGGACAACCCTCCAGTAAAATCAGAGATTTGAAGGATCATCACAGAATCTGGGCCAGAATCATTCTGGGATGCATCCACCACAGGAAGCCTACAAGCTCTCCTGACTATATCAATATTGATCAACAATTTCTGATCTATTTCATTTCTAAGAGGACAAAGGTAAATCTTCCACACTTACTCTTCAACCATCTCAGAACAAGTGTGAAGGAAACCAGAGAAGACGAAAGGACCAATAGGGATTGGATTCCCTTAGGAAGGTTGATATCAGATATTCTAACAGAGAATAGGCTGATAGAACATCTGACGGAGGCGTAGGAAATCAGCACATTGGAAGCAACTGTTGGGAAGCCCCTGAACGCCAAGAACCTGAAGAAAATGAAGATCATTGAGAATATCAAGAAGGAACCAACTGTTACTGCTCATGAGACCATTACTTCAAGAAGGATACCTCTGAAGGATTTTCCTTTATTTTCTGAGATAGACTCCAAACCAGGAATAATAGTCAGATACCTTGAAGCGTGCAAGGCTGATGGAACTGCCCCATAAATCAACATTCAGGATTTGCACAAGGCTGCTCCAGAGGTTGTTTTGAAGAAATCAAAGAAGAGGAAAGCAGCGGGAGAAGAACCCTCTCAGAGGACACCTAAAGTTGCCAAAAAGAAAGGTAATCCATCTTCTGTTTCTGTTATAGAATCAATAACTGTTTCAATATCTGAAGCCATGCCCTCACAACCATAAAATTCATCACCCCAAACCTTTGAAGATTTTGACATAGATTTTGATCCATCCATAACTCTAGGTAATTTTATGAATGAACCTAACTCCCCTACTCAAAATCCAAATCCAGAACATCATCAACCAGAACTTGCCAAAGTTCTGTCTGACATTGAATTATTTGACCAAGATTTTTCCTCTCCCATACCAGAAAATCCAAACACTCAATAACCACCAGAAATTCCTCAACCAGAAATCCCACAATCACCTCAACAAGAAATTTCAGAACCACACTCTCCACAACCAGAAATTCCTCAACCAGAAATACCACAACCAGAAGATCTGAAATCCAACTCACCATAACCAGAAACTCAACCATATGAAATTCCATCTTCTGATATTCCTAAATCAGAAACCCAACACACCTCCATAAACCAATCTGAAGACTCTCATTCAGACTCTAATACTACAATCCCAATACCTGGAATTACAAAACCTCTCGCGGTTTTCATGCCTCTCACCATTCACGACATTCCAGAAATCACTTCATCCCTTGAATCCACACCTCCAAACACCCCTACCAGACCAATTATCATTCTTGACTCTCCCATTATTTCACCCACTAAAGTTCAACTGACAACTTAAGACTTGTCATTAATCTAATTGTGCTGGAAAGACTAACTTCCATCTCACACAAAACTGCCATTCCCAAACCTAAACCAACTGCAACCACATCAGATGTTGGTACAAGTTTGTTGATTTTTGAAACAGGAATGCAAGAATGGATAAATTCTTTGAAGCATGCAAGTCAGGAGATGTCCAATCCTGCTGCTTCTAATTATATGTGGGCAAGATTTAGAAATTGGCTTAGCTCTGAAATGCTGAAGCTGAAGGAATTGTGTTATGAAAAGGTTTAGCAGAACTTTAGTGATAAGCTGAAGGCTTTTCAAGACCAAGTTCTGAGCCAACTGTTCAAGAAAGATATCCTCTCGCTGGATAATGCTCCCTGGAAAGAGCATCATCCTTCAGATGTAGCTGAACCAGAATCAGAAAGTCTCTCACTGACTAATGCTCCAGAAGACTTGATTACAGCTGGAGAAATGGTTCACTCAGAAGAAGCTGCAGAATGCTCTGAGCAACATCCAACTCCTGAAGAGACACCAACTTCCTCCTTAGTCATGCAAACTCTGGAAGAGTTGAAGAAAGAAAATGCTTTAATCCATGCAAGACTGGATAAGCAAGAGGATACGAACAAAGAGATTAAAAGTATTCTGGGTAAACAAGAAGACACCACAAAGGAAATCAGAGGCATTTTGGGAAAGAAAGAAGAGTCAAATACTCAGATCAAGAGCTTTCTGGAAGCGTTGTTCACACGTCTTCCCCCTCCTTCTTAGATTTTATTTTAAAATTGTTTATCTGTAACTTTTATTTTTACCTCTTTGCTTCTGAAACTTGTCATTGCATTATGTTTTAAATATAATTCATCTCTTTTGGCTCTGATTATATTTCCTTTTTGATAACTGACAAAAAGGGGGAGAAAGTAAGATATTTTCAATAATGGTTTACCGAGACAAAAGTCTCAAACATTCTGAATTACTTAACCTCTACCTTCTGAAAAGTTTGAACAGGTACAAATTCTGATAAGAGATGCAGCTAAACTCTGATGAGAAGGAACTTAAGGGAAGTAATCAACTCATGGGGAGTTTCTCTTAAACCCTTTGTTCTATATTTTTAATTGAAAATTCTAGCTTTTGTCATCATCAAAACGGGGGAGATTGTTAGAACATAGTTTGATTCTACAACCCTTAGTTAGAGTTTTGATGATAACAAATACAAAGAACAAATATGCACCCTAAAAATTATGTTATTTTGTATGCAGAAGTTCTGACCAAAGCAGCATCAGAAGATAAGCTATAGAAGCTACACGCTAAAGCAATCAGAATTTGCGCTGAAGATTGATGACCAGAACCTGCGCTTAAGTGAAGTAAACTCTGATTCTGAACAAGAGCATAATAAACCAAGTCATCAATGTGCTGAAGCATCAGCAGCAAGCAAGGATGAAAGATTCTGAAGCGTTATTATTCATTCAAGACTACATCAATTACAACGACTTCTTTCAGACATGATCTTCTCCAAATGGAAACTGAGTTAATGACATTTATCATGCTTAATGGTCAACAGGAATCCATTGCCTATATAAAAAAACTCAGTGATCAAATCAGTAATGATTTTGCAACATACTACTCACGAGAATTCAAAAAGATGCAAGCATACTCATCATATTTCCACGCTCTCATTTTGTGTAAATTATCACAGTTGTGATAACAGTTTTTGTAACGAAAAACAACAACACATAGTACTCTTGTTTATTTGATTAAAACAATGTTCCTTGAGATTAACCGGGTTATGGTTATACTCAAGAAGACTTTAACAGTTGTTAAAGTAGTGATTGTAATCCTTTTGAGATTAGTGGATTAAGACCTTGTTGGAGAGAGGCGAAATCACCTTGACGGGTGGACTAGAGTAGTTTGAGATCAAACGAACCAGGATAAAAATATTGTGTCATTGCGCATTTGATTTCAAGTTTTCAATTCAACCCCCCCATTCTCGTGTTTTTCACTTCTTCACAACGTGCGTGACTAGTAGAAATGATTGGTTTATTAAAATCAATCAAGCTATAAAGAATAAAGTGAAATTTGTAGATGACACCACTTTAGGAGTCGATAATGTCAGTGATGTTTTGATCACGAAGAAGGATGAGGGTCATTCCTTGATCAAATATGTGTTAAACATTCCTTGAATTAAATGTAATCTATTGAGTATCGGCCAATTACTTGAGAAGAATTACATGATTCGTATGGAAAACAAGATTTTGCATGTTTTAGACCAAAATGGAGTTTTAGTCCTTAAAGCATCCATGAGTACCAATCAGACTTTTAAGATAGAGTTGAAAGTGATGTAACATAGGTGTCTCGCTACAGCAGAAAGTCACGATAAGTAGGGATGGAAATAGGCTAGGCTAGGTTTTAGCAGGCCTAAGCCCGGCCTATGATAAACTTAAAAGGCATGAGTTTGGCCTATGGCCTATTATAGGCTCTTTTTTTCCGGCATGACTTGGCCTTTTTAAAAGTCTAACCTGGTCTGAAAGCCTATTTAAAAACCTATTTCTCATTAAGGTTTTCAATTAATCCATATTAATTAAAAAGCCTTGTAGGTTTATCTATATATGCATATATAGGCCGACCTATTTAGCCCTTGTTCTAATATATACGCATATATAGGTCAACCTATTTAGCCTTTTCTAATATACATGTATGTATAGGCCAACCTATTTACCCTATTTTTAATATTTATGAAAATATAGGTCAGTCTATAAGGCTTCATGGGCTTTTTTAATAGGCTAAGCCTAGCTTATTTTATTAAATAGGCTTTTAAAAAAGTCTAAGACTGACATTTTTATTAAATAACTCTGGCCTGGCCTAGTCTTATATAGGCTAGGCCATAGGCCCCTGTAGGTCGGCCTGACCTACTCCCATTCCTAGTTATGAGTGGTTGTGGCATTACCGTCTTAGATATCTCAATTTTTTAGACCTCGACGCGTTACAAAGGAATGGTATGGTAACTGGGTTGCCTTAGATCAATGTTCCAGCTAAGATTTGTGAAGAGTGTGTTCAAGGGAAGCAACACAAGATTAGTTTCAGCAAGGATGCATGTCATATGACCAAACATCACCTTGAGGTGGTGTACTCCGATGTGTGTGGTCAATGTAAGTCGACTCATATGGTGTTAATAGGTACTTTGTCACATTTATTAATTTTAGTAGGAAGTGAAATTCTAGTACAATAGACTCAGATGTCCTACAAGGATGTTGAGACATCTGATATGACATAAACACATAGGCAAGATAAAACAGTACTGAAAAGATAAAGAACACACCAGAATTATTTACCCGGTTCAGTGTACAACAACACCTACTCTGGGGGCTACAAGCCAGGAATGAAGTCCACTATCAGTAGTATCAATTTGCAGACCCTATAGCCAACACACCCGTTGATGATCTACGCACTTCATCACTACCCAATAACCATTCTACCTAGGTCCTATCTAGATATGAAATATCTCCATCCCACTTCCAATCATCACAATGATGTCTAGAAGTCAACACCTCAGTCACTGCATAGACGACCCTTCACCAAGATTCTGATCACACAGATTAACAGTTTGGAAGACACACTTCCATGACAAGCTAGATAAGTCTCTAAGCCAACTAAACTATTTGTTATCTTTGATCCTAACACATCCTGGAGTTTCTTCAAAGCTTCCTCCAAGAACAATGCACCTCTTACCTACAGGCTTCGAGGTGAACATGGTAACCTTCCCACAACCCGAGAGGTTTACCTTGACAAAACCCTTAGAATTCTACATCTTGATTCATATCTTTTATAGGTTATAAACCTATCTATTTTAAACCTGTTACCCAACTGGTTTTGGGCCTTCAATCACAGCAAATCAACTGTAACAAACTGCAGAACCTTCTCCCCTAAGAAAGGTCTTTAATCTTTACTTTCCTAAATAACATCCTTATTTAGAAAGTATTCATTCTACTTGATTTCTGATTGAATTTTCTAGACCTTTAAATATGTACCACATAAGATGCATAATATTCTCCTGAATATTCTTCCTATGTTGAGAACAAACTGAATCTCATTAATCCAGCTCAGCAGGCGCGATGTCAAGACATCTTCTTCGGCATGTTGTTCCAGTTGTTGAAAAAGTTCAACACAACATGTTCTGTCATTGTAATAGGACTTCTTGTTGTACCTATTCTTCTTATCCTATTCTTAATTACTCCTATTATTTGTTTTACAAAAAATTAAGCCAATTCCTAAAAATAGAACTAACAATCTCCCCCTTTGGCAACTTTTGGCTAAAAAAAAATCTAAAAACAATTGCAATCTCGGAGATTACAACAATTCAGAAGCTACTGCACACAACAATAAGTCTTCAGTTTAAAATGATGTCTCAACATCTTGTTAGACATCTTCTTTGCAGCACTCTGAAGAACTCAATTGCATCAGCACCAACGAACATCAGTATCAGGATAAAAGGAAGAAAAGTCCTGAAGTTTGGTTGATGCACAAGAGGAAGAAGATAGCAGAAGACTAATGCAGATGCTGATAAATCAATGCAGGAACATATTCTAAACATAGAAGACCAATGATGGAATAAGAGAACTCTTAATAACTCCTTAAGACCAAATCAAACACCGCCCTTGATAACTCAGAACACATGTCACAACTGTGTTCATAACTCAGATCACAGGTCACAAACATATGTCACAGAAATAGGATCGAACATCTTATTTTGACATCTGTGAGTATTAATAACCACTTGTGGAATCAGCAAAATCTGAGCTAATTCACCTTTCTCCCCCTTTTTAGTCAAAACTTGGAAAAGGAGGCCTTCACAATACCAGACCCAAGCACAACTTACCCAAAACCTAATAAAATCCATAAGAATTATGGACTCAAGGAGCTCCCAGGGTTACAGAGAAATGAAGGACTCTTTATAAATAACTAGATTTTTACTTGGAAAATAATGTTCCTAGATTATAGCACCAATCTTGGTCGAAAGGAAACGATATTTGAGGAGAAAACTTCAAGTATCAATGTGCACTATCCATAATGGCTTTGAATGCTATAGCTACTTCCTGTACATACACATGCATAGTCAGACAAATTTTTCTCCCCCTGTTTACAACCACGTGTTTGAACACATAGGCTATTCCACCCTATGTTGACCATGCAGGAACATGTCATGCATAATGTCCTGACACTTAGTCAAACATTGTCTTCTTATTTCAGTGATCAACACGTCTTCTCCCACCAATCAGGGATGCTTCACTAGATTATCCACCTGTTCATATTGGATTCTAAGTGTTCTTCTTTCACTTAGACTTAGTGACATATACTAAGATATCAAAATATCACATTTATGACACCTCTTCATAATATATACCCTCAAGTAGTCTTTTTGAAATCTATAGAGAAAAATAAATTCTCCCAGACTTCCCATTAAAATTCTAAGAGATATATGAACTTCTAATCTTCATAAAGATTCTCATAGTTAGAAACAACCATGTCTTGTTAAGTTTATTCATAACTTCATAATGTCACAACATGTTGTTTCGACATCATTTCCTCATAGAAACTTTACAAAAGCGAACAATATTCTAGCTTGATAATACACGTATCATTGCAGCAATAGTTTATAGATATCCACATGAATCCCTTTGTCATGAGTAACTAATGCTCCAGTTGAAGATGAAGACTTGTGCACTAGATGAGAAACTTCAGCACTTCCTGCATATGCTGAACCTTGACTCCCTCAGTAGAGTCAAACCAGAGTAAGATATTCTCACTCCTTGAGAATACTTCCAGGAACCCTGACTTCTTCACAACACAAGGACACATTTGATCATTGTCTTATCATAAACACACTCTGATTCATGACCTTTTGAATAGGCAAGATGTCGTGCATACTATGTGTGAAGTCACTCACAAACTCTAATAACTCTTAGTTTCTCCAGATCACCAAACTTTTTCTGGAGTGACTTGCAGCAAAAAATACCCCTTAAGTATCTGTTAGCAGCCTTCTTCCTTTATATCCACTATTAGTTGCTGATATTAGTGGAGTCTTCAACAAACTAGTCATGCATTCATCAAGCATGCTATTGTAGAAAGGATGAGACTATCCATATTCTAATCCATATAGTCAGAAATGCCACTTCTCACAATAATGCTTAAGCATCCAACTTTACTTGAACAATCCCAAGCATTAAACAAAACAGTCATCATGTGGTACATCAAGTTCATAATACAGAACCTAATCAAACTGGTTCTCAATCATTTAAAGGACTCATTGTGCATGGAAATCCTTTAAGAAACTCCTATTAGAGCACACAACCGATGCACAGGTTCCTGCATGTTTTACAGTCTGGTTTGCAGTAATGGCTTTGCACACCTGATTATCAGTCACATCCAACTCACAGTAATCATCTTCAGACCTGCCCAGACAACTATTGATGACAACAAGGGAAAATTCAACACAAACATATTCCTATATTCCTTACTTCTGTGATCAGCACAAGCCAACAAAAGAAATCAGCTCCATAATCTCTTTGCACTCCAGTGCACCTGCTCCCAATTCTCTTTCAAGGGAAATTCTTCTTTGAAACACATATTTTCACTTTTCAGCATTTCCAATAGAATGAAAGGAAATGTTGTCAAGAGGAGCATCAGGCACCCTGACAGAAAGCTTCTTGCTTGCAAACTTCTTCAAAGGAGAGATGTCCTGGACATCATCCTCGAAATCATAATTAGAGTCAATATCTTCTAACAACCAGCAGAGTAGTCTTCTTTATCCCATTCACTACTGCAGAGAAAAATAAATTCTCGCAGAACTAGCACATCCTCTTGGAGAAGGGTGGTATACTCTAGCAACATCTGGCTAGAGTCTTCATAGACTCATAAGGACATAAACAACTACATCTTATAGCAACATGTCTCAACATGTTATCCAACATCATCATCATAAGAGGGAAATAACTCTATACGCTTGAACATCACAAGCTCCAAAGAAACCAATTAGTCTACTGACTTCTCCTGTCATGGACAATCAAAAACTTTATTATGGAGAAAACAAAACACTGAATACCCACTAGTTCATTGGGAATAACTCCAAGTACCCTGAACTAGTCATATAATAAGGACACCCCTGATTCATGCCCTTGCACCTCCACACATATTGTCATGACTCTTTGGATGGATAAGATATCATGCAACCATAGTCTGAAACTAACTTCCAACCATTTCTTAGTGTGCTTAAAAGCTTTACTAAGATTCCGACTCTCCAACAAAAAGAGTGCCTCTTAACCAATATGTTGATTAAATCCTCCTTCTGCACATTACGAGTATTTGTTGACACTAGTAAAGTCTTTGAACCAAGATAGTAGTTATACATTACTTGAGCATACTTCTCCTTCAATAAGAATCTCCTTATTCAACACCATATATAGAACTGCCACTAATGAGTGTGGAGTTTGAATATTGAGATTCATAGTTCCAAGTATCTTTAATAGACTATCATCAAAAATGATGTTCCAACATCATTTGAGACATCAGCAACATTACCACAGAACCTATATGCTTTGGTTCTGGAATCATCATCTAAGGGACTTATTTCCATCCATTCCCTTTAACAAACTCTCCATTATCACAAAAGGATCTCACAAGGTCTCATCTTCAGATTAACCACACAACATAAATATTCTCTCACTATATTCTGTAGTAAGTTTCTCACACTAGGTAAACTTGACAGCTTTCTTCTTCACACCTATGATACTTGTTAAATCTTCGACAAGACATCCAACCATGGTAGCCAAAACATTCCAGGTTAGGTAGTGACTTGACCTTAAGCTCAACCCTTGGAGAAAACAGAATATACTAGCTTCTCCACCTAGTAGCCACATGTCACAACATGTTGCATGTAATCTTCACAAGCTTGAATTACACGCAAGATCTATAACTTCTACATCAATAATAATAGATAGGTTCTAAGCTCCCCCTATCATGGACAAATAAGGCTTCTGCTGAGGATGAACACTTGGACACCAGAAGACAAACAAGAGACTTCACGCACTCATTGAAACATAATACCTCATCCTGAATCTGATATACCAACTCTAGGTCTTCAGACTTTTACAATGTCATGTATGATACATGGCCCTATATAACTACACAAATATTCACACCTCTTTGGATAGCCAAGATATCGTGAACACCTACTTGGACATCATACAAACACAAGCCCTCTAATAGCTTGTTTTAAGCATACTTGCAACAGAGGAAAACCACCTTCTTCATATTCCTTTGCTCTAACAATCACTAGCAATTGCTGGTACTAGTGAAGTATTCAACATAGTAGCTATGCAGTCACCAAGCATACTACTAAAGACAGGATTAGGATCTTCATCTTCTAATCCACAAAGTCGGAACTCCTTCTTTTGACAACCATGTTGATTCTCAATATTCCATAATCATAATCCCAAACCTTCCTTTACAAAATGATGTTACAACATCATTTAAGACTTCAACTTTTCTTCACAGATCCCAATAATTCAGTTCTTAATTTATCAACCAAATAGATTATTAAGCTTGATAGTCTTTTTAGGAGAAGATCACAAAAGATTACATCTTTTGCGACTCATTCAGGTTGATATAGCCACCTCAGCTCCTGACAGAGTATTTGTCATCAGAGGAAAAAACTTCCCCACACATACACAAATGTTGATGATACTCCTTTTCAATTGAAATCCTTCTTCTTCATCATTCAACACAAGAGGATCCTTTCAAAATTCCAGACTTGGTCAAAGATTAGTCTTCATCTCCATCATGATCCAACATTCCAACTTTGAACTCCACTGGTGAATAACAATACTCACCTCATGATCTACACAACAACTTCCTTTTTAGAGGAAGCACACACCTAGAGATGATCATCCATTATTATTATGGCTATAGGGGTAACCTCCATAGTAACTTATAATCAACTATTGTTAGGGTTAACATAAGGAAACAAACCAACAAAAACTGATCAATCTTCAGGATCAGACTATCAAAATATGTAGGGGATTGCACGACGCATATCTCAATAAGATTTTCTTTAGATCTCATGTCTGACTTTGAGATGATGGATACCATTGTTTGTACCTACAGAGGAAATTCCCTCTATTAGGTCTCTGGAACAGATTCTGCTATGCATGACACTAAAAAATACAGACTTTTCAAAAGCATTTGTTTCCCTTTATTCTTAAAAAACAATGCCCTTCAAATTTTAACATCTTCAAAGATATCACGACATTCTGTCTGACATCATATTAACCCTTGACAAGGGGATCTTTTTAAACAACTTCTGAGGGTACACAAAGAGAATCACCAATTATATTCCTCAAGGGCAATCAAAACAATACTCTGGAGCATCAAACACTGTGGTTGGATCATAATACTCCTATTCAAACATAATATGTTCTATGGGAACAAACAAGATTCCATGAATATGGTTTCTTTGATCAGAAGGATCTTCCAGATACAAGCTCATCTCATATACATAAAGGGTCTGGTGGAGATTACTTTATGAGTTCTTCTGAAGAGCATGGAGCTCAACCTCTATACTCCCATAAGCCTTGGTCAGAAATAAACTGACACATGGAGTAGATAAACTGTTGATCGTGTCCTAATCAACCTGCACAAACCAGATGCATCCTCTTCCAGATCAGGAGTAGGTTCCAAACAAAAAGTATTCATAACATTTTTGTTCAGCACCCAAAGCATCTGTTCTTCAACTAGTAGTTTCATACCTGCTGAAATAATGTTCTAACATCCCATAAAACATCAGTTTCTTCTTCTTGGAACACACCATCCTTGATAGTCTTCAAGGTCAATATGCGGATGTATATGAGCATCATTAATCAATTGATTCTCATTAACCTTATTGGTAAATGTCTTTATGAGTGAACTTCAGGAAAATCTCAAGTATCTTTGACACTTTTAATACGGTTGAAAATGTCAGCATATATTTTGTTAAGGGTAATAACCCTATTATCCTTCCCATACATTCAGGGTTATATCAGAAACCATGCAGCATAATATAAAGAACTCCTCAACAATATTCATACACAATGCTTACACCACTATCCAGGTATAAGCATGGCAACCTAAACCCTACAAACAACCGCTTCCCACTAAGCTGCAGGCCTGAAGGCAACAACAGCCAGGAACAATACCTGCACATATAGCCAATCATCCTTGCCAAGAGATCATCCATACAATAGTATGAATTGTATAAGTTCATACCTCCTTTTCAGTAAATACTTTCTTCCTTGCCCATGACCAGAAAGTACCTTCCCAGGATCTCACCCAGAGCAGTGCATGATGCCTGCTCTAATACCAATTGTAATTCTGGTTCAGTAGACTCAGATGTCCTACAAGGATGTCGAGACATCTGATCTGACATAAACACATAGGCAAGATAAAACAGTATTGAAAAGATAAAGAACACACTAGAATTGTTTACCCAGTTTAGTGTACAACAACACCTACTCTGGGGGCTACCAAGCCAGGACTGAAGTCCACTATCAGTAGTATCAATTTGCAGACCCTACAACCAACACACTTGTTGATGATCTACGCACTTAATCACTATCTAATGACCCTTCTACCTAGGTCCTCCCTAGATATAGAATATCCTTATCCCACTTCCAACCTCACAATAATGTCTAGCAGTCAACACCTCAGTCACTGCATAGACGACCCTTCACCAAGATTCTGATCACACAGATTAACAGTTTGGAAGACACACTTCCATGACAAGCTAGCTAAGTCTCTAAGCCAAGCTCCACTGTTTGTTAGCTTTGCTCCTAACACATCCTGGAGTTGCTTCAAAGATTCCTCCAAGAACAATGCACCTCTTACCTACAGGCTCCGAGGTGAACATGGTTACCTTCCCATAACCTGGGAGGTTTACCTTGAAAAAACCCTTAGAATTCTACATCTTGAGTCGTATCTTTTCTAGGTTAAAACCCTTTTATTTATGACCTATTACCCAACTGGTTTTGGGCCTTCAATCTCAACGAATCAACTGTAACAAACTGCAGAACCTTCTCCCCCAATAAAGGTCTTTAATATTTACTTTCCTAAATAACATCCTTATTTAGAAAGTCGTCATTCTCCTTGATTTCTGATTGAATTTTCTAGACCTTTAAATATGTACCACATAAGATGCATAATATTCTCCTGAATATTCTTCCTATGTTGAGAACAAACTGAATCTCATTAATCCAGCTCAGCAGGCGCGATGTCAAGACATCTTCTTTGACATGTTGTTCCAGTTGTTGAAAAATTTCAACACAATATGTTCTGTCATTGTAATAGGACTTCTTGTTGTACGTGTTCTTCTTATCATATACTTCATTGCTGCTATTATTTGTTTTACAAAAAATTAAGCCAATTTCTAAAAACAGAACTAACAAGAAGCTATGGACATACCTAATCAAGAGGAAGGATGATGTATTTTATGTGTTTAATAAGTTCAAGTCCATGGTTGAGAGGCAAAGTGGTCACAAAATCAAAATTATCAAAATGGAAGGTGGAGGTGAATATACCTCGAATGAGTTTGGGAATTATTGTGACAATGAGGATACAATGCATGAGGTTGTGCCAACTTATATGCCTCAACAAAATGGTGTTACCGAGAGGTAAAATCATTCTATAATGAACATGGTTTGTAGCATGTTGATGGGAAAAAACTTGTCGAAGGAACTATGGGGAGAAGGTGTTTCTACAACTCCCTATTTGTTGAATTGGTGCCCTACCAAGAAGCTGGACAAGGTGACTCCAGAAGAGGTATGGTCTGCACTTAAACCAAGTTAAGTCATTTGAAAGTTTTTGATCTAGTAGCAATTTGACATATTCTGGGTTAGCTTTGAAAGAAGTTAGATGACAATGGTGAAATAATATTGTTTGTTGGTTGTAATACGATAGGAGAACTGACTTTTTGGTTTTATTGTAAAAGTTGCGGTTAGCAAGAGTCTCCACCGACTTTTATTTTATCCAACAATTAGGAAAGGTGAAAATAACTGGAAAGACTTTTGATAGATTTTGAGTTCGGGGGGTAAGTTATGAAAAGGGAAGGTGTTAGCACCCTTTTCAAGTTTGCTCAATTTGAACTTCGTGCATTTTCTCAAAATTGCTCAATTTGCACCAATTATATCTCTCTCAATTTTTGTCATGTGAAGATGATCTTAGGATTTTTATAAACCTCAAGATGTCTCTCACAACTTTCATGATGGTTATTTTTTCATTTGAAGTCTTTAACTTGATGTAAATTTCTTTGACAAAAAATGTCTTTTTGTTGACTTTTAAAATGACCTGTAATGTTTTGGCTCATATCTCTCAAATGAAGTATTTTTGGCCTTGAGATTAGAGAGTAAAAGTTGTAGAGAATTGAATTTCCTTCAATATAGGCTTTGGTTGAAACTTTTTTGATGAATTATGTCAAATTTATGCTTGGTCAAAGTTCAGTTGACTTCTCCTTAAGAAAAACCTAATTTAGTAACTTTTGACTTTTGATGAATCTTGAGTTTTCTTGATGAATCATGATCAAACTTTGATCAAATTATGAATGTGACTTCAAAATATTTATGTTGACCAAAAATCTTAAAGTTTGACAGTAGATTGATCAAAGTTGACTTTTTGTCCAATACAACTGATTTTCAATCATCTAGCTAATTGATTGAGCAAACTTGTGATGTAAGGCTTGAAACTTGGCATAAGGGTACTTTGAGACATATGAGAAACCATGAAGTACATTTGAGGCATTAGAACCTAAATTTCCTTTGAGAAAAGCAAAACCCTAGTTGTAGGGGAATTGCTTAGGAGGAGAGTTCATTTGATCAATCCTTGATAAGTCTTGAGTGTTTGAGACCTTCATGAGCATTAGGAGGTATCTTGAACCATTTTGTCTTAAGAATGGGAGGTCAAATTTTGGGGTACAACAACTGCCCCTATTCAATCTTCTTAAACCTGAAGAGTTAGATTGGTATGCCCACCATTCATGATCTGAAGGTGGAAGAGGATTGGACACTTAAGTGCCCGGAAATTTGCACTCACCGGTGCACGAAGTAGCATTGTTGGTTGATTGGGAAATGTATTATTTGCTGTACCATTGGGAATGTGCTTAAGGATTCCATTTGGAAAAGTAAATGTTGATAGGAGTATGAGAATGAGTCTATGCCCGACTGTATCTAAAAAAGTATATCTGAATGAGTCTGTGTCCGACTATATCTAGCAGACATTCTAAGGAGTGTCAGAATGAATCTTATGTATCGATTGTATCTTAATGATGTTCTAGAATGAGTCTATCTCTTGACTGTATCTATAAGAGGATCAGAATGAGTCTTCGCCTGACTATATCTGAACAATGTATTGGAATGAGTCTACCCTCAACTATATCCAGAATAATGTATTGGAATGAGTCTATGCCTGACTGTATCCGAACAATGTATTGGAATGAGTATCAGAATGAATCTATCTTGATACTATCTGAACTGTATCTATAAGATGTTTTGGAATGAGTCTACTCTTGACTGTATCCAAAGGAGTATCAAAATGAATCATCGGCTTCTTGTTTCTGAAGGATGATAAACTTTTGACAATATTTATCTGTTCGGGAACTAACCTGAAAAGACAAAGTTAGTTTTACGCAATGTCATGATGTATGTAATGTATTGCGTAATGATGCTCTCAAAATAAATGAGAATATTATATGCGTTTAGTATGCACATGTTATGATATTTTGTAAATGATGTATGTATGCAATATGTTGTTGGAGCGTATCGGTAGCTTCTTGTAACAACGTCTAGCTGGGGAAAACAAATCCCTGACTGTTGTTGGGGATGAAGAAAGTAATTCTTCATTTTTTGTTTAGAACGACTTTACTGGGGATTCCTGCTTTCTGTTTGAGGACACTCCGCTGGGGATGTTCGACTTTTACTTAGGGATAGAAGCAATCAAGGAGAGTCGGTCATTTGTCGTTCTTTTTATTGAAGGATTTGATTCTTATGTACCCTGAATGGGGATAAAAGAGATGGATATTCCTCTGATATGCTATCTGACCAGGTTTCAGATATGGTTATCAGCTCTTCTAGGGAGGACAACATTGAGTGACATTTGGCTGGAGAAGAGAATTCTGTCGGGGAATTTGTAGTATCAGGGAAGTAAACTCTGTTGGGAATTAAATCCTGTAGAATGCATTGAGGAAATAATCTCTGACGGGGATTGGAAATTCATAGGTTGAACTGAGGAAGTTTCCACTGTATGATGAGGAAATGATCAAACTTCCTTATCCGCTAGGGGACCTATTGGGGAAGATGATCATGTCAAGCTATCCATCAGAGATATGGAGGTGAACTGGTGGAAGATGCCCCAATTTCTGTCTGAGGGCATACTAGATTTGCTGGGGAATATATCTGTGTTGGGGATGAGCTTGTGAAGATAACTCTGTAGAGATAGTTCCATGGAGATTGCTCTGTGGGGATTTGTGGACAACTTTTGAACATTACCCTAACTTCTAGGGTCTTTAGTAAATGCTAATCTTGTTTTCATGCATATGTTTTGTAAACAGTAATCATATTCAAATGCATATGTTCATTAAACATAATCATTGAACGTTATTGCAAACAAAACAGCGAAAGTAAAAACAATTTTGAATTTTGGAATATATTTAATTGCATTAATTCTGAAAGTTTTCCTATAAGCAAGAAAATTTATACCATAAGACAGAAATCCTAGTAAGAGGAAATCGTCGTAAAATTTGAAAAAGGGGTACAAAGTGATAAACAAAGAAAAACAACTATGTGGAAATGATCCCATAGAGTTTCATCTCTGCTATTGCCCCTATGTCTTCATGTATCTCATCACTTGTTGTTGGAAGAAGATTATTGAATTGATCTATACCGTTTGAACTTGACACTATTAATAAAGATGGCTGTAAGTAGATGGGTGATCCAACATGACATAGTTGTATGCTTTAATCCCTAACTTTTGCATGGACCGCCCTTTTGGGTTTTCAGTCCATCGGGATATCCTTTTTTTCCCAAGCCGCTTTTTCAGGTTTTCGACTTGCCGGATGTACAATTTATATGTATATATATATATATATATATATATATCCCTAATTTTTAACAGAAACCTTTTGATTCGCCGGAATGCCCTTATTTTTTCCTATGTCTGTTAACCTAGCGGGTCTCTTTTATGCATAGTATTTTTTGACCATGTCTGCATTCACAGGGTGCAGAAAATCCTCACCACCTATGGTGGTAAGTATCATAGAACCACCAAAAAATATCTTTTTGATCACAAATGGCCCTTCGTATGTGGGAGTCCATTTGCCCCTGGGACCACCTTGTGGTAGGATGATGCACTTTATTACCAAATCACCATCCTGGTACACCTGATGTTTGACTTTCTTGTTAAAGGCCTTGATAATGCATTTATGATATATCTGACTGTAACAAACAACCGCAATCCTTTTTTCATCAATCAAAATCATCTGGTCAAGTCAAGTCTGAATCCATTCATCTTCATCTAAACCTACATCTTTCATAATCCTTAGGGAAGGAATCTGGACTTCAACAGGTAAGATAACCTCCATACTGTAGACTAGAGAGAACAAGGTTGCTCCAGTTGATGTACGTACTGAAATGTGGTAACCATGAAGAACAAATGGTAGCATCTCATGCCAATCTTTGTATGTCACCGTCATCTTTTGCAAGATCTTCTTGATATTCTTGCTGGCGGCTTCCATTACGCCATTCATTTTTGGCCGGTATACGGAATAATTATGATGCTTAATATCGAACTACATGCAGAGTTCTGTGATCATAGTATTGTTAATATTAGTACCATTATCCGTGATGATCCTTTCAAGGATGCCATACTGACAAATAAGGTTATACCTAATGAACCGAGCCATAACATTCTTGGTAACAGAAGCAAACGGGGCTGCCTCTACCCACTTCATGAAGTAATCAATAGCGACAAGGATGAAGCGATGCCCATTGGAAGCAGTAGGCTTAATCTCTCTAATCATATCAATGCCCCACATTGCAAACGACCAAGGAGAAGTCAAGACATTCAAAGGAACCGGAGGCACATGTACTTTGTCAGCATAAATCTGGCATTTGTGGCAAGTTCTGAAATGATGATAGCAATGGGTTTCCTTGGTAGACCAATAATAACAAGCTCTCAAAATCTTCTTAGTCATTGTATGTCCATTGGAGTGAGTACCAAAGACACCTTCGTGCATATCTTCCATAATTTTATCAACTTCCTTCTTGTCTACACAATAAAGCAAAGTCGAATCGTGGTTGTGTTTCTACAAGATTTTGTTACTCAGAAAGAACTTGGCAGAGACCCTCCTTATAAATTTCTTATCGTTGATAGACGCCCCTTCAGGATACTCTTGAGTTTCAAGGTATCTTTTTTACTTCGCGGTACCAAGGATTCTCCTCTACTCCATCAATATCAACTTTGTAGTAATACACCGGTTCGTCTAGTCTCTCAATAGTAATTCGAGGAGTTTCATTATCCCATCTGACTTTCAACATAGATGACATGGTGTCTAGTGTATCTGCCAATTGATTCTCTTCTCGTGGAATGTGTTCAAAAGTGATTTTTCGAAGTACTAAATTAATTTTAACACATGCTCTTGATAAGGAATGAGTTTGGATGCTTCGTGTCTCATTCTCCTTTAATCTAACTGATCACTAGGGCTGAGTCCCCATATATATTCAAGAATTAAATTCTCATATCGATGACAGCTATGATACCCATGATGCATGCTTCGTATTTGGCCATATTTTTGGTATAGTCAAAACACAATCTGGCAGTGAAGGGCGTATGACAATCCTTAGGAGAGACAATCACAACACCAATTCCATTACCAAGTGCGTTGGAAGCTCCATCAAAAACCATAGTCCATTGGGATCCCAGTTCAGGTCCTTCATATGGTCCAGGTTCTTCATAATCAGAACTAACATGATATTCTCATATGGGAACTCAAAATTCATAGAATAATAGTTATCTACAGCTTGATGAGCCAAATGATCTGCCAATACACTTCCTTTGATTGCCTTCTGAGCAGTATACTGAATGTCGTATTATGTCAAGACCATTTTCCATCTTGCTATTCTTTCGGAGAGAGCGTGTTTCTTAAATATGTGTTTTATTGGATCCATCTTAGAGATAAATAAAGCAGTATGAGTCAACATATACTGCCTTAGTTGGTGAGCAGCCCATGCCAAACCGCAGTAAGTTTTCTTGAGCAGTGAGTATCTTGTTTCACAGTCGGTAAACTTTTTGCTAAGTTAGTATATTGCATGCTCTTTTCGACCAGACTCGTCATGTTTCCCTAATACATACCCCATTGAGTTCTCTAATACTGTTAAGTACATGATTAGAGGTCTTCCTTCAACCGGTGGCATCAAAATTAAAGGTTCCTGGAGGTAATCCTTGATTTTGTCGAAGGCTATCTGACGATAGTCGTTCCACTTCACTACTTGATCTTTTTTCAGTAACTTGAAGATTGTCTCACAAGTAGCGGCCAAATGGGAAATAAATCTGGAAATGTAGTTCAATCTTCCTACGAAACCTCTGACTTCCTTCTCAGTATGGGGAGCTGGAATTTCTTGAATGGCTTTAACCTTGGCAGGATCAACTTCAATACCTTTACTACTGATGAAGAAACCTAGGAGTTTACCGGATCTTACCCCAAAAGTGCACTTGTTTGGATTCAACCTCAACTTGTACTTATTCAGTCTCTCAAACAACTTGTGTAGGTGGTTGAGATGTTCTTCTTCTGTCTGAGACCTTGCTATCATGTCATCAACATAAACCTCTATCTCATGATGGATCATATCATGGAACAAAGCTACCATAGCACAATGATATGTTGCACCAGCGTTCTTCAAACCAAAAGGCATAACTTTGTAACAAAAAGTGCCCTGTTGTGTGACAAAAGTAGTCTTTTCCATGTCTTCAGGTGTTGTCTTGATTTGATTATATCCAGAGAAACCATCCATGAAGGAAAATATTTTATGGTGAGCGGTGTTGTCAACCAGAACATCAATATGCGGAAGCGGAAAGTCATCTCTGGGGATTTCCCTATTCAAATTCTTGTAGTCTATACACATACGCACCTTACCGTTCTTCTTAGGTACCGACACCATATTTGCAACCCACTAAGGATAGGACGTAACAGCTAAGAAACCTGCATTGAAATGCTTCATGACCTCAGCTTTGATCTTTTCAGACATCTCGGGATGCATACAACGAACCTTCTACTTTATAGGAGGACAACCTTCTTTCATCGGTAGATGGTGAACTATAATGTCAGTATCAAGCCCTAGCATGTCTTCATAAGACCAAGTAAAGATCTCAACATAGTCAGATAACATCTGGATTAATCTCTTTTTGACACTGTCTTCTAGGTTGGCACCTATCTTGATTTCTTTCTTGTCATCTTCAGTATCCAAGTTCACAACCTCGATTGGCTCTTCATGCGGTTGTATGGCTCTCTCTTCCTTCTCTAACAGTCTAGTAAGCTCTCCAGGTACTTCACAATCTTACTCACTTTCGTCCTCGACTTGGTAGATCTGATTTTCGAAGTCATAACTGGAAATAGCAAAATTGTTATCAATGAGACCTAGGGTGGATGTGGATCTGCAATTTGTTATGTGGGTGTGTGTAAGAACACATAACTATTTTGAAAGAAATAAAGTATAAGAAAGACAAAGAGAGAAAAATTTGAATGCAAATATCCAATGATTTATTAAATGAAAATATGTGGATGAAAAATGACAACCCTAACAAATGGACCATTGTGCCCCGGGTAAGGCACAAGGCTTAAAGTTATTGTTCAAATTACATAACCAAAAACTTAAAAGGAAGAAAACAGAAAATATCATTTACTCTTGATTAAAGGAGATTGATATAAATTCTCCAGCCTTACAATTGTTGAGCCCACTGCCGATAGTAGGGAAAATCCAACTGTTTATGTCACATTCTATATCAGCGTCTTTTACAACATTGACTTGATTTTTGTGAGATCCATTATTGTTGATGCAGAATGCCGGTATCCCAGAATTAGAACGATCATGACGAATAACCCTCTAAGCCTCTGAGGTGAAACCTAAACCAAATTTGCTGGACTTTTTAGGAATGTCGAGAAGCTGACCCCAAATAGTGCTACCACCTTTTTCTACCACAACCTTAGTGTCTTTCAGAGAAGTCGTTCTTGGTGGAATCCTGGTAACCATAGGAACAGTAGGAGTAGCTTTAGCAACAAGAGTTATCTGAGGAATAACTTCAAAGGTCTGGAACAGAGTCTCGAGGAACTCATTATCCATCTCAACATACTTGAAGGAGTTCAAATGGATCACCATGTATTCTTATTTGCCACAAACTGTAATGATTTTCCCTTTCATGGGGTACTTCAACTTTTGGTGTAAAGTAAATGTAACAGCGCCCCCCCATGAATCCAAGGGTGTCCAAGAAAACAGGAATAGGATGGACGAATGTCCATCACATAGAAAGTAGAATCTAAGACCTGGGAACCCACTTTTATTAGAAGATCAACCTCTCCACGCACCATTCTCTTTGAACCATCAAAATCTCTCACCACAATGTCACTGGGTTTCAGCATAACCCCTTCATAGTCAAGTTTGTCCAAAACAGCTTTTGGCAATACATTCGATGAGGAACCTGTGTGCACCAAAACATGAGATAAGGTAGTTCCCCTACATTCAATAGAGACATGCATGGCCTTATTATAGTTCCTTCCTGTAGGAGTAAAATCAGCGTCAGAAAAGCTTAGCCCATTATCAGTTGTCAGGCTAGCAACACAATTTTCAAACTGATCAAGATAGATTTCCTGCGGTACATGAGCAAATTTCAGAAACTTTACCAAAGCCTGAGCATGGGATTCAAAGCACAACAATAGAAATATCATAGATATTTTGGAGGGGGTCTGCCCCAACTGTTCAATAATCTTATAGTCACTCTTTCGAATAATTTTTAGTACTTCTTCCATCTCTTGCTTGGAGGTATCTTCAACAGTAACCTCTTTAGGTGCCTCAGTCTGGGAATGCTCAGTCATCTGTTCTTTTCCTCGAGTCTCAATAGTTGATTCAGTAGTAGTGATATGAACTGGTGTAGTAACAGCCTTTGGAGAAATATCTGGAGAGAAGACTCTTCCACTTCTGGTAACCTTACTAGTCCCAACAAAATTTTCAACATTAGGATCAATAACTTCAGTATTTTTATTTTTGACGACCAACCGTTATTGCTTGGTGCTATGATATTGGACATCAACTCCATAATTAAAAGGGATAGCCTTGTCAGAGGAATATGGAATTGGCCCAGGTGCGGTAATGATCAGAGGAGCAACCCTAGGCTTGGCAGTAATCTTCATAGGACCCTTATGTTGTACCCTAAAATTTGCCCTCCCATTTCACTCAAGACATTTTCCTTAAGATCCTAAATTCCTCAAGGTTGACCGAGAATTGATCAGATAAATTCTTCTCCTAAGCATTAGATTTCTAACTAGGATTACACAAGTTTTGAATCACTGACACTAGTTCTAAGAGAGAATAGTTCGAAAGAATGTATGAGGAGGCTTTATGAAGTCTTCGATTTGATGGACTTCGAACGTGTGAGGAGGCTTTATGAAGTCTTCAATTTGATGGACTTCGAACGTATGAGGAGGCTTTATGCAGTCTTCAATTTGATGGACTTCGAACATGTGAGGAGGCTTTATAAAGTCTTCGATTCGATAGGCTTCGAATACGTGAGGAGGATTTTTCTAAAGTATTCGATTGGAAGAGCTAATAAGGAGCTTCGAAGGGGTTGTTTTCAAACCACTGAGATACAAGCCATTCGAAACATCCAAGGAAGGCTGGATCAAAAGAAAGCATGAGGAGGCTTTTTCTAAAGTCTTCGATTGGAAGAGCTGGTAAAGGCATCGAAGGGTGTTGTTTTTGAATCATGGAAACATAAGCTATTCGAAGCACTACAAGAAAATACCTTTCGATTAACACGTCTGTTCTAATGGACACTTTGAAAAGAAGAGTATTTTGGAATAAAAAAGCTTTTGTTTTATCCAAATAAGACAGGTGGAAAGCTCATGGTTTGAAGGACATGCCATCTTTAAGCATGGCATGATCGAAGGAAAAATTGGGATGAACTAGCCAAGTATGAGCCACCTTAGAACTTCTGACATGCCCCTGAATATGTGTGGGATGTTTGAAGAGAAGTTCGGATGCTCTTAGGTTACCCTTCGATTGGTGCAATACAAGCTGTATTCACCAATTGAAGGTGGACTAATGCGCAGCAAAGTTGTTTCTTGCAGGCAGGCAAAGACATAAGCAATGGGTGGGAGTTATAATCGAAGGGCCACTTTCACAATTACACTCGAAGGAAATAACAAAATGAAGCTTCGACATGCCAGAAGGAAGTGTTCGATTGGGCTAGTTGGATATTTTCATATCAAGCAGCTAAGGAAAATAGTGGCTCAATCGAAGAAGCCACAATGATGAGGCCTTGAGCCATCAAAATGAGCAACTCTAAGCCAACCGAAGAACAAGGCTTGAGGGAATTTTAAGAAGTCAAGGAGTGAAACTTGTCCAGGTTCATTCAAAACCCAAAAGGGTAGAAAATCCAAAAAAAAGGCAACCTTTTTAAGGCTTTCGATTCTGCCTTCAAAGCCTGATTAATGGATATTTGTTGCCATTTCCATCCACCACTGCCCTCTATAAATACAAATCTAAAGACACATTTCCAAGGACGAAGAAAAAAACATTGCCACTAGAGAGGAAGCATTGCCAGAGAAACATCTTGTCTAAAACACACGTATAAATTGCCTCACTAAAAACTCCTTAAAACTTTGAAATTGTTCCAAGTTTTTTCTGAGCACAGTGCAGTCACCTTCAATCCAATTCAAGCCATCTCCATCCAAACCAAGCGTTGCAATCATCTCAGTAAGGTTCAATGGGTAAGAATGGGTCGTTATTAATAGCAAAGCTGTTAAAATCGCATGCATATGCACCGCCGGTTCCCATAATCATGTGAGATCATATTTTTATTTTTATATGCTTTGATGCATACCATTCATATTATTGTGTTACTGAGATCCAAATGCGCAGTTTATCATATAATCATTGTTTTGTGTTTGGATCAACGAATGAACAAACAACTTAGATGGTGAAGAAGGACATGTGCAATCGAAGCGACCTGGGTTCGATACCCATGTCATGTATTATCGTTTTTCTAACATGTTATTTGCAGATCTAGTGCTGGCTTGTCCCATGGGTGCATCATGAACCATCAATCTAAGACTTAGATCACAGTTGATCCAGATCCAGGGTACCCAAATGCGCAGAACACCATGCACTCTCCAAGGCATTCCCCACTAGATTCACAGGAAACCTTGGCTTCAACAACTTGGGCCTAGTATTTTTTTACACCCCCCTAGTTTTTGTTTTTTTTTACTTTCATCCTTTTTATTAATTTGTTTTAATTTTGTTTAATTAGTATAATAATAAATAAAATCACGAAAAAACATTTGGTTAGTATTTTATTAACTAAGCTAATTTTGTAAATAAATTAATTAATTATTTTAACATTTGGTTTAATTTAAAATCAATAGACTTAGGATTCTAATCAATTTTAGTTCTATTTCTCAAACAAATACCAAAGATATTAGGTTGTATTAGAATTAATAATTTTCTTTTAGTTTCAATCTAATAATTAGACTTAATTTAGTTTAATAAACAAAAAAAACAACAAAAAGATATCATTTTTAGGATTTAAACATCCTTTCAATTTGCGCGCGTTTATTATTTTAGCATTTGTTATTCTTATCATTAATGTAACTGCTTATGAGATGTAATAGAATTAAACAGGACCCCTTTACTGCTTTCTTTATTTCCCCACCAAATTTTGGATATGTAATTAATCCCCTCCCCAAAGTCATGTATTAGCGTAGGATTTAAGTTCCGCAATTTATATGTTATGTACATATACTGCTTAGATGTATGATTAATAGGATTGTATAGAAAGAATAACAAACAAAATGCTAGCAAACCTAACATCAAGATAAATAACTGAACACAACACACTCACACATGTGTACCTTTAAGGTACTCCCACTTTGGTTGCCTTCGAAAAAATAGTCACAACTCTCGAAACATGGGAGGTTTTAGTGGCTACCCTCTGGTTTAAAAATATCATAAGTCCTTCGATGACCCTCTAAATGTTGCCTCAGTAAAAATGATCTTAAAACCCTAGGGTAGTTACTAAGATTTCTTGCCAAGTTGCCTTCGTGACTATAAACGTCCCTTCGAATGTCCCTCAAACATCTAAACGACTAGGGCTACCTACTCACTAATAGTAGGACAACACTGTCTAAAGGAAAGGAGGAAAACAACGAACCTTTCGAGTAAAGTAGATAGTTCCTAGATGCTATGCTCAAAAAAAAAACTTTTACACATACATAAAATTCTTTCAAAAACATTTTCAAAATGCTTTATCAACACTCTTAAGGACTGATACAAGAGTTATCATAAAGAAAACTGCCTTACTATTGGCATTTCAAAATACTTAAAAAAAATACACAAAAGCACAAGGTATTTCAAAAATGAGCTAAGCATCTAAGAGCCCGTAGAAAACTACAGATGGAAAGGGTGTTAACACCTTCCCTTTCCATAATCTACCCCCTTACTTAGAAAACCCTCGAAAGGTCTTTTTCTGTTCTTTTCACCCTTTCCTTTGTTAGATAAAAGAAAAGTCGGTGGCGACTCTTGCTTACCGTAACATTTGCGAAAACAAACGTAAAACTAATATAATAGTCAGTTCTCCCACTGTATTACAGAACTGGTGACTCTGTTGGGGACTTAATAAAAAAGTGGGGTTACCTTAGAGTTTAGTTCATTTTAAAATTGCTTTCCTTGTATGTTTTGCTTGCTTTACTTTCGAGGGTTTGTTTGGGTTTACTCGTAAAGATCCTACACCCGGATCTGGGGCACCTTTTAGGTAAGTAGAAATAGATCATAGGAACTATACGGGGTACACCGACACGGTTGAAATGATAGCTACGTTGGCATGACACATTTGTTGGTACTGGTATCCCTTGAGTAGTCAAGGAGAATACGAGGCTGTTGTGTGGTGTCATGAAGCACCAACTGACCTTAGAACCTTTAATTGAACAACATGGCCATTAGGAAGTAGTGAGATAGACGGATTTGGTGTAGTCCGAAGTTGGTTGATACTCGATACTACAGTCATTTGGATTTCAATTTCGGGATATTTCGGTCGCCAATAAAGAGGCTTGCGCTGAAACAATGCCTGATGAAGAAAGATCAGTGATATTGAGATTCCCTATAACCCATTTACTTTTTAGGACAGGTTGAACCAACTATACTTCAAGAGGGTACTTACCTGTGGAATCCATGCAAGCATAAACCTAAGGATTTGTTTGTGTGCTTGTATACATTTTTTGTAAGTACGAAGTGCACCTAGAGGGGGGGGGGGGGGTGAATTAGGTACTTTAAATTTTTTCTGGTTTTAGTGATGATGGATATTATTTTTCTGGTTTATGGTGAGTTTATGAAAGAGTAAAGTGCAGAAAACTAAAGAGACACAAGCGAGATATCCTGGTTCCCCTCACAGTTCGAGAGTACTCCAATCCCCTTTCAACATGAAAGAGATTTCCTTATAGTTGGCAAACTTAAACAAGAACTACCAAAAACAAGAACAATCTTATTGGATTTTCACTACGTCAACAGTGAGAACAATCCTCTCAAGGTGACCTTATTTGTTTCCAACAATCTTGGAAAACAAGAGTACAAAAAACCACTAATCTTATTTTCAACAATCCTGAAAAATAAGAAAGTGTACAATAATATTTTGATTGAGTGAGTTTGTAGGGAAATAATCACTTTGAGTGATTTTATCAATAAATTGATCTTCTCTTCCAATAACAATGATATACAATGACTCAAGACTTAGATTTCTCAAAGTTTTATGTTATACAAGATATGAAAATATGCAGAATTATTTTTGAGTGAAAGTGAAAAAGGCTTGAGTTAAATATTTGAAAATTCGGAAAAATATTGATTGGAAGAGATTATTTTTGATTTTGAAATTTCAGTATTTATATGTTCGTAACACCACTTTGAAACAACATAAGTTTCTGTAAATTAATCATGAACAATTGCCAAGATCAAATGAAAATATTCCATGAAATGGTATTATGAAAAGGTATGTTCAAATCTGTTGTTTTTCAAAAAGTTCAGCAAGCAATCGATTGCACCCTTGATGCAAATCGATTGCACGGGTTCTAACAGCCAGAAAATTCAAATATTTTCAGTGAGAAATCGATTGCACAAACATGCAAATCGATTGCACTTTAAAACATAAACATTTTTAACCAGAGAGCAATCAATTGCACTCTGGTGTAAATCGATTGCACTAAGAAACATAAGCAAAACAACTGAAAATATGAGTCATGCAATCGATTTCACCAACATGTAAATCAATTGCATAGAAGTAAAAATGGATTTTTTGCTTAGAAAACTTGAGAAAAAGTTTGAACAAGTTTTAAACACTTCTTTTGATCATTGAGCATCTAAGACTTAAGTTTATAGCAAGATTTATTATTATACCTTGTTAAATTTTCTAAGATCTTGAATCAAAGACTTTTATCCATTGATGCTTTAGCTTGATCAATATCTTTGCCTTCTTTCTGTAAAATCAAGCTTCACAAATAAGCTTTTGTTTTGATAAAGACAAACCATGGCTAACAAATAAGGCAAAGATTTTTGATCAAGCTCAAAGCATCTAAGGATAATATCTTCATTCAAAGCTCTCAACATCTTTAAAGGTATAATAATATCATCTACTTTGATCTTAAGATATAGATGCTCAAAAATGAAAAAGAAATGTTTAAAAATCATTACTCAAGTTTTTCAATTTAAAATTTCATTTTTCTCTTGCATGCAATCGATTTACATTTGAGTGCAATCGGTTGCACACTTCAAAATTTCAGATCTTTTGCTTCTGTTTCTCTGTGCAATTGATTTACATTGCTTGTGCAATCGATTGCATACTTAAAAATTTCAGATCTTTTGCTTCTGTTTCTCTGTGCAATCGATTTACATTGCTTGTGCAATCGATTGCATACTTAAAATTTTCAAAATGTTTGCTTCTGTTTCTCAGTGCAATCGATTTACATTGCTAGTGCAATCGATTGCACTCACTTACTTTTTGCTACTGACTTTGCCTGCAATTGATTTTCATTGATAGTGCAATCGATTGCACTCTTAAAAGTTTTGAAAAAATAGCTGTTGAAACCTTGTGCAATCGATTTACACAAAGGGTGTAATCGATTGCACGCTGCACGATTTTGAAAAACAACAGCTTTGCACATGCCTGTTCATCATGCCTCTTCATTGAAT
Source organism: Vicia faba (assembly GCA_948472305.1). Taxonomy (NCBI): domain Eukaryota; kingdom Viridiplantae; phylum Streptophyta; class Magnoliopsida; order Fabales; family Fabaceae; genus Vicia; species Vicia faba. The sequence goes on from OX451740.1 coordinate 1,110,102,683, forward strand.
CTTTTCACTCAAACTTCGCATTTGTTCATGATACATTTTCATAACTTCATGTTGGTTCTAAAGTGTGTTATGAACATATAAATATTCAATTTCAAAATCTATTTCAACACCTCTTCCATAATTATTTTCTGAATTTTCAAAATATAAACTCAAATATTCCTTCACTTTCATGCATAAGTTTTCTGCACATTTTCATACATTAACAAACAGAAAACTTTGAGAAAATATATCTTGAGTCATTGTACAATAGTATTATTGGAAGAGAAGATCTTACATTGTTAAATCACTCTAAGTGATCAATATTACTCTACTCACTCAAACTCAAAAATTGATATTTACTTACTTATTTTTCCAGGATTGATGGAAATAAGTTTAAGTGTTTTTGAAATCTTGTCTTTCCAAAGTTGTTGGATACAAGTGTAGTTACATTGAGAGGATTATTCTCATAGATAACTTAGTGAAAATCCAAGAGTGTTGTTTATGGTCCAAGAGGATTGTTCTTGGTTGTTTGGTAGTTCTTGTTTAAGTTTGCCACAATAAGGAAATCTCTTTCATGTTGAAAGGGGACTGAAGTACTCTCGGACTGTGAGGGGAACCAGGATATATCGCCCGTGTCTCATTATTTTTATACATTTTTAAGCTTTCCTAAAATCACTTTTAACCAGAAAAATAAGAACCATCATCACTAAAAACCAGAATTTTTAAAGTACCTAATTCACCCCCCTCTTAGGCGTACTTCGTACTTGCAATTGGTATCAGAGCAGGTTATAGGTAGCCTGCTCCTAAAAGATCCAGAATGGCTTCCGCAAATCAAAATCCCATTTTCAGAGATAGTGGTAGTAATAACAAGCCTACTCTATTTTGTGGTGAATATTTTGACTTCTGGAAAATACGCATGAAGGCACGTCTAGAAGCACAAGGAGAAGAAATATGGGATGCCGTCGAAAATGGTCCATTTATCCCTATAACGGTAATCAATGGTGTTGGCTCATCAAAGCCTAAAACTGCATGGGACGATGATGATAAGAATAAAGTTCTTTATGACAAAAAGGCAATAAACCTTCTTCAAGGTGCACTTAGCATGGACGAATTCTTCCGTGTCTCAGCATGCAAAACAACAAAAGAAATATGGGACACCTTGGTACAAACTCATGAAGGAACAGTTGAAGTAAAAAGATCAAGACTAAATACCCTAAGTCAAGAATACAAATTATTTTGAATGCAGCCCGGAGAAACCATTCTTGACTTACAAAAGAGAATTGTGCACTTGACAAATCATCTAAGTGCTCTTGGTAAAACTTTGACGAATGATGAAATAAATCTGAAAGTACTTAGGTCCTTAACTAGGGAATGGCAACAAAAGGTAACGACAATTTCAGAAAAGAAAAGTCTCTCCAACATGACATCCGCAACATTATTTGGAAAACTTCAAGAATATGAAACAGAACTCGAAAGACTTGAAAAGAATGAAAATCAAGAGAAGAAATCCAAGAATATTGCTTTGAAGATAGACTCCAAGGAAGTTGAAAGGGAAGACAATCCGGAAGAAGATGAAAACTTCATGCTTCTTGTTAAAAGGCTTGGTAAGTTCTTCGGTAGAAATGACAAACCTTTTTTTCATTCAAAAGGAAAGAAACAATTTAAGAAAAAGGAAGTCTCTATATCAACACAAGAAATCACATGTTATGAATGTGGTAAGCAAGGTCATATCAAGCCGGATTGTCCAAAACTCTCCAAGAAAGGTGGCTTCAAAAGCAAGAAGGGATTCAAGAACAAAAAGGCTTATGTCGCATGGGAGGACAATTAAATTAGTTCCTCATCCGATTCCGATAGTTATGAAAGTGCAAATCTAGCATTGATGGCCTCACACCATTTCGATGATGAAGACAATGAGGTTAGTAATGAATTTTCTCTTTTTGATAGTGATGCACAAGGTGCTATAGATGAACTATTGAATGAATGCAAAATTTTGTATAAAACCATTTCATCACAAAAGAAACAAATTTCATCCTTAGAAGAAAAATATGTTTCAATGGAAAAAGATTTCAAAGAAGAAAAACAAAAATCAAGTGATGAAAAAAAACAGAATTTTGTATACAAAAATTGTGATTCACTCTCTTTCCAAATTGTCCAATTAAAAAGAGTCATTGAAAGATATGAAAAAGGCCAAATTGGATTAGAAGGTGTTCTTAGCCAAAAAAGATACTCCAATGATAAAAGTGGACTTGGATATTCAAAGTTTTCAAAACCAAGTTCTAACAAAACTATCTTTGTTAAGGCTAGTGATCAATCATCCAAAGAGAAAGTGAACAAACCTAAAATAGTTCGTCACTATCCTAAAAAGAAAACTTTTTTCTAAAAAGAAATCATATCCTTCTAGATATAGAAGTAACTTTGAACCTAATTGTTTTTATTGTGGTATTAAAGGCCATACACCTAATGCTTGCTATGTTAGAAACTTCAGTGTGGCAAGTGGGCATTATGTATGGGTAAAAAAAGGCACTAATTATGAAGGACCCAAAGCAACTTGGGTACCTAACAAAACCTAATTTGTTTTGCAGGTATGCTTGAAGACCACATGCAATCTTTGGTATCTTGATAGTGGTTGTTAAAAGCATATGACAGGAGACATAAACCAATTTTCACATCTAGCGCTAAAGGCCAAGGATTTTGTCACTTATGGAGACAATAATAAGGGAAGAATCCTAGGCAAAGGCAAAATTGGTGCTCCACCTTTCACATCAATTGTAGATGTTCTTTATGTTGAAGGACTAAAGCACAATCTTCTAAGTATTAGCCAACTTTGTGACAAAGGCTTCAAAATCAAGTTCACCAAGGATGAATGTTTGATAGAAGAAAAAGTCACTCATGAGGTTATACTTAAAGGTAAAAGAATCAATAATATATTCATGATTTCCCTTGATGATCCATCTTTGAAGGTTAAATGTCTCATGGCGAACAATGATGATTCATGGCTTTGGCACAAAAGAATTGCTCATATTCATATGGAACACTTGAATAAATTAATCAAGCATGATCTTGTAATTGGTTTGCCTAAGAGAAATATCTCCAAAGATAGACTTATTTGGTCCATCGAGAACAAGGAGTTTCGGAGGTAATGTGTATGCTTTGGTTATTGTTGATGATTTCTCTAGATATACTTGGACATTCTTTTTAGTGCAGAAAAGTGATGCATTCAAGGCGTTCAAGAAGTATGCTAAACAAATTCAGAATGAGAAGTCTCTAACAATTGCCTCAATAAGGAGTGACCATGGCGGATAATTCCAAAATGCTCTATTTGAATAATTCCGTGGAGAACATGGAATATCTCACAACTTCTCGACACCAAGGACTCCTCAACAAAATGGAGTGGTTAAAAGAAAGAATAGGTCTCTCGTGGAACTTGCTAGAACAATGCTTAGCGACTCAAATCTTCCAAAATACTTTTGGGCGGACGCGGTGAGCACGACATGTTTTGTTAGCAATAGAGTTAACATTAGACCAATCCTAAAGAAAACTCCATATGAACTCTTCAAAGGGAGAAAACCAAACATTGATTTCTTTCATATCTTCGGTTGCAAATGCTTTGTCCTAAACAATGACAAAGATAATCTGGGTAAGTTTGATGAGAAATCCGATGAAGGTATTTTTCTTGGTTACTCACTCTCTAGTAAAGCATATAGAATATACAACAAAAGAACTTTGACTATTGAAGAATCTAAGCATGTTTCTTTTGATGAAACTAACCCCTCCAAGAAGGATAATTTTGTTTGTGATAATGATGATGAAAATTTAGAAGGTCCTCAAGAAAACTCTTCCAAGGATCAACCCATTCAACTCGAAGAATCACTTCAACAAGAATCGAATCTCAATGATCTACCAAAATAATGGAGAACTCATAGAGATCATCCTATTGATAAAGTAATTGGTGATATAAGTCAAGGTGTGTCTACAAGATTAAATCTCAAGGATGCTTGCCTAAACATGGCGTTTGTCTCTCAAATTGAACCTTCCAAAGTTGATGAAGCCTTAGGCGATGGCCAATGGATTATAGCTATGCAAGAAGAATTGAATCAATTTGAAAGGAATCAAGTTTGGGAACTCGTCCCTAGGCCAAGCAACAAACACATTATTGGAACAAGATGGGTGTTCAAAAACAAACTTGACGAGAATGGAATAATTGTTCGCAACAAAGCAAGATTGGTAGCACAAGGCTATAATCAAGAAGAAGGAATAGACTTTGAAGAAACTTTCGCTCCAATTGCAAGTTTAGAAGCTATTCGTCTCTTACTTTCCTATGCTTGTTCATTAAATTTTCAGCTTTTCCAAATGGATGTCAAAAGCGTATTCTTGAATGGATATATCACTGAAGAAGTTTACGTTAAGCAACCCCCAGGGTTCGAAGACTTTAAGAATCCATCTCATGTATTTAAATTGAGAAAAGCTCTCTATGGACTGAAACAAGCACCAAGGGCATGGTATGATCATTTAAGCAACTTCTTATGCGAAAAAGGTTTTGAAAAAGGCAAAGTTGACAAGACTCTATTTATCAAGAAAATCAAAGATGACACTTTGCTAGCACAAGTCTATGTTGATGACATCATTTTCGGTTCTTCAAATCAAGAAATGTGTGAAGAATTCTCATCAATGATGCAAGGAGAATTTGAAATGTCCATGATGGGTAAAATGAACTATTTTCTTGGACTTCAAATCAAACAACTAAAAGATGGCATGTTCATCAACCAATCCAAATATTGCAAGGAACTCTTGAAAAGGTTTGACATGGATAACTGTAAGGCAATGTCTACACCAATGGGTTCTGGTTCTTATGTTGTTCAAGATGAACTAGGTGTTTCCATCGACATCACTAAATATCGAGGTATGATTGGCTCCTTATTATATTTTACGGAAAGCCGTCCTGACATAATGTTTAATGTTTGTCTCTGTGCCCGCTTTCAAGCTAACCCAAAGGAATCTCATATCCCGGCGGTAAAGAGGATCATGAAGTATCTCAAAGGGACAACAAATGTCGGATTATGGTATCCTAAAGGTAGTGTCTGCAACTTAATTGGTAATTCTGACGCGAATTATGCAGGTTGTAAAACAGATAGAAAGAGCACAAGTGGTACTTGTCACATTCTTGGTAATGCATTAGTATCACGGGCCTGTAAGAAATAAACATGTGTTGCTCTAAGCACGGCCGAAGTTGAATATATAGCAGCAGGTAGTAGTTGCGCTTAAATTTTATGGCTAAAACAACAACTTCGTGACCACGGACTCGATCTAGGTTGCATTCCTCTAAGACACGACAACACCAGTGCAATTAACATTACAAAGAATCCCTTCATGCATTCAAGAACTAAACACATAAACATTCGACATCATTTCCTCCGTGATCATGTTCTTCAAGGAGATGTCGAGGTAACCTTTGTAGATACTCATAATCAGCTTGTCGATATCTTCACCAAACCTTTGGTAAAAGAACCTTTCTAAAAAATTTGTTGAGAGCTCGGCATACTTGACGAACGCGACTTATAAGGTGCATTCTACCCTTGATATAACTCTTATATATCTTTTATACATGCTATATGATAATCTATGCTATATGGTATTTAATTTTTTAAGAAAAATTTGGTTTTGGACATTTTTTGTTGATGCAAATCGATTGCACAAAGAGTGTCAATCGATTGCTTACTGAGTATTTTCAATTCTGTCCATTCTGTTTGTGTGCAAATCGATTGCACCTTCAATGCCAATCGATTTCACTATGTGCGTTTATCTTTTATTTTGATTCTGTTTGTATGCAAATCGATTGCACCTGGTATGTCAATCGATTGCACGTACTGCAACTTGCTTTTATGACAGAAAAATTATGTTAGTCAGAATTCCTCTCTCATATTCCCAAGCCAAATATACTTTATTACAAATAACTCATTCCCTACCTATCCAAATCATTTCCAAATCTCAGCTCACAAACACCTCTCTCTCTCTCTCTCACAAAACCCTAAAAACTCCATATCCATGGCTTCAAGACAAAAGAGAAAGGCTTCAGTTTCAGAAAAAGGGAAAAAGAAGGTTGATTCAACATCCAATCCATTGCTTTCAACTCTCACCAAAGAGTAAGAAGCCAAATTTATCCAAGACTTTCAAAGGAAAATAGTATCCAACCCCAAATATGGTATACTATTCTCCTTTCCTCAAGAATGCTTTTCCTTTCAGAATGATCTAGCTGCTTATGGTCTAGAACCCTTGATTTCCTCGTTCGGTCCATATTACCCGGATTTGGTAAGAATGTTTTTCAGCAATCTCACACCCCACAAAGGCAAATTGGTCACATATGTGCTGGGCACTCGTATCTCCCTGACTCCTCAGGTTGTTGGTGAGATCCTTCATATTCCTTTCACTGGAAGTTCCCTATATGATCCTGAAAACGAGATATGGGATGACTACCGGAAAAAGGAGTTCTTTTATAGCATTGGGCGGTTAAGTGAAGCTGAATTTTGCGCCAAACAGATTCGTGGTCTTGGCAAAGTAATTCCATCCAGAGACTCCTGGAGTGCAGGTAACCTCCATATAGACAATCGCTTATATCATTATTTTCTGGTCTATATTATGTTTCCAAGAGCTGGAAACCACTGCACAGTTACCGACTTAGAAATGCAGCTAATTTATGCAAGAAAGAAAGGGGTAAGTGTAAACTGGGCAAGGCTTATCATGGTGCTTATGATGAGAGTGGATGAAAAATCTAAATTCCTTCCATATGCTTATTTTGTCACTTTAATTATGGAGGAATTTGGTGTGGATTTTGCTGGTTTTGAAAAGGTGAATATGGATCCTAATCTAAACAAAATTTCCATTAAGAATGTTGACTCCAAAATGGGCGTGCATTACAATCCGGAGACAAAGACCATCACCTACATTGGTGAAGATGTTGTTGGCGATGAAGGAAATGACCAAGAAGTCGAAGGCGGTGAAGCTGTGCCTCCTCCTCCTACTTCTTCCTATGCAATCAAGAGCTTATGGACTACATGTCTCAACAGTTTGCTTCCATGAATACCAACATAAAAAATCAATGGAGTGCGATAAATGATTCCACTACAACCCGTATTAATGACTTCCGCACGGATGTAAATCAACAATTTTCGTACTTGTACTCTCATCTTCATATTCCACCGTACGATCCAAATAATCCAGCTGCACCTCCTCAACACTGTACAGAACCCCCACTTCAACAACAATTCCTGAATCAAGGCTCATGGTCTTATAACCATCCAGACAAGCATAACCCTTAATGTTCTAGCTAACTGTTTTTCTGTTATGATCTTGTCTTGCTATTCAATGTTTTGTTTGTTCAAATTTTTGTATAATCCTTAAACAATTTGTGTCACTGTTTTAATCCTAAATTTTCTCAATATATTGCTCTATTATTATTTGCTTTATGCATCTTTCCCTTCTTTTTGATAATGCCAAAGGGGGAGAAATATGTGTGGTACTTTATGCTTGCATTTTCCGTGTCTTCATTTTTTTAAGTTACTCTCCAATCAAGATGAAGAAACACATAGGATTCCAACCCTCTCCTACATAGGGGGAGTTTTGCATCTTAGGGAGAATCTCTTCTGGAAAGTACATCGCATAAAGCAAGATTGTTTGTCATCATCAAAAAGGGGGAGAATGTAAAATCAAGCTTCACAAATAAGCTTTTGTTTTGATGAAGACAAACCATGGCTAACAAAGAAGGCAAAGATTTTTGATCATGCTCAAAGCATCTAAGGATAATATCTTCATTCAAAGCTCTCAACATCTTTAAAGGTATAATAATATTATCTACTTTGATCTTAAGATATAGATGCTCAAAAATGAAAAAGAAATGTTTAAAAATTATTACTCAAGTTTTTTAAGTTAAAATTTCATTTTTCTCTTGCATGCAATCAATTTACATTTTAGTGCAATCGATTGCACACTTCAAAATTTCAGATCTTTTGCTTCTGTTTCTCTGTGCAATCGATTTACATTGCTTGTGCAATTGATTGCATACTTAAAAATTTCAGATCTTTTGCTTCTGTTTCTCTGTGCAATCGATTTACATTGCTTGTGCAATCGACTACATACTTAAAATTTTCAAAACGTTTACTTCTGTTTCCCAGTGCAATCGATTTACATTGCTAGTGCAATCGATTTCACTCACTTACTTTTTGCTACTGACTTTGCATGCAATCAATTTGCATTGATAGTGCAATCGATTGCACTCTTAAAAGTTTTGAAAAAATAGCTGTTGAAACCTTGTGCAATCGATTTACACAAAGGGTGCAATCGATTGCACGCTGCACGATTTTGAAAAACAATAGCTTTGTACATGCCTGCTCATCATGCCTCTTCATTGAATATTTTCACTCAAACTTAGCATTTGTTCATGATACATTTTCAGAACTTCATGTTGGTTCTAAAGGGTGTTATGAACATATAAATATTCAATTTCAAAATCTATTTCAACACCTCTTCCATAATTATTTTCTGAATTTTCAAAATACAAACTCAAGCATTCCTTCACTTTCATGCATAAGTTTTCTGCACATTTTCATACATTAACAAACAGAAAACTTTGAGCAAATATATCTTGAGTCATTGTACAATAGTATTATCGGAAGATAAGATCTTACATTGTTAAATCACTCTAAGTGATCAATATTACTCTACTCACTCAAACTCAAAAATTGATATTTACTTACTTATTTTTCCAGGATTGTTGGAAATAAGTTTAAGTGTTTTTGAAATCTTGTCTTTCCAAAGTTGTTGGATACAAGTGTAGTTACATTGAGAGGATTATTCTCATAGATAACTTAGTGAAAATCCAAGAGGATTGTTTTTGGTCCAAGAGGATTGTTCTTGGTCCAAGAGGATTGTTCTTGGTTGTTTGGTAGTTCTTGTTTAAGTTTGCCACAATAAGGAAATCTCTTTCATGTTGAAAGGGGACTGGAGTACTCTCGGACTGTGAGGGTAACCAGGATATATCGCCCGTGTCTCTTTATTTTTCTGCATTTTTAAGATTTCCTAAACTCACTTTTAACCAGAAAAATAAGAACCATCATCACTAAAAACCAGAATTTTTAAAGTACCTAATTCACCCCCCCTCTTAGGCGCACTTCATACTTACACTTTCTATTATGGTTTGTCTTACTCAAAATAAAGTTCATTGAGAATCTTGATATTACATTCTCCCCCTTTTTGATGATGACAAAATAATCTTTCTTGAAGCTTTCTTATTTCCGGAAAGAGACTTCTCCCCCTACGATGTATAACTCCCCCTTTGTATGAGAAGATTTTTAATTATTTGGATTTGCTCATCTTGAAGGATTCTTTGTACCTTAAAAGTTTAAGACAAGGGATACACAAGCATAAAGTGTAACATCCTTCTACCCCTTTGACATTATCAAAAAGAAGGGAAAGATGCATAAAAGATGGATAATATACATGTAATAATATTGAAAACTTAAACAATAATGTTTATTAAGCAAAACATAGTCACAAGAGAGAATAAATACATAACGATAAACAAAATAAAAATAACACAAATGGACAGAATTCATGGTTGGTTCATGTCGGGGTTGTTATAGAAAAATGGTCCTTGATTGGGAAATTGTTGTTGAAGTGGAGGGCCGATGTATTGTGGAGGAGGGACAACTGAACTCCAAGAGTCTCTTGAGGGAACAACACCGCCTAGACTTAGAATCGTTTTTGCACAGAATTCTGCTTCATTTAACCTTCTGATACTGTAGTAAAAATTCTTATTGTTGTAGTCGTTCTAATCTTCATCTTCCGGGTCATAAAGGGTGCTCCCGGTATAAGGAATGTTTAAGATACCTCCAAGAATTTGAGGGGTTAGGGATATTCTTGTACCTAAAACATATGTGACAAACTTTCCTTTATAAGTTGCCAAGTTGCTGAAGAATGTCCGCACCAAATCCGGATAATAGTATCCATATCACGAAATGATCGGTTCCAAATCATAGGATGCTAAAACATTTTGAAATGTAAAGCATTCTTGAGGAAAGGATGATAGCATACCATATTTTGGAGTTGAGACAATTTTCCATTGAAAATACTTTGTGAACTTCTCTTGTTGTTGTTGTGTTAGAGTTTAAATGAGTGGATTTTCCATAGATGAGGATCCAACTTTCTTCCCTTTCTCTTGAGCTGACAATTTTCTCTTTTGTCTGGATGCCACGAGGAAGGTGATTTTTGAAATTAGGGTTTGGTGGGTTTGTATGTGTCACAATACTTTTGAGGTTTTGAGAAGTAGATATGTGATGAGATGAATCTAGAAAGAAGGTTGTGTTATATGATAAGATTTGTGAGTAGAGAGTTATGAGTGGGGTTTAATGTATTCAAAGTTATTTAATTGGTCAATAATGATGGTGAGATAAGGAATATGAGAGGATAAGAATTCTAACCAACATTAAAACATGTCATAAAGTTAAATACAACAGGTGCAATCGATTTGCACACAGATGAAATCGATTTGCACAATAAACTGAAACAACAGTAAACTGAAACGAACAATGTTCAATTGATTTGCACTATGGTGCAATCGATTTTCCCTGAAACAAAATGGTCAGAGAATATAAACATACAGTGATCAATCAATTTATACAATGGTGCAATCGATTGCATCAACTAAAATGACCAAAAACACATTTTTCTTGAATTTAAACAAATCTTAATATACATAACATCTTAAGGCAACATATAGACATGAATTTTTCAGATATAAACATGAATATCACTTTGAAAGCATTAAGAAAGGACAGAATGCACCTTAGACGTCATGTTCATCCAAAATACCAAGTTCTCGTCGAATTTTGTAAAATGGTTCTCTTGCCAAAGGTTTTGTGAAGATATCAACAAGTTGATTATGAGTATCTACAAATGTGAGTTCGACATCTCTTTGAATTACATGATCATGAAGAAAATGATGTCTTATGTCGATGTGTTTGGTTCTTAAGTGCATGACCGGATTCTTTGTAATATTTATCGCACTTGTATTATCGCACCGTAGAGGAATACATCCTAGATCGAGTCCGTAGTCACGAAGTTGTTGCTTGAGCCATAATATTTATGCACAACTACTACCCGCTGCAATATATTCTGCTTCGGCCGTGCTAAGAGAAATGCATGCTTGTTTCTTGCAAGCCCTTGATACTAATGCATTTCCAAGGATGTGACAAGTACCACTTGTGCTTTTTCTATCAGTTTTACAACCTGCATAATCCGCGTCAGAATAACCAACCAAATTGCAAATACTACCTTTAGGATACCAAAATCCAACATTTGTTGTTCCTTTGAGATACTTCATGATCCATTTTACTGCCAAGAGATGTGATTCCTTTGGATTTGCTTGAAAGCAAGCACAGAGACACACATTAAACATTATGTCAGGACGGCTTACCATAAAAAACAATAAATATCTAATCATACCTCGATATTTTGTAATATCAATAGAGACACCCGATTCATCTTGATCAACATATGTACAGGAACCCATTGGAGTAGTCATAGCTTTACAATTATCCATGTCAAATATTTTCAACAATTCCTTGCAATACTTGGATTGGTGGATAAAGATGCCATCCTTTAATTGCTTGATTTTAAGTCCAAGAAAATAATTCATTTTACCCATCATGGACATCTTAAGTTCTCCCTGCATTACTACTGAAAATTCTTCACACATTTCTTTGTTTGACGAACCGAATATGATATTGTCAACATAGACTTGAACTAGCAAAGTGTTACCTTTGATTTTCTTGATAAACAAAGTCTTGTCAACTTTACCTTTTTCAAAGCATTTTTCGCATAAGAAATTTCTTAGTCGATCGTACCATGCCCTTGGTGCTTGTTTCAAACCATAGAGAGTTTTTCTCAATTTAAATGCATGAGATGGATTATTGAAATCTTCGAACCCTGGGGGTTGCTTAACATAGACTTCTTAATTGATATGTCCATTCAAGAATGCACTCTTGACATACATTTGGAAAAGCTGAAAATTTAATGAACAAGCATATGCAAGTAAAAGACGAATAGCTTCTAACCTTGCAACCGGAGCGAAAGTTTCTTCAAAATTGATTCCTCCTTCTTGATTGTAGCCTTGTGCTACCAACCTTGCTTTTTTTCGAACAATCATATCGTTCTCGTCAAGTTTGTCCTTAAACACCGATCTTGTTCCAATGATGTGTTTGTTGCTTGGCCTAGGGACAAGTTCCTAAACTTGATTCCTTTCAAATTATTTTAAATTTTCTTGCATAGAAATAATCCATTGGTCATCGCCTAAGGCTTCATCAACCTTGGAAGGTTCAATTTAAGAGACAAACACCATGTTTAGACAAGCATCTTTAAGATTTAATCTTGTTGTCACACCTTGACTTATATCACCAATTACTTTATCGATAGGATGATCTCTATGAGTCATCCATTCCTTTGGTAGATCATTGATTTTTGATTCTTGTTGAGATACTTCTTCTTTTTGAATCAGTTGATCCTTATTGACATCTTTGGAAGTATTTTCTTGAGGAACTTATAATATTTCATCATCATCATTACAAACAACATTATCCTCCTTGGAGGGGTTAGATTCATCAAAAGATACATGCATTGATTCTTCAATTGTTAAATTTCTTTTGTTATATATTCTATATGTCTTACTAGTAAGAGAGTAGCCAAGAAAAATACCTTCATCGGATTTTTCTTCAAACTTACCAAGGTTATCTTTGTCGTTGTTTAAGACAAAGCATTTGCAACCGAAAATATGAAAGAAAGCAATGTTTGGTTTACTCCCTTTGAAAAGTTCATACTGAGTTTTCTTCAAGATTGGTCTTATGTTAACTCTATTGTTAACAAAACATGCAGTGCTTACCGCATCCGCCCAAAAATATTTTGGAAGATTGAATCGCTAAGAATTATTCTTGCAAGTTCTAAAAGATAAATATTCTTTCTTTTCACCACTCCATTTTTTGAGGAGTCCTTGGTGCCGAGAAGTTGTGAGAGATTCCATGTTCTCCATAAAATTCTTCAAAAAGAGCATTTTGAAATTCTCCGCCATGATCACTTTTTATGGAGGCAATTGTTAAAGACTTCTCATTTTGAATTTGCTTAGCATACTTCTTGAAAGCCTTGAATGCATCACTTTTCTGCACTAAAAAGAATGTCCAAGTATATCTAGAGAAATCGTCAATAATAACCAAGGCATATACATTACCTCCGAAAATTCTTGTTCTTGATGGACCAAATAAGTCCATATGCAACAATTGTAGTACCTTGTAGTAGACACCACATTCTTAGATTTGAAAGTTGATTTTGTTTGTTTCCCTTTTTGACATGCATCACAAAGTCTATCTTTAACAAAATTTCTCTTAGGCAACCCAATGACAAGATCATGCTTGATTAATTTATTCAAGTGTTCCATGTGAATATGAGAAATTTTGTGCCAAAGCCATGAATCATCGTTGTTTGCCATGAGACATTTTACCTTCAAAGATGGATCATCAAGGGAAATCATAAATATATTATTAATTCTTTTACCTTTAAGTATTATCTCATGTGTGACTTCGTCTTCTATCAAGCATTCATCTTTGGTGGACTTGATCTTGAAGCCTTTGTCACAAAGTTGGCTAATACTAAGAAGATTGTGCTTTAGTCCTTCAACATAAAGAACATCTTCAATGGATGTGAAAGGTGGAGCACCAACTTTTCCTTTGCCAATAATTCTTCTCTTATTATTGTCTCCGTAAGTGACAAAACCCTTGGCCTTTAGCACTAGATTTGAAAATTGGTTTATGTCTCCCGTCATATGCTTTGAACAACCACTATCAAGATACCATAGATTGCATGTGGTCTTCGAGCATACCTACAAAACAAATTAGGTTTTGTTAGGTACCCAAGTTGCTTTGGGTCCTTCATAATTAGTACCTTTCTTTACCCACACATAATATCCACTTGCCACACTAAAGTTTCTAACATAGAAAGCATTAGGTGTGTGGCCTTTAATACCATAATAAAAACAATTAGGTTCAAAGTTACTTCTATATCTAGAAGGATAAGATTTCTTCTTAGGACATTTTTTATTTTTAGGATAATGATGAACCACTTTTGGTTTGTTCACTTTCTCTTTGGATGATTGATCACTATCCTTACCAAATATAGTTTTATTAGAACTTGGTTTTGAAAACTTTGAATATCTAAGTCCACTTTTATCATTGGAATATCTTTGTTGGCTAAGAACACCTTCCAATCCAATTTGACCTTTTTCATATCTCTCAATAACTCTTTTTAATTGGACAATTTAGAAAGAGAGTGATCCACAATTTTTGCATACAAAATTCTGCTTTTGCTCACTAAATTTTTTTTTTCATCTTTGAGATCTTTTTCCATAGATTCACATTTTTATTCTAAAGATGAAATTTGTTTCTTTTGAGATGAAATAATTTTGTACAGAATTTTGCATTCATTTAATAGTTCATCTATAGCATCTTGTGCATCATTATCAAAAGGAGAAAATTCATTACTAACCTCGTCATATTCACTATCGGAATGGTGTTAGGCCATCAATGCTAGATTTGCACTTTCATCACTATCGGAATCGAACGAAGAACTTATCTCATTATCTTTCCATGCAACATAGGCCTTTTTGTTCTTAAATTCCTTTTTGCCTTTGTAGCCACCTTTCTTTCAGAGTTTCGGACAATCCAGCTTTATATGATCTTGCTTACTGCATTCATAACATGTGAATTCTTGTGTTGATGTGGAAACTTCCTTTTTCTCGAATTGTTTCTTTCTTTTTGCATAAGAAACAGATTTGTCATTTCTACCAAAGAACTTACCAAGCCTTTTAACAAGAAGCATGAAATTTTCATCTTCTTCCGGATTGTATTCCTTTTCAACTTCCTTGGAATCAATCTTTAAAGCAATATTCTTGGATTTCTTCTCTTGATTTTCATGCTTTTCAAGTCTTCCGAGTTCTGTTTCATATTCTTGAAGTGTTCCTAACAATGTTGTAGACGTCATTGTAGAAAGACTTTTCTTTTAAGAAATTTTCGTTACTTTTGGTTGCCATTCCCTAGTTAAATATCTAAGCACTTTCAGATTTAGTTCATCATTAGTTAAAGTCTTACCAAGAGCACTTAGATGATTTGTCAAGTGCATGAATCTTTTCTGCAAGTCAAGGAGGGATTCTCTAGGCTTCATTCAAAATAACTCGTATTCTTGACTTAAAGTATTTAATCTTGATCGTTCAACTTCAATGGTTCCTTCATGAGTTTGTACTAAGGTATCCCATATTTCTTTCGCCGTTTTGCATGCCGAGACACGAAAGAATTCATCCATGCTAAGTGCACCTTGAAGAAGATTGATTGCCTTTTTATCATAGAGGACCTTTTTCTTATCATCTTCATCCCATGCAGTTTTAGGCTTTGATGAACCAGCACCATTGATCACCGTTATAGGAATAAATGGATAATTTTCGACGACATCCCATATTTCTTCTCCTTGTGCTTCTAGATGTGCCTTCATGCATATTTTCTAGAAGTCAAAATATTCACCACATAACATAGGAGGCTTGTTGTTACTACCACCATCTCTGAAAATAGGATTTTGATTTGCGGAAGCCATTCTGGATCTCTAGGAATAAGTTACCTAACCTGCTATGATACTAACTGTAAGTACGAAGTGCGCCTAAGAGGGGGTGAATTAGGTACTTTAAAATTTTTCTAGTTTTAGTGATGATGGATATTATTTTTATGGTTTATGGTGAGTTTATGAAAGAGTAAAGTGCAAAAAAATAAAGAGACACAAGCGAGATATCATGGTTCCCCTTACAGTTCGAGAGTACTCCAGTCCCCTTTCAACATGAAAGAGATTTCCTTATAGTTGGTAAATTTAAACAAGAACTACCAAAACCAAGAACAATCCTCTTGGACCAAGAACAATCCTCTTGGATATTCACTATGTCAACAGTGAGAACAATCCTCTCAAGCTGACCTTATTGGTTTCCAAAAATCCTAGAAAACAAGAGTATAAAAAACCACTAATCTTATTTTCAACAATCCTGAAAAATAAGAAAGTGGACAGCAATATTTTGATTGAGTGAGTTTGTAGAGAAATAATCACTTTGAGTGATTTTATCAATAACTTGATCTTCTTTTCCAATAACAATGATATACAATGACTCAAGACTTAGATTGCTCAAAGTTTTCTGTTATTTAAGATATGAAAATATGCAGAAAACTTTTTGAATGAAAGTGAAAAAGGCTTGAGTTGAATATTTGAAAATTCAGAAAAATATTGATTTAAAGAGATTACTTTTGATTTTGAAATTTCAGTATTTATATGTTCATAGCACCCCTTTGAAACAACATAAGTTTCTATAAACTAATCATGAACAACTGCCAAGATTAAATGAAAAGATTCCCTGAAGTGGTGTTATGAAAAGGTATGTTCAAAGCTGTTGTTTTTCAAAAACGTTCAGCAAGCAATCCTTTGCACCCTTGATGCAAATCGATTGCACGGGTTCTACCAGCCAGAAAATTCAAATATTTTCATTGAGCAATCGATTGCACAAACATGCAAACTGATTTCACTTTAAAACATAAGCATTTTTAACCAGAGAGCAATCGATTGGACTCTTGTGTAAATCGATTGCACTAAGAAACTGAAGCAAAACAATTGAAAATATGAGTCATGCAATCGATTGCACCAACATGTAAATCGATTACACAGAAGTAAAAATGGATTTTTTTGCTTAGAAAACATGAGAAAAAGTTTGGACAAGTTTTAAACACTTCTTTTGATCATTGAGCATCTAAGACTTAAGTTCATAGCAATATTTGTTATTATACCTTGTGAAATTTTCCAAGAGCTTGAATAACAGACTTTATCCATTGATGCTTTAGCTTGATCAATATATTTTCCTTCTTGCCATTATGGTTTGTCCTCATAAAAATAAAGTTCATTGAGAAGCTTAATATTACATTTGTTTTTACATAACATCATGACATCATAACATGGCATTCCGCACTAACCATTTCAAGGATTTTTAGGACTTATCTTTATGTTGTTTTGTAGGATATGGCTTCCACACATAGAAATACTATCCAAGTAAACCTTGTAAGGGTGCTTCCTCAACTAAAAGAGTTGGCATCAAGGGTTCCTGAGAATTCTCCATTCACCAAAAGACATGGTCGACTCCTCAGTTTGGTCACTTCAAGCCTTGATGAAGACATGGTGAAAGTTCTCTTTCAATTCTTTGACCTTTTACACCATTGCTTTACATTCCCCAATTACCAGTTAGTGCCTACAATGGAACAATGTTCTCAGTTATTGGGAGTACCTATTCTAAATCAATTACCTTTCAACGGTGTGGAAAGAGACCCAAAACCTGAGGAGATTGCTCAAGCTCTGTATTTATAACGGTCCAACGTTGTGGAAAATTGGGAAATGAGAAGCGGTGTCAAAGGATTTCTAGCCAAGTTCTTGTTTGAGAAGGCTCACTATTTTTGGGATACTCTGGATTTACAGGCATTTGAAGAAGTGTTGGCCCTTCTCATCTATGGGATGGTACTATTCCCTAATTCAGACCAACTCATAAATGTGAATACGGTCAAAGTTTTTCTGTCTCATAACCCAGTGCCTACTTTGCTTGGAGACATTTTGCACTCCTTTCATACTCGCACTATAAAGAGAAGAGGGACCCTTATGTGTTACACTCTTCTGTTGGCTAGGTGGTTTATTTCACATCTACCTCGATCTGTTTTGAAGAATGAGCAAGGCATGAGATGGTCTAATAGGTTGTTGTCCCTCACACATTCAGATATTCATTGGTGCCCTCGATCTTTGGAAGACGTCACCATCATTGATCACTATAGGGAATTCCCTGATATCCCTCTCCTAGGCATTAGGGGAGGAATCACTTATAACCCTTGTTTGGCATTATGACAATTTGGGTATGCCAGGAGAGATGGTCCTCATGATGCACTTGTTCAAGGAATTGCATTCGACAATGAGAACGATGTCCAAGGGTACCGTCATAGGTTCATACGAGCTTAGGGCATGGTGAACAAAGTGGATAGCAAGACATTGGGGCATAAGAACTCCATTCCTTTGGAGCCTTATCTTAAGTGGATGCGAGCACGCGCTCAAAATCTCATGATGCCTTACACCACCATCCTACCTATCATCAATGAACCTATTGCTGAGAAAGAGGTACCTTACACTATTCTCCATCCTGACACATCGACTACTCTCGAGGAGTTGCAAAGATCTTAGATTCAACTCAAAGAGGAATGAGACACCTTTGAAACCCAGTTTTATGCAAGCGAGAAAAAAGTTTTGGAGCTTACAAGACAACTTCAAGAAGAATAGGGTTTGAATGCCTACATTGCACCAAAGAGGATGCGCCCATGGGAAGCTCGAGTCCTGTCTGATTTAGGAGTTTTGTTTTATCTTTGTTTCTTCTATTGTTATCCCCATAGGCACCTTTGTAACAATTTAAACTATTTGAATGCAATTAATGTTTGTTCTCTTTTTGTCTAAGCAAATTTAAATCTTAAAAGTCCTTAAAAACATCACATAAGCATATCATACATGTCATTGAATAACAGGTATTTCGAGACAGGTTTCTTATCTTTTCGCTATTTATTTCAGCAAAAAGAAATGGCTCTTGAACAAACAGTAAAGGATCTTTAAGCTCAAAACACTTAGCTCCGACAAATGTTCCTGGCTCTGGCTAAGGGACAAGAAAATCTGAAAGCTCTTATCATCAAAGAGAAGACAAAAAAGGAAAAGAAACCAGCTGGTGTCTTGAATATCGGAAGAAGGTTCATAGACCGGCCAAGTGAGCTCTAGATTTCACAACTCCGTCGAATGAGGGGGACAATCAAGAAGAGAAGACAACAGAAGAAAACAACAACCCCGGAACTGATGAGGAAGAGGCTGACTACTCTAAGGAACAATATCCTCCTGCTGATGATAAATACAAACAGTTGAAGGATCGTCTCAATGCTATGAGATTCAGAGGGTACCCGATCTGGATTTTGAAGAGTTAGGACTGGTTTCAGGGGTGGTCATCCCGCAGAAATTCAAAGTCCCCACATTTGCTAAGTATGACGGTGTCTCTTATCCTAAGTTGCACTTAATGTCATATGTCAGGAAGATTCAGCCCTACACTACTGATAGGAATCTGTGGGTACATTTATTCCAGGAAAGATTGCCAGGGACGCAGTTCGAATGGTTCTATCAGCTGGAGGGAACCAACATTCGTAATTGGGAAGACCTGAATGCTGCTTTTTACAAGCAGTACCAATATAATGCTGACCTCGTTCCAACTCGTACACAATTGCAAAGTATGTCTATGGGTTCTAGCGAGGGTTTCAAAGATTATGCCCAGAAGTGGAGAGATCTTACGGGAAGATTCCATCCTCCTCTGTCTGATAGAGAGCTGGTAGATATATTTTTGGGCACTTTGTCTGGTCCATTTTTCAACCATTTGATTGGAAGCTCTTTAGTTGGGTTTATTGAGTTGATATTGACTTGTGAGCGAGTGGAAGCTGGTATCAAGAGTGGTAAGATCCAGAGAGATGCGTCCTCTAGTACAATAAAGAAACCATTCTCTGGGAAGAAGGAGGCCAGTGCTGCTTATGGCCAGAGAAATCAAAGCAAGACTGAAAACCGTCCAATGGTAGGGGCTGTTATGATCTCTAATCCTGCATCAAGTAACCAACGAAACAATCAGCGCATACCGGATGCGCCTAGAAGACAGTTCACCCGGATCAACATGACCTTATCTCAGGTTTTGCCACACTTGTTGAAGTCTAATCTGGTCACTCTAAAGGAGGCTCCTAAGAATCCCAATATTGCATCTCCCCGCTACGACGCAAATTCCCAATGTGCCTACCACTCTGAAAGTCCAGGGCGTTATACAAACAATTGTTGGGCTCTAAAAAATAAGGTGCAGGATCTTATCGAGGAGAAGGAGATTGAGTTTGACCCTTCGGAGACCCCTAATGTAATAACCACACCAATTCCCAAGCATGGCCTAGGGTGTCCATGCCGTTGATGATGACCTGCTTGTTTCTTCTGTTGATGATTTAGTTACTCCTCTTCTGATTGTTAAAAAGAATCTATTATGAGCCGGTTTATTTCCGAGTTGTGGTGAAGGCTTCCACCTGTGTATGTCTCTACCCAATGGTTGCTTGTTGTTAAAAATGGGTGTCCAACGCCTGATGATTAACAAAGAAATTCTGTTTGAGAAAGTTCCCCCTGTAATAAATTTGTGTGAAGATATATCAATAATTACCATTTTCGACAATCCTCCCAGGGTCTCCTCCAAAAGACCCGTCAGGATTACATTCGTTCCTAAGTTTTCTCGCTTGATTATCACTCTTCCTGGACCAATACCATATTCCTATGATAAAGTTGTTCCTTCGGATTATGGAGCTGATGTCTACTACCATGGCGTCAAGCAAGACCTATTGGTTGTTAAATATAGAGTTGCTGAAGATATTGATCCTGATATCGACAACATCGTTGAGACCAGTAAAATTACCAGAAATGGAAGGGTTTTCTCTCCTGAAATCTCTCCAAAAACTATTGCTACCCCTTCAGTTATCCCTGTTGCCACTCCTATCGCTACTCCTGTTATTACTCCTATTGCTACTCCTACTGTCATCCCTGTTGTTATCCCCGCTATCGAGTTAGCTGAGACTCGAGGCAAAGAGGTACTGGTTGAGCCTGTCCAGACGAAGGCACATAAAGAAGTCATTCCTGAGGCTTCTAAAAATGAAATGGAAGAAATACTAAAGATCATAAAGAAAAGTGATTATAACATTGTGGAGCAGTTGGGGAAGACCCATTCAAAAATCTCAATGCTAGCCCTACTGTTATACTCTGAAATCCATGATAAGGCTTTGGTAAAATTCCTGAAGTATGCCCATGTTCCTCAAGAGACCTCCGCCGATCAATTCGAGAACTGCGTCGCTAGTTTGACAGCTGACAATGGACTTGGTTTCTCTGATTCAGATTTAATACCCAAGGGAAGAAAGCATAATTATGCCCTACATGTCTCCGTTGAGTGTAAGGGCACTACCCTAGCTCATGTTATGGTAGACACAGGTTCATCATTGAATGTCTTACCCAAGAATGCTTTGGACAGATTAGATTGTGAAGGGCTCACGCTGAAGCCCAGTAACATTGTGGTGAGGGCCTTTGATGGTTCCAAAAGAATGGTGTACGAGGAGGTGGACATCCATATCAAAGTTGGTACTCAGACTTTTGAATCCACTTTCTACGTGATGGATATCTTCCCATCTTACTCCTGCTTATTGGGCCGCCCTTGGATCCATGGGGGCGATGCTATTACTTCTACTCTGCATCAAATGTTGAAGTACCCAGTTAATGGAAAGATTATCACAGTCCATGGCGAGGAAGAATACATGGTGATCCACCGGAACTCTTTCAGGTATGTTGATATGGACGGCGAGTTCATTAAGACCCCTTGTCAGAACTTTGAGGAGGTTCCATAAACAGTTTCTACAACCAAGACTGCTACTAGTGTTCCGAAGATTACCAGACCTCCTTTGAAGATGGCTTCTCTGAAGGATGCCAAAGCAGTAGTCGAGGAAGGTACGTGTACCATTTGGGGCCAAATCCCCGATATCATTTACAAATTTGACAAATTTGGTTTGGGTTTTACTTCAGAGGCTCAAAGGGCTTTTCGTCATGCTTGTAACACCCCAATTCTATCCCAAGCAAATTATGCAAAATAAATCAGAGTTATAAAATTTCAATCATACATATGATTCGGGACGTCACAAATTCTTCTAATAAATTCATTGTATTCATCATGGATATATAACACTTATTCAAAACGTCGGATGAACCATCAATATGGAATCTTTCATTAAATAATTCAACAACTACGCAGCGGAATTCTTCAATAACATCTTTAAATAAAACAACAACTTCGAAACATCTCATATTTAGTAAATAAACAATTTAAAGTTCAACAACTAAAAATCAGCAATCACGAATCAGCAAGCGTTCATCCCCCCGAGTGTTACATATCAGAGCAATGACACCGACTCGATCTATTGAAGGTATACCGCCTTCACTCTCGATTACCTGCACGTTACCAGCATAAGGGCAACATTCAAACAGAAGGGGTGAGATATCTAACAATATAATAGAGCGCATGATAATTAATATATTAAATTAGATCAATCATATCACCACTTCTCATCTCATAATCAACAATAAATACAACATATATATTCATTCAACAACATCAAATACATCTCATTATTCAATCACAAAAATGCGACTCAAAACTATGCAAATGCATGTGGTACCATTGGAGCAGAACTCCCATCTCAAAAATCTAATTTGCCAATTAATAGAGGCATCAAATAAGGCATAGCCTTCATCTCAAAATTTGCCAATCCAGGCCATCTAAAAAAATGCAATGTATGCGACTCAACATGAATGTAATAACACACTCAGTTAACAACATCTCAAAACACATCTCAAAACAACAACATCTCAATCATCAAAACGACAACATTTCAGTCATCTCAAACAACAACATCTCAATCATCAAAACGACAACATTTCAGTCATCTCAAACAACAACATCTCAATCATCAAAATGACAACATTTTAGTCATCTCAAACAACAACATCTCAATCACAGCATCTCATAAACATCTCAAAGTAATTTGTTAAACATTACTTATTTATCAACATCCTTTGTTCATCATAATTATCGAACACAACTCTAATAATCACATCTCACTAATAACTCGGTTGTATATTAATACTACAGTAATCCCTACTGTTATTCTGCAGTTCTACTTCGTTTCTGTCATTAATCCTACTGTCATAATTCTAACAGCAACCTGTAAACACCTCATGTTCATCATTCTGTCCAAAAACAGCACAACAGTCATCTACGAGAATTAATTCTAAATCCTAAATTGGTTACTGGGATCACATCTCTTAATCATCTAGAATAATATTCATCGCGTTAGCTAATCAACGCTTCGAACGACATCTCAAACAGCATCCTAAAACTTAAGTTACAGCAACTTAAAAACTGATTATGTCAAAATCATTCAGTATGCATCGACACAAAACACTATGCATCGACTCATCCCGCTTCATCTTCATACTATGAGTCGACGCATCCCCCTATGGATCGACTCATTCTGGCTTTCAATACAGCATGTATCGACACATGCATCATACCGGTCGACTCATTCTGAGTCTCACACACTCATGTATCAACGCATCCTCTCTTCGCATCGACTCATCTTGAGTCTGGCACTCATCATGCATCGACGTAAACCTCCATGTATCGACTCATCCTAAGTCAAACATCCTCCTTGCATCGACTCATCCAGTTTGAGGTCGACACATCCTGTGATTTTCTGCATAATTTTTCCGTGTTTTCTACTGTAATTCACTATGGAAATCTAATTACAGACCTACAAACCTCATCATAACCATGATAATTAATCACTTAACATTAACTTATAATACAACATCGATTACACAACATCATAACATCATTTATCCATCGAGAATTCATCAATATTCACCATACATCATTCAATTCAATAACAAAAACAGCAATCCCCTAATCCCACATATCAAACATCATGAACCCAATTATAAAGCCAGAACCCCACCCTTACCTTGGATCGAAGGTCACTCTACAATTTCTGGGTTGAATCTTTGTTCTTGCCGCTTCCTTCAAAAACCAGCAGCTTCACGTTTCCACAATCCTTATTTCCTTCTTACTGTTTCTTCCTTCTATTCTAACAACAAATAATAAAATAACCTAATATTATTAGATTATTCCTTAATGGGCTCAAAACCTACACCACCCTTAATACTTCCACTATCTCAAATTAAGCCCACCTTAAATAATATTAGCTTCTAACATTATTTCACATAATAATATAATATCTCAAATATATTATTATTTCTCCACTTAATAAAATAAGTCCAATTTAATAACACTTCTTCACAATTATTCCAAAAATAATTTAATTAAATAATTAATAAAATTACGGGCATTACAACTCTCCCCTACTTAGAATATTTTCGTCCTCGAAAATTTACCTCAATCAAACAATTCTGGATAGGAGTCTCGCATCTTGCTCTCCAATTCCCAAGTCATTCTTTCACCAGCAGCTCCTAGCCAAACCACTTTAACCAAGGCAATCTCTTTGCCCCTCAGAGTCTTCATTTCACGATCCGCGATCCGTACAGGCATCGTCTCCACCGTAAGATTATCCCGTACTTGCACATCGTCCATATGAATCACATGAGATGGATCTGAAATATACTTCCTAAGTTGCGACACATGAAACACATCATGCAAATTCGAAAGATTAGGCGGTAAAGCCACTCTATAAGCAACATTCCCCACTCTCTCTGAAATCTGATACGGTCCAATAAAACGAGAAGTGAGCTTCTTAGACTTCAACGCCCGCCCAACACCAGTCACATGTGTAACTCTTAAAAACACATGATCACCAGCTTGAAATTCTAAATCTTTCCTTCGCTTGTCATGATAACTCTTCTGTCTACTCTGTGAAGCTTTCATCTTTTCTCGAATCAACTTCACCTTCTCAGTAGTCTCACGAACAAGTTCAGGTCCAAGTACTACACTTTCACCAGATTTATGCCAACATAACGGAGTTCTACATCTTCGACCATAGAACGCTTCAAAAGGTGCCATCCAAATACTAGAATGATAACTGTTATTATATGTGAACTCTATCAACGGAAGATAAGTATCCCACGAACCTCCCTGCTCAAGAACACATGCCCTCAACAAGTCTTCCAACAATTGAATCGGCCATTCAGTCTGACCATCAGTCTGAGGATGATACGCTGAACTCAACCTCAACTTAGAACCCAACGCTTCTTGCAAACTCTTCCAAAAATCAGAAGTAAATCTTGGATCTCTATCTGACATAATGCACAAAGGAACACCATGTAGTTTCACAATCACACTAACATAAATCTCGACCAACTTCAACACTGGAAAACTGATGTTAATAGGAATAAAATAAGCTGACTTCGTAAGCCTATCAACAATCACCCAAATCGAATCATGTCCTCTTGAAGTACTAGGAAACCCCATCACAAAGTCCATTGAAATTCTATCCCATTTCCATTCTGGAACTTCCAACGGTTGCATCAATCCTGCAGGCTCCTGATGTTCAACTTTTGACTTCTGACAAGTCAAACATGCATACACAAACCGTGCCACATCACTCTTCATCCCAGGCCACCAAAACAAACCTTTCAAATCTTGATATATCTTTGTAGCTCCTGGATGAATACTCAACTTACTTCTATGACTCTCTTCAAGTATCACTTTCTTCATCTCAGCATCATCAGGAATACAGATCCGATTACGAAATCTCAACACACCTTTCTCATCTAACTTGAAATTATTATTCTCAGATTGATCAATCCCAACCATCGAATCTACCAGTTTCACATCCAACTTCTGAGCTTCTCTGATACTGTCTAAAAATTCATTATTAATCTTCAACATACCTAACATAACACTCTGCGGAGTAACCTCGCAAACTAAGCTCATATCTATGAACTGCTCAATCAATTCCAACTCTTTAATCATCATTGCTGACATATGTAAAGTCTTTTGACTCAACGCATCAGCTACCACATTCGCTTTTCCTGGATGATAATTCAAACTGAAATCATAATCCTTTAGCAATTCCAACCATCTTTGTTGCCTCATATTTAACTCCTTCTGATCAAATAAATACTTTAAGCTCTTATGGTCACTAAACACTTCAAATCTAGAACCATAAAGATAATGCCTCCAAATATTTAACACAAAAACAACAGCAGCAAGTTCTAAATCATGCATAGGATAGTTCTTCTCATGAGTCCTCAACTGCCTCGACGCATAAGCAACCACCTTACCATTATTCATAATCACACCTCCTAAACCCATCTTGGAAGCATCACAATACACCATAAAAGACTCTCCTGGATTAGGCAACGTCAAAATCGGAGCCGACGTTAACCTCTTCTTCAATTCCATAAAACTTTCTTCGCACTGAACATCCCAAACAAAAGCTCTACCTTTACAAGTCAACTTAGTCAACGGAAGTGACAACTTCGAAAACCCTTCAATAAACCTTCTATAATAACCAGCTAATCCCATGAAGCTTCTAATCTTAGTAGCTGACTTTGGAGTCTCCCATTGCAACACAGCATCAACCTTCGATGGATCTACAACAATGTCACTACCTGAAATTATATGACCAAGAAAACTAACCTCTTTCAGCCAGAATTCACACTTGGACAACTTTGCATACAACTTCTTCTCTTTCAGAATCTGCAATACTACTCTTAAATGTTCAACATGCTCTTCTTCTGACTTAGAGTAAATCAAAACATCATCAATGAACACCACTACGAACCGATCCAAATAAGTATGAAAGATACGATTCATATATTCCATGACCGGTGCATTAGTAACACCGAAAAGCATCATCGGATACTCGTAATGTCCATAACGTGTTCTGAAAGCCCTCTTCTGAATATCTTCATCCTTCACTTTAATCTGATGATAACCCGACCTCAAATCAATCTTACTAAACACACGGGTATCCACCAATTGGTCCATCAAGTCATCTATTCTTGGAAGCGGATACTTGTTCTTAATCATTACCTTGTTCAGCTGTCTATAATCAACACAAAGCCTCGTGCTTCCATATTTCTTCTTCACTAACAACACTGGAGCTCCCCACGGCGATACACTTGGTATTACAAACCTCTTCTCAAGTAACTCTTCCAATTTCTTCTTCAACTCAGACAACTCAGACGCAGACATCCTGTATGGTGCCATAGACACGGGTTTGGTACCAGGTACAAGATCAATTGCAAATTCAACTTCCCTCTCTGGCGGTACATCAGGAATCTCATCAGGGAAAAATTCAGGAAATTCACATACCACCAGCAATTCCTCAATTATAGCTTGAGTCTCTACAGATAGCGACGCCATCAACGAAAACATCTGTGCTTCCTCTTGCATCAACTTTCTCAACTGTCTAGCAGACAACAAACTATCTTCCTCTTCTTCAGGAGTAGAAAACTTCACAGACTTGTCATAACAGTTAATATGAACACAGTTATGCTCTAACCAGTTCATACCAAGAATCACATCCAAACCCCTTAACAGCAAGCAAACCAAATCAACAACAAAGTCTCTGTCGAAGATCGACAAAGGACACTTAGCACACACAAAAGAAGTAGTCACCGATCCCTTGGCTGGAGTATCGATGACCATTTCTCCATTCAAAGAAGACAACACAAGACCCAATCTTTCAACACAATCAGAAGCAATAAAATAAAGCGTAGCACCAGTATCAATAATAGTAATTAAAGGAGTACTATTAATGAAACATGTACCTCTAATAAGTCTGTCCTCTGAAGCTGTCTGGTCCTCAACCAAAACAAACACTTTACCACTAGACCGAGCCTTCTTCGGTTTCGGACACTGTCTACCAATGTGACCTTCTTCCTTACAATTGAAACAAATCACATTCTTGTGCTCACACTCAGATACAATATGTCCGTTCTTACCACAACGGTGACATCTCTTCACTTCAGTAGTGCACACATTACTCTTGTGCCCAGGTTTTCCACACTTAAAACAAATCACACCAGCAAGAGCATCTTCCCCACTAGTTCTCTGACCATGAGAAACTCTCTGCTTACCCTTACCAACTGGGGCATCATAAGGCTTATCACGACTCTGCGAGTGCTTACCCCTCTTCTCACTAATAATCCTGTAATGAGCATTGTTATCTTCCTCAAAAATCCTACAGCTAACAACCAAATCAGCAAAGACACGAATCTTCTGGTATCGAACTGCCTTTTTAATTTCTGGGCGCAACCCATTCTCAAATTTAATACACTTTGAAAACTCAGCATTTTCCTCAGCGTAATGCGAATAAAACTTGGCCAACTCAGCAAACTTGGCAGCATACTCAACAACTGACAGATTCCCTTGCTTCAGCTCAAGGAACTCAATTTCCTTCTTTCCACGGACATCTTCAGGAAAATACTTTATCAGGAATTCCCTACTGTGATCGGTGGATCTGGAACTGACTGTTTAACGCTGGTTCGCGAAATGTCGCGGAAGCAAGAGTCGCCACCGTCTTTTATTTTCTCCAATAGGAAAGGACAAAAGCACAGAAAAATTCCTTTTAAGAGATTGCTCTCGGTTCGGGAGGTAGGTTATAGAAAGGGAAGGTGTTAACACCCTTTCTATCCATGGTTATCCATGGGCTCTTAGATACTTGCTCAATGTGTTTTCAAAAATGTTTGCTTGCTTTTCAATGTGGGTTTAAAAAAAGTTTCTTTGAAAAATTTCAGTTCGACTCGTACGTCAGAGTGTTTGAAAAATTTGCTTTGAAAGCTTTTGAAAAGTGTTGGTGTGAAAAGATTTGGTTTCGTTTGAAATTAGAGCAAGTATCCTTGAGAACCTACCTACCCTAAGGAATTCGTCTGTGTAAAAGTCCTTTAAAGTAATGCCATCCCACCATTGAGAGGTAGGTAGCACCACCGTTGGAGGTGTTCGGGTCAATTCGAGGTTCGGGACATGGTGATCACCAGAGCAATGGGAAGACACCTTAGAAGCTACCCTCATGCCAGGTTCCCGGATCATGAGGACTTACTAAGACATCCTCTACTCGACGATCACCTTTCGAAAGGCAACAGTGAGGCGTACCCTAGGGGTGGTGTGTGCGAATTGGGTGTCATGTTTCAGTTATTTGTCTTGTCATGTCTGTCGTGATCTACGCTTGATTTTAATTAGACATTCATTCTTTCATGCTTGATTAACAGTTAGGAGTGCAGAAAAGATAAATCTACGACTATTACAAAGGCGCGGGTCCACATCGCCAAAATTAAACCGGACCCGATTTAGCGGAAAAATAAATAATGCGAAGAAATAAAAGTGCGAGGAATTTAAATTACATGGCTTTGGGATAATTACATAATTATAATAAACGATAAAAGACAAATGCGCGAATTAAATGATTAATGACGGGCGTTGGACCCTTTTGCAAATAATTAAAGGTTAACGGGAATTAAAAATTAAATAATAAAAAAAAGAAATTAAATGTTTTTTGTATTTTTTAAGATTTAAAAGGAAAAAAAGAGTTTAATAAAAATTAAATTAAGAAACAAACCCTAATTCTAATATTTTTTTTTATTAAGAAAGAATTAAAATAAGATCTAAATTAACCTACAATTTATGTGCAATTTTAATTTATGAAAATAAAATAAATAATATTGTTATTCTGAAAAAAAGGAAAAAATATTAAAAGGAATACATTAGTTAACCTAATTCTATTTTGTTGGATTTTTATTAAAAAGAGATTAAAATTAAAACCTAATTAACTAAATATTGACATATTAATTTATTTATAAAAATAATTATTATAAAATAAATATTATGTTTTTGTGTTTTTTCTGATTTTTTATAATGTTTTATTTATTTTTTTGGTAAAAGAATTAATTAATTGAGAGGACAAATTGAATAAAGTTGCAATTTAAAAAAATAAATAAGCTATAAACATAAATGAGAAAATGCAAACCAGGGCCATTAATCTTGAGTTTAGTGACTTTGTTTGGATCATGTGTGACACGTTGACTTATGCCCATGGTACGTCTCAATCCTGAGCCCTTGATCTGGAGCAGCTAGACGCGTGGCTCCATGGATGTTGAGTGTGCATTATGGACCAACACGTTATGCCTGCATATGATCATCAAAGGAAAAATAATGTGAAATTGTTGAAGACCTGGGAATCGAACCCAGGTCTTGCTGATTAACCATGCCTTCGCCTGCCATCTGTGCCACTTGCATTCAATTGATATACAATAGCAAATAAACAATAAAAGAGCAAATTGGTTAATGGCCACTAAGCAACGAAAAAGCGCGCGCTGATTTGAATCAGCGTATCATATTCCACCACGTCTTCGTCTCCTCCATATGCCTGAAAATAAAAATCATAAGGCAACGGTTTTTGAAGCGCTGCAGAAAGGGACCTATTGGAAAATAGCGATTAGAACTGTGGGCCTCATAAATTGTTCGCGAGGGTACAGGTCTCTTCGTCTTGAGGCGCTGAGTTCAGTCATGGCACCCATGAGTCCTAATTTTCCTTATATGCAAAAGCCCTAAATCAAGAACCTGCAAACCCTAATATTCGAGCATGGCAAAATTGTATGCATAGCGCAATAATCAAATTAAAGATGGTAGTTAGCTTTAAAACAGTGCAAAGAACAAGAATCCATCAACAAAAACATGAAAGGATGCATGAATTATGGTATATGATTTGGCATTTTTCTCTTTACAGTCTGAACCGTGGATACCAATTCGTGATGTTTTAATGGATATTCTGGATTGGAAATTGATCAGGGCAACCTTGGCAAGCTTTTGAAAAAGAAATTGGGACCTGAATCGACCTAGAACCTTGAAAACAGTTTTTGAGTTTTTGGACAATTTTCAAGTTTTTGTTTTTGTTTTCTGAGCGCAGCTTCAGTCCCTAGAGCATTAGGTTTTCATCTTGAATATGTATAGAACGATTCTAGGTCAAGAAAGCTGGACAAAATCCATTGCATTGATGATTTCCAATATTTGATTTTGTTAATATCCTTTTGAATCTTTTTCCATGGCTTTTGTGTTCAATCATGATCCAATCTCATCAAAACTTGCCCTAATCAATTAAGCACGAAATATTGACATTATAATGTGCATAAAAAGATTTTTTTAGGTTAGTTTGATATTTTTCATATATTAAAATCATTTAAATGAATATAAATTAATATTAATTCAAATAAATAATTAAATAATATGAGAATACTTCCCTTTGGGCCTAATGGTCGTGCATAGGCTTGGCATGAAGAAATTTGGAAGATAATTGGGCCCATTTGCATTTTTAGGCCTTTTGCATCAATGTTGACTTTTCAAAATTCCTAAAAATTTCCCAACTTCCACAAGGCATAACTTGGTCAATTTTTAAGCTTTTCACATGTTCTTGGACATTTTGGAAAGGTCTTTGAGTCCTTTAACCAATGCCTTTGGTCCCATGTCATTTTGATTTACCAATCTCAAGTTATGGCCTTTGACTTAAAGTCACTTTTTGTTGACTTTTGAAAATGACCTATAATGTTGAAATTGATAATTTTTTGTGAGAGCATTTCTTGGACTTGGAACATGAAGATGAATTGTAGGAAATGTCTTTCTCTTCAAGATGAGCTTTGGATGGAATTTTTCTGATAATCCATGTGAAAGTTATGCCCTAGTCAATTTCAGTTAACTTTTTCAGCTGTCCAAATATAGCAACTTTTGCATCTTTGATGATTTCTGAGCCAAATTTTGAGAATCATGATCAAGCATTGATCAAATGATGTTTGTGGCTTCAAAATGATATGTTGACCAAAAATTTGAACTTTTGACTGTCAAATGACCATTTTGCCCCTACAGTTGACTGTAGTGCAATCTAGGGTTTTGACTGTGCAATTTTGAGCTGAATGCCTTGAAACTTGACATGAAGACACTTGACCATCTTTGTAAGCATATGAGACTTGATTGGGCCTTTGAAAAGTTCATTTGCCTGACCAGGACTCAAACCCTAGTTTTGACTGTCTAGGAGACAGTTGAGCTGCACAATCCTTGGGGCATTTTGTGACCTTGACTTGGCAATTTCTTGATGAATATGGGAGGGCAAATTTTGGGGTACAACAGTTGCCCCTGTTCAATCTTCTTAGACCTGAGGATGCAGATTGGCTGACGTACCTTTCGTAATCCGAAGGTAGAAGATGATTGAACACTAAAGTGCCCAGAAATTTGCGCTCACATAGTAGCAATGATGATGAGGGAATGGGCTTATAGATGCCATTTGGATGTTGCTTGGATAGGATGATGGGCTTATAGATGCCATCTGGATGCTGATTGCGTAAGAGATTCCTTAGCGAGAACCTGCATACCTGCAAAACAAAAAAATGAGTACCTGACACGTCGCAGGAGCTGATTTTAGATGCTTGATATGGATATGTCCTGACTGGTTACAGGAGCTGGGTCTGGAGCTTCAAACGTTGATGAATGAACCAGGGATGGTTATTGCCTTAGCATGAATGATAAGAGAACCTTGGTTGATTTTAACTTCAACAACGCTCGTTGAGAAAAATCTTGGCGGGAATTACCATCTTTGCCATATCGGGAAGAGAACCAAAGGATATTATAATCTCAAAGGGAGTTACCTCACTCACGTTGGAGAGGGAACTATAGGAAATTATAATCTGAAAAGAGAATATCACCTCACGCTCATGCCGGAGAGGGGAACATCTGAAGAAGGGATTACTACCTCACACGCCGTTGGAGAGGGAACCATAAGAGAATATCACCTCACGCTCATGCCGGAGAGGGGAACATCTGAAGAAGGGATTACTACCTCACACGCCGTTGGAGAGGGAACCATAAGAGAATATCACCTCACGCTCATCGTCGGAGAGGAAAATATCTTGAAAAAGGAATTACCACCTCACGCTCACCGTCGGAGAGGGGACCACAAAAGACTATCACCTCACGCTCATCGTCGGAGAGGAGAACATCTTGAAAAAGGAATTACCACCTCACGCTCACCGTCGGAGAGGGGACCACAAAAGACTATCACCTCACGCTCGTCGTCGGAGAGGAGAACATCTTGAAAAAGGAATTACCACCTCACGCTCACCGTCGGAGAGGGGACCACAAAAGACTATCACCTCACGCTCATCGTCGGAGAGGAGAACATCTTGAAAAAGGAATTACCACCTCACGCTCACCGTCGGAGAGGGGACCACAAAAGAATATCACCTCACGCTCATCGTCGGAGAGGAGAACATCTTGAAAAAGGAATTACTACCTCACACACCGTTGGAGAGGGAACCATCAGAGAACTTCTACTGAGTCTTTATCAGAAAAATCTGTTTGGGGTCGATTTAACTGGACTAGAGAAATCCTTGAAATATGTTTGAGAATTTCAACTGCATCTTTCCTGAAAGGTAAAGGTCAGTTATATGCGATGCATGATATGGATCAAGCAATGATGTTATCAATATAAATGAAACTTGTATGATGCAATACGTTATGCATGCTACTATGATGTATGTGATGATTCGTGTATGTTTTCGTCTAGGAAAATAAATCCTTGACGGGTGCCGGGAAGCCATATCCTGGGCTGATGTTGAGGAAGAGATTGTGCTTCCGCTGTGGATGATTGTTGCAAGAATACCGATAGGAGAAGATAACTCCGTTGAGGAATAAACTTGGCAAATGAAATAATTCTGCGGGAGAAAAGACACTCTAGTGATCATGCTGGGGAGTGCTACTCTGTGGGGATAGCGATGCTTTGCTGAGTTGATGAAGATAACTCCGCTGGGGATATCCTTGTTGTCGGAAGTGTTGATAGACTTCGCTGGGGGTAGGAAGATATTTTGCCGAAGACGCTCTTTCCGTGGCTTTTGGCTGAGGATAACCCAGTTATATCCTATTGAGGAAATAACTCTTTAAATAAAGCCGGGACGGCGCGTTCGTGCTCTGCGAGGGGATAAGCTTCCAGAATCTACTGGGGATAAGCTTACTGCTTGAGGGATATGACTTCCAACTTTGTTGGTGAAGCTGGATTGGACTCTTCTGGGGAGTTTGATATGCTGGGGAAGTGATTCCTTTGAATATTGAGATACCGCCGGGGAACAATCTTTAGACCAAGACTGCCGGGGATGCTTGTTAAGAACGCGTGCTGCTGGGGGGGTATTGAGATCTACAGGAGGATACTCAATTTCCTTGATATTTGATGATTTGCTCGGAGAAGAATGTATTGTTTTGTTGAACCACTCTCTGGGGATTTAAGAGGTACCGGTTATGTTCTTTAGCTGAACCTATCTTGGCACCTTGGGGGATAGAACCATTAGATTGCTCTTAGGTGACTCCTTATTGCCCCTGTTTCTGAGGTGGGAGAGAAAGACCTATGAGGTGCTGATAGTTATTGACGGACAAACCTTCTTCTGGTAGGCAAGTGATATGAATGACAGGACATAGTCGTACGCTTTGATCCCTAACTTTTGCCTGGACCGCCCTTTCGGGTTTTCAGTCCACCGGGATACCCATTTTTGCCCAAGCCGCCTTTTCAGGTTTTCGACTTGCCGGGTGTACAGATTTTTTCATTTCATCCCTTCATTTTGCCCGAACCCTTTTGGTTCGCCGGGAAGCCCCTTATTTTTGCCTAGGTATGTCAACCTAGCGGGTCTTTGATTATGCGCAGTATTTTTTCGACTATGTCCGTGTCCTCAGGATGTAGGGAATTGCCCCTGTCAGAAGTGTTTTGTCATGCCATCAAAGGGTGTTTGATCAGGCAAGATTTGTTGCTGGAATGCCCCCAAGTGACTCAGGCGGAGATTTGCCCCAGGCTTTTGGCCTTTTGAGAGATTCTCTGGATCTTGACTTAACTGCCCCAGATGATGGACAATAGTCATGCCATGCCCCTTGATTGGAGATACTCTCGTTCATTAGACTTTCATTATGCGAATTTCCCTGCTGTTCAAACAAAAAGTCATATGCAAACAAAGTTATGTTAAAAATGCAAAGCTTATGTCTGTCTTGAAGATTTTGAAAATGCATTTTTTTCATAAAACAAGTGATTGTTTGTAAAACATGATGTCAACTCCGTATTTACCGTAGCCTTAAGGAGTCAGGATACCTTCGTAACAGTATGCTTTCGAACTAACCCATGCTTCAGCTAGGACTTTTAAGGGTTATAACGTGGCCTGGTTCACGGTTTAAGAAACAAAGGATAAAGGCTCAAATTTTATTTGTACCCACCCGCTCTTCGTGATGTTCTCCAAACCTAAACTCAGTTGATCGTGCGTTAGATCTTGTTTGAGTCTTTGCTCTGATTTTCCGGTGATGATTCGGATGTTGATAACTTATTTTGAATAGGTAGTCATTCCTTTTTTTGTTGAGGGTTTGTAGGACCTCTTTCTTTTTGATTTCGTTATCCCTGTTTTTTGCCTGAGCTGTTTCCTTTTTTGGAATTACAGTCAGCGGGATGCCCCAGTTTTATAAGTCCCTTTTTATAGGTTTTGACTTCTTGGGCTTTTTGTTTATGATTTTGGATGACTGCCTATCCTTTTGATTGTGTTGAACCATCGCTGTCTTTGTTCGTTTTGTAAAGATCTCTTTGGTGCCATTTGTTATGCACTTGGATCAACTGAGAGACTACCCTGCCCCAGGTTATGATTAAGGGTTCTGATCTTCGAAAATAAAAACTCCTACTTCTTTGGCTCAGAGGGGTTGACGAGGGATTATCATCCTTATAACTCCAGTGTTTAGGAATTGAAACAATGCCTGTACCTCATCAGCGGGGTCTGTTCAAAAGCATACTGTAATGATCGCGGTATCGTTTTCGTCATCCTCCCTCAAGAGGCTTAGAATTATTAATTGAGAGTTGACATCGGAAAAAATATGAAAACAGTTTGCATATAGTGAATGCGAATATATTGATTCAGAAATAGACATAAGCGATGCATTAATGGAATAACAATGTTTTAACATGAATAAATGTTTAAACGGTCAAAAGAAAGAAACACAGCTTGAACATTTGAATGAACAAAAAGTTTCCTAGTCTCGGAGTTTGTCACTTCAACTGATGAGCCTTGGAGGAATGGTAGAAAAATTCAACCTGTCCATCTTGTGTGAACTCCACTGTCCCTTCATCGATCAGGTTCTGGATTTTGTTCCTCAGCTCCCAACATTCATTGGTGTCATGTCCTGGGCTAGCAGAGTGGTAGGCACACCTCTTATTGGGGTCATAGGCAGGAGATGCTGTGTTGGGATTCCGGGGACGAGCCTTTAATGTGATCAGATTCAACCTCAATAGGTGTTGCAAAGCTTGAAACAGCGACATGTTGAGCTGGGTGAATTGCCTCCTGGGCTTGTCTGGCTGAACTCGGTGAGGTTGGCGTTGAATTTGTGGCACTGGAGTCATTTGAGGAGCTTTCCCCTTATCCTCTCGTCTCGAGGATGATTGGATGATGAATGGCTTTTTACCTTCAGATGTTTGCCCCAGTAGGTTACCCTGAAGCAGTTGGTTGAAGAGAAACCAGAGTTCCTCTTGTCTTTGAACTAGGCGGTGAATGATATTCCTCTGTCCCAGCATCTGGGCTTTCATAGCATCCATCTCAGCTTGTAGGTGTTCCAACTTTCCGTCCTCAGCATTGCCCCTGGCGGAGGTCTCTGTGAGAAGTGTCCTTAGCTCCTCCTGCCCCTCGGATAGATTCAGGAGGATTTCCCCGAACCGAGTCTCTTGAGCAAGAAAGTCCTGGTTGTCTTGTGGGCGAGCCATTGCTGAAATAAACAGCGAGAAGGGTGAGTGACCTGCAACAAGGGATACCTGCTATGCAATGATGGGTATGATATGCATGCAATGTTTTCAAGGACCTCGCGGGGTAAACAAGAAAATTGGTTAGCATTTGGATCCGGCAGTTTGATTGAAAGACCTTCATATTTGTTGAGAGCCTTTCTTCCAAGGGTCAAAGGCTCACCATATCCAGTGGGTCATAGCCTCTGACTTTAGTCATCGTGTCTGGTTTAGATTTCCAAACAACCTTGGTTAAGGGGACCTTCTTCAGGAGTCAGAGCTCACCATATCAAGTGGGTCATAGCCTCTGACGACCTTAGCTGGAGGAAAATAAATCCTCTTTGCCCCTTGCTGGGCAGTTGGTTCATCATGACCTGCATCACAAGCCCTTGAGATCCTTGAAATGGGTTAGGATGTATGCAATGGTATGCAATGGTATGATGTCATGCTATGCATGGGGTGAAGTAGGTAAACCCTGTTATGAGTCCCATTTAAGGACTGCGAACCCAAAACCTGCAAGAAACTTGATAAACTTGTTATGAGTCCTGGTTAAGGACTAAAACAAACCCTGCAAGAAATTTGGTTAACCCTGTCATGAGTCCTAGTTAAGGGCTATAAACAAGACCTGCAAGAAATTAGTTCACCCTGTTATAAGTCCCGATTTAAGGACTATGAACAGAACCTGCAAGACATTCGGTAAACTTTGTTGTGAGTCCTAATTAAGGACTATAAACCAAACCTGCAAGAACTCAAGGGTTAGACAACAAGCATGCGAATAGTCAAGTACGAAGGCACACAAGTCACACAAAGAGCCCTTAGAGTTTAGGCCAGCATGAAGTTTGGGGTACTACCCTCTTGAAGTTGGTGGGTTCAACCTGTCCTATTAGAAGTAACCGGGTTCTAAGGTTCCCAATATCACGGGATTGCTTTCATTGTTCATCGTTTCGATTTAGCCACTGAACTGGCGACCGAAATATTCCAGGAAAGCAACCCTCAATTGAGCGTAGTATCGAGTATCAACCAACCTCGGACTGCACCAAAGTCAGTTATCTCACTACCCTAAAGAGGCCAAGATAGTTCAATTAAGGTTCCTAAGGTCTGTTGATGCTTCATGACACCACGCGGAGGCCCCGTACTCTCCTTGACTGAACTCAAGGGTTACCGGTACACACCAAAGTGCCACATCAACGTAGCAGACTGTTTCAACCATGTCGGTATACCCCGCACAGTTCCCTCACAGCCTTGTTGCTACTTTCTAAGAAAGGTATCCCCCAGATCCGGGTGTAGGACCTATAGAACTCCCAAGCAAACCACAATTTAAAGCACACAAGGAAAACAATTGAAAACATAGTTATAAGCTAGCCCTAAGGTACACCTCACTTTAAGTTTAAGGGTCCCCAGCAGAGTCGCCAGTTCTGTGATCGGTGGATCTGGAACTGACTGTTTAACGCTGGTTCGCGAAATGTCGCGGAAGCAAGAGTCGCCACCGTCTTTTATTTTCTCCAATAGGAAAGGACAAAAGCACAGAAAAATTCCTTTTAAGAGATTGCTCTCGGTTCGGGAGGTAGGTTATAGAAAGGGAAGGTGTTAACACCCTTTCTATCCATGGTTATCCATGGGCTCTTAGATACTTGCTCAATGTGTTTTCAAAAATGTTTGCTTGCTTTTCAATGTGGGTTTAAAAAAAGTTTCTTTGAAAAATTTCAGTTCGACTCGTACGTCAGAGTGTTTGAAAAATTTGCTTTGAAAGCTTTTGAAAAGTGTTGGTGTGAAAAGATTTGGTTTCGTTTGAAATTAGAGCAAGTATCCTTGAGAACCTACCTACCCTAAGGAATTCGTCTGTGTAAAAGTCCTTTAAAGTAATGCCATCCCACCATTGAGAGGTAGGTAGCACCACCGTTGGAGGTGTTCGGGTCAATTCGAGGTTCGGGACATGGTGATCACCAGAGCAATGGGAAGACACCTTAGAAGCTACCCTCATGCCAGGTTCCCGGATCATGAGGACTTACTAAGACATCCTCTACTCGACGATCACCTTTCGAAAGGCAACAGTGAGGCGTACCCTAGGGGTGGTGTGTGCGAATTGGGTGTCATGTTTCAGTTATTTGTCTTGTCATGTCTGTCGTGATCTACGCTTGATTTTAATTAGACATTCATTCTTTCATGCTTGATTAACAGTTAGGAGTGCGGAAAAGATAAATCTACGACTATTACAAAGGCGCGGGTCCACATCGCCAAAATTAAACCGGACCCGATTTAGCGGAAAAATAAATAATGCGAAGAAATAAAAGTGCGAGGAATTTAAATTACATGGCTTTGGGATAATTACATAATTATAATAAACGATAAAAGACAAATGCGCGAATTAAATGATTAATGACGGGCGTTGGACCCTTTTGCAAATAATTAAAGGTTAACGGGAATTAAAAATTAAATAATAAAAAAAAGAAATTAAATGTTTTTTGTATTTTTTAAGATTTAAAAGGAAAAAAAGAGTTTAATAAAAATTAAATTAAGAAACAAACCCTAATTCTAATATTTTTTTTTATTAAGAAAGAATTAAAATAAGATCTAAATTAACCTACAATTTATGTGCAATTTTAATTTATGAAAATAAAATAAATAATATTGTTATTCTGAAAAAAAGGAAAAAATATTAAAAGGAATACATTAGTTAACCTAATTCTATTTTGTTGGATTTTTATTAAAAAGAGATTAAAATTAAAACCTAATTAACTAAATATTGACATATTAATTTATTTATAAAAATAATTATTATAAAATAAATATTATGTTTTTGTGTTTTTTCTGATTTTTTATAATGTTTTATTTATTTTTTTGGTAAAAGAATTAATTAATTGAGAGGACAAATTGAATAAAGTTGCAATTTAAAAAAATAAATAAGCTATAAACATAAATGAGAAAATGCAAACCAGGGCCATTAATCTTGAGTTTAGTGACTTTGTTTGGATCATGTGTGACACGTTGACTTATGCCCATGGTACGTCTCAATCCTGAGCCCTTGATCTGGAGCAGCTAGACGCGTGGCTCCATGGATGTTGAGTGTGCATTATGGACCAACACGTTATGCCTGCATATGATCATCAAAGGAAAAATAATGTGAAATTGTTGAAGACCTGGGAATCGAACCCAGGTCTTGCTGATTAACCATGCCTTCGCCTGCCATCTGTGCCACTTGCATTCAATTGATATACAATAGCAAATAAACAATAAAAGAGCAAATTGGTTAATGGCCACTAAGCAACGAAAAAGCGCGCGCTGATTTGAATCAGCGTATCATATTCCACCACGTCTTCGTCTCCTCCATATGCCTGAAAATAAAAATCATAAGGCAACGGTTTTTGAAGCGCTGCAGAAAGGGACCTATTGGAAAATAGCGATTAGAACTGTGGGCCTCATAAATTGTTCGCGAGGGTACAGGTCTCTTCGTCTTGAGGCGCTGAGTTCAGTCATGGCACCCATGAGTCCTAATTTTCCTTATATGCAAAAGCCCTAAATCAAGAACCTGCAAACCCTAATATTCGAGCATGGCAAAATTGTATGCATAGCGCAATAATCAAATTAAAGATGGTAGTTAGCTTTAAAACAGTGCAAAGAACAAGAATCCATCAACAAAAACATGAAAGGATGCATGAATTATGGTATATGATTTGGCATTTTTCTCTTTACAGTCTGAACCGTGGATACCAATTCGTGATGTTTTAATGGATATTCTGGATTGGAAATTGATCAGGGCAACCTTGGCAAGCTTTTGAAAAAGAAATTGGGACCTGAATCGACCTAGAACCTTGAAAACAGTTTTTGAGTTTTTGGACAATTTTCAAGTTTTTGTTTTTGTTTTCTGAGCGCAGCTTCAGTCCCTAGAGCATTAGGTTTTCATCTTGAATATGTATAGAACGATTCTAGGTCAAGAAAGCTGGACAAAATCCATTGCATTGATGATTTCCAATATTTGATTTTGTTAATATCCTTTTGAATCTTTTTCCATGGCTTTTGTGTTCAATCATGATCCAATCTCATCAAAACTTGCCCTAATCAATTAAGCACGAAATATTGACATTATAATGTGCATAAAAAGATTTTTTTAGGTTAGTTTGATATTTTTCATATATTAAAATCATTTAAATGAATATAAATTAATATTAATTCAAATAAATAATTAAATAATATGAGAATACTTCCCTTTGGGCCTAATGGTCGTGCATAGGCTTGGCATGAAGAAATTTGGAAGATAATTGGGCCCATTTGCATTTTTAGGCCTTTTGCATCAATGTTGACTTTTCAAAATTCCTAAAAATTTCCCAACTTCCACAAGGCATAACTTGGTCAATTTTTAAGCTTTTCACATGTTCTTGGACATTTTGGAAAGGTCTTTGAGTCCTTTAACCAATGCCTTTGGTCCCATGTCATTTTGATTTACCAATCTCAAGTTATGGCCTTTGACTTAAAGTCACTTTTTGTTGACTTTTGAAAATGACCTATAATGTTGAAATTGATAATTTTTTGTGAGAGCATTTCTTGGACTTGGAACATGAAGATGAATTGTAGGAAATGTCTTTCTCTTCAAGATGAGCTTTGGATGGAATTTTTCTGATAATCCATGTGAAAGTTATGCCCTAGTCAATTTCAGTTGACTTTTTCAGCTGTCCAAATATAGCAACTTTTGCATCTTTGATGATTTCTGAGCCAAATTTTGAGAATCATGATCAAGCATTGATCAAATGATGTTTGTGGCTTCAAAATGATATGTTGACCAAAAATTTGAACTTTTGACTGTCAAATGACCATTTTGCCCCTACAGTTGACTGTAGTGCAATCTAGGGTTTTGACTGTGCAATTTTGAGCTGAATGCCTTGAAACTTGACATGAAGACACTTGACCATCTTTGTAAGCATATGAGACTTGATTGGGCCTTTGAAAAGTTCATTTGCCTGACCAGGACTCAAACCCTAGTTTTGACTGTCTAGGAGACAGTTGAGCTGCACAATCCTTGGGGCATTTTGTGACCTTGACTTGGCAATTTCTTGATGAATATGGGAGGGCAAATTTTGGGGTACAACACCTACGGAACACAACCCAAGTGACATCCTCACCTGCAACTTCTAACTTCTGGCAAGTCTCTAGCCACCAGTCATCAGCCTCGACTGCTAGCATATGAGTCCCATAACGAACCTTCTGCGCTGGAGTGTAGTCCATCATGAGAAAGATCCTCTCAATCTCTTTTAACCATTCCAATGCTCCGTCAGGATCATATTTTCCCTTGAACGTAGGTGGATTCTCTCTCTGAAAAGTCGCCAAGCTACGAGATCCAGCATTCCCATCAACATTCGGCTGATTTTCCATCGCATGAGCCATAGCTTGCAGAGCAGCAGCAAGAGCAGCATCATTCCTCCCAACCATCTCAACTTATCACTACAACACAAACAACTGTTAGAACATCAAAATAACAATACTCGATTGTTAGACAACTAAGACTCGACGACAAGGTCGGACCAACCTTTTGCTCTGATACCAACTTTATAACACCCCAATTCTACCCCAAGCAAATTATGCAAAATAAACCAGAGTTATAAAATTTCAATCATACACATGAATCGGGACGTCACAAATTCTTCTAATAAATTCATTGCATTCATCATAGATATATAACACTTATTCAAAACGTTGGATGAACCATCAACATAGCATCTTTCATTAAATAATTCAACAACTATGCAGCGGAATTCTTCAATAACATCTTTAAATAAAACAGCAACTTCGAAACATCTCATATTTAGTAAATAAACAATTTAAAGTTCAACAACTAAAAATCAGCAATCACAAATCAGCAAGCGATCATCCCCCTGAGTGTTACATATTAGAGCAATGACACCGACTCAATCTATTGAAGGTATATCGCCTTCACTCTCGATTATCTGCACGTTACCAGCACAAGGGCAACATTCAAACAGAAGGGGTGAGATATCTAACAATATAATAGAGCGCATGATAATTAATATATTAAATTAGATCAATCATATCACCACTTCTCATCTCATAATCAACAATAAATACAACATATATATTCATTCAGCAACATCAAATACATCTCATTACTCAATCACAAAAATGCGACTCAAAACTATGCAAATGCATGTGGTACCATTGGAGCAGAACTCCCATCTCAAAAATCTAATCTACCAATTAATAGAGGCATCAAATAAGGCATAGCCTTCATCTCAGAATTTGCCAATCCAGGCCATCTCAAAAAATGCAATGTATGCGACTCAACATGAATGTAATAACACACTCAGTTAACAACATCTCAAAACACATCTCAAAACAACAACATCTCAATCATCAAAACGACAACATTTCAGTCATCTCAAACAGCAACATCTCAATCATCAAAACGACAACATTTCAGTCATCTCAAACAACAACATCTTAATCATCAAAACGACAACATTTCAGTCATCTCAAACAACAACATCTCAATCACAGCATCTCATAAACATCTCAAAGTAATTTGTTAAACATTACTTATTTATCAACACCCTTTGTTCATCATAATTATCGAACACAACTCTAATAATCACATCTCACTAATAACTCGGTTGTATATTAATACTACAGTAATCCCTACTGTTATTCTGCAGTTCTACTTCGTTTCTGTCATTAATCCTACTGTCATAATTCTAACAGCAACCTCTAAACACCTCATGTTCATCATTCTGTCCAAAAACAGCACAACAATCATCTACGGGAATTAATTCTAAATCCTAAATTGGTTACTAGGATTACATCTATTAATCATCATTTTACTCATCTAGAATAATATTCATCACGTTAGCTAATCAACGCTTCGAACGACATCTCAAACAACATCCTAAAAATCAAGTTACAGCAACTTAAAAACTGATTTTGTCAAAATTATTCAGTATGCATCGACACAAAACACTATGCATCGACTCATCCCGCTTCATCTTCATACTATGAGTCGACGCATCCCCCTATGGATCGACTCATTCTGGCTTTCAATACAGCATGTATCGATACATGCATCGTACCGATCGACTCATCCTAAGTCTCACACACTCATGTATCGACACATCCTCTCTTCGCGTCGACTCATCATGAGTCTTGCACTCATCATGCATCGACGCAAACCTCTATGCATCGAGTAATCCTGAGTCAAACACCCTCCTTGCATCGACTCATCCAGTTTGAGGTCGACGCATCCTGCAATTTTCTGCATAATTTTTCTGCATTTTCTACTGTAATTCACTATGGAAATCTAATTACAGACCTACAAACCTCATCATAACCATGATAATTCATCACTTAACATTAACTTATAATACAACATCGATTACATAACATCATAACATCATTTATCCATCGAGAATTCATCAATATTCACCATACATCATTCAATTCAATAACAAAAACAACAATCCCCTAACCCACATATCAAACATCATGAACCCAATTATAAAGCCAGAACCCCACCCTTACCTTGGATCGAAGGTCGCTCTATAATTTCTGGGTTGAAACTTTGTTCTTGCCGCTTCCTTCAAAAACCAGCAGCTTCACGTTTCCACAATCC
The DNA here is from genome assembly GCA_948472305.1 of Vicia faba. Taxonomy (NCBI): domain Eukaryota; kingdom Viridiplantae; phylum Streptophyta; class Magnoliopsida; order Fabales; family Fabaceae; genus Vicia; species Vicia faba. The sequence continues at coordinate 1,110,146,786 of OX451740.1, forward strand.
TTATTTCCTTCTTACTGTTTCTTCCTTCTATTCTAACAACAAATAATAAAATAACCTAATATTATTAGATTATTCCTTAATGGGCTCAAAACCTAAACCCCCCTTAATACTTCCGCTATCTCAAATTAAGCCCACCTTAAATAATATTAGCTTCTAACATTATTTCACATAATAATATAATATATCAAATATATTATTATTTCTCCACTTAATAAAATAAGTCCAATTTAATAACACTTCTTCACAATTATTCCAAAAATAATTTAATTAAATAATTAATTAAGTTACGGGCGTTACAGAGCTCGCGCCGGGTAACCACCACTATGAATCAGCAACCATGGAGTCAATGCTCTGGAAGACAGTGATAGCGACAACGACATGGACAAGTGGATCTTCCTAACTACCAGCGGTGGACTCAACAATTGGGAAGCCAAAGATTTTGTTCCTATTACTTTTATTCAAGAGTAATTGTCTTTTTGTTTTTTGGGATATGTAATATTTGAACAATTGAAACTCTAAAGCCTTGTGCTTTACCCGAGGCATAATGGTCTGCTTTGTGAGTGTTATTACTTCATCTTCATATGTAATTAATAAATTATTGGACGTTTTGCATACAAATTTTTACGCTCTCCGTGTTTCTTTTCTGCTTTTATTTTATCAAAAAATAGTTATGCTCTCTCACACACACCCACATATCAAACTGAAGATCCACATCCACTCTGGATCTCATTGATAACGGTTCTGCTATTACCAATTATGACTTTGAAAATCCAATCTACCAAGCTGAGGACGAAGATGAGGAAGATTGTGAAGTACCAGGAGAACTTGCCAGACTGTTACAACAGGAGGAAAGGGAAATACAACATCATGAAGAGACGGTTGAGAGAATAAACTTGGGTACTGAGGAGAATAAGAAGGAAGTCAAGATAGGTTCCGATCTAGAGCATAGTGTCAAAAATCGGTTAATTAAGATGTTACATGACTATGTTGAGGTCTTTTCATGGTCATACGAAGACATGTCGGGACTTGACACAGATATTGTGGTTCATTGCCTACCGTCAAAAGAAGACTGCCCTCTAGTGAAACAGAAGGTTCACCGTATACGTCATGAGATGTCAGAAAAGATAAAAGCCGAAGTCATGAAATAGTTCAACGCCAGTTTCTTAGCTTTTACTTCTTATCCATAGTGGGTTGCTAATGTGGTTCCGGTACCTAAGAAAGACGATAAGGTACGTATGTGTGTGGATTACAGAGACCTGAATAGGGCAAGCCCCAAGGATGACTTTCCGCTACCCCATATTGATGTTCTGGTTGACAACACCTGAAGATACAGAGAAAACAACCTTCGTCACGCAGTGGGGCACTTTCTGCTACAAAGTTATGCCATTTGGGTTAAAGAACACTGAGGCAACCTATCAGCGTGACATGGTAGATTTATTTCACTATATGATCCATCACGAGATAGAGGTCTATGTTGATGATATGATAGCCAGGTCTCAGACTGAAGAGGAGTACCTTGATCACCTGCAGAAGCTGTTTGAAAGACTGAAAAAGTACAAACTGAGGCTGAACCCGAATAAGTGCACCTTTGGAGTAAGATCTGGTAAACTCTTAGGCTTCATTATCTGTGGAAAAGGTATTGAAGTAGACCCTGCAAAGGTTAAAGCCATACATGAAATGTCAACTCCCTGCACTGAGAAGGAGGTTAGGGGATTCTTGGGACGTCTAAACTACATTGCCAGATTCATTTCCCATCTAACCTCTACTTATGAGCCAATCTTCAAATTACTGAAGAAATATCAAGCTATGAAATGGAATGATGATTGCCAGATCGCCTTTGACAAAATCAAGGAATATCTTCAAGAGCCTCCCATTTTGATGTCTCCGATTGAAGGAAGACCTCTGATCATGTACTTAACAGTATTAGAGAACTCAATGGGGTGTGTACTGGGGAAACATGACGAGTCTTGTCAAAAAGAGCATGCAATATACTACCTTAGTAAAAAGTTTACCGACTGTAAACAAGATACTTACTGCTCGAGAAAACTTGCCGCGCTTTGGCTTGGGCTACTCGTCGACTAAGACCGTATATGTTGACTTACACTACCTTGTTGATATCTAAAATGGATCCTATCAAATACATCTTTGAGAAGCCCGCTCTCTCTGGAAGAATAGCAAGATGGCAAATTATCCTGACTGAATACCAATGGGATATGAAGGTCTTGAGCTCGCTTGACTGGGCCTCTGAACTTTCTCCCCATGTTAAGGATGTCTATTGGTTTCTTTGTCTTGTTCTTCTTCTTGTTGATGAGCGTCTTTAGTTCTCTTGCCCCTTGGCTAAATTTAGGAACATCTCTTGGAACTGAGCATTCTGAGCCTGGAGTTCTTTGGTTGTCTGTTCAAGAGCCATTTTTGTTGAAATAAATAACAAGAAGATGAGAAATCTATCTTGGAAACATGTTATGCAATGATATGTATGGCATGTAGATGCATATGCAATGTTTTCAAGGACCTCGTGGGATTTAAATTTGTTAATCAAAAGGGAACAGAAACAAAGACTCTTATTAGTAAGTTCAAATTATAACTGCCTTTTAGGCTTACAATGAAAACAAAAAGGGTTACAAGGAAACAAATTATGAACTCCTAAGACATAAAACTCAAGTCTCCCAAGGACGCTTCCTCTTTGTGTTGACATATGCATTAAGGCTCTGCTCTTTGTGAAGTTATTTTATCAGCTCTAACACTTTCTTCTCACTAGCATATAACTGAGTCTCAAAGGTGTCCCTTTCTTCTTTCAATTGAATCCAAGACTCCTGTAGCTCTTTAAGATCAGTAGGCATATCTGGATGAAAAATGGTATGAGGAATATCTCCTTCAACAAAAGGCTCCTTAATTATTGGTAGGACAGTAGGATATGGAATTATAAGATTTTGAGCACGAGATCACACCCATCTGAGGTAGGGCTCCAAAGGGATGGAATCCTTATGTCCCAATGTCTTACTGTCAATCTTATTCACCATGCCCCAAGCATGTATAAACTTTTGATGGTAACCTTGAGGATCATTCTCATAATTAAATACATTACCCTGAATATTAAAATCATGAGGACCATTTCTTGGAGCATAACCAAATTGACATAGATCTAGAGAAGGGTTATAAGTAATACCCCCCCCCCCCTATGCCAAGGAGTGGCACATTAAGGAATTCCCCACAGCGATCAATAATAGTGACGTCATCCTGATATCGGGAACACCAATAGATATTTGAATGAGAGAGTGACATCATCCTTTGAGACAACCTCAAACCTTATTCATTATTCATCACTGATCGGGGAAGGTGCGAAATAAAACGCCTGGATAGTAAAGGTATGAAACACATGAGAGTCCCTCTCTCTCTCATAGTATGAGTGTGAAAAGAGTGTAAAATATCTCCAAGCAAAGTAGGCACAGGGTTATGAATAATAAATAATTTGATGCGTTCACATCTATGAGTTGGTCTGGATTAGGGAATAGTACCAAACCATAGATCAACAGAGCCAAGATCTCCCAAAACCATGAAATCTCATAGCATCTAGAAACAACTGAGCCTTCTTTATTAGAAATTTAGCAAGAAGACCTTTAACTCCACTTCTTGTTTCCCAATTAGACACAATGCCTGACCTCTTCAGATATAAGGCTGCTACAATAACTTCAGGCTTTGGAAATTTCTCTAAACCTATGAAGGGTGTCTGATCAAGAATAGGTACTCCAAGTAGCTTAGAAATTTCTTCCATTATGGGTACCAACTGATAATCTGGGAAGGTAAAATAGTGATGCTTAGGATCAAATAACTGGAACATAACACTCATCATGTCTTCTTCAAAACCTGAGGTGACCAAACTGAGTAGGTAACCATGCCTCTTGGTGAGTTGATAGTTTTCGGGAACCTTTGAGACTAAATCCTTAATCTTGGAAGGTATCCTCACAAAGTTGATTCAGATTGTATTTCTGCGAGCGGAGGCCATAACCTGTAACAAAGAACAGAGATAAATCCCTAGGTCTTTGAAATGGTTAGCGAAAATGTTATGTTATAATGATATGATGTTATGTTCATGTTTAAATAAGTAGAAAACACAAACAAGTCACACAAGAGCCTTAGGTGTAAAGGCTTGCATGAAGTCCATAGGTAAATCCCCTTCCCACTGAAGTTAAGTTGGCTCAACCTGTCTTAAAATAGTAATTGTGTTCAAGGAATCTCATATCACGGATCTTTCTCGCAAGCTTTATTTTTGCACGGCAACCGGTTTGCCACCAAAACATCCTGAAAGTGGAATCTCAATGAGCGTAGCCTCGAGTATCAACCAACTTTAGACTGCACCAAAGTCGTCTATCTCACTACTTTCTAATGGCCAAGATGGGTCAATTAAGGTTCTAAAAGTAAGTTGGTGTTAACAACACCACACGAATGCCTAATGTTATCCTTGACTGACTCAAGGAACATCAATACAAACCAAAGTGTCACAATAACTATAGCTATCATGTTAACCATATCGTTATACACCGTACAATATTTATTATCTATTGCTACTTACCTAAGGAATCACTAGATCCGGGTGTAGGATCTTACAAGCAATAATACCCAAGCATGAACCCTTAAAGTAAATCAAACAAAGTAAACAATTAAAGCAATTAAAAGTTATCTAAACTCTAAGGTAACCCTCCTTTATATTCATCCCTAATAGAGTCGCAAATTTTGTAATACGATGGGAGAACTGACTTTTTTTTTATCGCAAATGTTGCGGATAGCAAGAGTTTCCATTGACTTTTCTGTTATCCAATTTTTAATAAAGGTGAAAAGAACAGGAAAGACCTTCGATAGATTTTGAGTTCGGGGGGAAAGTTATGAAAAGGGAGGGTGTTAAAACCCTTCTCATCCGTAGTTATCTACGGGCTCTTAATTGTTTAGCTCACTTTAAGAAAACTTGTTTTGTATGTGTGTGATTTGTTTGAAAATATTTTGAAATGCCAATGTAAGGCTAACTTTGTAATAATTCTTGTATCAGTCCTCAAGAATGTATACAAAGTGTTTTTGAAAATATTTGTTGTTTTGAAAATGTGATATTTGAACATGTTGTGAGGAAGCAAATAGGAGTCTTACCCGCTAATAAGGTCTTTCTTGTTATTTTCCTTCTCCTTTGGAGATAGTACTAACCATACCATTAATTGGTAGGTAGTTCTATCTATTGGGTGTGAAGGGACAGGCTTAGGGTCATTGTATGGTCATCGAAGACAACATGTAAGGATACTTTAGCAATTGTATCGAAGGGACTATCATCATTTTGTAGGCGACTCGAAGGGTCATCGAGGGACTATGATCTTTATTCAAAAGGGACCATGATGATATTATTAAATCAAGGGTCTTTTGCTAAAGTATCCCCACTTTTGAGGGACATGATCAAGTATTCGTAAGACAACAAGAGTGGTTACCCTAGAAGTGCAAAGTGCACAAAGTGTTTGTTTTCAGTTATTTTATCTTGAAAATTATGGTTTTCTAGATTCACTTTTAGTCTTGCCATACAAACCATAATTACTAACAGTTAAATATAATGTGTGGAATGTAAAGTGCGGAAAATTAAACCTAAGCTGTTACATCTTGTGAGCAGTTACATAATAGGTAAAGATGCAAGAAAATAAATCTACACAATTTTATCGGGGAGTGTGACTTATACACTTGTTGTAAGAAATTAAATAGCAAAAGAAATCAGAAAAATATTAGAAAAAAGTGTTTTAATGTTTTTGTGTTTTTATAGAAAATAATTTAGGTTAATAATAGTAATTAAGACCTAATTATTTCTAATTAATTTTAATATTAAGAAAAAGATAATTAACTTAATTAACTAATAAATAAAAACATGTCAAAAACTAAGTACTAACTAAAAAAAACCTAATCCTAATTTGTTATAGTTTTGAAAAAGGTTAAAGGTTTGTTAATGGTTAATTTAGAAAATAGGTTAATTAATTAAGAAAATGGAGTGAAAATAGGGTTAGAAATTAAGGAAAATAAAAATGCATGGGGTGGGAGTTAAATTCACGCCCTTGATGTCACAGGTCTTCCCTTCTATCCATTACGCCATGATGTTGTTTGTGTTAGGGAATATGAATGTATCCTTTTGTTATAAACATGCGCGTTATCCTGAAAAATAAAATTATTTGACAAAAGCTGGGATCGAACCCACTTCCTTTTCTATTCCAAACGTATCACTCACCACTAGGCCAATTATTGTTTCATGTTCATAACATGAGAACTAAATATTATATAGTAAAACAATTGGGTCAGAGAAGCGCCGGAGCCCTTGCTTCGGTCATCTTCTCTGATGAGGAGATTTTTGAAAACCTGCAAAACTGTGTGAGTTAGATCATAACAGAGACCATATCCCCCTAATTCTACCCTTGCGAATCCAATGGTGGCATTGGTTTGACCTAAAAATTACTGTAGAGTGAGTTTCGAAGAAAATATGTCAACTTGCCCTAACAATGGCAGATCTCCATTCCTGCGTCAAAGCTTGCAAACAATGATTCTAAACAAGTCCAAACATCACTATAAATAGTTATACATGCATAGAATCAATTAACAATGCATGATTATGAGTTTGAAATTCAAGAAGTTTACCAAACCGGTGTAGTCGAGGGAGAGAGTTTTGGCGTGCTTCAAGCTTGAGTAAATGTTGGAATGGCTTCCTGGGAACCTCAGGATTGTGATGGGATGATTGGAATTGATTGATAAAGGATTCACACAAGGGTTTGAGTTTTCCCTAGTTCTTGAAAAATTTGATATTTTTAGGGTTCTTCTTGAGACAGCCTTGTGTGCTTTTTGATGTCAGAAGGTGTTATGTATTTATAGGAGAGAAGATTAGGTCAAGTGGTGGGCTTGGACAATCATATCTTTGATTTTGTTTGAAAATAAGTTAAAACCTCCCAAAACTAATGAAGACTTGTTTCAAATAAGACCACACAATTTCTTCAGCTTCAAGGTAGATTTTTGGGCCTCCAACATGATTAAAATAAGAGTTTGTACGCCTAAGTGCAATACTTTCATATTTTATTTGATTTAATTTTCATTTAAATGAATAAAATCCAAATAAAAGAAATAAAAATCATAAAAAATATCTGAATGGATTTAGAGGTCTAATATGAAGTCATGAACACGTTTGAACCTAAAAGCTTAGGCCCATTAGCCCAAAAATTCAAGTTTGCTCAATTTGAACTTCATGCATTTTCTCAAAATTGCTCAACTTGCACCAATCATAACTCTATCAAGTTTTGTAATATTAAGACGATCTTTGACTTTTTGGAAGCCTCAAGTTGTCTCCTAAAACTCTCATGTTGGTCATTGTTTCATTTGAAGTCTTTATCTTGATGTAAATTGCTTTAACAAAAAATGTATTTTTGTCGACTTTTAAAATGACCTGTAAAGTTTTGGCTCATATCTCTCAAATGAAGAATTTTTGGCCTTGAGCTTAGAGAGACAAAGTTGTAGAGAATTGAATTTCCTTCAAGATAGATGTTGTACCTCAGTTTTTCCCCCAAGATTCCTCTATCACAACAAGATCACACAAGGGTTTGCCTCTTCTCCCTATCTTTAGGTTTGCTCATGAGGAATCACCAAGCACCTTGATTTGTATATTATGATCATATATGTTTTGTATTTATTAACTTTTAACTAACAAATACTATAAATGTTTGCTGTAAATGATGATGTTATAGGTGAGGGCATAACATATTTCATCAGGTGAATTCATAGGTTCATGAGTTTATTTCCATGCCTTCTTCAACAAAACTTCATTGAGATTCAAGCTTCATTATTGAAGATACTTTAAAGTAATATCATGACAAGGTCTAATATGATTCATAATGCCTCAAATTTTTAAAGAAAGTCAAAAGATGCAAGGGTTGATTGAAGAAGTTTGACCTAATTGGACATGTTCTTGATTTCTTGATCACAAGTGCATAACTCTCTCAATTCTTAACATTTGGAAGTGATTTTTGGTGCTATGGTTTCTTATTATCATCCTCAACAATTTCTATTCACATGGCAAAAGTAATTGTGCAAGAAAGTTTGTCAAAATTGAAAAGGGTTTCCAAGTCATTTTGGTGCTTTAAGATCTAGGGTTTTGGACTTCTAAGGGCTATATCTTGCTCATCTTTGATATTTTCGAGTGATTCCAAAGATATGATTCTCTTTAAAGGGTTTTCAACCAATAACTTTAAAGGTTTAAAGAAAATCATGTGTGGAAGATTCCTAATGATGAAGAAAGGTTACATGTCCTCTAGATAGGCTATCAAATTTTGTTATGTGACTTCAAAAGATCATAACTTGGTCATTTTTTTATCTAATTGAGCCTATTCTTTTTCCACAGTGATCTTAAGGATGTGAAATTTAACTCTTCTTTTATGTGTAAAGCTTGAAAATGAGTGGAATATTCCCTAAGATCTCAAAAGAGTATAGGTCACCTCATGAATTTTCACAAATTTTACAAGGCTATAACTTTTTCAATACTTGGTATTTTTGAGTGATTCAAGTTTCAAAATGATCTTTTGGATGTTAACTTCAAGCTATCATCAATGATCAAAGCTCAGTTTTGGAGGAATGCCTTGTTTGAACTCAAAACATTATAGGTCACTTTTGAAGAAAAACATAGAATTTTCCTAAGTACAAAAAGTCAACATCTTTTTCTCAATTTTGACTCATCACAACTTCTGGCTCAATCATCCAATTGATCTAACTCTTTTCACATTGTAAAGTTTGTGACCTTATCTTTAAAATGCTTCAAGAATCATGCCCTAAGACTCCTTGAGCTATGAACACCATAGATTCAAAGATGGTACCTTAAAACTGAAGTTTTCTCCAAAGTCATAATTTGAAATTCATAATATGGCTTCTAATCACCAATTTAGCACGCGTTTTGATTTAAAAATGTCTAAAAAAGTTCCCAAAGTTGAATTAAGGATCAAAATGCAGGAGTTGATTGAGTTTTGATACACATAGGGTCACACTTTTTTCACTTTCAAGCTTGATCCATTTTCCCTCCAAACATCAAATTTCCTCTGAATTCTTTGCACCATTTTCTTCCCTATAAATAGAGGACCCCACTCCTCTTATTTTCTAAAGCTTGAACAACCATAATCATCCTGCCAAACTCTCTCCTTAACCCACTTTTATGCAACTTCGAATTTGGTTTTATAGCCTCCCTCAATCCATTTTATATGCTAATTCTTCATCCTTGAACTTCACTGAAGCTAACAGAAGAATAACCAAGCCCTAAAACATCCTAAATCGTGCAAGCTAAGTCAAGTTTCAGAGCTCTAAATTTGAACTTCAATAGGTAGATTCCTTCATCAATTCTCTCAAAATTTGCTACTACAATGAAGCTCTCATCATTCTGATACTAGTCGCAACATTTGTTTTCAACTGGAAATGAGTTTTGACCATGAATTTTCAAATACCTATTCAAATTTTTCCTTCTATTTTTTTTTGCAAATCGACTGAGCTACACCTTAAATAAATTTTTAGTGAGGGTACAGTTGTCTTCGTCTTGATGAGACGACGCGAATGACATAGGTCTGAGATCCTGATTTTACAGTATGAGAGACCTATAATTCATGTGGATGGAGATTGAAGATGATCAACATGTCATCTCTCAACCAATGATAATACGCCACTTATTTTTTTCAAAATCTGATTTAATATTTGATCTAGTGGTTTATTCACTAAGGATCATGTAATGCACAGTGCGCCAGATCCCTTGGATATGATTACTAACATCTTTTAACATTCATCCAATGGTATATATCTTTTTGTTTTATTTTTATTTTCTGATTTTTATATTTTAATTGATTTAAACTTCAAAAAATCCTAGAAAATTCATTTTTGACTAAAAAATTATGAAAAATTCACAAAAATATTTTCAAATATTCTCTTTCTGTTTTTTATTTTTTCATGGTTTTATTTTCAGATTTGATATTTTTTATAATTTTTCCTTTATTTTAACTTGTTTATAATTATTTAAAATTACTTTTTTATATTTTAAATTCTAAATTTTTTTATAAAAATCATTTTCTTTATTTCTGACTTTCTGAAATTTTGGTAGAATTTTATTTTGAATTCTACTATTTTTGATCTTTTTTCACTTATTTGAGTGATTTTAATTAATTTAAAAATACTTTTCTCTTTAATAAAATTACCAAAAAATTTATAAAAATATTTTAGATAATTTCTGATTTTTCTATGGTCTCTTTTAAAATTTTCTTTGATACTTTGTGTAATACCCCATTTCTACCCGACAGATAATAATAAAGCAGAGTTCAACATAAATAGGATGCTACGTTTACAACTTGAAATCATCAGTTCATTTAATCACATATAAAATAGATACATAACACTTAACTCAGATGAACCGATAACAACCTGATTTATTCTTCAAAATCAAACAACTTTTTATTGATAAGCAGCGAAATCTACATACGCAACTTCAATTCACTTAACATCTTTTATTCAACTAAAACAACTTCAAGACAACAATTACTTCATATAAACAACTTAAAGATTAAGCAACGGAAATAAATATTAACAACTAAACATCAAGCGTTCATCCCCCCGAGTGCTACGTATTAGAGCGACAACACTGACTCAAACTAACAAAGGTAACAACTATTCTTCTTGATTACCTACACGTTACCAATAGAGGGCAACATTCAAACAGAAGGGGTAAGATATCGGACAATATAATAAAATGTATGATAATTAATATATCAGAATCAGTTCATATAAAATCACCACTTCACAACTTTCAACTAATTTTAATCTCAACAAAACATCAACATGACATAACAACTAATTCACAGCTTTTAGATGATACATGTCACAACAAGTCAACAACATAAAGCAACAACAAATCTATCTTCACCACAACTCAAGATGCAACACCAAATGCGACTCAATTACAATTCATATGCATGTGGTAGCATTGGAGAAGAACTCCTAACTTAAAAATGGAGCAGAACTCCCATCTTAAAAACGGAGCAAAACTCCCATCATAAAAAATTACCAATTAATAGAGGCATCAACAAGACATAAGCCTTCTTTGCAGTTTGCCAATCCAGGCCATCACAGAGTATGCAAATGTATGTGACTCAATGAATGCACTATCATATACTCACAACAATCATCATTCATCGCAAGGAATAAGCCCACATCACCATTGTTACTAGTAACTAGAGGTAATTCGTCATCATTTAAAATTCCCTGCCACTTTGCATTACCAACAAGAATTCAGTGACAATCACAACAGCACAACAACTCAACATAAATCAACATTGGCTATAAGCATACCATATCAATCAATGATTTGATATCAACTCAACATAATTCAACGATGGCCATGGGCCTACAACTTGATATCTCAACAATAACATTTAACACAACATTGGCTTAAGCCTACAACTTAATACGTCACAACAACAATATCATATTAACAATAGTAATTTGGTAACAACATAAACAAGAAAGCAACATTGGCCATAAGCCTAGAAATTCAATACCACCTGAAATTCATATTTTTCAGCAAAGTATATAATACACCGCATCAACTAAAATATACTACAAATGCTCCGCGAATTTTTTCGGAATATTTGACTATTTCCAGTTAATTAATCTTTCGCTAAATTACCAACATTTTCTACTCTTCACTACTATTATTAAGTCTATATAGTTATTGCTAGTATATGTACTACCTGTTACTAATATCTCACTGCCAAACTAGTACCATTACTCTCTGTTATTTAGAATACTATTTGCTACCAACATACACTACTTGTTATCCACTTAATAAATTATTATTAATTACCACATTGATCTTCTGCCAATTTATTCTACTAATTACTTCTACCGATAATTCTCTGCTAAATTATTGCATCTGTTATTAATATACTACTCTGCTAGATTAATTAATCAGCTTCCTATGTTTCATTATTGGTTTCCTCATATAAACATATATATCAGATGCTAACAGGAAGCAAAACAAAACAATTACTAAAACAGTATAACCAAAAGTTAAGTTTGTTACATGAAACATGGTGTGCCACTCGGCACACCCCTTATAATTGAGTGTTCCCCTCGGCACAAGGGTGTCCCCCTCGTCACACTTTTGTCTTATGTGTCGTCCGGCACAGTCTGTGTGCCCCTCGGCACCCCCAAACTTCCAGTTTTTCCTGTCACGTAGAATTCTCTGTAATTGATTCCAATACTCAAATTTTCCTTTGATTACTCGCTTCATAACAGAACAATTTATACCATTGCAGCAACATCAATTTTCAGAGAAACATAATTTTCTAGAACCAACAACATGGAACCACATCAACATGACGATTAAATAAACACAAATTAGTTCTCAACAACATATTAATAGAAATCTGATAAATTTTAGAAACAACCAACCACAACAATTATACACATACAACAACTATTTTACACAACCCAATTCCCACATACTATTCATCATAATTCCCATTATAGAGTCAAAATCCCACCCTTACCTTTGATTAGAGACCGCCCTATAATTCTTCGGTCGAACCTATCCTTGCCAAAGTTTCCAACCTTGACCTCTTTTCCTCTTTTCCTCTTTTCTGCAAATTTGTCAACTTCCACGTTCCCACAAAATACTCAAGACTTTTTCCTTATTCCTTCTAATTAACCCAATCCTCATAATTATTAATATTCTAATTGGGCCTCACTTTCACACCCCACCTATTACTCCATACAACCAAATCATGAGCCCAACTAATAAACCTTATATTATTCTAATATCTATATTAATATTATTGCTAATATTAATCAACCAATCAATTAAATATCAACCAAATAACAATTTAGCAACTTAAATCAATATTTCTCGACATTTTGTAACTTCAACAATTTCAGCAACATTTCAACCATTAATCTGTAATTAATTTAATTAAATAATTAATTAAATTAACAGGCGTTACACTTTGAATATGGTTTGATATTTTGTATTTTATTTTCATTTTAAAAACAATTTAAAAATCATTTTTTCTTTTTTTTTTTATCTTATTTATTAAATACAATTTATTTTTTAATATATTCTGACTATGTGATTGTTGATCACAAACTTCATTAACATCATTGGATCTTGGGTGTTGAGTTTAACTCCAGCAAAATGGATGGATGATTTTAATGATTGTTTGATTAAATTTTTTGATTCAAATGCATCCCCTCCCTCTTCATCTTATCCCTTTCTCGTTGTGTTAAATGTTGTTAGAGGATGATCGACATATCATTTCTCCAAACATATGGCACATAGATTACTATTGACCGACCTCAAAATAGGTGCGACTTCTATATAAGTCCACTTACGATTACTTAACATAGCGATGAATTTTGTCCCGATTCGAGAAATGATCATTCAAGACCCAAACCTATGTTTGCAAGTGCAAGTATGTTTAATTTGAAACCTTTGATCTAATAACCGTGAGGTTCATTGTTAAGACGCTTTGGTCTTATGAATCCTCTAATGAACTTTCATAAAATTTGGTCTAAGTGAATCATTTAAACATTGTTGATCATTTGTTATTTCCTTGAGAATTTAAAATGAATGATATACTTGACAAAAAGCAAATGAAACTTGTTGTTGAGAGGCTTTGATTTTATCAATCTTCTAATAAGTTTTCAAATGCAAGATTCAAGATGGTCATTCAACTAACCTCTAATTTCTAACTCATTAACGATTAACTTTTATTTTTATGCTTTCACTTTACGCCTTTACTTTTATACACAATTTACTCTAGCGTTTACATTTCATGCTAATTTCTTATTTGCTAACTTGAGCATTTATCTTTATGTCATTTTTGTTTTGCTCACTTGAGCTTTTCATTTTCTTTTTGAAGATACTTAATACTCAACTTGAATAATAAAAAGCTTTAATGTTACTTGGACTATTTGGTTACTATCCTTGACATTTTGGAGTATGGACTTCTTGGAATTAAGATTAGAGACCTTGACCTACCTTGAGACCTTGTGACTTCTATTGCTATTTTGTCTGAAGTTCTGGGGGTTTACCCCAAGACATTGGGTTGTTTGTTTCTTTGTGTGTAGGTTATTCTGATTATGTGCTTTGTCTGTGATTGGGAATTCATCTGTATACAGCCGTTACTCTGCCCAATTTTTGATAAGACTTAATGCATTTGAAGCTTGGTTTCCCTAAGTGGTTTATTATCTTTGCGTGTTTGGTTTCAATCCAAAGGATGGGAATTCTACATTGACTTATTATGTCAAGTGTTGGTTTCTTATTGGTTAGACGGTTCTTTTTTCTAGCTTTTACCTTATGCTCTAGGATAGTCCCTTCATATCTTCCCATCTTATTTAATTTCAAAAATCGTCTCCCTCCTTTTGAAAACTTTTCTTGTTTTCTAACTTGAACCGCTTTCACACTAAACTTGGACTTACATCCATGCATTTTCAAAAATACTTTTTTAATCAAAACTTAACCAACTTAATAATACTTTGATATTTTTTGTGAGAAGACTAAAAGTCAATCAATATCATTCAAACCATTTTGCCACTTTGGCTTTTTTTACCTTAAAACATTTTCTCAAAAAGATTAGACTCTTGTCAATCCTTGTAGTGATGCGAACTACTATACTTCTATGATATGTAGTGAAGCGAGATATTTTCCACTTGGGTGTTAAGCGAGGTTTGTTGATTTTAAAATCCAAGCCATATCCTCCACTTTGAGATAACACAAATTCTCCTTTCTCATAATCGTGGATAGTAAGTATGTTTTTGACTCGAATAATACGATGATGTCTCATCTCTTAAAATTAACCAACACAATTGTGTTTAAAATTTTTAAAGGTGAACTATGAGTACCCTGATCCCCTATTGCACAGAAGGTGGTACATAGGTACTAAAGGTTATAACCGCGGCGGGTGCAAAAATTGTAAAAAATACTTCTTTTCTCATCCCCACAATCTATTTTTGTATACAACACTTATAGCCAAAGTACACAAATTTTCAAAGAGGTTCATGCGGATTACCATGGATGCTTAGGATGCTAATACCTTCCCTTTGCATAACCAACCCCCGAGCTTAGATTCTGTCCCCCTCTTTTTGGGTTATTCGCTATTTTCCCATTCCTTTGTAAATAATAAAGCACGGTGGTGATTTTTATTTGATATTTGCGAGTCAAGTCAATCCAATGGCTTAGTCTCAACATTTCTACTGCTACAGAAAAAATGGCGACTTCACTGGGGACAAATCGACCAAATGTTGGTCCATCCCTAAGTGGGTTGAGCCTATCTTTATTTATCTGTGTATGTGCTTTTGTTTGTTGTATATTATGTTGTATATATGTTTATCTGGATTTTCCTGGTTTTCAGGGTGCTTGGTGATTTCTCATAAGTCCTCTACCCGTACTTGGTAAAACTTAAGATAGGACGGGCGGTGTAGTCATGTTAACTTTGAGGGAGAAATCCAAAAAAAGGAGGTATGAGATCCCCCACTTAGTGGAGACCCCTTTGATTGTAGTTTCATTTACTGAGTAATCGGGAAGACATGCTACTTTCGACCTGGGAGCCTGCTGAAACTGAGGACCGTAGAACCCTTAACCCATCTTGGCCTTTTAGGTGTAGTGCGGAAACTATGACAGAGTAATCCAGAAATGTTTGTCACGCGATATTACACTTGGACAAGTTTTTTTTTAAGAATATTACTAATTACTGAGTCAATCGGGACATTGGTAATATCCAAAGGAAGGATGTAGACTCTGGGAACCTCTTAGAACCTTGTTCAGCAGGTGATAAACTATTAGATCATACCTTGTGGGTAGTACCTTTGACTTCATGCTCGTGACGTCGAAGCTATAAACCCCTCATGTTTGTGATCTTGTATGTGATTGTTGCATCATGCATTCATGCACCCATGAGCATACTTTAAAACATTTTATTTCAAGGGACTTAAAGTTGACTTTTTCCGAACATCTCAGGTACTTTTGACTATGGATTCTGGAAAAGAAAGACTCGGAAGTACAGTTTCAAGAATCCTAAGATAGATGATTTTATGAGTCTGATTCCCGAGATGGAGAGTTTTACAGATTTTCGGAAGAAGTATGGATCCAGCGTTTCTCTCATGAAGCTCGGGATGAAGGAGGGTATTCTCTAGACCTTGATCTAGTTCTATGATCCGATGTATTGATGTTTTACTTTCCCTGATTATTAGTTGATGCCTACTGTTGTACCCCAAAATTTGCCCTCCCATTTCCTCAACATTTTCTCATCACAAGACCTTTGGGGCTCAAGATCAAGTTAGGGTTTGCTCTGCTCAAGACTCCTCCTTGCACTGTTGACCCAAATTAGGGTTTGTGTTTGCACAAATATGTTTTGACCTAAAATGCCCAAGATGACTTTCATGCTTCATGTTGGACTCACAAGTTTATCCATAGCAAGTTTCAAGCCTTGATTCCAATCTTTGCCCAGTCAATTGGACAGTTGATATAGAAATCAGCTGTATTGGGGAAAAAGTCAACTGTGGTCAATTGACAGTCAATCCTCATGAAATTTGACCCACATCAACATTATGAACTCATATGAACCATTTGATCAAGTTTGGATCACAATTCCACAAGAAATTTGATCAGATCACCAAAAGGGCAAAATGGTCATTTTTAGGGTTTTGACTGCACAAAGGCAATTTTTGACTGTTTGACCTAGCCAATGGCAAACCAAGCTCACATATGGACTCAAGGACTCAATGGCATTGTCTTGACATATTCAACAAGTTCAAAAGATCCCAAATGCACAAGATTGGCAGATGAATTTTCCAGTCAACTGATCAATTTTTGACTGTATACTGAAAAGTCAAACTTTGACTTTTTGGTCAAAATCAAGTGTCAAGATTCATTTTTCATCAAGACATGTCAAATCATGAAACTTGTTCATCAAGAAATCAAAAATCACAAATTAGGGTTTGAAATGAAGAAATTTCATAACTTAGAAATTTTCTAAGTTATGAAAATTCCTAATTTTTTCCTAACTTTGTCCCATTTTTTCACCAAGATACATTTGGATTCAAGGAAAACTCAAAACATGAAAGTTATAGTCCATTGCAAAATCTACAACTTTGATTCACAAAGTTTCCTCAAAAGAAGCTTGTAGCTCAAGTTATGATTTTTGGAACAAGGGTGTAAAACATTCTTAACTTAGAAAATTTTTGACCTATTCTAGGCAGGATTTTTGCCTAACTTCATGGCCACTTTTCACATGCTTCCACTTGGAATTTCAATTTGCATTACAAATATGGATTGTAGTACACATTCCAAGCTTTCCAAAATGTCCAAGAACTCATCAAACAACCTTGTGGTTAGGGAGAATCGAATTTGGCAATATGAGCAAAAGTCACTTTGATTCATGGCCAAAGGCATGTTCATAACTTATGCATTTTCAAACTCAGCATATGCAAGCTACATTACAGGCCTCTAATCTCATTTACACTCAAAAATTAAATGCTAATCCATTGTGCCAAGATGTTATTCTATGAGTTTGGTCATTACATGAAGGATTAGTCCTTAATTAGAAAAAGCAAATTATCCATTTTTGTAAAGAGCAACTTTATGTCAAGTTTGCAAATCAAGAGGTACAATGAATATCTTCTAGGCACAAGCTATTGGACATATCTCACTGATCAAGACAAAGTTTTGCAGCACATTTGAGGGGCCTAGAGGAGCCTGTAACAACACTTGACAATTTTTGCTTAAGTGAGAAGAAACCTTGCATTTTGAACAACATCTCACATTTCTGCCAACACAAGCCAAAGTAAACTTGTTAAACACATTCCAAATATCAAACCTAAGCTAAGGCACGAGCTAACCACCTTCCAAACCTCATCATTAATCAAAAAACCCTCCTACTGCAAAAAACAGAGTCACCTCTGCAGTTGGACTTCCATAACTCAATCCATTCGTGCGCCTTGGCCAAAACCAGTTCATACACATTCCATACCACCTATACAAACTATCCCAAGCATTGGACACGATCTGTAACACCTCTAACCAACTTCACCATTTTCACTTTTTCTGTTTTGCAGGTTGGCTTCCATAGCTTGATTCATTTGGTTTCAAAGCAAGCTAAAGGTGGGAGAAGTATCCTTGAACTTCAAGCAAGCTGTACAAGTCCTCACATTGCCTTGAAAGTGCCTCCATTGTCAGACACGATCCAAGCTAAACAGGTAAGTTCATGGACTTCTATCTCTCAATCTAGGAAGAGTTAGCTTTAGGTTTATGAATGAAAAATGCTCTACTCATGGCCCTGAAGCTACACATATATTTACTTTCCATTTATATTGCATGTGCTGAGAGAATTTGGAGCCTGAACATTAGAAAAAACTTAGGTTAAGAATTAGGGATGGAGAAATTCTCTCTCATTTCTGAGAGTTAGATCAAGTTCTTGGTATGTATGGAATCGTGGCTTGATGTTTGACATTTTTTATGTTATAAGTTTGTGCTAAAAGTCCAGGAATCAGGATGTTTGAACACGGTGGGAAAGGCGCGCGTTTTTGACATTTTTGTTGCTGGAGGTTGAAGACAACCTCTTTGGGCTGGGCCTGTGTTGTTTTTCCTTTTTGCACCACTGTTTTACACATGCACCCCCCTGGCCCATTTTGAGATATATTTGTCATTTTTAATTTTTTCCTTTTGATTTTGTTTCCATATTTTTATTTAAGCATGAAAAAATATTAAAAATATTTTTCTCCCATTTTTTGCATTTTATTTGATATTTATTTTGTTTCATTTAGTTTATATGTAAATAAACACATAATATCTTTTATTTAAAAATACTAAAAATAATACAAACATTTTTTATTTTCTGATTTTTATTTTATTTTACCTTTGAAAACATTTTATAAAAAATATACTTTTTTTTTGTAAATATTAAATATTTTATTTTTATACATATTTAATATATTTAGTAAATAATATAAATACTTATATACTTATTAAAATATTTAGGAGAAAAACATAAAAATAATACATTTTTATTTTTATTAATATTTAACTTAAAAAATCACTTTTTGACAATATACTTTCTTTTTATTTATTTTTTGCACATAATTAATAAATATTGCATACATTAAATAATTAATACATTTTATTTAGCAAAAATTAGGGTTTTACCCTAAACTTGAAAAATATCCAAAATTAACCTTTTTTTATTTTTGTTTATTTGACACATAAAAAACACTTTTGACATACATATAAAAAATCATTTTTTGCATCTTGCATATTTATTGTATTTTATTTAATTATTGTGCAATTAAATAATTTGTATAATTCAATTTGGATGTAATAGTTTAGGTTTTAATTTCTTGCTAAAATATCCCCATTTGAACATTTGTACCCCCCATCCCATAATTTGTGTTGTAATAACTTAGGACCTTTAAATTCCGCATTTAAAAGCTTTCTAATTATGCCATGATAGAATTAGGGTTTTGTATGCAAATCAAAAAATAACAAATAGTTTGACCTAAATTCAAGATAAACAAGCATGAAAATGGACAACACTAATCACACTTGCACCCCTTAGGGTTACTCCACTTGTTGCCTTCAATAATGGGCCATGTTGCATGTTAGGTATCTTTGGCAAAAAAAAACAAATTCAAATGATCATAGTCCCTCGATGACGCTTTTAAAAGTTGCCTAAAAATGATCAAGTCCCTTAAAGGAAAAATTGCCCAAAGATACTTGGCACCATTGCAATCATGGTCTAAACGATGACCCGCGCCCGTCCCGTTCACATCCTAATACAAGATTGTCCACCAAATACAATGGTGGAACAAAATTGTTAAAAGGGTTAAAACATAGCAATAATCTTTGAGAAATTTAGGGCAGATAGCTCTTGGTTACTTGCCAACTTACAAAACAAAAAAACACTTGCCTATTTTTCAAAACCACACATCACAACACACTTTCAAAAACAACTTTCAAAAACAATTGAAAACTTTTCAAAAGACATACACCTTTGTATACATCCCAACATGGATCATTACAAATGTTGCCACCACATTGGCCTCTTTTCAAAACATTTTCAAACCCACACACAAAGCACCATTTCAAACAATTGAAAGCACCATTTCAAACAATTGAAAATCAAGGCAAATTTATCTAAGCAAGTAACTAAGAGCCCATGGATAACCATGGATAGAAAGGGTGCTAATACCTTCCCTTTCTATAATCTACTCCCCGAACCCAAGAAAACATCTCAAAGGTTTTTTGCTGTGCTTTTTAACCTTTTCTTAGGATAAAATAAAAAGTTGGTGGTGACTCTTGCTCAACCGAAACATTTGCGAAAAAAAACGCAAAACCTCAAGTCAGTTCTCCCACCGTATCATACCTACATTGGAGGATTACTCTTACCTACTGGGTTTACCTATCACTGATCGTGTTCCTTTCACCGGTTTAGAGGGAGAGTCCAAGTCCCATGAGATAGTTTCTATGGTTCATTTGGGGAAGTCTGAGATTGAGGCCCACATTGAAGAATGGAAAAACACAAGAAAGGGGGGGTTTGAATTGAGATTTTTAAAACTTAAATAAAATTACATGTTGGTTATCCTGGTTCGTTTGAACTAAAACTACTCCAGTCCACCCGCCAAGGTGATTTCGCCTCTCTCAACGAGGTCTTAATCCATTAATCAATCTTGGTTACAAATCTACTTTGACAACCGTCTCAAGGAATTTCTCTAAACAATGTATGAATAAAAGTTTACAAGAATGTTTTCTAATAAAACAATATCACAAGGATGTTTTACACAATTGAATTTTGTATGTTTGAGGATCATAGAGATGGCAGTGTTATTGTTGTGTGAGAAATCATAAACGATTTATCCTCAAAACTTTTTTTTAAATAGGCAAAGCATTAAGGAGCTTTTGGAATGTTGATCAATGAAAATTAAGGTGCTTTCAAAAAATAAAGATCCTTGTTCCCTTCCAGCCGTTACTCTTGAAATGGAAATAATTGATTTGTAACACTTTAGAACATGCTTAATTCAGAAGGTGAAAGTAACCGTTGCTGCGTGCTTCAGAACTTTGTAGATCAGAAACACGGAGTCCTGTTTGCAGCATTAGAACTTATTTTAGAGATGTTTATAATCAGAGTTGAAACAACATTTTAGTGCATCTTCTAATCTTCTTCCATCAAAACTTCTCTGCCAAACAGAATATAATTTTATGGAGCATAATTGTTCTTTGCGTTTGTTATCATCAAAACTCTTACAAGGGTTGTAGAATCAAACTATATTCTAACACACATGACTAACAAAGGAGGAATTAGAGGATTACCCGCTCAGTTTTTATTAGAGAAAGCTCTCTATTTTGCTAGGATGAAGAGCACAATTGCTTTTGAAGCCATATTTGCTCTACTTGTATATGGGTTGTTCTTATTTCCTAACATCGACAAATTTATGGATATCAATTTCATCAGGATCTTTTTGATAGGGAATCCAGTCCCCACATTATTAGGAGATGCTTATTACTCCATTCATCTTCAGGATTCCTATCATGGAGGGATAATCATTTGTTGCACGCCTTTGTTGTATCTGTGGTTTATTTCTCACTTACCTCGGTCCGATGCTTTTTGGAATATCAAGAAGGAACCTCGTTGAGCTCCAAAGATTATGGCCCTCACTCATTCATATATTGTTTGGTATCATCAGGCTTACCATGATGTGGAAATTGTCAATAGTTGTGGTAGTTTCCCCAATGTACCTCTTCTCGGTACAAAGGGAGGAATTAACTATAATCTCGTTCTTGCACGATGACAACTTGGATATCCGATGAGAGATAAGCCAAATAGTATTCATCTAAGTGGTTTATTTCTTAAAGAGGGAGAGGATCATAAGAAAGCTAAGAAGGAAATTTCAAAGGCTTGGCGCCATATTCACAGGAAGAGTAGAAAGGACTTGAGACCTAAAGGAGTTGTTTCTTTCGAGCCTTATCTCTAATGGGTACAAGCGAGGGCAATTCAGTTGAAGATGCCATATTCCCGTAAGGAATATTTACCTGATATGTTTATGAAGATCACTCCTCCCATTTTATATGATGTGGAAGAGCTTCACCTTGCCCTAGTCAAAATGCAGTAGGAGAAGGAGGCCTAGAAGAATAAGTGTCAAACTTTGGAAACGTCCTAAGCAGATTTAAAAGAGAAGGATGACCTAATTGAGGTTCTTGAGAGTCATGCTATAGAGATGATGGAGAGGAAAGAGGATTTATTTTCCTCCAGAGCTTGATCAGCACTTAGTCATTCACTTCCAAACTCTTGTGATTGGAAAGTGGTTGTCGACAGGTATGCAGAAGAGAACGAGCAGTTGAAGGCTCAGATTGTAAGACTAATGGGAAAGCGTCAGTGTGTTGAGAGATCTTCATCAGCTTTGCTTCCTTAGGATTTCAGATTCTATCTTCTCTTGTACTTAGGATTGTTGAAACTTTTACTAAAAAGTTGTAATCCATTTTAAAGTTATTATAATGAGATTTTCAGTATTTCAAATGTGTTAGTACTCTAGTATTTGCAAAATTGTCTATAATTCTTTGAGTCCTTTAAAATATTAATAATAATAAATAAATCATGTGCATTGCATATCATGCATCATCTTTCACACGTTTCTTGCATTTCTGTTCATACCCAGGTGTCTTACTGTGTTTTTCTACTTCATTCAGCAAGTTGTATCATTAATACAATACTCGGGCTAATTCTAGGAAGAAAATGGAGAATCTTAAACAAGAGAATCGCGAGATCCACAAAGAGGTTACTGCTTTGAAGGCCGGTATGGCTAATCTGACTGCTTTGATGGAATCATTTATAGATGCTCAGAATCAGCCACCACTTGTTCCTCCTTCTGCTCAGGCACAACAAACAACAGTTGCTTCCGACAGTCCATCAGTTCGCGTTTCTGCTACTCCAATTACTGCTGCTCAGAACCGTATGCCTCAGGGTTACCCATGGGGATGCTTGAAAATTTCATGCAAGAAGGTTATAATCTTGATGCTCAAGTCGCTCCAGTTGTTCAAGTTGCTGCTACTCTTGCACCTCCCGTGGTGCATGTTACTCCTGCTGCTAGAAATGAGATCCACTATACTGCACCTCCTTCGGTGAATGCTATGCCATGTGTTAATGATGAATTTTATTGCCATGTTCCTCCACTGAGTGAAAGTATGGGTTTCTATGACCGGTAGGATGACTTTCAAGACCAGTTCAATGAGATGCAGAAGGAAATGAAGGCCCTTTGAGGAAAAGAATTGTTTGGACAGAACATCAGTGAACTCTGCCTAGTTCCCAATGTGAAAGTGACAATGAAGTTTAAAGTGCCTGAATTTGAGAGGTACAAGGGCAACTCTTGTCCTCGTGACCACCTCGTGATGTATATCAGGAAACTGTCTACCCATACTGATGATCAGTGTTTTCTCATTCATTTCTTCCAAGATAGTTTAACGGGTGCTTCTCTAAAATGTTATATGAGTCTGGAAAGTAGTAGTATTTGTACCTTCAATGATCTGGGAGAAGCATTTATCAAACAGTATAAGTATAATATGTTCATGGCACCTGACTGTGACCAGTTAAGGGAAATGGCTCAGAGAGACAAGGCGTTGTTCAAAGAATATGTGCAGCGTTGACGTGAGATAGCTGTCCAGGTGGTGCCCCCTATGGGAGAATAAGAAATGACCAAGGTCTTCCTGAAAACCCTTGGATCATTTTATTATGAAAGGATGGTTGCCAGTGTGCCGATTGATTTCATTGAAATGGGGAGCATATGTGTTCGTTTAGAGAGGCTGTCAAAGAAGGGCGCTTGACAAAAGATGAAGGGACAAAGAAGTCATCTTACGGGTTCTCTCGTAAGAAGGAAAGTGAGATGAATGTTGTTATTGGGGAAAGGAAGATTAGGATACCTATAAGACATCATCGGTACCAGTAATATGTTGCTTATATAACTCCAGTTGTCAATGTAGCTCCAACCATTGTTGCCTATCAAAGACCATCTCCTCAGGGGAATCAAGGTCAAATTCAAAAGAGAGAGGCTTTTGACTCTATTCTAATGAGCTATGTAGAGTTGCTACCGACTTTGATTCAGAAGAAGTTGGTTCAAACCAGGCCGCCCCCTGTTATACCTTCGCCTTTACCTTATTATATGGCAGACTAGACATACGCTTTTCATTAAGGAGCACTAGGGCACAACATCGAGAACTGTTATCCTTTGAAATCTGAAGTACCAAAGATGGTAAGATCTGGCCTCATATCCTTTAAAGATGTTGGCCCTAACGTGAAAGATAATCCCTTTCCAAAGCATGGAGGAGCAAGTGTTGTAAACATGGTTGCTGGTTGTCCAAGGGACTTCCAGATTTTTGATATCAACCTAGTTAGAGGAGATTTCGTAAAGATGCATGCTGACCTCTACGAGTTCAATTACTATACACATGACTATGATGGTTGTAGTATTTGCAGTACAGATGTCCAAGGATGTGATAAGATAAAATTTGATCTTCAGGAACTGATGGACGATGGCCTCATTCATATAATCAGGCCTAAGGAAGAGTACAAAGAAGATGTGAGTATGGTATTTGGATGTCCTGGAGAGTTCCAGATTTTTGACGTGAAGTATATGAATGACGATTTGGTACAGTTACAGGTTGCCTTCTGTCACATGGATGGTCACGAAGAACACCATTATGGGTCTTGCCAGATCTGCTGTAGAGATTCTCGTGGTTGTTCCATAGTGAGAAAGGGTGTTAAGTTGTTATTGGACAATGGTACTATCAAAGTTTCAGGCAATAAAGATGATTACCATGGGATTAACATGATTGAAGATTGCTTGGCCAAGACTATGTCAGACGATGAGTATGTTTCTGCAGATGAATCCTTTTCCTCAGATGAAGATGTGTTCTCCAGCAATGATTCTGTGATGTCTAAGTATTCTTAAGAGCATGTGAATGTTATTGTGCCTTGTTTTGGTGTTCCAGCCACTATAGAGATTGAGTACCATAGTAAACCAGTTGTTCCTCTAGTGGTGATTTGTTTGCCGGGTCTTGTTCCTTAAGAATCAGACAAAGGCGTGCCATACAAATACAATGCTACAATCTTGGAGGATGGCATGGAAGTTCCTATCCAACCTTTGTCTGATGTCAAGAATATTTCTGAAGCCAACCGAATGACCCGCGGTGGCCGTATTTTCGCACTTGTCATTCGAGGGAATGTTAATGCTGATAAAAGGGTTGTTGAAAGTGCTGAACCTAAGAAAATAGTGGGGGAATCTAATGGTAATACTCTGGAAAAATATGTGGATGATATATTGAAGATTATCAAGATGAGCGACTACAGGATCATAGATCAATTGTTGCAGACTCCATCAAATATATATATTTTAGCCTTGCTAATAAACTCTTATGCAAACATGGAATCTTTGATGAGAGTATTGGATCAAGCTTTCATGGAAAGTTATATGAATTTGTACCAACTCAGCAGTGTCATAGGGAATATTACATCCTGTAATAACCTGAGTTTCTGTGATGACGAATTTCCCGATGAAGGAAGGAATTATAACCTGACTCTCCATATCTCCATGAATTGTAAGAACGATTCATTGTCCAATGTGTTGATTGACAATGGTTCCACTTTAAATGTTATACCGAGGAGCACGCTCATGATGTTGAGGTACCAGGGAACTCCCATGCACCCGAGTGGCATCATTGTGAAAGCTTTTGATGGATCGAGGAAGTCTATCATCGGGGAAGTAGATTTGCCTATTCACATAGGCATGCACTTATTTCAGATTACTTTCTAGGTTATGGATATTGTTCCCGCTTACAGTTGTTTACTGGGACGACCGTGGATCCACGAGACAGGGGCTGTTACTTCAACTTTGCACCAGAAGCTGAAGTTTGTCTGTGAAGGAAAAGTGGTCATCATAAATGGAGAAAGGACTTTGTTAATATCTCATTTATCCTCTTTCAGTGTTGTGGAAGCAGATGAAGCTATTATTGGAACTCTGTTCCAAGCTTTATCCATTGATAATGTGAGGAAAAATGAAGATTTTATAGCCTTATTTAAGGATTCTCAACAGGTAGTGCATAATGGCCCTAGTAAAGTGTAGGGGCAGATTGTTGATCCACGTGGGAATAAAAATAGAGTTGGTTTGGGATTCTCTGTGAAGAATAGTAAAGGTGAGAATATGAAGCCGAAGTCTGCTTTGGGAAAATATCAAGACATCTTTCACAACGGAGGTTACCTTCATCCAACTGTTCCTAGGATCAATGCTATTCTGGAAGGTGAATTAGAGCAAGAGATGTCGAACTACGTGACACATGGATTCAGAGTCCAAAATTAGATCACTATTGATGTTCCCTCTTGCATTCATATTTCAAAGTAATTTGTTTTTTGTTAATCTTTTCAAAAATCTTTCACTCTGCCCAAGGTGAAAGTATTGATATTGTATGGGCATATCTGTTGCTTTGATCTTTAAAATCAATTATAAAAGTTGTCTTTGATTCCCAAATTATGTCTTTATTTTCTGCTTTTTCTTGGAAAATGGTAATCAGAAAATCCTTTCAAAATAAATAATAACTATAATTAAATATGCATAATCACTTGCTATATGTGTCAGTTTCTAAAAGCATTCATAAATCATATGTGCAGATTAATTAAAAAACCCATTGAATACAATGACCCTGCACCCTCTCCCAACTTTGAATATCTTATGTATGTGGCCGAAGAAGAAGAATATGATGAAATCCCAGAAGATGTTTCACAGTTGCTTGAGTGCGAGGAAAGTACCATTCAGCCGTATAAAGAGTCGTTAGAGACAATTAATTTGGGTTTAGAGGAAGATCCAAAAGAAGTCAAGATTGGAGCATTGCTTCATCCCAACGTGAAGACCAGGTTGGTTGAATTATTGAAAGAGTATGTGGACATCTTTTCTTGGTTATACCAAGACATTCCGGGGTTGGATACTGATATTGTGAAACATTATTTGCCGCTAAGGCCAGAATGGCCGCCAATCAAGCATAAATTGCAAAGAACTCACCCTGATATGCCAGTGAAAATTAAAGAAGAAGTTTTAAATAAAATTAATGCTAATTTTATTGTGACATCAGTGTACCCTCAGTGGATTGCCAATATTGTCCCAGTACCAAAGAAAGATGGAAAAGTTCGTATGTGCGTTGATTATAGAGATTTAAACAAAGCTAGTCCAAAAGATGACTTTCCATTACCACATATTGATATGTTAGTTGATAGTACAACAAAATTCAAAGTGTTCTCGTTCATGGACAATTTTCCAGATATAATCAAATCAAAATGGCTCCTTAGGATATGGAAAAAACAACGTTTATCACACCCTAGGGAACATTCGGTTACAGAGTGATACCCTTCGAGTTGAAGAATGCTGGTGCAACGTACCAGAAGGCTATGACAACCCTATTCCATGATCTGATGCACAAGTAAATTGAGGTATATGCTGATGATATGATTGCCAAATCCCAGACTGAAGAAGGGCATATAGAAGATTTGTTGAAATTGTTTTAGCGTTTGAGGAAGTATCGTCTCTTCTTGAATCCAAATAAATACACCTTTGGTGTCTGATCAGGAAAATTGTTAGGTTTTATTGTTAGCCAGAAAGGGATTGAAGTTGATCCTGACAAAGTTAAGGAAATTCAAGAAACGCCTTCACCAAGAACTGAAAAGCAAGTTAGAGGTTTCCTTGGGCGTTTGGATTACATTTCCAGATTTATCTCCCATATGACTGCAACGTGTGAAACGATCTTCAAGTTGTTAAAGAAAGATCAAGATTGTGTATGGACATATGATTTCCAAAGGGCATTTGAAAGTATTAAAGAGTATATGCTTGAACCTCCTATCTTGCTCCCTCCTATTGAAGGAAGACCATTGATTATGTATTTGACAGTATTAGATAATTCTATGGGCTGTATTTTGGGACAACAAGATGAAACAAGGAGAAAGGAATATACCATTTATTATCTCAGCAAGAATTTTACTGACAGTGAGTCACGGTATTATATGTTGGAAAAAACTTGTTATGCTCTGGCCTGGGCGGCAAAACGGTTGCGACAATATACGTTGAATCATACTACTTGTTTGATTTTCAAAATGGATCCAATTAAGTATATTTTTGAAAAGCCTGCTCTTACTGGAAGAATTTCCCGTTGGCAGATGCTATTGTTTGAATATGATATTGAATACCGTACACAGAAAGCTATAAAAATTAGTGTGTTGGTAGATTATCTCGCTCACCAACCAGTTGATGATTATCAGTTTGTTAAATATGATTACCCTTATAAGGATGTTATGTTTTTGAAATTAAAAGATTGTGATGAACGGTTGCATGGGGAAGGTCCTGATCCTAAATCTCGGTGGGGTATGGTGTTTGATGGAGCTGTGAATGCTTATGGGAAATTAATTGGTGTTGTGATTATCACTCCTCACGGGTCGCATATCCCATTTACTGCAAGGTTTGTATTTGATTGCACCAATAACATGGCAGAGTATGAAGCTTGTATCATGGGTCTCGAGGAGGCTATTGATCTTAGAATCAAAATTCTAGATGCGTATGGCGATTCAGCTTTGGTAATAAATCAGATTAAATAAGAATGGGATACTCGCCACCCTGGCTTGATTCCCTATAAATACTATGCTAGAAGGTTATTACCCTTCTTTAATAGAGTTGAATTCCATCATATTCCCAGAGATGAAAATCATATTGGTGATGCTTTAGCTAATTTGGATTCTATGTATCAAGTAAATACTTGGAATGATGTACCTCGTATCACAATGCGACGTTTGGATAGGCCGGATCATGTGTTTGCGGCAGAGGGGACGTCAGACGAAAAACCTTGGTATCATGATATCAAGCATTTTCTCCAGACTCAGGAATACCTGGTTGGTGCATCAAACAAAGATAGAAATACATTGAGAAGGTTGGCAGGTGACTTTATCCTTAATGAAGATGTGCTATACGAAAGAAATTATCACATGGTCTGGCTCAGATGCGTGGATAGACACGAAGCATACATATTGATGCATGAAATCCATGAAGGTTCATTTGGTACTCATGCCAATG
Source organism: Vicia faba (assembly GCA_948472305.1). NCBI lineage: Eukaryota > Viridiplantae > Streptophyta > Magnoliopsida > Fabales > Fabaceae > Vicia > Vicia faba. The sequence goes on from OX451740.1 coordinate 1,110,175,943, forward strand.
GATATTCGATGGCAAAGAAGATGCTTAGGGAAGGTTACTATTGGCTGACAATGGGATCTGACGGTTACAAATTTTCAAAGAAGTGCCATAAGTTCCAGATTTATGCTGACAACATTTTATCTTGGTAGTAATTGACTATTTCACCAAATGGGTGGAAGCAGCTTCATATGCTAATGTTACCAAGAAGGTGGTAGTACGCTTTATCAAGAATAATCTTATATGTCTGTATGGTGTGACAAGCAGGATTATCACCGACAACGGCTCAAATCTAAATAACAAGATGATGACAGAACTTTGTGAAGAATTCAAGATTTTCCATCATAATTCATCTCCCTACAAGCCAAAGATAAATGGGGTTGTTGAAGCTACTAATAAAAACTTTAAGAAGATCATCTAGAAAATGGTCGTTACCTATAAAGATTGGCATGAGATGCTCCCTTTTGCTTTGCGTGGGTGTGATCGGTGGATTTAGAACTGACTGTTTAAAGCTGGTTCGTGAAATGTCGCGGAAGCAAGAGTCGCCACCGTCTTTTATTTTCTCCAACATGGACAGGACAAAAGCACAGCAAAATTCCTTATGAGAACGTTTCTCGGTTCGGGAGGTAGATTTATAGAAAGGGAAGGTATTAGCACCCTTTCTATCCATGGTTATCCATGGGCTCTTAGATACTTGCTCTTTATGTTTTCAAAATGTTTGCTTTTTAAGATGTGAGTGGGTTTGAAAAAGTTCCGTTTAAAGATTTCAGAATGACTCTTGTATCTGTCCTCAAGAGTGTTTGAAAAATTGTTTTGAAAGCTTTTTGAAAGTGTCTGTGTGAAAAGAGTTTTAATTTGTTTTTGAAGAGAGCAAGTATCCATGAGTCATCTACCTACCCTAAGGAATTAGGCTGTGTAAAAGTCCTTAAGGTAGTGCCATCCCACCATTGAGAGGTAGGTAGCACCACCGTTGGAGGTGTTCGGGTCAATTCGATTGTAGGGACAGTGTGGTCACCGAAGCAACAGTTAGGACACCTTAGAAGCTACCCTTATGTCCTTGATCCTTTTTTTTTAATCCGAGGCAACCGTTTCGAGGCAACTATTTCGAGGCAACCGTTTCAAGGCAACTTGTTTCGAGGCAACTGGATCATGGACATAAGGACTCACTAAAACGTCCTATACTTGACGACCATATTTCGAAGGCAACAGGTGAGGCGTACCCTAAAAGTGGTGTGTGTATTTGTGTGTTGTTTTCAGTTTAACAGTTATCTTTGATCAGGGCATTGTGAGCTACGAGTTGCTTTTAATTAACATACATTCTTTCATACAAAGTTATAATTTAGGAGTGCGGAAAATTAAAAGACGGAAAGATGAAAGCTACGCTATTACAAGGTGCGGGTCTATACATCGCCAAAATACAAAGACCCGTTTTTGATAAAAGATGCGGAAAGTAAAAAAAAAGACCTAATTACTATTACATCTAGAAAGCAGTTACATAATAATCAACAAGAAAAATAATGCGCGAAATAGAAATTGGAACGTCCGAGGGTTTTGACCCTTTGCTTGAAATTAAATTAAATTAAAGTCTAATTATTATTTAATTAAAGAAAGGTGTTTTTTTTGTGTTTTTTGTATTTAATTAACATTAAACCTAGAATTAATTATTTAAATAAAAGAAAAAAGTATTTTTGGTTTTTTAATATCTTTAATGAAAAATAAAAATAAAATAAAATAAAGTCAAAAGTTAGTAAAACCTAATTCTAATTTATTTTATTTATTATGAAAAAGCCAAAATTAAACCTAATTAAACTAAATTAATTTGTTAGAATTTATTTACAAAAAATAATTAATAGTGAAATTACTAAATAATAATAATACTAAAAATGTTAGTTTTCTGAATTTTATTATGAAAAAAATGTTAATTGGTTAGTGATTAATAAAAAGAATAACGATTAATTAATTAAAGGAAAATAATAAAAATAGAGAGAGAGTTTAGGAGTATACGAGCCTGATTGGAGGGGTGAAACAGCTATTGGCGTCATGTGTAAACTGTTTTGTTTTGGCCATTTGTGTTTTGGCTTTTGGCCATTTGTGTTCTGACTTTTGGCCATTTGTATTCTGGCCTCAACGTTCCTTAACCTTCTCAGGATGTCTGTCTCGCCATGTATTGATGTCATGTGTAAAATGTTCTGTTTTGGCCATTTGGCTTTTGGCTTTTGGCCATTTGTGTTTTGGCCTCAACGTTCCTTAATGAACCTGCATGAGATCCTGTCTAAAATCTGCAGTGTTGAATCTCATGAACACATTAAATAAAATCATAAAATGCAAATAAAGCCAATATATGAAGAAATTTAATGTTTAGGCACAATATGGCATGTATGAATGATTATACCCTTTTGATCATGGAGATCAAATCAACCTTACCCTTACTAGAAAATTAGTGACATGAATGCTTTTATGCTCTTTTGATCATGGAGATCAAGCCAGCCTTACCCTTACTGAAGAAGTAGTGAGATGTTGGTTTGTAACTGAGATTGCTTGTTTGTAGTGAGAGAGGGATTTGTAATAAGGATTTCAAGGTTTTAGGATTCTTGAAAGAATTTGATATTCTGACAGTGTTGTGGCAAGGTTTTTTTCTCTCTTCTCTCCTTTTGGTTTGTGTGAAAAGAATGTGATTATATAATGGAAATTAGGGTAAAGAAAATGGGCTTTGAATGTGCAATTGGGCCTCCAATGTTCACTTGAGTTCGTCACTTTCCAGGCTAAATCGCAGGGACTTAAGTGCAATTTTTGAAGTTGAAATGTGAAAACAAAATGTAGCCGACATCGATAACTAACTCCTATCCGAAAATCGGCTTAATCGGATAAACGGTAAATTAGTTATGAATTTTTGAAGTTTCAGCTCAGACAAACTTATTTTGGGCTCCAGTGTCGACTCTGACACGTTCTTCAATAAAAAACTGGTATTGATCGGAGCATAATACGGTCTCGACTTTTGAAGCAAAGTTGTAGATCTATGAGTCAGGGACCTTGTGTAAAAATATGAGCCCAATCTGATAAAAATTGACCGAGTTATGAATTTTCGAAGTTTCGGCCCAGATGAAATAATATTCAGCATTCAGGATTTTCAGCGTGTCACGCATTCTGAGCAAAAAACGAAGGCCTTTTGAATACCGTTTGAACTCAATACCTTCTGTGAAAATGTAGCCAACTCAATTTGTGAAATTTTGGCGCCGGAACCAACTCGATACGATGAAAATCGACCAAATTATGATTTTCTGAACATGACACAAATAAACTTTTGTCACAAATTTTCTGTATGAAAATACTTGATAAATCCACATTTTTGAAGACCTTATGATCGAAATTGACTTCCAGCCGTGAGAGATGAAAACGTAGATAATGTCAAGACGAAATTTAGGCCACCGGAACGGGTTCAAAACGAGCCACTATCTTCAAGTTATGAATTTTTTAGCGCATAAAAACTGCACTTTCAGCACACTTTTTCACCATATTTCTTTGAGCAAACTCACACATTCAGATACCTTCTTTAAAGAATTGACTCTTGAGCCGAACCTGAATTTGAGAATATGTTATCAGAGATATCTTGGCGAAAGAACACCTGAATATGATGCGCCGGGTTGGACTTGTGAATTTTTCTTGAAATCTTTTGAGAAATATGGGAGGGCAAATTTTGGGGTACAACAGTGGGTATCTTACATCTGTACGCACTTCAACAGGGGCAACCCCGTTCTCTCTTGTGTATGATATGGAAGCAGTGCTCCCTGTTGAGGTTGATATTCTCTCTTTACGCGTGATAATGGAAACCAAATTGTCAGAGGCTGAATGGGTGCAGAACAGGTTTGACCAATTAAATTTGATTGAAGAAAAGAGAATGACGGCCTTGTGTCATGGCCATTTATAGCTGAAGAGAATGAATAAAGCTTTTGATAAGAAGGTCAAGCCTCGTGAATTCAGAGAAGGTGACCTCGTGCTCAGGAAGATCATGTCTTTTAACGCTGATTCTAGGGGCAAGTGAACTCCCAATTTTGAAGGCCCATATGTTGTCAAGAAAGCCTTCTCTGACGGCACACTGATTCTTGAAACTATGGATAGCGAGGATTTCCCACGTCCTATGAATGCTGGTGCAGTCAAGAAATACTTCACCTAAAAGAAATAAAAGAACAGTTTGCTAAGTCGAAAACCCGAAAGGGTGGCTAGGCAAAAAAAAGCGTCTCGGTAGGCTGAAAACCTGAAAAGGCGGTCTAGGAAAAAATAAGAGACACAAACAGAATAAATTCTCATGCTAGGTTGAAAACTCGCAAGGGAAATCTAGGCAAAAGTTAGGGATTTCTTGGCAAGTAACTACGTCAGACAAGACTTCATCATGGAAGCAACAATCTTCTTGGGTCCTCACCACACTTCAGCAGAAGCCGCTGCTCAGGAATTCAAAGTTGTTAGGGAGAATAGTGGTCATTGTGTTTCAATGTATCTTTTTCAATGTATTACCATTTTCCAAACTTTGTAATCATATATGGGGTCTCGCCATTCGTAGACTACCATTTTATTAATAAAGTTTGAGCTTTTATCCAATTCTTTGTAATTCTCATTTTATTCTGCTTACAAAGATTCCATTTATTATTGATAGTAATTTTCAAAACAAAGAGATTTAATAATAAAATTGTTTTTGAAAAGAATTTACAAATTACCTTTTACTTTAGATTTTGTGATTCAAGAAAAAACAAAAATTGTGATTCCGAGGATGGACGAACTCTAAATTTTTTTTTTGGAATTAGGTATTCCCAGGAAAGTTCTTTCAGGTCATTTTTGCTGATATACGTATGGTCTTATTGTTGTTTCTCAAATAGTTGGAGATGATACCAATTGATGTACAGTGCGGTGTTGGGTTTGTGATCCCAGTTTCCCCAGTTAAGTCTTGGTTCATTTTTTCCTCCAGGATGTTTATTTTGATTTCGGGTTTTGCATGGTCTGAAACCTCTATTCCATATTCCCCAGTAAGGTCTTCTCTCCTATGACGGAAGTTCTTTGTCCCTTTGTGTGTTGAGGTGGAGTCATTTTCAAAACATCGCCCTTTTGCAGTGTCGACATTATTGTTGTTGTTTGTTTCTCGGGAAACTAGACAAGGGCAGCATCTTTTATAAGAAGTGTTGAAATAGTTGTCAACTTTTTAGGTTTTCTCCCGCCAAGCGCTGGGTTTGATTTAAATCCCCATAATTTTGATTATTTGTTGTATTGTTTACTTCTTAAATCCCCAAGTAAAGCTAAGATAATGCTTCTCTCTAAAAGTTATTATCCCCATGTTGTTTCATGATTTCTCCCTAGAGAAGTTTGTGTAATCATCACTCTTGGTATTGAAGAACGTATTTTGGGCTTCTCTCGACAATATGGTATTGTCCTCTCCAATGAAGCCAACATGGGATCCCCAGCTAATATCTCAATGGCATGGTTTCCATCTTCCCTAATAAAGTCAGTATTGTAGTCTCCAGTGGAAATCTAGCGTTGAAGCATCAACTGCCCCATTGAAGTCTACGTGATTTCCTCGGTGAAGTCTGGAGGAGGATGTTATACCCATGTATTTGTACTAATTTACTTTTTTGATTTGATTATTTTAGAATTAAGTTTCTTCCTAGTGAAGTTAAGCCATGAAGTAGGAATTTGTTTCCTCAGTTGGTGCTTATTTTCTTATGAAATTTTCCTCCTGGATGTGATTTAGCTGAGTGTTGTTTTTACCCAAGCTGGTTTTGTCTGGTTATTCCTAGTGTTGTATGGCTGTGTTGCCAACATATACATGATAATATTCATACATTTATACATACATCATGCATATCTGAATTTAACATTCATTGCTCATTTGCATTCATTGATGTTTTTGTTGGCATATTACCCTATTTTGCAGAGTTATGTTAACCTCTTTCCAATAGAGTGTCAAACTTAAGCATAAAGTGTATATTATTTCAATTTCCCCACTAAGTTACCTCTCGTGGAAGAATTTTGCTTCAAGCCTTCCTTTTTAGCTCATTGTTTGGTTAGGTATATGTTTCCCTTTTGAGTTTATTTTTCATCAAGTGCTATCTTGGTCGACTATTTCACTCTGTTTTATTTCTGATTTGAATCTATGGTCCCTGGAAACATTATTATTAATGATTTTTGTAGGCTCTAAGCCCTGGTTTGAGAATGTGAATTTATTTTGCATGAGAAGACTTTATCTCCTCAGCAGGACTGTGTTGGCACTTCCCCAGAGAAGTCATATTTCTTTGCCCAAAGGGTTTCTTATAACAGCAAGTGGAAGGTCTCTTTATTCGAGCAACCTGTATTTCCCCAGTAAGTCTGTTAGTTCCTCGAAAAGATTCATATTTGTACTCCAATGAATGGTAGTCTCGTCATTATGAGAGATAGTTTGTTATTGAGATTTCTGTTACTACAATGGATGGTAGTCTCATCATTATGGGATATAGTTCATTGTTGAGATTTTGTTACTCCAATGGATGGTAGTCTCGTCATTATGGGATATAGTTTGTTGTTGAGATTTTTTACTCTAATGGATGGTAGTCTCGTCATTATGGGAGATAGTTTGTTACTGAGATTTTGTTACTCCAATAGATGGTAGTCTCGTCATTATGGTAGATAGTTCGTTGTTGAGATTTTGTTACTCCAATGGATGGTTGTTGTACCCCAATTTTTTCCCCTAAGATCCCTTTATCATACCATATTGATTCAATCACAACAAGATCATATTAGGGTTCTTGGTTCTCCTCCCTACCTTTAGCTTTTCTCTTTGAGGAATCACCAAGCACCTTAACTTGTTTTCTTTTGTGATCATGAATATTTTGTCTTGATTTTTCCTTTTAATTAATAAAATGCAATGTTGGTTTGTCTTGCTTGTTACTAATATAGGTAAAGGCAATGAGATTTAGCAAGTTGCTCCATGGGTTCATGAGTTTATTTCCACGCCCTAGGCAATAAAGCTTGAGAAGTCCAAACCTCACCATTGAAGTTGTTTTGGAAGGAATGGCATGGCAAGGATATTTTGGTTCACTATATTCCTAAGATATCAAGATTGATTCAAAAGTGCAAGGGATTGATTGAAGAAGTTGTCATGGTTTGACAAAGTCTTGTTCCCATTAATCACAAGTGCATATTTCTCTCAATTCTCAATGTATGGAAGTGGTTTTGGTGGCTATGAGTTATCATTTTCATCCTCAAAAACTTATATTTACAAAGCAATTGTGTTGGTATAAGAAGTTTGGTCAAAATTGTCAAAGTTCCTTAAAGCATTTTCTTGATCTAGGAAATTCAAAGAAGCATATCTTGCTCATCTTTTGGTATTTTTGAGTGATTCAAAAGACATCCTTATTTTCAAAGGGTTATCAACAAATCACTTCAAAAGTTTAAAGGAGTTTTCATGTGGAAGAAACTTGATGATGAAGAAAGATTACAAGTCCTCCAGATGAACCCCCAATTTCTCATGTGTGACTTCAAATGATCATAACTTGGTCAATTTTTATCACCTAGAGCCCATTATTTCTCCACAATGATCTTGAGTATGTGAACATTATTCCTTCTTTCATGTGAAAAGTGAGAAAATGGATGGAAGATTCCCTAAGGATACAAAAGATTATAGGTCATTTCATGATTTTTTGCCAACTTCACAAATTCATAACTCTCTCAATTTTAGGATATTTTGAATGGTTCAAGTCTCAAAATGTCATTCAAGAGGTGTATTTCATGCCATCTTTTTTGTCCAAGAGAAAATTCCAAGTGGAAGGCCATGTTTGTATGCAAAACATTATAGATCACTTTTGAAGAAAAATTTGAAATATTTCTAAGTATGGAAAGTCAACCTTTTTTCCCCAACTTTGACTTAATGCAACTTTCAGCTCAAGCATCCATTTGATCCCATTCTTTTTCCATTGAAAAGCTTGTAACCTCATATTTCTAAAGCATCAAGAATCATGCCTTAAGACCCCTTGAGCTGAGAATGCCATTAGATTGAACTTGGTAACTTGGAACTGAAGTTTCTCCATAAGTCAGAATTTGAAATTCATGTTTTGGCTTCTAAACATCAAATTAGCATGCGTTTGTGATCTAAACATGTTTAACTAAGTTTCCGAAGTGGATTAGAGCCTTAAAACGCAAGGATTGGATGAGTTTTGATGGAAATTAGATCACACTTTGCTCGTGCATCAGGTTCACACAATTTCCCTCCAAACTTTATCATTTCACACGCTTGAACATTCCATTTGATTCCCTATAAATTGAGGGTCATCCCCCATTCATTTCCTCAAGCTTTGAGATCCAAAAACACCCTGTCAAAACCTCACGCGAACTTCAAATTTTTGAAATCAGTTTCTGAGATTCCAGCCTTTTCTTCCAAAATTCTTTGCACATTCTTCTTCCTTAAGCATCATACGAACTCTCCAACACTTAAACCAAGCAAAACGAGCTATAATCCAAGCTACAAAAGTCCAGTTTCAGAGCTTTTTCTTGAACTTCGAAAAGGTAGAATTCTCCACCATTTGGATCCAAATAAAGAACTAACCTATTCTACTTCTTCTCCTGATTCTAGTACTTCTTACAATTTTTAAATCCATTGAGAATTGATAGAGAAATCTCAAATTGAAGGTGCTCACTATTTTCTAGGTTTTTGATTCATATCTCTTTGTATACTTTATATAAATTTGGCGCGATGGTGGTGTTAGGATCGTCTTGAATAGACGAATCCAATGATACTGATCTGGGATCCTAATTTTACCGTTTGAAAGATCTCACAAAATCTCCATTGCAGGGTGGCTGGAGGTTGAAGACGATGACATGTCTCGTCTCAGGCAATGATAGTGTGCCAAACGTTTTAATTTCATTGGTTGCCTTTTTTCTGATTCCCTGCGCATCTTACTAATGTCCATATCAAGCACAACACGTCTGGTCCGTTGGATTAGCTTACTACGCGTTTTGACTATGATCTGATGGCCCATATCTTTCTGGTTTTATTTTATTTTCTGATTTTATATTTTAATTGATTTAATTTTCAAAAATTCATAACTCTTTTATTTTTTATCCAAAGATAATGAAAAAATTCAAAAATATACTTTGAATTATTTCTGATCTCATAAATATTTTTCATATTTTTATTTTGAAAATTGATATTTTTTATATTTTTTGCATTATTTGCTTTGTTTTAATTACCTTAAAAATACTTTCTGACATTTCTTAATTCTAATTTTTTTCATAAATATCATTTTGCATATTTTTGACTTTTTGAAAATTTTATGGGATTTTATATTGATGTTTACTATTTATGATCTATTTTCTATTTGTTTGAACAATTTAATTAGTTTTAAAATAGTTTCTCACTTTTAAAAATTGCCAAAAAATTTATAAAAATATTTAAGTCCTTTTCTTATTTTTCTTTGGTCTTACTTGATTTTTCTTGATTAATTTGAATATAGTTGATATTTTTCTTTCTTATTTCCATTTTAAAACTTTTTTAAAACTTTTTTTATGTATATATTAAATGCAATATTATTTTGTGATTATTTTATGGCTGAACTTGGGTTGAATTTTGATCATGAACTTTATTAACATTATTGGATTCATGGTGTTGAGTCTAACTCCATAAAAATGGATGAATGATTTTAATAATAGTTTAATTTAAATTTAATTCAAATGTGGTTTGTATATTCTTTCCCACCCCTCTTCATATTGTCCCTTTCTTATTGCACTAAGTGTTATTGGAGCATAACCTCTATATCATGTCTCAAAACAAATGGTGCATATATTGCTATTGACCGACCTCAAAATAGGTGCGACTTCTATATAAGTCCAGAGACGATTGCTTAATATAGCGCTAAATTTTATCCCGATTCGAATAAATGATCATTCGTGGCCCAAACCTATGTTTGCAAGCCCAAGTATGTTAATTTGATCTCTTTGATCCAATAACCTTGAGATTCATTGTGTGGAGGCTTTGGTTCTACCAATCCTCTAATGGATCTACATCACTTTTGGTCAACGCGAATCACTTAAACATCGTTGATCATTAAATGATACTTTTGATGATTCAAAAATGGATGATATACTTGACAAAAAGCAAATACAACTTGTTGTTTGGAGGATTTGGTTCTACCAATCCTCTAATGATTTCCAAATACAAGTTTCAAGATGGTCATCCAACTAACTACTAATTACTAATGATTGACTTTATTTTGTGTTTTTATTTTATGCTCTTTTACTTTATGTACCATTTACTTTAAGCATTTACATCTCATGTTATTTTTCATATTTGCTCAGTTGAGCCCCCTTTATATTCTTGTCATTTTTATTTTGCTCACTTTAGCTTTTCTTTTTTTTTTGAAGATTCATAATAATCAACATGAACCATAAAAAACTTTAATGATACTTGGACTATTTGGTTACTATCCTTGGCATTATGGAGTATTGGACTTCTTGGACTTAGGAATAGAAACCTTGGCCTATGTTGGAGACCTTATGACCTTAATTGATATTTTGTCTGGAGTTCATGAGGTTAACCTCAGGATATTGGGTTGTTTGTTTATTTTGTGTGCAGGTTATTGTGATTACATTCTTTGTTTGTAATCTTGAATTCACCTGTATACAACTGTTACTCTGCCCAATTTTTGTGAAGACTTAATACACTCGAAGTTTAGTTCTCTCAAGAGGTCTAGTATCCTTGCTTGCTTGGTTTCAATCCAAAGAATGGGAATTCTATCTTGACTCATAATGTCAAGTATTGGCTTCTTGTTGATTATATGGTTCTTATCCCTAGCTTTTACCTTATACTTTAGGATAGTCCCTTCTTCTCCTCCCATCTTCTTTAATTTCAAAAATCTTCTCCCTCCTTTTGAAAGCTCTTCTTGTTTTGAAATTTGAACCACTTTCATAACAAACTTGGACCTTGTCCAGGCATTTTCAAAACCTTTCATAAATAAACTTCAATCAACTTAACAATACTTTGACATTTTTGTGAGAAGACTAAAAATCAATCAATCTCATTTCAAAACATTTTTGCCACTTTGGCTTCTTATTTTAAAACCTTTCTCAAAATATTAGACTCTTGTCAATCCTTGTAGTGATGCAAACAACTATACTTCTATAATATATAGTGAAGAGAGATATTTTCCACTTGGGCGTTGAGTGAGGCATTATTGATTTTTAAAATCCAAGCCATATCCTCCACTTTGAGATGATGCGAATTCTCCTTTCTCATGATTGTGGGTAGTAAGTATGTTTTCCACACGGACAATGACGATGATGTCTTATCTCATAAAATTAATCAACACAGTTGTATTTTTTAAACTTTTAAAAGGTGAACTACGTGTACCCTGATCCCCTATTGCACGAAAGGTGGTACGTAGGCACTAAAAGTTCGCAACTTCGGCGGGTGCAAAAATCATAAAAAATATATTTCTTTTCTCACCTCCACCATCTATTTTACATACAACATTTTATAGCTAAAATATACAGATTTTACAAAGAGGTTTCTGTGGAGTACCATAGATGTTTAAGGTGCTAATACCTTTCCTTTGCATAAACAACCCCCTTACCTTGAATCTTCCCCCCTCTTTTTTTGGGTTATTCGCTCTTTTCCCATTCCTTTAGAAACAATAAAGTACGGTGGAAATTTTTATTTTTGATCTATATAAGTCTAGTCAATCCAATGGCTTAGTATTAAACATTTCTACCACTACAGAAAAATGGCGACTTCACTGGGGAAAGATTGACCTCTTGCTGGTCCATTCCTAAGTGGGTTGAGCCTATCTTTGTTTATATATGTATATGTGCTATTGTTGTTTATGTATCATATGTTGTATATATGATTGTCTGGATTTTCCTGGTTCTCAGGGTGCTTGGTGATTACTTATAAGTCATATACCCGAACTTGGATAAACTTTAAGATAGGATGGGCGGTATAGTCATGTTAACTTTGAGGGAGTAATCCCCAAAAAGGAGGCATGAGATCCCCCACTCAGTGGAGGCCCCTTTGACTGTAGTGTCGTTTATCGATTAATCGAGAAGACGTACTGCTTTCGACCTGGGAGCCTGCTGAAGCTGAGGACCGTAGAATACCAAACCCATCTTAGCCTTTTAGGCGTAGTGCGGAAGCTATGACGGAGTAATCCAGAAATAGTTGTTACACAATACTATGCTCAAATGAGTTTTTCTTGAGAATATTACTAATTACCAAGTTAATCGAGAAGTTGGTAATATTTGAAGGAAGGATGTAGATTCTGGGAACCTCTAGAACCATGTTCGGCAGGTGATAACTTTTAGACCAACACCTTATGGGTAGTACCTTCGACCTCATGCTCGTGGAGTTGAACCTATGAACCTTATATGTGTGATCTTGTGTGTGATTGTTGCATCATGCATCCATGCACTCATAAGCATCTTTTGAAGAAATTTTATTTCAAGGGACTTAAAAGTTGACCATTTGTGAATATTTCAGGTACTTTTTAACCATGGATTCTGGAAAAAGAAAGACTGGGAAGTACAGTTTCAAGGATCCCAAGATAGATGAGTTGATCAGTCTAATTCCCGCGATCGAGTGCTCTGCAGATTTCCAGAAGAAGTATGGATCCATCATTCCTCTTATGAAGCTTAGGATGAAGGAGGGTATTCTCTCGACCTTGGTCCAATTCTATGATCCTATGTATCATTGCTTTACTTTTCCTGACTATCAGTTGATGCCTGCACTGGAGGAGTATTCTTATTTGCTGGATTTACCCGTTACCGATCGTGTTCCCTTTACTGGTTTGGAGGGTGAGCCAAAACCACATGAGATTGCTTCTTTGATCCATCTGGGGAAGTCTGAGGTTAAAGCCCATATGACTACTAAAGGAGGGATTAGAGGATTACCAACTCAGTTCTTATTGGAGAAAGCTCGTTACGTTGCCAGGATGAAGAGTACAGTCGCTTTTGAGGCCATCTTTGCTCTACTTGCTTACGAGTTGTTCTTATTTCCTAATGTGGATAAGTTTGTTGACGTTAATGCTATCAGGATCTTCATGATAGGAAACCTAGTTCCCACATTGTTGGGTGATTCTTATTATTCTATTCATCTTTAGAATTCTTATCATGGAGGAATGATTATCTGTTGCACACCTTTGTTGTACCGGTGGTTTATCTCTCATATGCCTCAGTCTGATGCTTTCTGGGATGTCAGGAAGGAACCCCGTTGGGCTCCTATGATCATGGCACTTACTCACTCGGATATTGATTGGTATCATCGAGCTTACCAGGATGTAGAGATTGTTGACAGTTGTGGTAGTTTCCCCAATGTACCCCTTCTTGGTACAAAGGGAGGAATTAACTATAACCCTATTCTTGCATGATGAATGCTTGGTTATCCGATAAGGGATAAACCAAATAGTATTCATTTGAGTAGTTTATTTCTGAAGGAGGGAGGAGACCATAAGGAAGCTAGGGAACAGACTGCGAAGGCCTAGCGTCACATTCATAAGAAGAGTAGGAAAGACTTGGGACCTAGGGGGTTGTTTCTTTGGAGCCATATCTTCAGTGGGTTCAAGCGAGAGCTATTCAGTTGAAGATATCGTATTCTTGGGAAACACCTATGCCTGATCTGTTTATGAAGACCATTGCTCCCTTACTGGATGATATAGAAGAGCTACAGCTTATTTTGGCCAGGATACAACAGGAAAATGATGTTTGGAAGAATAAGTGCCAAACTTTAGAGATTTCCTATAGAGCATACTTGAAGGAGAAAGACGACTTGATTGAGATCCTTGAGAGTCGAGCGGTAGAGACTATGGAGAGGCAAGGGGATTTATTTTCTCCCAAGCCTCAGTCAGATGTTGATTACTCACTTCCTGATTCAGGTGATTGGAAGAAGGTTGCCACCACGTATGCGGAAGAAAACCAGAGGTTGAAGGCTTAGGTTTCTAGGCTTACATGGAAGCGCCAGCGTATAGAGTGATCTCTGACAGCTTTACTTCTCAGGGGTTTAGACTTTATTTTCATCTTGTACTTGGGATTGTTGAGACTTGTAACTTATTTTGAAGTTATTATAATAAAAAATTTCAGTATTTCAAATGCGTTATTAATTTGATATTTGCAATGTGTCTATAAAACTTTAAATCCCTTGAAATATTAAATAACAAAATAAAATCATGTACATTGCATATCATGCATCATATTGCACATAGTTCTTGCATTTGTTATGCATATCCAGGTGTCTTGCCAAGCTTCTTTGCTTCGTTCAGCAAGCTGATTCCCCACTACAAAACTCGGGCTAATTTCATAAGGAAGATGGACAACTTAGAACAAGAGAATCGTGAGCTGCACGAGGAAGTTTCTGCTTTGAAGTCCGGCATGGCCAATCTTACTGCTTTGATGGAATCTCTGATGGCTGCTCAGAATCAGCCACCAAGTGTTCAACCTCAACCAACAAGGGCTACTGATGAAGCTTCGACTGTTCTTGTATCTGCTACCCCAGTTGTTTTTCAGAATCACATGCCTCAAGGTTATCCATGGGGAATGCCAAAGAACTTTGCGCCTAAAGGTTTCAATATTGGTCCTCAAGATACTCTAGTTGTTCAGACTATTGTTACTTCTGCACCTTCTGTGTTGCATGTTCTTGTTGCACCTCCTTCGGTGAATATGGTTCCAATTGTTAATGATGATATGTGTCGTCCTTTTCCTCCACCAAGTGAAGACTTGGGTCTCTATGACAGAATGGATGATTTTCAAGAGCAGTTTGACAAGATGCAGAGGAAGATGAAGGCCCTCAGGGGAAAAGAGTTATTCGGGCAAAATGTGAATGAATTGTGCTTGTCCTGAATGTTAAGATACCTACAAAGTTTAAGGTCCCGAAGTTTGAGAAGTACAAGGGCAACACTTGCCCTCATGCCCATTTGGTAATGTATATAAGAAGAATGTCTACCCATACTGATGATCAGTGTCTGCTGATTCACTTTTTTCAGGATAGTTTGACCGGTGCTAGGCTGAAGTGGTATATGAGTTTGGACAGTGTCAATATCCATACTTTCAATGACTTGGGAGAAGTATTTATCAGATAATACAAATACAACATGGACACGGCACCTGACTGTGATCAACACAGAGCCATGGTTCAGAAAGATAGGGAATCATTCAAAGAATATGCACAAAGATGGCATGAGGTAGCCGCCCAAGTGATTCCTCCCATGGAAGAGAAGGAGATGACTAAGATTTTCTTGAAGACTCTGGGTGCTTTCTACTATGTAAGGATGGTAGCAAGTGCTCCAAGTGACTTTATTGAAATGGTAGGCATGGGTATCCGTTTAGAAGAGGCTATAAGAGAGGGCCGTTTGACGAAGGGTGAAGTATCTGGAGGTGCGAAGAAGCCATCTTATGGGTTTACCAAGAAGAAGGAAGGGGATACAAATTCTGTTATGCAAGAGAGGAGGGATAATCCTCCTAGAAGAAATTATCAGCGTCATCAGCAAGTCGCCTCAGTTACTCCCATTATTTGTGTAGCACCAACCACCATTACTTATCAGAGACCATCCCAGCAAGGGAATCAAGGGTATAATCATATAAGGGAGAGTTATGACCCTATTCCTATGAGTTATATAGATTTACTACCATAATTTATTCATAAGAAGTTGGTCCAGACCCGACCACCTCCTGTTGTACCCTCACCATTGCCTTGGTGTTACAAAGCAGACCAAACATGTGCTTTTCATCAGGGAGCACCAGGGCATAATGTTGAGAATTGTTATCCTTTGAAGATTGAGGTGCAGAAATTGGTGAAGTATGGTATTCTATCTTTTAAGGATGTGGGTCCAAATGTGAAAGACAATCCTCTACCCAAGCATGAAGGAGCAAGCATTGTGAATATGGTGGCCGGTTGCCCAAGCGACTTCCATATTTTTGATATTCATCTGGTTAGAGGAGATTTGGTGAAAATGCAGCAGACCTCTGTAAATTTAGATACTATACGCATGACCATTTCGGTTGTGCTATTTGCAGTACAAACATACAGGGTTGCGATAAGATAAAGTCTGATTTACAGGAGATGATGGATGAGGGCCTCATCCAAATAATAAGGCCTAGGGAAGAGTATGAAAAGGAGGTGAATATGGTTTCTGGATGTCCTGGAGAGTTCATAATTTTTGATGTGGAGTATATGAATGAAGACCTTGTACAATTGCATGCTACTTTCTGCCACTTGGCTGGTCAGGTGGAACATCAATATGGATCTTGCCGAATTTGCTGTCGAGACTCCTGAGGATGTTCAATCGTGAAGAAAGGTGTTCAGTTGTTGTTGGACAATGGAACTATCAAGGTTACAGGTCAAAGGGATGATTACCATGAGGTTGATATGACTGAGGTTTGTTTGGCTGAAGAAGAGTCGGATGATGAATATGCCTCTACAGATGAGTATTTCTCCTCAGATGAGGATTTTTTTCCAGAGATGACTCAATAATGACTGATTGTGTTTAAGAAGGGGTAAACGTCATTGTGCCTTGTTTTGGTGCACCCGCCCATTTTGAAGTTGAGTATTATAGCAAGCCAGTTGTTACCACATTGGTGATTAGTTTTCCGGGTCCTGTTCCCTACAAGTCAGATAAAGTTGTACCCTACAAATATAACGCTACAATTTTAGAGGATGGTGTGGAAGTTCCCATCTAGCCAATGCCTGATGTTGGAAATATTTGTGAGACTAGCATAGTGACCCGCAGTGGTCGTGTATGTGCACCAGTTGTTCGAGGAGATGTTAGCACTGGAAAGAAACTTGCTGAGAATGTTGAACCCAAGAAGGCTACATGTGAATCTAGTGGAGCCATGTTAGAGAAAGAAGTGGATGATATTTTGAAGATAATCAATATGAGCGACTACAGAATTGTAGATCAGCTACTACAGACTCCTTCGAAGATATCTATCTTGGCCTTATTGATGAATTCCTCTGCTCACAGAATCTTTGATGAGGGTATTGGACCAAGCTTTTGTGGAAAGTGATATGTTTGTAGACCAATTCAGCAGTGTAGTGGGGAACATTACATCATGTAATAACTTGAGTTTCTGCGATGATGAATTTTCGGATGAAGGAAGGAATCACAACCTGGCCCTCCACATCTCTATGAATTGCAAGAATGACTCCTTATCCAATGTGTTGATTGATAATGGATCTGCATTGAACATTATACCAAGGAGCATGCTTATAAATTTAAATATCAAGGAACACCCATGCACCCAAGTGGTATTATTGTGAAAGCATTTGATGGATCAAGGAAATCTGTTATCGGTGAAGTGGACTTGCCTATTCATATAGGCCCACATTTGTTTCAGATTACTTTCCAGGTCATGGATATTGTACCTGCTTATAGCTGTTTGCTAGGAAGGCCATGGATACATGAGGCAGGAGCTATCACCTCAACTTTACACCAAAAATTGAAGCTTGTACGTGAAGGAAAAGTGGTAATCATAAATAGAGAACATGCATTATTGATATCTCATTTATCCTCTTTCAGCATTGTGGAGGTGGATGAACCTGATGTTGGAACCTAGTTCTAAGCCTTATCCATTGACAACATTAGAAGAAATGAGAATTCCATGATTTCGCTTAAGGATGTGCAACAAGTTGTGCGTAATGGTCATAGTGAGGTATAGGGACAAATTATGGATCCACCTGTAAACAAGAACAGAGTCGGCTTGGGGTTCTCTTTGAAGAATGACCAAGGTAAGAGCACGAAGCCGAAGTCTACGGTAGGCAAGTATCAAGACATCTTCCGTAGCGGGGGTTATCTTCATCCAACTGTTTCTGGGATTAATTCCATTGTGGAAGATGAAGCAGAGCAGGAAATGCCAAATTATATGACGCACAGAGTTAGGGTTCAAAACTGGATCACCATTGATGTTCCCTCATGCATACATGTTTCAAAGTAATTTTTTTTGTTAATCTTTTTGAAACGCTTTCACTCTGCCTAAGGTGGAAGTATTAATATTGTATGGGCTTATCTGTTTGCTGTGACTTTTAAAATCAATAATAAAAGTTGTCTTTGTTTCCCAAATTGTGTCTTTTATTTTTTGCTTTTTCTTGGAAAATGGTAATCAGAAAAAAACCTTTCAAAATAAATAATAACTGAAATTCAATCTGCATGATCACTTGTTATATATGTCAGTTTCTAAATGCAATCATAAATCATATGTGCAGATTAATTAAAAAAAACCGTTGAATACAATGACCCTGTACGCTCTCCCAATTTTGAATGTCCTGTGTATGGGGCTGAAGAAGAATACTATGATGAGATTACAGAAGAGGTCTCATGGTTGCTTGAGCGCGAGGAAAATTCCATTCATCCATATAAAGATCAATTGGAAGTAATCAATTTGGGTTCAGAAGAAGATCCGAAAGAAGTCAAGATCGGAGCATTGCTGCGTCCAGATGTGAAGAGCAGGTTGATTGGGTTGTTGAAAGAGTGTGTTGATATTTTTGGTTGGTCTTATCAAGATATGCCTGGCCTAGATACATATATTGTAGATCACCATTTACCATTGAAGCCAGAGTGTCCCTCGATCAAACAGAAGTTGAGAAGAACTCACCCAGATATGGCAGTAAAGATCAAAGAGGAAGTTCTAAAGCAGATTAATGTCGGTTTTCTTGTGACATTAGTGTACCCTCAATGGATTGCCAATATTTTCCCAATACCGAAGAAAGACAGAAAAGTCCGCATGTGCGTAGATTACAGAGATCTAAACAAAGCTAGTCCAAAATATGATTTTCCATTGCCACATATTGATATGTTAGTGGATAGAACAACAAAATTCAAAGTATTCTTCTTCATGGACGGATTTTTCGGGTATAATCAAATAAGAATGGCTCTAGAGGACATGGAAAAAAACAATGTTTATCACACCCTCGGGAACATTCTGTTATAGAGTGATGCCCTTCGGGTTTAAGAACGCTGGTGCAACATACCAGAGGGCAATGACAACCCTATTCCATGATCTGAGGCACAAGGAAATTGTGGTATATGTTGATGATATGATTGCTAAATCCCAGACTGAAGAAGGGCATGTAGAATATTTGTTTAAGTTGTTTCAGCGTTTGAGGAAGTATCGTCTTTGCTTGAATCCAAATAAATGTACCTTCGATGTTCGATCAGGAAAATTGTTGGGTTTCTTTGTTATCTAGAAAGGAATTGAAGTGGACCCTGATAAAGTCAAAGCAATTCAAGAGATGTCAGCGCCAAGAACTGAAAAGCAAGTCAGAGGGTTCCTCAGGTGTTTGAATTATATTTCCATATTCATTTCCCACATGACTGCAACATGTGAACCGATCTTTAAGTTGTTAAAGAAAGATCAAGGTTGTGTGTGGACGGATGACTGCTAAAGGGCATTTGAAAGTATTAAAGAATATCTTCTTGAACCTACTATCTTGCTCCCTCATGTCGAAGGAAGACCATTTATTATGTATCTGATAGCGTTAGATAATTCCATGGGTTGTATTCTAGGACAACAAGATGAAACAGGGAAGAAAGAGTATGCCATTTATTATCTTAGTAAAAAGTTTACTAACTGTGAGTCGCGGTATTCCATGCTGGAAAAGACATGTTGTGCTCTAGCCTGGGCGGCAAAACGTTTGCGGCAGTATATGTTGAATCACACCACTTGGTTGATCTCCAAAATAGATCCAATCAAGTACATTTTTGAAAAGCCTGCTCTTAATGGGAGAATTTCATGCTGGCAGATGATGTTATCTGAATATGACATCGAATACTGCACTCAAAAGGCTATTAAGAGCAGCGTGTTGGCAGATTATCTTGCTTACCAACCAGTTGATGATCATCAGTCTGTGAAGTATGACTTTCCCGATGAGGATGTGATGTTTCTGAAAGTAAAAGATTATGATGAACCGTTTCCTAAGGAAGGCCCTGATCCTGAACCTCGTTGGAGTATGATATTTGATGGAGTTGTGAATGCTTATGGTAAAGGAATTGGTGTTGTGATTGTCACTCCACATGGATCGCACATTCCTTTTACTTCAAGGTTGACATTTGATTGTACTAATAATATGGCAGAATATGAGGCTTGCATCATGGGTCTCGAGGAAGCTATTGATCTCAGAATTAAAATTCTAGATGTATATGGAGATTCAGCTTTGGTAATAAACCTAATTAAAGGAGAATGGGATACTCGTCACCTCTGCTTGATCCCTTCCAAAGATTATGCTAGAATGTTATTACCCTTCTTTAATAAAGTTGAATTCCATCACATTCCTAGAGATGAAAATAAAATGGCGGACGCTCTGGCAACTCTGGGTTCTATGTATCAGGTGAATACTTGGAATGATACACCTCAAATTATAGTTAGGTGACTGGATAGGCCCGCTCATGTGTTTACAACAGAAAAGGTAGTAGATGAGAAACCTTGGTATTATGATATCAAGCATTTTCTCCAAACTCAGGAATACCCGATTGGTACATCGAATAAAGATAGAAAGACATTGAGAAGATTGGCTGGCAGATTCTTCCTCAGTGAAAACGTGTTGTTCAAGAGAAATCATGACATGGTCCTTCTCAGATGCATGGATAGACACGGAGCATACATGTTGATGCATGAAGTTCATGAAGGTTCATTTGGAACACATGCCAATGGACATTCGATGGCTAAAAAGATGCTAAGGGGAGGTTATTATTGGCTGACAATGGAATCTGATTGTTACAAATTTGCAAAGAGGTATCATAAATGCAAAATTTATGCGGACAAGGTTCATGTTCCTCCAACACTTCTTAATGTGATCTCTTCCCCATGGCCTTTCTCTATGTGGGGTATTGACATGATTGGAATGATAGAACCCAAAGCTTCGAATGGACACTGTTTTTTCTTGGTAGCAATTGATTACTTCACCAAGTGGCTGGAGGATGCTTCATATGCTAATGTTACTAAGAAAGTGGTTGTGTGCTTCATTAAGAATAATCTTATATGTCGGTATGGTGTGCCGAGCAGAATTATCACTGACAACGGCTCGAA
The DNA here is from genome assembly GCA_948472305.1 of Vicia faba. Classification (NCBI taxonomy): domain Eukaryota; kingdom Viridiplantae; phylum Streptophyta; class Magnoliopsida; order Fabales; family Fabaceae; genus Vicia; species Vicia faba. The sequence goes on from OX451740.1 coordinate 1,110,196,931, forward strand.
TCTGAACAACAAAATGATGATAGAACTGTATGAAGAATTCAAGATTTTCCATCACAATTCATCTCCATACAGGCCAAAGATGAATGGGCCTGTTGAAGCTACTAATAAGAATATCAAGAAGATTATCCAGAAAATGGTTGTTACTTATAAAGATTGGCATGAAATGCTCCCTTTTACTTTACACGGATATTGAACGTTTGTCCGCAATTCAACAGGAGCAACCCCGTTCTCCCTTGTGTATGGAATGGAAGCGGTGCTCCAAATCGAGGTTGAGATTCCCTCTTTGTGTGTGGTAATGGAAACCAAGTTGTCAGAGGCTGAATGGGTCTAGAACAGGTTTGACCAATTGAATTTGATCAAAGAGAAGAGAATGAAGGCTTTGTGTCATGGGCAATTATATCATAAGAGAATGAAGAAATCTTTTGATAAGAAGGTCAAACCACATGAATTCAGAGAAGGCGACCTCGTGCTCAGGAAGATCATGTCTTTTAACGCTAATTCTAGGGGCAAGTGGACTCCCAATTTTGAAGGCCCATATGTTATCAAGAAAGCCTTCTCTGGAGGTGCATTAATTCTTGAAACTATGGATGGTGAAGAGTTCCCACGTCCCATGTATGCTGATGCAGTCAAGAAATAAATCGCCTAAAGAAATAAAAGAACAGCTCGCTAAGTTGAAAACTCGAAAGGGCGACTTAGGCAAAAAAGAGCGTCTCGGTAGGCCGAAAACCCGAAAGGGAGGTCTAAGCAAAAATTTGAGACATAAACAGAATAAAATTTCCCGCTAATTGGAAAACCCGCAAGGGCAGATTAGGCAAAAGCTAGGGACTTTATTAGCAAGTAACTACATCAGACAAGACTTGATCGTTGGAGCAACAATCTTATTGGATCCTCATCATACTTCAAAAGAAACTACTACTTAGGATTTCAAAAGTTGTTAGAGGGGATAATGGTCATTGTATCTCAATGTATCTTTTCCATTATATATTACCATTTTCTGAACTTTGTAATCATCCATGGAGTCTCGCCTTTCGTAGACTACCATTATATTAATGAAATTTGAGCTTTTACCCAACTCTTTGTATTTCTTATTTTATTTAGCTTGCAAAGACTCCATTTATTATTGATAATAACTTTCAAAGCGAAAAGATTAAATAACAAAATTGATTTTCAAAAAGAACTTACAATTTGCTTTTACTTTAAAATTTATGACGCAAGAGAAAAAAAACAAAAGTGGTGATCCCAGTAATGGACGAACTCCAGTTATTTTAAGAAGTTTTGTTTCTCGGGAAAGTTTTTCTCAATATATTTTCGCTGTATTAGGTTTGTGACTCCAGTGTCCCTGGTCAAGTTTTGGTTCATTTCTCCTCTTTTCTGAGTTTGCACGATATGAAGATTCAATCCAAGATTTCTCCAGTGAAGGTTTCGTTTGTTTAAAAGAAGTTCTTTCTTCCTAGAGAAGTTGGTACAATAATTACTCTTGAAGAACACAGGCCTCTGGTTTCTCCGATGAAGAACGTATACTGGTTTTCCCTTTGTGAATATGGTGTTGACCTCCCAAATAAAGTCGGCGAAAATCCTCCAGTGAATGTTTTGATGATTTGATGTCCGTCTACTCTACTTGAAATTGTTTTTTTTTCAAATCCTCAGTAGAAGCGTTACTTTTAAAAATATTTGATTCCCCATTGAAGTCTGAGTACTATTCCCTGGTAAAGCATGGGAGAGGATGTTGTATTTATGTATCTGTATTGTTTGGTCGCTATGTTTTGTTTACTTTCGAATTACGTTTCTCCCCAGTAAATTTAAGCCAGAGAGTAGGTTTTGTTTCCTCAGTTGGCGCCTACTTTTTCCTGGTCACTCCCAGTATTATATATTTGTTTTTTCAGCATATGCACGATAACACTCATACATTCATACATACATCATGCATAGCTAAAACTGGCAAATCATCACTCATCACATTCGTTAATATTTTGTTGACATATTACCCTGTTTTGCAGAGTTGTGTTGTCCTCTATCCAACAGTGTGTCAGCCTTAAGCAGAAAGTGTATACTCTTTCAATTTCCCTACTAAGCTATCCCTCGTGGAAGATTTTTGCATTAGCCTTCTTGTACAGCTCTTTGTCTGGATAGATTGGATTTCCCTCTTGAGTTTATTTCTCAAAAATGTATTTTGGTAGACTGTTTTACTCCAGTTTATTTCTGGATTGAATCTTTGTTGCCCAGCAATATTATTACTTTGGATTTCCGCAAGCTTCGAGTTTTTGTTTGAGAAGGTGCATTTATTTTTGCACGAGAAGACATTTATCTCCTCAGTAGGAATATATAGGCATTTCCCCAGGAGGTCATGATTCATTCCGCAGGAAGTCATTTTGCTTTCCCCGAAATTCCTTTTTTTTACAATCCTTCCTATAACAACAAGTAACTGGTCTCTTTATTTGAGCAACTTGTACTTCCCTGTAAAAGTCGACGTAACTTTTTTGCTATCTTCTCTATGAATGGATAGTTTGCAGTCCGTTGCCAAATTACTCCAGTGGATGGCAAGACTTTCAATATCGCGGAGACAATTCATTGAGAAATCTTTGCAAGTGGTAGTCTCTTTATTTGAGACAGCTTATATATTACCCTTTCTAGGAGGATTGCCTTGGTTAAAGAAGAAGTTGAGACCCGTTCTAGGTGAGATGCTAGAATTTTGGGGAAACTTGTTATCTTTTTGCTACCTTCAGTGAGCGTTGGTAGTTCATCATCCGTGAATGGTGGTGCTATGATATATTTTCTCTCTACCTTCAGTGAAAGTTGGTAGGTCACCGTCAGTGAAAGTTGGTGCTTGTTATCTTTTTTCTACCTTCAGTGAACGTTGGTATTTCATCGTCAGTGAAAGGCAGTGCTATGATATATTTTCTCTCTACCTTCAGTGAAAGTTGGTAGGTCACCTTAAGTGAAAGTTGGTGTTGTTATATTTTTTCTACCTTCAGTGAATGTTGGTAGTTCATCGTCAGTGAACGGCGGTGCTATGATATATTTTCTCTCTACCTTCAGTGAAAGTTGGTAGGTCACCTTCATTGAAATTTGGTGCTTGTTATCTTTTTGCTACCTTCAGTGAATGTTGGTAGTTCATCGTCAGTGAATGGCGGTGCTATACTATATTTTCTCTCTACCTTCAGTGAAAGTTAGTAGGTCACATTCAGTGAAAGTTGATGCTTGTTATCTTTTTGCTACCTTTAGTGAAAGTTGGTAGTTCATCATCAGTGAACGGTGATGCTATGATATATTTTCTCTCCATCTTCAGTGAAAGTTGGTAGGTCACCATCAGTGAAAGTTCGTGATTGTTATCTTTTTGCTACCTTTAGTAAATGTTGGTAGCTCACCATCAGTGAACACCGGTGTTGTTTTTTCTTTCCTCTTTCTACCTTCAGTGAACGTTGGTAGCTTCACCTTCAGTAGAAGTTGGTGTATCCTTTGGCTTTTTATCATCCTTTATAAGTCGGGTCTTTTGATCCACCAGTGATTTATTTTCCTGGTCGGGTTTTTCTCTTGTTTCTTTATTTTGTCACATCCCCGGTGGTGTTTTGCGTCCCTTTGAAGTTGTCCATGTGCACTCATATTCATAAGTATTGCATGGAATCTTAGGGCCAAAAATAGGGTTTGTTTTATATTTAAGTATCTTTGATCGCGTCGACATGAAGATTTTTAACCTTGGTATCTCCAAATAGAATAAACTTAAATAAGGGCAGATGTTGTACCCCAATTTCCCCCCTAAGATCCCTTCATCATACCATATTGATTCGATCACAACAAGATCACATTAGAGTTCTTGGTTCTCCTTCCTACCTTTAGCTTTGGTCTTTGAGGAATCAACAAGCACCTTGACTTGTTTTCTTTTGCAATCATGAATATTTTGTCTTGATTTTTCCTTTTAATTGATAAAATGCAATCTTGGTTTGTCTTGCTTGTTACTAATATAGGTAAAGGCAATGAGATTTAGCAAGTTGCTCAATGGGTTCATGAGTTTATTTCCATTCCTTAGGCAATAAAGCTTGAGAATTCCAAACCTCACCATTGAAGTTGTTTTGGAAGGAATGTCATGGCAAGGTTATTTTGGTTCACTAAATTCCCAAAATATCAAGACTGATTCAAAAGTGCAAGGGATTGATTGAAGAAGTTGTCATGGTTTGACAAAGTGTTTCTCCCATTGATCACAAGTGAATATTTCTCTCAATTCTCAAGATATGGAAGTGGTTTTGGTGGCTATGAGTTCTCATTTTCATCCTCAACAATTTCTGTTTACAAAGCAATTGTGTTGGTAGAAGAAGTTTGGTCAAAATTGTCAAAGTTCCTTAAATCATTTTCTTGATCTAGGAGCTAGGGCTTTGAACTTCAAAGAAGCATACCTTGCTCATCTTTTGGTATTTTTGAGTGATTCCAAAGACATACTTATCTTCAAAGGGTTACCAACATATCACTTCAAAATTTTCAAGGGTTTTCATGTGGAAGAAACTTGATGATGAAGAAAGATTACAAGTCCTCTAGATGAACCCCCAATTTCTCATATGTGACTTCAAATGATCATAACTTGGTCAATTTTTATCACCTTGATCCCATTCTTTTTCCATAATTATCTCGAGGATGTGAACATTATGCCTTCTTTTATGTGAAAAGTGAGAAAATGGATGGAAGATGCCCTAAGGATACAAAAGATTATAGGTCATTTCATGATTTTTTGCCAACTTCAATAATTATCAACTCTCTCAATTTTTGGATATTTTGAATGGTTCAAGTCTCAAAATGTCATTCAAGAGGTCTATTTCATGCCATCTTTTTTGGCCAAGAGCAAATTCCAAGTGGAAGGACATGTTTGGATGCAAAATATTATAGGTCACTTTTGAAGAAAAATTTGAAATATATCTGTGTGGAAAGTCAACCTTTTTTCCCCAACTTTGACTCAATGTAACTTTCAGCTCAAGCATCCATTTAATCCCATTCTTTTTCCATTTCAAAGCTTGTAACCTCATATTTCTAAAGCATCAAGAGTCATGCTTTAAGACCCCTTGAGATGAGAATTTCATTGGATTGAACTTGGTAACTTGGAACTGAAGTTTCTCCATATGTCAGAATTTGAAATTCATGTTTTGGCTTCTAAACATCAAATTAGCACGCGTTTATGATCTAAACATGTTTAACCAAGTTGCCAAAGTGAATTAGAGCATTAAAACACAAGGATTGGATGAGTTTTGATGGAAATCAGATCACACTTTGCTCGTGTATCAGGTTCACACGATTTCCATCCAAACTTCGCCATTTCACACGCTTGAACATTCCATTTGATTCCCTATAAATAGAGGGTCATCCCCCATTCATTTCCTCAAGCTTTGAGAGCCAAAAACACCCTGTCAAAACCTCACGCGAACTAAATTTTTAAAATCAGTTTCTGAGATTCCAGCCTTTTCTTCCAAAATTCTTTGCACATTCATCTTCCTTAAGCATCATACAAACTCTCCAGCACTTAAACCAAGCAAAACGAGCTATAATCCAAGCTACATAAGTCCAGTTTCAGAGGTTCTTTCTTGAACTTCGAAAAGGTAGAATTATCCACCATTTGGATTCAAATAAAGCACTAACTTGTTCTACTCCTTCTCCTGATTCTAGTGCTTCTTACAACTTTTAAATCCATTGAGAATTGACAGAGAAATCTCAAATTAAAGGTTCTCGCTATTTTCTGGGTTTTTGATTCATATCTCTTTGTATACTTTATATAAATTTGGCGCGACGATGGTGTTAGGATCGTCTTGAAGAGATGAATCCAATGATACTGGTCTGGGATCCTAATTTTACCGTTTGAAAGATCTCACAAAATCTCCATTGCAGAGTGACTGGAGGTTAAAGACGATGACATTTCTCGTCTCAGCCAATGATAGTGTGCCAAACGTTTTAATTTCATTGGTTTCCTTTTTTCTGATTCCCTGTGCGTCTTACTAAGGTCCATATCAAGCACAGCGCGTCTGGTCTATTGGATTAGCTTACTAACGCATTTTGACTATGATCTGAGGGCCCATATCTTTTTGGTTTTATTTTATTTTTCGATTTTATATTTTAATTGATTTAATTTTCAAAAATTCATAACTCTTTTATTTTTTATCCAAAAATTATGAAAAAATTCACAAAAATACTTTGAATTATTTCTGGTCTCATGAATATTTTTTCATATTTTTATTTTGGGAATTGAAATTTTTTATTTTTTTTGCATTGTTTGCTTTGTTTTAATTACCTTAAAAATACTTTCTGACATTTCTTAATTCTAAAAAAATTTCATAAATATCATTTTGCATATTTCTGACTTTTTGAAAATTTTATGGGATTTTATATTGATGTTTACTATTTTTGATCTATTTTCTATTTGTTTGAACAATTTTAATTAGTTTTAAAATAGTTTCTGACTTTTAAAAATTGCCAAAAATTTTATAAAAATATTTGAGTCCTTTTCTTATTTTTCTATGGTCTTACTTGATTTTTCTTGATTAATTTGAATATAGTTGACATTTTTATTTCTTATTTCCCTTTTAAAACATTTTTTATGTATATATTAAATGCAATATTATTTTGTGATTATTTTCTGGCTGAACTTTGGTTGAATTTTGATCATGAACTTTATTAATGATCGACTGGATATGGTAGTCTAAATGATCTAGACTGCAGGTGCACAGTCTTATCGTGTAGTTTTAAAGATTATCGAACCCAAAGGACCAAAAGTCAAATATATCATTATCTAGCGTTGTAGTGTAAATCTAAGGCTAAAATATTTGGTTTAGATTAGGGGAACTAAAATTAAGTTTGAATCTAGTTAAATAATCAGAGGGGGTAAACAACCAGTATGTAATGACCGGGCTTCGGGAATTAGTAACCTATTTGGTAACTTGCAGTTTCTAACAATTCTCAGTAGAAATTTATCAGTTTAAAAACCCTCGTCTCACATTATTGTGGTTGTTGATTTAGGTTATGCCATTTAAGTCCTAACATATGCTCTCACTATCCCGTCGGAGTTAGAAACATTCTTTTGAAAACAAATAAACTCTAATTCTCTTTAAAGCGCTCTCGCTGTTTTTAAAGTCAATGCCTAGTTACTACATCCAGTTAAAGATCCTCAAGCACTCGCTTTATTGAACCTAACTTCTATTCGTTTTTTACTCTCGTAGCAAAACGGTTCATCATTAAAAACAAAGTAATCTAGTCCAGAAAATAGTTCAACAAATAAATAACCAATAGTATTACCAAATTCCCTCAGTTTTATGATCTTACATACCGGTATAGAAATCTAGTTTAACATATTATAAAACTCAATCACAGAATAATAAAAGCCAGACAATGAAGTAAACATGGTTATCGAATTAAAGGCAAATAATAATTTATTAAAATAAAAACCTGGAAATAAATTGACTGGAGACTGATAAAAATTCGCCCGGTTCTAAAGGAAGCACTCCTCCACGAGTTGGTAGGTTTTGCTTCGATACAGAACAGGAACAATTGCGAAAATAAAATAATAAACTTAATAATAATTCTGGAGGTCTTGAAATAAACTACTGGGAAATAGATCTCCGGTGTAGAAATCTATTGCTTAAAATGGGTTGGGAAAATAAATCCGCTAAGAAAAATAATAGCTGAGGAAAAATAATTCTGGAAAGTAGTAGCTCTGTGAAATACACGAAGAACAAAAGGGAAGTAACCGCGTGACCCTCTTTCAGTGCATGAGGTCTGCTATTTATATACATCTCAAGTAACTATTCATGAGGATTTGTTGGAGAGATTATAGGGCTGCTGAATCTCCGCGTATCTGACTTGGTGGAAGTAGTTAACACACATTCGTTGCAAGCTTTTAGGGACGTGGCGAAAGAATAGGGGATGTGGTGTTCGTCAAAAGGATTAGTGACATTCGTCACTTACTTGGTCAATTCATGTCGTTCGTCAAGCTAGCCTTGTCGGTCGTCATGCTTGTTGACTTGCCGGTCGTCATTCTTGGGCTTGTTGTTGACTTTTATTGTAGCCTTTTTTTTCTTCTTTTTCTTCCTTTTTCTTCTTTCTCTTATAATTAATTTGATACCTGTAAAATAGAAAAATACCGGCATAATACCAACTACAAAGTGATTTAATTTAGAATAAAAATGGAAAATAATTTAGTTAAATCAAGCTAAATATGAAATATTATTATGTGTTATCAATTAACATCATTGGATCTATGGTGTTGAGTCTAACTCCATAAAAATGGATGAATGATTTTAATAATAGTTTGATTTAAATTTAATTCAAATATGGTTTGTATATTGTTTTCCACCCCTCTTCATCTTGTCCATTTCTATTGCACTAAGTGTTATTGGAACATGATCTCTATATCATGTCTCAAAACAAATGGTGCATAGATTGCTATTGACCAGCCTCAAAATAGGTGTGACTTCTATATAATTCCACTTACGATTACTTAACATAACGCTAAATTTTGTCCTGATTCGAATAAATGATCATTCATGGCCCAAACCCATGTTTGCAAGCCCAAGTATGTTAATTTGATCTCTTTGATCCAATAACATGGAGATTCATTTTGTGGAGGCTTTGGTTCTACCAATCCTCTAATGGATCTACATCACTTTTGGTCAACGTGGATCACTTAAACATGGTTGATTATTAAATTGTACTTTTGAGGATTCCAAAATGGATGATATACTTGACAATAAGCAAATGCAACTTATTTTATGGAGGCTTTGGTTCTACCAATCCTCTAATGAGTTCCAAATACAAGTTTCAAGATGGTCATCCAACTAACCACTAATTACTAATGATTGACTTTATTTTGTGTTTTTATTTTATGCTCTTTTACTTTATGTACCATTTACTTTAAGCATTTACATCTCATGTTATTTTGCATCTTTTCTCACTTGAGCCCTGTTTATATTCTTGTCATTTTTATTTTGCTCACTTGAGCTTTTCTTTTCTTTTTGAAGATACTTAATAATCAACATGAACCATAAAAAACTTTAATGATACTTGGACTATTTGGTTACTATCCTTGGCATTATGGAGTATTGGACTTCTTGGACTTAGGAATATAAACCTTGGCCTATGTTGGAGACCTTATGACCTTAATTGATATTTTGTCTGGAGTTCTTGAGGTTTACCTTAGGACATTGGGTTGTTTGTTTGTTTTGTGTGCAGGTTATTGTGATTACATTCTTTGTTTGTAACCTGGAATTCACCCGTATACAACCGTTACTCTGCCCAATTTTTGTGAAGACTTAATACACTCGAAGTTTAGTTCTCTCAAGAGGTCTAGTATCTTTTCTTGCTTGGTTTCAATCCAAAGAATGAGAATTATATCTTGACTCATAATATCAAGTATTGGCTTCTTGTTGGTTATATGGTTCTTATCCCTAGCTTTTACCTTATGCTTTAGGATAGTCCCTTCTTCTCCTCCCATCTTCTTTAATTTCAAAAATCTTCTCCCTCCTTTTGAAAACTCTTCTTGTTTTGAAATTTGAACCACTTTCATAACAAAATTGGACCTAGTCAAGGCATTTTCAAAACCTTTCATAAATAAACTTCAATCAACTTAACAATACTTTGACATTTTGTGAGAAGACTAAAAGTCAATCAATCTCATTTAAAACCATTTTTGCCACTTTGGCTTCTTATTTTAAAACCTTTCTCAAAAGATTAGACTCTTGTCAATCCTTGTAGTAATGCAAACAACTATACTTCTACAATATGTAGTGAAGAGAGATATTTTCCACTTGGGTGTTGAGTGAGGCATTGTTGATTTTTAAAATCCAAGCCATATCCTCCACTTTGAGATGACGCAAATTCTTCTTTCTCATAATTTTGGGTAGTAAGTATGTTTTCCACATGGACAATGATGATTATGTCTTTTCTCATAAAGTTAATCAACACACTTGTATTTTTTAAACTTTTAAAAGGTGAACTACGTGTACCCTGATCCCCTATTGCATGAAAGGTGGTACGTAGGCACTAAAGGTTCGCAACCGCGGCGGATGAAAAAATCATAAAAATATATTTCTTTTCTCACCTCCACCATCTATTTTACATACAACATTTTATAGCCAAAATATACAGATTTTACAAAGAGGTTCATGCGGAGTACTGTAGATGTTTAGGGTGCTAATACCTTCCCTTTGCATAACCAACCCCATTACCTTGAATCTTCCCCCCTTTTTTTTGGGTTACTCGCTCTTTTCCCATTCCTTTGGAAACAATAAAGTGAGGTGACAATTTTTATTTTTGATCTGTATAAGTCTAGTCAATCCAATGGCTTAGTCTTAAACATTTCCACCGCTACAATGGTAGTCTCGTCATTATGGGAGATAGTTCATTATTGAGATTTGTTACTCCAATGGATGGTTGTCTCGTTATTATGGGAAATAGTTCATTATTGAGATTTTGTTACTCTGATGAATGGTAGTCTCGTCATTATGGGAGATAGTTCGTTGTTGATATTTTGTACTCCGGTGGATGGTAGTCTCGTCATTATGGGAGATAGTTCGTCATTGAGATTCATTTTCTCTGAAGAATTCATTTAGTTTCCAGTCATAAGTACTGATGCTTATCATTTGTTGCCTCCCCTAATATTGTCTTTTACCGGTATTATCCTACCATTTCTTTCCCCCCGTGGGTCAACGTTACCTTTTTTGTTATCTTCTCAGTGAATGGATAGCTTACAGTCATCTGTCAATCACCGTTATCCTTTAATTTCTCTCCTCGATATTTGAGTTGATGTTGCTTTACCTCCTCATTGGGCTTTACCCTAATAGAATAAAGTCTTCTGTTCATCAGTGATTTATTTTCCTGGTCAGACCTTCTTTTGATCCTTTATTTTCTGCTTCCCCAATGGTGCTCTATGTCACCTTTGGAGTTGTTTGTTTGCATGCACAATCATAAGCATTACATGGCATCTTAGGGCCAAAAATAGGGTTTATTTTATATTTAAGTATCTTTAATCATGTCGACACAAAGATTTTAACCTTCGTATCTCCGGATAGAAGACACTTAAATAAGGGCAGTTGTTGTACCCTAATTTTCCCCCCAAGATTCCTCTATCACAACAAGATCATACTAGGGTTTGGCTCTTCTCCCTATCTTTAGGTTTGCTCATGAGGAATCACCAAGAACCTTGATTTGTATATTATGATCATGTATTCTTTGTATTAATTAACTTTTAACTAACAAATACTATGAATGTTTGCTCTAAATGATGATGTTATAGGTGAGGGCACAACACATTTCATCAGGTGAATTCATAGGTTCATGAGTTTATTTTCATGCCTTCTTCAATAAAACTTCATTGAGATTCAAGCTTCATTATTGAAGATACTTTAAATTAATATCATGAAAAGGTCTACTATGATTCATCATGCCTCAATTTGTCAAATAAATTCAAATGATGCAAGGGTTGATTGAAGAAGTTTGACCTAATTGGACAAGTTTTTGATTTCTTGATCACAAGTGCATAAATCTCTCAATTCTTAACATTTGGAATTTGTTTTTGGTGCTTTAGTTTCTTATTATCATCCTCAATAATTTCTATTCACATGGCAAAAGTAATTGTGCAAGAAAGTTTGTCAAAATTGAAAAGGGTTTCCAAGTCACTTTGGTGCTTTAGGAGCTAGGGTTTTGGACTTCTAAGGGATATATCTTGCTCATATTTTTAGATTTTTGAGGGATTCCAAAGATATGCTTCTCTTTAAATGGTTATCAACCAATCACTTCAAAGGCTTCAAAAAATTTTTATGTGGAGGATTCTAATGATGAAGAAAGATTACATGTCCTCTAGATAGGCTATCAAATTCCCTTATGTGACTTCAAAAAATCATAACTTGGTCAATTTTTATCTCCTTGAGCCCATTCTTTTTCCACAATGATCTTAAGGAAGTGAAATTCAACTCTTAATTTATGTGCAAAGCTTGAAAATGAGTGGAAGATTCCCTAAGAACTCATAATATATAGGTCACCTCATGAATTTTCACAAATTTTACAAGGCTATAACTTTTTCAAGACTTGGTATTTTTGAGTGATTTAAGTTTCACAATTCTCTTTTGGATGTCCACCTCAAGCTAGCATCAATGATCAAAGCTAAATTTTGGAGGAATTCCTTGTTTGAACTCAAAACATTATAGGTCACTTTTGAAGAAAAACTTAGAATTTTCTAAGTACAAAAAGTCAGCATCTTTTTCTCAACTTTGACTCATCACAACTTCTAGCTCAAGCATCTAATTGATCTTAATCTTTTCATATTGTAAAGTTTGTGACCTTATATTTCAAATGCTTCAAGAATCATGCCCTAAGACTCATTGAGCTGTGAACACTATGGATTCAAAGATGGTACCTTGAAACTGAAGTTTTCTCCAAAGTCAGAATTTGAAATTCATAATATAGCTTCTAATCACCAATTTAGCATGCGTTTTTGATTTAAACATGTTTTAAAAATTTCCCAAAGTTGAATTAAGGATCAAAGCGAAGGAATTGATTGAGTTTTGATGCACATGGGGTCACACTTTTTCACTATCGAGCTTGATCCATTTTCCCTCCAAACTTCAAATTTCCTCTGAATTCTTTGCACCATTCACTTCCCTATAAATAAAGGACCTCACTCATCTCATTTTCTAAAGCTTGAACAACCAGAATTACCCTGTCAAACTCTCTCCTTAACCCACTTTTCCGCAACTTCAAATTTGGTTTTACAGCCTTCCTCAATTCATTTTCTTTGCTAATTTATCATCCTTGAACTTCACTGAACCTAACAGAAGAAGAACCAAGCCCTAAAGCATCCTAAATCGTGCTAGCTATGTCAAGTTTCAGAGCTCTGAATTTGAACTTCAATAGGTAGATTCCTTCATCAATTCTCTCAAAATTTGTTACTACAATGAAGCCCTCATCATTCTGATACTAGTCGCAATATTTGTTTTCAACTGGAAATCAGTTTTGGCCATGAATTTTCAAATCCCTATTCAAATTTTTCCTTCTGGTTTTTTGCAAATCGACTGAGCTGCACCTTAAATAAATTTTTCGCAAGGGTGCGATTGTCTTCGTCTTGATGATATGAAGCGAATGACATAGGTCTGAGCTCATGATTTTACAGTATGAGAGACCTATAATTCGCGTGGCTGAGAGACCAACGTGTCATCTCTCAACCAATGATAATGCGCCACTTGTTTTTTTCAAAATCTGATTTAATATTTGATCTAGTGGTTTATTCACTAAGGACCATGTATGCACAGCGTGCCAGATCCCTTGGATCTGATTACTGACGTGTTTTAACATTCATCCAATGATCTATATCTTTTTGTTTTATTTTTATTTTCTGATTTTTATATTTTAATTAATTTAAACTTTAAAAAATCCCAGAAAATTCATTTTTGACTAAAAAATTATGAAAAATTTCACAAAAATATTTTCAAATATTTTCTTTCTGATTTTATTTTTTCATGATTTCATTTTCATAATTGATATTTTTTATAATTTTTTCTTTATTTTAACTTGTTTATAATTATTTAAAATTACTTTTTGATATTTTTAAATTCTAACATTTTTTTATAAAAATCATTTTTCTTTATTTCTGACTGTCTGAAATTTTGCTAGAATTTTATTTTGACTTTTACTATTTTTGATCTTTTTTCACTTATTTGAGTGATTTTAATTAGTTTAAAAATACTTTTCAGTTTTATAAAATTACCAAAAATTTTATAAAAATATTTGAGATTATTTCTGATTTTTCTATGGTCTCTTTAAATTTTTCTTTGATACTTTGAATATAGTTTGATATTTTACCTTTTATTTTCATTTTAAAAATAATTTAAAAATCATTTTTCCTTTTTTTATCTTATTTATTAAATAAAAATTATTTTTCAATATATTCTGACTATGTGATTGTTGATCATAAACTTCATTAACATCATTGGATCTTGGGTGTTGAGTTTAACTCTACCAAAATGGATGGATGGTTTTAATGATTGTTTGATTAAATTATTTGATTCAAATACATCCCCTCCCTCTTCATCTTATCCCTTTCTCATTGTGTTACATGTTGTTAGAGGATGATCTACATATTATCTCTCCGAACATATGGCACATAGATTGCTATTGACCGGCCTCAAAATAGGTGTGGCTTCTATATAAGTCCACTTACGATTTCTTAACATAGCGCTAAATTTTGTCCCAATTCGAGAAATGATCATTCGTGGCCCAAACCTATGTTTGCAAGTGCAAGTATATTTAATTTAAAATCTTTGATCCAATAACCTTGAGGTTTATTGTTAGGAGCCTTTGGTCTTATCAATCCTCTAATGGACTTTCATAAAATTTTGTCTAAGTGAATCATTTAAACATCGTTGATAATTTGTTGTTGCTTTGAGAATTTGAAATGAATGATATACTTGACAAAAAGCTAATGAAACTTGTTATTGAGAGGCTTTGATTTTATAAATCTTCTAATAAGTTTTTAAATGCAAGATTCAAGATGGTCATTCAACTAACCTCTAATTTCTAACTCATTAACGATTAACTTTTATTTTTATGCTTTCACTTTACACCTTTACTTTTACGCACCATTTATTCTAGCATTTACATTTCATGCTATTTTATTCTTTGCTCACTTGAGCATTTATCTTTATGTCATTTTGTTTTGCTCACTTGAGCTTTTCATTTTCTTTTTGAAGATACCTAATAATCAACTTGAGCAATAAAAAGCTTTAATGTTACTTGGACTATTTGGTTACTATCCATGGCATTTTGGAGTATGGACTTCTTGGACTTAGGATTAGAGACTTTGACCTGACTTGAGACCTTGTGACTTCTATTTCTATTTTATCTGGAGTTCTTGGAGTTTACCCCCAAGACATTGGGTTATTTGTTTCATTGTGTTCAGGTTATTCTGATTATGTGCTTTGTTTGTGATTGAGAATTCATCTGTATACAGCCGTTACTTTGCCCAATTTTTTAGAAGACTTAATGCATTTGAAGCTTGGTTTCCTTAAGAGATTTATTATCTTTGCTTGTTTGGTTTCAATCAAAAGGATGGGAATTCTACATTGACTCATTATGTCAAGTGTTGGCTTCTTGTTGGTTAGACGGTTCTTTTCCCTAGCTTTTACCTTATGCTCTAGGATAGTCCCTTCATCTTTTCCCATCTTCTTTAATTTCAAAAATATTCTCCCTCCTTTTGAAAACTCTTCTTATTTTCTAACTTGAACCGCTTTCACACTAAACTTTGACTTACATCCATGCATTTTCAAAAATATTTTCTTAATTAAACCTTAACCAACTTAACAATACTTTGATATTTTTTATGAGAAGACTGAAAGTCAATCAATCTCATTCAAACCATTTTGCCACTTTGTCTTTTTTTACCTTAAAACTTTTTCTCAAAAAGATTAGACTCTTGTCAATCCTTGTAGTGATACGAACTACTATACTTCTATGATATGTAGTGAAGCGAGATATTTTCCACTTAGGTGTTGAGCAAGGCTTTGTTGATTTTAAAATCCAAGCCATATCCTCCACTTTAAGATGACATAAATTCTCCTTTCTCATAATCATGGGTAGTAAGTATGTTTTCCACTCGGATAAGACGATGATGTCTCATCTCTTAAAATTAATCAACACACTTGTGTTTTAAATTTATAATGGATAACTACGAGTACTCTGATCCCCTATTGCACGGAAGGTGGTATGTAGGCACTAAAGGTTCGCAACCGCGACGAGTGCAAAATTGTAAAAAATACTTCTTTTCTCATCCCACTATAATACGGTATGAGAACTGACTAAAGGATTTGTGTTTTATCGCAAATGTTATGGATAACAAGAGTCACCATTGACTTCTCTTTTATCCAATAAAGGAACAATGAAAAGAACAAGAAAGACCTTTTGAGATTTTTCTTGAGTTCGGGGGGGGGGGGGGGGTAGGTTATGAAAAGGGAACTTTTCATCTATAGTTATCTACGGGCTCTTAATCGCTTGATCAATTTTTGAAATGCTTTGTGTTTGTGTATGTTTGAAAATATTTTGAAAATGCCTAAGTATGGAAATTTTTGTAATGATTCTCGTATCATTGAGAATGTATACAAAATGTTTATTTTGAAAAGTGTTTTGAAGATAGTTGTTTTGACGATGGTTATTTTGAAGATAGTTGATTTGAAGATAGTTGTTTTGAAGATAATTGTTTTGAAAGTGTGAAGTGTGGAAATTGATTTAGTTTGTGAGCAAGCGATTACGAGCGATCTACCTACTTAAAAAAAGTCTTTGTTCTTTTCCTCCTCCTTTAGATAGTGCTACCCTACTATTAGTTAGTAGGAAGCCATATCATTGGATGTGGGGGACAAGCGTGGGTCATCGTACAGTCATAGAAAGCAACTTGTAAGATGCTTTAGCAATTTTTGTAAGGGACTACGATCATTTATCGTAGGCAACATCGAAGGGTCATTAAGGTACTACGATCTTTTAACCGAGGGTCTTTGCTAAAGCATCTCACGTTCAAGAGACATGACTGTTTTTATAAGAGGCAACACGTCAGGTTAACCCTAGAGGTGTAAGTATGCAAAGTGTGTTTGATTCAATTTTTTTATCTTGAATTATGGTTTTGCTATGATTGTTTTTATTCTTTCCATACAAACCTAATTACTAACAGAAATATGGAAAGTGATAAATTACAGAAATTAAATATTCTACACTATTACAATGCTTTTGTAACGGGGGATACACATTTGTGAATGGGGAGGAAAGCAATAAACCCTAATTTTCCTATTACAAGTATTTGAGCAATTATAATAATTGGGAAATAAAGACGAAAGATAGAATGTGTGAAGATGATAAGAAAAGGGGAAATTTTCAAAATCCTAACAAATTTCTAAGTACTAAAAAATGTTTTATTGTTTGTTTAGAAAGTATTTGAGATGTGAGATAAAGAATTAGACCTAATTTTATTTACAAGTTAATTATTTCCAAGAAAATAAGATGTGATTAAGTGATATTTTATTATCAAAATTAAATTAATTAAATTCTAAAGAATTCTAAGTATTTAGAAAATATTTTTGGAGTTTTATTTAGAAAAGATATTTGAAGTATCACCTAATTATAATGAAATTAAAGTGATTAATATAAATCAATTTCATCAAAAATTAAATTAATTAATTAAAAAAACCTAAATCTAATTTTTATATAAATAAAAATTATATATTTGTATTTTAATTAAATGAAATAAATAAATAAAAGTAAAGAAAATAAAATACAAAAACAATTGGGCCTGGCGTTAGTAAAAGGAAAATGGAGGGTGTGAAAAGGAGTACTAGGCCCAAAACAGATTTTTTTTGTTTGAATTAGAAAAATAAAGCAAGAATAAAATTGGGCCTGCAAGTTAGTAAAAGGGGGGTGAAAAGTAGAAAAAATCCCAGGCCCAACATAGAGAGCCCAGCACCTGTTTGATCCAGTGGTGATAGTCCTTGATGGTCCATCATGGGGACACGCACGTAGTGCGTTAGATCATGGCCTTGTGATGATCAGAGGGTGATGGAGAAAGGTACACCATGCGCTTGTTAAACTTGCTTGCATTGAATCTGAAACAAGAAAATATGAAACAAATAAAAGGGTATCACTGGGGCTCGAACCCAGGTCCCTAAGGTAAACAGGCGCACGCTTTAACCACTGGGGTGGTGATATATCTGGTAGTTAAAATAACAACTATTAAATATATTACAAACTCCTTCCTGAATGTTTGAACAAGTCATCTTTTTCTTCCTCGCGCGCGCCAAGAACAACAACTCCATTTTTGATTTTGTAACTTCTTCATTTCTCATCCATTTTTAAAAATGTAAACAAGAAAGTTGCTTGATTTTTCACCATGAATTCAACCATATAATTTTTAAAATCTAAAGATCAAAGACTAAGATGAATTTTGTTTAGTACCAAACTGAAACCTAATTTTTTCAGAAACTTCAATTTCAAAATTCTCATCATACAATTAACATAAATGAAAACTAAAGGCATGGTTAGTTTCAGGGTAATGATATCTACATTTTTTTTCTTTAGAAAGCAAGTGAAAATGATGATTGAATAAGGATTTCAAAGTTTGAAAAACTTACCTTTTGACACGAAATCTGAATGCTCTCTACACGACTTTTAGAAGTGAAAGGATGATTTACTGATCTTGCTTGGACCTCCCTGAAGCTATTCCAATTGATATAATGTCTTGTAGCTTGCCCAACTGTTCTGACCAAGTCAAGATGCAATGGTGGATTTTGAAAATGGCAGATCGTGGTGGAGATATTACAGAAGTGGTGCAAGTGTTTGGTTCACTTCTATATGGTGTATGGATGATGTTTGAATGATTGAAATGGAAAATGCACAAGTATATTTGAAGTTCAGAGTTCAAGGTCAGAAACTTGCAATGAATTTAGAGTTTTAAGGCAATTCTCACTTTGGGAGTGATTTAGGGGATTTAAGGGCTATTGAACTCGTGTCTAGCTTGCAAATGGACCTCTATATTTATAGAGAAAGGTTGGAGGGAATGAGCTGATCCGATTTACAAAATCACGTGTTATGGTTTGGTTGGATTGTAAATGAAGCAATCTTTGAAATACATGGTTTCAATGTGAAGTACATGGCAATCTAAAGTGGTTAGGAACTTTAAACACATTTCTTCTGGCTTTTGTGTTAAGTGTGTGCAGAGGGAGCAAGTTAGAGGCTCAAGAAGAGTTGACTTTGTGATTAAAGTTACTTTGCAAGAATGCCAATGTTAACTTTGTGCCAAAAATGGAATAATCACTTGGACAATGGCTTGAATACTTGGATAATGATTCAATAAATTGTGTAAACATTTAACTATGGTGATATTTGCAAGTTAGAAGCATGAAAAGCAAGATATATGCAGCATGGCTTCGATATTTAATCTCATGTTCATCACAAAATGACTTGTGTTTCAAGAATGGATGCCCAACTTCATCTCTTTGAATCTCCTTTCTCAAGCATGATAAAAATGTGTTCTTGGACATTTTGGAAATCTTGAAACATTGTCTACAACTTTCATGTTTACCACTTTGGCTAAGTCAACTTGGAACTTGGTGAAAATTTTCCAAGAAGTTGGAACAAAAATCTGACGAAACTTGTTGAAAAATTTATTAAGTGTTTAGGTAAAAATGTCATGACTTCATGGGCCTATATCTCCTAATCCAAGAATTTTTCGGACATCAACCCTCTAGGACAAATTTTTAGAATTCATCAATCCCTACAATTTTCATGTTGAAAGTTTTCCTTGAATCATCTTGTATCTTAGTGAAACATGGTCATGAAGTAGTGCATTTATTAAGGACAAAACACTTAGAATTTTTTTCTAAGTATTGGAAATTTGACTTTTTGTTGGCTTTGTGATTCTTTTTGATCAAGCTTGAAAAATTTGAATGTTTTTGTGACTCTTGATCTTTGAAGTTCAAAGTTGACCAAAAAATCAAAGTTTGACTTTTGTGTGACAATTGACTTTTCATCTGTTGATTCAAATTTTCAACTATCAATCACTTGCATGTTTGAGAATGTATTGAACCATGTAATTAGGTCAATATGTTGTGCTTGAGTCCTTAATATCATGCTTAAAGTCATTAGGTCATGTATTAGGTCAAAAGTCAACGATCAGTCCTTCTCAGTCAAAACCCTAATTTTGACAATTTTTCCCCTTTGGTTATTTGAGGGATTTTCTTGAGGAATTATAATCAACCCTTGATAAAATGATAAACATCACATAAAAATGTTAATATTGGAAAAAAATCTTGAAGTTTGACTGTATGTTGACCACATTTGACTTTTATCCAATACAGCTGATTTTCAGTCATCTGAGTAATTGACTGAGAAAATTTGTGATGCAAGACTTGAAACTTGGTATGAGCATACTTGGAGAATTGTGATGAACCATGAAAGTCACTTGAGGCATTAGAAGTCCAATATTCCTTGAGAAAACCAAAACCCTAGTTGGGGGCCCAGTGATTAGGAGGTGAGCTTGTCTAATCAACTCTTGAGAATCCTTGAGCATTTGAGAATTTTTGTGAGGAATGTCTTGAAGAAAAGAGAGGGAAAATTTTGGGGAACAACAGCTGCCCCTGTTCAATCTTCTTAAACCTGAAGATTTATATTGGTACGTCCTCCATTCGTGACTCGAAGGTGGAAGATGATTGAACACTTAAGTGCCAAGAAATTTGCACTCGCTTGTGCATGAAGTAATGTTGTTGGTTGACTATTCCGGGAATGGGCTTAAAGATGCCATTTGGAGAGGTAATGAAGAGTTGTCAGAGATGGGCTTAGATTCCATCTAAAGTAACTATTGATAGAGAAATTAGACTAAGTCTACGCTAGACTTAAACTGGGAGAAGTATCAGAATAAATCTTTGGTCGATTTAATCTGAGCCAAAAAAGGTTTATTGGGAGACGTATCAGATTAAATCTTTGGTCGATTTAATCTGAGTCGGGAAAATGTCTACTGGAAGAAGTATCAGAATAACTATTTGGTCGATTTAATAGGAGCCAGGAAATGTCTACTGGAAGAAGTATCAGAATAAATCTTTGGTTGATTTAATCTGAGTCGGGAGATGTCTTTTGTCTTTAATTGGAAGAAGTATCAGAATAAATCTTTGGTCGATTTAGTCTGAGCTAGAAAAGGTCTACTGGGAGAAGTATCTGAATAAATCTTTGGTCGATTTAATCTGAGCCAGAAAAGGTCTATTGGGAGAAGTATCAGAATAAATCTTTGGTCGATTTAATCTGAGCCAGGAAATGTCAACTTGAAGAAATATCAGAATAAATCTTTGGTCGATTTAATCTGATCCAGGAGATATCTTTTTGTCTTTAACTAGAAGAAGTATCAAAATAAATATTTGGTTGATTTAGTCTGAGGCAGAAAAGGTCTACTGGGAGAAGTATCAGAATAAAACTTTGGTCGATTTAATCTGAGCCAGAAAAGGTCTACTGGGAGAAGTATCAGAATAAATCTTTGGTCGATTTAATCTGAGCTAGAAGATTCCTGAAGTAAGTATTCATCATGTAGATATTCGCCCCGTCTTGTTTCGGGAATTAATCTTGGACCTATTGGTGATGATATTCGTCTGTTGATTGATCTTTTCTGAAAAGGTAAATAGTTAATTTTATGCAATGTCATGATGTATTAAATTCATTGTGTAATGATGTTCTCAAAATAAATGAGACTGATATATGTGTTTCGTATGCATATGCTATGATGTACGAACGTGAAATATTGTGAAGTATATTTGTAAGCCCGTTCTGTATTTTGTCTGGGAGAATAAATCACTGACTGTTTCTGGGGATGAAGAGTATGTGTATCTTCAATATTGTCTATAATGCTTCCGTTGAGGATTCTTGTCTTTTGTTTGAAGAAACTCCGCCGAGGAATGTTGACTTCTTCTTTGGGGAGAAGAGTTTTAGGAACATTGGTTGTTCATTGCTCTACTTGGGAATTTAATTCTTATATACCCTGATTGGGGATGAAAGAGATGGATAACCTTTCGACTCGTCTGAGGGGGATAAAGTTAATATACCCTAACTAGGGATAAAAGAGATGGATAACCTTCCAACTCGTCTGGGGAGGATAAATTTAACTGGTATCCGGTCTAGTTCTAGGTGTCGTAGCGACTCTCTGGGGGATAGTGGTGGCTTCACTGAGGAGAGGAATTTTGCCTATGATTCGTAGCAATTTGAGGAATAGAATCAAGTTGAGGAGACTGTAATCTGTTAGGGAAATAAACCCCATTATCGGAGAAGTATTCTACTGAGGAAACAAACTCTCCTAGGGAAATTGGCTTTACAGTTTTCAAACTCAACTGGGGAAGAGAATTTACCTAAACTGTACTGATTAGAATTTTGTAGGTTGGGGAAAATGCGGGGAATGTATTCTTATTGGGGATGAATTTGTGAAGATTACTCTGTGGGGATGATCTTATAGAAGTGGCTCTATGGGGATTCATGGACAGCTTTAACGTCACCCCAACCCCTAGAATCTTGAGTAAATGCTTATTCATGTTCTTACACATATATTTGTTAACAGTTAATCATGTTCATATGCATATGTTCATTCAATTTTAGTCATTGGACGTTTTTGCAAGCAAAACAGAAGAAAAAAATTGAATGTTAAGGTGTATTTGTATTGATAATTTTCCCATAAAAAGGCGATTTTGTACAAAGAAATGAAAATCCTAGTAAGAGGACGTCATCGTGAAATGAAAGAGTACAAAGTGAAAGCAAAATATATACCTATGTGGAAATGATCTCGTTGGGTTCCAACTCTGCTATGGCCCCTATATCTTTGAACATCTCATCCCTTGCTGTCAGAAGAAGTTGATTGAATCGATTTTCACCGTTTGAACTTGACGTTGGTAATAAAGCTTGTTGTACGTGATCCGACAAGACATGATTGTACGCTTTTAATCCCTAACTTTTGCCTGAATCTCTTATTCAATTTTTCAGTCCACCGGGATACCCTTTTTTTCCCAAGCCACCTTTTCAGGTTTTTGACTTACCGGGTGTACAATCTTTTATATATATCCCTAATTTTCCCCCGAACCTTTTTGGTTCACTGAGATACCCTTTCTTTCCTAGGACAGCCAACCTAGCGGATCATTTTCATGCGTAGTATCTTTTGACTATGTCCGTGTTCACAGGGTATGGGAACTCTTCATTGTCCATGGTGGTTAGTATCATAGCACCGCCTGAAAATAATTTTTTGACAACAAATGGACCTTCGTAAGTGGGAGTCCATTTTCCCCTAGGATCACTTTATGGTAGAATGATGCGCTTTACTACCAAATCACCAGCCTGATATACCTGATGCTTGATCTTATTGTTGAATGCCTTGATCATATGTTTTTGATACATCTGACCATGACAGACAACCGAAAGCCTTTTCTCGTCAATCAAATTCAACTTATCCAACCTATTCTAAATCCACTCGTCTTCGTCTAAGTCTGCATCTTTTATAACCCTCTGAGAAGGAATCTGAACTTCAACAAGCAGGACAACTTCCATGCCATAGACCAAAGAGAATGGGGTTTCCCCAGTTGATGTTCGCGCTGAAGTGCGATAGCCATGAAGAGCAAATGGTAACATCTCGTGCCAGTATTTATAGGTCACAACCATCTTTTGCACAATCTTCTTTATGTTCTTGTTGGAGGCTTCCACTGTGCCATTCATCTTTGGTCTGTATGGAGAAGTATTGTGGTGTTTGATCTTGAACTGCATGCAAAGTTCAGTGATCATAGTATTGTTAAGGTTGGTGCCATTTCCTATGATGATTCTCTCAGGGATGCCATACCAACAAATAAGGTTATTCTTGATGAAACGAGCCACAACACTCTTGGTAACAGAGGCGAACAAAGCTTCTTCAACCCATTTTGTGAAGTAGTCAATGGCGACGAGAATGAAGCGATGTCCATTAGATGCAGTAAGCTTAATTTCTCCAATAAAGTCAATGCCCCACATTACAAATGGCCCAAGAGCAGTCATGACGTTCAAAGGTACTGGAGGCACATGAACTTTATTAGCATAGATCTAGCACTTATGACAAGTTCTTGAGTGGTGATTGTTGTACCCCAAAATTTTCCCTCTCATTTCTCAATAAATTTCTCACAAGATCTTCCATGAACCGAGTATGAAGCACTGATACATCAATTTGGGTTGGAATTGGTACAAGGGAAAAATGGTCAAAATGCATACTGAAAAGTCAAACTTTGACTTTTGGATCAAAATCAATTCTCAAGAATCATGTTCCATCAAGACATGTTAGAATATGAAGTTTGTTTCATTAAGTAAATCAAAATTCAAAATTCTAAATATTTAGAAATTTTTCTAAGTGTTTAGGAAACATGATAAGTTCAGAACTTCTGGCCAGATTTTCACCATGATGCAAGTTGATTCTGGAAGAACTTCTAACACAAGAGTTGTAGATCTCAATGAGATCTAAAACATTGCAGAATAGAACTTCTCCTGGAAGTTCTAGAATTTCAAGTTATAAATCTTCAAAGACACGTCCATGAAACTGCAGTACTCAGTAAATTTTGGGCATTACCAAGACAGAATTTGGTTAGAACTTCTGGGTCAGTTTTCATATAGGTTCAATTAAAATTTGCAAGAGTAATTCAAAGAGGGTCTACAAAGCGTGTTACAAACTTTCTGGAAAGTCTGAGAACTCCTTCAGAACATGCTGGAGTAGGAAGATTCAAATATCAGAAATTGGACAGTTATTCTAAGTTACATTGATGTTGAACTTCTGATCCAGAATTAAGCTATGATGCATAATCTCATATTGCAGGTTTTCTGTTTTGATAAATCTCATCAGCATTTAATGCTTACACCCACTTTTGAGTCTTTATCCATAGGATTTCCCAACGTGTGGTATAGAAGTACCATGGTTGTCCTTGAAAAGCAAACTTTTGTACAAAGTTTATGCTGGGCTCATGCTTTTGCTTTTGCTTTTGCTTTTTCTTTTGAGGATACTTTTCCATAATTCATGCTTACAAATTCAGATTAGGCACGGCTAAAAGCTGCTAACCACCCTACTTTGTCCCTTGAACCATACTTGTTTAAACTTGCTTCAAGAACAAGTCAGCACCTTAGCATACGATGGTTGTACTCTTGGCTTCTCCAAGCTCCAAAATCATTGTCTATAAATTGAACTTCATTTGCAATTGTAAAAAGAGGTCGAGAATTTTAGAAAAAAGCCTTGAAACTTTGCTGAAATTTTAAAGAACCTGAAACTGTAAACACAAATACAAAACCTGCTAATCTCTGGTTTTTGCATCCAAGCTCTAATTTTCCTTGTGAATTTCCCAATCAAATCACCCATACAGCTTCTGATAAACAATTGGAAGCCATCCCAACTTCAGTGTTCAGACTGTAACACATTCTTCATCCATCTCCATCTAAAAAAAACAGAACATTACTCCTTGGTTGTTCCAGAACATTTCAGCCATCCACAACTCAAGTTAAGGTTTGCTTCAGCTTTCTGAGAATCTGGGGAAGCTGACTAGAATATTACACTAGCCAGGACCAGGCTCTAGTTCACAGAATATTTTCCAGCTGCAAGGTAAGTTTCTTATGTTTTTTATCTCATTGCTTAGGCATTGATAGGCTTGCATGTTCAAAATACAATGTAGACATCTTGACTCTGATGTTGTACATATTCATAGATTTCATGTATTTTTTGCATAGGTATAGAGAATTTGAGTTTAGAACTTCTTGAAGAAATTAGGATTCATAATTAGGATTGGCAGAATTCATGCTTGCTTATGATTTACAATTCTGATACTTTATATTTCTGAAACCATGATGAAACCTGCAATAACTGCTATTGTGCATTTTCTGTTTTGAAATGACTAAGCTGCAAATGTTCTGATTATCATGGAGAAGGAGATGAAATTCATCGTCAGAATTTACTTTGTAATATGTGTTTATTTTTTTGGTTCTAATACTGGATGTATAGCCACCCCAGTGGTAGAGAGTGTGTGCATAAGACATCAGTGTTAAGGGTCCTGAGTTCTAGCCCCAAAAACACCTTTTTTATGTTTATTTCCTGACATTTCTACCCCATTAGTTGGACCAGAACTTCTAGATACTCTCACACAACAGCATTGACATTTCACTTACCCATTATCAAAACTTCTAGGTTTCCAGTTACATTGGAACCTCTAAACTCTCTCAAACAAGCAAAACTTCTAACTTGCCAATGACATTAGAACTTCTAGACTCCCTTAACAATCAGAACTTCTAGGCTCTCCTTTGTTCCCAATGACCCCAGAGCTTTAATATGTCCAGATCCAGAACTTCTAACCTTCCCCTTTTCTGCTAACATTTTCTTTCTGATTTGCAGCACATCAGAGTCAGAACTTTTGTTCTCTCTTATTTCAGCAACGCGCTGATTCTGACCCCTTTTTTCCTCCTATTATTTTTATCATCATTTTGTTTTCATTAATCAAAAATACCAAAAATATTTTTATACTCACATGCTTTGTTTTGTTTCTTTTAAAACCAAAGGACTAAAAACATTTCTTAACCAAATTTATTTTTTCTCTTAAAAAAACAAAACAAGCCTATTTTACATTTCTTGTACATTATTCAATATGGTTGTAATAGATAACTAGGACTTTAATTTATTGCAATCTCCATTTGTAAATTTGTACCCCCATCCCTAAAGTGATTGTAATAGCGTAGAATATTTTCTTTCCGCAATTTATTGCTTTCATATAAATGCTAGTAAAGTAGGATTTATATGGGAAGATAAAAACAACAAGTAGATAACACTTAATCAAAGACTAAATGCATGCAAATCAAATACACTTATACACATGCACCCCTATGTTAACTCTACTTGTTGCCTTATGAAAACGGTCAAGTTATGCATGTGATATGTTTTAGCAAAAAAAATCAAAATACAAGATCATAGCCCCTCGATGACGCTTTCAAATTTTTCCTTTCAAATGATCTTAGTCCCTCAAGAGAAATGCTAATATATCTCACCACATTGCTATCATGACCATACGATGACCCACACCCGTCCCTTTACATCCAAAGATAAAACTTCTTATCAATCAATGGTAAGATAGTAGCATCTAGGAGAGGAAGAGAAGAACAAATATTTTTGAGTAGGTAGAAATGTTCTTAGTTGCTTGCTCATTTTTCGAAACAAACATCCTTTCAAACACACACTAAATACTTTCCAAACATGAAATATTTTCAAAAGTCCAACACTTTGTATACATTCTTATAAAAGCAAGAATCATTATAAAGTTTGCCTAAATGAAGGCGCTTTTTTCAAATATACTTTCAAAAACCACCACAAAGCACACTTTCAAACAAAAGCAAATGATCTAGCAAGCAACTAAGAGCCCATAGATAACTATGGATGAAAAAGGTGCTAACACCTTCCCTTTTCATAATCTACCCCCCAAACTCAAGAAAATAATCTCAAAGGTCTTTCCTGTTCTTTTCACCCTTTCATTTATTTGGATAAAAGAAAAGTCGGTGGCGACTCTTGCTAACCGCAAAAATTGCAATCAAACGCAAAACATCCCAAGTTAGTTCTCTCACCGTATTACAGAACTGGCGACTCTGTTGGGGAGTACTTAAAAGTGGGGTTACCTTAGGGCTAGATCACGTTGACTTGCTTTCCTTTGTTTGACTTGTTTGCTTTACATTTTGGTTCCTTGTTTGGGCTTACTTTGATCCTCCACCCAGATCTGGGACACCTTTTTAGGTAAGTAGCAATAGATTATGGAGACTGTACAACATAGATCGATATGGTTGAAACAATGACTACGTTAGTGTGACACATTTGTTGGTACTGGTATCCCTTGTGTTGAATCGAGGAGAATACGGGGCCGCTGAGTGGCGTCATGAAGCACTAACTGACCTTAGAAACTTAATTGAAAAACTTGGCCATTAGGACGTAGTGAGATAACCGATTTTGGTGGAAAACTGAAAATTGGTTGATACTCGATACTACACTCATTGAGATTGGACTTTTGGGATATCTCGGCCGCAAGAAAAGATTAATTATGCTGAGACAATGCCTAAAGGAAAGGTTAGTGATATTGAGATCCTTTAGAACCCGGTTACTATTACTAGGACAGGTTGAGCCAACTAAACTTCAAGAGGGTACTTACCTATCAACTCCATGCAAGCCTAAACATAAGGACTTGTCTGCTTTGTGTGAACATAAACAACTTGCTTACTTGTACATAACATCATAAACATCATACATCATAAGCATTCTCACTAACCATTTCAAGGATTTAGGAATTTATCTTTGTTTTATTTTGTAGGCCATGAATTTTGTCTGAAGAAATACCATCAGAATTAACTTCGTGAAAGCACACCCTCAACTCCAAGAGTTAGCATTAAGATTGCCTGAAGACACTCCTTTCACCAAGAAATATGGTCGAATCCTCAGTTTGGTTACCTGTAATTTCCAAGAAGAGATGATGTGTGTGCTCTTCCAATTCTTTGACCCCATGTATCATTGCTTCACTTTCCCTGACTATCAGTTGGTGCAAACACTAGAATAATTCTCTCTACTATTAGGAGTTCCCGTGCTTGATCAAGCACCATTCACCGGTTTAGAAGGGGTTCTGAAACCTGAAGTCATTGTCGAAGCCCTGCATCTGAAGAGATTCGGTGTTATAGAAAATTGGAAGACAAGAAGCAGAGTTAAAGGGTTCCTAGCCAAGTTCTTATTGGAAAGGGCTCGGTCATTCTGGAAAGATATGGATTTTCAAGCATTTGAAGACGTCCTGGCCCTTCCCATCTATGGTTTGGTTCTATTTCCGAACTCGGACCAATTCATAGATATGAATACCATCAAAGTCTTTCTCTCTCACAATCCTATACCTACCTTGCTGGGAGACACCTTACATTTTTTTCATACTCGCACCATGATGAAAAGAGGTACTCTCTTATGTTGTATTCCCCTACTTGACAAGTGATTTACTTCGCACTTACCTCGATCAACATTGAAGAACGAGAAAAAATTGACATGGTCTCAAAGGGTGATGTCCCTCACCCACTCTGATATTCATTGGTGTTCGATATCCTTGGAAGATACCTTTATCATTGACCTTTGTGGGGAATTCCCTAATGTCCCTCTGCTTGGCATCAGGAGAGGTGTCACTTACAACCCTTGCTTAACTTTATGATAGTTTGGGTATGCCCGAAGAAATGGTCCTCATGATATGCTCATCCAAAGAGTGGTGTTCGATTACGAGACCGACAATCAAGGCTATTGTCAGAGGTTTGCGAGAGCTTGGATGATGGTAAATAAAGAAGATAGTGGGACACTGGGATGCAAGAATTCTATTCCCTTTAAACCTTATCTTAGGTGGGTACGAGCTCGTGATCAGAAGCTCATTATGCCTTGCCCCTCCATCTACCAGTTATCGTGGAGCCCGTTGCTGAAGAAGAAGTCTCGTATACTGGCCTCCATTCCAACATGCCTACTTCTCTTGAAGACTTTCAAAAGGGTTGGATTCATCTAAAGTAAGAACGAGACACTTTTGAAGCTCGGTGCTACGCGAGTGAGAAAAGGGTTTGGAGCTTACAAAGGAACTCCATGAAGAACAAAGCTTGAACGCCTACCTTGCACCGAAGAGGATGGGTTCAACCTTTTTATCTTAGAGATTTATTTTGTAATCCCAAGAGGCATGTTGTAACCATTTTAAACTAATTAATGAAAATTTACGTTTGTTCATTCTTTGTCTAGACAAATTTAAATTTCACAAATCCTTGAAATCATTTGCATGCACATCTCTCATGCATCATAACATAATAGGTTTTCCATGACATGTTTCCTTATCTTTCTGTTATTTATTTCAGTAAGATGGATATCGAGAAAACAGTGAAAGACATGCAAGCACAAAACTCCCAGTTTCAAGAGACTATGCTGACCCTGGCCAAGGGGAAAAAAGAGTTGATGACGTTGCTGGCATCCAAAAAGAAACCAAAGAGGAAAGCCCTAGTCAACATGGGAAAAATATTCATAGAGCCGATCCGTCAGATACCGGTAGTGGAAGACTCGTCTGAGGAAGACGAAAATTAAATTTGAGAAGCTAGGAGTACCCAGGCTGGGTGTATCCATGATCAAGCATCTGATGATGAAGATTATTTTGACAAGCAGTATCCTCCTACCGATGTTAAGTACAAGCAGCTAGAGGACATATTGAAGGTTGTTGAGATTCAAGCCATCCCTGGTTTGGATTTTCACGATTTGGGTTTAATACCTGGGGTTGTCATTCCCCACAAATTTAAGATACCAATATTCGTTAAATATGATGGGGTTTCCTTCCTAAAGCTTCATCTGAAGTCATATGTGCGCAAAATACAACCGCACACGGCTGGCAAGAAACTTTGGGTTCACTTTTTTCAAGAAAGCTTGGCCGGGACTCAACTTGAGTGGTTTTACCAATTGGAGGGTTCCCATATCCATACCTGGGAAGACATGGCCACTGCTTTCTAACACCAATACCAATACAATGCCGACCTGGCACCAACTAGAGTTCAACTACAAGACATGACGATGGGTAAAAACGAAGGGTTCAAAGAGTATGCTCAAAAGTGGAGGGATCTTGCCAGTAGGGTCCAACCACCATTAACAGATAGGGAAAATATTGATATGTTTATGGGCACTTTATCTTGTCCATTTTTAAACTTATTGGTTGGATGTTCTTCATCCGGTTTCATCGAGCTGGTCTTAACCGGTTAAAGAGTTGAAAGTGGTATCAAGAGTGTGAAGATACCCATAACAACTGCTTCCACCTCCAACTCCGTAAAGAAACCCTCCATTGGTAAGAAAGAAGCTAATGTTGTGTATGGGGCAAGGGCCTGTACCAACAAGGATGACCGTCCATCCGTTAATGTTATTCGGATTTCCAACCCAACTCCTGTTCAAAGACAATCTTCCAATCATCAACGGTTCGAGGCTCCACGAAGACAATACACAAGGATAGGCATGTCTCTATCTCAAGCCTTACAACACCTGTTAAAGGCTAACTTGGTGACACTACGTGAGCCTCCAGCCAATCCAGATACCTCCTCACCTAAATACAATCTGAATACCAAGTGTACATATCACTTGAATACTCTCGGGCATAAGACCGACCAATGTTGGGCACTGAAGAATAAAATACAAGACTTAATAGACAACAAGACCATCGAATTTGATCTGCCTCCAATTCCCAATGTGATAACGGCACCAATGCCAAACCACGACAAGGGTGTCAATGCTGTTGAAGACATCATTTTTGTTTCCTCCTTCGAAGACTTGACTACTCCATTAACCATTGTCAAAAAGAATCTGCTGAGATTCTAAATTTTCCATGGTTGTTTAAAGGACTGTGATTTATGCACCAAACAACTCGATGGATGCAAATGGTTGAAGGAAGGCATTCAACGCCTGATGAATAGTAATGAGATCCTATTTGAGAAGACTTCGTCCGCCAAAAGATTGACCAGTAAGATTGAAGACCTCTCCATTATAACGATTTCAAACAAGCCTCTAGGATCTCCTCCAAGGGTCCTATCAGGATTTCAAATGAAATGACTGTTGCTCCTCTGGTAATTACCGCCCTCGGGCCAATTTCGTACTCTTCCAACAAAGTAGTGCCGAGGAATTATGGTGCTGAGGTGTTTTACCATGGAATAAAGCAAGATACTTGGATTGAAGAAAGTAAGACTGAGGACATTGGTAACATTGTTGGCTCTAGTAAGGTGACCAAAACTGTGAGAATCTTTTCGCCCAACATCTCACCACCAACTACTACAAAGGCACATGTCCGCATCGCCACTGCTAAGCCTAGTGCCGACATAAGGGGAAAAGAGAAGGTAGTTGAGCCTGCTGAGACAGAAATACCCACAAAAGACATTGTTGTTGAGGAACCTTCTGCCCAAGAAAAGGGTGAGATCTGGAAAATTATAAAGAGGAGTGATTTAAAGATAGTGGAGCAGTTGGGGAAAACCCCTTCCAAGATCTCCATGTTATCTTTGCTACTTTGCTCTGATGCTCATGTCCTGGCATTAATAAAATTCTTAAAGAAGGCTCATGTTCCCCATGAGACCACAACGAACCAGTTCGAGAATTTTGTGGCAAGCTTGACGGCTGATAATGGATTGGGGTTTTTGGATGCTGATCTGACACCACTTGTAAGAAACCATAATAAAGCTATTCATGTTTCTGTTGAATGTAAGGGGACTACCCTAGCGCATGTTCTGGTTGACACTGGATCTTCTTTGAACATGCTACCAAAAGGCGCTTTGGACCGTTTAGATTATGAAGGACTAGTTTTGAAGCTGATGAAATTATTGTGAGGGTTTCGATGGGTCCAAAAGGATGGTTCATGGAGCAGTGGATCTCCCGATCAAAGTAGGCTCACAGATTTTCAACTCTACTTTCTACATCATGGACATCCGTCCTGCCTACTCATGTTTGCTGGGTCGCCCTTAGATCCATAGAGATGGGGCAGTAACATCTACGCTTCACCAAAATCTAAAATACCCAGTCAAGGGAAGGATCATCATTGTTTGTGGTGAGGAGGAATTCATGGTAAGCCATCTCAATTCTTTCAAATATGTGGAGATGGATGGCGAATTTATAGAAACCCCGTGTCAGGCTTTTGAAGTTGTTCCGTCTATGATTGCTACTGCCAAAATTTCCTCTGACATGCCCAAAGCTGATAAGGTCGTGCCAAAGATGATTTTGTTTAAAGATGCATGTGCCGCATTTGAAGATGGAAGCTGTGGTACTTGGGGGAAACTCCCTGAGATCCCGTTCAAAGCTGACAAATGTGGCTTGGGATTTACTATCAAGGCTCATAAAGAAGTGAGGCGCGCTCGTACAGGAAATCCACCTCTCTGTATTGGAAGTTACAAAGTAAACATTGTGGAGGATTCTGCTGATGAATATGCATTTGAAGAATGGGTATACCCTACTACAACAGAGCTCAACAATTGGCACGCAAAGGACTTCGTTCCTGTATCCTTCATTGAGGAGTAATTACTTGTTTATTTCTTTCTATTAATTCAAGAACCTTTTGTCTGTAATGTTAAACAATGACTTTTAAGCCATATGCCTGGCCCAGGGCACTATGGTCCATTTTGTCAAGGGTTTTATTTATGTTCATTTTATCATATGATCATTCAATACAAATGATTGGACTTTTGTGTTCAAATATTTGTGCTCATTATCTTTCTTCAAATGCATTTTTCAAAATAGCCATGTATCTTACATACACACACACACACACTCTTTCAGGTCCTCGTCCATTCTGGATCTCATTGCCGATGACTCTATTATTGCCAACTATGACTTCAAACATCCAATTAACCAAGCCGAAGACGAAAGTGAGGAAGGTTGTGAAATACTGGGAGAACTAGCCAGACTTCTATTGCAAGAGGAAAAAGTTATTCAGCCGCATGAAGAGTCAGTTGAGGTCATCAATCTATGTACCCAGACAGACAAGAAAGAAGTCAAAATTGGCGCCAACCTAGGAAGCAGTGTCAAAAGAAGTTTGGTTCAGATGTTGCATGATCATGTGGAACTGTTTTCTTGGTCGTATGAAGATATGCCAGGGTTAGATACCGACATTGTAGTTCATCGTCTGCCGACAAAGGAAGATTGTCCTCCAGTTAAACAAAAAGTTCGTCGCATGAGGCCTGACATGTCTGAAAAGATAAAAGCTGAAGTGGTGAAAAAATTTGATGCAGGATTCCTAGCTGTGACATCTTACCCCCAATGGGTTGCCAATGTGGTTCCAGTGCCGAAGAAAGATGAAAAAGTTCATATGTGCATAGATTATAGGGATCTGAATAGGGCAAGTCCCAAGGATGACTTCCCTCTACCACATATTGATGTCTTAGTCGATAACATTGCTCAGTATAAAGTCTTATCTTTCATAGATGGCTTCTCCGGCTATAATCAAATTAAGATGGCTCCCGAAGATATGGAGTAGACCACCTTTGTTACGTAATGGGGCACCTTTTGTTACAAGGTTATTCCATTTGGTTTGAAGAATGCAGGGGCAACATATCAAAGGGCTTTGGTAGATTTGTTTCATGATATGATCCATCATGAAATAGAGGTATATGTGGATGATATGATTGCAAGGTCACAAACTGAAGAGGAGCACCTCAATCACCTATCCAAGCTATTCGAGAGGCTGAAAAAGTACAAGCTGAGGTTGAACCCTAATAAGTGCACATTCAGAGTACGATCTGGAAAGCTTCAAGGTTTTGTTGTCAGTGGTAAAGGCATCTAAGTCGATCCTGCCAAGGTGAAGGCCATCCAAGAAATTCCAGTCCCCCACTCCGAATAGGAAGTTAGAGGATTCTTGGGCCGTCTTAACTACATCGCACGCTTCATATCTCACTTAACTGCTACTTGTGAGCCAATCTTCAAACTTTTGAAGAAAGATCAAGTATTCGAGTGAAATGATGAATGCCAATCTTCTTTCGACAAAATCAAAGAATATCTTCAAGAACCTCTTATCCTCATGCCTCCAGTTGAAGTAAGACCCTTGATTATGTACTTGACTGTGCTAGAGAATTCTATGGGGTGTGTGTTAGGCCAACATGACGAGTCTGGCCGAAAAGAGCATGCTGTTTACTACTTGAGCAAAAAGTTTACCGATTGTGAAACCAGATATTCACTGCTCGAGAAAACTTGATGCGCTCTGGCATGGGCTGGTCGCCGACTAAGACAGTATATGTTGACTCAAACCACTCTATTGATTTCTAAGATGGACCCTATCAAGTACATCTTCGAGAAACCTGCTCTTTCTGGACGGATAGCTAGATGGAAAATGATCTTGACTGAGTATGATATTTAATACACAATGCAAAAGGCCATCAAATGAAGTGTATTAGCAGATCATTTGACCCATCAAGATATTGATGATTATAAGTCTATGAACTTTGACTTCCCGGATGAGAATAACATGCTAGTAACTGACTGTGCAAAACCTGGACCGTATGACGGACCTGAACAAGGATCTTGATGGACTATGGTCTTCGATCGGGCTTCCAACGCTTTGGGTAACGGAATTGGTGCTGTAATAATCTCCCCTGAAGGTTGCCACACTCCTTTCACTGCCAGACTGTGCTTCGATTGTATAAATAACATGGCTAAATATGAAGCATGCATTTTGGGTTTGAAGGTTTCCATTGATTTGAGGATCAAGCATTTAAATGTGTTCGGGGATTCCGCTCTAGTGATTAGCCAGGTAAAAGGAGATTGGGACACTAAGCACCCTAATCTCATTCCTTACAAGGAGCTTGTGTTATCTCGGATTCCTTACTTCGAAGAGATCACTTTTGAACACTTCCCTAGGGAAGAAAGTCAGTTAGTCGATGCTTTGGCCACAATGTCTTCTATGTTCGATGTCAAATGGGACAACGAAGCTCCCATGATTACAATTGAGAGATTTGACAAACCTGTGCACTTCTACGAGCTTGAAACTGACACAGAAAAGCCATGGTATCATGAGGTGAAGAGATACCTTGAAGCACAAGAGTATCCCAAAGGAGCATCCATCAATGACAGAAAGTTCTTACGAAGATTCTCAGTCAAATTCTTCCTAAGTAATGGAAGACATGCATGATGGTCTCTTTGGGACTCACTCTAGCGGGCATACTATGGCCAAGAAAATCCTAAGAGCTGGTTACTATTGGTCAATGATGGAGGCCGATTTCCATCACCACTCAAGGACTTGCCACAAATGCCAAGTCTATGCTGACAAGGTCCATGTGCCTCTTATTCCTCTAAACATCATGACCACTCCATGGCCATTTGCAATGTGGGGCATTTACATGATTGGAGAGATTAAACCTATTGCTTCCAATGGACATCGCTTCATTCTGGTCGCTATCGATTACTTTACCAAATGGGTCGAAGCCGCCTCATTTGCCTCAGTCACAAAGAACATGGTAGAAAGATTCATCAAACATAACCTCATTTGCCGATATGGTATCCCCGAAAGGATCATCACTGACAATGGGACCAATCTTAAAAATGCTATGATTTCCGAACTTTGCACTCAGTTCAAAATCAAGCATCACAATTCTTCTCCTTATAGACCTAAAATGAATGGCGCAGTGGAAGCAGCCAACAAAAACATTAAGAAGATTATGCAGAAGATGGTAGTGACCTACAAAAATTGGCATTAGATGTTACCATTTTCTCTTCATGGATACCGTACTTCAGCTCAGACATTAACTTGGGCAACTCCATTTTCTTTGGTCTATGGCATGGAAGTTGTCCTACCAGTGGAAGTTCAGATCCCCTCACTAAGGATTATGAATGAATCAGGCCTAAGAAAAGACGGGTGGATTCAGACAAGATTGGATCAGTTGAAATTGATTGATGAAAAGTGACTGGCTGCTGTTTGTCACGGTCAGATGTACCAAAAATGTATGATCAAGGCTTTCAACAAAAAGATCAGACCTCGGGTATATCAGGTTTGCAACTTGGTAATAAAGCGTGTCATTCTTCCACAAGGAGACCCCAGGGGAAAATGGACTCCCACTTACGAAGGGCCATTTGTTGTCAAGAAAGTCTTCTCTGGTGGTGCCATTATGTTTGCTACCATGGACGGCGGAGATTTCCCACATCCCGTGAACGTGAACATAGTTAAAAAATACTACGCATAAGAGACCCGCTAGGTTGACACACCTAGGCAAGATAAGGGCATCACGGCAAACCAAAAGGTTTGGGCAAAAATTAGGGTTATATGCAAAAGATTGTACACCCGACAAGTTGAAAACCCGAAAGGGCGACTTGGGCAAAAATGGGTAACCTGGTGGGCTGAAAACCTGAAAGGGCAGTCCAGGCAAAAGATAAGGATTAAAAGTGTATGACTATGTCCTGTGGAACCACCTCGGTCGACTTTATTACCACGGTCCGAGTTCAAACGATCCAAGATCAGTCCAATCAACTTCTGTCAATGGCAAGGGACATTCGAAGACATTGGGGCAATAGTAGAGTTAGAACGTAATGAGATCACTTCCACATGGCTATTATCTTTGTTTTCAATTTTGTTTTCTTTTTGACGATTTCCTCTTACTATGATCTCCGTCTATTTGTACAAAAATGCCAGTTCATGGGCAAAACATCAATACAAATATACTTTAAAGTGCAAATATTTTGTTTTTTTTAATACAAAGATGTCCAATGACTAAAATTGAATGAACATACGCATATGAACACAATTAAAACTATTAGCACATGTGTCCTGCCAAGCCGCAACAAGCATTTGTTTAATGAAGTTGAGATATCCCTAGAGAGTTATCTCATTAGAATTATCCCTGCAGGGTTGGCTACAATAAACCTTTCCCCAACAGAGTTGCCCACAAAGTCCTTTTCATAGGGTAGTCTCCAGCCAGAGTCTCAATCTCTTAACAGCCCTCTCCCCAGCTGAGTTGGTTCAAAAAGAAGAAGCCTTATGGATCACTTCCTAAAAGAATTCACCTTGTCAGCAGTTCGTCAAGTGTTCCTCAACATGATTTATTTCCCCAGCTGAGTCTGTCTTCCCCGGCTGAGTCTATCCTCTCCAGCTTGAGTTTTCCTCTCAGGCTATTACAAATCAGAGGACCACAACCCCTGATCCACAGTAAAGTCACCAACAAAGTCATTTTATTCTCCGAAAGTTGTTGCAAAGCCTGGATCCGACCAGATAACAGTTAACTTCCTTCTTCCAAACAAGTTACTATGAAGCCTGAACCCGACCAGATAATAGTGTAACTTCTCGAAATACTATGAATCCTAGACCTGACCAGATAATAGTACAACTTTCAAATACTATGAAGCCTGGTCCCGACCAGATAATAGTTTAATTGTAGTTACTATGAAGCTTGGTCTCGACCAGATAGTAGTTAACTTCTCAAGACACTATGAAGCTTGGACCCGACCAGATAATAGTTTAACTCTTCAAGATATTAAAACCTGGACTCAAAGACAAGGGTTTAACTTCTTTTCCCCAGTAGAGTTTGCCTCTACCCCAGAAAGTTACTGTGAAGCCTGGACCCGACCAGATTCGACTTTATCTTTTAGGACGAGTTATTGTGAATCCTGGAATCCGACCAGATAGCAATTAACTTTATTCCCTCAGAAATTTGTTGTGAAGCCTGGAATCCGACCAGATAACAGATGACTTCAGTAAGTTATTCTGAAGCCTGGACTCGACTAGATATCAGTTCAACTTTATCTTTTCAAGAAAGTTATTGTGAAGTCTGGAATCCGACCAGATAACAATTAACTACAATCCCCAACGAGTTACTATGAAGCCTGGACTCGACCAGATAATAGTTTAACTTCAGTAAGTTGTTGTGAAGCCTAGAATCTGACCATATAGCAATTAACTTTTTTCCTCAAAAATTTGTTGCGAAGCCTGAAATCTGACCAAATAACAACTAATTTCAAGCAAGTTACTATGAAGCCTTGATTTGACCAGATATCAGTTCAACTTCATCTTTTTAGATAAGTTATCGTGAAGCCTGGACCCGACCAGATAGAAATTAACTTCATCCACCTCAGAAATCTACGAAGCCTGGAATCCGACCAGATAGCAGTTTAATGTCAATAAGTTACGGCAAAGCCTGTATCCGACCAGATAACAGTTTAACCTTAAGAAATTTTCTGCGAAGCCTGAAATCCGAACATATAACAGTTAATTTATTCTTCCCAGTAAGTCACTATAAAGCCTGGAACCCGACCAGATAACAATTTAACTTCAAGAAATTTTCTACAAAGCCTGGATTCTGACCAGATAACAGTTAATTTAGATCTTACCCTGCAATTCACTATGAAGCCTGGAATATGACCAGATAGCAGACAACTTCATTATCCCCAACAGATTGCTGCCAAGCCTGGATTTCGACCAGATAACAGTCAGTTTTCGATGCTCTCCAGTCAGGAATAATTCCCTAGTAGAGCATTGAACAATAAAAACTCCTAAACTATTTTCCCAAGTGGAGATTAACACTCTCCATAGATTCATTTTAAACAAAGCCAGTATTCCCCATCGAAGTTTCTCCTTAAACAACTGAACTAGAATTCCTAGCAGAAGCATCCTAAAACAAGAGGAGCATACTCTTCATCCTCAGCAGCAGTCTGGGAGTTCATTTCCCAAGGCTCATCTGCATGTTGTCAAGGATTTATTTTCCAAGACAAAGACACACTGCAATAAACACATCACATTCATAGATCATAATGCATGCATGACAAATGCATACAGCATAATCTCATTTATTTTGAGAACACAATACTCCATGCATACATCTGCATACAACTAACCTTTTTCCTTGCAGGAAAATCAACAGGCAACTAACACATCTTCGAGTGCAAATTTCTGGGCACTTTAGTGTTCAATCATCTTCCACCTTTAAGTCACGAATGAAGGATTCGCCAATCTAACTCTTCAGGTTTAAGAAGATTGAATAGGGGCAGTTGTTGTACCCCAAAATTTTCCCTCTCATTTCTCAAGAAATTTCTCACAAGATCTTTCATGAACCGAGTATGAAGCACTGATCATCAATTTGGGTTGAAATTGGTACAAGGGAAAATGGTTAAAATGCATACTGAAAAGACAAACATTGACTTTTGGATCAAAATCAAGTCTCAAGAATCATGTTCCATCAAGACATGTTAGAATATGACGTTTGTTTCATTAAGAAAATCAAAAGTCAAAATTCTAAATATTTAGAAATTTTTCTAAGTGTTTAGGAAATATGATAAGTTCAGAACTTCTGGCCAGATTTTCACCATGATGCAAGTTGATTCTAGAAGAACTTATAACACAAAAGTTTTTAGATCTCAATGATATCTAAAACATTGCAGAACACAACTTCGCCTAGAAGTGCTGGAATTTCAAGTTATAAATCTTCAAAGACACGTCCATGAAACTGCAGCACTCAGTAAATTCTAGGCATTACCAAGACAGAATTTGGTTAGAACTTCTGGGCCAGTTTTCATATAGGTTCAATCAGAATGTGCAAGAGTAATTCAAAGAGGGTTTACAAAGCGTGTTACAAGATTTCTGGAAAGTCCGAGAACTCCTTCAGAATGTGCTGGAGCAGGGAGATTCAAAGATCAGAAGTTGGACAGTTATTCTAAGTTACGTTGATGCTGAACTTCTGATCCAGACTTAAGCTATGATACATAATATCATATTGCATGTTTTCTTTTTTGATAAATCTCATCATCATTTAATGCTCACACCCACTTTTGAGTCTTTATGCAAAGGATTTTCCCACGTGTGGCATAGAAGTACCATGGTTGTCCTTGAAAAGCAAACTTTTGTACAAAGTTTATGCTGGGCCCATGCTTTGCTTTTGCTTCTGAGGGTACTTTTCCATAATTCATGCTTACAAATTCAGATTAGGCACGGCTAAAAGCTGCTAACCACCCTACTTTGTGCCTTGAACCATACTTGTTTAAACTTTCTTCAAGAACAAGTCAGCCCCCTAGCATATGATGGTTGTACTCTTGGCTTCTCCAAGCTCCAAAATCCTTATCTACAAATTGAACTTCATTTGAAATTGTAAAAAGAGGTCAAGAACTTGAGAAAAAAGCCTTGAAACTTTGCTGAAATTTAAAAGAACCCGAAATTGTAAACACAAATACAGAACCTGCTAATCTCTGGTTTTTGAATCCGAGCTCTAATTTTCCTTGTGCATTTCCCAATCAAATCACCCACACAGCTTCAGATATAAATTTAGAAGCCATCCCAACTTTTGTGTTCAGACTGTAACACAGTCTTCATCCATATCCATCTAAAAAAACAGAACATTACTCCTTGGTTGTTCCAGAACATTTCAGTCATCCACAACTCAAGTTAAGGTTTGCTTCAGCTTTCTGAGAACTTCGGGAAGATGACCAGAATATTACAGTAGTCAGGACCAGACTCTAGTTCACAGAATATTTTCTAGCTGCAAGGTA
Organism: Vicia faba; assembly: GCA_948472305.1. Taxonomy (NCBI): domain Eukaryota; kingdom Viridiplantae; phylum Streptophyta; class Magnoliopsida; order Fabales; family Fabaceae; genus Vicia; species Vicia faba. Next base: position 1,110,237,432 of record OX451740.1, read on the forward strand.
AGTTTCTTCTGACTTTTATCTCATTGCTTAGGCATTTATAGGCTTGCATGTTCAAAATACAATGTAGACATCTTGACTCTGATGTTGTACATATTCATAGATTTCATGTAATTTTTACATAGGTAGAGAGAATTTTAGTTCAGAACTTCTTAAAGAAATTAGGGTTTAGAATTAGGATTGGCAGAATTCATGCTTTCTTCTGATTTACAGTTCTGATACTTTATATTTCTGAAACCATGATGAAACCTGCCATAACTGCTATGTGTGCATTTTCTGTTTTGAAATGACTAAGCTGCAAATGTTCTGATTAGCATGGAGAAGGAGATGAAATCCATCATCAGAATTTACTTTGTAATATGTGTTTATGTTTTTGCTTCTAATACCATATGTATAACCACCCCAGTGGTAAAGAGTGTGTGCATAAGACATCAGTGTTAAGGGTCCTGAGTTCTAGCCCTAGAAACACCTTTTTTATGTTTATTTCCTGACACTTCTACCCCATTAGTTGGACCAAAACTTCTAGATACTCTCACACAACAACATTGACATTTCACTTACCCATTATCAGAACTTCTAGGTTTCCAGTTACATTGGAACCTCTAAACTCTCTCAAACAACCAGAACTTCTAACTTTCCAATGACATTAGAACTTCTAGACTCCCTTATGAAGGGGTGAAAAACACAAGAAGGGGGGGTTGAATTGTAAAACTAAAATCTTAAAGCAATTGACAATATATTTTTATCCTGGTTCGTTTGATCTCAAACTACTCCAGTCCACCCGTCAAGGTGATTTTGCCTCTCTCCAACGAGGTCTTAATTCACTATATTCAACTGAATACAAATCTGCTTTAACAACTGCTAAAGCCTTCTTGATTCAAACCACAATCCGGTTTGTCAAGGCAACACTTTCTTACAAAGGTATAAAACAATGTGTGTGAATGTTTTCTACAAAACTTTATCACAACTGTGATGTATACACAAATGAAGCTTAGAAACTTAGATTGCTAAACACTAATGGAGTATCAGAGTTTGTGGTTTAGCAAAACTGGTAGATGAAGATTATTGTTCAGCTTTGTGCGTGTAGAGAATTGGAGAGCATTAGCCATTATAATCTTCGAAGCCTTGTTTATATAGCACTTGAGAAGATGAACGTTGAATGCAATATTCTTGATTCAATGCTAATAACAAGCTTTCCTTTTTGAGCAGATCTTGTCTAGAATGATGCCGTTGGAATTAATTAGCGTTCAATGCACAGTACCGTTGCTTCTTCAATGCACGTTCTGGCTTGGCTCATTCTGATTCTGCTTCGCTGCTGATGAACTATTGTTTTTGTATCAGAGTGTTTACGCGCAGTTCTGTTCATCAAGCTTCAGCATGTACGTGCGTTGATCATCTGATCTTGACGTTCTGATTCAGCAACTTCTGATGCTGGTGTATGAAATCAAATTCTGATGCTGAAGAAGTGATCTTGCTTATTTTAATCAGCGTATCTGCAAGTCAGAGCATAGTAATTTTAGGCAGCATATAGTTCAAACATGAAACATATAAATACTATATCTTTTCACTTTGTTATCATCAAAACTTAAATATAGGGTACTAGATTCAAACATTGTTCTAACAATCTCCCCCTTTTTGATGATGACAAAAACCAGATATTTTAAATAAAAAATAACGTGAAAAGGTATCTAGGAAATGTTTCAGAGTTAAGAAGTAAGGAGAAATCAGAGTTAAGGGATACTCCCCCTGAGTTGATTACTTCCCTTTGATATACGTGTTCTTCAGGATCAGATCTTTTTCTATCTTTGAGCATCAGATTATAGGTCTTTGACTTATCAGAGAGCAGAGCTTCAGAGCTTTTGCTGTCAGAGCTTTGCTTCGGATCAGAGTGTTAGGTCGATCAGAACTTCATATTTGATCAGAGCAACATGAGCTTCTACATTTTGATCAGAGCTTCTAGCTTCTAGTCTTCATAGCATTCAGGAGCTTCCTTGTGCCTGTAGACTTAAAAACAAAACAGAAAAACATTTCAAGTAATAGAGTTAGAATGTTTGAGAATTTCTGTCTAGTTAGCCGTTATTGATTTTAAATATCATTCTTGTTCTCCCCCTTTTTGTCAGCAATCAAAAAGTGCTGGTGATGTGCTAAAACAATTTAGATCAGAAAAACAAATTATATTAAAATAGTTCATAATCAGAGCAAAAGAACATTACAAAACATAGTCAAAACAGTACATCAGAAAGTGAAGAAAACATAGAGAATGTCATGCATGAAAAAAAATTTTAAGGTTGTGGGGGCATGCGTGAGAACAGGCTTTCCAGCATTGCTTGAATCTTTTCAGAAGTTTCATTCTGCTTCTGAACCATGTTGACAACAGTGTCAATCTTGCTGTCATGTACATCCATTCTTGCTTTCATCTTCTGATCATTCTCTTCCATCCGCTGCTGTAGACGCAAGTCATTCAGCCTTAATTCTTCCAGAGCCTGCCTGTCCAAGGCAGCTTGAGAAGGGTCAGAAGGAGGAAGCTTCTCAGAACTTTCAGCTACATCTTCTGCTGGATTTTCTTCAGCCTGAATGGTCTTGTCTTCTGATGGTTGCACATGTGCAGCTTGCTCTTTCTCAGACCAAGATTCACTGTCCAGAGGGAGTACAACTTCTTGAGGCAGCTGACTCTCAACTTCCTTCAGCAGCTTGCTAAAGTTCTGTTGAGCCTGCTCATAGTTGACGTCCTGCAGCTTGAGGGCTTCAGCACGTACCCATAGTCTGAACTGTGACCAGAGCTGATCAGAAGCAGCTGGGTCGATCATCCCCGGACAGACTTGCTTCAAAGAAGCAATCCATTGCAGCATACCTGTTTCAAAATTCAAAATACCAGAGCCAACATCTGGTTGCTTTGGTTTGGGTATGGCAATTTTGTGTCTTAGATCAGCAAGACGTTCAAGACTTGTTAAGTCAATGAAAGTTCTGCTGGGGTTTTCAGCGGTTTTCTGAGAGGATGTTTGTTTTGGAGGAGGGTTATCAGAATCAGAGTCAGATATTTCTATTGGAGTGGTTGGAGTTTTTGGAGGTGTTGATTCCTCTGAAGATGGCAACTGGGGCCTGACAATAGTGGTTCCACATGGCAACTGGATTGCCAGTGGTGAAGGTTGAGGTGAGTGGGGGTCAGAATGATGAGGAGAAGGGGTTTCATAGCGGTGAAACTCTGTTTGTGGTGAAGGTGGATTATTTTCTGGTTGAGGAGGTGGAATCTCTGATTGCTCAGGGATCAGAGGTTCTTCTGTGAGTGGTTGTTGTGATTGTGGTTCTGGTTCTGGTTGTTGTTGTATTTCTGGTTCAGGTTGTGGTTCTGGTTGTGGAGGAGGAATATTTGGTGGTTCAGAATTTGGTTGAGCAGAAGCATGTTCACGCTCAATATCAGCTAGCACTCTATCAAGTGCTGGTGTTGTTGAAACAGTTGGTTGTTTGGGAATCTTTGTTCTGGGTCTTCTAAGTAGTAAGGCCTCAGAAGGGTCTTCTGGTATGGTTTCATCAATGGTAGGGATTGGGATTGATATTCTGTGAGAGGTTTGAGAAGGGGCAGCAGATGTTGGAATAGTAAAAGATTTTGAAATAGGGGCAGCAGATGAAATACCTCTTTTCTTTGGAGTCTGATGAGATGATCCTTCTGTTGGCGCTTTCCTATTCTTTGTCTTCTTCTGAGTCACTTCTGGTTGGACTTGACTCAGATCTTTGATCTTCAGCTTTGAACCTGTATCTTCTTCCTTGTATGAATCTGGATACTTGAGAAACATATCAGGTTTGGATTCCATTTCAGAAAATTTTGGGAAATCATTCAGAGGCACTCTTCTGCTGGAGATGTCAGCAGTTGAAGTAGCTCTGGGTTCCTTCCTAATATTTTCTATCAGCTTCATCTTTTTCAGGTTCTTAGCGTTCAGCGGTTTTCCAACAGTTGGTTCCATAGTGCTCAGCACTTGAGCTTCGCTCAGATACTCTATCAGCTTATTCTCTGTCAGAATATCTGATATAAGCCTTCCAAACGGTATCCAGTCCCTTTTGGTCCTTTCTTCTTCTCTTGTTTCTTTGACACTGGTCTTGAGATGGTTGAACAGGAAGTGTGCCAGATTGATCTTCACCCTCTGATCAATAAAGTAGATCAGAAATTGCTGATCCACGTTTATATAATCAGGAGAACTTGTTGGTTTCCTGTGATTGAAGCATCCAAGAACAATCTTGGCCCATACTCTGCAGTGATCCTTCAGATCCTTAATTTTGCTGCTGGGAAATCCAAGAGTGAAAATGCAGTTGGCTACCACACCTATATCAGGGCATCTATCAGCCATGTCCACACAACGGACTCCACCACCACTTTGACCGATTAACCTAGCAATGAGGTCTTCAGAAATTACTATCTTCTTTCCCATGACAGAAGAGATGACTAGATGTTTATGAATCTTGGCGTGAATCCAAAATTCCTTGACAAGCTCTGGGAATGTTGGTCCAACCAACCTATCGAAATACCTCTCCCACTTTTGAGCCCTAATTTCTTCAGTTAGGTCAAATCCATTTTCCTTCAAACTTTCAAAGTCGATGATTAACTCAGAGAGAACTTCAAGATTCTTTACCGGTGTGAGAAGAGTTCTGATAGGCACCTGATATTGTTCAGAGGTTTCTTTCTTCTGATTTCCTGCAGAAATGCTGGAGGATGCCATTGTTCTCACTAAAAAAGCTTGAGAATGATTTGAGAGAAAAAGGTTTGAAGGAGATAAACTCAGAAATATGCAGAGAATGCTTGAATGATTATGAGAAAGCGTAAAGAATAAGAATGAGGAATTAGTGTGCTTAAATAGAGTTTTCAAAAATTATTTTGAAAAATTAAACGTTTTTAAGAGAGAGAAAAAAATAATGATTGCCATTAACAAGCGTGATTACTTTTCATTAAATGCTTGCTGATTTTGGGGGATTTGAGAAAGATACTTAAAAACGGTTACCAGACATGTGTCTCAATGCACCCAATCAGCGCTTTGCCTTCTCAGAAGCGTGCACGCATTCTGCTTCAGGGATTTGCTGATGATTGGATGACACTTGTTTGATGTAGTGATCAGCACGTCTGTATTTGAGATTAGACTCTCAGATCTTTAGACTTGCATCTGATACAATCTGCATGTTCTATCTTTCTGAAAGAAGATTGATCAGAAGTTCACAGTAATATGATTACATTCTGAAGATAAATACATGGAATTAAAACATTTTCATTCTGGGCATACTTTCATGCTGAGATGTTTCAGAATGAAATTGAACCTATCTTCTGAAAGGGGTTTAGTAAAGATATCAGCCCATTGATGGTCTGTATCTATAAATTTCAAGTTTAAAATACCTTTCTGAATATAGTCCCTAATGAAATGATGTTTTATTTCTATATGCTTAGCTCTAGAATGTAAAATAGGATTCTTACTTAAGCAAATAGCAGAAGTATTATCACAAAGAATAGGGATGTTACTCTCAAAAATCTGGAAGTCTTCAAGCTGACTTTTCATCCAGAGCATTTGTGTGCTACATCCTGCTGCTGCTATGTACTCAGCTTCTGCTGTTGACAGAGCAATTGTTGATTGCCTTTTGCTGGACCACGAGATCAGATTTTCTCCCAGAAACTGGCAGCTTCCAGAAGTACTTTTACGTTCCACTCTGTCTCCAGCAAAATCAGCATCGCAGTAGCCTACTAAGCTGTAATCACTAGATTTTCTATAAAACAAACCCAGATTAGTAGTACCTTTCAGATACTTGAAAATTCGCTTAACAGCTGTTAAGTGAGATTCTCTAGGATCTGATTGGAATCTAGCACAAATACATACGCTGAATAAGATATCAGGTCTTGAAGCAGTCAGATAAAGGAGAGAACCAATCATACCTCTGTAGACCTTCTGTTCTACACTTTTGCTTACCTCTTCTCTTTCCAGAATGCACGTGGGATGCATTGGAATCTTTGATGGCTTACATTCTGAGAGGTCAAATTTCTTCAGAAGATCTCTGATGTATTTGCTCTGATGAATGTAAGTTCCCTCTGGAGTTTGATTGATCTGAATTCCTCGAAAGAATTTCAGTTCCCCCATGAGGCTCATCTCAAATTCTGCCTGCATACACTTAGCAAATTTTCTTCCAAGAGAAGGATTAGTAGAACCAAAAATAATATCATCAACATAAATTTGACAGACTAAACTGTCACTCTTAACTGTTTTACAGAATAGAGTAGTGTCCACTTTCCCTCTGGTGAATTCATTTTCAAGCAGAAAGTTACTTAGCCTTTCATACCAAGCTCTGGGAGCTTGTTTCAGACCATACAGTGACTTTTTCAGTTTGAAAACATGTTCTGGATGTTTTGTATTTTCAAAACCTGGGGGTTGGTGAACATAAACTTCTTCTTCTATGTAACCATTTAAGAATGCACTTTTGACATCCATCTGATACAGAGTGATGCCTCTATTAACAGCAAATGAAATTAAAAGTCTGATAGATTCTAACCTGGCGACTGGGGCAAAGGTTTCTGTATAGTCTATCCCCTCTTGCTGACTATAACCTTGTGCAACCAGTCGTGCCTTGTTTCTGATGACTTCACCTTGTTCATTTAGCTTGTTTCTGAACACCCATCTTGTTCCAATGACGTTGAATCCTTTTGGTCTGGGAACGAGATCCCATACGTCGTTTCTGGTGAATTGATTCAGCTCTTCTTGCATTGCCAGAATCCAGTCATTGCCCAGAAGTGCTTCATCAATAGAAGAAGGTTCAATCAGAGACACAAGTCCCATAAGAGTTTCTTCAGAGTTTCTGAAGCTTGCTCTTGTTCTGATTGGATCTTCCTTTCTTCCTAGGATAGTTTCTTCTGGGTGATCCAAACTGCTTCTGGGTAATTTCTTCTGAGGTTGATCAGCAGCAGTTGTAGGATTTCTAGCATTGCTCCTTTCAGACGTTGAAGGAATGTCTGTGTTGAGAGCTTCTGATGACTTGTCTTCAGAACCTGCAAATTCAATTTCTATACCTGCAAGATTTTCATTCTGCTTTGACTTTTCAGAGTCAAGCTTGTCATCAAAACGAACACTGATTGATTCTTCCACAATCTGTGTTTCTGTATTGTATACTCTGTACCCTCTTGAGCGTTCAGAGTATCCTAACATAATACACTTCTGTGCCTTAGAATCAAACTTGTTCAAATAATTCTTTGTATTCAATATATAGCAAGTACATCCAAATGGATGAAAATACGAAATGTTGGGCTTTCTGTTCTTCCACAATTCATATGGAGTCTTTTCCAGAATAGGTCTTATTGAGATTCTATTCTGAATGTAGCACGCTGTGTTTATTGCCTCTGCCCAGAAAGTCTTAGCAACGTTTGTCTCATTGATCATGGTTCTGGCCATTTCTTGCAATGTTCTGTTCTTTCGTTCTACAACTCCATTTTGTTGGGGAGTTCTAGGACAAGAGAAATCATGCAGAATGCCTTTGTCATTAAAGAATGACTCAAAATCTTTGTTTTCAAATTCTCCACCATGATCACTTCTGACTTTAACGATTCTAAGATCTTTTTCATTCTGAACTTGGTTACAGAAGGTAACAAACACAGAGTGTGACTCGTCCTTGTGTCTTAAGAACTTTACCCATGTCCATCTGCTATAGTCATCTACGATTACTAACCCATACTTCTTACCACTGACTGAAGCAGTTTTAACTGGTCCAAATAAGTCAATGTGCAGAAGTTCTAATGGCTTAGAAGTAGAAACAACATTTTTGGATTTAAAAGAAGGTTTTGCAAATTTGCCTTTCTGACATGCTTCACACAGAGCATCTGAATTGAACTTCAAATTTGGAAGTCCTCTGACCAGATTGAGTTTGTTAATCTGAGATATTCTTCTCATACTAACATGCCCCAATCTTCTGTGCCAGATCCACTGCTCGTTGTTAACAGACAGAAGACATTTTACGTTCTGACTCTTTAATTCAGAAAGTTTGATTTTGTAAATGTTGTTTTTCCTCTTTCCATTAAACAGGATAGTCCCATCTTTCTGACTAACAGCTTTACATGATTTTTGATTAAAGATTATATCATAACCGTTATCACTTAATTGACTTATGGATAACAGATTATGCATCAATCCATCTACTAGCAGAACATTATTAATAGAGGGAAGATTTCCGTTACCTACAGTTCCAGAGCCAATAATCTTTCCCCTCTGATTGCCTCCAAAGCCAACGTGGCCTCCAGGCTTAAGTTCCAGGCTTTGGAACATATGCCTTCTTCCCGTCATGTGTCGTGAGCAGCCAGAGTCCAGGTACCATGACTGGTGTTTCTGACTTGCTGCTAAAGATATCTGCAACATGTATTATTTTATCCTTAGGTACCCAGATCTTCTTGGGTCCTGACTTGTTAGTTTTACCAAAACTCTGGTTGAATTTTGGTTTCACAGAGTGCTTACTGCTAGTGTATTTGATGTCGTGTGTGTGACCATACACAAAGTGTGAATTTAGAGGAGTGTGTTTAATAATTAAATCCATGACATTCTTAGGTGTAGGAACCTTACCTTGGTATCCTATTCCTTTCCTGCCGTTTCTGCTAACTCCATAGATCATTGAAGCCATTCTGCTTCTATCTATGCTTTTAGCAAGGAACTTCTGGAAACTATGATCATACTCCTTGATGATCTCATCAGCGTTGCTGGGAGTTTCAGAAATTGGTTCCTTCTGAGAGTTTTGTAAAGAGTTTTCTAATTTTAAAATTTTATCTCTCAGCTCAGAGTTTTCCAATTTGAGACTCTCAGACTTATTAGAGTCAGATTCAAGATTCCTTTTCAGGTCTCTGAATTTAGCTCTAATCTGCTGATAACGTTCCAGAATTTCATTGAGGCTTTCAGCAAGTTCAGCCTTTGTGAAATTAACAGCGAAGTTAGGGAATACCTCTTCTGTGTCTGATTCTGAGTCTGATTCAGAAGCTTCACTATCATCTGGAATGTTAGCCATGAGCGCTATGTTTGCCCTTTCATCATCTGATTCTGAGTCAGCTTCAGACGAGTCAGAGTTATCCCATGTGGCCATGAGACTTTTCTTCTTCTCTCTTCCAAACTTCTTTTTGGGCTTTTCCCTCTGAAGCTTTGGGCAGTCACTCTTGTAGTGTCCTTGCTCATTGCACTCGTAGCAGATGATGTCTTTTGTGTTTGGCTTCTTGCTACTGGAGGAGCCTTCAGATCTTCTGTATCCAGAGGAAGAATCTGTCCTTCTGTATCTGGAAGAAGACTCGTTCTGATCAGATCTTCTGGGATTCCTGAACTTCCTTTGTCTTTGCTTCCACAGTTGATTTACTCTTCTGGAGAGAAGGGAAAGTTCGTCTTCTTCTGATGAGGATCCATCAGATGTTTCTTCAACTGCCTGCAAAACTTTAGATTCAGATTTTCTGTTAGATTTTAAAGCTAAAGGCTTACCTTGCTTCTGTGGCTCATCAGCTTCTAGCTCTATCTCATGACTTCTGAGGGAGCTTATAAGTTCCTCCAGAGTGATTTTGTTGAGATCTTTCGCTAGCTTCAGAGCAGTAACCATAGGCCTCCACCGCTTGGGTAAACTTCTGATTATCTTCTTGACATGGTCAGCAGTAGAGTATCCTTTGTCCAGAACTTTGAGACCAGCTACCAGAATCTGGAATCTAGAGAACATAGTTTCAATGGATTCAGATTCTTCCATTTTGAACGCCTCATACTTCTGAATGAGCGCCAGAGCTTTTGTTTCTTTGACTTGAACGTTGCCCTCATGCGTCATTCTGAGAGAATCAAAGATGTTCTTAGCTGTGTCTCTGTTGGAGATCTTTTCATACTCAGTATAGGAGATGGCACTGAGGAGGATGGTTCTGGCCTTATGGTGATTCTTGAAATCACGCTTTTGTTGATCAGTCATTGATTTTCTATCAATCTTCTGACCAGTTGCATTCACAGGGTGCGTGTATCCATCTGTCACCATATCCCACAGATCAGCATCATGTGCTAGAAAGAAGCTTTCAATTCTGTCTTTCCAGTAATCAAAGTTTTCTCCATCAAAGACTGGAGGTTTGCCGCTGAATCTGTCTCTGTCCTCATTGTTGTCATTGCTGAAATGAGAGTTGTTTCCTGCCATTGTGTTTTTCTGACGCTGGATCTTGTACTGACACGGTTAAGTGTTTTAGCTCAGAACCAGGCGCTCTGATGCCAATTGAAGGGGTGAAAAACACAAGAAGGGGGGGTTGAATTGTAAAACTGAAATCTTAAAGCAATTGACAAGATATTTTTATCCTGGTTCGTTTGATCTCAAACTACTCCAGTCCACCCGTCAAGGTGATTTTGCCTCTCTCCAACGAGGTCTTAATTCACTATATTCAACTGAATACAAATCTGCTTTAACAACTGCTAAAGCCTTCTTGATTCAAACCACAATCCGGTTTGTCAAGGCAACACTTTCTTACAAAGGTATAAAACAATGTGTGTGAATGTTTTCTACAAAACTTTATCACAACTGTGATGTATACACAAATGAAGCTTAGAAACTTAGATTGCTAAACACTAATGGAGTATCAGAGTTTGTGGTTTAGCAAAACTGGTAGATGAAGATTATTGTTCAGCTTTGTGCGTGTAGAGAATTGGAGAGCATTAGCCATTATAATCTTCGAAGCCTTGTTTATATAGCACTTGAGAAGATGAACGTTGAATGCAATATTCTTGATTCAATGCTAATAACAAGCTTTCCTTTTTGAGCAGATCTTGTCTAGAATGATGCCGTTGGAATTAATTAGCGTTCAATGCACAGTACCGTTGCTTCTTCAATGCAGGTTCTGGCTTGGCTCATTCTGATTCTTCTTCGCTGCTGATGAACTATTGTTTTTGTATCAGAGTGTTTACGCGCAGTTCTGTTCATCAAGCTTCAGCATGTACGTGCGTTGATCATCTGATCTTGACGTTCTGATTCAGCAACTTCTGATGCTGGTGTATGAAATCAAATTCTGATGCTGAAGAAGTGATCTTGCTTATTTTAATCAGCGTATCTGCAAGTCAGAGCATAGTAATTTTAGGCAGCATATAGTTCAAACATGAAACATATAAATACTATATCTTTTCACTTTGTTATCATCAAAACTTAAATATAGGGTACTAGATTCAAACATTGTTCTAACACCTTAAAAATCAGAACTTCTAGGCTCTCCTTTGTTCCCAATGACCCCAGAGCTTTAATATGTCCGGATCCAGAACTTCTTACCTTCCCTTTTCTACTAACATTTTCTTTATAATTTGCAGCGCATCAGAGTCAGAACTTTTGTTCTCTCTTATTTCAGCAACGCGCTGATTCTGACCCCTTTTTTTCCTCCTATTTTTTTAGCATCATTTTGTTTTCATTAATCAAAAATACCAAAAATATTTTTATACTCACATGCTTTATTTTGTTTCTTTTAAAACCAAAGGACTAAAAACATTTCTTAAGCAAATTTATTTTTTCTCTTAACAAAAACAAAACAAGTCTATTTTACATTTCTTGTACATTATTCAATATGGTTGTAATAGATAACTAGGACTTTAATTTCTTGCAATCCCCATTTGTAAATTTGTACCCCCCATCCCTAAAGTGATTGTAATAGTGTAAAATATTTACTTTCCGCAATTTATTACTTTCATATAAATGCTAGTAAAGTAGGATTTGTATGGGAAGATAAAAACAACAAGTAGACAACCCTTAATCAAAGACTAAATGCATGTAAATCAAATACACTTGTACACATGCACCCCTAGGTTAACTCCACTTGTTGCCTTATGGAAAAGGTCATGTTATGCATGTGAGATGTTTTAGAAAAAACAATCAAAATACAAGATCACAGCCCCTCGATGACGCTTTCGAATGTTGCCTTTCAAATGATCTTAGTCCCTCAAGAGAAATGCTAAGATATCTAACCACATTGCTATCATAACCATATGATGATCCACGTCTGTCCCTTTACATCCAAAGATAAAACTTCTTATCAATCAATGGTAAGATAGTAGCATCTAGGAGAGGAAGAGAAGAACAAATACTTTTGAGTAGGTAGAAATGTTCTTAGTTGCTTGCTCATTTTTCAAAACAAACATCCTTTCAAACACACACTAAACACTTTCCAAACATGAAATATTTTCAAAAGTCCAACACTTTGTATACATTCTTATAAAAGAAAGAATCATTACAAAGTTTGTCTAAATGAAGGCGCTTTTTTCAAAAATACTTTCAAAACCCACCACAAAGCACACTTTCAAATAAAAGCAGATGATCTAGCAAGCAACTAAGAGCCCATAGATAACTATGGATGAAAATGGTGCTAACACATTCCCTTTTCATAATCTACCCCCCGAACTCAAGAAAATAATCTCAAAGGTCTTTCCTATTCTTTTCACCCTTTCCTTTATTTGGATAAAAGAAAAGTCGATGGAGGCTCTTGCTAACCCCAATAATTGCGATCAAACGCAAAACATCCCAAGTCAGTTCTTCCACTATATTACAGTGATGACAATCAGTTTCCATGGTCGACCAATAGTAACATGCTCTCAATATTTTCTTGGCCATAGTATGCCCGGTGGAGTGAGTACCAAAGATGCCTTCGTGCATATCCTCTATAATTTTCTCTACTTCCTTCTTGTCCATACAATGAAGCAGAGTTGAATCGTGGTTGCGCTTATACATAATTTCATTGCTCAGGAAGAACTTAGCTGAGAACCTCTGTAGGAATTTCTTGTCATTGATAGATGCTCCTTCAAGGTATTCTTGAGCCTCAAGATACCTTTTTACTTCATGAATCCAAGGTTTCTCTTCTACTCCATCAGTATCAATTTCGTAGCATTGTGTCGGCTCGTCAAATCTTTTAATGGTAATTCTGGGAGCCTCGTTGTCCCATCTGAGATTTAACATGGATGACATGGCAGCCAAGGCGTCCTCCAGCTGATTTTCTTCCCATGGGATATGCTCAAATGTAATCTCTTCGAAATATGGAATCAAGGTTAGCACATGTTCTCGGTAAGGGATAAGATTCAGATGTTTTGTATCCCATTCTACCTTGAATTAGTTGTTCGCCATGGCTGAATCCCCATATACACTTAGGAATTTGATTCCTAAGTCAATGGAAACTTTAAGACCCAAGATGCACGCTTCGTACTCAGCCATGTTGTTGGTACAATCAAATCAAAGTCTGGCAGTGAAGGGTGTATGGAAACATTGAGAGGAGATAATTACAGCACCGATTCCATTGCCAAGCGCATTAGAAGCTCCATCAAAAACCATAGTCCATCGGGATCCTATCTCAGGTCCTTCATATGGTCCAGGTTTTTCACAATCTGTAATCAGCATGATGTTCTCATCAGGGAATTCGAAGTTCATAGATTGGTAGTCGTCTACTACTTGATGTGCCAAATGATCTGCCAGTAAACTTCCTTTGATTACTTTTTTGAGTGGTTTACAGAATGTCGTATTCCGTTAAGATCATTTTCCATTGAGCTATTCTTCCAGAGAGAGTTGGCTTCTCGAATATGTACTTGATCGACTCCATTTTAGAGATCAATAGTGTAGTATGAGTCAACATATATTGTCTTAGTCGGCGAGAAACCCATGCCAAAGCGCAGCAAGTTTTCTCGAGCAGAATATCTTGTTTCACAATCGGTAAACTTTTTGCTAAGGTATTATGTTACATGTTATTTTCGACCAGACTCGTCATGTTTCCCCAATACACACCCCATTGAGTTCTCTAGAATTGTTAGGTACATGATAGAGGTCTCCCTTCAACCGGTGGCATCAGAATATGAGGTTCTTGTAAGTACTTCTTGATTTTATCAAAAGCAATTTGACAGTCGCCGTTCCATCTGACTACTTGATCTTTCTTTAGCAGCTTGAAAATTGGCTCACAAGTAGCAGTCAAATGAGAGATGAATCAGGAAATGTAGTTTAGTCGTCCTAAGAAACCTCTGACTTCCTTCTCAGTACAGGGAGATGGAATTTCTTAAATAGCTTTAAATTTTGAAGGATCGACTTCAATACCTTTACCACTGACGATGAAACCTAGGAGTTTTCCAGACCTCACCCCAAAGGTGCATTTGTTTGGATTTAGCCTTAGTTTGTACTTCTTCAGCCTCTCAAATAGCTTATGTAGATGGCCAAGATATTCTTCCTTAGTTTGTGACCTGGCTATCATATCATCGACATAGACTTCTATCTCATGATGAATCATGTCATGGAATAAAGCTATCATGGCTCACTGATAAGTTGCCCCTGCGTTCTTCAACCCAAATGGCATGACCTTGTAACAGAATGTGCCCCACTGTGTGACGAAGGTAGTTTTCTCCATGTCTTTAGGCACTATCATGATCTGATTATAGCCCGAGAAACTATCCATGAAGGAGAATACCTTATGCTGAGCAGTGTTGTCGACCAAGACATCAATATATGGACGTGAGAAGTCATCTTTGTGGCTTTCCCTATTCAGATCCCTGTAATCTACACACATATGTACCTTACCTCCGTCTTTGGCGCTGAAGCAACATTGGCTACCCATTTAGGATACAACGTCACTACTAACAACCCTGCATCGAACTGTTTCATGACCTCGTCTTTGAACTTCTCAGACATCTCAGGATGCATGTGACGAACTTTCTGTTTAATTGGAGAACAACCCTATTTCATTGGCAGACGGTGAACCACAATATATGTATCGAGTCCTGGCATGTCTTCGTATGACCAAGCAAAAACCTCAACATATTCGTGCAACATCTGAATCAATTTTCTCTTGACATTGTCCTCCAGGTTGGTGCCAATCTTGACTTCCTTCCTATCTGTCTCAGAACCCAAGTTTAACACCTCGACTGGCTCTTCATGTGGTTGGATAGCCTTTTCTTCTTGTATTAAGAGTATGGCAATTTCTCCAGGTATCTCACAATCTTCCTCCCCTTCGTCTTTGGCTTGGTAGATTGGATTTTCAAAGTCATAAACGGCAATAGCATAATCGTTATCAACGAGATCCAGAGTGGATGGGGGTCTGCAATGTAGTGTGTGGGTGTGTGTAAGAACACATAGCTATTTGAAAGTTAAAATAAAGTAAAAGAAAGACAGAGAACACAAAATTTGAATGCAAAACGCCCAATGTTTTCATTAAATGAAAATATGACATATGAAATGACAACCCTTAACAAACGAACCATTGTGCCCCGGGCAAGACACAAGGTTTAAATTCATTGTTTAAAGAGAAATTAAATAACCAAATTTCTTAAAGCGATAAAAATAGAAATAGCTATTACTCTTGGCTGAAGGAGATTAGTACAAAGTCTTTAGTCTGCCAGTTGTTGAGTCCACCGCCAACGGTAGGGACTATCCAGTTTTCTAAGTCACCATCACTATCAGTGTCTTCCAGAGCATTTACTTTATTTTTACTAATACGGAAAGGTGGTCCTCCAGCACGAAAATGTTGAACCTCCTTCTGAGCCTTTGAGGAGAAACCCAAACCAAATTTATCAGATTTTTAAGGGATATCAAGAAGCTGCCCCCAAACAGTACAACCGCCTTCTTCTATCACAACCCTAGAATCCTTCAGAGAAGTCATTCTTGGTGCGTCTTTGGTAATATTGGGAGTAGAAAGAGTAGCTTTAGCAACGACAATTTTTGGAGGGATTACTTAAAATTTCTGGCAGGGAGTTTCAATGAATTCACCATCCATTTCAACATATTTGAAAGAATTAAAATGACTGACCATATATTCTTCTTCTCCGCAGACTGTAACGATCTTCCCTTTCACCGGATACTTCAATTTTTGATGTAGGGTAGAGGTAACATCGCCTGCTCGATGAATCTAGGGGCGTCCTAAAAAACAGGAATAAGCGGAGAGAATATCCATTACATAAAAAGTGGAGTTAAAAACCTGAGATCCCACCTTGATCAGAAGATCCACTTCTCCGTGCACCATTCTTTTTGACCCATCAAAAGCTCTTACCACAATATTACTGGGTTTCAGCACCAGCCCTTCGCAGTCTAATCTATCCATAGCACCTTTTGGTAATACATTCAGGGAAGAACATGTATCGACTAACACATGCGCCAAAGTAGTGCCCTTACACTCAATAGAGATGTGCAAGGCCTTGTTATGATTCTTCCCCGCCGGAGTTAAGCTAGCATCAGAAAATCCTAAACCATTATCAGTTGTTAGGCTTGCAACACAATTCTCAAATTGATCAGCAGAGGTCTCTTGTGGTTCATGAGCATTCTTCAGAAATTTCAACAAAGCCTGAGCATGGGCTTCGGAGAATAATAACAAGGACAACATGGATATCTTAGAGGGTGTCTTCCCTAGTTGGTCAACTATTTTGTAGTCACTTTTATGAATAATATTTAGTATTTTCTCCATCTCTTATTTAGAGTAGTCTTAAATTGTAACATCTTTAGAGGGTGCCTCCATCTGGGCAGGATCAGTCACTTTCTCTTTGCCCCAGGCGTCAGCAGTTGACCTAGCAACAGGAATATGAACATGTGTTGTGATAGTTTTTGGAGGAGAGATCTTTGGGGAGAAGATCCTTCTCGTGTGGGTAACTTTACTGGTTCCGACATTATTATTGATATTGGTAACTTTAGAATCTTCATCTTCGGTAATCCATGGCTCTTTCCTAACACCATGGTAATAAACTTCTGCTCCATAGTTCTAGGGAACAGTTTTGTCAAAGGAATAGGGGACTGGCCCCGGTGCGGTGATGATCAGGGGAGCCACCCTCGGTTCAGCAGGAATCCTTATAGGACCTCTAGAGGTGATCCTTACAGGAGTGTTGGAAATTGTGATTATAGAAACATCTTCAAGTCTCAGTTCTTAAAATATACTTTCATGCAAACTTTTCATGGACAGAGTTTTCTCGAACAGAATTTCATGGCTATCAATCAAGCATTGAATACCCTTCTTCAGCCATATGCAGCTATTAGTTTGGGAAGCACAATGGTAACAATTTTCAGGACAACCCAAAAATAAATCGACTCGTAACAGATTCTTCTTAACAGTCATCAAGGGAGTGGTCAAGTCACTTATGGTGGAGACATAGGAAACATTGTCAATAGCATTAACACCTTTACCATGAATGGGCATGGGCATAGTAATCACATTAGGGGTCTCGGGAGGATCAAATTCAATTTCCTTTACATCAATCATGTCTTCAATTTTGCTTTTTAGGGCCCAACAATCGTTGGTGTCGTGGCCAAGACTATTGGAATGGTACGCACACTTTGCATTTGGGTTATACTTTGAAGATGATGTGTTGTGATTCTGAGGAGGATCCCGCAGTGTTATCAATTGTGCTTTCAAAATATGTTGTAATGCTTGAGCCAATGGCATATTAATCTTGGTGACTTTCCTCCTCAGAGCGTCCGACCTACGTTGATTACCCGGTTGTTGTGGTCTAACAGATATTGGATTAGAAATTAACACGGCCCCTACAGACTGATAATGATCATTCTTATTATGGCTCCTTTGGCCATAGACAACATTGGTTTGTTTATTTCCAATGAATGGTTTCTTCACAGTACTAGAGGATGCAGCCATCTGAATCTTCCCGCTCTTGATACCATTTTCAACCTGTTCGCCAGTCAAAATCAGCTCAATAAACCCTGATGAAGAACTCCCAATCAGCAAGTTAAAGAATTAACCTGTCAGAGTGCTCATGAACATGCCCACCAATTCTTGGTCAGTCAAAGGGGGTTGCACCCTTCCAGCCAGATCCCTCCATTTTTGAGCATACTCCTTAAAGCCTTCGTTCGACCCCATAGTCATACTCTGTAATTGCACGTGAGTTGGTGCAAGGTCAGGATTGTATTGATATTATTTATAGAAGGCAGCAGCTAAGTCCTCCCAAATGCGAATATTGGTTCTTTCCAACTGGTAAAACCATTCCAACTGAGTACCGGTCAAACTTTCTTGAAAGAAATGGACCCACGATTTCTGATCAGTAGTATGGGGTTGAATCTTTCAAATGTATGACCTCAAATGGAGTTTGGGACAAGAGACCCCTCCATATTTAGCGAAGACAGAGACCTTGAACTTATGGGGGATGACTACCCCTGGGATCAAACCTAAGTCCCCAAAGTCCAATCCGGGCACTTTTTGAATTTCCACGACTTTGAGTCGGTCTTCCAGCTGCTTGTATTTGTCATCCGCCGGAGGGTACTACTTGTCGCGGTAGTCTTCATCCTCAGAAATCTGGTTATTTCCATCCCCATCCCTAGTGGTTCTAACATCCTCTTCTTGATTGTCTTATTCCTCATAGGAAACCTCTTCTACTTGAGCCAGTCGGACAGAACCTTTGAACCTTCTCCCCATGTTAAGGATAATAGCCCGCTTCTTAGTCTTCTTTTTCGTGACGAGGAGCGCCATCATCTGTTGTTTCCCTTTGGCTAGGTTCAAGAGAGTCTCTTGAAACTGTGTGTGTTGAGTTTGCAGATCTTTGACGGTTTGCTCGAGAGCCATCTTATACTGAAATAAATAGTAAATAGATGAGGAAACCTGTATTAGAAAACCTGCTTATGAAATGATGCATGATATGTGGATGCAATGTTTTCAAGGACCTTAAGAGATTTAAATTTGCTAGCCAAAAAGGGAAACAGAAACAAATTTTTCATTAATAAGTTCAAAAATTACAATTTCCTCTTAGGCTTACATTGAAAAAGCAAAAGGGTCTCAAAGAGATAACAAAGTGAACTCCTAACCTAAGACTCAAGTCTCCCACGAACGCTTCCTATTCGTGTCTATGTATGCATTAAGGCTTTGCTCCTCGTGAAGTCTCTTTGTGAGCTCCATCACTTTCTTCTCGCTTGTATAGAATTGAGCTTCAAAGGTTTGTCGTTCTCCCTTGAGTTGAATCCAAGACTTCTGCAATTCTACGAGGTCAGTAGGCATATCTAGATGGAGAATGGCATAAGGAATATCCCCCTCGGCAATAGGCTCCACAATTACCGGTAAGACAGCGGGATAGGGCATCATAAGGTTTTGAGCACGAGCTCGTACCCACTTGAGATATGGCTTCAAAGGGATACAATTCTTATGTCCTAAAGTCTTGATATCAGTCTTGCTTACCATGCCCCAAGCTCATACAAACCTTTGACGATAACCTTGGGAATCATTTTCATAGTCGAACATAATACCCTGGATAAGCGCGTCATGAGGACCATCTCTTCGAGCATAAACAAATTGTCATAGAGCCAGAGAAGGGTTGTAAGTAATACCTCCCCTAATGCCAAGGAGCGGAACATTAGGGAATTCACCACAGAGGTTAATGATAGTAACATCTTCCAGAGATCGAGAGCACCAATAGATATTCGAATGAGAGAGCGACATCATCCTTTGAGACCACATCAAAGCTTGTTCATTCTTCAATATTGATCGGGGAATGTGTGAAATAAACCACCTAGATAGCAACGGTATGCAACACATAAGAGCCTCTCTCTTCCTCATAGTACGAGTGTGAAGAGAATGCATAATATCTCCAGGAAAAGTAGGCACAAGGTTACGAGAAAGAAAGATTTTGTAAGCATTCACATCTATGAGTTGGTCTAGATTACGGAACAGTAGTAACCCATAGATTATAAGAGCCAAGATTTCTTCAAAAGCTTAAAAATTTAAAGCCTCCAAAAACAGTCAAGCCTTCTGTTGGCTCCTAAATTTGACACCCTTGTTTGTTATCATATAGACCATTAATTATGAGTCAGAAGAGTTTCCTACATAAGAAGGCTTCGTCCAGCTGATCATGTCGAAGGCTCATCAAAGAATGACAAGATACTTAGAGAAATTCCTTTAAGTGGGAATCTTGTTGTCTTCGACGTCGAAGGAACCTCTCGACAAAGGTCCCTGATGCCCAAGGTCGGACAGTTTGAGATTTGAATTGTTGGAGGGAAAACGGTTCCCAGCAGTTACCAAGTGCAACGTGCCGAGAACAGAAGCGTCGAAGGCTGTGAGCGTGCCATGTGGCGTCATCTCGAAGTAGTGTAACTGCCCAGCGGTTACTTAGGATTTGTTTTAGTATAAATACTAGTTGTTCACGTAGTTTTCGGGTGTGTTCATCATCTTATACAAGTCACTCATTTAGATTCAAGTACCCAGCGTGAGAGAAAGAATCATTGAGAATGTATGTGTGAAACACCATTTAAATTAATCAAAGTCTTTTATATTCAAGCAATTTATCGCTTTTCATTTACTTATCTCCTTCGAAGCCTTTTACTTAACGCTTTTATTTATTCTATCAAGCTTTTCTTCATGCAATTTAATTAAAGTGTCTTTACTTTACTGGCATTAATCACCATTAGGATTAGTCAAACTCCAAAAAATCAACCATGTCTTAGGATCAATCTGATCGATCCTGCTAGTCACCAAATAAGTAACCTTTTGGAAGATCAACGGTTGTTTACCAATTTCCACAATAAACAAATTGGTACACCTGGTGGGACCTTGTGTTGATTTTTATGATTAACCATTTTATATAAAATATCCTCCTTTTTCGAGAGTATTGCATGTTATTGAGAAGTGGTAGAATATACACCAACGAAACCAATACTAGGAGAAGAAGTGAAGAGATGGCGAATCCGCCAAACAATGGAGAAATCCCACAAACAAATGTGGGAGCAACGGTTATCCCAACCGTAAGTGAAGTGGTAACTGTTGGTTCAACGCCAGCAGTAACGGTTACACAAACGGGGCCATTACCTCCATTTACAGGCCCCAAAATGCCTTTGGGAACTCCCCCACCAAGGGGAAACCAAGGAACTAGGCCATATGTTCCCCCAGGTTTTTCGATAGTCGGTTTAAATCGAGAACCACTCTATGGCATGCCAACTTCTGAATTGGCTAGCCTGACGAATGCTACGTCCACTTTTTCAGACCCTTTAGTGAGCGCCTCTTCGCCACTCCAAGGCTCTGGGGTTGGTATTGCGAACAGGGGTAGGACCCAACTCTTAGGAGGAACGTCCCAAGTAATGCATGGCCTTACGAATGCCTCGGCAGCAGTCTTAAGGCAGCAAATGGACGAAAGCAACCACGACATGGTTCAAATGTTGGCGCAAACTTTAAGCACAGTGCTAAATCCCCTAATACAGAGTACCACCCAGTCGAATTAGCAAATGACAGCGCAAATGTCGCGTCTGGCTGACTTTTTTGGGGTACCCCAACCTATTCGACAGCCCCAAAGGGCACAGATAAGGGGAAACCAAGGTATACTTCTAGAGGAAGAAACCACTATTAACCAAGTCCAACAGCCTGTCGAAGAAAACCTTAGGGTACGAATGGAACAACCCAGGGTCGAAGAGCCTAGATTCATAGCCCCGGAAGTAAGGTTGGTTAATAGAAACCAAAACGCTGACGAAGTAGTTCAGCAGATCCAATACCAGAATGTTGGTTTGGAAAATAACTTGACAGCCATGATTGAAAGAATCATGATGCAAAATGGGATGAATACGGGTTTCTGTAGGCCCAACTTTACATCCCCGCTGTCAGAATATGTGTTACAAACGGACTTGCCTCCTAAATGCAAAGTCCCTAAGTTCACTAAGTTTTCAGGGGACACGACAGAATCCACTGTCGAACATGTGGCAAGATACTTGATCGAAGCAGGAGAGATTTCAAACAATGAGAACCTGAGGATTAAGTATTTCCCAAGTTCCCTAACAAAGAATGTGTTTACTTGGTTCACAACTCTCCCCCCCAATTCGATCCACCATTGGACCCAGTTGGAGAGACTATTCCATGAGCAATTCTACATGGGACAAACCAAGATAAGCCTGAAAGAGTTAGCCAGTGTAAATAGGCGATTCACTGAACCTATAGACGAATATCTAAATAGGTTTAGGTTGCTCAAGGCAAGATGCTTTACGCAAGTGCCAGAACATGAGTTAGTCGAAATAGCCGCAGGAGGTCTAGATTACTCCATTAGGAAGAAACTAGACACTCAATACCTGAGAGACATGGCCCAATTGGCTGATAGGGTTCGACAGGTAGAACGCCTTAAAGCTGAAAAAGCCAGGGCGACAAAAACTCATAAAAGAGAAAGGATGGCATATGTCGAAATGGACGATGAAGATCTAGAAACATTCGACGAACCTATAACCGTCGAAGAAAGTGAGGTCGATTTAGCTGAGTTAAAACAAGGGCCACCATACTCTTGCAAACTACTAGTCCCCTCAAGTGGAAAAAACCCCACTGGTCCTGAAAGGGCCAATGATAGGTTCCCTAAAAAGACTTACAGTTTTGATATTACAAAATGTGATGAAATTTTTGACTTACTTGTAAAAGATGGCCAAATGATAATACCCCCATGGGTAAAAGTGCCTCCTCTTGATCAAAGAAAGAAAAGAGGCTTTTGTAAATATCATAATTTTTTGGGCCATAAAACATCTCAATGTTTTCTTTTCAGGGATCTCGTACAGAATGCTATCGAAGAAGGGAGGTTGAAGTTCACTGATAAGACCCCCATGACTGTGGATTCTAACTCTCTGCAGGCGGAAGCCCACTATGCCGAACCTTTAGAGGCGAATGTGATCGAGGCATCCAGGAGTCAGGTGAAAAGGCCAGGAATAACTATGGTCGAAGTCACCAAATATCATATCAACATGCCAATCTTTGGCAGTTTTTCTGGGAATCTTTCTAGAAAGACAATCAAAGCAGTCCAAAAAGCTGCTGAAGGCCCAAAACTAGAGACGGGTGGAGCCTCAAAATGGAGCTAAACCCATTTCCTACTTGGCTGCAGTGCAAGGCCATACAGAATACCTGGAGGCCCAAATGAAGCAGATGACTCTTGCTACTAAAGACAGCATGAATGTCAACATGGTCGAAATCTCTGAATCAAAAGTTTCATAGGAGGCCATTAGGCAAGAGCAAGCAAACAGAACGGCTTTCCCTCGGGAAAACGAAAATCTGGAAGATTTCCTGCAATGATGCCAGAAGAAGAAATCAGAAGTAATGTTGTGTCCTCGATGCAGCTTTATTTTTGACAAGAAAGCTGCTGAACACGTCGAAGGTGTGAGAGCAGCAAACAAAAGAAGGGAAGGTCCTGATGTTCGACATGATCCCAGAAGAACCTACCAAAAGGGTTCAAATCAAGAAAAGAGGCCACTAACTTTCAGGCCTCCAACCAATGTGCCAGTTGATACGTGGCTCAAAACATCGAGTCGAAAGAGACCTATCGAAGAAAGGTGGCATTCCTTCGAAGTGCCAAGAGGTTCATCTTTGACACTCAAGAAAGAACCTCATGTTGTTGCCTCCAAAGTGACCCAAGTATCAAGTAACTACAAGGGAAAGAATCTAATGTCTCGATCCCAGTGGAGAAGATACCAAAGGCGGCGCAAGGCTGAGAGGGAAGCTATCAACGAACCAAAGCCAGAGTCAAGTTCAAATGTCCCCCAGCGAAAGCAAAGAAGGCCTTTGGAGAGGGAACCAGTGACCAATAGACTGGTATGGCCTAACCAAGGCGAAGTTGGTAACGAAGATGGCTCTGAGTCTGATGACACCCTAGATATCATGGTGAATATAGTCTCAGTTTTGCCAAGAGAGTTCAATCGCCAGATGGAGGTCGAATCGAACGACTGGGAAGTCGAACAAGAAATGGCCAAGCATAGGCCAGTATGCTACTTCGTCATGGATAATGGTTGCACTGAAGAGCAAAATGGTTTCTTCGAACCACCTACTGAGGCGATGAAAAGTCACCTCAAGCCTTTATTCATAAGGGCAAAGCTCGAAGAAGCCACTGCAAACAAGATCTTGGTGGACTGTGGGACAACTATCAACATAATCCCCCACTTCATGCTAAGAAAAATAGGCAAGAGTGATGAAAACATTAGGCCTCATAACATGGTCCTATCGAACTACGAAGACGGAATAGGGACCACTATGGGTGTGATCCAACTAGACCTCAAAGTAGGATCCATCCTTCGACCAACTATGTTTATGGTCATATCGGCTAAACCAAATTATAATCTATTGTTGGGCCGATAATGGATACATGGTGTTGGAGCAGTACCATCATCAATGCACCAAAGGTTAATATTATGGCGTCCTGATGGAATTGTCGAGAATATAGAAGCAGAATAGAGCTACTACTTGGGCGAAGTAAATCACCTAGGGAGAGCTGACTTCGACAAAAATTTGGCTCACATTGGGCCATGCCCAACACCTGACTTCAACATGGCGCCAGTGCCAAATGCTTTTTGTTCCTTGTACCTGCAACCTGATCATGGGTTTCAATGGGACAAAGAAGACTTGTCCCACATTGATTTCAGTGGGCTAACTGACATCCAGCCAACTGGTTGGGGAAGTGAATTCAATGATAATGACTGAGTCACAAGCACTACAGCGAATTTCGGCTTACGTAGCCGAAACAAGGATGATAGCGGCTCTCGAAGCCGAAGTAAAATATATGGCCACCCAGGACAACGACCAAGAGCTACCTTCTGCAGGTACTGGAAAATATTTCGACCCAGAACCACCAGATATGGGCCCTGGAAAAGATTTCGACCCAGAGCCTCCTGATATAATGACAGAAGGAATGCAGGAGAAAAGGCTCGACGCCATCTATGACGATGAGCCTTTGGGATTCGAAAAGGACCCCCTGGCGAACAACATCAAAATGTTAGCACATGATCCTTTAGAAGAAATCAACTTGGGCGAAGGGTTAGAGAAAAGGTCCACTTACATCAGCGCCAAAATAGACCCAAAGCTCAGGTTTGAAGTGATCCAATTGTTAAAAGAGTTCAAGGACTGCTTTGCATGGGATTACGACGAGATGCCTGGTCTCGACAGAGGATTGGTAGAACTTCAGTTGCCAATCAAGCCTGGAAAAAAGCCAGTCAAGCAAAGTACAAGACGCTTCGCTCCAGAAATACTGTCGAAGATCAAAACGGAAGTCGAAAGACTGCTGAAGTGCAAATTCATACGAGCTACGAGGTATGTCGAATGGATTGCAAACATTGTGCCAGTAATTAAGAAAAATGGTACGTTGAGGGTGTGCATAGATTTCAGATATTTGAATGCTGCAACACCCAAAGATGAATATCCTATGCCTGTGGCGGAAATGTTAGTCGATTCTGCCGCTGGCCATGAGTACCTGAGCATGCTCGATGGTTACTCAAGATACAATCAAATTTTCATTGCTGAAGAAGATGTGTCGAAAACAGCTTTTCGATGCCTCGGGGCTTTAGGCACTTACGAATGGGTAGTGATGCCTTTTGGCCTAAAAAACGCTGGGGCAACATATCAGCGAGCGATGAACTCTATCTTCCATGATTTTATTAACACTTTTATGCAAGTATATATTGATGATATTGTTGTAAAATCTGTTTCCAGGAAGAACCATATAGACCACCTTCGACAATCATTTGAAAGAATGAGAGAACATGGTCTGAAAATGAACCCTTTGAAGTGTGCGTTCTGTGTGAAAGCTGGAGATTTCTTGGGCTTCGTCGTCCACAAGAAAGGAATCGAAATCAACAAGAACAAGACAAAGGCAATCTTAGAAGCGAAAGCGCCAACGAACAAGAAGGAACTGTAATCTCTGTTGGGCAAGATAAATTTCTTAAGGAGATTTATATCTAACCTAAGTGGAAAAGCTCAAGCCTTCTCACCCTTACTTCTATTGAATAAGGAAGGATTCGAGTGGGGGCAAGAGCAACAAGAAGCCTTCGACAAGATCAAAGGGTACCTCACCAAGCCGCCTATTTTGGTGCCTCCTTGTAGCAATAGGAGTATGAGATTGTACATAGCTGCATCCGACAAAACTTTGGGAAGCATGTTAGCCCAAGAAGATGAAAATGGAGTCGAAAGACCCATTTACTATCTCAGCAGAGTTTTGAACGATGTAGAAACTAGATATAGCGAAGTTGAAAAATTATGTCTATGTATTTATTTCTCTTGTACAAAGCTCAAACAATATATAAAACCAGTTGATGTGTATGTTTCGTCTCATTTTGATGTTTTCAAATACATGTTGTTGAAACCCATCTTGCACAGCCGAATTGGCAAGTGGGCGCTAGCATTAACTGAGTATTCATTGACCTTTATGCCTCTTAAGGCAGTAAAAGGGCAAGTGTTAAAAGACTTTATAGTCGACCACTCAATTCAGGTTGAAAATATAAATTACGTGGAGATAGAACCCTGGAAATTCTACTTCGATGGTTCCAGCCATAAAGACGGAACAGGAGTAGGGGTCTTAATTATTTCTCCAGAAAAAATTCCAACAACATTCAAGTACAAGATAGAAGGTACTTGTTCAAACAATGAGGCTGAGTACGAAGCTCTAATTACTGGCCTTGAGATATTGTTGGAATTGGGGGCAACTCGAGTCGAAATAATGGGAGATTCAGAGTTAGTCATTAAGCAAGTCACAAAAGAGTATAAGTGCATAAGAGAAAAATCTTATTATGGACTTTGTGATAGCAAATCGTTTATTGAAAAAATTCAAAGTGGTTAACATTCGACACATACCTAGATTGGAAAACCAAGTAGCCAATGATTTGGCACAAATTGCATCTGGGTACAAAATTTCAAAAACGAGATTACAAAGAGCAATCGAAGTTCGAGAAAAAATAAAAGCAACCAGCCCGTCTCCAACAGATTTGGAATCGACAAGACTAGGGTATGCTGATCAAAGGAACTTTGAAATTTCGTTCATAGACAATTTGTCAGAGCAGGATTGGAGGAAACCCATTGTAGATTATCTACAAAATCCAGCAGCTTTGACAGAACAAAAAATAAAATATAGGGCGTTGAGTTACGTACTCATGGGTAATGAGTTGTTCAAAAAGACGCCTGAAGGGGTATTGCTAAAATGCTTAAGCGAAACTGAAGCATACATAGCCCTTTTGACTACGCATGCTGGAGCATGTCACTACGCCAAAAACAAGTTTTAGCAGCGCCTCTACTAAAGCGCTTATTGAAAAAGCGCTGCCATAGCCTTCACAAAAAACAAAATTAAAAAAAAGGGAAACCTACGAAGGCGCTTTTTTAAAAGCGCTGGCATAGTGTTCCCTACGAAAGCGCTTTTCAGAAAGCGCTTTCATAGGTATTTGAAATATCTAACCTACGAAAGCGCTTTTGAAAAGCGCTCTTATAGGGAACCCTATGCCAGCGCTTTTGAAAAGCGCTTTGAAAGGGGGACCTACGAAAGCGCTTTTTACCTCAGAAGCGCTTTGAAAGGGGGACCTATGCCAGCGCTTTTTAAAAGCGCTTTCGTAGGTTGTTTTTATAATAAAATTAAAAATCCCTAAATCTGTTCTTTAGTCTTCTTCATTTCTTTCGTTCAGAGCTTCTTCATTTCTTCATTTCTGCCGTTGCCGCCGTTCGTTCCTTCCTCTTCAGTCGTCGCCGCCGCCGTTCGTTCCTTCCTCTTCAGTCGTCGTCGCCGCCGTTCGTTCCTTCCTCTTTAGTCGTCGCCGCCGCCGGTCATTCCGTCTTCTCCACCTTGGTAAGATTCTTTGCTTTAATTCTTGGTTTACTTTACATACGCAACTGTATATGTAAATCAATATGCATGTGTTTAATGTTATAATGAGTTAGTGAACTCTATTAGGTTTAAGATTATGAGGCTAGAAAATAGATCTCATGTAACTCTTAGTTGCAACCCTGTTAGAGAAATTAGCTTCTGAGTGGTAGTGCTAACAGTGTCCTCAGTGTGTCATCAATAGTCTGGAACAAGGAAGTATACTTAATCTCCACCTCCAAAAAGATCTTGTGTTTCATCTAGATAGTTGAGAATTTTTTTTAAAAGAAAGTGGAGTGGTCTCATAAAGATTCTGAAGGGGCTTAAGGAGGTATAGTCATTCTTTGGAGAAAGAATTTGTTGAATCTTGTCTGCAGTTTTCGGGGCGAAAGTTTCTTGGGTTTGAAAGAGGAGTGGAAAGGGGAATGTTACAACTTCGTTAATGATTATTTTTCTTGTTCATCAATTGTTAGAAGAAGATTATGGCAGATTTATTGAATTACAAGTCAGCTTCGGGTTCGGATGATTGGTACATTGTCGGAGACTTCAACACAGTTCTGCACACTGAAGAAAGATTAGGGAAAAGGATCAACAATATTAACAGGGAGTGCAAGGACTTCAAAATTTTTGTTTTGGACATGAATTTGATTGATCTTCCATCTGTAGGAGGCAGGTTCACCTGGTTTAATGGTAGTGGTATGGCCATGAGCAGGCTTAATAGATTTATTCTATCTGATAAGCTTGTCCATATTTGGAAGCTGATAGCGCAGAGGGTGGGGAAGAGGGAGTTGTTTGATCATTGTCTGGTATGGTTGGAAGATGACTGTATAGACTGGGTTCCGAAACCATTTAGGTTCAATAGTTGTTGGTTCAACCATGAGGAGTTTGGAATTTCATACAGAAGGAGTGGAAGCAAATCAAGATAAGAGGTAGAGGGGATTATTGTTTGTACGAAAAGTTAAAGATTCTTAAAGCTAACCTGAGAGTGAAGAATAAAGAGGTTTTTGGCTGGATAAACTTATTGTTAAAATACTTAGCACCATAAACCTTTCCTTCTTGATAACTATTCTCACCAAAACTATTAATCCCAATATCAAGGTCTCTATAGTTTAAAAAAGCACTTCTAGGATTCTTTGACACATATGGTTCCATAAAACTATATAGGCTCTTGGCTTGATTCAAATACTCTAATGTAGCATTAGGTTCTTGATCCTTCCAGTTCACTGAAATTTGAACTTTGAAATTTGAAATTTGTCAGGGTAGTGATAGGATTCAAACAGAGTAGCAACGAACAAAAGGTGTGTGGTGTAGGGAAACTAAAAAACATTCTCGTCAACCTAAAGAAATTGTCAAAAATGTGATTAATGAGTTAAATTATAATATTATAGGAGATAAAGAACCTCAAATGTACAGTAATTTCGCTCCATTAGTTAAACAAGAAAATGTCAATGATTTTTTTTTTGAGAAACTGACCTGTGTCCGTCTCTTAGTACTGTAGTTAATTCTGTGCAGTCATCTTGGGTACCCATGTAACATGATTAATTATAAGCCAAGTAAGACTTTTACTAAGAGACAAGGGAATTAATCTGATGTGAATAAACAAGCATTCTATCTGCTAGTCAGATTGTGCCAGCAGAAAGAACAACAGATTTATCCATACAAGTAGTTAAATGCTTTTAATTTAAATAATAACCAACAGTGTCGCAGTCAAATTGTCCAATTATAGTTGTTCTGAGTACTACACAAGCTAAGCAGTGGTATATGTTGAAATTAGATTTATCCATACTATGTTTTCCTTTCCTTTGCACTCTACTTTTGTATCTTTTCTGTTGTTCTGGTGTATATGTTGAAATATAATTTTTGTATTACTAATAGAAATATCAAGTAAAATATATGTGTAGTTCTGAAGTTTTAATTTTTACATAAGTGAAATTAAAAAGACCCGGGAATTTATTATGTATATAAAAATTGAAAGCTACATTGTCACTCTCATTTATCCTGCATTTATGATTTGTTTTTCTTCTCTCTCTGAACCTTAGTATGAATTTTGATTGAATCACAGGGAGAAAGAATTAGCTGCTGTTAAGATAAATGCAGCAGATGTTGATATAATTGCAAACGAACTAGAGGTAACTTCTTCAACATGTACAGAAATCTATCTAGTAAGCTTACATTCCAATTAATTAACATACTTTTCTTATACAACAGTTGGACAAAAAGGTGGCTGAAAGAACCTTGTGTTGCTGCCATTCGTCATTTGCTTCACTAGTATGGTGGAAACAAATAAGGGAATGTGATCTGTATTGTCAATGAAAATGTTTTGTTTTTAGTTACTCCTAAGTTTAACATGTTGTTTACATTCAAATCATGCAGCGGATAGTTCAACGATTTAATATCGATTGTGGTAGGAAAAAGTTGTGAAACTTTCTCCGATTGAAGAAATTCGAACTGTCCTTGATCGTAGTGTACGCGGGACGCTCTCAACATTTTCAAAGGTTTCTATCCTATTCTTGAACTGACTTGAATAACTGATTGTTTTTACTTTTATTTTCCGGCTCTGTGTGAATTTCTAATGATTATAGTTGAGTGGAATTCATGAGCTGCGGTTGTGTTTTTGTTTATATCCGACTTCACTAGTTAGTAATTAGTTATGAGTTGTTTAGCACATGCTTAAGGTGAGGCAAGAATAACTATGAATTTGATTACCTGATATGTTGAATTTCTTTACAGGTAATTAATTATTATTTTGCTATAGTTGCGTGACTAATTAGTTGCTATAGTCAAACCATGGATAAAAAATGGATGACTGCCAATCGATTGTGAGTACTGAGTTTGGCAAGCCTTTTGCACATAGACTTGTCACGAGTGGGTGGAAGAAGAGGTCGATTTTTTTTGAACTTCCATATTGGAAGTCGTTGTACGTAAGACATTTCCTCGATGTTATGCATATTGAAAAAAATGTATTTGATAGTGTTATTGGTACGTTACTCAATATACAAGGAAAGTCTAAGGATGGCATTAACATAAGGAAGGACATGTTAAACATGGGAATTAGAACTGAATTGGCACCCGTGACGAAAGGAAGACGCACATATCTACCACCTGCTGTTTACACTCTATCTAGAAAGGAGAAGAAAATATTGTGTAAGTTCCTCAGTGAAGTTAAAGTTCCAGAAGGCTACTCATCAGATATTAGAAGACTTGTGTCAATGAAAGACCTAAAGTTAAAGAGTTTAAAGACTCATGATTGCCATGTTATAATGGAACATTTTCTACCAATAGGTATACGTTCTATTCTGCCAGAAAAAGTAAGGAGTGCAATAACTAAGTTGTGTTTTTTCTTCAAGTCAATTTGCAGCAAGGTGATCGATCCTGCGATCTTACCAACATTGCAAAAAGAGGTGGTTGTTACTTTATGTGAGCTTGAAATGTATTTTCCTCCCTCGTTTTTTGACATAATGGTTCATCTAGTCGTTCATCTTGTCAAAGAGACACAGTTGTGCGGACCAGCTTATATGAGATGGATGTACCCTGCTGAACGTTATATGAAAATTTTAAAAGGGTACGTGAAAAACCGAAGTCGACCGGAGGGTTGTATTGCGGAACGATACATTGTTGAAGAAGCGGTTGAGTTTTGCACTGAATATCTGTCAAATGTTCAATCAATTGGACTCCCCAAATCTCATATTGTCGAGAAAAAAGAAGGAAAAAGACTAATTGGAAATAAAGTTGTGACAGTGTCAATGGTCGAACGGGATCAGGTGCATTTGTATGTTCTGCACAATGAGATTGAGGTTGAGCCGTATGCTGAAATGCACAAGGGTGTTCTTCGAGGTTTAAATCTGAATAGAAATGAGAATTGGATAGTACGAGAGCACAATCGAAGTTTCATACCGTGGTTTAAGGAACAAATTTATTCAAAGTATCGTTCGGATCCTGCTTCAGTAACAGAAAGGTTGAGATGTTTAGCATATGGTCCAAGTATGATTGTGTTTTCTTATAGCGCATACGCAATTAATGGATACACATTTTATACCAAAGAATAGGATGATAAAAGTACTATGCAGAATAGTGGTGTTACCTTGGTAGCTGAAGCGATGCACATATCAAGTGCGAATGACTTAAACCCGAAATTTGCAAATCTGTCATATTTTGGGGTTATCGAGCGCATTTTGTTGTTTGATTACGGGAAGTTTCAGATTCCTGTATTTGATTGCAAGTGGGTTGAAAATAATAATGGCGTACGAATGGATAAGTCAGGATTTTTGCAAGTGGATCTCAATAGGGTGGGGTACAAAGATGAACCTTTTATTCTAGCCTCTCAGGCTAAACAAGTGTTCTATGTCAATGATCCGACAAGTACGAAATGGTCTATAGTGCTTTTGTCTAACAAAGTAATTGATGAAAACATTGGAGATCAAGGTGATATTGGCGTTGGCATTGAATCTTGTACAAGAAACGATCAAAATGAGAATGAACCTTGTACTAGAGATGATCATAATGAGGGTATTTGGATCAATCCAACCATCCGAGTTGTTAACAGAAGCGTAAAATATATTGCTACCAAGAAAAGAAAGAGACGTTAGTGAAAAAGGTATTATTATAATTATAGCCTAATATTGTAAGTAATATGTGAATAATGTTTTGAATTTTTGGCATATCTTTTGAACCGTTTTGAATTTTTGCGAATGTGCTTGTGCTTAATTAGTAGAACAATGTTTCCGGAGCTGATGGTGAGGTTTATTTCTTGCAAGTTTGGTTTTTTAGCATTTTATTCAATTTTGAGTTCCTTTAGTGCTATTCATATCTTTTTCGACTATCCATTTTCATGTAGTGTACTAATGTGCTTGTTTGACTTTTGTTACAGGTCTAATGGCTAGCAATGAAGAAAACCCGCAAGGAAACCAACAAGAAAACCCACCAGGAAACCAACAAGATCATGAAAACTCACAAGAAACAAATCATGCAGCGGATGATACTTCAGCAAATGATGTTGCACGAGGCATCACCATAATGCGCGAAATCATTCGTGCTAGAGATAAGGGAGTGAAATATAATGTAGATTGGAATCATTCAAATCAAGTAGTTGGGGTTAATGCTTCAAAATTCACAAGCTACATTGGTACACTTGTTCGTATGCATGTGCCAATCTCCATATCTAGATGGAATGCGAAACAATGTGAAGCATTGAAGCAAGGAAAAGAAATGTTTTGGGAAGATGTTAAGGTATGTATGTTATATGGTTTATATGGTTATATGTTTATAAGTTTATAAGTTTATATGGTGTATATGGTTTTTAAACTACTTATATGTTTATATGGTTTATATGGTTTTTAAATTACTTATATGTTTATATGGTTTATACGCAGCGGTCTTTTAACGTTCCAGATGAGCGTAAAGGCTTCGTACTTGGGTTGGCCGGGAAAAGATTTAGAGGGTGGAAAAATCTGTTGACGAACACCTATCTTAAGGATGACAAAGGAAAGTGGCTGGAAGAGTTCTCGGCCGGAAGGCCAGAAAAGTATAATCTTTTCATTAAACAAGAAGATTGGACTGAGTTTATTAGACAAAGAGATGACGAATTCCGGCAAAAGAGTGCCAAAAATAGTGAGAGAGCATCAAAGCCCGCGTACCCATACAAAAAAGGGCGTTTGGGATATGCGCGCTTAGAGGAAAAAATTGTAAGTAATAAATAGAAATGATATGTTCTTATTAATTGTCTAAATGTGTTGTATTTGACGATCTAACCGTTTGTTTCTATGCATAGTTAGAGGAGACTAAAAGTGATGAAACCTCACTTCCAGCACATTTGCTGTGGAAGGAAGCCCGTGTGGGCAAGAATCAAGCTGTTGATCCAAGTGTTCTAAGAATTTATGATGAATGCGTAAGTATAACATTGTGTCTTTAATTAAATCAAATTTTTATGACTATTTAATTGATTTTTTTATCTCCATTATTTTCAGGAGACATTGTCACAAACGGAGTCCACCGGTGACGACCAGGATACGAGGAGCGTACTTAGTAAATCACTGAATGTTCCTGAGTATTCCGGTCGGGTTAGGGGTAAAGGTCACGGTGTGACTCCAACCTCTTTCTACCAGCATAATCGGAAAAGAAATCCTACCAATGCAGAAGTGATGAATGTACTTATGGAATTACAAGCAAAAGTCAATGCATTGGAAAGAGATAAAGAGGTATTAATGAGGGAAAAGGGCAATGCGGCAATGGCGAAAGAAACTAGTGACAACGCTAGTATCAACCGTCAGAATAAATTTCCTGAGGTAATTATAAATATATTGATAAATCTCTATTGTTCAAGTTTCTCATTTTTATTCCACCTCTTTCTATTATTGAATTAAAAGTAATATGTATGCATATTGGTTTAGGGCATTTCATCTTGCCAACTATACGTAATGGCATCAGATTATCACCTTGTTAGCAAGGGAAAAGTGTACAACACTTTGGGAGATTTAATTCATAATACACCGATCCCGGCTGGACACCTGAGAGTATCAGTAGATTATCCTATTGATCCCGATGCGTTGGTACCGGTACCTGATATGGCCTTGGATATAAGATCGGTGCGAGACGCAGTGGGGTCGTTTGTTGCATGGCCCTTGGACCTCATTTTCATTGATGATGAGGTATGTTTAAAACCGTTAATATGAATCATTTAGATTTCAAATGTCAATTCTGAACCGTTAAGTTAATTATTTTTTAATATTAGCCTCCTACAAAACCCGCTAATAAGGGTAAGGAGATTTTGCAGCAAGGCGGCGAGTCTATGGCATCAATTCCAGAGGTACACTTAAATTGTTTATTATATGATATGAATTTAAAACTGAACGATTTTATAATTTACCTAAGTTATATGATTGTTAGGTATCTGCGAAAGTGTCACAACAAGTGACCCAGCCTGTTCGTAGCAGACCACCCCCGAAAAAGTCAATGCATAAGGGGGGAAGAGGCGGGGGAAGAGGCGTTTTTGTACCTCGATATCGGAATACACTTGGAGTACTTTTGGAAACCTCAGATTTGAAGTCAGGTGGTATTCGTACAATCCTTATGGATGCAGATATCTTTGGTCTTGACTGCCAAGAAACGATAGGAATGGACGAAATGACTGAGATTATGACGCATGGTGAATTAGGCATCGGCAATGTTCACGCGTACATCCGGTATTCCGATAAATATATCATTTAATTAGTTGAACAATTTATTTACACATTTCAATGAAAAAAGTCTAATGTTTATATGTTTTTATTTAAGGTTGTTGTACGATAAAAAAATGCGCGAGACTGTATTGGCAAGACGCTTCCATTTCTTGTCTGCCCATATTGTCAGCGGAGCGACAATTGTCAGGGAACCGGGTTTAGTTAGGGAGTACTTAGTGAATCGATACACGGCCTACGTCGGCAACCCAGATAGCTTGTTTATTTTGCCGTATAACACTGTTCCAGTGGGGTGAGTTATTCATTTATTCTAATATATCTTTGTTTATTTTGCGTAGAAACTTTTCTTCTAAACTGTTGCTTAAATTTTTAGAAAACACTGGTTGTTGTTGGCTATCGATCCGATTAAAGAAGTTGTGTACTTTCTGAATTCGGTAGACGGGGAATGGACTAACTATCCCGCTATGAAGGAAACTGTTGATCAGTAAGTGAGATCGTTCTAACTATTCGTGTATATTTATATATTTAATTATTTCTGTGAGATTGATCTAAATATATGTTTTTATTTTCTTAGATCAATACAAATATTTCGTAGTCAAAGGGACGCACAGGTACCCCGGAGTAAATCATCAAATATTACTTGGATCAAAGTGCAGGTACAAAATTAGTTGCTTATAATAATAATGTTACTTGATAAAATTACACGACAACTATAAAATATATTCTGTTTTTCTATGCAGTGTCCGTTACAGAATAACGATGTAGATTGCGGATACTTTTGCTTGAGGTTTATGAAAGAAATCCTTCATAAAAATCAAGTAGAGATTCCAAGCACGGTATGGATTTATAACTTAGAATAATTTTGTATGATTTCTACATTTAATAACATCATGCATATACTGAAGTAATAATTTCTTATGTAGTACTTTGATGACCTCTATACTATGTCGTACACGAAAGTTCAAGTGGAAGAAGTCAAAGAGGAAATATGTCAATTTTATGTTGAAAACAGATTATTCTGATGGGTATGAATAAAATATTATTGTACGTGTTAGTTTGATTGTGTTGGAGCCTTTAATATTGTTTGTTTAATTTACCGTGTTGTTCATATTCATACTTTGCAGGATGACGACCGTGTCGGTGGAGCATTATTTTCGATGTAATTATATATGATTTAGTTACATATGTATATATATATGGTTACAAATTAACACGATACTTTGTATGTGATTTAGTTATGGTTACAAATGTATATATGGTTACAAATTTAGTTATATATATTTAGTTACATATATATAGATAAGGAGTGAATTATATATGGTATACCGGTTTCTGTTAATATAATACCGGTTTCTGTGAATATTATAAGGATTGAATTACAGGTTAAATTATTGGACCAAAAAAAATTACAGGCCGCACAGGGAACCTCAAATTATAGGTTTCACTTTAAAAAATTTGTATGAGCTACGAAAGCGCTTTTGGCTAAAAAGCGCTTTCGTAGGCAGGATAAATAAAAAAAAAATTAAATAGAAACCCCCTATCAAAGCGCTTTTTATGGAAAAAGCGCTGTGAAAGACCCCCCTATCAAAGCGCTTTTTCCATAAAGCGCTGTAAAAGCCATGATAAATAAAAAAAAAAAATTAAATAGAAACCCCCTATCAAAGCGCTTTTTATGGAAAAAGCGCTGGGAAAGACCCCCCTATCAAAGCGCTTTTTCCATAAAAAGCGCTGTAAAAGGCCTGATAAATAAAAAAAAAAATTAAATAGCACACCTATCAAAGCGCTTTTCAAAAAGCGCTGGGAAAGACCCCCCTATCAAAGCGCTTTTTAAGGAAAAAGCGCTGTGATAGGTCCACCTACGACAGCGCTTTTGGCCAGAAAAAAGCGCTTTCGTAGCCTACGGCAGCGCTGGCTACGGCAGCGCTTTTAAGCGCTTTTAAAGGGCAAAAAAAAGCGCTGTGAAAGCCCATTTTCGTAGTAGTGTGTGGGGCTCACCAAGTAGGCATAAGATTAAATGGTTGTTGTTTCGACAAGGACTATACTGGCCCACTATCTTGAAAGATTGTGTTGAGTTCGCGAAGGGTTGCCAGGAATGTCAAGTCCATACGGGCATCCAACATGTACCAGCAAGCGAACTTCACTCAATAGTGAAACCTTGGCCTTTTAGAGGATGGGCGTTGGATCTTATTGGAGAGATTCGACCAGCATCGTCAAAGAGCCATAAGTATATACTGGTAGGCATTGATTATTTCACCAAATGGATCGAAGCTATCCCTTTAGTCAATGCAGACCAAGAAAGTGCCATTGAATTTATTCAAAAGAACATTATCTACAGATTTGGAATCCCTGAGACTATAACAACTGATCAAGGGTCAGTGTTTACTGGTCAGAAGATGCAGGAATTCGCTCAAGAAACAGGCTTTAGACTGCTAACATCAACACCTTATTATGCACAGGCAAATGGTCAAGTCGAAGCAGCGAATAAAATAGTGATTGGCCTGATAAAAAAGCATGTAGGAAAGAAGCCAAAAAATTGGCATAAAACGTTAGACCAGATCTTGTGGGCCTGTCGAACGTCCCCAAAAGAAGCCACAGGTACAACACCATATCAGCTAATTTTTGGTCATGACGCAGTACTGCCAGCAGAAATTTGTCTTCAATCAGCAAGGGTTCAGAGACATCAAGATATTCCCTCCGAGGTTTATTGGGATATGATGTTAGACGAACTAGTAGATTTAGACGAGGAAAGACTACGAGCTCTCGACCTACTGAGAATTCAGAAGAAAAGAGTGGAAGACTCTTACAATAAGAAAGTAAAACCTAAGGCATTCTTGCCTGGAGAATTAGTTTGGAAGGTGATTCTCCCCATGGATCGAAGAGATCGAAGCATGGGAAAATGGTCACCCAAGTGGGAAGGACCGTTCAGAATTATTCAAATTTTTTCTGGTGGAGCTTATGAGGTCGAAGAGTTAAGCGAAGATAAAAGACTCTTGAGGGTAAACGGAAAATATTTAAAAAAATATAAACCTATGCTCCAAGAGATCAAAATAAATAACAGTTAATGACTAAGTTAACCATAAAAGCCAAAATGGAAATTGATATATTGATTAACCAAAATGGCTGCATTGTATTACAAAAATTACAGTACATGGTCAATGAGGTGCTGAGCAAATTAAAAAGGGATGGAAGCTTTAAGTCGAAGATATTTGGCTCGCTGCAACTCCATCCGTTTGTTACACAAGGCATTCGCCTGAGAAAGTTTGGCAATCTGGTCATCTAGGGCTTGGGCCCTTTCAGCGAACTCTAGGCCTCGAGTAACTTCATCTTGGCTCTCTACGTCCGAAACAGTCGAAAGGAGTTCCTCTTTGCGCTTAGTGTTAGCATTTAACCTGGCCTCCAACTCCTCGATCTGCGCCCTTATAGAGGCGTTATCCTGATCTATGGCTTCGATTTCCTGCTGCTTGGACGTCTTTTGTTTCGACAATTCTGCAATTTGAGAAGTTGATTCAGCTACTTCAGTCCAAGCAGAAGAACTCTTGCCATGCAGTGTTTCGAGTTGGCTGTTGAACCCCCTTCGACGATTATAGTCCGCAGAGACTTGGTCAATAATGGAGTATAACTCCAAGATGAAGCTAGAAATCTCTGGAGAAACAGCAAGTAAATCTACTGCACCCAAGACAACTCCCAAACAAGACTGGGCAGTAGGATCCTCCTCCAAAGCCTTCATTTGATCCTTCTTGAAGAACTGAGCCTTGACTTTCTTCAAGACCTCATCAAGAGGAGAAGTCGAAGTAGACTTCCCTGATGCAGTAGAAGCATCATGGCTAGGGTCAGATGAATTTTCCATGCTCTCAATGATGGCATTCAGGTAGCCAATTGGATCATTTTGCTTCAAAAGGGCCAAGTCTTCTTTAGACCTGGGCTTTGTCGAGGTGATCATTTCTGCAGTAGTGGTGGCTTAGGGCTGAGTATATTCAGCAGCGTCAGCGTCAACATGACCCTCTTCATCCTGTTGCTCTTCTGTCTCATTGACCACTTGAGCTTCCTCCTGGTGGTGTTCCTCTGTTTCAGCAAGGACTTCATCATCCACCAGTTCCTCCTCTCGTTGTCTGCTATGGTCAGCAGAGTATTGTGGCTCTGAAGTTTGATTTACTTCGTTAGCATAACTGACGAAAGAAGAAGGATGGTGAATGGGTTCCCCTGAGCTGTTTACAAAGGAATCAGAACCTTCGACAGGATGCCCAGTTGGTGCTGAAGTTCCAGCGGTCTCCTGAAAATAGAAGAGGAAAAATATTCTGATTTAGAGAGATACACAATCGAATGTGATCGTCGACACCTAAGTTAAAAGTGGTCGAAGGCACTACCTGTAGAGGAACTTCAGCCCCAAGGCTAGAGTTGTCACT
The DNA here is from genome assembly GCA_948472305.1 of Vicia faba. Taxonomy (NCBI): domain Eukaryota; kingdom Viridiplantae; phylum Streptophyta; class Magnoliopsida; order Fabales; family Fabaceae; genus Vicia; species Vicia faba. Next base: position 1,110,276,486 of record OX451740.1, read on the forward strand.
CTCAACGGGTTTGCTGAGCAAGACGTTTAGCTCCTTCTCCATGGGCTCTTCGATGATCACAGAAGGTGGCCTGGGTTTATTCCATGCGACCTTGATTCTTATCGCAGGTCGAGGCTCAGGAGCAAGGGCAGCCTTCTTCACCTTTCTCTGTTTGAGAGGAACAAGGGGAGATTCATCCTCGTCGCCACTCGAAGATTCGACCGTTAATGCAGGTCGCTTCTTAGGCGCAGGTTCCTGAAAGCCCCAATTGGAGTTGGTTTAGAACGCAGCATTGAAAATCAGGATGTTTAAAACCAGCAGGAAACAAGAAAAATTTTGTTACCTGTGCTGGAGGTTTTGTAGAGGGACCTGCACCCTGATGGCTGTCTGTGGCCTTCCTTGCCACAGGTTTTCGAACAACTGAAAGAAGACATGTTCACAAGTTATAATTGACAGTTACAGGTCGAAATGGAAAGACAAATATAATTTGAAGAGGGAACGTACATTTCTTTATTTTGTCGAGAACCAAGACGAAGGACTTCTGGAGTTCGTCTGCAAAATCCTTTTCATCGAAGAACTCTTCGACATAATATCTCTTCCACCAGTCTTCAAAAGATGGTGAACAGAGGAAGTTGAGTTGGTAGTCGAACAATGATAGTACGGTCCGATCAACGTACCTACTAATATGCTTAGTAGCAGCATCCTCATAGTAGTCATTACAAAAGTACAACACTGATTTCTCCCTAGGTTAAATGGGAGAAGGAAGCGATTGGATAATGCCAAACTGTCGAGAGACAAGATTCAGCTGGTAAGCAATCAGGCTCAGATGATTCTTTGAACTCTTGAAGCGCAATGGCATTATCCTTGGAGCGAGAAACGCTTCCCACATTGTTGTGTGCTCTTCGAGGTGAGGATCCTCTGATGACTTAGGATGGGGCCTCGTGAACCACCCTGGACCAAACTTTTGATTGGCGAAAGGAGCCATGGTCGAGGTAAATTCCTTCCTCCCTGCAAACATCTGAACGAAGTTTGCAAAGGTCTTTTGGAGTTCCATCCCATCCTCAGTGGGAGTCAATAAGGCAAGCCTGGTGCCTTCGACACGCCTTCTGGCTATCTCAGGAGCCTTTTCGTTTATTTGAGTCTTCTGGGGTAGAAAAGACTCAAAAGTGGCGTTTAGCCAGAGTTGAAGTAGCCAGAAGGGTCCAGCAAGCAGCAAGCTGGCTCTATTTTCTATTATTTTTAATTGAGTCGCTCCACTACTTATTGACTCATATAGGTTCGCCAGTATTAATTCGGCCAAACAGATGTTTTGATCGTGATGAAGCTGAGTAGCAAGGGTGACCATTTTCTTCGTCACATGTAGGGATTTCGTGCAGAACACGAAGCGTGACAGCCAAAGGGCTAGAAACGCAATGTGCTCCACATCAGTCACCACAGCCGTCGATTTGTCATGGTAGTGGTTGGTGTAGGTGGTATAAGTGGGTTTAGTAGCTGAAAACCCAATTTGGTCTTCAGACATTTCCTCTGGGTCGAAGTAGTCCCCAGTTGGTCGAAGACCAGTAATAGTAGCCACGTCGAAGAGAGTGGGTGTTACCATTCCACAAGGCAGGTGGAAGGTATAATGAGTATAGTCCCAAAATAGCAGAGAAGCTACCAGCATTTAGGACAATAGTTGAGACCAGTTTTGGACAGCATAACTAGGTCATAAATCCCCATGCCCTTCTAAATCGAAGCCTGGAACTTCTCCATCTTGTCGATCCAAGCGTTGTATTCTGGTGTAAGGTTAGGGCTAGACCTAAAAGCCCTAACCCCCCTGTTGAAGAACCGAAGATCTATTTTTTCTTTTACAGGATCTTCGGTATCGTTTGTCGCCTTCTTGGAGCATCCAATGGGCTTGAGTGCCTCATGCATGGGGAAGAAACCCTCGATTTTCGTTGGGTCAGCAATGCATGCAGATAGAGGACCGGACATGGCGAAAACCTGGTTGGAATATCCAATAGGAATCAGCAGTTGAGAAGAATAAGTTTCACGCTCAGCATCTCCCATGGGTTCAGGAACCCTTCGCATTCCCATGGAGTTAACTATCGGAGCGGTTGAAAAGATTTCCGGTTGAGTAGTTTTAGAGGGAGTGCTAGATCTGGGGACATTGGAAGAACGAGAACGTGAAGCCATTTTTTGGTTTGAGATGAAGATGGATGAAGAACAAAGGTTTCTGGGTTTGGAGAGGAAGAAGCAAAGGTTTGCTTGCAGGAAGTTTTGTTCGACTTAAGGCTTGGGTGAAGGAAAGCGTAAATAGTCCAACAAGGGGCACTTAGTGCTATTTATAGTGATTGAAAAATCATAAGACTCGAGGTCATTTAATGTCTCAGACAAGAGTGGGGCACGTGGCGCTCATTTGGGGATGTAGCCATTCTGAAGAACGGAAACGGTGCAGCGTGCGTCCTTGATTTCGGGAGATAGTCACGATGACAATATGTGAAAGGACATCGGGCGTGCCAAATGCCTTACTGAAGTGACGTCTTGGGAACAGGTGAAATGATGACTTTTTGAGATTGTCAGTTGGTTGGTAGGAGACGAAAATCATACAAACTAATTTGTGGCTGAGAGTGAAGGACAGGTGTCGAATGGAATCTCAAAGAATGCCTTTTTCTTTTCAGCATCGAAATAAGACATTCTTGGGGGGCAATTTGTTGGCTCCTAAATTCGACACCCTTGTTTGTTATCATATAAACCATTAGTTATGAGTCAGAAGAGTTTCCTACATAAGAAGGCTTCGTCCAGCTGATCATGTCGAAGGCTCATCAAAGAATGACAAGATACTTAGAGAAATTCCTTTAAGTGGGAATCTTGTTGTCTTCGACGTCGAAGGAACCTCTCGACAAAGGTCCCTGATGCCCAAGGTCGGACAGTTTTAGATTTGAATTGTTGGAGGGAAAACGGTTCCCAGCAGTTACCAAGTGCAACGTGCCGAGAACAGAAGCGTCGAAGGCTGTGAGCGTGCCATGTGGCGTTATCTCGAAGCAGTGTAACTGCCCAGCGGTTACTTAGGATTTGTTTTAGTATAAATACTAATCGTTCACGTAGTTTTCGGGTGTGTTCATCATCTTATACAAGTCACTCATTTAGATTCAAGTACCCAGCGTGAGAGAAAGAATCATTGAGAATGTATGTGTGAAACACCATTTAAATTAATCAAAGTCTTTTATATTCAAGCAATTTATCGCTTTTCATTTACTTATCTCCGTCGAAGCCTTTTACTTAACGCTTTTATTTATTCTATCAAGCTTTTCTTCATGCAATTTACTTAAAGTGTCTTTACTTTACTGGCATTAATCACCATTAGGATTAGTCAAACTCCAAAAAATCAACCATGTCTTAGGATCAATCTGATCGATCCTGCTAGTTACCGAATAAGTAACCTTTTGGAAGATCAGCGGTTGTTTACCAATTTCCACGGTAAACACCTTCTCTAACAAAAATTTAGCTAGAAAACTCTTGACTCCACCCCTTGTTTCCCAATTAGCTATAATGTCGGACCGCTTTAGATGCAAGACCATTGCAATTTCTCCAGGTTGTAGATATTTCTCTAACCCGGTGAAAGGTATTTGATTGAGAACGGGTACTCCCAGTAATTGAGAAAACTCCTCCATAGTGGGCACTAACTGATAATCGGGAAAGGTGAAGCAGTGGTGCATAGGGTCAAAGAACTGGAATAGAACATGTAACACCCGTTAATTTTATTAATTATTTAATTAGATATTTTTGATTAATTTCAAATTATTTGTTGAAATGTTATGTTACATCGGTATAAGTTGTGGTGTTGTTATTAGTCAGTTAAATTAAGTTGATTAATAGTATTATTAAATAATATTAGAACGTATAGAATATTAGTAGAATGTTAGTTGGACCTATTTTGATGGTTAGAAGTAGTAATAGGTGGGGTGTGTAAGTTGAGCCCATTAGGAGTAATAATATTATTAGATTAAGTTAAATAGGAATTAGGTTAATTAGAAAGATCAAGAAGTCTTAGAGTAGTATGTGAGAAGTTACAGAAAAGAGGAAAAGGAAAAGAGGCAAAGCTTGATTCGATCAGAAAATTATAGAGCGGCCTTCAATCCAAGGTAAGGTGGGGTTCTGAATCTATAATGGGAATTATGACAAATTGTATATATTAATTTGGTTGGTGTAATTGTTGTACATATAATAGTGTTTCTGTATTCCTGAATTGATGTTGAACTGATATGCAACATTGTTGATAATAACTGTTTAAGCTAGATTTTATCTATAATTGTTGTTAAGTTGCTATGTCGATGTAATACTGCGTTGTATCATGTTGTTGTGATAATAATGTTAATCTAAGGAAGATTGGTAATTCTGTGTTTGAATCAGTAAGCATGTAAAGAAGCTGCATGAGAAACACGTTGTGCCAAGGGGCATAAGTGTTGTGTCGGACGACACAAGGTGAAGGAACATGCCGAGGGGTACACAAGCCTATCGACCGGCATGGTATGGAGAGGAGTGTTCCAAGCGGCACAACTCCATGGTGAGAGGTATGGTTTCCTTTAGTGTTGTACCGAGGGGCACACTTGGGTGACAGGGGGCACACCCTAAATACGGCACAAGGTGAAGGAATGTGTCGAGAGGCATACAAGCCTGTCGACCGGCATGGTATGGAGAGGAGTGTTCCAAGTGGCACAACTCCATGGTGAGAGGCATGGTTTCCTTTAGTGTTGTACCGAGGGGCACACTAGGGTGACAGGGGGCACACCCTAAATATTTGTATTCTGTTTTCTTTTGCCTGCTCTGTTTCCTGTGTGTTTGTTACCTTATCCTATTAATTGGTTAATAGCTGAGATTAAATACACAAGTGGTAGAACTGGCTTATATAGCAGAGTAGTAAATTAGAATTTAGCAGGATGACCTTAACAGTAGTAGTAGGCTAGTAATAACAGAAAGGCCTCTATAAATTAAAATAGAAGTAGAGATAAATTACTGCCATAAATTAATAGCTTCATTGATTCAACTAAAAATGATTGGTCAGTGGAATATTTTAATGGAATTATATTAATAGACTTTGTTGATAATAGTATTGATATATATAAGTTGTTGTGATGTTGTTTCTACTAATTGTTGAAGTTGCAGGTGAATATATTGTTGTATTTCCTCTATTTATTGGCTAAGACTAAGTTGTAGGCTTATGGCCAATGTTGAATTAAGTTGAATTATTGTTGTTTTTGTTATTACGTTCATGTTGTTAATGCATACATAGCATATCATGTTGGAGCTGATGCTCGTTAAGTTGGCCTGGATTGGCAAATATAAATTTGAAGGCTTATGCCTTGTTGATGCCTTTATTTATTGGAGGATTTCTAAGTTGGGATTTCTGCTCCATTGGTACCACATGCATGTGCATAAAAATAAGTCTCATTTCATGTTGCATCCTGAGTTGTCGTGTAGATGAATTAATTATGTTAAATGTTGATAAAAAGTTGTGAAGTGGTGAATTGTATGATCTAATTCTAATATATTATTCATCGTACATCTGATTATATTGTTTGATATCTCATCCCTTCTGTTTGAATGTTACCCCTATGCTCGTAATGTGTAGGTAATCCAGAGTGAAGGCGGTTTACCTTCAGTAGTTCGAGTAGGTATCATTGCTCTGATACATAACACTCGGGGGGATGAACGCTTATTGCTTTATTGCTGATTTTACTTCTGTTGCTGAATTTTAAGTTGATTTTTGTTAAGTACTTGTTGTTTTGAAGTTGTTTCAGTTGGATAAAGATGTTACATTCTTTTTAAGTCGAATTTTATGATTCCGCTACGTAGTTATGAAAGTTGTTGGTTTTAAAAGACTAAGTAATGTTGTTGTTAGTTCATCTGAATTTAAGTTTTATGTATCTGTTTTAAAAGCGATTAAATGTCGTTGTTATAAGCCAAATGTGTAGCATCTCATTTATTCTTTGGAAATTTTGAAACTCTGATTACATATCTTCTTCAAAACCCAAGGTAACCAAACTAATTAGTTGACCATGCCTTTTGATGAATGGAGAACTTTCGGGAACCCTTGAGACTAACTCCTTAAGTTGAGAAGGTATCCTCACAAAACTGATTCAGATAGTGTTTCTGCGAGCGGAAGCCATAACCTACAAAACAGAACAAAGATAAATCCCTAGGTCCTTGAAATGGTTAGTGAAAATGATATGGCATGATGTCATGATGTTTATGATGTCATGTTCGAACACGTAATCATACACAAACAAAGCACACAAGGTTTTAGGTTTAAGCTTGCATGGAGTTTATAGGTAAGTACCCTCTTGAATTTTAGTTGGCTCAACCTGTCCTAAAAGACGTAACCGGGTTCTAGGAATCTTAATATCATTAATCTTTATTCTCGGGCATTGTTTCAGCACAAGCATCGGAACTGCGACCGAAATATCCTGATAGTATAATCTCAATGAGTGTAGTATCGAGTATTAACCAACTTCAGTCTGCACCAAAGCCAACTATCTCACTACTTTCTAATGGCTAAGTTGTTCAATTAAGGTTCTACAGTCAGTTAGTGCTTTATGACACCACATAGCAGTCTCGTATTCTCCTTGGTTCAACTCAAGGGACACTGGTACCAACAAATGTGTCACACTAACGTAGCCATCTATTTAACCATATCGGTTTACGTCGTACAATTTTCACGATCTATTGCTACTTACCTAAAATGCCCCAGAAATAAACCCAAGCATAACCCCAAAATGTAAAGCATACAAATCAAGCAAGTAAAATTTTTTTAAATGTGATCTAGCTCTAAGGTAACCCCACTTTTAGTATTATCCCCAGCAGAGTCGCCATTTCTGAAATTCGGTGGGACAACTGACTTGAGGGTTTGTGTTTTATCGGAAATGTTGCGGATAGAAAGAGTCGCCACTGAATTTTCTTTTATCCAATAAAGGAAATGGTGAAAAGAACAAGAAAGACCTTTTGAGAATTTTCTTGAGTTCGGGGGGTAGGTTATGAAAAGGGAAGGTGTTAGCACCCTTTTCATCCATAGTTATCTACGGGCTCTTAATCGCTTGATCACTTTTTGAAATGCTTTTGTTTGTGTATGTTTGAAAAAAAATTGAAAATGCTTAAGTATGGAAATTTTTGCAATGATTCTCGTATCATTGAGAATGTATACAAAATGTTTGTCTTGAAAGTATTTGTGAAAGGAAGTGTTATTTTGGAAAGATGTTTTGAAAATGCAATTGTAGGGAAATTTTGTAATGATTCTCGTATCATTGAGAATGTATACAAAAATTTTATTTTGAAAAGTGTTTTGAAGATAGTTGTTTTAAAGATAGTTATTTTGAAGATAGTTGTTTTGAAGATAGTTATTTTGAAAGTATGAAGTGTGGAAATTGTTTTAGTTTGTGAGCAAGCGATTACGAACGATCTACCTACTCAAAAAAAGTCTTTGTTCTTTTCCTCCTCCTTTATGTAGTGCTACCCTACTATTAGTTAGTAGGAAGCCATATCATTAGATGTGAGGGACAGGCGTGGGTCATCGTACAGTCATAGAAAGCAACTTGTAAGATGCTTTAGCAATTTTCGCAAGGGACTAAGATCGTTTATCGAAGTCAACATCGAAGGGTTTTCAAGGGACTACGATCTTTTAACTGAGGGTCTTTGCTAAAGCATCTCACGTTCGAGGGACATGACTGTTTTTATCTGAGGCAACACGTGAGGTTAATCCTAGAGGTGTAAGTGTGCAAAGTGTGTTTGACTCAATTATTTTATCTTGAATTAGGGTTTTGCTATGATTGTTTTTACTCTTGCCAAACAAACCTAATTACTAACAGAAATATGGAAAGCAATAAATTACAGAAATTAAATATCTTACGCTATTAAAATGCTTTGGGAATAGGGGATACAAATTTGTGAATGGGGAGTAAAGCAATAAACCTTAATTTTCCTATTACAAGTATTTAAGCAATTACAATAATTGGGAAATAAAGACGAAAGTTAGAATGTTTGAAGATGATAAGAAAAGGGTAAATGTTCAAAACCCTAACAAATTTTTAAGTATTAAAAAAATGTTTTATTATTTCTTTGTTTAGAAAGTATTTGAGATGTGAGATAAAGAATTAGACCTAATTTTATTTACAAATTAATTATTTGCAAGAAAATAAGATGTGATTAAGTGATATTTTATTATCAAAATTAAATTAATTTAAGTCTAAGGAATTCTAAGTATTTAGACAATATTTTTGGAGTTTTATCTAGAAATGATATTTGAAGTATAACCTAATTCTAATGAAATTAAGGTGATTAAAATAAATTGATTTTGTCAAAAATTAAATTAATTAATTAAAAAAAACCTAAATCTAATTTTTATATAAATAAAAATTATATTTTTATATTTTAATTAAGTGAAATAAATAAATAAAAGTAAAGAAAAGAAAATATAAAAACATTTGGGCCTGGCGTTATTAAAAGGAAAATGGAGGGTGTGAAAAGGAGTACTAGGCCCAAAATAGATTTTTTTTTGTTTGAATCAGAAAAATAAAATAAGAATAAGAATGGGCCTGCAAGTTAGTAAAAGGGGGCGAAAAGTAGCAGAAATCCCAAGCCCAACATAGAGAGCTCAGCGCCTGTTTGATCCAGTGGTGATAGTCCTTGATGGTCCATCATGGGGACACGCATGTAGTATGTTAGATCATGGTCTTGTGATGATCAGAGGGTGATGGAGAAAGGTACACCATGTGCTTGTTAAACTTGCTTGCATTGAATCTGAAACAAGAAAATAAGAACTAATTAAAAGGGTACCACTGAAGCTCGAACCCAAGTCCCTAAGATCAACGGGTGTGCACTTTAACCATTGGGGTGGTGATACATCTGGTAGTTAAAACAACAACTATTAAATATATTACAAAATCCTTCCTGAATGTTTGGACAAGTCATCTTCTTCTTCTTCGCGTGCGCCAAGAACAACAACTCCATTTCTGATTCTGTAACTCCTTCATTTCTCAACCATTTTTAAAAATATAAACATGAAAGTTGCTTGATTTTCCACCACGAATTGAACCATCTAATTTTTAAAAGCTAAAGATCAAAGACTAAGATGAATTTTGTTTAGTACCAAACTGAAACCTAATTTTTTCAGAAACTTCAATTTCAAAATTCTCATCATACAATTAACATAAATGAAAACTAAAGGCATGGTTAGTTTCAGGGAAATGATATCTACATTTTTTCTTTAAAAAGCAAGTGCAAATGATGCTTGAATAAGGATTTCAAAGTTAGAAAAACTTACCTTTTGACACGAAATCTAAATGCTCTATACACGACTTCCAAAAGTGAAAGGATGATATAGTGAGCTTGCTTGGACCTCCATGAAGCTATTCCAATTGATAGAATGTCTTGTAGCTTTCCCAACTATTCTGACCAAGTCAAGATGCAATGGTGGATTTTGAAAATGGTAGATGGTAGTGGAGGGATGACATAAGTGGTTCAAGTGTTTGGATCACTTCTATATGGTGTATAGATGATGTTTGAATGATTGAAATGGAAAACGCACAAGTAGATTTGAAGTTGGGAGTTCAAGGTTAGAAACTTGCAACAAAATGGAGTTTTAAGGCAATTCTGACTTTGGGAGTGAGTGAGGGGATTTAAGGGCTATTGAACTCGTGTCTAGCTTGCAAATGGACCTATCTATTTATAGAGAAAGGTTGGAGAGAAGGAGTTGATCAGATTTGCAAAATCACATGTTGTGGTTTGGTTGGATTGTAAATGAAGCAATCTTTGGAATACATGGTTTCAATGTGAAGTACAGAGCAATCTAAAGTGGTTAGGCACTTTAAACATGTTGCTTCTAGCTTTTGAGTTTAGTGTGTGCATAGGGAGCAAGTTATAGGCTCAAGAAGATTTGACTTTGTGATTAAAGCTACTTTGCAAGAATGGCAATGTTAACTTTGTGCCAAAAATGGAAAATCACTTGGACAATGGCTTGAATACTTGGATAATTATTCAATCAGTTGTGTAAACATTTAATTATGGTGATATTTGCAAGTTAGAAGCCTTCAAAGCAAGATTTATGCAGCATGGCTTGGAGATTTGATCTCATGTTCATCACAAAATGACTTATGTTTCAAGAATGGATGCCTAACTTCATCTCTTTGAATCTCCTTTCTCAAGCATGATAAAAATGTGTTCTTGGATATTTTGGAAATCTTGAAACATTTTCTACAACTTTCATGTTGACCACTTTGGCTAAATCAACTAAGAACTTGGTGAAAATTTGCCAACAAGTTGGGACAAAAATCTGACCAAACTTGTTAAAAATTTAACTAAGTGTTTAGATAAAAATGTCATGACTTCATGGGCCTATATCTCCTAATCCAAGATTTTTTTGGAAATTAACCCTCAAGGACAAAGTTTTAGAATTCATCAATCCCTATAACTTTCATGTTGAAAGTTTTCCTTGTATCATCTTGTATCTTAGTGAAAAATGGTCATGAAGTAGTGGATTTATTAAGGACAAAACACTTTGAATTTTTTCTAAGTATTGGAAATTTGACTTTTTGTTGACTTTGTGATTCTTGTTGATCATGCTTGACAAATTTTAATGTTTTGATGACTCTTGATCGTTGAAGTTCAAAGTTGACCAAAAAGTCAAAGTTTGACTTTTGTGTAACAGTTGACTTTTCATCAGTTGATTCAAAATTTCAACTATCAATCACTTGCATCTTTGAAAATATCTTGAACCATGTAATTAGGTAAAGATGTTGTGTTTGAATCCTTAAGGTCATGCTTCAAGTTATTAGGTCATGTATTAGGTCAAAAGTCAATGATCAGTCCTTCTCAGTCAAAACCGTAATTTTGACAATTTTGCCCCTTTGGTAATTTGAGGGCTTTTCTTGAGGAATTATGATCAACCCTTGATAAAATTATGAATATAACATAAAAATGTTGATGTTGGTAAAAAATCTTGAAGTTTGACTGTATGTGGACCACAATTGACTTTTTACCCAATACAGTTGATTTTCAGTCATCTAAGCAATTGACTGAGCAAATTTGTGATGCAAGACTTGAAACTTGATATGAGAATTCTTGGAGACTTGTGATGAACCATAAAATTAACTTGAAGAATTATAATTCCAATCTCCATTTAGAAAACCAAAACCCTAGTTGGGAGCCTAGTGCTTAGGAGGTGAGCTTGTCTGATCAACTCTTGAGAATCCTTGAGCATTTGAGAATTTTTGTGAGGAATGTCTTGAAGAAAAGGGAGGACAAATTTTGGGGTACAACACCCACAATCTATTTTTGTATACAACACTTATAGCCAAAATAAATAAATTTTCAAAGAGGTTCCTGCGGAGTACCGTAGATGTTTAGAATATTATACCTTCCCTTTGCATAACCAACCCCCGAACTTAGATTCTCTCACCCACTTTTTGGGTTATTCGCTCTTTTCCCATTACTTTGGAAATAATAAAGCGCAGTGGCGATTTTTATTTGATATGTCCGAGTCAAGTCAATCCAATGGCTTAGTCTCAACATTTCTACCGCTACAATAGGCTTTCTTTAAGGAATTTCTGATGAAGTATGTGAAAGTTATGCTTGGTCAAAGTTCAGTTGACTTCTCCTAAAGAAAACCCTAATTTAGTAACTTTTGACTTTTGATGAATCTTTAGTTTTCTTGATGAGTCATGATCAACCCTTGATCAAATGATGAATGTGGCTTCAAAATATTGATGTTGACGAAAAATCATGAAGATTGACTATAGATTGGTCAAAGATGACTTTTTTTCTAATATAGTTAATTTTCAATCATCGGGATAATTGACTGAACAAACTTATGATGTAAGGCTTGAAGTTTGGTATGAGGATACTTTGAGACATATGAGAAACCATGAAGTCCATTTGAGGCATTAGAAACTCAATTTCCTTTGAGAGAAGCAAAACCCTGATTGTAGGTCAATTGCTTAGGAGGAGAGTCCTTCTGATCAATCTTTAATAAGTCCTGAGAAATTGAGACCTTCACGAGCATGAGGATGTGTCTTGACTTAATTTGTCTTGAAAATGAGAGGACAAATTTAGGGGTACAACAGGGATCAAAAAAGATATTTTACTTTTCTTTTTCAATTTTTTATTTAACAATTTATTTGTTTATAAATGATTTTACATTAATTTTAGTTTATATTAAGAATTTTATAAATAATTTTTCTTATAAATGTTTCTTTTGACTTTAAAGACTTGATTTTTTTTTACTTTTATTATTGTTATAGAATTTAGTTTAATTAGATTTATTTATTTATTTAATTTAATATTGATTTAAATAATTTAAATTAATATTTTATTTAAAATAAAATTTAATATAAATAAAATATTAATATATAAAACAAAATAGTGGGACTTAATAGAGTTATTTAAAGTTGCATCATTAAAATTTAAATTTGATGACTTACTTCAAGAGGATGTAGCTTAATTAATCTCATAAAAAGTAAATTACATCATTAGAAATGCTCTAAGAGAAATAATGTGCAACTACAAAATAGTTAATAAATAATTGTGTTAAAGCTTATTTATTAATACCTCTGTCTCATAATAATGATCTTTTATAATTTTTTATTTTAAATTATTTGTTCTTTTAGATTATGAATACCACCTTTATTAATTTTTCCCACAGATTTACTCATGCATTATTTCAATTTGTAAGTGTTTGCTTGTTGGCATTAATTTTTGGTAAAACCAGATTTACGAATGTCATGACTGATGTCATAACATTCTGGGATAAAGACAAATTCTGCAGAAGGAATGTTCTACAGGAACAACTCAATATGAGTGAATATCATGATGATTAAGCTATGATCATATGTACTGAATTCTACCAAAAATCAGTGAGCAGGATACATGATGTCATAACCAATGTTAAGACATCCTGTACTGATCAAGTTGTTGTGCAGATTTATTGTTCCTGAGAATTTTCAGGAATCTGGTGTGCTATTCTGAGTTGAAGTATATTGACTAGATCATATGCTCACGTGGATATTAGGTTAACCTTGCTTAACCCTAATCTGTTATGATGAAATCCCAAGACCAAGTCTTTAGGTTAACTTTGGTTAACCCTAGCTATTTTTATGGAAGCCCAAAAATGAAGAATAGACTGCATATATATTTCTCACGAATCCTAATGGTGTGCAGCACTTTTTATAGAAGATCAATAAGGCATTTTATAGTTGTGATAGTTTTAGTAATTACTGTGAGCCAAGCAATTATCACTTGATAAGTGACTTGGAGTAGGATTTGGTTGTAAGGGCTGTTTATCACTCAAAGCTTTGAAGCACGAGTGTTGTGTCTCTTGATTAAAGCTTTGAAGCAAAATCAAGCGTGTGTATTGAAGAATGTCTTCATAATCTTATTAATCAGTAGATTAGTATCACTGTTGTGATTGAGGGGGAGTGAGTAGGAACTCAGGTTTAAGTAGGACTTAGATTGAAGTTGCATTGGGTAGGTCTTAAGTGAAGGAGATAAACTGGTTGGTTTATTCCTAAATTAATACCTCTTATAGTGAATTTCCTCCCTGGCTTGGTAGCCCCCAGATGTAGGTGTTGTTATACACTGAACTGGGTTAACAATTGATTGTGTTCTTTACTGTCTTTTAAATTACTGTTTGGTTTGTGTACAATTTGTCAGATACAGTGTCATAACATTCACTGTGACATTAAGTATCTGTTGCCAGAATTTCAATTGGCATCAGAGCAGGCACCTTGCCTGTCTTTCTGGGTGAGATCTAGGGATATTATTTTCTGGCGCTATGGACAAGGAAGGAGGATTTGGGAACAGACCACCTATTCTGGATGGATCAAACTATGACTACTGGAAACCTCGTATGATTGCCTTCTTGAAGTCACTGGACAATAAAGCTTGGAGAGCTGCTGACAAATGATGGAACCATCCCACCATAACTGGGAAAGATAGAACGACTAGTCTGAAACCGGAGGAAGAATGGAGCAAAGAAGAAGAAGAGTTAGCCCTGGGTAACTCTAAAGCATTGAATGCCTTGTTCAATGGAATTGATAGAAACATATTCAGACTAGTACATCAATGTGAACTGGCCAAGGATGTTTGGGACACTCTCAAAACCACCCATGAGGGTACATCCAAAGTAAAAATGTCAAGACTTCAGATGCTCACTACCAAATTTGAGAATCTAAGGATGAAGGAAGATGAGACCATTCATGAGTTTCACGTGAACATCTTGGAAATTGCCAACACCTCAGGAGCATTGGGAGAAAAGATGTCAGAAGAAAAGCTGGTGAGAAAGATTCTCAGATCCTTGCCTAAAAGGTTTGCAATGAAAGTGACTGCTATAGAGGAAGCTCAGGATATCTGCAACTTGAAGGTTGATGAACTCATTGGGTTACTTCAGACATTTGAGATGGGGATCAGTGACAATGTTGACAAGAAAAACAAGAGCATAGCCCTTGTATCCAATACTGAAGATGAAAGCAAGGAGAGTGATGAAGAGAATATATCAGAAGCTATAGCTATGCTTGGAAGGCAGTTCAACAAACTCATCAAGAGAATGGACCCAAATTCAAGGTCAAATGTCAAGAACATTTCCTCTGACATTAGCAGATCCTATGACTCTAGCAGAAGAACTAAGTCTGAAGAAAAGGGAAATCAAAGCATAGGAATCCAATGCCATGGATGTGAAGGATATGGGCACATTCGAGCTGAATGTCCTACCTTTCTAAAGAAACAAAAGAAAGGAATGTCTGTTACTTGGCTTGATGGTGACTCAGAAAGTGACTCTGAAGAAGAATCTGCTAAACTAGTTACTGCACTATCTGGTGTTTGTAACTCTGATAATGATTCTAGTGATGAGGAAGTGACATTTGAAGAACTTGATGACTCCTACAAGAAGCTATGTATCAGAAGTGCTGAAGTCTGTCAGCAAAATGAGAAACAGAAAAAGCTCATAGTGAAGTTGGAGGCTGAGAAGAAGGCAGACACTGCTACTATAAGCCATCTCAAAGGTGAAGTTCTAATGTTGAACTCCAAACTTGATCAGATGACTAAGTCTGTCAAGATGTTAACAACTGGAACTGACAAGTTGGAAGAAATCCTTCAGGCTGGACAAAATGCAGGAAACATGTCTGGTCTAGGATTTGTGGCTGCAAAGAAATCTGCTGTTGACAAGAAGAAGACCAGACCTGATAAACAAATGTCAAAGCAGATGTCACAACATAGGACTCAACATCAAGAACAGAGAAATATGAAGAAAAAGTATCAAAGATGGAGATGTCATTATTGTGGGAGGTTTGGTCACATAAAGCCATTCTGCTTCAGATTATATGGATATCCTAATCAGACCCCATATGTCAAACCTAAGACTAATAAGGCACCATATACTCAACAATGGAAGAAAAAGACTGCAGCCCTGATAGCTCACACCTCCCTTAGAGTTTCTGCCAAGGAAGACTGGTACTTTGACAGTGGATGCTCTAAACACATGACTGGAATCAAGAATCTGCTGAATGATGTCAAACCTCATACTACTAGTTATGTCACTTTTGGAGATGGTGCTAGAGGAGAAATCAAAGGAGTTGGAAACTTGGACTGCCCTAGAGTTCCAAACCTAAATGAAGTGTTGCTGGTAAATGGTTTGACTACTAATCTCATAAGTATCAGTCAATTATGTGATCTAGGATTCAAGGTCAACTTCACCAAGTCTGAATGTCTTATAACTAATGAAAAACAAGAAGTTGTAATGAGAGGAGTCAGATCAAAAGACAACTGTTACTTATGGGAGTCTGAGAACACTAACTACTCTTCTGTGTGCTCTATAGCCAAAGAAGAAAAGGAAGTGAAACTGTGGCACCAAAAACTTAGTCATTTACATCTTAGAGGTATGAAAAAGATCATATCCATGGAGGCTATCAGAGGGATTCCAAGGCTTCAGATTGATGAAGGGAGAGTCTGTGGTGAATTTCAGGTTGGAAAGAAAACTAGAATGTCACATCCAAAGACAAGACATCTGACCACCTCTAAGGTGCTAGAACTTCTACATATGGATCTGATGGGTCCCATGCAAGTGGAAAGTCTTGGTGGAAAGAGATATGCATATGTTGTTGTGGATGATTTTTCCAGATTCACCTGGATAAACTTCATCAGGGAAAAGTCTGATGTATTTGATGTATTTAAGGAATTGTGCAAAAGAATTCAAAGAGAAAAAGAAGGACGCATTGTCAGAATCAGAAGTGATCATGGTAAGGAATTTGAAAATAGTAAGTTTGATGAGTTCTGTTCCTCAGAAGGAATCAATCATGAGTTCTCTTCACCTATAACTCCTCAACAAAATGGAGTTGTGGAAAGGAAAAACAGGACTATACAGGAATCTGCCAGAGCAATGATACATGCCAAGAAGCTTCCTATTCATTTTTGGGCTGAAGCTATGAATACAGCCTGTTATGTCCACAATAGGGTCACCTTGAGAAAGGGAACATCATCCACCCTTTATGAACTATGGAAAGGAAGAAAGCCTACAGTGAAGTACTTCCATGTCTTTGGGAGAAAATGCTATATTCTGACAGATCGTGAACAAAGGAGAAAGATGGACCCTAAACGTGATGAAGGAATATTCCTAGGATACTCTACCAACAGCAGAGCATATAGGGTGTTCAATTCCAGGACCAAAGTTATGATGGAGTCTATAAATGTCATAGTTGATGATCACCATGAGGAAACAAATGTCCCATATGATGTTGAGACATTCTTTGAGACTTCAACACAAGTGTCTAAAAAGGATGATGTGCCTAATCCTACTCCATCAGAGTCTGAATCAAAGGAAGCTAACAAAGATCCTTCCATCATAATTCAGAAAGATCATCCTAAGGAACTCATCATAGGAGATCCTAACAGTGGAGTCACTACAAGATCTAGAGAAATCATCACAAACTCTTGTTTTGTGTCTAATATTGAACCAAAAAATGTTAAAGAGGATTTGACTGATGAATACTAGATTGGAGCAATGCAAGATGAATTGAACCAGTTCAAGCAACATGAAGTATGGGAGTTAGTTCCTAGACCAGAAGGAACAAACATCATTGGCACAAAGTGGATCTACAAGAACAAGTCAGATGTTGAAGGAGTTGTCACCAGGAATAAGGCAAGGCTTGTTGCTCAAGGATACACTCAAGTTGAAGGGGTTGATTTTGATGAGACTTTTGCTCCTGTAGCCAGACTGGAATCAATCAGACTTCTCTTGGGAGTTGATTATCTCCTTAAGTTCAAGCTGTTTCAGATGGATGTGAAGAGTGCCTTCCTAAATGGGTACTTAAATGAGGAAGTGTATGTGGAACATCCTAAAGGATTTGTGGATCCAAACTGTCCTGATCATGTCTACAAATTGAGGAAAGCATTATATGGTCTGAAACAAGCTCCTAGAGCTTGGTATGAAAGGTTGACAAAGTTCCTCACTGGCAAAGGATACAGGAAAGGAGGTTTGGATAAAACCCTTTTTGTCAAGGATGAAGGAGGAAAGATAATGGTAGCTCAAATTTATGTTGATGACATAGTGTTTGGAGGAATGTCAGATAAAATGGTTAAATATTTTGCTAACCAGATGCAAGCTGAATTTGAAATGAGCCTCATGGGAGAATTGACCTACTTTCTTGGACTACAAGTCACACAAATGGAAGACTCAATTTTTCTGTCTCAAAGCAAGTATGCAAAGAATATTGTCAAGAAGTTTGGGATGGAGAATGCCAGTCATAAAAGGACTCCTGCACCTACTCATTTAAAGTTGTCCAAAGACACAAGTGGGGCAAATGTGGACTAAATCTTGTACAGAAGCATGATAGGAAGTCTATTATACTTAACAACCAGCAGACCTGACATTGCCTTTGCAGTTGGAGTATGTGAAAGATACCAGGTTAAACCCAAAGTAAGTCACATCAACCAGGTGAAAAGAATTCTGAAGTATGTGAGTGGAACTTACAATTATGGCATGCTGTACTCTCATGGATGTGAACCAATTCTGTCTGGTTATTGTGATGCTGATTGGGCTGGTAGTGCTGATGATAGAAAGAGCACCTCAGGAGGATGCTTCTTTTTGGGAAATAATCTTGTTTCTTGGTTCAGCAAGAAACAAAACTGTGTGTCTCTATCTACTGTTGAAGCTGAATACATAGCAGCTGGTAGCAGCTGTTCTCAAATGATTTGGATGAAACAGATGCTGACTGAGTATAATATCACACAAGATGTCATGACATTGTACTGTGACAATTTGAGTACTATTAACATATTCAAGAATCCTATACAGCACAACAGGACTAAGCATATTGACATTAGACATCACTTCATCAGAGATCTTGTGAAGGAGAAGGTGATTAAGCTGGAACATGTTGCCACTGAACTACAACTGGTTGATATTTTTACCAAGGTACTTGATGCTAGTCAGTTTGAGAATTTAAGGGGCAAGCTGGGTATTTTCCAATATGAAGAGATGGAGCAATTAATTTTACTTGATACAAGGTTTGAAAGAGATATTTTAATCAAGTTTATTCTGATTGGGCTAATCATTTGTTTCCCTCTTTCTTTCCAAAAGTTTAAGAAGAGGAATAGACATATTTATATATCCCTCTTCTCAGTTTTCTGCATCACTCTCTATTCCCTCAAAAGAAAATTTCACATTCGCTGTCACTTGTATTCTCAATCTCTCAAGATGTCTCAACAATCTGTGTCATCATCTTCATCAAAGGCAACTGCATCTTCCTCACCCATTGACACCGAACCTAGGGCAAACGTAAACCCCATAGATGCTGATGTTCTTGAGGTAACTCCACTTTGTGCAATGGCAGCTGATCCTACTAAGGTCAAGAAGCTGCAAATCAGACATGCAAGAAGATCACAAGCTTCTCCCTCTGGTAAATCTTCTCAACCATCATCCTATGTTCCTCCAGAGATAGCTAATAGGGAAGGTTCTGCTTATACGCATCAAGCTATTGCCAGACTAGTCACTAGGATTCTTAATGAGAATCACTTTGTTCCTGGTGTATCTGTACCATTGAACCAAGAAACTACTATCCCTAATTTAGAAAGTGATTCCAATGTCACTCAGAATGTTGAGACACCTGATGACAACATTGAGAAATCTCCAGAGAAACCTGATGATCACCAGACCCCTACTGACAAGGCTGTTGAACCTCCTGTCATTGATGTTGATGAAGAATTTTCTGACAATGATTTAATTGCTAATGTCAACCCTAGCATAGCAAGAAGGATGATGAGTAGAAAAGAAAAGCAGAGTGCTGCCCAAAGCCCTCCAAAGAGAAGGCTACTGAAGTTGTTCATGAGAAAGCTATGCCTGAGAACAAGGCTAGAGAAGAAGCTGAGAAGGATCAAAAGGCTGGAACTTCCAAAGGGAAGGGTAAGGTAAAAGCTAGGGTATCTGTTGGTAGTCTCTCAAAACCCTTGAGACAACCTATAGCCAAGAAAAGAAAGGCTCCTGGACCCTCTGAATCTGATGAGGAATCAGACTTTGATTTTGATGTTGAGAGCAATGTTCCAGACATTCCTCTCAGGAAGAAACCCTCTTCTAGCAAACTGCCTAAGGTTCCTGAGGTTGCCATTGACAACATCTCCTTTCACCATCCAGAAAATGCAAGCAGGTGGAAGTATGTGTTTCTGAAAAGGATTTCCTTAGAGAGGGAGCTGAACAGAAGTGCTATTGAGTGTAAGGAAGTCATGGATCTCATCAAGGTTGTTGGCCTGATGAAAACAGTGGTCAAGTTTTCCAATTGCTATGAGATTCTTGTCAAAGAATTCATAGTAAATTTGTCTGGTGGATGTGCTGATGGAAAGTCAGCTGATTTTAAGAGTGTTTATGTGAGAGGAAGGAAGGTAAATTTCTCTCCTACTGTGATAAACAAATACCTAGGGAGGCCTGATGATGCTCAGCCTGAGCTTGAAGTTACTGACAACCAGATTTGTCAAACCATCACTGCCAAGCAAGTCAAGCACTGGCCCTTGAAAGGGAAGCTAACTACAAGCAAGCTGAGTGTGAAGTTTTCCATACTGCACAAAATTGGTGCAGCTAACTGGTTCCCACCAACCACAAATCCACCATCTCCACTGGTTTGGGAAGATTTATCTATGTTGTTGGAACCAGAACAAACTTTGACTATGGCAACTACATCTTTGATCAAACAATGAAACATGCTGGGAGCTGTACTATTAAAGGCCCTATTGCTTTTCCCTCTCTCCTGTGTGGTATAATCATTGATCAGTATCCTGATATTCTGGTTGAAAAGGACTCTGTGTGCAAAAGATCCCCTGCACTTGGTTTTCACTATAAGTTGTTTCAGGGAACACATGTCCCTGACATTGTTATGACATCTGCTGAGACATCCAATGTCAAAGCTCATTCCAAGAAAGCTGATGTTATAGCTGTTCTAAAAGAAACCTGCAGAGAGCTTGATGCAAGAAAAATGACTCTTGAAGAGCTGATTACTAGTATGGAATAGGAGGAGAATGAAGAACAAATGAGGAAGCTCACCAGAAGATGCTGCTGAAAATAGTGCTTCCTCAGGGGATGACAGTACCTGAAGGTCTGTGTTTGCTGAGTTGTAAAGATTGATGCTGGAACTTGTTGCTGCTATTTGATACCTTCTCTCTGTTTCTGTGTATTTTGGATTTCCTTTTGATGACTGTATAACTTGAAGTACTAGATCCTTTGGCCTCTTTATGGCTAAAAAGGGGGAGACGTAATTGTGGTAATTTTGGTAGAATTGGATATTGGTAGTTAGATTAGCTGTTTCATCTGCATCTGATTGTTTCATCTGCATTTGGTTTCTGCATGTTATAGGTTCTACTGCATGTTGCTTCTGCATTCTAATCTCTGATTGTTTAGGGGTTTTAGCCAAAAATTTGCCAAAGGGGGAGTTTGTAAGTGTTTTCTTGTTGGCATTAATTTTTGGTAAAACCAGATTTGCGAATCTCATGACTGATGTCATAACATTCTGGGATAAAGACAAATTCTGCAGAAGGAATGTTCTACAGGAACAACTCGGTATGAGTGAATATCATGATGATTAAGCTATGATCATATGTACTAAATTCTACCAAAATCAGTGAGCAGGATACATGATGTCATAACCAATGTTAAGACATCCTGTACTGATCAAGTTGTTGTGCAGATTTATTGTTCCTGAGAATTTTCAAGAATATGGTGTGCTATTCTGAGTTGAAGTATATTGACTAGATCAGATGCTCACGTGGATATTAGGTTAACCTTGCTTAACCCTAATCTGTTATGATGAAATCCCAAGACCAAGTCTTTAGGTTAACTTTGGTTAACCCTAGCTATTTTTATGGAAGCCCAAAAATGAATAATAGACTGCATATATATTTCTCACGAATCCTAATGGTGTGCAGCGCTTTTTATAGAAGATCAATAAGGCATTTTATAGTTGTGATAGTTTTAGTAATTACTGTGAGCCAAGCAATTATCACTTGATAAGTGACTTGGAGTAGGATTTGGTTGTAAGGGTTGTTTATCACTCAAAGCTTTGAAGCACGAGTGTTGTGTCTCTTGATTAAAGCTTTGAAGCAAAATCAAGCGTGTGTATTGAAGAATGTCTTCATAATCTTATTAATCAGTAGATTAGTATCACTACTGTGATTGAGGGGGAGTGAGTAGGAACTCAGGTTAAGTAGGACTTAGATTGAAGTTGCATTGGGTAGGTCTTAAGTGAAGGAGATAAACTAGTTGGTTTATTCCTAAATTAATACCTCTTATAGTGAATTTCCTCTCTGGCTTGGTAGCCCCATATGTAGGTGTTGTTATACACTGAACTGGGTTAACAATTTATTGTGTTCTTTACTGTCTTTTAAATTACTGTTTGGTTTGTGTACAATTTGTCAGATACGGTGTCATAACATTCACTATGACATGAAGTATCTGTTGCCAGAATTTCACAATTTTTTTATAAAAGCCAAATCCAATAGAAAGAAAAGAAAGATTATAAATGAGGACAATGCATGAGGTACTTCTAGTGAGGGGAAAAAGAAAGATAGAGAATAAAGGAAATAAGAATTCTATTATTGACTTGAATTATTATAAATAATGATACAAACTATAATTATTTATATACACATAACTTATACACTAAGTAGGCTAACAAACTCTAATTGGGTTTGGGCTTAGGTTACACAACTTGGATTAGGTCTAATATCTTAACATACCCTCTATAATCCAAGTTGTCGAACATACTCTAAAAATAGTCAATCTGAACTATTCCTAATTTCTTTCTCAAATTCAGGAATCTCTCAATATTCAATTCTTTGGTGAAAATGTTAGACAATTGTGTTTCACTTGAGCAATGTCTAACTTCAAGTTCACCTAGATTTACATTTTCTCGTAAGAAGTTTAATCTAGTTTCGATATGCTTACTTCTTCCATACATAACTGGATTCTTCACCAGATTTATGGCTGACTTGTTGTTTATTTGCAACACAAGGGGTTTCTTCACTTCGACCTTCATTTCTTCAAGTACCGATCTGATCCAAATTGCTTGACATGCAGTATAGGATCCTACTATATATTCAACTTCACACGGTGATAACGCCACCACAGGTTGCTTTTTTCGAGCATGAGATTGGGGAACCAAATCTTTGAAAGAAATATCTAGTTGTGTTTCTTTTGTCTTCCTTATTTCCACACCAATCAACATCTGAAAAACACAAGTAATTATTAATTCTTTACCTTCACAGTCTCGTCGAAATAGTATTCATAGTCTGTCGATCCTTTTTAGTATCTCAGAATTCTTCTTGCAACCTTCATGTGTGAGACCCTTGGTTCATTCGTGTATTTTCTCATTAATCCAAGTGTGAAACCTATATCAGGTCGACTGTTGCAAACATATCTCAGAGATCTAATTATTTGTTTAAACAAAATTACATCGACTTTGTCTTTCCATGCTTCTCCAACTTCAAATTTCGTTCGACAGGTAAAGAAGCAGGAGTCGAATCATCCATCCTAGATCTCTTAAGTATCTCTTTGACATACTTCCTTTGATGTAGCACCATACCTTGTTTCGACATTTGAAATTCCATTCCTAGGAAATGAGACAACTTTCCTAGATCCGACATTTCAAGTTCCCTCATTATCAACTCTTTGAACTTATACAAGTTCTCCAAGCTATTTCTAGCTACCAGCAAGTCATCAATATATAAGCAAATGATTGTTATGTATTTTTCTACAACCTAAACATAGACAACAATACTCAGACTTATATTTTACAAATCCCAATTGGACTAAGTATGAGTTGATCTTATTATTACATGCCATAGGTTCCTGCTTGAGGACATATAGCACTTTGTGTAACTTATATATTTTACTCGCTTCCTCCTGAATCATAAACCCGAGAGGTTGTTTGACATAGACCTCTTCGTCTAAAGGACCATTCAGAAATAATGATTTCACATCTAAATGAAATGTCGACTTTGGTTGCATGCCAATGCTACCACTAGTCGAACAATCTCCAATCTTGCTACTGGAGCAAATACTTCATAGTAGTATAATACTTATATTTGAGTAAAACTTCGAGCTACTAATCTTGCTTTATGTCTTACTATCGACCCATCAACATTGTGTTTCAACTTGAACACCCATTTTACTTTGATAGCTTTTGTATGTGCTGGTAATTCGACTAACTCCCATGTGTGGTTTCTCTCGATTACATGTAACTCTTTGACCATGGAAGACTTCCATTATTTAATCTTCAAAGCCTCACTATAGTTGATTGGTTCAACACCTACAAGTAAAGTAAAGTGAACTAATTATCCATATGGTGTTACTTCATCATCACCAATCTTGAAGTCTTGCAAGAAGAAATCTAGTTCTTTGAGGTCTTTGGCTTGTGCTAGCTACATCCTCTTAAATTTTAACTATTTAGGGAATGTCAACAACCACTTCGACTTCGACTGGAATATTTTCAATTTCTTCGACTTTGACTTCATCAGCTTCTTCGTCGAAATCATAGCTCATCATTTGCTTGTTAATTATATTATAAGAATTCTAATCCCAGGAAGATTTTCATCCAATCCCAGTTTAATGATATCCTACGAGAATCATAGGTTCACTCTTGTCATCAAGCTTCCTTCTTCTTGCATCAAGAACATGCTTGTAACACATAGATCCAAATATATTCAGATGACTCCATGATGGTTGTTTTCCACTCCACACTTCAGAAACCTTAATTTTCAATTTCTTGGTAGGGCACATGGTCAGAATATGAATCGTAGTCGAAACAACATCACCCCATAAAGGTTTTGGAGAAATCTTCTGCTTTAGCAAGCATCTAGCCAAATCCAATATGGTTATGTTTCTTCTTTCTGTAATTCCATTATGTTGAGGCGTATAAGGAGTAGTTACCTCATGATCGACACCATGTTTTGAACAGAAACCTCCATATGTTCACAAAACTTTGATCTTCTTCCCACTCTGATTTTCGAAAAGTATCTTGAGTCTCTTAAAGATTTCAAATACTTCATCCTTTCTTTTGATCACATAGATCCATAGCTTTCAATTATACTCATCGACAAACGAAACAAAATACATATTTCCACCGATGGTATGTTCTTCGAACGACCAACATACATATGAATGTACCACTTCGAGTATGCCAGATGATCTCATTGGCATAGTTGAAATGAAGGAAATTATGTATTTCTTTCCGAATAAACAACCTCCATAGAGTTTGTCAGGCATCACAAGATTTGGGATACTAGTTACCATATTTTGAGTAATCAACTGACTGAGTGATCGAAAGTTCAAATTTCCAAACCTCAGATGCCATAACCAACTATTCTTATGGTCGACAATTTTTTTCAAACATTTAACTTCTATCAAACTGATCATAGTCTTAAACATCTGATTCTTTGACATTAAAGATTTTAAGACCAAATTTTTCTAGGTGTCGAACAGTTTTAAAGCTCCATCTTTCACGATGACTAAGAAACCTTTTTCGAACAATTGTACAACACTTAACAGGCTTCACTTTATTCCAAGTACATAGAGTACATCTTTGATCATAGCTTTCCCTCCATTACTCATTTGAAAAACTATGTTGTGAGTACCTTCTGCTTGCAACAAAATATTATCAGCAAGTTTTACCCTGCTCTTCTTTGAATCGTTGAAATATTCCAACCACACCTTTTGATCACTCATGTGATTTGAGCAGTCAGAGTCAAGGAACTAGATCTTGGATTCAACATGGTTATCTGCAACTGCAACCATAACCACCATACCTTCAAAATCATCTGAATCTTGGCGTGCAAGGTTCTCTCCTTCGTCCTTGCCTTTTATCGATCCCTTATATTTCCTATACCAACAATCCTTGGCCAAGTGACCCCATTTTTTATAGTTGTAGTACTACACATATTTTTTTATCTTCTTTTTCCTTTTGATAGTTTCCTCCTCCTATTTTTGAGGATTCATATGCCCTATCATCAACTTGATGCTTATGATGGTTCGACCAAGACTTTTTATCCTGAGTCTTGTCAAATTTGCCTTTGATTTTGTTGCAAATACCATTCCTTTTCCATGATTGAGCCTGCAAAGCTTGTATCGAATCTTGAACTCATTTCCTTTCGACAATCCTAATCTCATGTGCTTCCAACGAACCAACCAAATTTTCTAGTTTTAGTGTTTCAAGTTGGTTGGATTCTTGAATAGCTACGATAACATGATCAAAGTGAGAGGTTGAGAAGTAGTTTTTACACATTTATTTACCATTAATTTTAGTTTTATTTTCTTTTTATTGTCAAGTGTTTTATTTTATTTTATAACTTTTTAAGTGTTGGTTATGTGTTTTACTGTTTTCAGGTTCACAAGAATAAATTGGGACAAATCAGTGCGAGAAAAGTGCAAAGTTCAGAGTTTCGGAAAAGTTTCCGGCATGCTTCAGGAGGCCTGACACGGCCACTCATGTCACCTAACATGGGCCATGTCAGACAGTGTGCTAATTGATAAATTTTCACTAAAAAATTTGTAACTGGATCTACGGGAATCAGATCGACATGTTCTAATATTCATTGGAAAGCTGAGAGAAAGAGATACAACTTTCATTTTGAAGTTAGAAGATGATTCAGACTATAGAAGCCTCGAAAAATTCATTAAAGTTGTAGACTTTAGAAATTTAGTTGTTTCAAGTCGTTTTACGAGCCTGGTTGATGTTTCCAACCCAGTTTGAGTTAGTAGTGAAAACCCTTATTTGGTTTATAAGACTTTTTGACCTTTTGTTGGAGGTAAGAATAGTTTACACGACTGAAGATTAGAGAAGTCAAGGTTTTCGGAGAACAAAATATTTTCATGCACGGAAGCAATTAGAGATCAAAGTTTATCCCAATCCTTGTAATGTCTATATTATGTCTTGTGATTATTTTGAACTATATGAGTAGCTGAACCCCCCAATGCTAGGGGGTGTCCCTGATTTGCATCTATAAACAATTTTGATTCCTGAATTTCTTTAATACAATAGTCTTCTCTGTTTAATTTAATTGTACAATGTTTTTATGCCTTCTTGATCGAGCAAATTAGGATTGATTTACGGTTAACAACCAGCTGAACTGCGATTGCTAAGGTTTTTATATAATTATGCTATAGTAGATATCACCTAGAACTAGGGATACTCTATAGTTACTGGATTTAACCCTTGATAAAATAAAGGCTTGACTCCATCAGATATCTCTAAGGACTTAGGATTTAGGATGGATGGTTAAAGGTTTTCCCACTAAGGACTTAGGGAAAGATAATCTAAAGGGATGGTAATTGAAGGATATGAACTTGTTGAAGAGGTCAGGATTCAAGGTTGTTATAGGACAAATTATACACTGTGATACGGTGGGAGAACTGACTTGAGGTTTTGCGTTTGTGTTCGCAAATGTTTCGGTTTAGCAAGAGTCGCCACCGACTTTTTATTTTATCCTAAGGAAAGGTCAAAAAGCACATGAAAGACCTTTGAGATGTTTTCTTGGGTTCGGGGAGTAGATTATGAAAAGGGAAGGTGCAAGCACCCTTTTCATCCATGGTTATCCATGGGCTCTTAGTTACTTGTTTAGATCACTTGCTTTGCTTTTCAATTGTTTGAAATGGTGCTTTTCAATTGTTTGAAATGGTGCTTTGTGTGTGGTTTTGAAAGATGTTTTGAAAAGAGGCCATCGTTGTGGCAACCTTTGTAATGATTCTTGTTTGAATGTATACAAAGATGTTTTTGTCTTTTGAAAAGATTTCAAATTTTGAAAGTTTATTTTGGGAAATGTTTTGAAATTGTGTTGTGAAGTGTGTTTGAAAATAGCAAGGATGTTTTTTCAAGCTTTGATCAAGTAACTAAGAGCTATCTACCCTATTTTACTCAAAGATCTTTCTTATGTTTTTAAACCTTTTAACAGTGTTGTTTCACCATTGTATTTGGTGAACAACCTTGTGTTAGGATGTTAAACGGGACAGGCGCGGGTCATCGTATAGATCATGATAGCAATTATGTCAAGTATCTTTGGCAATTTTTTTTGAGGGACTTGATCATTTTGTTTAGGCAACCAAGATAGCGTCATCGAGGGACTATGATCTTTTGTTTTGTTTTTGTTTTGCCAAAGTACTCAACATGCATACCATGGCCCATTTTTGAAGGCAACAAGTGGATTGTAACCCTAGGGGTGCAAGTGTGCATTGTGTTTGTTTTTCATGCATTTTTGTCTTTGATTAGGTCAAGCTATTTGTTGATTTTGATTTTGCATACAAACCCTGATTCTCTAATCATGGAATAATTGAAAACGTAAAGTGCGAGAATTTAAATCCTAAGCTATTACAACATGATTATGGGGATGGGGGTACAATTTTGAATGGGGGTATTTGACAGGAAATATAAACCCTAGATTACTATTACATCCAAATTGAATCTCAAATGCATCAATATTTAAATGTACAATATTTAAATAAACAAAATTAATAAATATTAAATAAAATGTATTATGCAAAAAGAAGTTTTTATTTGTGTATGTATGTAAAGTATTTTCAATGTAAAAATTATAAAGAAATAAACAAAAAAAGATTGATTTTATTTATTTAAGGGTAAACCCTAATTTACTTTAAAATAAATACTATATATTATTTATATACAGAAAATATATTAATATGTGTAAAAATGAAATATATTTAAAAAAAGGTATTTTTTAGTATATTTAATTATAAAAATAAAAATGTAATATTTTTTTATTTTTTTATTCTAAGTATTTAATAAAAGTATATATGTTTATTATGTGTATATTAATCAAATTAAATATGTACAAAAATAAAATATATTCAAGAAAATATTTTTATTATAAATAAAAGTAGAGAATAAAAATAAAAGTATAAAATGTAAATATTTTTCAAGTCTTAATAATATAAAAGAATATTTAAATACTTTTAATGTTAGAAAAAATTAGAATAAAATGCCAAATAAATTAAAAAAAAATTATGAAAATATTTTTTGAGCATTTATTATATTTGGAAATAAAATAACCAAGTCAGAAAAGAAAACAAAAATGGAAAAATATAAGAAATTGGGCCAGGGGGTGTGAAACTGAAAAAGGGAGGTGTTAGAAGCAAGCAGACCAGGCCCGGCCCAAGTCTTCATCTTCAACCTCCAGCAATTGTCAAACGCGTGCGCGCCTGATTCAAACTTGAACATCCTGGAAACGAGCTCCATTGCAAAAACACATAACACAAAACTTGTAGAGAATTTCAACACGATTCTAACCATATAAAGCATTAATCTTAACTCTCAAAGACCAGAGATAAATTCTCTGGCCCTAAAATCTGACCTAGTTTTTTCAGCATATTCATGGATGAAATTCTCCTAGCACACTTAATATAAATGAAAGTTGAGCATATGTATGGCTTCCTAGCAATGAACACTACATTTTTTATTCACAAACCTAAAGCTAAATGTTCCTAAATAGAGAGATAGAAAGTGATGAAAAACATGTTTCAGTTGGATTCGTGTAGGGCAATACAGTGTTTCTTAACAAGTTTTGAGGTGTCTGGTAGCTTTCCTGAACTTCACTTGGTCTTTTCCAATAGCTAGCTTGCCTTGAATGTCCCTGAATCAGCCTCTAGAACTCAACCTGCACAAGCTTGAAATGAAAATGGTGAACACTGTAAATGGAGTTACATTTGGCAATGGAGGTTTGGGATAGCTTGAGTGAGTTGAACGAAAGGTGTTTGAAGCAAAAAGGGGCAAAACGCACGAGCCAAATGAGCTGGAGAACTCAAGTTGCAGCACCTGCCCTGTTTTGCCAAAGAAGTGTGATTTCTGGCTATGGGAGGTTTTGAGGCTCAAAGACTCGTGTTTCTTGCTCAAAGAGTTGTGTGAAATATGTTTGCAATGTTTGTGTAAGCTAACAATGGATGGTTCTCAAGTTGACAAGTGTTTGGACAATTTCTTGTTTTTGAAGTCAAGATGTGGAAGTTCTCTATACAGGCCTGTACAAGCCATCTAATATGCTGCACACAATCCTCTTGGTTGCTGGAATTTGTGGATTTGATTTGGCTTCGGAGATCTTGGCCCTATGCTTCAAAGATATTGTTTTGACATAAAGCATACCTTTTCCAAAATAGAAATGTACCTTTTTCTAATTAAGGCTTAGTTTTGTGTACAATGCCCAAATGGCCAAAACAAATGCTTAGACTGATGGATTTGCATTTAATTAAGGAGTGTGAATTAGTTTAGAGGCCTGCAAACTAGTACAAAGCATGCTGGTTTGAAAATGCCACTTGAGTGAACATGTATTTGCCATGGATACAAAGTGAGTTTTTGCTAACTTCAAGCATTCGATTCTGCCTAACCACAAATGTTTTTGAGGAGTTCTTGGACAATTTGGAAAGATTGCAACATGCTCCATAATCCATATTTGAAATGCAACTTGAGACTCCAAGTGGAACTATGTGAAAAATGGACAAGAAGATAGGTCAAAATCCTGCCTAAACTAGGGCAAAATTTCTCTAAGTTAAAAGTTTTAGGGACCCTTGTTCCAAATATCATAACTTGAGATCCAAGCTTCTTTTGAGAAAAATTTGTGAATAAAAGTTGTAGACTTTGTGGAGGACTACAACTTTCATGTTATAAGTTTTGTTTGAATCCATTTGCATCTTGGTGAAAATGTGGGACAAAGTTAGGAAAAATTAAGAAAATTTCATAACTTAGAAAATTTCTAAGTTATGAAAATTTTCAATTTCAAACCCTAATTTGCAATTTTGGGTTTCTTGATGAACAAGTTTCATAATTTGACACATCTTGATGAAAAATGACCCTTGGCACTTGATTTTGACCAAAAAGTCAAAGTTTGATTTTTCAGTGTACAGTCAAATTTTGAATAGTTAACTGAAAAATTCATCTGTCAATCCCATGCAATTGAGGTCTTTTGAACTTGTTGAGTAGGTCAAGATGATGCCATTGAGTCCTTGAGTCCATGGTTGAGCTTAATTTGCCATTGGCTAGGTCAAACAGTCAAAAATTGCCTTTGTACAATTAAAACCCTAAAAATGACCATTTTGCCCTTTTGGTGATCTGATCAAATTTCTTGTGGAATTGTGGTACAAACTTGATCAAATGGTGCATATGAGTTCATAATGTTGATGTGGCTCAAAATTCATGAGGTTTGACTGTAAATTGGCCACAATTGACTTTTTCCCTAATATAGTTGATTTCTAGGTCAACTGCCCAATTGACTAGGCAAAAATTTGATTCAAGGCTTGAAACTTGGTATGGGCAAACTTATGAGTCCAACATCAAGTATGAAAGTCACTTTGGGCATTGAAGGTCCAAAAATACCTGTGCAAACTCAAACCCTAAATTAGGTCAACAGTGCAAGGAGGTGTCTTAAGCAGAGCAAACCCTAGCTTGATCTTGAGTTCCAAGAGCCTTGTGATGAGAAATGTTGATAAAATGAGAGGGAAAATTTTGGAGTACAACATACACCATACCCTAGAATTCTCCTCATATATGTGAAAAAGCCCTAATTTAGATTATGCATACTTTTTTCTTCTAAGTGACAATACCAAAACCAAAACCCCAAATTAAGTTTTTGTTTAGTTGAACGTGAATTGAACTCGATAATTGCATGCAGTCCTTGAGATCAACATTCGTGGAATTTCCCATTATTACTACAACGCAAAAATAGTACACTTTCTATTTTTCCCATCAAGTTTTTGGCGCTGTTGCCGGGGACTGCCAAATTATAGAGTTCAATTTTAGTTCAATTAAAATTGTGTTGCTCGTTAACTAAAATTTTGTTTTAGTTTTTTTTTTTAATTTGAATTTTATTTTATTATAAAAAATAAAAATAAAAAAGAGGGTCAAATTATTGTTTGCTTCATGAATTCTTCTATACTTTTCTACTAACCAAGTGTCTTAGTGTTGTAGTCATGTATTATCTCGATACATTGCCACATGTATCTCCTGCATGTTGGTCGCCTGATTCAGGATTAACTTTGGAAAAGGCGACTTAAATTTTTAAAGCATATAAGAGGTAGGTAAGACTGGCGAAAGTTACAGTTGGAAGAAGAAGATGCGAAACCAGAAGAAGAATGCATAACAGTAGATGACAAAGATGCAGTAAGAATAGAAGAATTTGAGATAAACAAGAATGATGGGGAAGAAGAAATAAGGAAACTTGAAGATGATCTAGTTTTGGATAAAACTACAAATTTCACAATTTGTGAAGATGTGGATATCCAACCATAAAATCATCAACAAAAGAGTCTCCCTAAAAATTATTTTCACAACAAGGCTGATGATAGACAAGAAATTGACAAAGTATTGGATGTCATTTATGCCTTATTCAATAAAATCAAGTTGGATATGATTTAGAAGCAACATCATCAGTACTTTAAGTTCATGGGTTTTCTACCAAACAAAAGAAATAATAAAGATTATGTGTTCTTTGTTCATATATGCCACCCTAACAAGGGGGTGAACCGTCAAGCCATGCAACGTTAAACAAAGTGCTTCGTGGGAGGCAACCCACACTATTTATAACTTAATTTTTCTTTTTGTGTTTGTTCCGTTTTGTTTGTAGGTAATAAAAAGGGAGCCTTACTAGTGAAAGGTAGGAGGCAGCAGCTGGTGTTGCATTACCCTCTATGAGTCACCTTCCAAGAGCTTGTTCTGAAATATTGAGGTTAACATTTAGTTCAAGTTTGGTGGGTTTTTACTGCTTTTCTTTTTGAGTTATTTGTTGGTTTTATGTTAATTGCTATTTAAATCCATGAGTTGAAGTCCTTCCCAAATTTTTACCAGAAATTTTTGTTTTGGTTTGCACAAGAGCTTGTAATTCAAAGAAATCGGAAAAGTATATAGAGATAAATGGATGATTGTTTGGAGGTAGGAAGTTTGAAATAATGTGCCAGTGATACGAGTCTAACGTATAGATTTGTACCATAGTGCTTAAATCCTGAGAAGTACTTCTGAAGTAGTTTATCTTTACAATCTAGCATAATATAGATTTACATGCATGTATGATTGATGGAGAAATAAATAAATTTGGCACCAAATGATGAAAAGGAAGTAAAAGGCAATTGGCTCGCTAAGTTGGGTAGCCCTCACCTGATTATTCGGCCAAAAAAGGATTGATCCCCAAACGTTATCCAAAAGGATAATATACAACTACAAAGTTTGAAAATTTTATCGGTAATTAAAGTAGCCAATGCTGCTTATTTGGTGCCTAAATAAAAAATTATTGATTAGTCTTGTGCATGTGATGATCATAATAATTCTCATTGCCTTAATTTGATTGTCTGAATGAAAAGGGAGGAAAATCAAAAAGAGATTTAAGTATAAAGCATAGTTAGAGAGGTATCTAAAAAGGAAGCTCAAGATTAAAAGGTTCTTACACAAACTCTTCGCATCATGTGAACATCAGACGGGATGCCTTTTGATCAATGTGAATGGATATCTCACATATGAGTACTGGTATGTTGTGAATTGTATGACCTCTTGTAATTGTCGCTTGAGGTCAAGCAACAATTTAAGTTTGGGGGAGTTTGATAAGTGGTTTTTACACATTTATTTACCATTAATTTTAGTTATCTTTTCTTTTTGTTGTCAAGTGTTTTATTTTACCACTTTTTATGCGTTGGTTGTGTGTTTTACTGTTTTCAGGTTCACATGAATATATCGTGATAAATTAGTGTGAAAAAAGTGCAAAATTCATAGTTTCGGAAAAGTTTCTGGCATGCTTCAGGAGGCCTGACACGGGTCGTGTCAGACAATGCGCTAATTGATCAGTTTTCACTAAAAAATTCATAATTGGAGCTACAGAAATCGGATCAATGCATTCTAATATTCATTGGAAAGCTGAGAGAAAGAGCTACAACTTTCATTTTGAAGTCAGAAGCTGATTCAGATTGTAGAAGCCTCGAAAAATTCATTAAAGATGCAGACTTTAGAAATTTAGTTATTTTAGGTCGTTTTACGGGCCTGGTTTATGTTTCCGACCCAGTTTGAGTTAGTAGTTGATCTTACCGGTTGATCAGAACCTGCAAGGTGGCCAGATGATGATCTTTTGTCGGGAAGGAAAGTCAAGGAGGAAAAAATGGGGGTTGAACCTGCAAGGCACTCTGATGATCAAGTAAGTAAGGGAGCAAAGAGATACAAGAAAATTGTTAGTATTTTAGTAGTGAATAGTGAATATTCGATACCTGACCCTCACATGTGTGAGGGTACATATAATTCCCCTGGCGCATGGAATTGGTTCCTATTTTTGGGCCTAGATATGCGGACTCGTGAAAATAGGTAACTGTCAAGACTTGGTAATACCGAGCATGCGTGCCCGTAACTAGTCGTTGGTTCCGAGGAGGAGCAACTTGATGTTGGGAAGACTGGGAGATGCTCGTTGGTCATTATGGGTCGGTGTCGGTCTAGGTTCAAGAGAGAAAATGACTGATTATGCTGGACAGGAGGCAGGGAGGATTCAGGTCAAGGTCATATATGCCGTGCCAAAGGGGGAGTCTAAACTGGGCCCACTCTAGTTGTCGGGTCAGTCTAGAATGGTAGCCTCCCAAGCCATTTCTTTTGGGCATGGGAGCGACGATTTTAATGTCTGCTAGTGAAACGGGGTGTTTCTTATGGTCAGCATGAGTGTCGCTCGTTGCTCCTTTCTTGCGGGGAGATGAGAAATTGGTCGCTTTGGGATTTGAACTTGAAGAGGTGGCGTGTTTCGGGAAGTGTGCTGATAAAGAGGCGTGATGATGGCCTAGGGGCTAGGGTGTAATGTTGACGCCCTTAGGGCTCCCTAGGCGTGTGTTACACATACGCAGATGGTCTCAACTAAAAATATGAGAGGAGTGGGGCATTCTTTGTTTTTCATTCTACTCTCACATTTCTCGTTATTGCTCGCCTGTCGACTACCGCTGTTTTTCAAGTTTCTACCACTTGCCACCGCTCTTCTCAGTCCTATTTATCCTTCAATCGATAAGTTTTTATCTATTCGTTGTTATTTGACCTTTTTAGTTCAGATATTTGAGATTTTAGCCTTAGAAATGTATGCGGTTAGGGTTAGGATGTCATTAGTTTGGATTTTCTTAGACGAGTGTTGGTGGCGAATGGTGGTTCTGCATTTTGGAATCAACGGAGCCTTCATAGGCCTTCGACATTCATGACGCACCGCAGGCGACACTCTGGGGTTTTAGGGTGTTTTTCGCGAACTGGAGACTATTATTGTTTGAAGAAGTGTTCCTTTTATCAGATGCCTTAGTGAGGGATCTGGTCGGGGACATGGTCCTCGTTTATCAGCACCCTTTCACTTGATTAGTGGTAGAAGGATGGTTCTGGACATGATGTCGAACTCACCTCTATACCCTGCTTTTCAAGTACTATGACCAACAACATCGGTGATGATTTCTCATACGAACAAACTGGGTCCTCTCCAAGCTCCATGAATGATTCCTGCAGTTTTTCGAGCAATCAGGAGATTTCTGGTGGAGAACCGAGTAGGTCAGACCAACAAGTAGGGGGAGAAGAAGTAGAGATGGTCCCTGTCGACCGAGTCTGCCTGTTCCCTCCTGACGAGAACAAGGACCTACGGTCCTGGGTCGCCCAAGATCCTTCAGATTAGGCCTCTTATTTCTTCTAGCACCCTGACGAGGTTTTCACCAAGGTATACGACGATGGAGGTCAAGGGGATTGGTCGTTATAGGTCCCTGGGAAAGATAGTCGGATCAGTTCTAAATACGATCAGAGGCGAATCCCCATGTACGACATTTTATTTTGGGAGATGGGCCTTTGACTCCCTTTTTCAGACTTCAAAGTATTCGTTTTTCTTCATCTACGACTGGCTCCCTCTCAGTTGCATCTAAACGGGGTCGTTTTTATGCGAGAATTCGAGATCGCCTGCGACTACCTGAAGATTGGGTCTACCATCCCTTTATTCTTCTACTGCTTCTATCCCCAGAGGAGCAAGATCGGCAGTAAGTGGGGATGGGTTGCCTTGAAGCAAGGAAACGGGAAGATGTTCAAAGCCTATCTGGAGTCTGTCTATCATTTCAAGGACAAATATATCTTGGTTCAGCCCCTCTGGAGTAGGGCGATGTTGAATGTCTTCAGGACTATGCCGATATGTGACGAGCACATGGTTCCTTGTTTGAACGAGCAGGGAGATCAGGTGATCAACCTGGTTTACAAGTTCCCCTTCTAGTGGACGAGTAAGAACTTTGACAATAAATTAGGCTCTTATGTCTGGAAGGAGGGGGAGCTTGGCGTTGAGGACCAAGAGAGCTTTGTCGTCCTAGCCATTTTCGTGGCACGGATCCCTCACGTCCAGCGAGTGGGCCGAGGAGGCAAGCCGGTGACGAAAAAGGACAGGGAGGTCGTCTATGAGCCTGGTTTGATAGTTGTAAAGGAGCTCCTCGTGAGCGAGGATCCAATCAAATATTTGGGTATTTTAGTCCCATGTTTTGAATTTTTATACGTGTTCGAAACTTTTTGGTCTTTCGTTTGCTAACTCTGATTTTTTGTTTTTTGCAGATAGTATGAATCCTGCTCAGGAGCGTATCGCCAGGAACTTTGCTGCTAAGGCGAAGAAGACCCTGAAGGACGTGCAAACTGGTTTGAGGTTTGCCCCCACATCTGGGTTGGGCAACTCGTCTTCAAGTTAAGCTACTATTGCTCTCTCTTTTGCTCTGGTATCCTTGAGGGCGAAGAGGCCGCATGCCGAGGGAAGTGTTGATCTGACAGGGAGAAGGGGAAAGGGACGTACGACCTACCCCTTTCTAGCTAGAGAAGGCTTTCTTCAAGGGTGCAGCTCTCTGCCTTTCTCGAGCCGAGTCTCTTCACTTTGAGGGTTTGGAACACCCGGAAAAAAGGCCGATGGTGGCACATGATGCTAGAGGTTTGATGATGATATTTGAGATGGTTATCTCCTATACCGAGGGAATTTTTCGCAGGAATCTGAACTGTAGAGGTTACGGGCTAAGGTGGTCGTGGTCGAGGAGGGATTGGGGAAGGTTTCCGAGGAACTTAACTCCTTGTTGCTCGAAAAGAAGTCTCTGGATGAGAAAGTAGCGATCTTGGCTACCGAGAGCGCACTCGTGGATGACGAGCCTGAGGAAACGAAAGACCTAAAGACTAGTGCCGAATTGGTAACTCGCTTTCAACTGGGGATGGATGACGCCCAGGCTGCCTCCGAGGGGAGTTTTGAGAACACGGTGAAGCAGATACACGTGCTGAACCATGGGGTCGAACTCAATACCTCTGGCATGATGGCTAATTACTATGTGGCTGCGGGTAAGATCCTAGTCCTAGATTACCTCAAGGAGTTTGTCGACAAACCATCTGAGGTACTTCCTCCATTGTCACTCGTTGCTGAGAAGAGAGCTGAAGACTGAAGTTAGTTTGTCCTGGCATGTGTGCTGTTAATTTGTAATTTTTTGGGCGAATTCCCA
This sequence comes from Vicia faba, assembly GCA_948472305.1. Lineage (NCBI taxonomy): Eukaryota > Viridiplantae > Streptophyta > Magnoliopsida > Fabales > Fabaceae > Vicia > Vicia faba. The sequence continues at coordinate 1,110,313,432 of OX451740.1, forward strand.
TTTTTGTGTATTTGTTGAACAAATGTGATTCTTGTGACCATGATTTTTCTTTTGAGTGCGGGCCGTGGGCCTATATTTGTAAAAATCGACATAGTGACGGCTTTAATGGTCATCTATTTTCAATCTTTAAATATTTATGTTTACATGTTTGTTATGATGCTTGATCGAGATATGCTTAGTTTTATTATGAGCTTATAGTGGGGAACTGTTCGTATGATTTATGTGTTCGTTGGTGTGGTTGACCGGATGAACAGCTGGGGAGAATGCCGAGCGCGGGCCAGAACTCAGGTTAAGTTTCGAGGGCTTGTGCTCGGCGGCGTGAATTTCCCGTCACGAGCCGAGTGTTTAACTGTCGTGGTACGGGGATGTTGGAGCTCGATTGAATTATCCACGTCAGGCTAAGGACATGCTCGTTTAAAGAGCAGAGTCTTGCACTTCTATATAATTTAGGTGATATGCTTGTACCTAGGCATACATGCGTGGTCGGGTATGGATGAGTTTGTCTTCTCGACGAGACTCGCCGACTGTTTAGCATTTTAACTATAATATTGTTTCAACTTCTCGGTGTTCCATGAACGGACGAGTTGTTCCCCTTGTAAATTTTCTAAGTAATACGCTCTGGTCCCCGTTTTTGCATAGGTGCGATAAGGACCTTCACAGTTTTCTGCGAGCTTTCCTTCGTGAGATTCTTTACGATTTCTTTTCAAGACAAGGATACCGACCTCAAACTCTCGATGCATGACTTTGGCATCATAACACATGGCTATCTTTTTTTTGAGTGAGGCCTCTCGTAGGGCCGCTCCCGTTCTGATTTCCTCCACGAGATCTAATTCCTCCTGAAGGGAAGCGTCGTTCATCTCCTCGTCCAGGGGAGATCTGTTTCGCCTGGAGGGTTCCTCGATCTCCACAGGAATGACGGCCTATGTTCCATAAGTTATTCGGAAAGGAGTTTCTCCAGTCGGGGAATGTGTTATTGTTCGATATCCCCAAAGTACACTATGCAGCTCCTCGACCCACCTCTTCTTGGTTTCGTCTAATCTTCACTTAAGTCCCCTGAGAATTACCATGTTCGCATATTCGGCTTGGCCATTCGTCTAGGGTGCTCGATGGAGGCGAAGTGCTGGGTGGTTCCTAACTTGGCGACGAATTCCTAAAAGGTGTGATCTGTGAGCTGAGTACCACTGTCGGTGACTATCGCTTGTGTAATGTCGAATCGAGCGAGGATGTTTCTTTTATAGAATTGAAGGACTTTTTGGGCCATAATTTTGGCCAGAGCTTCGGCTTTATCCATTTGGTGAAGTAATCGACCGCTAAGATCAAATATTTTTTTGTATTGGTCCCTACCACAAAGGGGCCGATGAGGACTAATCCCCACCAGGCGAAAGGACAAGGAGAGGAGATATACTTGAGCTCGTTAGGTGGAGCTAGATGTATGTCTGCATGTCGCTAGCATTTGTCACATCTTTTTACATGTTCCTTTGTGTCATGTTGCATGGTGGGCCAATAGTACCCTGCTTGTAGAGCTTTCCTGGCATGGGACCTTCCGCCCATATGCTGGCCATAAATCCCCTCGTGGATTTCGAGCAAGATGTGATTCGCTCCGCATCGATCGATGCATTTGAGGAGGTGGATGGAGAATCCTCTTCTGTATAGTTTTCCTTCGACCAAAACGTACAAGCAAGCTCTTCGTTTGACAACATCACCTTCTTTCAAGTCGGCGGGCAGATTTCCTTTTGTGAGGTAGTCGTGTACGGGGGTCATCCAGCAGTCGTTGTCCCCTATGGAGAGTACTTCTAAGGTGAAAGGGTGTTCATGGGTGCTTGGTCGAGGAAGGATTTCCTGTACCACGGACTTGTTTCCTCCTTTCTTCTTCGTTCTTGCTAATTTGGATAAGATGTTCGCGCGAGCGTTATGTTTGTAGGGAACATGCTGCACATCCACCAATTTGAATTTATTCTTTCTTTCCTGGATTAGGGCCCAATATTCAGCGAGCTGGTCGTTTTAACCTGATATTCTCCCCAAAATTGGGATACTACCAGTTGAGAATCAGTGAAGATCTTGACTTCCTCGGCTCCCAGATTTTCTGCCAGGCGTAAGCCCACAAGGAATGCCTAGTACTCGGCTTGGTTGTTTGAGGTCTGGAAATATAGTTTGAGGGAGACCTCGACCAAGGTTCCTTCTTTGTTTTCTAATATAATACCAGTGCCGCTCCCAGTCGAACTGGAGGCATCATCGATGAAGATTGTCCACTTCCATACTCCATCCGAGGGTCCGGGCGAGGTCATTTCACTCACGAATTCAGCCAATACTTGATCTTTCAGGGCTTTCCTGCTCTCATATTGGATGTCGAATTCGGAGAGCTCTAGGGACCACTTTAAAATTTTTCCCACCATGTCAGGTCTCCCGAGCAGCTGTTTTATTGGTTGATCTGTTCAGACGACTATGGTATGGGCCAAAAAGTAGTGCTTGAGTCTCCTTCCGTATTAACGAGGGCTAGGGCCACCTTCTCAATTCGCTGGTATCTCATTACAGGGCCTTGCAAGGCTTTGCTCTTGAAATAAATTGGCCTTTGTCCTTCCAGAGTTTCCCTGATTAGTGATGCGCTTATTGCCTCGGAGGAGACGGCTAGGTAAAGATAGAGGGTTTCATCCTTCTCTGGTCGGGAGAGAATGGGTGGTCGTGACAGCACTTGCTTCAAATGAGCGAGAGCTTTCTTGCATTCTGGCCTCCATTCGAAGACTGCCTCTTTGCAGAGGAGCTTCGAGAGGGGGAGCGCATGTTGGGTAGATTTCACTATGAATCGAGAGAGAAGTGAGCATGCCATTCATGATTTGAATGGGCTTTTTCAAAGTGGGCATTATAAATTCAAAGAACGCTTTTGTTAGGGTTCGCTTTAATGCCTCGTTCCGTTAGGTAGAATCCAAGGAACTTGCTCGCTCGTACTTCAAAGGTACATTTGTCATGGTTAAATCACATTCGTCATTTTTGGGCCTGCTCGGACACTTTCTTTAAGTGGATGGCATGGTCGACCTCTTCCATGGATTTAACGATCATGTCGTCCGTATAGACTTCGAGCATATCGCTTATTTCGTTGTGGAAGACTTTGTTCATCAAGCGCTGATATGTAACGCCCGCATTTTTCAGGCCGAATGGAATTATGTTGTAGTAATATTTGCCCGATTTGGTCATGAAAGAGGTGTATTTTTAGTCTGTTTTCGCCATTGGAATCTAGTTAGCTAGAATATGCATCCATAAACAATAGTAATTTAAAATCGGCCGAGTTGTCAACTAATTTGTCAATATTGGGGAGGGGATAAGAATCTTTCAAGAAAGCATAATTGAGATCAGTATAATCAATGCATATATGCCATTTTCAATTAGATTTTTTACAAGGACTACATTTGAAAACCAGGTTGTGTATGGAGCTTCAAAAATAAAATGCGCCTCTAGGAGGTCTTTCACAGCTAGTTCAGCAGCCTCTGTTTTTTCACGGGATTGTTTTCTTCTATGCTGAGCGACCGCCTTAAGGGAAGGATCCATGGTCAGGTGATGGCATGCAATTTTTTATCTATTACGGGAATCTCGGCCGTGCTCTAGGAAAATAGGTCGACATTCTCCCTTAGGCAGGCTTCAAGCATCTTCTTTTCCAAGTCGGGGAGGCCAACTCCTATCTTCACTCCTCTGGTGGGATCGTTGCCGAGGGGGATGAGCTCAAAATCTCTGTCTTAAATGGGTCATGAGAGTTCTATGCTACCTACAGATGGGGAAGATCCCTCGGCTTCGATCATGGATTCTTTGCCTTTGTTTATCTGTTTGACGCGATCTCCTCTGGAGAAGCGGCTGTCAAGGTTGCTGGTGTCAACCCTTGGTAGTGGCTTGGCTTCCTCAGAGCTAGAGGGAAGTGCGGCTCTGGTGATCATTTAAGGCTGAACGTTGATGGAACTGAGACCTCTGGCTAAGGCTTTAAAGCATCTCCTCGCTGCTTGGATGTCCTCGTGGAGGGTGGTGACTAAACTGTCAGCAATGTAGTACCTCATATGTAGGCACACGATGGAGGGTACCGCGATTAGCTCGGCAAGAATTGGTCTCCCGAAGATGCACTGGTAAAGAGACAGGAAATCTACTACCTGAAACTAGGCTTTGATGGCTCTGGCCATCACTTATCTCACGAAGGTGATGCTAAGCTCAATATATCCCTAGGGTTTTGTGTTGGTCATGTTGAAGCCCTGGAGATCTGATCCAACGTACGAGGTCAGATGGCTTTTGTTCAGCTGCAGAGTGGTGAACAACTGGGTGTACATAATGTCTACCAAGCTTCCTTGGTCGACCAGGATGCGTTGTGTAACACCCTATTTCCCCGTCGGTAAATTATATGAAATCATAGTAAATTAATTTCTAAATAAACATCAATAAAATAAGATGTCACATACTTCGCAAGTCACACATGCTCAAAATTAGGATACGCAACACAACCGCAAGCTCATAAGTCTTAAACTTCATTACATATATTCGCAGCAAAAAAACATCAATAATTAGTCATCTCAATTTTTCAATCGAAATAATGAATATCATCTTTCAAACATCAATATAATCATAAATAACTCGAACAATCGAGCAATACAAGTTCACTCCTAACATAACAAAACAAATCATGCGAAAATCCCCAAGTGTTACGTATCAGACCATACACCGACTCAATCTACGAAACTGAAAGAACTCCTCGGTTAACCTTCAATCTCTAGCTACTTCTGATCATCTGCATGTTACCTACGTGGAGGTAACATTCAAACAGAGAGGGTGAGATATCAAATAATATAAAAGAAAGCATAATAATAAGCAGGTAATGGTTCAAGTACATAATCAACACATATCACACATCATAAAATAATACATAATTTCATCAACATTCACCCATCTAATTATCAATCACAACATGATGCAAAAGACCGACACGGACTCGATGCATGTGGTACCAACAGGATAAAACCCTCTTCGCAATAATTCCAATTAAGTCATTCAACTTCGCTCGCCAATACAGGCATTCGCTCGCCATATAATCATTATCATTATCATCATGTATTTCATGTTAAACAGTCAAAACAAGCATCGCAAGTAATCGCAATATAATTCATGGCATACAATTCAAAGCACACTTATGGATTGGTATCAAATTTGATGAGATAATTAACTACTGCATTATAATCCATTTTTATAAGATGGGAAATTGTTTTATCTTTTCAATGGTCCAAACGGTGCGTCAAACGGACACTCGATACAAAAGTTATGAATTTTAGAAGTTTTTCAAAAATGCTGTCAGTAGTAGGGGTAACTGGTTACCTAGTTATAGTAATTGGTTACCGCAAGACAGTAACCTTTTGCTTTTCAAAAATACTCGTGGTAACCAGTCACCCACTTATGGTAACCGGTTACCGCAAGACAGTATCCAATCCTATATTAATTTTTGGTGTGGTAAACGGTTACCAGATTTGGGTGACCGATTATACTGCGATAACAGAAAAAAATCCTGCAATTGCTTGTTACGATCTTCCCATGTTCCAATCCCCAAAACTCATATTTTTCACATCCCAAAGTCATATTTTAAGTATGCTAATTACTTATGAACATTTGTACATTAATCCTAACCAATTCATGTCATCAAATTTCATCACAAACACATCGAAATCACAAAAATCCATTAATGGGGAAAACCTCTCAAAACAACCAATTGTGGAGAAATCAAAACATACAATCATACAACCTAAACCCTATCATACCCTATCATTAGGCAACCCCTTATAGAGTTAGAATCCTCCATTACCTTAGATTCTTGATTGGTTCTTGATTCCTACAGTGAATCCTTGCCCTAGTTTCCTAATACTTCTCTCTCTTCTAACTCCTTTGTTCTTCTTCTATTTCACGTACTATTCCCTTTTTCCTTCTTCTCACTTTATTATATTCTAATAATAATATTACTAACCCAAATAAATAAATAATTAATTATTATTATAAAATAATAATAATAATAATTCTAATAATATAGTAATAATAATAATAATAATAATAATAATAATAATAATAATAATAATAATAATAATAATAATAATAGTAATCTCTATTATTCCACACACCCCTATGTTTCTACACAATTAGCCAAACACCCCCATAACCTCAACTTCTATAATTCCAAGGTGTAGCGGTTGAAATGTTTTAAGACTAAGTCATTGGATTGACTTGACTTATACAAATAAAAATAAAAATCTCCACCGTACTTTATTGTTTCCAAAGGAATGGGAAAAGAGCGAATAACCCAAAAAGAAGGGGAAAGATTCAAGGTAAGGGGGTTGGTTATGCAAAGGGAAGGTATTAGCACCCTAAACATCTACGGTACTCCGCAGGAACCTCTTTGTGAAATCTGTATATTTGGCTATGAAAAATGTTGTATAAAAATGGATGGTGGATGTGAGAAAAGAAATATATTTATTTTATAATTTTTGCACCCGTTGTGGTTGCGAACCTTTAGTGCCTACGTACCATATTTTCGTGCAATAGGGGATCAGGGTACACGTAGTTCCTATTTTCGTGCATGTGGAAAACATACCTACTACCCACAATTATGAGAAAGGAGAATTTGCATCATCTCAAAGTAGAGGATATGGCATGGATCTTAAAATCAACAATGCCTCACTCAACACCCAACTGGAAAATATCTCTCTTCACTACATATTGTAGAAGTACAGTTGTTTGCATCACTACAAGGATTGACAAGAGTTCAATATTTTGAGAAAAGCTTAAAGATAAAAGCCAAAGTGGCAAAATGGTTTGAAATGAGATTGATTGACTTTTAGTCTTCTCACAAAAAAATGTCAAGGTATTATTAAGTCGATTGGAGTTTATTTATGAAAATGTTTTGAAAATGCATGGACATAAGTCCAATTTTATTATGAAAGTGATTCAAGTTTAAAAAACAAGAAGAGTTTTCAAAAGGAGGAAGAAGATTTTTGAAATTAAAGAAGATGGGAGGAGAAGAAGGGACTATCCTAAAGCATAAAGTAAAAGCTAGGGATAAGAACTATCTAACCAACAAGAAGCCAATACTTGACATTATGATCCAAGATAGAATTCTTATTCCTTGGATTGAAAACCAATCAAGTAAAAAATACTAGACCTCTTGAGAGAACCAAACTTCAAGTATATTAAGTCTTCGTAAAAATTGGGCAGAGTAACGGATTTATACGGGTGAATTCCAGATTACAAACAAAGGGTGTAATCACAAAAACCTGCACATAAAAACAAACAAGAAACCCAATGTCTTAAGGTAAACCTGAAGAACTCCAGACAAAATAATCAGATAAGATCACAAGGTCTTCCAAGATAGGCCAAGGTTTCTAATCCTAAGTCCAAGAAAAAATTTTCATGCTCTATAATGCCAAGGATAGTAACCAAATAGTCCAAGTACCATTAGAGATTTTTATGGTTTATGTTTATTATTAAGTATCTAAAAAAAGCCTCAAGTGAGCAAAGTAAAAATGACAAGAAAGTAAATGCTCAAATGAGCAAAGATGAAAATGACATGAAATGTAAATGCTAAAAGTAAATGGTACATAAAGCATAAAAAAACATAATTTAAAACAAGTAAATAATTAGAGGTTAATTGGATGACCATCTTGAAGCTTGCATTTGGAACTCATTAGAGGATTGGTAGAACCAAAGCCTCCACACAACAAGTTGCATTTGCTTTTTATCAAGTATATCATCCATTTGGAATTCTCACAAGTGTCATTTAATGATCAACGATGTTTAAGTGATCTGCGTTGACCAAAGGTGTTGTAGATCCATTAGAGGATTGGTAGAACCAAAGCCTCCACACAATGAATCTCAAGGTTATTGGATCAAAGAGATCAAATTAACATACTTGGGCTTGCAAACATAAGTTTGGGCCACGAATGATCATTTATCCGAATCGGGACAAAATTTAGCGCTATGTTAAGCAATCGTAAGTGGATTTATATAGAAGTCACACCTATTTTGAGGCCCGTCAATAGCAATCTATGCACCATTTGTTCTGAGACATGATATAGAGATCATGCTCCAACAACATTTAGTGCAATAAGAAGGGGATGGGATGAAGAGGGATGGGAAAGAATATACAAACCACTTTTGAATTAAATTTAATCAAACTATTATTAAAATCATTCATCCATTTTTGTGGAGTTAAACTCAACACCATGGATCCAATGATGTTAATAAAGTTTATGATCATAAATTTAACCCAAGATCAGCCAGAAAATAGTCACAAAATTATATTACATTTTAATATATACAAAAGGGTTTAAAAATAATGTTTAAAAATAGAAAATAAAGAGAAAAATATCAACTATGTTCAAATTAATCAAGAAATAAAAAGTAAGACCATAGAAAAATCAGAAAAAGGCTCAAATAATTTTACAAATTTTTTGGTAATTTTTTAAAGTCGGAAACTATTTTTAAAATTAAAAGAAATGGGTAAAATAAACCAAAAATGATAAAATAAAAATAGTAAGGTCAAACAAAAATAAAATAAGGTCACCAATATTTGCCACAATATCATTGGATCACTCCATAATTTTTTAAGAATTTAAAAATGTATAAAAGTATTTTTAAACATTTAAAACAATTCAAATAAAGTGTAAATTTATAAAAAATACCAAAACACAAAATTAAATTGTGAAAAAATAAAAATCAGAAAGAGAATAATCAAAATATTTTTTCATAATTTTTTTCAGATTTTTTAGACTTAAAGTGAATTGTCTATGATTTTTTGAAATTTAAAACAATTAAAATATAAAAATCATAAAAGAAAATAAAAGTAAAAATATGTGGACCATTTGATGAGAGTCAAAACGCGTTGGTAATCAAATCCAAGGGATCTGGCGCGCTGTGCATATCATGGTCTTTAGTGAATAAAGCACATAATCAAATATAAATCAGATTTTCAAAAATAACAAGTGGCGTGCCATTATTGGTTGGAAGATGACACGTAGGTTATCTTCAACCTCCAGCCAACATGATTTACATGTCTCTCAAACTGTAAAATCAGAAGCTCAGACCTATGTCGTTCACTTCGTCTCTTCAAGACGAAGACAACCACACCATCGCGCCAAAAATATATAAATTGTAGCTCAAGCAATTTGGAAGGAAAGTTTTGAAAAGGGATTTGAAATTTCATGGTCAAAACGTGTTTCTTGTAAAAGGTAAGTGTTGCAACTAGAACCAGGGCAATGAGAGCAACACAATGATATCAGAGTTTTGAAGAATTGATGAAGGAATCTACCTATTGAAGTTGAGTTGAAGAGCTCTGAAACTGGACTTCTATGGAGCAGTATAGGGCACGATTCTTGAATGTAATTATGTAGTTAGCTTCAGGGAAGATCAAGGAAGGTTAATTGATGGAAAAATTTGATTGAAAAAGGCTTGAGAATGGATTTTGAAGTTACTGAATTCTAGTTGTGGAACAAGTTTGGCAGGGTGAATCTGGCTATCCAAGCTTGAGAAAATGAATGGGATTGCTCATGTATTTATAGGAGAAGTAAATGGGATCAAAAGAAAGGGTGAATGATGCAATTTGGAGGGAATTCGTGTGGGTCTGCATCATGAAGAAAATGTGACTTCTCTTTTGTCAAAACTCATCCAAAACACGTGTTTTAATGCACTAATCCACTTGGGAAAGTTGTCTAATCATGTTTAGACCTAAAACGCGTGCTAATTTTAGGTTTAGAGGTTGTAACATGAAATTCAAATTCTGACTTGCAATAAAACTTCAATTCTAAGTTACCATTTTCGAAACAATGGCATTCTCAGCTCAAGGGGTCTTAAGGCATGATTCTTGATGCTTTAGAAAGATGAGGTTACAAGCTTTGCAATGAAAAAAGAATGGAATCAAATGGATGCTTGAGCTGAAAGTTGTGTTGAGTCAAAGTTGGAGAAAAAGAGTTGACTTTCCATACTTAGAAATATTTCAAGTTCTTCTTCAAAAATGACCTATAATGTCTTGCATCTAAACATGGCCTTCCACTTGGAATTTTCTCTTGACCAAAAACGATGGCATGAAGTAGATCTCTTGAATGAAATTATGAAACTTGAACCATTCAAAATCTCCAAAAATTGAGAGAGTTATGAATTGTTGAAGTTGGCAAAAAATCATGAAATGACCTATAATCTTTTGCATCCTTAAGGTAACTTTCATCCATTTTCTCACTTTGAACTTAAAAGAAGGCATAAAGCTCACACCTTCAAGATCATTATGGAAAAATAATGGGCTCAAGGTGATAAAAATTGACCAAGTTATGATCATTTGAAGTCACACATGGAAAATTGAGGATTCATCTGGAGGACTTGTAATCTTTCTTCCTCATTGAGTCTCTTACTCATGACAACTCGTTGAAAATTTTGAAGTGTTTTATTAATAACCCTTTGAAGAGAAAGATGTCTTTGGAATCACTCAAAAATACCAAGAGATGAGCAAGATATATTCCTTTGAAGTTCAAAACCCTAGCTCCTTAGATCAAGAGAATGCTTTGAAGAACTTTGACAATTTTGTACAAATTTCTTGTACCAACACACATGATTTGTAAATAGAAGTTGTTAAGGATGATAATGAGAACTCATAGCCACCAAAACCACTTCCATATCTTGAACATTGAGAGAAATATGCACTTGTGACCAAATGGAATAAAATGTTGTCCAACCATGACAACTTCTCCAATCAATCCCTTGTGCTTTTCAACCAAATTTGATAACCTTGAAATGTGATAAACCAAAACAACCTTGCCATGCCAATTATTCCAAAACCAATCCAATGATGAGGTTTGAACTTCTCAAGCTTTATTTACTAGGGCATGAAAATAAACTCATGAACCCATGGGGTTACTTGTTAAATCCCATTGCCTTTACCTACATGGATAACAAGAAAGATAAACCAACATTGCATTTTATTTAGTTGAAAGAAGAAATCAAGAAAAAAACAGTATTCATGATCACAAAAGAGCATAAGTCAAGGTGCTTGGTGATTCCTCAAAAGGGAAAAGCTACATATAGGGAGGGGAACTAAGAATCCTAGTGTGATCTTATTGTGACTGAATCAACATGGTAGGATGAAAGGATCTTAGGGGAAAATATTATGGTATAACAGTTGCCCTTATTTAAGTTTCTTCTATCCAGAGATATGAAGGTTAAAAATCTTCATGTCGACGCGATCGAAGATACTTAAATATAAAACGAACCCTATTTTTGGCCCTAAGATGCCATGCAAATGTTTATGATCATGAAGGCACGTGGACAATTCTAAAGGGACGCAAATCACCACTGGAGATGTAACAATAATAAAGAAACAAGAGAGCGACCCCACCAGGAAAATAAATCATTGGTGGATCAAAAGACATGAATCAAAGAGGATAGTAGAATGGTTAAAGGATACACCAACTTCTATCGAAGGCGAAACTACCGACGTTTACTGAAGGCAGAGAGAAAGATAACTAACATCGACGTTCACTGTCGATGTCCTACCGACTTTCACTGAAGGTAGAGAGAAAGATAACAAACATCGACGTTCACTGCTGATGTCCTACCAACTTTCACTAAAGGTAGAGAGAAAAGAAATATCATAGCACCGCCGTTCACTGATGATGAACTACCAACGTTCACTGAGGGTAGCAAAAAGATAACAAACACCAACTTTCACTGATGGTGATCTACCAACTTTCGCTGAAGGTAGAAAGAGAAAATATCATAGCACCGCCATTCACTGACGATGAACCACCAACATTCACTAAAGGTAGCAAAAAGATAACAAACATCAACTGATGATGAACTACCAACGTTCACTGAGGGTAGCAAAAAGATAACAATCATCGACGTACACTGCCGATGACCTACCAACTTTCACTGAAGGTAGAAAGAGAATATATCATTGCATCGCCATTCACTGACGATGAACTACCAACATTCACTGAGGGTAGCAAAAAGATAACAATCATGGACGTTCATTTCCGATGACCTAACAACTTTCATTGAAGGTAGAAAGATAATATATCATTGCATCGCTGTTCACTGGCGATGAACTACCAACGTTCACTGAGGGTGGAAAAAAGATAACAAGTTTCCCCAAGATTCTGGCGTTTCACCTAGAATGGGTCTCAACTTCTTTTTTAACCAAGGCAATCCGCCTGGAAAGGATAATATATAAGCTATCACAAATAAAGAGACTTCCACTTGTAAAGATTTCACAACGAGTTGTTTCTGTGATATTGAAAGTCTTGCCATCCATTGGGGTAATCTGACGACAAACTGCGAACTATTCACTCATAGAGGAGATAGCAAAAAAAAAGTTACATCGACTTTTACAGGGAAGCACAAGTTACTCAAATAAAGAGACCTGCTACTTGTTGTCATGGAAGATTGTAAAAAGAAATGACTTTCTGGGGAGAGAAATATGACTTCCTAGAGAAAGAAATATGACTTCCTGGGGAGAGAAATATGACTTCCTGGAGAAAGAAATATGGCTTCCTGGGGAGATGCCACGATATTCCTGCTGAGGAGATAAAGTCTTCTCGTGCAAAATAAATGCACCAACCAAAACTTGAAGTTTTCATAAATCCAAAGTAAATAATATTGTTGTGGAACCACAGATTCAAACCAGAAATAAACTGGAACGAAACGGTCAACCAGAATACATCCTTTGAGAAATAAACTCAAGAGGGAAAACCAAATCCATCTGAACCTGGAGCTGTACAGGAAGGCTAAAGCAAAAATCTTCCACTAGGGACAACTCAGTGGGGAAATTGAAAGAATATACGCTTTCTGCTTAAGGCCAACACTCTATTAAAGAGAGGATAACGTAACTCTGCAAAACAGGATGATATATCAACAAAAATATTAACAAATGTCAATGAACAATTATTTGCCAATTTTAGCTATGCATGACGTATGTATGAATGTATGAGTGTTATCGTGCGTATGCTAACAGAACAAATATACAACATTAGGAATAACCAGGAAAAACCACCTCGGGCACTAACAACACTCGGCTAAACTTCATCCAAGATGATCATTCCAAGAAAAAGTAAATGCCAACTGAGGAAACAAAACCTACTGGCTACTTTAGCTTTACTAGGGAGCGACATAATCTGGAAGTAAGAAAAACGAAGTGACAGAATAATATAGATACATGGATAGAACATCCTTCTTCAGGCTTCACCGGGGAAACAAGTGTATTAAAAAGTAACATTCCTACTGGAGATTGCAAAACCAGTCTTAAGTAAAGCAGACTGACACTAAAACATCAAAACATTCACTGGGGAATTCAGGCCTACTTCATTGGGGAGGTTAACACTACATCCACAAAGGGAAAACCATAATATGTCCTTCACTTAAAGAAACTAGGGACCCACGTTCTTCAAGAGTGGTTATGATACCAACTTCTCTGGAAAAAGAACTTCTATTAGGCCAAACGAAAACTTCACTGGAGAAAATGCGGATTGAAACTTCACATCATGAAAACTCAGAAAAGAGGATAAATTAATCCAAACTTGATCGAGGATACCGGAATCATAAACCCAATACGGAGAAAACATCTCGAGAAAACCTTCCCGAGGGGAACAAAAACTTCTCAAAACAATTGGAGTTTGTCCATTCCTGGGATCACCATTTTTGTTGTCATTGTTTCATCATAAATCTCAAAGTAAAAGCAGATTGTAAAATCTTTTTTTTGAAAAATAAATTGTTATTTAATCTTTTTTGCTTTGAAAGTTATTATCAATAATAAATGGAGTCTTTGCAAGCTAAATAAAATAAGAAATACAAAAAAATGGGTAAAAGCTCAAATTTCATTAATAGAATGGTAGTCTGCGAATGGCGAGACTCCATAGATGATTACAAAGTTTGAAAAATGGTAATATATAATGGAAAAGAAACATTGAGATACAATGACCACTATCCCCTCTAATAACTTTTGAAATCCTGAGCAGCATCTTTTGTTGAAGTATGGTGAGGATCCGAGAAGATTGTTGCTTCAACGATCAAGTCTTGTCTGACGTAGTTACTTGCCAAGAAAGTCCCTAACATTTTCCTAAGCTGCCCTTACAAGTTTTCAACCTGGCGGGAAATTTATTTTGTTTAGGTCTCTAATTTTTGCCTAGACCGCCCTTTCGGGTTTTCGGCCTACCGAGACGCTCCTTTTTTTCCTAAGCCGCCCTTTCGGGTTTTCAGCTTAGCGAGCTGTTCTTTTATTTCTTTAGGCGAAGTATTTCTTGACTGCGTCAGAATTCATGGGACGTGGGAACTCCTCGCCATCCATAGTTTCAAGAATTAATGCACCGCCATAGAAGGATTTCTTGACAACATATGGGCCTTCAAAATTGGGAGTCAACTTACCCCTGGAATCAACGTTGAAAGACATGATCTTCCTGAGCACGAGGTCGCCTTCTCTGAATTCATGAGGTTTGACCTTTTTATCAAAAGCTTTCTTCATTCTTCTTTGATATAATTGGCCATGACACAAAGCCGTCATTCTCTTCTCCTCAATCAAATTCAATTGGTCAAACCTGTTCTGGACCCATTCAGCCTCTGTCAATTTGGTTTCCATTATCACACGTAAAGAGGGAATCTCCACCTCGATAGGGAGTACAACTTCCATTCCATACACCAGGGAGAACGGGGTTGCTCCTGTTGAAGTGCGGACAGATGTTCGATATCCATGCAGAGCAAAAGGAAGTGTTTCATGCCAATACTTATAAGTAACAACCATTTTCTGGATAATTCTCTTGATATTCTTATTAGCAGCTTCAACTGCCCCATTTATCTTTGGCCTGTACGGAGATGAATTGTGATGGACAATCTTGAATTCTTCGCACAGTTTTGTCATCATCTTGTTGTTCAAATTCGAGCCATTGTCAGTGATGATTCTGCTCGGCACACCATACCGACTTATAAGGTTATTCTTAATGAAGCGGACAACCACCTGCTTAGTAACATTGGCATATGAAGCAGCCTCCACCCACTTGGTGAAGTAATTAATTGCTACCAAGATAAAACAGTGTCTGTTCGAAGCTTTGGGTTCTATCATCCTAATCATGTGAATACCCCACATAGAGAAAGGCCACGGGGGGAAATCACATTGAGAAGTGTGGCAGGCACATGGACCTTGTCTGCATAAATCTGGAATTTATGGTACTTCTTTGCAAATTTATAACAGTCGGACTCCATTGTCAACCAATAGTAACCTGCCCTTAGCATCTTTTTAGCCATCGAATGTTCATTGGCATGAGTTCCAAATGAACCTTCATGAATCTCATGCATCAACATGTCTGCTTCGTGTCTATCCACGCATCTGAGCAAAACCATGTCATAATTTCTCTTGTACAACACATTTTCACTGAGGAAGAAACTGCCTGCTAATCTTCTCAATGTCTTTTTATCTTTCTTCGACGCACCAATCGGGTATTCCTGAGTCTGAAGAAAATGCTTGATATCATAATACCAAGGTTTTCATCTACTACCTCCTCTGCTGTAAACACATGAGCGGGCATATCCAGTCATCGGACCGTAATTTGGGGTATATCATTCCAAGTATTCACTTGGTACATAGAATCCAGAGTTTTCAGAGCATCCTCCATTTGATTTTAATCTCTAGGAATGTAATGGAATTCAACTTTATTGAAGAAGGGTAATAATCTTCTAGCATAATATTTGTAAGGGATCAAGTCGGGGTGACGAGTAGCCCATTCTCCTTTAATCTGATTTATTACCAAAGCTGAATCACCATACACATCTAGAATTTTAATTGAGATCAATAGCTTCTTAGAGACCCATGATGCAAGCCTCGTATTTGGCCATATTATTAGTATAATCAAATGTTAACCTTGCGGTAAAAGGAATGTGTGATCCATGAGGAGTCATAATCACAGCACCAATTCCTTTACCATAACCATTCACAGTTCCATCAAATATCATACTCCAACGAGATTCAGGGTCAGGACCTTCCTCAGGCAATGGTTCATCACAATCTTTCACTTTCAGGAACATCACGTCCTCATCGTGTAATTCAAATTCTACAGACTGGTGATCCTCTATTGGTTGGTGAGCAAGATAATCTGCCAACACGCTGCTTTTAAAATCTTTTTGAGTGCGGTATTCAATATCATATTCAGATAACAACATCTGTCAGCGGGAAATTCTCCCAGTAAAAGCAAGCTTTTCAAAAATGTACTTTATTGGGTCCATTTTGGAGATCAACCGAGTAGTGTGATTCAACATATATTGCCGCAAACGCTTTGCCACCCAGGCCAAAGCACAACATGTCTTTTCCAGCATGGAATACCGCGACTCACAATCAGTGAATTTTTTACTGAGATAATAAATGGCGAACTCCTTCTTCCTTGTTTCATCATGTTATCCCATAATACAACCCATGGTATTATCTAAGACTATCAGATACATAATCAACGGTCTTCCTTCGACATGAAGGACCAAGATAGGAGGTTCAAGTAGATATTATTTAATCTTTCAAATGCCCTTTGGCAATCATCCGTCCACACACAACCTTGATTTTTCTTTAACAACTTAAAGATCAGTTCACATGTTGCTGTCATGTGGGAAATGAATTTGGAAATATAATTCAAACGCCAGAGGAAACCTCTGACTTGCTTTTCAGTTTTTAGCGCTGGCATCTCTTGAATTTCTTTGACTTTATCAAGTTCAACTTCAATTCCTTTTTGGATAATAATGAAACCCAACAAATTCCCTGGTCGGACACCGAAGGTACACTTACTTGGATTCAAGCGGAGACGATACTTCCTCAAATTCTTAAAAAACTTCAACAGATCTTCTATATGCCCTTCTTCAGTCTGGGATTTGGCAATCATATAATCAACATATACTTTAATTTCCTTGTGCATCAGATCATGGAATAGGGTTGTCATAGCCATCTGGTACGTTGCACCAGCGTTCTTCAACCCGAAGGGCATCACTATGTAACAGAATGTTCCCTAGGGTGTGATAAACATTGTTTTTTCCATGTCCTCTGGAGCCATTCTTATTTGATTATACCCAGAAAATCCATCCATGAACGAGAATACCTTAAATTTTGCGGTGCTATCCACTACCATATCAATGTGTCGCAATGGAAAATCATCTTTTGGACTAGCTTTATTTAGATCTCTGTAATCCTGGCACATGCAAACCTTTCCGTCTTTTTTCGGTACTGGGACAATATTGGCAATCCATTGAGGATACACTAACGTCACAAGAAAACCAGCATTAATCTGCTTTAGAACCTCCTCTTTGATTTTTACTGCCATATTTGGCTGAGTTTTTCTCAACTTTTGTTTAATTGGCAGACACTCTGGCTTCAACGGCAAACGGTGCTCTACAATATCTGTATCTAGACCAGGCATATCTTGATAAGACCAAGCAAAAATATCCATATACTTATTCAACATCTCAATCAACCTGCTCTTCACATCAGGATGCAACAATGCTCCAATCTTGACTTCCTTCGGATCTTTTTCTGAACCCAAATTAATCACTTCCAATGGCTCTTTATATGGCTGAATGGTATTTTCCTCGTGCTCAAGCAACCGTGAGACCTCTTCTGGAATCTCATTATAATCTTCTTCTTCAGCCCCATACGCAGGGCATTCAAAGTTGGGAGAGGGTACAGGGTCATTATATTCAACAGTTTTTTTAATTAATCTGCACATATGATTTGTGATTGCATTTAGAAACTAACACATATAACAAGTGATCATGCAGGTTGAATTTCAGTTATTATTTATTTTGAAAGGTTTTTCCTGATTACCATTTTCCAAGAAAAAGCAGAAAATAAAGACATAATTTGGGAAACAAAGAAAACTTTTATTATTGATTTTAAAAGTCACAGCAAACAGATAAGCCCTACAACATTAATATTTCCACCTTGAGCAGAGTGAAAGATTTTTCAGAAAGATTAACAAATCAAATTACTTTGAAACATGTATGCAAGAGGGAACATTAATGGTGATCCAGTTCTGAACCCTAACTCCGTGCATCACATAATTCGACATTTCCTGCTCTGCTTCATCTTCCACAATGGCGTTAATCTTGGAAACAGTCAGATGAAGATAACCCCCGCTACAGAAAATGACTTGATACCTGCTTGTAGCAGACTTCGGCTTCATGCCCTTACCTTTGTCATTCTTCGAAGAGAACCCCAAGCCAGTTTTGTTCTTGTTCACAGGTGGATCCACAATTCGTCCCCAAACTTCATTATGACCATTACGCACAACCTGTTGCGCGTCCTTCAGCAAAACCATGGAATTCTCATTTTCTCTTATGTTGTCAATGGATAAGGCTTGGAACTGGGTTCCAACAGCAGCTTCATCCGCCTCTACAATGCTGAAAGAGGACAAATGAGATATCAACAATGCATGCTCCCCATTTATGATCAATACTTTCCCTTCACGTACAAACTTCAGCTTCTGGTGTAAAGTTGAAGTGAAAGCCCCTGCCTCATGTATCCACGGCCGTCCTAGCAAACAACTATAAGCGGGAACAATGTCCATGACCTGAAAAGTTATCTGAAACAAATGTGGTCCTATATGAATAGGCAAGCCCACTTCACTAATAATAGATTTCCTTGACCATCAAACGCTTTCACAATGATGCCACTCGGGCGCATAGGCGTTCCTTGATATTTCAACTTCATAAACGTACTCCTCGGTATAACATTTAACGCGGATCCATTATCAATCAGCACATTGGATAGTGAATCATTCTTGCAGTTCATAGAGATGTGGAGGGCCAAGTTGTGATTCCTTCCTTCATCTGGTAATTTATCATCGCAGAAACTCAAGTTATTACGTGAAGTAATGTTTCCTATTACGCTGATGAATTGGTCTATTGGCATATCACTCTCCACAAAAGCTTAGTTCAGTACCCTCATCAAGGATTCTCTGTGAGCAGAGGAGTTCATCAATAAAGCTAAGATAGATATTTTTGAAGGAGTCTACAATAGCTGATCTACAATTCTGTAGTCGCTCATCTTAATTATCTTCAAAATATCATCCACTTCATTCTCTAATGTAGCTTCACTAGTCTCACCCGTAGCCTTCTTAGGTTCATTATTCTCAACAATTTTCTTTCCAGCACCAACATCTCTTCGAACAACTGGTGCAAACACACGACCGTTGCGGGTCACCCTGCTATTTTCATCTATATTTCCAACATCAGGCATTGGCTGAATGGGAACTTCCACTCCATCCTCTAAGATTGTAGCGTTGTATTTGTAAGGCACAACCTTATCTGACTTGTAGGGGATAGGACCCGGCAAAATAATCACCAATGGGGTAACAGCTGGCTTTCTATGATACTCAACTTCAAAATGGGGGTGCACCAAAATAAGGCACAATGACGTTTACCCCTTCTTCAACATAATCAGTCATTAACAATTCATTTCTGGAAAACAAATCTTTGTCTAAAGAGAAATTCTCATATGCAGAAGCATACTCTTCATCTGACCCTTCTTCAGCCAAACAAACCTCAACCATATCAACTTCATGGTAATCATCCCTCTGACTTGTGACCTTGATAGTTCCATTGTCTAACAACAATTGAACACCCTTATTCACGATTAAACATCCTCGGGGGTCTCGATAGCAAACTCGACAAGATCCATATTGGTGTTCCACCTGACCAGCCGTATGGAAAAAGGTAGCATGCAACTGTACGAGGTCCTCATTCATATACTCTACATCAAAAATTATGAATTCTCCAGGACATCCAGAAACCATATTCACTTCCTCTTCATACTCTTCCCTAGGCCTGATTATATGGATTAGGCCCTCATCCATCATCTCCTGTAAATCAGCCTTTATCTTATCGCAACCATGTATGTATGTACTACAAATAGCACAATCGGCATGGTCATGCATATAGTAGCTAAATTCAAAGAGGTCTGGATGCATTTTCACCAAATCTCCTCTAACCAGATTAATATCAAAAATCCAGAAGTCGCCTGGATAATCGGCCACCATATTCACAGCATTTACTCCCCCATGTTTGGGTAGATGATTGTCTTTCACATTAGGTCACACGTCCTTGAAATATAGAAAACCATACTTTACCAACTTCTGCACCTCAGTCTTTAAAGGATAACAATTCTCAACATTATGCCCTGGTGCTCCCTGATGAAAAGCACATGTTTGGTCTGCCTTGTAATACCAAGGCAATGGTGATGGTACATCGGGAGGTGGTCGGGTCTGAACCAACTTCTTCTGAATCAATGTCGGTAGTAACTCTATATAGCTCATGGGAATAGGTTCATAACTCTCCCTTATTTGATTTTACGTTTGATTCCCCTGCTGGGACGGTCTTTGATAAGTAACGGTAGTTGGAGCGACATTCATAATGGGAGTAATTGAGGCGACTTGCTGATTACGTTGATAATTCCTTCTAGGAGTGTTTACCCTCCTCTCTTGTATAACAGAATTAGTGTCTCCTTATTTCTTCTTGGTAAACCCATAAGGTGGCTTCTTCGTACCTCCAGATCCTTCATTCTTCGTTAAACAGCCTACTCTTACAGCCTCTTCTAAGCGAATACCCATCCCTACCATTTCAGTAAAGTCACTTGGCGCACTTGCTACCATTCTCTCGTAGTAGAAAGCACCCAGCGTCTTCAAGAAAATCTTAGTCATCTCCTTCTCTTCCATTGGATGAATCACCTGGGCGGCTACCTCACGCCATCTCTGCACATATTCTTTGAATGATTCCCTTTCTTTCTAAACCATGGTCCTGAGTTGATCATGTTCAGGCGCCATGTCCACGTTGTACTTGTATTGTTTGATGAATGCTTCTCCCAAATCATTAAAAGTATGGATATCGGCATTGTCCAAACTCATATACCACTTCAGCGCAACACCGGTCAAACTATCCTGAAAAAAGTGAATCAGCAGACGTTGATCATCAGTATGGGTAGACATTTTCCTAATGTACATCACCAAATGAGCACGAGGGCAAGTGTTGCCCTTATACTTCTCAAACTCCGGGACTTTAAACTTAGCAGGTATCTTAACATTCGGAACCAAGCATAACTCATTCACATTCTGCCCAAATAGCTCTTTTCCCCTGAGGGCCTTCATCTCTCTTTGCATCTTGTCAAACTGCTCTTGAAAATCATCCATTATGTCATAAAGACCCAAGTCTTCACTCGGTGGAGGGAAAGGACGACACACATCATCATTGACAAACGGAACCATATTCACCGAAGGAGGTGCAGCAGGAACATGCACCACAGGAGGTGCAAGAGTAACAATAGTCTGAACAACTGAAGTATCTTAAGGACCAAGATTGAAACCTTCAGGTGCAAAATTCTCTGGCATTCCCCATGGATAACCTTGGGGCATGAGATTATGAACAACAGCTGGAGTAGCAGATACGGGAATAGTCGGAGCTTCAGTAGTTGCCCTTGTTGGTTGAGGTTGAACACTCGGTGGCTGATTCTGAGCAGCCACTAGAGCTTCCATCAGAGTAGTCATATTGGCCATTCCGTCCTTCAAAGCAGAAACCTCCTCGCGCAGCTCGCGGTTCTCTTGTTCTAAGCTGTCCATCTTCTTTCTAAAATTAGCCCGAGTGTTGTAGTGATGATTCAGCTTGCTGAACGAAGTAAAATGTGCAATATGATGCATGATATGTAATGCACGTGATTATTTTTACTTTGTTTTTTAATATTTCAAGGGATTTATAGTTTATGGACATATTGCAAATATCAAAGTAATAACGCATTTGAAATACTGAAAAATTTTATTATAACAACTCTAAAATAGATTACAAGTTTCAATGATCCCAAGTATAAGATGAAAATAAAATCTGAAACCCTGAGAAATAGAACTGATGGAGATCACTCTATACGCTGGCGCTTCCCCGTGAGCTTGGCAATCTGAGCCTTCAACCTCTGGTTTTCTTCCGCATGTCTGATGGCAACCTTCTTCCAATCTCCTGAATCAGGAAGTGAGTGATCAGCATCTGATTGAGGCTTAGGAGAAAATAAATCCCCTTGCCTCTCCATAGACTCTACCGCTCGACTCTCAAGGATCTCAATCAAGTCGTCTTTCTCCTTCAAGTCTGCTTTATAGGAACTCTCTAAAGTATGGAACTTGTTCTTCCAAGCATCATTTTCCTGTTGCATCCTAACCGAAGCAAGTTGCAACTCTTCTAGATCATCTAATAAGGGATGAGTCTTCTTCACCTTCCTTCAGAAATAAACTACTCAAATGAATACTATTAGGTTTATCCCTCATTGGATAACCAAGTTGTCGTCGTGCAAGAATAGGGTTATAGTTAATTCCTCCCTTTGTACCAAGAAGAGGTACATTGGGGAAACTACCACAACTGTCAATAATCTCTATATCCTGGTAAGCTCGATGATACCAATCAATATCCAAGTGAGTAAGTGCCATGATCTTAGGAGCCCAACGGGGTTCCTTCTTGACATCCCAAAAAGCATCAAACTGAGGCATGTGAGAGATAAACCACCGGTACAACAGAGGCGTGCAACAGATAATCATCCCTCCATGATAAGAATTCTGAAGATGAATAGAGTAATAAGCATCACCCAACAATGTAGGAACTGAGTTTCCAATCATGAAGATCCTGATAGCATTAATGTCAACAAACTTGTCCACATTAGGAAATAAAAACAAGCCGTAATCAAGTAGAGCAAAGATGGCCTCAAAAGCAACTGTACTCTTTATTCTGGAAAATTAACGAGCTTTCTCCAATAAGAAATGAGTTGGTAATCCTCTAATTCCTCCTTTAGTAGTCATATGGGCTTCCACCTCAGATTTCCCCAGATGAATCAAAGCAGCAATCTCATGTGGTTTTAGCTCACCCTCTAAACCAGTAAAAGGAACACGATCCGTAACAGGTAAATTCAATAGATAAGAATACTCCTCCAGTGTGGGCATCAACTGATAATCGGGAAAAGTAAAGCAATGATACATCAGATCATAGAACTGGACCAAGGTCGAGAGAATACCCTCCTTCATCTTCAGCTTCATGAGAGGAATAATAGATCCATGCTTCTTCCGAAAGTCTGCAGAACACTTGATCTCGGGAATTAGACTGATCAACTCATCTATCTTGGGATCTGTTGTACCCCAAAATTTGCCCTCCCATTTCTCATTGATTTCTCACCAAAGCCCTTGAAGCTCAAGATCCAGTTAGGGTTTCATCTACTCAAGACCTCTCCTTGCACTGTTGACTCAAATTAGGGTTTGTGTTTGCACAAAGATGCTTTGACCTAAAATGCCCAAGATGACTTTCATGCTTCATATTGGACTCCCAAGTTTACCCATATCAAGTTTCAAGTCTTGATTCCAAGTTTTGCCCAGTCAATTGGACAGTTGACCTAGAAATCAACTGTATTGGGGAAAAAAGTCAACTGTGGCCAATTGACAGTCAAACCTCATGAAATTTGACCCAAATCAACATTATGAACTCATATGAACCATTTGATCAAGTTTGGATCACAATTCCCCAAGAAATTTGATTAGATCACCAAAAGGGCAAAATGGTCATTTTTAGGGTTTTGACTGCACAAAGGCAATTTTTGACTGTTTGACCTAGCCAATGGCAAACCAAGATCACACATGGACTCAAGGACCCCATGGAATTATCTTGACATGCTTAACAAACTCAAAAGATCCCAAGTACACAAGATTGACAGTTGAATTTCCCAGTCAATTGATCAATTTTGACTGTATACTGAAAAGTCAAACTTTGACTTTTTGGTCAAAATCAAGAGTCAAGATTCATTTTTCATCAAAACATGCCAAATCATGAAACTTGTTCACCAAGAAATCACAAAATGCAAATTAGGGTTAAAAATTAGAATTTTTCATAACTTAGAATTTTTCTAAGTTATGAAAAACCCTAATTTTTTCCCAACTTTGCCCCACTTTTTCACCAAGATCCATTTGGATTCAAACAAAAGTCAAAACATGAAAGTTGTAGCTTGTTGCATAATCTACAACTTTGATTCACAAAGTTTACTCATTTGAAGCTTGTATCTCAAGTTACAAATTCTTGAATAAGGGCACTAAACCATTTTTAACTTAGTGAAATTTTAACCTATTTTGACAAGGTTTTCTACCCCACTTCAAGGCCATTTTCCATACACTTCCACTTGGAATTTCAATTTGCATTTCAAAGATGGATTGTAGTACACATTCCAAGCTTTCCAAAATGTCCAAGAACTCATCAAAAAACCTCATAACTTGAGAGAATCGAATTTCACAATATGGTAAAAATTCACTTTTGTTCTTGACCAAAACATGATTCATAACACTATGCATTTTCAAAACTCAGCATGCCCCTTGATTACAGGCCTTTTATCTCAATAACACTCATAAATTTAATGCATATTCTTTGTGCCAAGACCATATTCTTTGTGTTCTAACATTACATGAAGGTTTAATCCATTTATAGATAAAGCAAACTAGCCATTTTTGCAAAAGTTCACTTTATGTCCAATTACAAATCCAAGCAGTACAAGCAAGATCTAATGGGCACAAGATTATGGACAAATCACTCTGATCAAGGAGAGTTTATGCAGCTCATTAGAGGTCCCCTACTGACCTAAAACACCAAGTTGCCTTTGTTTGCTTAAGAGTGAAGAAAAGTGCCATAACATAACACATCTCTCATATCAGTCAAAAAACCTTTAAGCAAATATTGAAAACACATTCCAAAGATCAGAACCAAGCTTTTGCACGACCCTTGCACCTCTCAAACACTCCCATTGCCATAACCACTCTCAAACTGCAAAAACAGGGCAGGCCCTGCAGTTTGAGTGCTATCTCTCATTTCTCTCAAGCTCTCTTGCCCAAACCAGTTCACACACCTTCCATACCATCTATGCAAGCTAACCAAAAGCAAAAGCACGACCTGTAATCCCTCTAACCACTTCCACCATTTTCAGTTTCTTGTTTTGCAGGTGAAGTTCTCTAGCTCGATTCAGAAGCTTTCAAGACAAAGTAAACATGGGAATAGCATCCTTGGACCTCAAGGAAGCTTTTCCAACCATCACCTTGCACTGAAAGCTCCCCCATTGCAAGATAGAACTTCAGCTGAACAGGTATCTTGGTGAACTCGTATCTCTCTTGTTATGCATCATTAGCCTTAAGTTTGTGAATAAACAATGTCCTACTCATGCCACTGAACATGTACATTCTTTTACTTTTCATTTCTTTTGCTTGAGCTGTGAGAATTTGGAGTTTGAAAATGGCAGAAAAACTAGGTTAGGATTTGGGGGAAGAGAAATTCTCCCTCATCTTAGAGAGTTAGATCAAGTTATGCATATGGTTAGAATCGTCTCTTCATGCTGAACATTTTTTATGTTATGAGTTTTTGTTAAAAAGCCAGGAATCAGGAGTTAAGGATTGATGAAGAAAGGCGCGCATTTTTTGAATTGTTTGGTCTGAAGGTTGAAGACAACCATTTTCTGGGCTGGGCCTGTTTGTTATTCCTTTTTGCACCATACATTTACTTTTGCACCCCCTGAGCCCATTTTGTTATTTTTAATGATTTTTTGACTTTTTCTTTTTTGGTCTGACTTGTTTATTTTTGCTTATGATATTAAAAATCTAAAAATAAATTTTTACACCATTTTTCTATTTTTAGGCATTTATTTGATTATGTTGACATTTATACATAAATATATATATACACACTATTATTTAGAAAACTAAAAAAAATAATGCAAATATATTTTCTTTTCTGATTTTTATTACATTTTCCCTTTTGAAAATATTTTATACAAAACTTTTTTTTTATATAAATATTAATTATTATCATTTATATATATATGATATTTATTTGTAAATAATATAAATATATAGGTATATTAATATACTTAGGAGGAAATATCAAAAAAATGTGCATATTTTATTTTTTAATATTTAATATTAAAAAATGGCCTTTTTTACGAATATACCATATTTTATTTTATTTTTGTATGTAAATAATAAATATTATATGAATTGATTAATTAATGTCCCTTTTGATTAAAAAATTAGGGTTTTGCCCTAAATTTGAAAATACCTCAAAAATAATACCTTTTTTATTTTATTTTCTTATTTTACATAAATAATACTTTTTTCATACATATAAAAATTCCTTTTGCATTCTTGCATATTTGTTTTATTTACCATTTAAATTATACATTTATTTATCTTGTAAATATTCATAGAAAATGATGTAATAGCTTAGATTCAATTTCTTGTCTAAATATCCCCATTTGAAACATTGTACCCCCCTCCCCATATTATTGTGTTGTAATAGCGTAGGATTTTAAATTTCGCACTTTATCGCTTTCTAAACATACTATGCTAGAATTAGGGTTTTGTATGCGAATAAAAATGAACAAAATAGTTGGACTTAATACAAGATAAATGAGCATGAAAAATGGACGACACATTTCACACTTGCACCCCTAGGGTATTCCACTTTGTTGCCTTCAAATAATTGGGCCATATTGTATGTTGAATTTCTTTGGGTAAAAACAAACAATCAAATGATCATAGTCCCACAAAATGTTGCTTAAATGAATGATCAAGTCCCTTTTAAAGAAAATTGCCCAAAGACATTTAACACTATTGCAACTATGGTCTAAACGATGACCCGCGCCCGTCCCTTTCACCTCCTAAGACAAGATTGTCCACCAAATGCAATGGTGGAACAAAATTGTCAAAAGGTTTAAAACATAACAAAAATCTTTGAGAAAACTTTAGGGTAGATAACTCTTAAGTACTTGCCAATTTACAAAGAAAACACTTGCCTAATTTCAAAACCCACTTCACAAACACTTTCAAAAATCAACTTTCAAAAACCTTGAAACATCTTTTTAAAAAGACAAAACACCTTTTGTAAAACATTCGAGTAAAGAATTGTTACAAGGGTAGCCTATACAAGGCATCTTTTCAAAACATTTTTTCAAACCCACACACACAAGCACCATTTAAAACAATTGAAAACCAAGGCAAGTTGATCTAAGCAAGTACCTAAGAGCCCATGGATAACCATGGATAGAAAGGGTGCTAATACCTTCCCTTTCTATAATCTACTCCCCGAACCCAAGAAAAATCTCAAAGGTTTTTGCTGTGCTTTTTAAACCTTTCCTTAGGATAAAATAAAAAGTCGGTGGCGACTCTTGCTCAACCGAAACATTTGCGAAAACGAACGCAAAACCCTAGTCAGTTCTCCCACCGTATCACAGAACTGGCGACTCTGCTGGGAAAAATTTTAAAGTGGAGTAACCTTAGGGCTTAGATCACCCTCTTGCATGACTAATTGTTTGATTTGCTTGCTTTATACTTTGGCTCTATTGTTTGGGTTTACAATCCTCCACCCGGATTTTGGGAAACATTCATAGATAGCAATACGTTGTGGAAACTGTGCGGGGTATACCGACACGGTCTAAGCAATAGCTATATTAGTGCGACATATTTGTGAGTACCGGTAACCCTTGAGTTCAATCAAGGAGAGTACGGGGCCGCTGAGTGATGTCACTAAGCACTAATGACCTAGAACCTTACTTGACCATCTTGGCCTTTTATTAGGGGTAGTGAGATGACCGGCTTTGGTGCAGTCCGAAGTTGGTAGATACTCGATACTACACTCATTGAGGGTTGTTTTCTTGGAATATTTTGGTTGCTAGTTAAGTGGCTAAACCAAAACAATGAACATTGAAAACAATCCAGTGATATTGAGCTCCTTAGAACCCGGTTACTATTTATAGGACAGGTTTTTAAGCCAACTACACTCAAGAGGGTACTTACCTATGAAACCCCATGCAAGCCTAAAATTAGGGTTTGGTGTGATTTGCTTGTACATATGTTTTGTGCATACATCATAAACATCATAAAACATCATATGCATTCACTAACCATTTCAAGGGTTTTGGATCTTAATCTTTGTTCTTGTTTTGTAGGACATGGAAATTCCTCGCAGAAATACCATTCAAGTCAACCTTGTGAGAATCTCTCCTCAACTCAAGGAGATCACCTCAAGAATTCCGGAAAATTCATCCTTCAGTGAAAGGCATGGTAGACTGCTCAGCCTAGTCAACACCAACATTGAAGAAGACATGATGAAAGTGCTATTCCAGTTCTTTGACCCTCTTCACCACTGCTTCACTTTCCCTGATTATCAGTTGGTACCCACTTTGGAGGAGTTCTCTCAACTCCTAAGAATCCCTATCCTTAATCAACTACCCTTCAACGGTACGGAAAAGGAGCCAAAGCCGGAAGATGTTGCTCGAGCATTACATCTACAACCATCCGACATCAAGGGGCATTGGGAAACCAGAAGCGGCGTCAAAGGATTCTTAGCAAAATTCTTGTTTGAAAAGGCACAAGAATGTTGGAATTCATTGGACCTACAAGCCTTTGAAGAAATTGTGACACTCCTTATCTACGAGTTGGTCTTGTTCCCAAATCCTGACCAATTGGTAGATGTCAACGCCGTCAAAATCTTCTTGTCCAGAAATCCAATACCAACATTGCTTGGGGACATCCTTCACTCATTTTTCACACGAACAATGAGAAAGAGGGGTGTTCTCATGTGCTGTACTCCTCTCCTTGCAAGGTGGTTTATTTCGCACCTTCCACAATCTGTCTTGAAGAATGACCAGGGTACAAGGTGGTCCCAACGGTTGATGACTCTTACTCATTCTGATGTGCATTGGTGTTCTCGGTCCAGAGAAAATGTCATCATCGTTGATCGTTGCGGAGAATTTCCTAATGTTCCTTTACTTGGAATTAGGGGAGGTATCACCTATAACCCTTGCCTAGCTTTGAGGCAATTTGGATATGCACGGAGGGATGGCCCTCATGACATGTTGATTCCTAGCCTAGTTTTTGACTTCGACAACGATGCGCAAGGACTTCGCCAAAGATTCATCAGAGCTTGGGGAAAACTCAACAAGGTTGATAGCAAGACTCTGGGACACAAGAACTCCATCCCTCTTGAGCCCTATCTCAAGTGGGTACGAGCCCGATCCCAAAGTCTAATGATGCTTTATCCTCATGTTCTCCCTATGATTAAAGAGCCCGTCAATGAAGGAGAGGTTCCCTACACCATCCTACATCCAGACATGCCTACATCGTGGGAGGAAATGCAGAAAAGTTGGATTCAACTCAAGGAGGAACGGAACACTTTTGAAGCTAGCTACTACGCCAGTGAAAAGAAGGTTCTAGAGCTTACCCGCCGACTCCATGAGCAAGAAGCCCTCAACACCTACATCGCACCAAAGAGGATGCGCAATGTCTTTCTGCCTTGAGAAGTTTATTTTGTAACATTTGGCCCATGGGGCATTTATGTACTAACAAATTTCTTCTTATTAATATGACGTGCATTCTTCTTTGTCTGAAACAATTTTGAATGTCCTAAATCCTTGAATGCATTGCATACATCAGCATACCATTCATCATGTGCATAAGCAGGTCTCACTCCAGGTTTCCTTATCTGTCTGCTGTTTATTTCAGTAGGATGGATTTCGAGCAAACAGTCAAAGACCTACAAGCCCAGAATGCACAGTTCCAGCAACTCTTGATGACTTTGGTTAAAAGTCAAGAGGATATCAAGACTCATTTGGAGAATAAGGACCCAATAAAGAAGAAAAAGAGGATCGGGGTGGCTACTTTGGGGAGAAGATTTGACAGAGAAGCTCGGAGAGTGCTTGAATTTCCTCCTACTTCTGATGAAGGGACTAGTAAAAGAGATCGAGTTGCGGTGCCTTCCGAGTCTGATGCGGAGGAGGAAGAGGTTGAAGAGGATGAAGATTATTCTGACCAGCAATACCCTCCAGCTGATGATAAATACAAGGGTTTAGAAGACAGATTGGCCGCCATGGAATTGCAAAGAGTGCCGGGTTTGGATTTTGAAGACTTGGGCTTGGTTGCCGGAATTGTGATTCCCCCAAAATTCAAAGTGCCAGTGTTTGTGAGGTATGATGGGTTGTCCTGTCCCAAAATGCATTTCAGGTCCTACGTGAGAAAAATTCAACCCTATACGGCAGATAAAAACCTCTGGATTCATTTCTTTCAAGACAGCCTGTCGGGAGCTCAGTTGGAGTGGTTTTATCAGCTAGAAGGAACCAGTGTCAGGAATTAGGAAGATTTGGCCACCGCTTTCTACAAACAATACCAGTATAATTCTGATCTTGCTCCTACTCGTACCCAACTTCAGGGTATGTCACTAGGAACAAGTGAGGGATTCAAAGAATATGCACAAAAATGGAGGGATTTGGCTGGCAGGGTGCAGCCTCCTTTAACCGATCGTGAGCTCGTTGATATGTTTCTTGGGACCCTATCTGGGCCGTTTTTCAATCATTTAATTGGTAACTCTTCCGCGGGGTTTACCGATTTGATCTTAACAGGCGAAAGAATAGAAGCTGGCATCAAGTCAGGAAAGATTCAAAAGGGTGTTACTGCAAGTGTTGAGAAGAAGCCTTTTAAGAAGGAGACAGCTATGGTATATTCTCAGAGAAGAGCAGGGAAGATGGAGCGTCGGCCAACTGTGGGGGCCGTAATGATTCAAAACACTCCAAGTGAGCAGCCTCGCTATAACCAGTCCAGACCAAATCAGCAACGGGTGGAAAGGCCACAACGGCAGTTCACCCGTATTAATATGACTCCAGCACAAGTGCTTCCCCATCTATTGAAGTTGAATCTTGCCACCATCAAGGAGGCGCCAAAGAATGTGAATACGTCCTCCCCGCATTATCATGCCAATGCTAAATGCGCCTACCATTCAGACAGTGTTGGACACGACACCAATGATTGTTGGGCACTCAAGCATAAAATCCAAGACCTGATAGAGGCTAAGGAGGTGGAGTTTGACGCTCCAGAGAAACCTAATGTGATATTTGCACCTATGCCGAAGCACGGCCGAAATATCAATGCCATTGAAGAGGATTGGTATGTTGCTGACGTCAGTGATCTGACTACTCCACTGCTAACCATTAAGTTGAATTTGTTAAGGGCCGGGATCTTCCCGGGATGTAAAGAAGACTGCTACTGTTGCCACTCTCTGCCGTTTGATTGTCCGTTATTAAAGAAAGGCATCCAAGGCCTTATGGATAGCCGACAAATTTTGTTCGAAAAAGTTTCTGCTGCTCCAGTTCATGTTGAAAATGTCTCAATCATAACCATTCACGCCAATCTTTCCAAGGTCGTCAAAAAGCCAGTTAAGATTACACCAGCTGCAAAATCTGTTCCTTTAAAGATAACAATGCCAGGGCCTGTTCCCTATGTTTCTGAGAAGTCGATACCTTGGAACTATGGTGGTGACATCTACTACCATGGTATCAAGCAAATCGAAGTAATTGAAGAAAGCTCGGATGATGAAGAAGCCAGCATTAGTAACATTGCGGGCACCAGCAAAATCACCAGGAGCGGGAGAATATTTTCTCCAGAGATTGCCCCTCCAAGAGCAGTCTTTGGACCCTCATCAGCTAAAGAAGTCATCCCTGCACCAGTAAAACTCTCCGCTAGAACTCCTTTGATTGAAGAAGTTGTTGTTCCTAGTGCTGTCTCTCCTACCATTGCTGATAAAGGAAAGGGAATACAAGATGAGCCCGTCAGGACGAGGGCTCAACCCTTGGTGATCCCAGAAACCTCCAAGAAAGAAATGGACGAGATTTTGAGGATAATCAAGAGAAGTGATTACGATGTGGTGGAACAGTTGGGGCAAACCCCCTCCAAGATCTCCATGCTGGCACTATTGCTTTGCTCAGAAGCGCACGCTAAAGCTTTGATTAAGTTTCTGAAGGCAGCTCATGTGCCCCAGGAAACCTCTGCGGATCAATTTCAACATTGCGTGGCTAGCCTGACTGCGGACAATGGATTAGGTTTTTCTGATGCCGACCTAACCCCTAAAGGCCGAAACCATAATGATGCTTTGCATATTTCAATCGAGTGTCGCGGAACCACCCTTGCACATGTTTTGGTTGATACCGGTTCGTCGCTGAATGTTTTGCCTAAGAAGGCCTTGGACCGGCTAGATTGCGAAGGGTTGGAATTGAAGCCGAGTGATATTGTCGTCAGAGCTTTCGATGGGTCGAAGAGAATGGTCCATGGAGAGGTTGAAATTCCCATCAAGATAGGTATTGAGGTGTTTAAATCCACTTTCTATGTAATGGACATCCGTCCATCATACTCCTTCCTGCTGGGTAGACCTTGGATACACCATGCTGGGGCAGTCACCTCCTCCTTGCATCAGATGTTGAAATATCCTGTCAAGGGAAAGATCATCACTGTCCACGGCGAAGAAGAGTACATGATTAGCCACTTAAATTCTTTCCGGTATGTGGAGGTTGAAGGAGAGTTCATTGAGACACCATTTCAACATTTCGAAGAAGTTCTTCCTGAAATAGCAGTAGCAAAGTTGACAGCCGAGACCCCGAGGCAGATGGCCAGGATGGCATCTCTGGAGGATGTAAGAGCCGCAATCAAAGAAGGGAAGAATTCAGCATGGGGGCAGTTACCCGACTTTCCGCATAAGACTGACAAGTTTGGATTAGGGTTCACAGCCGCTGGCCAGAAAGCTATGCGCCAGTCAAAGATTGAAAGAGCGCTAATCAAAATTTCTCCTTACAGAATCAACGCCCTGGAAGATGAAGACAAGGAAAGCAACATTGAAGAGTGGATTTATCCAACTGTCAGAGGAGGATTGAGCAATTGGGAGGCTAAAGACTTTGTCCCCATCACTTTTATTCATCAGTAATTTATTTGTTAAACATTTCCTATTTGGTCTGTAATATTTTACTTTCAAACAATCCGTACACTATCTTTTCACCTCCTGCCTTGCCCGGGGCATGTAGGTCCACTTGTAAGGGTTTTGACTATTTTTCATATTCATATGCCATGTTTAATGATTCATTGGACGTTTTTCATTTGATAAACTGCTTATGTTCATTTTCTTTCCTTTTGCATTTTTTGTTTAAGGATGGCTATCCCTTACACACACCCACACTCACCAATGCAGGTACCCATCCACTCCGGATTCCATGGGTGACTATTCTGCTGTATCTTTCAATAGCTCTGAAGATCTGGTCAATCTAGCCGAGTATGAAGATGACGAAGGTTGTGAAGTACCCGGGGAACTATCCAGACTTCTGCAACAAGAGGAAAGGGCCATCTTACCGCATGAAGAGCCATTGGAAGCTGTTAATTTGGGAACCGAGGAGGATCGGAAGGAGGTGCAAGTGGGTGCCAACCTGGAACCAAAAGTCAAGGAGCGCTTGGTACAGTTGCTGAATGAGTATGTTGAAATCTTCGCTTGGTCCTATGAAGACATGCCGGGTCTAGACACAGACATCGTGGTTCACCGTCTCCCCACAAGAGAAGACTGTCCACCAATCAAGCAA
The DNA here is from genome assembly GCA_948472305.1 of Vicia faba. Lineage (NCBI taxonomy): Eukaryota > Viridiplantae > Streptophyta > Magnoliopsida > Fabales > Fabaceae > Vicia > Vicia faba. The sequence goes on from OX451740.1 coordinate 1,110,346,865, forward strand.
AAAGTTCGCCGAATGAGGCCTGACATGTCCGAAAAGATCAAGGCAGAAGTAATGAAGCAGTTCGACGCTGGCTTTCTGGCTGTTACGTCTTATCCTCAATGGGTCGCTAACATTGTGCCAGTACCTAAGAAAGATGGCAAAGTCAGGATGTGTGTGGACTACCGAGATTTGAATAGGGCCAGCCCCAAAGATGATTTTACACTTCCACACATTGACATCTTGATCGACAATACAGCTCAGCACAAAGTGTTTTCCTTCATGGATGGATTCTCGGGCTATAATCAAATCAAAATGGCCCCCGAAGATATGGAGAAAACAACTTTTGTCACGCAATGGGGCACTTTTTGTTACAAAGTGATGCCGTTCGGGCTGAAGAACGCAGGGGAAACGTATCAACGCGCCATGGTAGCTTTATTTCATGACATGATACATCATGAGATTGAAGTTTACGTAGACGATATGATAGCTCGGTCACAAACAGAGGAAGATCACCTTGAACATCTGGAAAAGCTGTTTCCCAGGTTGAAAGAATACAAGCTCAGGCTGAATCCAAGTAAATGCACTTTTGGAGTTAGGTCTGGTAAACTCCTGGGATTCATTGTAAGTAACAAAGGCATTGAAGTCGATCCGGTGAAAGTAAAAGCAATACAAGAGATGCCTGCTCCCCGTACTGAAAAGGAGGTTAGGGGATTCTTGGGGCGCTTAAACTATATTGCCAGATTCATCTCACATCTGACTTCTACCTGTGAGCCAATTTTCAAGCTCTTGAAGAAAGATCAGGTAGTTGAATGGAACGACGACTGCCATGCTGCTTTTGATAGAATCAAGGAGTATTTACTAGAACCTCCTATCCTGATGCCACCCGTCGAAGGAAGACCATTGATCATGTATTTGACCGTCTTGGATAACTCAATAGGGTGTGTTTTGGGCCAGCATGACGAGTCTGGTCGAAAAGAGCATGCTATTTATTACCTTAGTAAAAAGTTTACCGACTGTGAGACTCGCTACTCACTGCTCGAGAAAACTTGCTGCGCTTTGGTATGGGCTGCTCGCCGACTAAGACAGTATATGCTGACTCATACTACCTTGTTGATATCCAAAATGGACCCTATCAAGTATATCTTCGAGAAGCCCGCTTTATTTGGAAGGATAGCTAGATGGCAAATGATCTTAACCGAGTATGACATCCAGTACACCACCCAAAAAGCTATAAAAGGGAGTGTACTAGCTGACCATCTGGCTCATCAGGCTATCAAAGACTATCAACCCATGAGATTTGACTTCCCAGACGAGGACATCATGAATTTGGACAACGTTGAAAGTGACGGACCGTATGACGGACCCGAGAAGGGATCCCGATGGACCTTGTACTTTGATGGTGCTTCAAATGCACTGGGAAATGGTATTGGCGCAGTACTCATTTCTCCGGAAGGTTGTCACACTCCTTTCACGGCCCGACTTTGCTTCAGCTGCACAAACAACATGGCTGAGTATGAAGCTTGCATCTTTAGTCTCGAGGCTGCTATAGACTTGGGGATCAAATCTTTGGTCGTATTTGGGGACTCGGCTTTGGTCATCAGCCAAATCAAAGGAGACTGGGATACCAAGCATCCTAATCTTATCCCATACAAAGAACATGTCCTGACATTGTTGCCTCATTTCGAGCAAATTACCTTCGAGCATTTCCCGCGAGAAGAGAATCAGCTAGCCGATGCTCTAGCCACAATGTCCTCCATGTTTAAACTCAACTGGGATAACGAGGCTCCCCAAATCACCATCAAGCGAATGGATGAACCGGCACATTGCCACGAGATTAATACCGAAGAAGTAGTGGAACAACCTTGGTTCCATGAAATCAAAAGGTATCTCGAGACTAGAGATTATCCTGAAGGAGCTTCCGTAAATGACAAGAAGTTCTTAAGGAAATTCGCTGCTAAGTTCTTCCTGAGCAACGGCATCCTTTACAAACGAAGCCATGATTGTGTATTACTCCGATGTGTGGATAAAGCTGAAGCAGAGTTGATCATGACTGATATACACAGCGGCACGTTTGGCACTCACTTGAGCGGGCATACAATGGCTAAGAAGATCCTAAGGGCAGGTTATTATTGGTCTACCATGGAGGCTGACTGCCATCAACATTCCCGTACTTGCCACAAGTGTCAAGTCTACGCTGACAAAGTTCATATTCCTCTGGTTCCTCTTAACGTCCTGACTGCTCCGTGGCCCTTTGCAATGTGGGGCATTGATATGATTGGAGAGATCAAGCCCACGGCTTCCAACGGACATCGCTTCATCCTGGTTGCCATTGACTACTTCACTAAATGGGTCGAAGCAGCTTCCTTCGCCTCTGTCACCAAAAATGTGGTTGCCCGCTTTATCAAGCAAAATCTCATATGTCGGTATGGTGTTCCAGAAAGGATCATCACGGACAACGGTGCAAATCTGAATAACACAATGATCACTGCATTGTGCGAACAGTTCAAGATTTATCATCACAATTCATCTCCCTATCGGCCGAAGATGAACGGTGTTGTTGAAGCTGCGAACAAAAACATTAAGAAGATCATTCAGAAAATGACAGTCACTTACAAAGACTGGCATGAGATGTTACCGTTTGCTCTGCATGGATACCGTACGACGACACGTACTTCAACTGGGGCAACCCCATTTTCTTTGGTTTATGGCATGGAAGCTGTTTTGCCTATGGAAGTCCAGATCCCTTCTCTAAGGATTATGAAGGATGCAGGTTTGAATGAAGATGATTGGATGCAGACCCGACTTGATCAACTCAATCTGATCGACGAGAAGCGACTTGCTGCTATATGCCATGGTCAGACGTATCAAAAGCGGATGATCAAGGCCTTCAATAAGAAAGTCAGACGTCAAGTGTATCAAGTCGGAGATCTCATAATCAAGCGGATTATCTTGCCGCAAAGTGATCCCAGGGGCAAATGGACTCCTACATATGAAGGACCATTTGTGATCAAGAGCATATTTTCTGGTGGTGCAATGATTCTGACCACCATGGACGGTGACGATTTGCCGCACCCTGCGAACGCAGACATAGTTAAAAGATACTACGCATAAAATAACCCGACAAGTCGAAAACCCGAAAGGGCGGCTTGGGCAAAAATGGGCATCCCGGTGAACCGAAAACCCGAAAGGGCGGTTCAGGCAAAAATTAGGGATAGAAACGAAAAAATCTGTACACCCGGCAAGTCGAAAACCCGAAAGGGCGGCTTGGGCAAAAAGGGGTTTCCCGGTGGATCGAAAACCTGAAAGGGCGATTCAGGCAAAATTTAGGGAATTAAAGCGTATGACTATGTCTCATCGGATCACTTCAAAGACAATCTCTTCATCAACCAGTTCCAGACTTCTGATCAATCCAGTCATCGTCAAACGAAGCATTGAATGGACAGATATTCAGAGTTGTGAAAGCTATAGCAGAACGGAATCCCATGGAATTATTTCACATAGCCATCCTTTATTTTGTATAAAATCTTTCAATATTTACGACAAAGTCCTCTTACTAGGATGATTGTCTCCTTTGTACAAATATACTCAAAAAAAATCAATACAAATACTCTTCCCAAAATTTGTGTCATTTCCCTTTTCTTTTTCTCTTGCACTATTTGTTTTATTTTGAGAAACGTCCAATGTTTTGTTAAATAGGCATATGCATTTGAAACATAATCACTTCCTAAATGAACCTAAGAAAGAGGATTACTGATAGGATGAAGGTACAGATGGATATCTTGACACCCTTTCGAAGGAAACCCCCCAAGAGATTTGGAATCCACATCCCTAGCAAACCCTGAGGTCTATCTCCAGCAGATTCTCGAAGCTTATCCCCAGTAAGGTTCTGGAAGATATTTCCCCACAGGGCACGAACGTCTCTCCCGAGTTTTATTCAAATTTATTCCTCACAAAGGCTTATAACTGGGTTATCCTTAGCTAACAACCACAGAAGATCGCACTCGCCAAAATTCGTCCTATCCCCAGTGGAGTTCATCAAGAGTCTCCCAGCACAACTTATCAGTATAATCCCCAGAGGAGTTTATCTTTGTCATCACCAGCCAGAGAGTCCTCCAGAGCTCAATTTCCCTCAGAGTGCAAATTTTCAATATCCCCAGCGGAGCCAGACTAATGAGCCTTCTCCCCACCGAGTTTTAGGAAGAGAAACCTTGAGTTCCCCAGTGACATCGCCAGAGTTACTTCCCATCAAGCTGAAGATTCTCAATCTTACCTCCCCAGCATGAGCCTATTAGATTGGAACTCCCTAGTAGAGGTCATCAGGAATTCTTTTCCCCAGCAGCAACCAAGGATTTATTTTCCCCGGCAGCAGTCAAGATGCTTTTATCTTCAGCCACCTCAGATTCATTTATCCTCAGCAAGATAGCTCGTCAGCTTACATGCGCATTCATTACATTCATGTCATAAACATTGATGTCACGTATATTGCATCATGCATCATAACATTGCATACAACTAACTCTTTACCTTTTCAGGAAAGATCAGTCGACAGACTAAAATCATTCAACTTCAAGATTTCTGAAAACAGTTCACGGGTTCTCCAAGTAAACGGATGTTAACCTGTCACTTGTTCAGATTCTTCTTCAAGACTTCTGAAAACAGTTTATGGATTCTTCCCAACAACGGATGTTAATCTATCGACTTGTTCAGATGCAACTTTTGAAAACAGTTTACGGACGCTTGCCAACAACGGATGCTGCTCTATTGCTTATTCAACTTCAAGATTTCTGAAAACAGTTCACGGGTTCTCCAAGTAAACGGATGTTAACCTGTCACTTGTTCAGACTCTTCTTCAAGACTTTTGAAAACAGTTTACGGACGCTTCCCAACAACGGATGATGCTCTATTGCTTATTCAACTTCAAGATTTCTGAAAACAGTTCACGGGTTCTCCAAGTAAACGGATGTTAACCTGTCACTTGTTCAGACTCTTCTTCAAGACTTCTGAAAACAGTTTATGGATTCTTCCCAACAACGGATGTTAATCTATCGACTTGTTCAGATGCAACTTTTGAAAACAGTTTACGGACGCTTCCCAACAACGGATGCTGCTCTATTGCTTATTCAACTTCAAGATTTCTGAAAACAGTTCACGGGTTCTCCAAGTAAACGGATGTTAACCTGTCACTTGTTCAGACTCTTCTTCAAGACTTCTGAAAACAGTTTATGGATTCTTCCCAACAACGGATGTTAATCTATCGACTTGTTCAGATGCAACTTTTGAAAACAGTTTACGGACGTTTCCCAACAACGGATGTTGCTCTATTGCTTATTCAACTTCAAGATTTCTGAAAACAGTTCGCGGGTTCTCCAAGTAAACGGATGTTAACCTATCGCTTGTTCAGCTTCTTCTCCAAACCACTGAAAACAGTTTACATATTCCTCCCAACAACGGATGTCAATCTATTGCTTGTTCAGACCCCCCAGTTCAGAGATGGTCCCAAGCTTGGACACCTTCCTGATATTCCCTTCCAGATGGCATCTCTAAGCCCATCCCCGACAAGATTTTTGTCACTCTCCCAGATGGCATCGTTAAGCCCATCTCCAAATGGCATCTCTAAGCCCATCCCCGCATCCATTGCTTTGACAAGTGCAAATTTTCGGGCACTCTAGTGTCCAATCTCCTTTTACCCTCGAGTCACGAAAGGCAAACTTGCCAATCTAACTCTTCGGATTCAAGAAGATTGAACAGGGGCAACTGTTGTACCCCAAAATTTGCCCTCCCATTTCTCATTGATTTCTCACCAAAGCCCTTGAAGCTCAAGATCCAGTTAGGGTTTCATTTGCTCAAGACCTCTCCTTGCACTATTGACTCAAATTAGGGTTTGTGTTTGCACAAAGATGCTTTGACCTAAAATGCCCAAGATGACTTTCATGCTTCACATTGGACTCCCAAGTTTACCCATATCAAGTTTCAAGTCTTGATTCCAAGTTTTGCCCAGTCAATTGGACAGTTGACCTAGAAATCAACTGTATTGGGGAAAAAAGTCTACTGTGGCCAATTGACAGTCAAACCTCATGAAATTTGACCCACATCAACATTATGAACTCATATGAACCATTTGATCAAGTTTGGATCACAATTCCCCAAGAAATTTGATTAGATCACCAAAAGGGCAAAATGGTCATTTTTAGGGTTTTGACTGCACAAAGGCAATTTTTGACTGTTTGACCTAGCCAATGGCAAACCAAGATCACACATGGACTCAAGGACCCCATGGAATTATCTTGACATGCTCAACAAACTCAAAAGATCCCAAGTACACAAGATTGACAATTGAATTTCCCAGTCAATTGATCAATTTTGACTGTATACTGAAAAGTCAAACTTTGACTTTTTGGTCAAAATCAAGAGTCAAGATTCATTTTTCATCAAAACATGCCAAATCATGAAACTTGTTCACCAAGAAATCACAAAATGCAAATTAGGGTTAAAAATTAGAATTTTTCATAACTTAGAATTTTTCTAAGTTATGAAAAACCCTAATTTTTTCCCAACTTTGCCCCACTTTTTCACCAAGATCCATTTGGATTCAAACAAAAGTCAAAACATGAAAGTTGTAGCTTGTTGCATAATCTACAACTTTGATTCACAAAGTTTTCTCATTTAAAGCTTGTATCTCAAGTTACAAATTCTTGAATAAGGGCACTAAACCATTTTTAACTTAGTGAAATTTTAACCTATTTTGACAAGGTTTTCTACCCCACTTCAAGGCCATTTTCCATACACTTCCACTTGGAATTTCAATTTGCATTTCAAAGATGGATTGTAGTACACATTCCAAGCTTTCCAAAATGTCCAAGAACTCATCAAACAACCTCATAACTTGAGAGAATCGAATTTCACAATATGGTAAAAATTCACTTTTGTTCTTGACCAAAACATGATTCATAACACTATGCATTTTCAAAACTCAGCATGCCCCTTGATTACAGGCCTTTTATCTCAATAACACTCATAAATTTAATGCAATTCTTTGTGCCAAGACCATATTCTTTGTGTTCTAACATTACATGAAGGTTTAATCCATTTATAGATAAAGCAAACTAGCCATTTTTGCAAAAGTTCACTTTATGTCCAATTACAAATCCAAGCAGTACAAGCAAGATCTAATGGGCACAAGATTATGGACAAATCACTCTGATCAAGGAGAGTTTATGCAGCTCATTAGAGGTCCCCTACTGACCTAAAACACCAAGTTGCCTTTGTTTGCTTAAGAGTGAAGAAAAGTGCCATAACATAACACATCTCTCATATCAGTCAAAAAACCTTTAAGCAAATATTGAAAACACATTCCAAAGATCAGAACCAAGCTTTTGCACGACCCTTGCACCTCTCAAACACTCCCATTGCCATAACCACTCTCAAACTGCAAAAACAGGGCAGGCCCTGCAGTTTGAGTGCTATCTCTCATTTCTCTCAAGCTCTCTTGCCCAAACCAGTTCACACACCTTCCATACCATCTATGCAAGCTAACCAAAAGCAAAAGCACGACCTGTAATCCCTCTAACCACTTCCACCATTTTCAGTTTCTTGTTTTGCAGGTGAAGTTCTCTAGCTCGATTCAGAAGCTTTCAAGACAAAGTAAACATTGGAATAGCATCCCTGGACCTCAAGGAAGCTTTTCCAACCATCACCTTGCACTGAAAGCTCCCCCATTGCAAGATAGAACTTCAGCTGAACAGGTATCTTGGTGAACTCGTATCTCTCTTGTTATGCATCATTAGCCTTAAGTTTGTGAATAAACAATGTCCTACTCATGCCACTGAACATGTACATTCTTTTACTTTTCATTTCTTTTGCTTGAGCTGTGAGAATTTGGAGTTTGAAAATGGCAGAAAAACTAGGTTAGGATTTGGGGGAAGAGAAATTCTCCCTCATCTTAGAGAGTTAGATCAAGTTATGCATATGGTTAGAATCGTCTCTTCATGCTGAACATTTTTTATGTTATGAGTTTTTGTTAAAAAACCAGGAATCAGGAGTTAAGGATTGATGAAGAAAGGCGCGCATTTTTTGAATTGTTTGGTCTGAAGGTTGAAGACAACCATTTTCTGGGCTGGGCCTGTTTGTTATTCCTTTTTGCACCATACATTTACTTTTGCACCCCCTGAGCCCATTTTGTTATTTTTAATGATTTTTTGACTTTTTCTTTTTTGGTCTGACTTGTTTATTTTTGCTTATAATATTAAAAATCTAAAAATAAATTTTTACACCATTTTTCTATTTTTAGGCATTTATTTGATTATGTTGACATTTATACATAAATATATATATACACACTATTATTTAGAAAACTAAAAAAAATAATGCAAATATATTTTCTTTTCTGATTTTTATTACATTTTCCCTTTTGAAAATATTTTATACAAAACATTTTTTTATATAAATATTAATTATTATCATTTATATATATATATGATATTTATTTGTAAATAATATAAATATATAGGTATATTAATATACTTAGGAGGAAATATCAAAAAAATGTGCATATTTTATTTTTTAATATTTAATATTAAAAAAGGCCTTTTTTACGAATATACCATATTTTATTTTATTTTTGTATGTAAATAATAAATATTATATGAATTGATTAATTAATGTCCCTTTTGATTAAAAAATTAGGGTTTTGCCCTAAATTTGAAAATACCTAAAAAATAATACCTTTTTTATTTTCTTTTCTTATTTTACATAAATAATACTTTTTTCATACATATAAAAATTCCTTTTGCATTCTTGCATATTTGTTTTATTTACCATTTAAATTATACATTTATTTATCTTGTAAATATTCATAGAAAATGATGTAATAGCTTAGATTCAATTTCTTATCTAAATATCCCCATTTGAAACATTGTACCCCCCTCCCCATATTATTGTGTTGTAATAGCGTAGGATTTTAAATTTCGCACTTTATCGCTTTCTAAACATACTATGCTAGAATTAGGGTTTTGTATGCGAATAAAAATGAACAAAATAGTTGGACTTAATACAAGATAAATGAGCATGAAAAATGGATGACACATTTCACACTTGCACCCCTAGGGTATTCCACTTTGTTGCCTTCAAATAATTGGGCCATATTGTATGTTGAATTTCTTTGGGTAAAAACAAACAATCAAATGATCATAGTCCCACAAAATGTTGCTTAAATGAATGATCAAGTCCCTTTTAAAGAAAATTTCCCAAAGACATTTAACACTATTGCAACTATGGTCTAAACGATGACCCGCGCCCGTCCCTTTCACCTCCTAAGACAAGATTGTCCACCAAATGCAATGGTGGAACAAAATTGTCAAAAGGTTTAAAACATAACAAAAATCTTTGAGAAAACTTTAGGGTAGATAACTCTTAAGTACTTGCCAATTTACAAAGAAAACACTTGCCTAATTTCAAAACCCACTTCACAAACACTTTCAAAAATCAACTTTCAAAAACCTTGAAACATATTTTTAAAAAGACAAAACACCTTTTGTAAAACATTCGAGTAAAGAATTGTTACAAGGGTAGCCTATACAAGGCATCTTTTCAAAACATTTTTTCAAACCCACACACACAAGCACCATTTAAAACAATTGAAAACCAAGGCAAGTTGATCTAAGCAAGTACCTAAGAGCCCATGGATAACCATGGATAGAAAGGGTGATAATACCTTCCCTTTCTATAATCTACTCCCCGAACCCAAGAAAAATCTCAAAGGTTTTTGTTGTGCTTTTTAAACCTTTCCTTAGGATAAAATAAAAAGTCGGTGGCGACTCTTGCTCAACCGAAACATTTGCGAAAACGAACGCAAAACCCTAGTCAGTTCTCCCACCGTATCACAGGATCCTTGAAACTGTATTTCCCAGTCTTTCTCTTTCCAGAATCTATGGTTAGAAAGTACCTGAGATATTCACGAAGGTACTACCCATAAGGTGTTGGTCTAAAAGTTATCACCTTCCGAACAAGGTTCTAGAGGTTTCCAGAGTCTACATCCTTCCTTCGAATATTACAAACTTCCCGATTAACTCGGTAATTAGTAATATTCTCAAGAAAGACTCATCCGAGCGTAGTATCGCGTGACAACTATTTTCGGATTACTCCGTCATAGCTTTCGCACTATACCTAAAAGGCCAAGATGGGTTTGGTATTCTACGGTCCTTAGTTTCAGCAGGCTCCCAGGTCGAAAGCAGTACGTTTTCCTGATTACTTAATAAACGACACTACAGTCAAAGGGGCCTCCACTGAGTGGGGGATCTCATGCCTCCTTTTTTCGGATTACTCCCTCAAAGTTAACATGACTATACCGCCCGTCATATCTTAAAGTTTTCCCAAGTCCGGGTATAGGACTTATGAGTAATCACCAAGCACCTTGAAAACTAGGAAAATCCAGACAAACATATATACAACATATAACACTAAAAACAATAATAATACATATATAGATATAAACAAAGATAGGCTTAACCCACTTAGGGATGGACCAGCAAGAGGTCAATATGTCCCCAGTGAAGTCGCCATTTTTCTGTAGCAGTTGAAATGTTTTAAGACTAAGCCATTGGATTGACTTGACTTATACAAATCAAAATAAAAATCGCCACTGCGCTTTATTTTTCCAAAGGAATGGGAAAAGAGAGAATAACCCAAAAAGAAGGGGAAAGATTCAATGTAAGGGGGTTGGTTATACAAAGGGAAGGTATTAGCACCCTAAACATCTACAGTACTCCGCAGGAACCTCTTTGTGAAATCTGTATATTTGGCTATGAAAAATGTTGTATAAAAATGGATGGTGGGGGTGAGAAAAGAAATATATTTATTTTATAATTTTTTCACCCGCCGCGGTTGTGAACCTTTAGTTCCTACGTACCACCTTTTCGTGCAATAGGGGATCAGGGTACACGTAATTCCTCTTTTAAAAATTTAAAACATAAATGTGTTGGATAATTTTATGAGGTAAAACATCATTGTCATTGTCCGTGTGGAAAACATACCTACTACCCACAATTATGAGAAAGGCGAATTTGCATCACCTCAAAGTGGAGGATATGGCCTGGATCTCAAAATCAACAATTCCTCACTCAACACCCAAGTGGAAAATATCTCTCTTCACTATATATTGTAGAAGTATAGTTTTTTGCATCACTACAAGGATTGACAAGAGTTCAATCTTTTGAGAAAAGTTTAAAGATAAAAGCCAAAGTGGAAAAATGGCTTGAAATGAGATTGATTGACTTTTAGTCTTCTCACAAAAAAATGTCAAGGTATTATTAAGTCGATTGGAGTTTATTTATGAAAATGTTTTGAAAATGCATGGACATAAGTCCAAGTTTATTATGAAAGTGGTTCATGTTTAAAAATCAAGAATAGTTTTCAAAAGAAGGAAGGAGATTTTTGAAATTAAAGAAGATGGGAGGAGAAGAAGGGACTATCCTAAAGCATAAGGTAAAAGCTAGGGATAAGAACTATCTAACCAACAAGAAGCCAATACTTGACATTATGAGCCAATATAGAATTCTCATTCCTTGGATTTAAAACCAATCAAGTAAAAAATACTAGACCTCTTGAGAGAACCAAACTTCAAGTATATTAAGTCTTCACAAAAATTGGGCAGAGTAACGGCTGTATACGGGTGAATTCCAGATTACAAACAAAGGGTGTAATCACAAAAACTTGCACATAAAAACAAACAAGCAACTCAATGTCTTGAGGTAAACCTCAAGAACTCCAGACAAAATAGTCAGATAAGATCACAAGGTCTTCCAAGATAGGCCAAGGTTTCTAATCCTAAGTCCAAGAAAAAAGTCCCATGCTCCATAATGCCAAGGATAGTAACCAAATAGTCCAAGTACCTTTAAAGATTTTTATGGTTTATGTTTATTATTAAGTATCTTAAAAAAAAGCTCAAGTGAGCAAAGTAAAAATGACAAGAAAGTAAATGCTCAAATGAGCAAAGATGAAAATGGCATGAAATGTAAATGTTAAAAGTAAATGGTACATAAAGCATAAAAAAATAAAAGCATAATGTAAAACAAGTAAATAATTAGTGGTAAGTTAGATGACCGCCTTGAAGCTTGCATTTGGAACTCATTAGAGGATTGGTAGAACTAAAGCCTCCACACAACAAGTTGCATTTGCTTTTTGTCAAGTATATCATCCATTTGGAATTCTCACAAGTACCATTTAATGATCAACGATGTTTAAGTGATCCGCATTGACCAAAGGTGTTGTAGATCCATTAGAGGATTGGTAGAACCAAAGCCTCCACACAATGAATCTCAAGGTTATTGGATCAAGGAGATCAAATTAACATACTTGGGCTTGCAAACATAAGTTTGGGCCACAAATGATCATTTATTCGAATCGGGATAAAATTTAGCGCTATGTTAAGCAATCGTAAGTGGACTTATATAGAAGTCACACCTATTTTGAAGCCGATCAATAGCAATCTATGCACCATTTGTTCTGAGACATGATATAGAGATCATGCTCCAACAACATTCAGTGCAATAATAAGGGGATGAGATGAAGAGGGATGGGAGAGAATATACAAACCACTTTTGAATTAAATTTAATCAAACTATTATTAAAATCATTCATCCATTTTTGTGGAGTTAAACTCAACACCATGGATCCAATGATGTTAATAAAGTTTATGATCCAAAATTTAACCCACGATCAGCCAGAAAATAGTCACAAAATAATATTACATTTTAATATATGCAAAAGGGTTTAAAAATAAATTTTAAAAATAGAAAATAAAGAGAAAAATATCAACTATGTTCAAATTAATCAAGAAATAAAAAGTAAGACCATAGAAAAATCCGAAAAAGGCTCAAATAATTTTACAAATTTTTTGGTAATTTTGTAAAGTCAGAAACTATTTTTAAAATTAAAAGAAATGGGTAAAATAAACCAAAAATGATTAAAAAAATAGTAAAGTCAGAAACAAAAATAAAATAAGGTCACCAATATTTGTCACAATATCATTGGATCGCTCCATAATTTTTTCAGAATTTAAAAATGTATAAAAGTATTTTTAAACATTTAAAACAATTCAAATAAAGTGTAAATTTATAAAAAAAATACCAAAATACAAAATTAAATTGTGAAAAAATAAAAGTCTGAAAGAGAATAATCAAAATATTTTTTCATAATTTTTTCAGATTTTTTAGACTTAAAATGAATTTTCTATGATTTTTTGAAATTTAAAACAATTAAAATATAAAAATCAGAAAAGAAAATAAAAGTAAAAATATGTGGACCATTGGATGAGAGTCAAAACGCGTTGGTAATCAAATCCAAGGGATCTGGCGCGTTGTGCATATCATGGTCTTTAGTGAATAAAGTACAGAATCAAATATAATTCAGATTTTCAAAAATAACAAGTGGTGTGCCATCATTGGTTGGAAGATGACACGTAGGTCATCTTCAACCTTCAGCCAACGTGATTTGCAGGTCTCTCAAACTGTAAAATCAGAAGCTCAGACCTATATCGTTCGCTTCGTCTCTTCAAGACGAAGACAACCACACCCTCGCGTCAAATTTATATAAACTATGGCTCAAGCAATTTGGAAGGAAAGTTTTGAAAAGGGATTTGAAATTTCATGGTCAAAACTTGTTTCCAGTAAAAGGTAAGTGTTGCGAATAGAACTAGGGCAATGAGAGCAACACAATGATATCTGAGTTTTGAAGAATTGATGAAGGAATCTACCTATTGAAGTTGAGTTGAAGAGCTCTGAAACTGGACTTCTATGGAGCAATATAGGGAACGATTCTTGAATGTAATTATATGGTTAACTTTAGGGAAGATCAAGGAAGGTGAATTAGTGGAAAAATTGGATTGAAAAAGGTTTGAGAATGGATTTTGAAGTTACTGAATTCTGAGTTGTGGAACAAGTTTGGCAGGGTGATTCTGGCTATCCAAGCTTGAGAAAATGAATGGGATTGCTCATGTATTTATAGGATAAGCAAATGGGATCAAAATGAAGGGTGAACGATGCAATTTGGAGGGAATTCGTGTGGATCTGCATCATGAAGAAAATGTGATTTATCTTTTGTCAAAACTTATCCAAAATGCGCGTTTTGATGCACTAATCCACTTGGGAAAGTTGGCTAATCATGTTTAGACCCAAAACGCGTGCTAATTTGAGGTTTAGAGGTTGTAACATGAAATTCAAATTCTGACTTGCAATGAAACTTCAATTCCAAGTTACCACTTTTGAAACAATGGCATTCTCAGCTCAAGGGGTCTTAAGGCATGATTCTTGATGCTTTAGAAAGATGAGGTTACAAGCTTTGCAATGGAAAAATAATGGAATCAAATGGATGCTTGAGCTGAAAGTTATGTTGAGTCAAAGTTGGAGAAAAAGAGTTAACTTTCCATACTTAGAAATATTTCAAGTTCTTCTTCAAAAATGACCTATAATGTCTTGCATCTAAACATGGCCTTCCACTTGGAATTTGCTCTTGACCAAAAAAGATGACATGAATTAGATCTCTTGAATGAAATTTTGAAACTTGAACCATTAAAAATCTCCAAAAATTGAGAGAGTTAAGAATTGTTGAAGTTGGCAAAAAATCATGAAATGACCTATAATCTTTTGCATCCTTAAGGCAACTTCCATCCGTTTTCTCACTTTGCACATAAAAGAAGGCATAAAATTCGCACCTTCAAGATAATTATGGAAAAAGAATAGGCTCAAGGTGATAAAAATTGACCAAGTTATGATCATTTGAAGTAACACATAGAAAATTGAGGATTCATCTGGAGGACTTGTAATCTTTCTTCCTCATTGAGTCTCTTCCTCATGACAACTCCTTGAAACTTTTGAAGTGATTTTTTAATAACCCTTTGAAGAGAAATATTTCTCTAGAATCACTCAAAAATACCAAGATATGATCAAGATATATTCCTTTGAAGTTCAAAACCCTAGCTCCTTAGATCAAGAGAATGCTTTGAGGAACTTTGACAATTTTGAACAAACTTCTTGTACCAACACACATGATTTGTAAATAGAAGTTGTTGAGGATTATAATGAGAACTCATAGCCATAAAAACCACTTCCATATCTTGAACATTGAGAGAAATATGCACTTGTGACCAAATGGAATACAATCTTGTCCAACCATGACAACTTCTCCAATCAATCCCTTGTGCTTTTCAACCAAATTTTATAACCTTGAAATGTGATGAACCAAAACAACCTTGCCATGCTAATTGTTCTAAAACCAATCCAATGGTGAGGTTTGAAATTCTCAAGCTTTATTGACTAGGGCGTGGAAATAAACTCATGAACCCATGGGGTAACTTGTTAAATTCCATTGCCTTTACCTACATGGATAACAAGCAAGACAAACCAACATTGAATTTTATTTAGTTGAAAGAAGAAATCAAGACAAAAACAATATTAATGATCACAAAAGAACATAAGTCAAGGTGCTTGGTGATTCCTCAAAAGGTCAAAGCTATATATAGGGAGGGGAACCAAGAATCCTAGTGTGATCTTATTGTGAATTAATCAACATGGTATGATGAAAGGATCTTAGGGGGAAAATTGGGGTACAACACAAGGCATCTAATCCCCAACAAGGCATCACATCACATCATAAAATTCATCAACTCACATAATTTCACCATCTCATCTTATTATTTAATTAAAAATAATTCTAATTAATTCGGGGTGTTACAACTCTCCTCCACTTAGAATATTTTCGTCCTCGAAAATTACCTGAAGCAAATAACTCTGGATAAATCTCTCGCATCTTTCTCTTTAACTCCCACATCATGTTCTCTCCGGCAGCTCTGCCCTAAACCACTTTCACAAGGGAGATCTCTTTGCCTCGCAGCTTCTTCATTTCGCGATCCTCGATCCTCATAGGTACAGTCTCAACAGTAAGATTGTCCCGTACTTGAACATCATCTATCGAAATTATATGCGACAGATCTGAAATATACTTCTGGAGTTGCGACACATGATACACATCATGCAAATTAGAAAGGTTGGGTGGCAGAGCCACTCTATACGCAATAGTCCCCACCTTTTCTGAAATTTGATACGGACCAATAAACCGAGGAGTTAACTTCTTTGACTTTAGAGCACGACCTACACCAGTTATCGGTGATACTCTTAAGAATACATGGTCTCCTTCATTAAACTCAAGGTATTTTCTTCTCTTATCATAGTAACTTTTATGCCTATTCTGCGAGATCCCCATCCTCTCTTGGATCATCTTCACTTTATCTGTAGTATCTCTCACCATCTCGGGTCCGAGCACCACATGCTCACCCAATTCATACCGACACAAAGGTGTTTTACACCTCCGACCATACAGCGCCTTTAAAGGTGTCATACCAATACTAGAATGGAAACTATTGTTGTAAGTGAACTCAATCAAAGGAAGACAACTATCTCATGTACCTCTTTGCTCAATAACATAAGTCCTCAACAAATCTTCTAATGATTGAATAGTCCTCTCCATCTAACCATTTGTTTGTGGATAATATACGGAACTCAATTTCAACTTCAAACCTAATGCTTCCTGCAAACTCTTCCAAAAATCAGAATTAAATATCGAATCTCTATCTGACACCACACTAGACGAAACACTGTGTAGCTTCACAGTTACCCGAATATAAATCTCTTCCAACTTCGGCATAGGAAAATTAATATCGATCCAAATAAAGTGAGCTGATTTCATTAATCTATCAACAATCACCTAAATCGCATTGTGCCCTTTTGGAGTACTTGGAAACCCTGTCACAAAGTCCATAGATATACTATCCCATTTCCATTCCATAACTTCTAAAGGTTCCAATTGTCCTGCAGGTTTCTGATGTTCAACTTTCGACTTCTGACCGGTCAAACACGCATACACAAACTGTGCTACGTCTTGCTTCAACCTAGACCACCAAAATAATTTCTTTAAGTCGTGATACATCTTGGTAGCTCCCGAATGAATACTCAAATTGCTTATGTGGCCCTCTTCTAGAATCATCTTCCTCATATCAGCATCATCAGGGATACAAATTCTGTTCCATAATCGCAACACACCTTGGGCATATACTTTAAAATCATTGTCTTTAGATTTGTTACTCTCGACCATAAAATCTACCAACTTTACATCTAACTTTTGAGCTTCTTTAATATCATATAATAAGTCATTGTTAATTTTTAACATCCCTAACATCATACTCTGTGGTGTCACTTCACAGACCAAACTCATGTCTCTGAATTGTTCGATCAACTCTAGTTCTCTAACCATCATAGAAGACATATGCAAGGTCTTCCGACTCAAAGCGTAAGCTACCATATTAGCCTTACATGGGTGATAATTCAAGCCAAAGTCGTAATATTTAAATAATTCCAACCATATCCTTTGTCTCAGGTTCAATTCCTTATGATCAAATAGATACCGTAAGCTTTTATGATCACTAAACACTTCAAACCTAGAACCATAGAGATAATGTCTCCAAACCTTCATCACAAACACCACTGCAGCTAAATCTAGATCATGAGTAGGATAATTCCTCTCATGGATTCTCAACTGTCTCGATGCATAAACGACTACTTTATCATTTTGCATGAGCACACCACCTAAACCCAATTTAGAAGCATCAAAATATACAATAAACGGTTCCTCATGATTAGATAATATCAAGATAGGAGTCATCGTCAATCTCTTCTTTAACTCATCAAAACTCTCTTCACATTGGATGTCCCACAAAAATGCTATACCTTTACAAGTTAGTTGAGTTAAAGGAAGTTCCAACTTAGAAAAACCTTCAATAAATCTCCTATAATATCCAGCCAAACCCAACAAGCTTCTAATCTCCTTAACTGATTTAGGAGCTTCCCATTGTAACATTGCATCTACTTTAGATGGATCTACAGTAATACCATCACCTGAAATAACATGGCCAAGAAAACTGACTTCTGTCAACCAGAACTCACATTTCGACAACTTGGCATACAATTTCTTCTCTTTCAATACCTGCAATACAATCCGCAAATGTTTCGCATGTTCCTCTTCAGACTTAGAATAAATCAAAATATTATAGATGAATACTACAACAAACCGGTCCAAATAAGTGTTAAAGATGCGGTTCATATATTCCATAAACACTCTCAGCGCATTGGTAACACCGAAAGGCATCACTGGATACTCGTAATGTCCATACCGAGTTCTGAAAGTTGTCTTCTGAATGTCCTCATCTTTCACTCGAATTTGGTGATAACTTGATCTTAGATCAATCTTGCTAAATACACGTGCACCTGCCAATTGATCCATCAAGTCGTCTATTCTCAAAGTGGATACCTATTTTTGACTGTCATATTATTCAACTATTGATAATCCACGCGCAGTCTCATACTACTATCCTTCTTCTTCACAAGTAATACCAGAGCTCCCCAAGGCGACACATTTGGTCTCACAAACTTCTTTTCAAGCAATTATTCTAGTTGTTTCTTCAATTCTGAAAATTCAGATGCTGACATCATGTATAGTGCCATAGAAATAGGCTTGGTACCAGGTACAAGATCAATCAAAAATTCCACCTCTCTTTCTGGCGGCACATCCGAAATATCATCAGGAAAAACTTCGGGAAATCGCACACAACTTGCGACTCGTCAATTGCAGCCTGATTCTCAGTGGATAAGGATGCCATCAAAAAAACGATTGAGCTTCGTTCCTCAATATCTCTTTCAACTTCCTAGTAGATAAGAAGCCATCTCCCTCTTATTCTTAGGGAGTAGAAAACCGCACCAACTTATTATAACAGTTCATATGAATGTAGTTATACTCCAACCAGTTCATACCTAAAATCACGTCCAGACCAGTAAACGGTAGACAAAATAGATCAACAACAAAATCTTTGTCATAGATGGACAAAGGACACTTCAAGCATACTAGAGAAGTAGTCATTGAACCATTAGCTGGAGTATCGACAACCATTTCCCCATTCATAGAAGATAACACAATACACAACTTTTTAGCATAATCAGTAGCAATAAAGAAATGTGTAGCACTAGTATCAATAATAGTAATTAAAGGAGTACCATTAATGAAACATATACCTCTGATCAATCAGTCTCCACTGGATGTCTGAGTTCCAGCTAAAGCAAACATTTTCCCAACGGATCAGTCTTTCTTAGGCTGATACTAGTGAAAACATATTAATTCCTTGGGTTTACATTCAGTTATCTCATGCTCGGTTTTGCCACAACGGAAACACCTCTTCACTTCAATATTGCATTCACTACTCTGATGACCAGGTCTTCCACATTTGTAACACACGATACCAGCATGAGCACCTCTCCCACTTGGTCTCCTACCATCAGTAGCCTTCTATTTTCCTTTGTCAGTCGTAGCATTGTAAGGCTTCCCATGATATTGTTATTGCTTGCCTCTCCTATCATTGACAATTTTGTAGTGGACATCATTGTCTTCCTCATAAATCCTGCAGTTATTCACTAGTTTTGGAAATTTACAGATCCGTTGATACCCAATTTCCTTCTTGATTTCTGAACACAATCAATTTTCAAACTTCACACACTTTGAGAAATCAATATTCTCCTCGCTGTAATGAGGATAATAGTTTGCCAATTCCACGAACTTGGCAGCATAGTCATCTACCGATAAATTCCCTTGTTTCAGTTCCAGATATTCGATCTTCTCCTTCCCATGGACGTCCTCTGAGTAGTAATTCAACAGGAATTCTCTGTGAAAAATATCCCAAGTAATATTCTTTTTGGTACCTTCCAGTCTCTAGCGAGTAGCAACCCACCAGTCATCAGCCTCACGTCCCAACATATGCATACCAAAGTGCACTCTCTGTGCATTAGAATAGTCCATAACTCGGAAAATCCTCTCAATAACTTTGAGCCACTCCTATGCTCCGTCAAGATCATTCCTTCCCTTAAACTTAGGCGGATGGTTCCTCTGGAAAGTTTCCAAGGCACGCGTCCCATCGTTCCCACCAGTGTTAGGCAGATTCTGCATTGCCTGAGCCAACGCCTGCAACACATTAGCAAGTGCACCATTTCCTCTTCCCGCCATTTTTATGCTTAATATCACAACATCGAACAATGATTAGACAGATAAACATCAACAATATTCCACAATCATACTACACTAATGATTCAACAACCTGGCCGGACGGACCGACCTGCTCTGATACCAATTGTAACACCCTATTTCCCCGTCGGTAAATTATATAAAATTAGAGTAAATTAATTTCTAAATGAAAATCAACAAAATAGGATGTCACATACTTCACAAGTCACACATGCTCAAAATTAGGATACGCAACACAATTGCAAGCTCATAAGTCTTAAACTTCATTATATATATATATATATATATATATATATATATATATATATATATATATATATATATATATATATATATATATATATATATATATATATATATATATATATATATATATATATATATATATATATTCGTAGCGGAAAAACATCAGTAATTAGTCATCTCAATTTTTCAATCGAAATAATGAATATCATCTTTCAAACATTAACATAATCAAAAATAACTCAAACAACGAAGCAATACAAGTTCACTCCTAACATAAAAAAACAAATCACGCGAAAATCCCCAACTATTACGTATCAGAGCAGACACCGACTCAATCTAGGTAACTGAAGGAACTCCTCAACTAACCTTCAATCTCTAGCTACTTCTGATTATCTGCATGTTACCCACGTGGAGGTAACATTCAAACATAAAGGGTGAGATATCAAACAATATAAAAGAAAGCATAATAATAAGCAGGTAACAGTTCAAGTACATAATCATCACATATCACACATCGTAAAATAATACATAATTTCATCAACATTCACCCATTGAATTATCAATAACAACATAATACAAAAGACTGACATGGAATCGATATATATGGTACCAATAAGGTAAAACCCTCTTTGCAATAATACCAATTAGGGCAATCAACTTTGCTCACCAATACAGGCCTTTGCTCAACAATACAGGCCTTCGCTTATGAATGCATGAGACTCTATCATGCAACAACGTACTTCACATTTATCGTTATTACTCATCATAGTTTTGCCAATACAGGCCATCGTCATCATTCTCATAATGTATTTCATGTCAAACAGTCAAAACAAGCATCGCAAATAATCGCAATATAATTCATGGCATACAATTCAAAGCACACTCATGGATTGGTATCAAAGTTGATAAGATAATCAAATAGTGCATTATAAGCCATTTTTATAAGATAGGAAAAAAAATTATCTTTCCAATGGTCCAAACGGCACGTCAAACGGACACCCGATGCAAAAGTTATGAGTTTTAGAATTTTTCTTAAAATGCTGTCAGTAGCAGTGGTAACCAGTTATAGTTACCGGTTACCGCATGACAGTAACCTTTTCCTTTTGAATATTCCTCGCGGTAACTGGTAACCCACTTATGGTAATCGGTTACCGCAGTACAGTATCCAATCCTGTGTTAGGTGTGGTAACCGATTACCATATTTGGGTGACCGGTTATCCTACGATAACAGAGTAAAATCCTGCAATTGCTTGTTACGATCTTCCCATGTTCCAATCCCCAAAACTCATATTTTTCACATCCCAAAATCATATTTTGAGCAGGCTAATTACTCATAAACATTTGTACATTAATCCTAACCAATTCATGTCATCAAATTCCATCACAAACACATCAAAATTACAAAAATCCATTAATGGGGAAAACCCCTCAAAACAACCAATTATGGAGAAATCAAAATATACAATCATACAACCTAAATCTTACCATACTATATCATTATGAAAACCCTTATAGAGTTATAATCCCCCCTTACCTTAGATTATTGGTTGGTTCTTGATTCCTATGGTGAATCCTTGCCCTAGCTTCCTAGTGCTTCTCTCTCTTCTAACTCATGTGTTCTTCTTCTATTTCATGTACTATTCCATTTTTCCTTCTTCTTACTCTATTATATTCTAATAATAATATTAATAACCCAAATAAATAATTAATTAATTATTATTATAAAATAATTATTATTATTATTCTAATAATATAGTAATAATATTAATAGTAATCTATATTATTCCACACACCCCTATATTTCTACACAATTAGCCAAACACCCCCATAACCTCAACTTTTATAATTCCAAGGCATCTAGTCCCCAACAAGACATCACATTACATCATAAAATTCATCAACTCACATAATTTCACTGCCTCGTCTTATTATTTAATTAAAAATAATTTTAATTAAATATGGGTGTTACACGTTGCACATCGAAATTCGCCATGTGAGCCCTTATGAGCAACAGGATGGTCGAGTTGAGGGCCCCTCCCCGTAGTTCTACCCTGTAGAAGGTAAGGGGTGAGAACCTCCTTGGAACTTGTCTAGCGTGGCGACCATGTGGGAATTGGCTTCGATGAGCTGGTCGAATCTTCTTTTTGCAGACCCCACCGTATGCCTGTTGAATCCCCCTCCAGAGATGACCATAACAGCGGGGAACGACTCCAAGGGTTGTGAGAGGAGAAATATAAAGTAACGCTCCCTATGTCCGGGAAGTAGAAGTCTTCTGGTCGCGAGATGCTCATGGTAACCGGTATGGCATTAATGTCGGGGGACTCCTTCCACTCTTCAGTATTTTTGGCTTTTGGAGCCTCTTAACAGGCGGCCTCTTTTTTCTTGTATTGTTTAAGGTGTCCATATCGAATCAGTATTTCGATTACATCCTTGAGATGGATACAATCCTCAGTGTTGTGTATGTGGCTTTTGTGGAACCAGCAGTATTTACTTTTGCTAATTCCCGGTTCCGAGGGAGTTTATCAGGAAAAGTGTACCCTAGCCTATTTGAACTTGGAATTTGCATATTCAGATAGAATACCCTCCCTCGAAGTAGTCAGAGGGGTGTAGTCGTGGAACAGCCAGGCAGGTCCCTTGTAATCCTTGGGGTTCCAGGATCTGTTGTCCTGTTTCTTCTCTCTTCGATACGAAGTCGAGGTTTCATTATTTCTTAAGGATTTGGCACCCTCTTTGTGCCTTGATTCCTGGGCGCTGTTGGTGGATTCCTTCTCCTCTTACTATATGTACGCTTGAGCTTTGAGGAGGAGGGAGTCAAGCGTTGCGGGTGTTTCGATGCCCACCATTTTAGCAATGTCGCTTGGGGACGGAGCCCACACTCGAGGAGGTATTTCTTCATGTTATCAGTTGTAGAGACTTGCATTGCTTCCTTGTTGAAGCGCTCGATGTATGCCCAGAGAGATTAATCCTTGCCTTAGATGATTGCTTCGAGTGAAGCCTCTGACTTCGGGTGTCGACGTGAGGCTATGAAGTGCCTCGAGAACATCCTCCCGAGATGCTTCCAGGAGGTGATGGATTCATCTAGGAGACTCTTGTACTAGAACATAGCTCCTTTCCTGAGAGTGGTCGGGAACAATCTGCATTTGATGGCTCCCCTGACCCCTCGGTAATCAAGGAGGGCATCGATGTTCTCAATATGTTCGTCGAGATTTGTCGTTCCATCGTATGTTCCCAATGGGGGTGGTTTCTCAAGTCCGACTGGGAGTAGTTCCTCTATAATTTCTCTCGACAACGGCCCGCGGGGCTCATCGTCATTGCTATCTACAGGAGACAGAGAAAGGGAGTGATAATTTTGTCCCCGTCGAGCATCGTGGTCTCGACGGGGGAATGACTCCTTTGTTGCTTCCTCAGCTGGGCGATGGTGACCGACAGCGGTCGGCTTGGCGGCCGCTTTTATTTCTCTTGGATGACAGAAAGTCTTGATCTTTAGGGGGATGTGTGCGGTCACGTTTCTTGAAGAAAGATATGTCACGCTTCTCCTTCGTCGGTTGGAGGCCATGCCTTGGTGGAGATGTGTTGGTTTGGTTGATGACAGCGAGCAATGTTGTGATGGCTGGATCGGCACTCTGAGGGATGGGAACTAGTTATAAGATCTCTAGCAGTTCCTCAACGGGGATCTTGGGACTATGTCCGTCCAAGAATTTTCGATCGTCGCGCTAGGCATCGATGTAATCTGGGGATGAAGTTCGACCATCATGGAGGCTGAAGTTATCCTCGAGGTGAGGATGTTCTTGATCTCCACCAGTCTTGTGCACAGGGGAACTGGAGTCTTTCCAGATGGGTGATGATCGTCACGGTCAGCCATGATTGTTGAATGGAGAGGTTCTTTGGTTTTCAGATTACGAGGGATAGAAAATAGGGAATAAGGTTCCCATAGACGGCGCCATTGATCTTACCGGTTGATCAGAACCTGCAAGATGCCCGGATGATGATCTTCTATCGAGTAGGAAAGTCGAGGAGGAAAAAAGGGGGGTTTTACCTGCAAGGCACTCCGACGATCAAGTAAGTAAGGAGCGAAGAGATACGAGCAAAGTGTTAGAATTTTAGTAGTGAATAGTGAACATTCAATACCTGACCCTCACATGTGTGAGGGTATATATAATGCCACTGGCGCATGGTCATTGGTTCCTAATTTTGGGCCTACATATGTGTACCGTGAAAATAGGTAACTACCAGGACTTTGTCATACCGAGCATGCGTGCCCGTAACTATTCGTTGGTTCCAAGAAGGAGGTAGATTACAGGCAGCGGTTTGGTCGGTTCCTGGTTTCAAGTTTCTATCACTTTCCACCACTTTTCTCAGTCCCGTTTATCCTTCAATCGATAAGTTTTTAATTCTTTGTTGTTATTAGACCTTTTAGTTCAAATATTTGCGATTTTAGCCTTAGAGCTTTATGCGGTTAGGGTTAGGATGTTGTTAGTTTGGATTTTCTTATACGAGTGTTGGTGGCGAACGGTGATTCTTCATTTTGGAATCACCGGAGCCATCGTAGCCTTCGACATTCATGATGCACCGCAGGTGACTCTATGGGGTTGTAGGTTGTTTTCCGCAGACTTGGGCCTATTCTTGTTTGAAGAAGTGTTCCTTTTCTCATATGCCTTAGTGAGGGTTCTGGTCGGGGACATGATCTTCGTTTATCAGCGCCCTTCCACTCCAAGCTCCACGGGTGATTCCTGTATTTCGTCGAGCGTTCGGGAGATTTCTGGTGGAGAACCGAGTAGGTCGGACCAGTAAGTAGGGGGAGAAGACGCGGAGATGGTCCATGTCGACCGGGTCGGCCTGTTCCCTCCTAACGAGAACGAGGACCTGCGGTCCTGGGTCGCCCATGATCCTTGGGATTGGGCCTCTTATTTCTTCGATCACCCTGACGAGGTTTTCACCGAGGTATACAAAGACGGAGGTCAAGGGGATTGGTCATTATGGATCCCTGGGAAAGATAGTCGAATGTGTTCTCAATACATCAAGAGGCGGATCCCTATGTACGACATTGTTTTCCGAAAGATGGGCCTCCGACTCCCTTTTTCATACTTTGAATTGGTCGTTTTCCATCATCAACGACTGGCTCCCTCTCAGTTGCATCCTAATGGGGTCGCTTTTATGCGGGTGTTCGAGATCGTTTGCGACTACCTGAAGATTGAGGCGAGCATTCCTTTGTTCTTCTACTACTTCCATCTTTAGAGGAGCAAGATCGACAGTAAGTGGGGATGGGTTACCTTGAAGCAAGGCAATGGGAAGTTGTTTAAAGCCTATATGGAGTTTGTCGCTCATTGCAACGACAAATATATCTTGGTGCATCCCCTCTCAAGCAGGGAGACATTGAATGTCTTCAGGACCGTGTCGGTATGTGACAAGGACGGGGTTCCTCATTTGAATGAGCAGGGAGATCAGGGGATTAAGCTGGTTTACAAGTTCCCTATCTATTGTACGAGTAAGCACTTCGACAATAAATTAGGCTCTTATATCTGGAAGGAGAGGGATCTTGGCATCGAGGACCAAGAGAGCTTTGTCGTCTTGGCAGCTTTCATGGCGCGGATCCCCTACGTCCAGCGAGTGGGTCGGGGAGGCAAGCCGGTGACGGACAAGGACGGGGAGGCTATCTACGAGCCTGGTTTGATAGTTGTTAAGGAGATCCTCGCGAGGAATGATTCAATCAAATATTTGGGTATTTTAGTACCATGTTTTGAATTGTTATACATGTTCAAAACTTTTTGTTCTTTCATTAGCTAACTCTGATTTTTGGTTTTTTGCATATAGTATAAATCCCACTCAGGAGCGTATCGCCAGGAAATTTTTTGCTAAGGCGAAGAAGGCCCTGAAGGACGTGTAAATTGGTTCGAGGGTTACCCCCACATTTGGGTCGGGAAACTCGTCTTCAGGTCAAGCTATTGTTTCTCTCTCTCTCCTGCTTTGGTATCCTTGATGGTGAAGAGGCCGAGTGTCGAGGGAAGTGTTTATCTGGCCAGGGAGAAGGGGAAAGGCACGTACGACCTACCCCTTTGCTGGCTGGAGAAGGCTTTCTTCAAGGGCGCAGCTCTCTTCCTTCCTCGGGCTGAGTCTCTTCACCTCGAGGGATTGGAACACCCAGAAAAGAGGGTGATGTTGGCGCAAGATACTGGTGGTTTGATGAGGATATTGGAGATGGTTGTAGCCTATACCAAGGGAAGTTCTTCGCAGGAATCAAAACTGAAGAGGTTACGGGCTAAGCTGGTTGTGGCTGAGAATGCGCGGACCAGTGAGGAGAAGGCCCAAAAGTTAGCCGAGGAGGACTTAGGGAGGGTTTCTGAGGAATGCAACTCCTTGTTGCTCGAAAAGAAGTCCCTGGATGAGAAAGTAGTGATCTTATCTACCAAGACTGCGCCCACGGACAACGAGCCGGAGGAAACGAGAGACCCGAAGACCCACGCTGAATTGTTAGCTCGCTTTCAGCTAGTGATGAATGACGCCCAGGCCGCCTCTAAGGGGAGTTTTGAGAACATGGTGAAGAAGCTACGCATGCCGAATCCTGGGGTCGAACTCAATACCTCTAGCATGGGGGTTAATTACTATGTGACTGCGGGTAAGATCCTAGTCCCAGATTACCTCAAGGAGCTTATCAACCAACCAGCTGAGGGTCTTCCTCCATTGTCGCATGTTGCTGAGGAGAGAGCAGAAGAGTGAAGCTAGTTTATCCTGGCCTGCATGCCGTTAATTTGTAATTTTTTGGGCGAATGCCCTTTTTTGTGTATTTGTTGAACATATGTGGTTCTTGTGACCATGATTTTTCTTTTGAGTGCTGGCCCTGGTCCTATATTTGTAAAAATTGACATAGTGGCGGCTTTAATGGTCATCTATTTTCAATCTTTAAATATTTGTATTTGCATGTTTGTTATGATGCTTGATCGAGATATGCTTAGTTTTGCTATGAGCTTGTAATGGGGAACTGTTTGTATGATTTGTGTGTTTATTAGTGTGGTTGACCGAACAAATGGCTAGGGCATATGTCGGGCGTGGGCCGGAACTCAGGTTACGTTTTGAGGGTCGGAGCTCAGCGGTGTGAACTTCTCATCGCGAGCCGGGTGTTCAGTCGTTGTGGTATAGGGATGATGGAGCTCGATTGAGTTATCCACTTCGGGCTGAGGACATGCTAATTTAAAGAGCATAGTCTCGCCGCTTCTATATAATTTTGGTGTTATGCTTGTACCTAGGCATGCACGCATGGTTGGCCCTAGATGAGTTTGTCTTATCGACGAGACTCGCCGACTGCTCAGTGTTTTAACTGTAATATATTTTTAACTTCTCGGCATTCCATGAATAGACGAGTTTTTCCCCTTGTAAATTTTCTAAGTACGCTTCGGTCCCCGTTTTTTCATAGATTCGATAAGGACCTTCCCAGTTTGCTGCGAGCTTGTCTTTGCGAGATTCTTTGTGATTTCTTTTTAAGACAAGGCTACCGACCTCAAACTCTTGTCGAATGACTTTAGCATCATAGCACATGGCTATCTTTTGTTTGAGCGAGGCCTCTCGTAGTTCTGCTCCCATTCTAATTTCCTCCACGAGATCTAATTCCTCCTGAAGAGCAGCATTGTTCATCTCCTCGTCCGAGGGAGCTCCGGTTCTCCTGGAGGGTTCCTTGATCTCCACGGGAAGGACGTCCTCTGTTTTGTAAGTTAGTCGGGAAAAAAATTCTCCGGTCAAGGAATATGTTGTTGTTTGATATCCCTAGAGTATGATATGCAGCTCCTCGACCCATCTCTTCTTGGTTTAGTCTAATATTCACTTAAGTCCCCTGAGAATTACCCTGTTCGCAGATTCGGCTCGGCCATTCATCTGGGGGTGCTCGACAAAGGCGAAGTGTTGGGTGGTGTCTAACTTGGCGACGAATTCCTAAAAAGGCGTTATCTATGAACTGTGTACCGTTTTCAGTGACTATCGCTTGTGGAATGCTGAATCGAGCGAGGATGTTTCTTTTGTAGAAGCGAAGGACGTTTTGGGTCATAATTTTGGCCAGAGCTTCGGCTTCTATCCATTTGGTGAAGTAGTCGACCGCTACGATCAAATATTTGTTTTGATTGGTCCTTACCATAAATGGGCCGAGGAGGTCTAATCCCCACCAGGCGAAGGGCCAAGGAGAGGAGAGAGACTTGAGCTCGTTAGGTGGAGCTAGATGCATGTCTGTGTGTCGTTGGCATTTTCTCATCTTTTTACGTGTTCCTTTGCGTCTTTCTGCATGGTGGGTCAATAGTACCCTGCTCGTAGAGCTTTCCTGGCGAGGGACCTTCCACCCAGATGATGGCCGCTAATCCCCTCGTGGATTTCGAGCAAGATGTGATTCGCTATGCATCAGTCAACGCATTTGAGGAGGGGGATGGAGAATCCTCTTCTGTATAGTTTGCCTTCGACCAAAACATATGAGCAAGCTCTTCGTCTGACGACAGCAACTTCTTTCGAGTCGGCGGACAGCTTTCCTTTTGTGAGGTAGTCATGTACGGGGGTCATCCAGCAGTCGTTCTCCTCTATGGCGAGTACTTCTAAGGTGAAAGGGGGTTTCTGGGTGCTTGGTCGAGGAAGGATTTCCTATATCACTGACTTGTTTCCTCCTTTCTTCTTCATGCTTGCTAATTTAGATACGACATTCGCGCAAGCGTTATTTTCGCAAGGAACATGTTGCACGTCCACCGATTTGAACTTCTTCTTTCTTTCTTGGACTAGGGCCCAATATTCAGTGAGCTGGTCGTTTTTAACCTAGTATTCCCCATGGAATTGGGATGCTACCAGTTGAGAATTGGTGAAGATCTTGACTTCCTCGGCTCCCATCTCTTTTGCCTAGCGTAAGCCCGCAAGAAATGCCTCGTACTCGGCTTGGTTGTTCGAGGTCGGGAAAGATAGTTGAAGGGAGATCTCGACCAAGGTTCCTTCTTCATTTTCCAATATAATACCAGTGTCGCTCCCGGTCGAACTGGAGGCGCCACCGACGAAGATTATCCACTTGTGTACTCCGTCTGGGGGTCTGTGCGTGGTCATTTCAGCCAAGAAGTCGTCCAATACTTGAGCTTTGAGGGTTTTCCTTCTCTCATATTGGATGTCGAATTCGGAGAGCTCTAGGGACCATTTTAACATTCTGCCCACTATGTCAGTTCTCTCGAGCTGCTGTTTTATCGGTTGATCGGTTCGGACGACTATGGTATGGGCCCAAAAGTAGTGTCTTAGTCTCCTTGCCATATTAACAAGGTCTAGGGCCACATTCTCAATTCACTAGTATCTCATTTCAGTGCCTTGCAAGGCTTTCTCATGAAATAAATTGGCTTTTGTCCTTCCAGAGTTTCCTTGATTAGCGTTGTGCTTATTTCCTCGAAGGAGACGGCTAGGTAGAGATAGAAGGTTTCATCCTTCTCTAGTCGAGAGAGGACGGGTGGTTGCGACAGCGCCTGCTTCAAATGAGCGAGAGCTTGCTCGCATTCAGGCGTCCATTTGAAGACTGTCACTTTACGAAGGAGCTTGAAGAGTGGGGCGCATGTTGGGCAGATTTCGCTACGAATCGAGAGAGAGAGAGAGAGAGAGAGAGAGAAGTGAGCATGCCATTCAAGATTTGTATGGACTTTTTCAAAGTGGGCGTTGAAAATTCAGAGAACACTCGACATTTTTTGGGGTTCACCTCAATGCCTCATTCTGTTAGGTAGAATCCGAGAAACTTTCCTGCTCGTACCTCAAAGGTACATTTCTCTGGGTTAAATCGCATTCGACATTTTTGGGCCTGCTTGAACACTTTCTTTAAGTGGAGGGCGTGGTCGACCTCTTCCATGGATTTAACGATCATGTCGTCCATATAGACTTAAAGCATATTTCCTATTTCGTTGCAGAAGACTTTTTCATCATGCAATGATATATAGCGCCCGCGTTTTTTAGGCCGAAGGGCATTACATTGTAGTAATAGTTTCCCGATTCAGTCATGAAGCGGTGTATTTTTTGTTTGTTTTCGCCATTGGAATCTGGTTATCCAGAATATCTATCCATAAACGATAGTAGTTTAAAACCGGCCGAGTTGTTGACCAATTTGTAAATATTGGGGAGGGGATAAGCATCTTTCTGGCAAGCCCAGTTAAGATCGGTATAATCAATGCACATGCGCCATTTTCCATTAGATTTTTTTACAAGGACTACATTTGAAAGTTGGTTTGTGTATTGGGATTCAGAAATAAAATGTGCCTCTAGGAGGTCTTTCACAGCTAGTTCGGCAGCCTCTATTTTTTCGGGGGACTATTTTCTTCTACGCTGAGTGACCGCCTTAAGGGCGGGATCCATTGTCAGG
Organism: Vicia faba; assembly: GCA_948472305.1. Taxonomy (NCBI): domain Eukaryota; kingdom Viridiplantae; phylum Streptophyta; class Magnoliopsida; order Fabales; family Fabaceae; genus Vicia; species Vicia faba. The sequence goes on from OX451740.1 coordinate 1,110,377,541, forward strand.
TGATGGCATGCCATTTTTGGATCTATTTTGGGCATCTCGGCCGCGCTCCAAGCGAACATGTCGGCATTCTCCCTTAGGCAGGCTTCAATCTTCTTCTTTGCCAAGTCAAGGAGGCCAGCTCCTATCTTCACTCCTCTGGTGGGATCATTCTCGAGGGGAATGAGCTTGAAATCTCTGTCCAGAATGGGTCATGAGAGTTTCGTTCTACCTGTAGATGGGGAAGATCCATCGGCTTCGATCATGGGTTCTTTGCCTTTGTTTCTCTGTTCGGCGCGATCTTCTCTGGAGAAGCAGCTGTTAAGATCGATGGCATCGACCCTTGGTAGTTGCTTCGCTTCCTCAGAGCTAGAGGGCAGTGTGGCTCCGGTGATCGCTCGAGGCTGAACGTTTATGGAACTGAGACTTTTGGATTAGGCTTCAAAGCATCTCCTCGCCGCTTGGATGTCCCCGTGTAGGGTGGCGACTAAACCGTCAATAGTGTAGTACTTCATCTTGAGGCATATGGTGGAGGGTATCGCGATTAGCTCGGCAAGAGTTGGTCTCAGAAGATAAACTAGTAAAGAGACAGGCAATCTACTACCATAAACTAGGTTTTAAGGGCTCTGGTTGTCACTCATATCCCAAAGGTGACGATCATCTCGACATATCCCCATGGTTTTGTGTTGGCACCGTTGAATCCCTGAAGATCTAATCCAACGTACAGGGTCAAATGGCTTTCGTTCAGTTACAGAGTGGTGAACAGTTGGGTGTACATAATGTCTATCGAGCTTCCTTGGTCGACCAGGACACGTCGCACGTTGAAATTCGCCATGCGAGTCCTTATGAGCAGTGGGATGGTCGAGTTAAGGGCCCTGGCCGGTAGTTCTTCCCTGTAGAAGGCGAGGGGTGAGAACCTCCTCGGAACTTGTCTAGCGTGGTGTCCATGTTGGAATAGGCTTCGATGAGTTTGTTGAATCTTCTTTTCACAGACCCCACTGTATGCTTGTTGAATCTCCCTCCGGAGATGATCATAGCAGCGGGGAACGACTCCCTAGGGTTGTGAGAGGAGAAATATAAAGGAATGCTCCCCATGTCCGGGAAGTAGAAGTCTTCTGGTCGCGATATGCTCATGGTGACCATCACGGTGTTAATGTCGGGGGACTTCTTCCTCTCTTTGATATTTTTGGCTTCTAGAGCATCTTCACGGGCGGCCTCTTTTTTCTTGTATTGTTTGAGGTGTCCACCTTGAATCAGTATTTCGATTGCATCCTTGAGATGGATGCAATCTTCAATGTTATACCCGTGGCTTTTTGTGGAAGCTGCAGTATTTTCTTTTGTCGGTTCCTAGTTTCGATGGCCTTTGTCGGGAAAAGCATACCCCATCCTGTTTTTATTCGGAATTTGCACATTCAGATAGAATACGCTCCCTCAAAGTAGTCAGAGAGATATAGTCGTGGAACCGCCCGGGAGGTCTCTTGTAATCCTTAGGTTCCTGGTATTTGTCATCCCATTTCTTCTCTCCTCGGTGCGAAGTCGGGGTTTCATCATTTCTTGAGGATTTGGCACCCTCTTTGTGCCTTGATTCTCGGACGTTGTTGGTAGCTTCCTTCTCCTTGTACTATATGTACGCTTAATTTTTAAGAGAAGGGAGTCGAGCGTTATCGGTGTTTCGATGCCCACCGCTTTAGCAAAGTCGCTGCGGGGACGAAGTTCATGCTCGAGGAGGTATTTCTTCATGTTATCAGCCATAGAGACATACACTGCTTCCTTGTTGAAGCGTTCGATCTATGCTCGGAGAGATTCATCCCTGCCTTGGATGAATGCTTCGAGCAAAGCCTTTGACTTCGGGTGTCGATGTGAGGCTGTGAAGTGCCTCAAGAAAATCCTCTTGAGCTGCTTTCAAGAGGTGATGGATTCATCTGGAAGACTCTTGTACCAGGACATAGCTCTTTTTCTGAGAGTGGTCCGGAACAGTCTGCATTTGATGGCTCCCTTGACCCCTAAATAGTCGAGGAGTGCATCGATGTTCTCAATATGTTCGTCGAGATTTGTCATCCCATTGTATGTTCCAAATAGGGGTGGCTTCTCCAATTGACTGGGAGTGGTGCCTCTGTAATTTATCTCGACAATGGCCCGTGGGGCTCATCGTCGTGACTATCTGTAGGAGGCAGAGAAGGGGAGTGATAATTTCGTCCCTGTCGAGTGTCGTGGTCTCGACGGGGGGAAGGACTCCTCCGTTGCTACCTCGGCCTGGGCAATGATAACCGACAGCAGTCGGTTTGGCGATCGCTTTTTGATCTTACCGGTTGATCAGAACCTGAGAAGTGTCTGGAAGATGATCTGTAGTCGGGTTGTGAAGTCAAGGAGAAAAAGGGGATTGTACCTGCAAGGCACTTTGACGATCAAGTAAGAGTGGGAACAAGGAGGTACAAGCAAAGTATTAGGTGGTGAATAGTGAATATTTGATACATGACCCCTCATAGGTGTGAGGGTATATATAATGCCCCTGGCGCGTAGCCATTGGTTCCTGATTTCACGCCTGGATATGCGGGTCCATAAAATCAGGTAACTGCAAGGACTTGGTCAAACCGGGAAGATGTGCTCGTAACTAGATGTTGGTCCTAAGGAGGGGGTTAGTTACGAGCATCTCTCTGTTCGGTTCCTGGTGGTCTGTACGATGTTAATGTCGGGCAGGCTGAGAGGCTGCTTGTCGATCACCCTAGGTCAGTACTGGTTCGGGAGGGAAAACAGTTGTCATTGTTCGACAGGTCATGTGGGCCGTACCAAAGGAAATGTCTTAGAATAGGCCCATTCTAGTTGTCGGGCCAGTCCATAACAGTATCCCCTCAAGTCTTTGCTTCTGGGTGTAGGAGTGATGACTTTAACATCAGTTCGCAGGATGAGGCGTGTCTTACGGGGAAATGAGTGTTGCCCGTTACGCCTTGCTTGCAGGGAGACGAGGAGTTGGTCGTTGGGACCTTTGAATTTGGAGAGGTAGCGTGTTTTGGGAAGTGTGCTAGCGGTGCATGTCTCATATGTACAGATTGTTTCAGCTATAAATACGAGAGGAGCGGGGCATTTTGTATTTTTCAGCTTCTCTCAACTGCTCGTATTAGCTCGACTTACGACCACCATTGTCCGTTTGAGTTTTTCTGCTCGCAGTTTCTTACTTCCATCCTTTCTTCTATTATTAATTGGTAAGATTCTAATCCTTCATTGTTGTTTGCTCTCAGTAGTTCACATTTTCGCCTTTTACTTTCTAGAGATGTATGCGGTTAGGGCTTAGGGTTTTGTTTGCGATGATTCCAATTTGGATCGTTGGTGGCAGATGGTGTTTTTGTGGTTTAGAATCGCCGAAGCCACCGTGGAGCATCCTCGGGGACCTCGTGGTGTATCGTAGACGGCTCATTGGAGCTTAGGTCATTTTCTGCAACTCCTTCCCGTTGATACACCCTAGTTAGGGTTCTGGTCGGGGATAGTATCCTCGTTTCCCAACGCCCTTTTGCTTGTTTAGCGGTGGAAGGGTGGTTCTGGCATTGATGTCGAGCTCATCTTTTTATTCTACTTTTTAGGTGCTATGGCAGATAATCCCTGGATCGAAGTTTCAAGCGAATCTACACAGTCTTCGGGAAGTTCCTCAGACGGGACGAGTAGTTCGTCGAGCATCCTATAAATTTTCGGGGAAGCGCAATATCAGATGGAACATCCAATGGTAGGGGCGACGAAGAGATGACTTCTACCGACCAGGGTAGTCTGGTTCCTCCTGAGAATAAGGAACCTCTGGATTAGGTCGCGAGCGACCCCTAGGACTGGCCTTCATAATTTTATGAGCACCAGGAGGATGTCTTTACGGACGAGTACACTCATGAGGAGGGGGCCCAAGAGGAATGGTAGTTATACATTTACAGGAAAGAGAGCAGAATCTGCTCGAAATACGATGAGAGGCGGATCCGAATGTACGATATCGTATTTCGAGAGATGGTTCTTTGTTTTCCCTTTTCTGACTTCGACGTGGCCGTATTTAGGCCCTTGCTTATGGATCCCTCCAAACTGCATCTTAACGACATCGTATTCATGCGAGCGTTCAAGATAGTCTATGATCATTTAAAGATAGGGGCCACCATTCCCTTGTTCTTCTACTACTTCCATCTTTAGAGGAGCAAGGTCGACAGAAAGTGGGGATGGGTTTCCTTGAAGCAAGGCAATGGGAAGTTATTTAGAGCCTATTTAGAGTCTTTCCGCCACTTTAAAGATAAATACATTTTGGTGCATCCTTCTTCGACCAAGGAGATGTTGAACGTCTTTAGGACTGCGCCTTCGCTAAACGAGGACGGTACTCCCCGACTGAACGAGCTAGGAGAGCTCGTCACAAAGCTGGTTTAAGTTGTTGTTCCAATGGACGAGGAAGCATTTTGATAGTGAATTGGGCTCCTATGTCTGGATAGAAGGGGAGCTTGGAGACGAGGATCTAGAGAGCTTTGTTGTCCTGACCGCGTTCGTGGCTCAAATCCCTCGCGTCCAGCGAGTTGGTCGGGGAGGTAGGCCTGTGTTGGACAAAAACGGGGAACCCGTATATGAGTCGGGCCTCATAAACATCAAGGAGCTCCTCGGAAGCGAGCACCCCGCTAGATACTTGGGTATATATATATATATATATATATATATATATATATATATATATATATATATATATATATATATATATATATATATATATATATATATATATATATATATATATATATATATATATATATATATATATATATATATATATATATATATATATATATATATATATATATATATATATATATATATATATGTTTCTAATAGTAGTAGGTGGTCATCATTTATTTGACTCCTTGTTTACTGACTATATTTCTTTTTGTTTATTTTGCAGAGAGCATGAATCCTGCTCAGGAGGGCTTGGCTAAGACTCTCGCTGCCAGAGTAAGGAGGGCCCTAAATGATGCACATACTGGTTTGGGACCAGCTTCTGCCTCGGGGTCAGGAGACTCATCTTTGGCCCAGGCTACAGTCTCTCTTTCCCCTGGTGTTTTTTCCTCGAAAGCGGAGAGGCCGTGAGCCGAGGGGAGTGTTGACCTGACCGATGAAAAAGTGAAAGGAACGTACAACCTACCTCCCTGCTGGCTGGAGAAGTCTTTTTTCGAGGGTGCGACTCTTCATCTTCCCCGGGCCGAATCTCTCCATCTCGAGGGAATGGGCCGCCCGGAGAAGAGGGCGATGCTGGCGCAAGACGCTGGCAGTCTGATGCAGATCTTGGAGATGGTGGTCGCTTACACCGAGGGGAGTTCCTCTCAAGAGACAGAGATGAAGAACCTTCGGGCCAAGCTGGCTACAAGTGAAAAGGCCTTGGTTGAGAAGGATAAAGCCTTGAATTTGTCTGAAGAAGAATCAACGAGGCTCTCTGAGGAGCGCAGGGTTCTCTTGCTCGAGAGAAAGGACCTTGAGGGAAAGGTGGCGGCCCTAACTACTGAGATTACGCCCGCTGAAGACGAGTCGGAGGACACCAAGGATCTGAAGACTCAGGTCGAGCTAGTTGCTCATTTTCAGTTGGTCGTGGATGATGCTCAGGCTGATTTTGAGGGTAGCTTCGAGAATACCGTAAATCAGATGCGTGTATTGAACCCCGATGTTGAGCTCAACACTGCAGAAACGGGGATCAGTTATTATGTAGCTGGCGGTCAGATTCTGGTCCATGATTACCTCAAGGATATTATCGCCCAACCAACCGGGGGTCCCGCCCAATTGTCACCTATTGTTGAAGGGGAAGCAGAAGGATGATTATTATGTTAATTTCGGCTTGTGTTCCATATTCGTTGTATTTGTTTTTCTAAGCTATTGCCCGTTTATGTAATATTCGCACATTATCGGCCCAACTGGTCATTTTATTTAATTTCTGGCCAATGGTCGTTTGCTTTGAATATTTAACTTGTGTTTTTTTACATGTTTTTTGACAAACTAGCCCGTTTAGGACGTTTTATATTTTTCTAAGAGTTTATAGCGGGGATGTGCTCATTTTATATGTTTGTCAGTATGGGGAAACTGATCAAATAGATAAGGTGAATATCGGGCGAGGGTCGGAACTCAGGTCTCGTTTCGAGGGACCCGGGTTCGGCGGCATGAACCCCCCGCTGCAAGTCAGAAGTTCTACCATCATGGCACAAGGACTATGGAGCTCGGTCGAGTTATCCATGTCGGGCTGAGGGTGCGCTCGTCAACAGAGCGAAGCCTCGCCCCTTCTGAATACTTTGGGTGCCATGCTTGTGCCAAGGCATGCACGCGTGGTCGGGCCTGAGTGAGTTTGTCTCATCGAGAAAAATCGCCAACTGGTCAGTGTTTTTAACTGTAATATTGTTTTAGCTTTTCGGAGTTTCGTGATCGAACGAGTTGTTCCCCTTGTAAGTTTTCTAAGTAATACACTTTAGTCCATGTTTTTTTGTAGACGCAATAAGGACCTTCCCAGATGGCTGCGAGCTTGCCCTTGTGAGATTCTTTGTGATTTCTCTTTAAAAAAAGGTTGTTGACCTCGAACTCTCATCGTATGACCTTGGCATCATAGCGCGCGGCTACTTTTTGTTTGAGCGAGGCCTCTCGTATGGACGCTTCTGTTCTGATTTCTTTCACCAGATTCAGTTCTTCACGGAGTGCGGCGTCATTTATCTCCTCATCAGGAGGTGCCTCGGTTCGCCTGGAAGGTTCCTTGATCTTTACGGGAATGACGACCTCCGTCCCATTCGCTAGTCAGAAAGGAGTCTCCCTGGTGGACGAATGTGCAATTGTTCGGTATCCCCAGAGCATACTGTGTAACTCCTCGACCCATCACTTCTTGGTTTTGACCAACCTTCACTTGAGGCCCCTCAGTATTACTCTATTCACAAACTCGGTTTGGCCGTTTTTCTGGGGATGCTCGACATAGGAGAAGTGTTGGGTCATGCCAAGTTTGGTGGCGAATTCTTGGAAGGTGTGGTCCGTGAACTGGGTTTCGTTGTCGGTGATTATTGCTTGTGGGATGCCAAAGCGAGCGAGGATAATTATTTTGTAGAAGCGAAGGACGTTTTGGACGGTGATTTTGGCCAAAGCTTCAACTTCTATCCATTTGGTGAAGTAGTCGACCATTATGATTAGGTACTTGTTCTGATTGGTTCAGACCATGAACGAGTCGAGGAGATATAGTCCCCACCAGGAGAAGGGCCAGGGAGAGGAGAGGGATTTAAGCTCGTTAGGAGGAGCTAAATGCATGTCTTCGTGCTGCTGGCATTTATCGCATCTCTTCACATGCTCTTTTTCATCATGCTGCATGGTGGGCTAGTAGTATCCCGCCCTTAAGGCTTTTCTCACGGGGGATCTCCCACCTAGATGTTGGTCGTTGATGCCCTCGTGGATTTCAAGCAATATGCACTATGCCCTGCTTCGGTCGACACGTTTGAGAAGTTGAATGGAAAATCCTCTTCTATAAAGTTTGCCTTCAACCAAGACGTACGAGCAAGCTCTCCACCTGACAACGGCCGCTTCTTTTGGGTCGCCGGGGAGTTTGCCCTTAGTGAGGTAGTTGTGTACGGGGGTCATCCACCAATCACTGTCCCCGATGGCAAATACTTCTAGGGTAGAAGATGGCCTCTAGGTGCTTGGTCGAGGGAGAATCTCTTGTATCATAGATTTATTTCCTCCTTTTCTCTTTATGCTCGCCAATTTGAATAAGATATTTGTGCTGGCATTATGTTCGCGAGAAACGTGTCGTACGTCCACAGATTTAAACTTCTTTTTCGTCTCCTGGACCAGGGCCCAATATTCGGCGAGTTGGTCGTTTTTGACCTGATATTCGCCTCAAACTTGAGAGGCAACCAACTAAGAATCAGTGAAGTTTTTCACTTCCTCGGCTCCCAGATCTTTGGCCAGTCATAAACCCGTGGGGAAAGCCTCGTATTCGGCTTGATTGTTGGAGGTTGGAAAAGATAGGGAGAGGGAGACTTTGATTAGGGTCCCTTCCTCGTTTTCTAGTATAATGCCTACGCCGTTTTCGGTCGAACTGAACGCGTCATCGACGAAGATCATCCCACAACACGATCCGTCGGGATCTGCGGACGAGGTCATTTCAGCTACGAAGTTGGCCAAGGCCTGAGCCTTAAGGGTTTTCCTGCTCTCGTATTGGATATCAAATTCAGAGAGCTCCAAGGACTATTTCAACATTCTGCCTGCCATGTCTGTTCTTCCGAGCAGTTGTTTTATTGGTTGATCTGCCTGAACCATTATGGTGTGGGCCAAGAAGTAGTGTATGAGTCTCCTTTCTGCATTAATGAGAGCTATAGATACTTTTTCGATTTGTTGATACCTTGCTTCTGGTCCCTGTAGGGCCTTGCTCGTGAAGTAAATTGGCATTTTTCCTTCGGGTGTTTCCCTTATCAGTGTCGTGCTTATTGCCTTAGAGGCGACGGCCAGATAGAGGTAGAGGACCTCTTCTTTCTCGGGCCGAGATAGGATGGGCGGTTGCAACAGTGCTCATTTCAAATGAACGAGGACTTAGTCACATTCTGGTGTCCACTCGAAGGTGGATTCCTTGCGCAGGAGTTTGAACAAGGGGAGCGCGTGCTGGGAAGACTTTGCCACGAATCGAGAGAGAGAAGTGAGCATGTCGTTCAAGATCTGGATGGACTTTTTCAAGGTGGGTGTCGAAAATTTGGAAAATACCCGACATTTGTCGGGGTTTTCCTCAATGCCTCATTCGATTAGGTAGAATTCGAGGAATTTTCCTGCCTGTACGCCAAAGGTACATTTTTCCGGGTTGAATCGCATCTGGCACTTTTGAGCTTGCTCGAACACTTTCTTCAAGTGGGCTCCATGGTCGAGCTCTTCGGTGTACTTGATGATCATGTCTTCCATGTAGACTTTGAGCATGTCGCCTATCTCGTTGCGAAAAAATTTGTTCATCAAGCACTGATATGTAGCGCCCACGTTTTTTAGGCCAAAGGGAATTACATTATAGTAATAGTTGCCCGACTCAGTCCTGAAAGCAGTATATTTTTTGTCCGTTTTCGCCATGGGGTTCTGGTTATAACCAGAGTACGCATCCATGAATGATAGCAATTTAAAGTCGGCCGAGTTGTCAAACAGTTTGTCAATATTAGGGAGGGGATAAGCATCTTTTGGGCAAGCCCGATTGAGATCATTATAGTCAATACACATACGCCATTTTCCATTAGATTTTTTCACAAGAACTACATTTGAGAGCCAGGTTGTGTACTGGGCTTCAGAAATAAAACATGCCTCTAGGAGGTCTTTTACAGCTAGTTCTGCAGCCTTCACTTTCTTGAATGACTGCTTTCTCCTACGCTGCGTAACCACCTTGATGGCAGGATTAATGGTCAAGTGATGGCATACGACCTCTGGATCTAAGCCAAGCATCTTGATAGCACTCCATGCGAACAAATCAGCATTCTCCCTTAGGCAAGCTTTGAGTTGCCTTTTCGCCAGGTCGGGGAGGTCTACTTCGATCTTTACTCCTCTTGTGGGGTCTTCTCCGAGAGTAACTAGCTCGAAGTCGCCGTCCAGGATGGGTCGTGCGTGAATCGAGAGTCCGTTGCGATCGGCATAGGAGGTTGACCCTTCGTCTTCGACCATAGGCTCCTTCCTTTTCTTCCTTTGCTCGACACGGTCTTCCATGGATAAGCGACTGTCAAGGTCAATGGTGTTAACCCTCGGCAGTGGCTTGACTTCCTCGGAGCTGGAGGAAAGTGAGGCTCCAATGGTCGTTCTAGGTTGGGCACTGATGGAACTGAGGCCTTTTGTTGAAGCTTCGAAGAACCTTTTAGCTTCTTGGATGTCCCTGTGGAGGGTGGCGACCAAGCCTTCGATGGTGAAGTACTTCATCTTGAGATGAACGGTAGAAGGGACCGCGATGAGTTCAGAGAGAGTGGGTCTCCCGAAGATGCACTGGTAGAGAGACAGGCAATCTACCACCAAAAATTGGGTCTTGATGGCTCGGGCCGTCTCCCCTCTCCTGAATGTGACGATCAGCTCTACATGTCCCCAGGGTTTTGTGTTGGCTCCATTGAAGCCCTGGAGGTTAGGTGGATCTTATTCAGCCGCAATATGGTGAACAGTTTGGCATACATGATGTCCACCGAACTTCCCTGGTCGACCAGAATGTGATTCACGTCAAAATTAGCCATTCGAGCTCTCACGAGTAGTGGGATGCTAGAATTTGGGGCCCCGCCCAGAAACTCTTCTCTGTAGAAGGTGAGTGGATGAGACCTCCTCGGAATTTATCAAGTGTGGCGTCCATATCTGAGTTGGATTCAATGAGTTGGTCTAAACTCCTCTTCACCGATCCAACTATGTGCCTGTTGAACCCTCCGTCGGAGGTGACCATGGTTGCAAGGAAGGATTCCCATGGACTGTGGGAGGAGAAGTATAGGGGGACGTTCTCCATGTCCGGATAATAGAAGTCTTTTGGCCGTGAGATGCTCATGGCGACCGTAATGGGGTCGAGGTCGGGGGATTTCTTCCCTTCCTCGGCATTTTTGGTTTCTGGTGCTTCGTCACGGGTACCCTCCTTCTTTTTATACTGCTTGAGGTGCCCGTCTCTGGTCATTATTTTAGTTGCATCCTTGAGATGAATCCAATCCTCTGTGTTGTGCCCGTGACTCTTGTGGAACCTGCAATACTTGCTCTTGTCGGTTCTCGGCTTGGACGGTTTTTGTCGGGGGAATCGCACCCCGGCTTGCTTGAATTCTGAATTGGCGCATTCAGAAAGAATACGCTCCCTTGAGGTAGTCAGAGGGGTGTAGTCGTGGAAACGACCGGTTGGCCCCTTGTAATCTTTGGAATCACAGGACTTGCCCTCCCGTTTCTTCTCTCCCTAACGGGATGTCAAGGGCTCATCGTTCTTCGAGGACTTGGCACTCTCTCTATGCCTAGATTTCATGGCGTTGTTATCCGCTTCCTTCTCCTCGTACTATATGTACGCCTGGGCCTTGAGGAGAAAGGAGTTAAGTATGGTTGGCATCTCTATGCGTATAAATTTGACAAAGTCACTGCGGGGGCGAGCCCACGCTCGAGGAGGTACTTCTTCATGTTGTCGTTGTTGGGACTTGGATCGCTTCCTTGTTGAAGATTTTTATATATGCCCGTAGAAACTTTTTCCTGCCCTGTATGATTACTTCGAGCGAAGCCTCCAATTTAGGATGTCGACGGGAGGCAGTGAAATGCCTCGAAAATATCCTCCTGATCTGTTTCTATAAGGTGATGGATTCATCGGGGAGGCTCTTGTACCACGGCATCGCCCCCTTCCTGAGAGTGGTTAGGAAGAGTCTGCATTTGATGGCTCCCCTGACCCCTCAGTAGTCGAGGAAAGCGTTGATGTTCTCGATGTTCTCGTCAGGGTCTGTTATTCCGTCGTAGGTTCCCAAGGTAGCCGGCTTCTCTAGGCCGACAGGGAGTGGAGCCTCGGTAATCTCCCTCGATAGCGGGCCACGGGGCTCATCATCCTCGCTATTTATGGGGAATGGATAAGGAGAGTGATAGTTTCTTCCCTGTCGATTGTCACGGTCTCTTTGGGAGAGGGGCTCCTCCGTTTCTTCGAGAAAGAAGTTGAGCGCGGTCGATTTGCCTGTTGTCTTTCCTCTTCTTGAATTAAGGGGAGTCTTGATCTCTGGAAGGAGGTGTGCGGTTGCGTTTCTTGAAGAAATAAACTTCGCGCCTCTCCTTTCTAGGCGGTGGGCCATGTCTGGGTGGTGATGCACTAGGGGAGTTTTGTTGTCGAGTTCTCCGAGGAGGAGATCTTGATCGCCTATTCTCCCAGACCCCTATCCTTTGATTTTGTTGTAGGATGAGAGTATTGGTCTGATTGATAGCAACGAGTAGTGCTGCCATGGTCGGGTCGGTGTTGAGAGGGATAGGAACTGGTTATATGACTTCTTGCAGTTCCTCAATGGAATTCTTGGGTCGTCCCTTGTCCGAGAATTGGTCATCACCGCGTTGGGCGTTCGTTGAATCTGGAGACGCGGTATGTCCGTCCCGAAAGGCCAGGTTGTCCTCGAGGTGAGTATGTTCCTGACTTCCATCGGCTTTTCGAGCAGGGGAAAGAATAGTCTTTCTTGGAAGATAAAGATCATCATGGTCGGCCATGATTAGTGAGAGAAATCTAGAAAAGTTGCTTTGATCTTAAGTTTCGAGGAAACAAAAATGGGGAGAGCAGCTTCCCACACACGGCGCCACTGATCTTACCAGTTGATCAGAACCTGAGAAGCGGCCGGAAGATGATTTGTAGTCGGGTTGTGAAGTCGAGGAGAAAAGAGGGTTGTACCTGCAAGACACTCTGGCGATCAAGTAAGAGTGGGAACAAGGAGGTACAAGAAAAGTATTAGGTGGTGAATAGTGAATATTTGATACCTGACCCTCACAGGTGTGAGTGTATATATAATGCCCCTGGCACGTAGCCATTGGTTCCTGATTTCATGCCTGGATATACGGGTCCGTAAAATTAGGTAACTTCAAGGACTTGGTCAAATTGGGCATATGTGTTCGTAACTAGCCGTTGGTCCTGAGGAGGGGGTTAGTTACGGGCATCTCTATGGTCGGTTCCTGGTGGCCTCACGACATTGATGTCGGGCAGGCTGAGAGAATGCTCGTCGATCACCCTGGGTCAGTGCTGGTTCGGGAGGACAAACAGCTGACATTACCCGACAGGTCGTGCGGGCCGTACCAAAGGAAATGTATTAGACTGGGCCCATTCTAGCTGTCGGACCAGTCCATAACACTTTTCTTTCTCTTGGATGACAGAAAGTCTTGATCTTTAGGGGGAGGTGTGCAGTCACATTTCTTGAAGAAAGAAATGTTGCGCTTCTCCTTCAACGGTGGGAGGCCACACCTTGGTGGAGATGTGTTAGGGGAATATCATTGTCGGGATCTCCGAGGAGGAGATCTTGACTAATTAGGTTCCTAGGCCCCATCTTTTTATTCTGTTGCAAGATAAGGGCGTTGGTTTGGTTGATGGCAGCGAGCAATGTTGTGATGGCCGGATCAGCACTCTGAGGGATGGGAACTGGTTTTAAGATCTTTGGCATTTCCTCAGCGGGGATCCTGGGACGCTATCCATCCAAGAATTAACAATCGTCGCGATGGGCATCAATGGAATTTGGGGATGCAGTTTGACCTTCACGGAGGCTGAAGTTATCCTCGAGGTGGGGATGTTCTTGATCTCCGTCAGTCTTGTGCACCAAGGAAGTGCAGTCTTTCCAGATGGGTGATGATAGTCACGGTCAGCCATGATTGTTGAATGGAGAGGATCTTTGGTTTTCATATTATGAGGGATAGAAACCAGGGAAGATAGGTTCTGATAGACGGCGCCACTGATCTTACCGGTTGATGAGAACCTGCAAGGTGGCCAGATAACGATCTTTTATAGGGCAAGAAAGTCGAGGAAGAAAAAAGGGGGTTGTACCTGTAAGGCACTTTGATGATCAAGTAAGGGAGCGGAGAGATACAAGCAACGTGTTAGGATTTTAGTAGTGAATAGTGAATATTCGATACTTGACCCTCACATGTGTGAGGGTATATATAATTCCCTTGGCATGTGGCCATTGGTTCCTTTTTTTGGGCCTAGATATGCGGACCCGTGAAAATAGATAACTGTCAGGACTTGGTCATACCGAGCATGCATGCCCGTAACTAGACGTTGGTTCCGAGGAGGAGGTAGATTACATGAAGAGGTCTGGTTGGTTCTTGGTTGTCTGGGCGACTTGATGTCAGGCAGACTGGGAGATGCTCGTTGGTCATTATGGGTCAGTGCTGGTCTAGGAGAGCAAACGATTGATTACGCACGACAGAGGGCGGGGAGGATTCAGGTCAAGGTTGTATAGGCTGCGCCAAAGAGGGAGTCTAAATTGGGCCCACTCTGGTTGTTAGGCCAATCCAGAATAATAGTGAAAACCCTTATTCGGTTTATAAGACTTTTTGACCTTTTTTGGAGGGAAGAATAGTTTACACGACTGAAGATTGGAGAAGTCAAGGTTTTCGGAGAACGGAAGATTTTCATACACAAGAATAGTGTATGCCTTCCTGATCGGACAAATTAGGATTAATTTACGGTTAACAACCAGTTGAACCGCGGTTGTTAAGGTTTTTGTATAATTAGGCTATAGTAGATATCACCTAGGACTAGGGATACCCTATAGTTATTGCATTTAACCCTTGATAAAATAAAGGCTTTACTCCATCAGATATCTCTAAGAACTTAGGATTTAGGATGGATGGTTAAAGGTTTTCCCACTAAGGACTTAGGAGAAGATAATCTAAAGGGCTGGTAATTGAAGGATATGAACTTGTTGAAGAGATCGGGATTCAAGGTTGTTACAGGGAAAATTATACACCATACCCTAGAATGCTCCTCATATCTGTGAAAAAACCCTAATTTACATTCTGCTTATTTTTTATTTATGCTAAGTGACAATATCAAAACCAAACCCAAATTAAGTTTTTGTTTAATTGAACGTGAATTGAACTTGATAATTGCATGCAGTCCTTGAGATCGTCATTCAGGGAATTTTCCATTATTACTGCAAGGCAAAAATAGTACACTTTTTATTTTTCCCATCAGAGGTCAACATACCCATTACCTTCTCAACTATCATCTTATCAGTTAGGGTTTCACCACTACCCTTCATAAGATGGACGAGTTTTTGTAACTTTCACCCATACTCTCCAATCTTTTTGTATTCTCCCATTGACAATAATTCATATTGTCAACCCAAGGTCTACAACTTCATAACCTTGACTTTCTCACCACCTTCATAGTAATTGACAAGAATATCCCATGCCTTCTTTGTTGATTCAACATGAGAGATTCTGTTAAAATTCACCGCATCGATTGTTGTTTGAATGAAATATGCAGCCTTGCAATCTTTCTTCTTAGCTTCATTGTGGGCAGTTTTTTGTGTGTCAGTTGCATCTGCAGGCAGCACAGAAACACCATTAGTAACCACTTTTCTAAGGTTTCGTGAAATCCAAACATAGATTGCATTTGTTTTCTTCATTGATGAAGCAACTAGGAAAATATACGATGAAGTCGCCATAGAATATTTATTTATCCCATAGAAGGGAAAGGAAAACATCAAAGAAAACCTGAGAAGAGAGAAATCAAGGTCTCGCAACGAGGAGATCAGGTACGGGAGTCGATTATGCAAGGGGAAGGTATTAGCACCCCTCATGTTTGTGGTAATCCACATGATCCACTTTTGTTGTCTAATCTAAAGGGTGAGTTTGAATTTAAAGCTAGGTTGCAAAGGGAATGTATGGATGCAAAGGGAATGTACAAAATAAATTTTTTTATTAGTTTGCCGACCGCGGTTGTGAATCTTTGTGCTTACGTACCACCCTTCGTGCAATAGGGGATCAGTGAACTCGTAGTTCACCTCAAAAATGTTGGTTTGTTGTATGTTTTTTATAAACAATTCTAATTTCGCATTCTATAGCAGCTCTGCCTTTGGAGACTCACACATTGTAGTAGAAATGAATTAACATGTTCTTACCTGAAAAGGTTTTTAAAAGTAAAATCCCGAAGGCAAAAGGTTTGAATTGGTTGAGTATTTTTGTTGAGAGAATACATCAGATGGTCCCTCAAAAGGTGTGGGTATATGAGTACTTCCCTCTTAATTATGAAAAGTTTTAGGTAATGTTAGATTATTTTATGAGTTTGATTAAGAAAAAAGATTTTTAGTTTTAGAAGGGATGCAAAAGAAAAGACTAACAAAAGGGGAATCTCGATCCTACTTGTTGTCATGCTTGTGGACCTAAAGTTGGGATCAAGGGAATTCTACATAATGTTGCCATGCATGAATATAAATCCTAAGGTCTACTTAGTTCAATATTGACCAAGAATGAACTAAATATCGGAGAACACGTGATCAGACAAGAAGAGAAAGAAAGAGAAGAATGAAAGCAATCAAGAACTTAAACAAGATACAAAAGCAAGCATACAACACATGAAAAGTAACCACTTACTCACCAAGTAGGCACTTAACCAAGATGCCTAAAGCATACCCACTTAACCAAGTAGATATCGAAGCCGCAAACACACATGTTATAGGTGACCACCTAAGCACTAAGCAATGAGCAGAAAAAAACATGAATCCAAGGAGGATTTCGGCGTGGGAGCCAAAAGAATCTCTTTCCACTAGAATAGCTCAAGCACAAATTGAGTAAAAACTCAAAGCATCAATGTTTAAGAAACATGAGCTAAGTATCATTGAAACAAAGACAAAATATGGGGCCGATTACGAGCCCTCCTTCCACTTTATTGACTCGATAACAAGAGAGGAGTATGATTCAAAGCCTCAACGTAAGACACGAGCTAAGAATGACCAAGGACTTGAAATTTGGGGGCCGATTTCGAGCCCTTCTTCAACTTTATTGACTCGATACAAGATAAGCACGATTCAAAGTATCAGCGTACAACTCAAGCTAAGAATGATCAAGGGACTTGAAATGTGGGGGAAGATTGTGAGCCCTTCTTCCACCTTATTGACTCGGTTGCAAGCACAAAGTAAAAAGAGAAAACAAGCTAACAATCACAAAAATATTGCCTACAAAGTAGGACTTGACTTCCAAACATTCATCTTTATTCCTACTTCTCATGGCAAAGAAATTAAAAGACAATGCGGGAATAAAATAATGAGAAAAAAATACCAAACAGAAAAGAATCGGTTGCTTTTGCTTAACAAAGCGTAAGAAACCCGAAGACCTTTGCAGAAGCTTCATCAACATACAAAATAGTCATAAACTGAATGCACGACATAAGTGTCGAAGCATCATCAATGTGAAAATAAATCACAAGGGGAAAGTGCGTCAAGCATATCCAAATACCAAATAATAGCCTTGCATAAAATACAAGTCCAGACAAACAACAAAAATCCACAAGTCTCATGAAATAAGGATCCAAGCTCAAGCGTTTCAGAAAAAAATTTGAACCAAAATGAAGTGGGATAAAGGCTTTAATCAAATAATCAAGAATTAATTAATCGATTAAATGCGAGCAAAGGTGTGACAAGTCACTTTTTTGAACCGTCTTAGGGAGCTTGCACAAATTAAAAAATGAGTTAGTAATAACAAGGAGTGATGACCCAAACTTAAGCATTCATATCATAACTCAAATCAAGCTCAATTCATGAAGAAAAAATTTCCAAACAAGTGTCGGAGCAACAAAAACAGTTATCGGAGAACACCGTTTTGGTTCATGAAAATACTCGAAAAGTCAATTTAAAATCATCAAAATTCAACACCAACATCAAGCAATCATCAAATTAAATCCAATCATGAATTAAGCATGAATTAAATCACAATTTTCATGCATTTATGGATACCGGGAAAAAACTTTTCATGTGTCGGTGTTCACCAAAAATCAATTGGAAATCAACATTTGAACGCGCAAAATCAAACACCGACACCTGAAACTTAACTTGGAATTTAAAAATAAATTGCAACAATTAAATCCACACCGGTACAATGATTTTCAAGCATAAAAAAAATATTATTCAAGTGTCAACAACAATTAATCAACTTGAAATCAAACACCGACACATGCATTCCAACAATTATCAACATCTATCAACTTGAAATCAAACTCTGACGTGTGAACTTCAATAATTATCAACAATCATCAATTCGGAATCAAATATCGGCACATGAATATCAACAAATAAATTAAGTAATCAACCGATTCCAACAATTATCAACATCATCAACATGAAGATTTTCAAGAATCACATAATTTCCACAATTCAAGAATTAATTCATGCTAATTCAACAAAAAATCACTTAATTCATCAATTAATTTCAACACAACAATTAATTCAAGTAGAATAGAGAAGTTACCAAAAGATATGATCTTAGAAAAGAATGTAGATAGGGATCATGCATGAATAGTCCTGCAGAAGGAGGGAGTTGCGCACGACGACGCGGCTTTGTGAACAGAGGGAGAGTCACGGTGGCTCGGTGCAATGCGAAGGGAGGCTACGCAGCGGCGGTACGACGGAGAGCGGTGGGAGGTTGGTATGAAGGTGGTCCAACAGAAGGGGTCCAGTCGTTGGAGCTTCGGTGTGTCAGCCAGAGTTTCGGCGCGTCAGAACTTGAGAGAAAGAGCTTTTTTCCACTTGAGAGCTTATTGAATATTTGTGAGTGATTTTTGTAAAAGTGATGGAATCTCTTTTGAATTTGAGAGAAAAATAATATATAGAGAGATTCTTAAGTCATGTTTGGGATTTGGAATTGAAAAAAATGGTTTTTTAGAGTCACATTTGTTGTACCCCAATTTTTGCCCCTAAGATCCTTTCATCATACCGTGCTGATTCATTCACAATAAGATCACACTAGGATTCTTGGTTCCCCTCCCTATATGTAGCTTTTCCCTTTTGAGGAATCACCAAGCATCTTGACTTATGTTCTTTTGTGATCATGAATATTGTTTTTGTATTGATTTCTTCTTTCAACTAAATAAAATGCAATGTTGGTTTGTCTTGCTTGATATCCATGTAGGTAAAGGCAATGGGATTTAACAAGTTACCCCATGAGTTCATGAGTTTATTTCCATGCCCTAGTCAATAAAGCTTGAGAATTTTGAACCTCACCATTGGCTTGGTTTTGGAAGAATTGGCATGGAAAGGTTGTTTTGGTTCATCACATTTCAAGATTATCAAATTTGGTTGAAAAGCACAAGGGATTGATTGGAGAAGTTGTCATGGTTGGACAAGATTTTATTCCATTTGGTTACAAGTGCATATTTCTCTCAATGTTCAAGATATGGAAGTGGTTTTGGTGGCTATGAGTTCTCATTATCATCCTCAACAACTTCTATTTACAAATCATGTGTGTTGGTACAAGAAGTTTGTTCAAAATTGTCAAAGTTCCTCAAAGCATTCTCTTGATCTAAGGATCTAGGGTTTTGAACTTCAAAGGAATATATCTTGCTCATCTCTTGGTATTTTTGAGTGATTCCAAAGACATCTTTCGCTTCAAAGGTTTATTAACAAATCATATTAAAAGTTTCAAGGAGTTGTCATGAGGAAGAGACTCAATGAGGAAGAAAGATTATAAGTCCTCCAGATGAATCCTCAATTTTCCATGTGTGACTTCAAATGATTATAACTTAGTCAATTTTTATCACCTTGAGCCCATTCTTTTTCCATAATGATCTTGAATGTGTGAACTTTATTCCTTCTTTAATGTGCAAAGTGAGAAAATTGATGGAAATTTCCTTAAGGATACAAAAGATTATAGGTCATTACATGATTTTTTGCCAACTTCAACAATTCATAACTCTCTCAATTTTTGGATATTTTTAATGGTTCAAGTTTCAAAATGCCATTCAAGAGATCTACTTCATGCCATCTTTTTTGGTCAAGAGCAAATTCCAATTGGAAGGCCATATTTGGATGCAAGACATTATAGGTCATTTTTTAAGAAGAACTTGAAATATTTCTAAGTATGGAAAGTCAACTCTTTTTCTCCAACTTTGACTCAACACAACTTTCAGCTCAAGCATCCATTTGATTCCATTCTTTTTCCATTGCAAAGCTTGTAACCTCATCTTTTTAAAGCATCAAGAATCATGCCTTAAGACCCCTTGAGCTAAGAACGCCGTTGTTTCAAAAGTGGTAACTTAGAATTGAAGTTTCATTATAAGTCAGAATTTGAATTTCATGTTACAACCTCTAAACCTCAAATTAGCACGCGTTTTAGGTCTAAACATGATTAGCCAACTTTCCCAAGTGGATTAGTGCATCAAAACGCGCATTTTGGATGAGTTTTGACAAAAGAGAAATCACATTTTCTTCATGATGAAGACCCACATGAATTACCTTCAAATTGCATCATTCACCCTTCCTTTTGATCCCATTTGCTTCTCCTATAAATACATGAGCAATCTCATTTATTTTCTCAAGCTTGGATAGCCATAATCACCCTGCCAAACTTGTTCCACAACTCAGAATTCAGTAACTTCAAAATCTATTCTCAAGCCTTTTCCAATCCAATTTCTCCATTAATTCACCTTCCTTGATCTTCCTTGAAGCTAACCACATGATTACATTCAAGAATTGTGCCCTATACTGCTCTATAGAAGTCCAATTTCAGAGCTCTGCAACTCAACTTCAATAGGTAGATTCCTTCATCAATTCTTAAAAACTCTGATATCATTATGTTGCTCTCATTGCCCTGGTTCTAGTTGCAACACTTACCTTTTACTGGAAACACATTTTGACTATGAAATTTCAAATCCCTTTTTAAAACTTTCCTTCCAAATTGCTTGAGCTACAGTTTATATAAATTTGGCGCGAGGGTGTGGTTGTCTTCGTCTTGAAGAGACGAAGCGAACAACATAGGTCTGAGCTTCTAATTTTACAGTTTGAGAGACATGCAAATCACATTGGCTGGAGGTTGAAGATGACCTATGTGTCATCTTCCAACCAATGATGGCACGCCACTTGTTATTTTTTAAAATCTGATTTATATTTAATTCTGTACTTTATTCACTAATGACCATGATATGTACAGCGCGCCAGATCCCTTGGATTTGATTACTAACGCATTTTGACTCTTATCCAATGGTCCACATATTTTTACTGTTCTTTTCTTTTCTGATTTTTATATTTTAATTGTTTTAAATTTCAAAAAATCATAGAAAATTCATTTTTAGTCTAAAAATTCTGAAAAAATTGTGAACAAATATTTTGATTATTCTCTTTCTGATTTTTATTTTTTCACAATTTAATTTTGTGTTTTGGTATTTTTATAAATTTACACTTTATTTGAATTGTTTTAAATGTTTAAAAATACTTTTATACATTTTTAAATTCTGAAAAAATTATAGAGTGATCCAATGATATTGTGACAAATATTGGTGACCTTATTTTATTTTTGTTTCTGACCTTACTATTTTTTATCATTTTTGGTTTATTCTACCCATTTCTTTTAATTTTAAAAATAGTTTCTGACTTTAAAAAATTACCAAAAAATTTGTAAAATTATTTGAGCCTTTTTCTGATTTTTTTATGGTCTTACATTTTATTTCTTGATTAATTTGAACATAGTTGATATTTTTCTCTTTATTTTCTATTTTTAAACATTATTTTTAAACCCTTTTGTATATATTAAAATGTAATATTATTTTGTGACTATTTTCTGGCTAATCTTGGGTTAAATTTTGGATTATAAACTTTATTAACATCATTTGATCCATGGTGTTGAGTTTAACTCCACAAAAATGGATGAATGATTTTAATAATAGTTTGATTAAATTTATTTCAAAAGTGGTTTGTATATTCTCTTTCATCCCTCTTCATCTCATCCCCTTCCTATTGCACTAAATGTTATTGGAGCATGATCTCTATATCATGTCTCGGAATAAATGGTGCATAGGTTGTTATTGACCGGCCTCAAAATAGGTGCGACTTCTATATAAGTCCACTTACGATTGTTTAACATAGCACTAAATTTTGTCCTGATTCGAATAAATGATCATACGTGGCCAAAACTTATGTTTGCAAGCCCAAGTATGTTAATTTGATCTCTTTTCTCCAATAACCTTGAGATTCATTGTGTGGAGGCTTTGGTTCTACCAATCCTCTAATGGGTCTACAACACCTTTGATCAACGCGGGTCACTTAAACATCGTTGATCATTAAATGGCACTTGTGAGAATTCTAAATGGATGATATACTTGACAAAAAGCAAATGTAACTTGTTGTGTGGAGGCTTTGGTTCTACCAATCCTCTAATGAGTTCCAAATGCAAGTTTCAAGATGATCATCAAACTAACCACTAATCACTAATAATTGACTTTATCCTTTATTTTTATTATATGCCCCTTTTATTTTTATGCACTATTTACTTTTAGCATTTACACTTCATGTCATTTTCATCTTTGCTCATTTGAGCATTTACTTTATTGTCATTTTTACTTTGCTCACTTGAGCTTTTATTTTCTTTTTTTAAGATACTTAATAATCAACATAAATCATAAAAATCTTTAATGGTACTTAGACTATTTGGTTACTATCCTTGGCATTATGGAGCATTGGACTTTTTGGACTTAGGATTAGAAACTTGGGCCTATGATTGGAGACCTTGTGATCTTATCTGATTATTTTGTCTGGAGTTCTTGAGGTTTACCTCAAGACATTGGGTTGCTTGTTTGTTTTTGTATGCAGGTTTTTGTGATTATACCCTTTGTTTGTAATCTAGAATTCACCCGTATACAGCCATTACTCTGCCCAACTTTTGTGAAGACTTAATACATTTGAAGTTTGGTTCTCTCAAGACGTCTAGTATTTTTTTGCTTTATTGGTTTCAATCCAAAGAATGGGAATTCTATCTTGACTTATAATGTTAAGTATTGGCTTCTTGTTGGTTAGATGGTTCCTATCCCTAGTAGCTTTTATCTTATGCTTTAGGATAGTCTCTTCTTCTCCTCACATCTTCTTTAATTTTAAAAATCTTCTTCCTCCTTTTGAAAATTCTTCTTGTTTTTAAACTTGAACCACTTTCATAATAAACTTGGACTTATGTCCATGAATTTTCAAAACATTTTCATAAATAAACTCTAATCGACTTAATAATACCTTGACATTTTTTGTGAGAAGACTAAAAGTCAACCAATCTCATTTCAAACCATTTTGCCACTTTGGCTTTTATCTTTAAACTTTTCTCAAAATATTGCACTCTTGTCAATCCTTGTAGTGATGCAAACAACTATACTTCTATAATATGTAGTGAAGAGAGATATTTTCCACTTGGGTGTTGAGTGAGGCATTGTTGATTTTAAGATCCAGGCCATATCCTCCACTTTGAGATGATGGAAATTCTCCTTTATCATAATTGTGGGTAGTAGGTATATTTTCCACACGGACAGTGATGATGATGTTTTATCTCATAAAATTAACCAATACATTTGTGTTTTAAATTTTTAAAAGAGGAACTACGTGTACCCTGATCCCCAATTGCATGAAAGGTGGTACGTAGGCACTAAAGGTTTGCAACCGCGGCGGGTGCAAAAAATCATAAAAAATATATTTCCTTTTCTCACCTCCACCATCCATTTTTATACAACATTTTTTATAGCCAAAATATACAGATTTCACAAAGAGGTTCCTGCGGAGTACTGTAGATGTTTAGGGTGCTAATACCTTCCCTTTGCATAACTAATCCCCTTACCTTGAATCTTTCCCCTTCTTTTTGGGTTATTCTCTCTTTTCCCATTCCTTTGGAAACAATAAAGCGCGGTGGCGATTTTTATTTTGATTTGTATAAGTCAAGTTAATCCAATGGCTTAGTCTTAAAACATTTCAACCGCTACAGAAAAATGGCGAATTCACTGGGGACAGATTGACCTCTTGTTGGTCTATCCCTAAGTGGGTTAAGCCTATCTTTGTTTATATTTGTATATGTGTTATTACTGTTTTTTGTGTTATATGTTGTATATATGTTTGTCTGGAGTTTCCTGGTTTTTAGGGTGCTTGGTGATTACTCATAAGTCCTATACCCGGACTTGGGCAAACTTTAAGATAGGATGGGCGGTATAGTCATGTTAACTTTGATGGAGTAAACCCAAAAAAGGAGGCATGAGATCCCCCACTCAGTGGAGGCTCCTTTGACTATAGTGTCGCTTACCGAGTAATCGGGAAGACGTACTGCTTTCGACCTGGGAGCCTGCTGAAGTTGAGGACCGTAGAATACCAAACCCATCTTGGCCTTTTAGGTGTAGTGCGAAAGCTATGACGGAGTAATCTGAAAATAGTTGTCACGCGATACTAGCTCGGACGAGTCTTTCTTGAGAATATTACTAATTACCAAGTTAATCGGGAAGTTGGTAATATCCGAAGGAAGGATGTAGACTCTGGGAACCTCTAGAACCTTGTTCGGTAGGTGATAACTTTTAGACTAACACCTTATGGGTAGTACCTTAGACCTCATGCTCGTAACATTGAACCTATGAACCCTATATGTGTGATCTTGTGTGTGATTGTTGCATCATGCATCCATGCACTCATAAGCATCTTTTGAAGAAACCATATTTCAAGGGATTTAAAGGTTGACCATTTGTGAATATCTCAGGTACTTTCTAACCATGGATTCTGGAAAGAGAAAGACCGAGAAATACAGTTTCAAGGATCCCAAGATAGATGAGTTGATCAGTCTAATTCCCGAGATTGAGTGTTCTGCATACTTTCAGAAGAAGTATGGATCCATTATTCCTCTCATGAAGCTGAAGATGAAGGAGGGTATTCTCTCGACCTTGGTCCAGTTCTATGATCTGATGTATCATTGCTTTAATTTTCCCGACTGTCAGTTGATGCCCACACTGGAGGAGTATTCTTATCTATTGGTTTTACCTGTTACCGATCGTATTCCTTTTACTGGTTTAGAGGGTGATCCAAAACCACATGAGATTGTTGCTTTTATTCATCTGGGGAAATCTGAGGTGGAAGCCTATATGACTACTAAAGAAGGAAATAGAGGATTACCAGCTCAGTTCTTATTGGAGAAAGCTCGTTACTTTGCCAGAATGAAGAGTACAGTCGCTTTTGAGGCCATCTTTGCTCTACTTGCTTACGGGTTGTTTTTATTTCCTAATATGGACAAGTTTGTTGACATTAATGCTATCCGGATCTTCATGATTGGAAACCAAGTTCCTACATTGTTGGGTGATGCTTATTACTCTATTCATCTTCGGAATTCTTATCATGGGGGGATGATTATCTATTGCACGCCTCTGTTGTATCGGTGGTTTATCTCTCATATGCCTCGGTCTTATGCTTTTTGAGATGTCAAGAAGGAACCTCGTTGGGCTCCTAAGATCATCGCACTTACTCACTTGGATATTGATTGGTATCATCGAGCTTACCAGGATATAGAGATTATTGACAGTTGTGGTAGTTTCCCCAATGTACCTCTTCTTGGTACAAATGGAGGAATTAACTATAACCATGTTCTTGCACGGCGACAGCTTGGTTATCCGATGAGGGATAAACCAAATAGTATTCATTTGAGTAGTTTCTTTCTGAAGGAAGGAGAAGACCATAGGGAAGCTAGGGAGCAGATTGCGAAGGCCTGGTGTCACATTCATAAGAAGAGTATGAAGGATTTGGGACCTAGGGTGCTGTTTCTTTGGAGCCATATCTTCAGTGGGTCCGATCGAGAGTTATTCAGTTAAAGATGTCGTATACTCGGGAGACACCCATGCCTGATCTATTTGTAAAGACCACTCCTCCCTTATTAGATGATCTAGAAGAGTTGCAACTTGTTTTGGTTAGGATGCAACAGGAAAAGGATGCTTGGAAGAACAAGTTCCAAACTTTAGAGAGTTCCTATAAAGCAGACTTGAAGGAGAAAGACGACTTGATTGAGATCCTTGAGAGTCGAGCGGTAGAGTCTATAGAGAGGCAAGGGGATTTATTTTCTCCTAAGCCTCAATTGGATGTTGATCACTCACTTCCCGAATCAGGTGATTGGAAGGAGGTTGCCATCAGACATGTGGAAGAAAACCAGAGGTTGAAGGCTCAGATTGCCAGGCTCACGGGGAAGCGTCAGCGTATAGAGTGATCTCCATCAGTTCTATTTCTCAGGGTTTTAGATTTTATTTTCATCTTGTACTTGGGATCATTGAAACTTGTAATCTATTTCAGAGTTGTTATAATAAAAAATTTCAGCATTTCAAATGCGTTATTACTTTGATATTTGCAATGTGTCTATAAATCTATAAATCCCTTGAAATATTAAATAACAAAGTAAAAATAATCATGTGCATTACATATCATGCATCATATTTTTCTTGCATTTGTTATGCATATCCAGGTGTCTTACCAAGCTTCTTTACTTTGTTCAACAAGTTGACTCATCACTATAACACTCGGGCTAATTTCAGAAATAAGATTGACAACTTAGAACAAGAGAATCACGAGCTGCGCGAGGAGGTTTCTGCTTTGAAGGCCGGGATGGCCAATCTGATTACTCTGATGGAAGCTATGGTGGCTGCTCATAATCAACCACCAAGTGTTCAACCTCAACCAACAAGGGTAACTACTGAAGCTCCTACTATTCTCGTATCTGTTACTCCAGCTGTTGTTCAGAATCGCATGCCCCAAGGTTATCCATGGGGAATGCCGGAGAACTTTGCACCTGAAGGTTTCAATCTTGGTCCTCAATATACTCCAGTTGTTTAGACTATTGTCACTCTTGCACCTCCTGTGGTGCATGTTCCTGCTGCACCTCCTTCGGTGAATATGGTTCTGTTTGTTAATGATGATGTGTGTCGTCCTTTCCCTCCACCGAGTGAAAACTTGGGTCTTTATGACAAAATGAACGATTTTCAAGAACATTTTGACAAGATGCAAAGAGAGATGAAGGCCCTCAGGGGAAAAGAGCTATTTGGGAAGAATGTGAATGAGTTATGCTTGGTCCCGAATGTTAAGATACCTGCTAAGTTTAAAGTCCCGAAGTTTGAGAAGTATAAGGGAAACACTTGCCCTCGTGCTCATCTGGTGATGTACGTAAGGAGAATGTCTACCCATACTGATGATCAGCATCTGCTGATTCACTTTTTTTAGGATAGTTTGATCGGTGCTGCACTGAAGTGGTATATGAGTTTGGACAACACCAATATCCATACTTTTAATGATTTGGGAGAAGCATTCATCAAACAATAAAAGTACAACATGGACACGGCGCCTGACCGTGATCAACTCAGGGCCATGGTTCAGAAAGACAGGGAATCTTTCACAGAATATGCGCAGAGATGACTTGAGGTAGCCGCCCAGGTGATTCCTCCCATGGAAGAGAAGGAGATAACTAAGATTTTCTTGAAGACGTTGGGTACTTTCTACTACGAGAGGATGGTAGCAAGTGCGCCAAGTGACTTTACTGAAATGGTAGGGATGGTGTGATCGGTGGAAATAGAACTGACTGTTTTTAAGCTGGTTCGCGAAATGTTGCGGTAAGCAAGAGTCACCACCGTCTTTTATGTTCTCCAACATGGAAAGGACAAAAGCACAGCAAAATTCCTTCTTTGAGAATGTTTCTCGGTTCGGGAGGTAGATTTATAGAAAGGGAATGTGTTAGCACCCTTTCTATCTGTGGTTATCCACGGGCTCTTAGGTACTTGCTCTTATGTCTTCAAAAGATTGTTTGCTTTTCAAGTGTGTGTGGGTTTTGAAAAAGTTTCGTTTGAAAAATTTCTAAGTAACTCTTGTATCGGTCCTCAAGAGTGTATGAAAGATTTGTTTGAAAACTTTTAGAAAGTGTGGGTGCGAAAAGTATTTTTGTTTGTTTTGAAAAGAGCAAGTACTTAAGAGAAATCTACCTACTCTAAGGAATTAGGTTGTGTAAGAGTCCTTTAGATAGTGCTATCCCACCATTGAGAGGTAGGTAGCACCCTCGTTGGAGTTATTCGGGTCAATTCGATTATTGGGACAATGTGGTCACCGAAGCAATGGTAGGACACCTTAGTGGTAACCCTAATGTCCTAGATCCTTTTATCCGAGGCAACCGTTTCGAGGCAACTGGATCTTTAGACAAAAGGGCGACCTCTAAGACACCTTATACTTGATGACCACATTCGAGGCAACCAGTGAGGCGTACCCTAAGAGTGGCATGTGCTTGTGTATTGAATTCAGTTTATGTTTATCTTGTACATGTTATTTGCGAGCTACGGATTGATTTTATTTTTCATACATTCTTTCGTGCATTTTTTAACAGTTAGGAGTGCGGAAAATAAATTGCAGAAATGTAAATCTAGCTATTACAAGGCGCGGGTCTATACATCGCCAAAAACAAAAACCCGTTTTGGAAAATAAAGTGCGAGAATTTAAATGAGGCGATAAAAATCCTAATTAAATATTACATACTCTGTACAGATACATAAATATAATCAAAAGAAATTAAAGCGCGAAAGAAGATTGAATCGGGAACGTCCTAGGGTTTTGACCCTTTTTTAAGAAAGAATTGAATTTTTGTCCCTTTTTTGCAATTAAATTAAATTAAAACTAATTACTAATTAATTAATTATTTATTAAAAGAAAAAAATGTTTTTGTATTTTTATGTTTTTTAATGGAAATAAAGAGAAAATAAAAAGAAATTAAAAGTTAGCAAAAACCTAATTCTAAATTGTTTTTATTTATTATGAAAAAAAAAATTAAAGTTGCTCTAATTTTAAAAGACTAAATTAATTAACCATATTTATTTACACAAAAAGGTAATTGAAATTAATAAAAATGTTTTTTAGGTTTTTCTGAATTTTATTGTAAAAATGTTAATTATGTTAATTAATTAAATAAAACTAAAAATAATTGCTAAAGAAAATAAAAAGGAAAAAAAAAAGAAAAATGAAAAAAAAAAAGAAAAAAAAAGTTAACCAATGGTGCTGAACAAAAATGGAGGTGGGTCTGGAATTTGGCCCAATAGCATTAAAGCCTGTTTGACTTTTGGAATTGTCCATGCTGGCTTGCCTGGGGAGCATGGTGTTCCTTCATTTCTTGGCCTTCAGATCTGTGGGACTGGCCACTTGGCGCGTGGATTTGTGAGGTTTATGGTGGAGTGCGTTGACTAGCCTGCATAGGAATATGTTTGAAAAAATATGAAACAAGGTTTGGGGGACCTGGGAATCGAACCCAGGTCCCAATGGTTGATAGACAGCGCATTCACCACTGAGCCATGTGCCTGTAATTGTTAATACAATAAACGATGAAATTATTATGTAAATAACAACGCGTGTATTGCAAAACAACCAAAACGCGCGCGCCATTTGAATTCTCCATTAGCCACCTGACACGTCCTTCGTCTTCATCCTTTTTCCCTGTAAAACAAAACAATTAGCGGGGGTTTTTAACCCCCACAAAATGAAATGACAGAAAATAACGAATAGAGCTATGCTCTATATAAATTGGGCGCGAGGGTTGGGATTTGTTCGTCTTGATTTCCTGAGTTCAACCATGTGCGTGAGATAGTCCAATTTTGTCTGAGCAGTAAAGCCCTAATTCACAAACTCAAAAACCCTAAAAGTTGTTAATGGCAAATCACAATCCTGTACATGATAATCCAATTAATTGATATGAATAACTTTGTATGGTTGCAAACAATATAAAATAAGCTTTAAATCACACCAAATGTTCATGAATCGTGCATTTTGATTTTGAAAAAAATGGACAAACCGTGGGACTGTGGTGGACGATTCCTTGAGTTCTAGCAAGTGGTTTTGATCCCAAATCACTCCTGAAGCTTCCAACAATAGGTCTGAATCCTTAAATCTCCTTGAAAGGGCCTCTAAGGTGGAATTCAGTTTCAAACTTTCTTTGACTTTTTTCAATATGGTAATGGCCGTTTGTACAGTTCTTTCACGTGAAATGTATTAGGGTTGTGTTCAGCATATGTATGGGAATGCATTTAGGTCAGCAGCTGAGCCAATGATCCCTTGTATTGATGTTTTGAGATTCTTCATAACCACCATTAAAGGACTTTCCAAGTTTGTTCAAATTTTGAATTTTATGCATAATTGAGCTTGGCACGAATTTGGCAACTAGAATATGTTGTATGAAAGCCATTCAAACCACAAAGATGCCACTTAATTATTTTTTTGATTTTATTTGAATTATTAAGGATTAAAATGAATTAAATCCATAAAAATTAAATAAAAATGAAAAAATAAATGTTTGGTCTTGAAATTAGTCATGGGACACGTGTATGGCATGGCAAGGCTGAATCAAGTGGAAGAAAGTGGGCCCTTTTGTCAAAAATTGAAGTTTTAAGGATAGTTGACTTTTGCCATTTCACAAAAATTTCCCAACTTCTCCAATGCATATC
Source organism: Vicia faba (assembly GCA_948472305.1). NCBI lineage: Eukaryota > Viridiplantae > Streptophyta > Magnoliopsida > Fabales > Fabaceae > Vicia > Vicia faba. The sequence continues at coordinate 1,110,407,386 of OX451740.1, forward strand.
TTGCTCAATTTTGATCATATGAACATGTTTTTGGACATTTTGGAAAGGTCTTGAAGTCCTCTAACCAATGTCGTTGGTACCATGTCATTTTGATTTACCAATCTCAAGTTATTGTCTTTGACTTAAAGTGCATTTTTGTTGACTTTTGAAAATGACCTATAATGTTGAAATTGATAACTTTTTGTGAGAGCATTTCTTGGACTTGGAATGTGAAGATGAGTTGTAGGAAATGTCCTCCCCTTCAAAATGAGCATTGGATGGGATTTTTCTGATGAACCATGAAAAATTTATGCCTTGGTCAAGTTACAGTTGACTTTTCAGCTGTCCAAAAATGGAAACTTTTGCATCTTGATGATTTTTGAGCCATGCTTGTGAAATCATGATCAAGACTTGATCAAATGATGATTGTGAGCTCAAAATAAGATGTTGACCAAAAATTTTGACTTTTGACTGCCAAATGACCATTTTGCCCCTACAGTTGATTGTGAAGCAATTAGGGTTTTTGACTGTGCAACTTGACCCTGTGAGCCTTGAAACTTGGCATGTAGATGCTTGACAATGTGTATAGGCATATGTGACTTGATTGAGCCCTTGAAAACCTCAACTTCCTTGCAAGAACCAAAACCCTAATTTTGACTGGCTTAGGAGGATGGTTTAACTGTGCAACCCTTGAGTAGACTTGAGCAAATTGAGATGATGCTTGTCAAAACTTTGAAGAATATGGGAGGATAAATTTTGGGGTACAACAGTTTCCCCTGTTCAATCTTCTTAGACCTGAGGATGTAGATTGGCTTGCGTGCCTTTCGTGATCCGAAGGTGGAAGATGATTGAACACTAGAGTGCCCAGAAATTTGCACTCACATAGTGGAGTATCAGCAGTGTGATGGCGGGAATGGGCTTATAGATGCCATTTGGAGAGATGGTGGGTAGGAGGATGGGCTTATAGATGCCATTTGGAGAGGTGACAGAACCTTGTCGGGAATGGGCTTATAGATGCCATTTGGAAGTGTACTGGATAGTTGTGGAGATGGGCTTAAAGATGCCATCCGAAGGTGTCGATCGCGTAAGAGATTCCTTAGCGAGAACTTGCGTACCTGAGAAAGAAAGATAATTACCTGGCCTGTTACAGGGATTGATCTTCAAACTCCTCATGCAGATATGCCCTGGCTAGATACAGGTGTCGAATCTACAATTAGATCACTCACAGATATGCTCTGGCTGGATACAGGAATCGAATATGGAATTTATCGTCTACAGATATGCCCTGGCTGGATACAAGAATCGAATCTCTAAACTCTTCATGCAGATATGCCCTGGCTGGATACAGGAATCGAATCTACTCACAGATATGCCTTGGCTAGATACAGGAACCGAATCTGGAATTTGTCGTCTACAGATATGCCCTGGCTGGATACAGGAATCGAATCTCTAAACTCTTCATGCAGATATGCCCTGGCTGGATACAGGAATCGAATCTACTCACAGATATGCCCTAGCTAGATACAGGAATCGAATCTAGAATTTTTCGTCTACAGATATGCCCTGGCTAGATACAGGAATCGAATCTCTAAACTCTTCATGCAGATATGCCCTGGCTGGATACAGAAATCGAATCTACTCACAGATATGCCCTGGCTAGATACAGGAATCGAATCTGGAATTTGTCGTCTACAGATATGCCCTGGCTGGATACAGGAATCGAATCTCTAAACTCTTCATGCAGATATGCCCTGGCTGGATACAGGAATCGAATCTACTCACAGATATGCCCTGGCTGGATACAGGAATCGAATCTGGAATTTGTCGTCTACAGATATGCCCTGGCTGGATACAGGAATCGAATCTCTAAACTCTTCATGCAGATATGCCCTGGCTAGATACAGGTGTCGAATCTACAATCAGTTACTCACAGATATACCCTGGCTGGATACAGGTGTCGAATCTGGAATTAGTCGTCTACAAATATGCCCTGGATGGATACAGGAATCGAATCTCTAAACTCTTCATGCAGATATGCCCTGGCCGGATACAGGTATCGAATCTATAATTAAATCACTCACAGATATGCCCTGGCTGGATACAGGTGTCGAATCTGGAATTACGAAAGTTGATAGTAATCATCTTTGGATTGACCTTTTTTCCTGAAAAGTCAAAACATCAGTTGTATGCAATGTCATGATGCATGATGTCATGATGTCATGATGTTCTCAAGAATAAATGAGATCGTGTGATGTGATGCGTATATGCATGCATTATGTATGTAAGCAGGATGTATGAAATGTGAAATGTCTACGAATGCGTTTTCGTCTAGGAAAATAAATCCTTGACGAATGCCGGGAAGTTAACTCCTGGGTTGACGTTTGAAGAGTAGAGTTCTTCGTTCCCGCTGGGGATGATGGTGGAAAGAATGAACCGGTAGGAGAAGATGACTCCGTTGGGGAATAAACTTGATGAAGATATTACTCTGCGGGGAATTACTCTGTGGGGAGACATACTTTGCTGAGGTTTGATGATAACTCCGCTGGGGATACCGTTGATAAGTTTTGTTGGGGAATTTGATGAACTCCGCTGGGGGATAGGAAGAGCTTCGTCGAGGACGATCTCTCCGTGGTAATTAGCTGAGGATAACCCAGTTATAAGCTCTGGTGGAGAATAACCTTTGAAGAAAGCCGGGGAGAGCGTTCGTACTCTGCAGGGGATAAGCTTCCAGAATCTACTGGGGAGGATGATTCAACTCTCCTGGGGAAACTTTGGACTGGGGAAGTAGCTCCACTGGGGTGTTTGTATATTCCGCCGGGGAACAATCTTATATTAAGACTGTCGGGGATGCTTTCCTAGGAACATCTGTATACTCCGCTGGGGAATATTGAGATCTTCTGGGGATATCCAAATTCCTTAAGGCTGACAGTAGACTAACTCTGCTTGGGGAGAGTATCGCTGACTTACTGGAGATACTGTGCCTTTTCGGGGCTGATGGGAGACCAACTCTACTTGGGGAGAGTATTGTTGAATCTTGTTTTACTCTGCGGGGAGTGAAGGTATCTTGGTCATGTTCTTCAGCTGAACTTACCTTGGTACCTCGGCGGACAGAGCAACTAGGTTGCTTAGACAATTCTTATTACCCCAGTTTCTGCTGTCACCTGTAATTAGTCCTTTGTTTCGCATGCAAATATTTATGATTAGCAATTAGTGTGAAATGCATATATCAAAAATGAACATTGGACGTTCTTTGCAAAACAAAACAGAAAAAGAAAAACAATTGGCAATTTGTCTGGAAAAGTGAATTTGTATTGATTTTTGGAATTTTCCTGTAAATAGGCGTTTTATGTATAAGAGGCTGACGTCCTAGTAAGAGAACACCGCCGAACAAGAGAGTTTATACAATTTGTACAAAGGAAACAAAACAGCTATGTGAAAAATAATCCCACTGGGTTCCAACTCTGCTATCGCCTTTATGTCTTCAAGCGTCTCATCACTTTGCTGCTTAGTTGAAGATGAAGCTGATTGATCGATGCCGAAGTCTGAGCCAGATAGTTGATGCCGAATTCTGGATGCAAGGTGATCCAATGAGACATAGTGTTACGCTTTATCCCTAACTTTTGCCTGGACCGCCCTTTCGGGTTTTCAGTCCACCGGGATACCCATTTTTGCCCAAGCCGCCTTTTCAGGTTTTGGACTTGCCGGGTGTACAGATTTTTTTCATTTCATCCCTTATTTTTGCCCGAACCCTTTTGGTTCGCCGGGAAGCCCTTATTTTTGCCTAGGTATGTCAACCTAGCGGGTCTTTTATTCATGCGTAGTATCTTTTTACTATGTCTGCATTGGCGGGGTGAGGAAGGTCATCACCATCCATGGTGGTTAGAAACATGGCTCCTCCTGAGAATACATGTTTAACCACAAATGGCCCTTCGTACATAGGGGTCCATTTGCCCCGGGGATCACTTTGAGGAAGGATGATGCGTTTGATTACCAGGTCCCCAACTTGATACTCTTGTGGTCTGACTTTCTTGTTAAATGCCCTGATCATCCGTTTTTGATACGTCTGACCATGACAGATAGCGGTGAGTCTCTTTTCGTCAATCAGGTTTAATTGATCAAGCCGGGTCTGGATCCAGTCATCCTCGCTCAAACCTGCATCCTTCATTATCCGGAGAGAGGGTATCTGGACTTCAATAGGCAAGACTGCCTCCATGCCATAGACCAAGGAAAAGGGTGTTGCCCCTGTTGACGTCCGTGCTGAGGTACGGTACCCATGAAGAGCAAACGGTAACATCTTGTGCCAATCTTTGTAGGTCATTGTCATCTTCTGCACAATCTTCTTAATATTCTTATTTGCCGCTTCGACAGCCCCATTCATCTTCGGCCGGTAGGGAGAAGAGTTGTGGTGTTGTATCTTGAATTGCTCGCAGAGCTCAGTGATCATCTTGTTATTAAGATTGGTACCATTGTCCGTAATGATCCTTTCCGGGACACTGTATCGACATATCAGGTTGTGCCGAATGAACCGTGCCACGATGTTCTTGGTTATAGTAGCATAGGAAGCTGCTTCGACCCACTTTGTGAAGTAATCAATCGCTACCAGGATGAAGCGATGCCCGTTAGATGTTGTAGGTCTGATCTCGCCGATCATATCAATCCCCCACATTGCAAAAGGCCAAGGTGCTGTCAAGACGTTCAGAGGAACTGGAGGAACGTGCACCTTATCAGCATAGATCTGGCATTTGTGACACGTCCGAGAATGTTGGTAACAGTCAGCTTCTATTGTAGACCAGAAATACCCTGCCCGAAGGATTTTCTTTGCCATAGTATGTCCACTGGTATGCGTTCCGAAGGTACCTTCATGTAGCTCTGCCATGATCTTTTCTGCTTCAGTCTTATCCACACAACGCAGTAAGGTCGAATCATGATTTCGCTTGTACAGAATGCCATTGCTGAGGAAGAACTTTGCGGTGAACCTTCTTAGGAACTTTTTATCATTGACAGATGCACCTTCGGGGTATTCTTGAGCTTCCAAGTACCTCTTCACTTCATGATACCAAGGTTTTTCAGTTACCTCTTCAGCCTCAAGATCACAGCAATATGCAGGTTCATCCAGTTTCCAGATAACGATCCGGGGAGCCTCATTGTCCCATTTGACTTTGAACATAGAAGACATCGTAGCTAACGCGTCCGCCAACTGATTCTTCTCTCTTGGGAAGTGTTCAAAAGTTATCTCCGTGAAATGGGGGATCAATGTCAACACACACTCTTTGTAAGGGATAAGGTTTGGGTGTTTCGTATCCCACTCGCCTTTGATCTGATTGATCACGAGAGCGGAATCTCCGAAGACACTCAGAAACTTGATCCTTAAGTTAATTGCAGCTTGAAGACCCATGATACATGCCTCATACTCCGCCATGTTGTTGGTGCAGTTGAAACATAGCCGGGAAGTGAGGGGAGTATGAGTGCCTTTTGGGGATATGATCACAGCGCCAATACCGTTACCCAAAGCGTTTGAGGCTCCGTCAAAGTGCATAGACCATCGGGATCCTTCCTCAGGTCCTTCATCTGGTCCAGGTACTTCACAATCAGTCACTACCATGATGTTCTCGTCTGGAAACTCGAAGTTCATAGATTGATAGTCATCCACTGCCTGGTGTGCCAAATGGTCTGCCAATACACTTCCTTTGATTGCTTTCTGAGTCGTGTACTGGATGTCGTATTCGGTCAAGATCATCTGCCATCTTGCTATTCTTCCGGACAAGGCGGGCTTTTCGAAAATGTACTTGATTGGATCCATTTTTGAAATCAACAGAGTAGTGTGAGTCAACATATATTGTCTCAGCCGGCGATCAGCCCATACTAAAGCGCAACAAGTTTTCTCGAGCAGTGAATATCGGGTCTCACAGTCGGTAAACTTTTTACTAAGGTAATAAATAGCATGCTCTTTTCGACCAGACTCGTCATGCTGCCCCAGTACACACCCCATTGAGCTGTCAAGTACTGTCAAGTATAATATTAGAGGTCTCCCTTCAACCGGTGGCATAAGAATGGGTGGTTCTTGGAGATACTCTTTGATTCTTTCGAAAGCGGCCTGACATTTATCGTTCCAACGTACCACTTGATCTTTCTTCAGTAGCTTGAAGATTGGTTCACAGGTAGCAGTTAGATGCGAGATGAATCGGGCAATGTAGTTCAGACATCCTAGAAAGCCTCTGACTTCTTTCTCTGTCTTGGGAGTCAGCATCTCTTGTATGGCTTTCACTTTGGCAGGGTCCACTTGAATACCTTTGTCGCTTATGACGAAACCTAGTAGTTTTCCAGATCTTACCCCAAAGGTGCACTTGTTCGGGTTCAACCTCAGCTTGTATAACTTCAGATGGTCAAACAGCTTCTGTAGATGGTCAAGGTGTTCCTCCTCAGTTTGGGACCTTGCAATCATATCGTCGACATATACTTCAATCTAATGGTGGATCATGTCATGAAATAAAGCAACCATGGCACGTTGGTAGGTTGCCCCATCATTTTTCAATCCAAAAGGCATGACCTTGTAGCAAAAGGTGCCTCACTGAGTAACAAAAGTGGTCTTCTCCATGTCTTCAGGAGCCATCTTGATTTGATTATAACCCGAGAACCCATCCATGAAGGAGAACACCTTATGCTGAGCAGTATTGTCAACCAGGACGTCGATGTGAGGCAGAGGGAAATCATCCTTGGGGCTTGCCCTGTTCAAATCCCTGTAATCAACACACATTCGGACCTTACCATCTTTCTTTGGCACTGGAACCACGTTGGCACCCTACTGAGGGTAAGAAGTTACTGATAGAAACCCGGCATCAAATTGTTTCATAACCTCAGCCTTGATTTTCTCGGACATCTCTGGACGCATACGGAGAACCTTCTGTTTAACGGGAGGGCAGTCTTCCTTGGTAGGCAGGTGATGAACCACAATGTCGGTATCCAATCCAGGCATGTCTTCGTAGGACCAGGCAAAGATTTCCACATAATCATGCAGCATCTGAATCAAACGTTGTTTCACACTAGCCTCCAGATTGGCACCAATCTTGACTTCCTTTCTGTCTGTCTCAGTACCCAGATTTACCGTTTCCACTGGCTCTTCATGTGGCTGAATGGCCCTCTCTTCCTGGAGTAACAGTCTTGCAAGATCACCAGGCACTTCGCAATCATCTTCACCTTCGTCTTCGGCTAAGTTGATCGGATTTTCGAAGTCATAACTGGCAGTAGCAGAGTCGTTACCAGTGAGATCCAGAGTGGATTGGAACCTGTATAGGTGAGTGTATGTAAATATAGCTGTTTTGCAATATATAATAAAGAAATAAACGGAGCGCAAGATTTGAAATGTGAAAAACGTCCAATGCTTTTATTCATGATATATGAAAATGACAAATAATAAGCCCTCACAAATGGAGCCACGGTGCCCCGGGTAAGACACCGGGCCATAAAGTTTCAAATTATTGTTCGTTACAAATTCAAAACAAAGGAGTTCATTACTGAGTGACAAAAGTAAAAGGTATGGAGTCTTTTGCAGTCCAGTTGTTCAGTCCACCGCCGGTCGTTGGATTGATCCAACTGTCGAATTCAGATTCCTCCACGTCGTCATCATCCCCAATAGCATTTACTCCATGGTTGGGCATGGGAGCTGTCACCACATTAGGCTTCTCGGGCGCCTCGAACTGTACCTCTTTAGCATCAATAAGGTCTTGAACCTTATTCCTCAGAGCCCAACAATCATTTGTGTTATGCCCCGGGCTGTCAGAGTGATAAGCGCAACGGGCGTTGGGATTGTACTTTAGAGAGGTTGTGTTCACAACCTTCGGAGCTTCTTTGACAATTACCAGATTGGTTGACAGCAGTTGCGGAAATATCTGAGAGAGGGTCATACTGAGCCGAGTGTACTGCCTTTTGGGTCTTTCACCCCTTGGCTGGTTGTATTGCTGAGGAGCAACAGCAGGCTTTGAAATTACCACCGCGTTGACAGTTTGGCAGCGTTCCGATTTACTCTGTCTTCTGGGACCATAAACAGCACTAGCTTCCTTCTTGAAGGGCTTCTTTTCAGTACTCGAGGAGGCACCTTTCTGTATTTTCCCCGACTTGATACCAGCTTCTATCCTCTCACCGGTCAGAATGAGGTCTGTAAACCCAGCAGAGGAATTACCAATCAGGTGGTTGAAGAATGGACCAGACAGGGTCCCCAAGAACATGTCCACGAGTTCACGGTCAGTCAATGGTGGCTGCACCCTGCCAGCCAGGTCTCTCCACTTCTGCGCGTACTCCTTAAAACCTTCACCCGTTCCTAGTGACATACCCTGGAGTTGGGTACGCGTAGGAGCGAGGTCAGAATTGTACTGATACTGCTTATAAAAAGCAGTAGCCAAGTCCTCCCAGTTTCGAATACTGGTTCCATCCAGCTGATAGAACCATTCGAGTTGAGCCCCTGAAAGACTCTCCTGGAAGAAATGGATCCATAAGTTCTTATCTGCAGTGTAAGGCTGGATCTTCCTTACATACGATCTGAGGTGCATCTTAGGGCAGGAAGCCCCGTCGTATTTCATAAAGGCAGGTGCCTTGAACTTGTGTGGGATCATCACCCCAGAAGATAACCCTAAGTCTCCAAAATCCAACCCAGGCACACGTTGAATCTCCATAGCATTTAACCGGTCCTCCAGCTGTTTGTACCTGTCCTCAGCAGGAGGGTACTGTTCATCATTGAAATCTGTCTCGGTGTCGGAGACCACAGGACTAGGAACCTCTCTCCCTTGGTGACTTCCTTCCCCAACAGATGGAGTAGTCAGCTCAGCTTCATTCTGCAGTGTATTCCCGAGTCTGCGTCCAGTGTTGAACAGCACAGTCCTCTTCTTCTTCTTCTTCTTCAGGAGCAAAGCCTTCAAATCCTGTTGTCCTTGGGCTAAGCTCATTACCAGCTCTTGAAACTGGGCGTTATGGGCCTGGAGGGCCTTGATAGCTTATTCGGTAGTAGACTCGGAAGACATGATGATTGAGTGCTGAAATAAATAGCGAAGAAGATTAAGCAACCTGTAGAAAAAGGGTACCTGTTATGCACATGATGCATGATGTGCTATTTATGCAATGCATTCAAGGGTTCGAAAGTTAAAATTCGTTATAGACAAAAAGGAACACACGTTATATTAAGAAATAATTTGTTCAGTACATCAGGGCCTCATGGGCAAAACATTACAAAACTTAATCCCAAAAGACATTGCGTATCCTTTTTGGAGCGATGTAGGTGTTGAGAGTATTTTCCTCGTAAAGTAGACGGGTGAGCTCCAAGACCTTCTTCTCACTGGCATGTAAACTGGTTTCAAGAGAATTCCGCTCTTCCTTAAGTTGGATCCAGCTCTTTTGCATTTCTTCCCAGGATGTTGGCATGTCAGGATGTTGGATGGTGTAGGGCACCTCTCCTTCCACAACTGGCTCTTTGATCACAGGAAGAACATGAGGATATGGCATCACCAACTTCTGGGAGCAGGCACGTACCCACTTGAGATAAGGTTCCAGGGGAACGGAGTTCTTGTGCCCCAGTGTCTTGCTATCTACCCTGTTGGGCATCCTCCAAGCTCTGATAAATCTCTGGCGAAGTCCTTGTGCATCGTTGTCGAAGTCAAAAACTATGTCAGGAATCAACATGTCATGAGGGCCATCCCTCCGAGCATATCCAAATTTCTTCAAATCCAGACAGGGGTTGTAGGTAATACCTCCTCTCATTCCAAGTAAAGGAACATTAGGATACTCTCCGCAACAATCAATGATAGTGACATTTTCTCTGGACCGAGAACACCAATGTATATCAGCATGTGTAAGAGTCATTAATCGTTGTGACCATCTCAAACCCCGCTCGTTCTTCAAAACTGATTGTGGAAGGTGCGAAATAAACCACCTTTCCAGGAGAGGAGTGCAGCACATGAGAACACCTCTTTTTCTCATGGTTCGAGTGTAACATGAGTGAAAGATGTCCCCAAGCAATGTAGGTATAGGATTCCTGGACATGAAGATCTTGACAGCATTGATATCTATAAGCTGATCTGGATTCGGGAACAACACCAACCCATAGACAAGGAGTGCCACAACTTCTTCAAAGGCTTGTAGGTCAAGGGAATTCCAGCATTCTTGGGCCTTCTCAAATAGGAACTTGGCCAAGAATCCTTTGATACCACTTCTGATTTCCCAGTGTCCCTTGATGTCAGATGGTTGTAGGAATAATGCTTTAGCAACCTCTTCAAGTTTTGGTTCCCTTTCCGTACCGTTGTAGGGTAGTTGACTGAGAATGGGAATCTTCAGAAGTTGAGAAAACTCTTCCAAAGTAGGCATCAGTTGATAATCCGGGAAAGTAAAACAGTGGTGCAAAGGGTCAAAGAACTGGAACAGTACTTTCACCATATCCTCTTCAATGTTGGTATTGACCAAGCTGAGTAGTCTACCATGCCTTTCACTGAAGGAAGAGTTCTCAGGAATCCTGGATGTAAGCTCTTTAAGCTGAGGAGGGACCCTTACAAGGTTGATCTGAATTGTCTTTCTGCGGATAGTTTCCATGTCCTACAAAACAAGAACAAAGATGAAGATTCGAACCCTTGAAGTGGTTAGTAAATGCATATGATGTTGTATGATGCTATGATGTTATGATAAGGACACACCACGAGTATTCACAAACAGCAAACATGATAAGGCACACAAGTCACACCAGACAGCCCTTAGAGTTTTAGGCCAGCATGAGGTTTATGGTACTACCCTCTTGAAGTTGGTGGGCTCAAAACCTGTTCTATCAAAAGTAACCGGGTTCTAAGGAGCTCAATATCATTGGGTTGTTTTCTGTGTTCATTGTTTTGATTTAGCCACTGAACTGGCGATCAAAATATTCCAAGAAAACAACCCTCAATGAGTGTAGTATCGAGTATCAACCAACTTCGGACTGCATCAAAGTCAGTCATCTCACTACCCCTAAAGAGGCCAGGATGGTTCAATTAAGGTTCCTAAGGTCAGTTGATGCTTCACGACACCACGCGGCGGCCCCATACTCTCCTTGACTTGACTCAAGGGTTATCGGTACTCACCAAAGTGCCACATCAACGTAGCAAACTGCTTCAACCATGTCGGTATACCCCGCACAGTTCCCTCACAGTTTGTTGCTACTTTCTAAAAGGTATCCCCCAGATCCAGGTTAGGATCTATGAAACTCCCAAAACAGGCCCACAATATTAAATCAAGCAAAGCAAGCAATTGAAAACATGATGAGTGGTCTAATCCTAAGGTATACCCCACTTATTAATTTCCCCAGCAGAGTCGCCAGTTCTGTGATCGGTGGAAATAGAACTGATTGTTTTTAAGCTGGTTCGCGAAATGTCGCGGTAAGCAAGAGTCGCCACCGTCTTTTATGTTCTCCAACATGGAAAGGACAAAATCACGGCAAAATTCCTTCTTTGAGAATGTTTCTCGGTTCGGGAGGTAGATTTATACAAAGGGAAGGTGTTAGCACCCTTTCTATCTGTGGTTATCCACGGGCTCTTAGGTACTTGCTCTTATGACTTCAAAAGATTGTTTGATTTTCAAGTGTGTGTGGGTGTTGTACCCCAAAATTTGCCCTCCCATATTCTTCAAGAGTTGCCAAGATCATGGTTCAAAATCTCTCAAGGGTTGCACAGTCCAATTGCCTCCTAACACAGTCAAAATTAGGTTTTTGGTTCTGGAAAAGAAATTAAGGTTTTCAAGGGTCCAATCAAGTCCCACATGCCTACACACATTGTCAAGCATCCACATGCCAAGTTTCAAGACTCACAGCATCAAATTGCACAATCAAAAACCCTAATTGCTTCACAATCAACTGTAGGGGAAAAATGGTCATTTGACAGTCAAAAGTCAAAAATTTTGGTCAACATCTTATTTTGAAGCCACAAACATCATTTGATCAATTCTTGATCATGATTCTCAAAGCATGGCTCAAAAAGTCTCAAGATGCAAAAGTTTCTATTTTTGAACAGCTGAAAAGTCAACTGCAAATTGACCAAGGCATAACTTCTTCATGGTTTATCAGAAAAATCCCATCCAAAGCTCATTTTGAAGAGGATGACATTTCCTACAACTCATCTTCACACTTCAAGTCCAAGAAATGCTCTCACAAAAAGTTATCAATTTCAACATTATAGGTCATTTTCAAAAGTCAACAAAAAGGCACTTTAAGTCAAAGACCATAACTTGAGATTGGTAAATCAAAATGATATGGGACCAAAGGCATTGGTTAGAGGACTTCAATACCTTTCCAAAATGTCCAAGAACATGATCATATCTTCAACATTGAGCAAGATATGCCTTGTAGAAGTTGGGAAATTTTTGGGAATTTTGAAAAGTCAACTTTGTTTCAAAAGCTTCAAAATTGCTAATGGGCCACAAATTCTTCCATGAATCATTACCCAAAGCATATGCACGACCCATTAAGCTCAAAGAGATTTATTTTCTTATTTTTAATTAATTAATTGAATTTTTAATCTTATTAATTCATTTAATTAAATTTAATTATGAGAAAAATATTAAACAAGGGTTTTAAATCTTTTTTGTGCAGCAAATATCCTCCACATATGCAAGAGATTTCGTGCACCATCTCAAGGGGACAAGATCATCCCTATTTGGCAATTTTTCCATGGCAAAAAGATTGGAAAAGGTATGGAGAAAATCAAATATTGGAATCATAAATTCATGGACATTGGGCTTGGTTTTTTAACCTAATTTCGTTCACTTACATATGCAAGACCTAATGGAATCAAGAGACACACGAAAGCTGCTCAGAAAACAAAGAACCAATTTGCAATTTTTCATTAAAAACTTGAACACTGAAATCATAGTTACAAGGCGATTCAAGGTCTAAAAGCTTGTCCATTACATTCCTCACATTGCTAGGAATCGATTGCAACCACTTTCCAGTCCCCATACTCCAGGAATTGGTAGAACAGAATCGTCTTCTTCATGAACATGTCCACAATCGTTTTCTAATTTTCATGGATTATTCACATGTTTTATTTGTTGCTTTACACTAATATTGATGTTCTGAAGCTATTGGTAATATTTAATTGTCCTAACAATGCTTGAAACGAGATTTGCCATTAACGTTTTCTAGGGTTTCAGAAGCTCTAAATTGGGGCTTTACACATATGGCAAAATCAGACCACCAAACATGTATGGTTGAATTCGTGACATGAAGACGAGACAAACCATGACCTCGCGCCCTTTTTATGTTACAGCATGCTCTAATCGCTATTTTCATAGTTTGCAGTTTGTGGGGGTTTAAAACCCCCGCTATGTGTCTTCTATTTGCAGGAAATATAAGGAAGACGAAGGACGTGGCCTGATGCTATAGGGTGATTCAAATACTGGCGCGTGATTTTTGTTCATACCACTAACGCTTATTTTTTTTATATAATAACCATGCTTCATTATGTTAACAAAGAAACGCAATAGCCTGGATGGTTGTTGAGGTGTCCTGCAGGTACTGGGACCTGGGTTCGATCCCCAGGTCCCCCATATGCTTCATAATTTTTGTTTCAACGTACTCATATGTAGCGCCTCCTTCAAAGCTTCACCATACATCCTCACGCGTAGTCTGCCAAGTGGCCAGGAGATCTCATCCAAAGGCCAGAACGCGCAGTCCATGGTACACGCTAGTCAACCACTCCATACGTAATTCCTGAAAGTCAAAAAAAGGCTTTATTCTGATGGGCCAAATTGCTTCCAATAACCTCCTAAATCGGCCTGATACCCCCATGGTTTGCATCATTTTTATTTTTTATTTGATTTTCTTTTAATTCTTTTTAATTGTTTTTAATTATTTCTTTTAATTCCATAAAATAACTTTTCATAATATAAAATACAGAAAAATCAAAAATGTTTATTTTATTAATATTAATTTCACCATTATTATTTTTTTGTAAATAAACTTTAACAATTAATTTAGTTAATTTAGGTTTCAATTTCAACATTTTTTCTTAATAAATTAAAATAGGTAGAATTAGGGTTTTGATATTTTTTTCACCTTTTCATCTTTTTTTAATAAATAATTTTCTCATCATTATTATTATTATTAATTACTATTAATTTTTGTAAATACACATGTACATTAATTATTTAGTAAATTAGGTTAAACTTTAATATTTTTCTTAATAGTTAAAAATAACTTAGAATTAGGGTTTCTCTTGATTTTCAATTTTTTACTTTCATAAATACAAAAACCATAAAAAACAATTTCTTTTCTTTTAATAAAATAATTAATTAACTTTTAATTCAATTTAATTTCAAAAGGGTCCAACGCCCTCGAACGTGCAACTTTAATTCTTTCGCGCATTTATTCTTATTTTTTTCTTTGTGAATATTATGTAACTGTTCAAGCCATGTAATAGTAATTAGGAATTTATTTGCTTTTCACATCTTTTACCAAACGGGTCTTTGTATTTTGGCGATGTATAGACCCGCGCCTTGTAATAGCGTAGGATTTTACTTTCCACATTTAAATTTCCGCACTTTTAAATTATAATTGCATGAAAGAATGTATGGCTAATTAAAAACAACGCGTAGGTCACCATGATACATATACAAGATAACATAACATGAAAATAACACACAAATTCACACACCACTCTTAGGGTACGCCTCACCTGTTGCCTTACCTTCGAAACGTGGTCGTCGAGTATAGGACGTTTTAGTAATTCCTTATGTTCATGATCAATGGCATAAGGGTAGCTTCTAAGGTGTCTTACTGTTCCTCTGGTGACCACACTGTCCCTACACTCGAATTGACCCGAACACCTCCAACGGTGGTGCTACCTACCTCTCAATGGTGGGATGGCACTACCTTAAGGACTCTTACACAACCTAATTCCTTAGGGTAGGTAGATGACTCATGGGTACTTACTCTTTTCAAAAACAAACAAAAATACTTTTCACACTGACACTTTCAAAAAGTTTTCAAAACAAATTTTTCATACACTCTTGAGGACAGATACAAGAGTTACTTAGAAATTTTTCAAACGAAACTTTTTTTCAAAATCCACTCACATTTGAAAAGCAAACACTTTTGAAAACACAATGAGCAAGTATCTAAGAGCCCATGGATAACCATGGATAGAAAGGGTGCTAACACCTTCCCTTTCTATAAATCTACCTCCCGAACCGAGAAATTATCTCATAAGGAATTTTGCTATGCTTTTGTCCTGTCCATGTTGGAGAAAATAAAAGACAGTGGCGACTCTTGCTTCCGCGACATTTCGCAAACCAGCGTTAAACAGTCAGTTCTAAATCCACCGATCACAGAACTGGCGACTCTGCTGGGGAATCTTATAAAGTGAGGTGTACCTTAGGACTAAGATCACTTGTGTTTTCAATTGTTGTGCTTGTTTGCTTTATTATTGTGGACTGCATCGGAGTTACATAGATCCTAACCCGGATCTGGGGATACCCTGTTAGGTAGCATAAGCTGTGAGGGACCTGTCCGGCTTAGACCGACATGGGTGAAGCAGTGGCTACGTTGGTGTGGCACCTTGGTCTGTACCAATATCCCTTGTGTCGCAACGAGGAGAATATGGGTCTTCTGAGGAGTCATTAAGCACCGACCGACCTTAGAACCTTAAATTGACCCAACTTGGCCATAGAACAGTAGCAGTATGCTACACTCATTGAGGCTAAACTCTCGCGATGGTTCTGGCCGCAAGAAAAGATTGCGACGCTGGAGTTATGACCGATTGAGGGTAGTCAGTGATATTGAGATCCTCTAGAACCCGATTACTATTTTCTAGGGCAGGTTTTAACCAACAAACTGAAAGAGGGTAATACCTAGACCTCATGCTGGCCTAAACTCTAAGGGCTTTCTTGTGTGACTTGTGTGCCCTATCATGTTTGCCTTTGTGAATATTTGTGGTGTGCTTTATCATAACACCATGCCATCATAAACATTGCATGCATCCTGCATAAGGACTGACCATTTCAAAGACAAGAGGGTTTCACCTTTGCTCTGTTTTGCAGGACATCATGATGCCTATGCGAAGGAATACTATCCGGTTCAACTTTGTTCACCCACCTGAGTTGCTTGAAGAGTTGGTTAGCAGAATTCCAAATACTACTTCCTTCATCCAGAGGCATGGTTCTCTTCTCGGCTTAGTCACTGCAAAATGGGACCAACAATTGATGAGTGTCCTGACACAGTTTTATGATCCCTTGTACAACTGCTTCACCTTTCAAGACTTCCAGCTGGTCCCTACCCTGGAAGAGTTCTCTGATTTTCTTGGTATCCCTATCTTGGATCAGATTCCCTACACTGGTTGGGAAAAGACTCTTAGGCTTGAGGAGATTGTTGCAGCTCTTCCTTTGACCCACAAAGAAGTAATGGACAACTAGGTGACTAGAAGCAAAGTTAAGGGTTTCTTGGCTAAGTTTCTGATTGGTAAGGCTAACAGTTTCTGGAATGACCTGGACTTTAGGGCGTATGAAGACATCCTGGCTCTCTTAATCTATGGTCTAGTCTTGTTTCCTAATCCTGATAACTTCATTAACGTCACTGCCATAAGAATATTCATGTCTCGGAACCCTGTGCCCACTCTCTTGGGTGACATCCTGCAACAACTTTATGCTCGTACTGCCCGAAGACGAGGAACTCTGTGGTGTTGCATCCCTTTGTTAGTGAGGTGGTTTATTTCGCACCTCCCTAAGTTCGTGTTGAAGAACAGAGAAGGAAGAGGTTGGGCTCATAGGTTAATGTCTCTCACTGATAATGACATCATTTGGACTCTCAGAGGTTTGGATGAAGTAGCTGTTATTAATCGTTGCGGAGAATATCCCAATGTTCCTTTGATTGGTACCCAAGGAGGGATCTCTTATAATCCATGTTTAGCTCTCCGTCAGTTTGGAAGAGCCAGAAGAGCAGGGCCTCATGAGATGTTGGTGCCTCACATCAGTTTTGAGTTTCAGGTAGATAGTGACGAGCTGCGTCGTAGGTTCATCAAGGCTTGGGACAGAATTCACAAAGCTGACCCACAAGAGTTGGGACCAAAGACTTCTCTACCTATGGAAGCCTACTACAAATGGGTCCACATCCGTGCTCAGAAGTTAGATACCTACTGATATTGAGACACTAAAGAGGTCTTGGGCGCAACTACGGGAAGAACGGGATTCTTATCGGGAAAAGTTCAACGAGCAGGAACTGAAGATCCAGAAGCTGACAAAGCAATTGGAGAACGAGCGAGCCTTGAATGACTACATCCGTACTGAGAAGAGGAGACCATGGGATCACTGATGAGCTTTGAATTTTCTTTTACAGCTTTTCTTTCCCTTTTCAGTATTTCCACGTTATGTAATGCCTAAGGGCAATCTGTTGAATAATTTAAATTTCAAAGTTGAATCTAATGAAGTGTGTTCCTTTTTGTTTACAAAGTTGATTCCCGATTGTCTTTGAAAACATAAATCATACGCATTCCATTCATCATATGCATCACAGGTACTCTTCTTTTCAGGTTGCTTAATATTCTTCGCTGTTTATTTCAGCATCATGAACCCTGAATCATCTACCGAGCAGTCCATCAAGGCCCTTCAGGCTCAGAACACCCAATTTCAAGAGCTGATTATGAGTTTGGCCCAAGGTCAAGAGGAGTTGAAGGCTCTGCTGGTCAAGAAGAAAAAGAAGAGAATTGTATTGTTCAACACTGGCCGGAGGTTTGGCAACACACTGCAGAATGAGGTTGATCAAGCTGGTTCTTCTGTAGGAAAAGGCAGTCCCCAGGGGGGAAGGGTTCCTAGTCCGGTGGTCTCTGACAATGAGACTGATTTTAATAAGGAGCAGTATCCTCCAGCTGAAGACAAGTACAAGCAGTTGGAAGACCGTCTGAACGCCATGGAAATTCAACAAGTGCCTGGTTTGGATTTCGGAGACTTGGGCCTATCTTCTGGTGTGGTCATCCCACACAAGTTCAAAGCACCATCTTTCGCAAAGTATGACGGGGTGTCCTGCCCTAAGCTACATCTCAGATCTTATGTGCGGAAGATTCAACCATACACTGTGGACAAGAACTTGTGGATCCACTTCTTCCAGGAGAGTCTTTCAGGGACTCATCTCGAATGGTTCTATCAGCTGGATGGAACCAAGGTTCGTAACTGGGAGGAGTTGGCTACTGCTTTTTACAAGCAGTATCAGTATAATGCCGACCTCGCTCCTACACGTACCCAACTCCAGGGTATGTCGCTAGGATCGGGAGAAGGTTTTAAAGAGTATGCGCAGAAGTGGAGGGACCTGGATGGCAGGGTGCAGCCACCATTAACCGACCGTGAGCTAGTAGACATGTTCTTGGGGACCTTATCCGGGCCGTTCTTTAATCATCTCATTGGCAATTCATCTGCAGGGTTTACAGATCTCATTCTGACTGGGGAAAGGATAGAGGCTGGTATGAAATCAGGGAAAATTCAGAAAGGTGTGTCCTCAAGTTCTGAGAAGAAACCTTTTAAAAAGGAAGCCAGCGATGTGTATGGGCCTAGAAGGCAAAACAAACCGGAACGCCGCCAAGCTGTCAACATGGTGGTTATTGCAAAGCCTGTTGCCGCTCCTCGGCAACCTAACCAACCAAGGGGTGAGAGACCCAGAAGAGAATACACTCGGCTGAGTATAACCTTGTCGTAGATCTTGCCACAGCTGCAATCGACCAACTTGGTAACTGTCAGAGAGGCTCCGAAGGTGGTGAACACGACCTCTCTGAAGTATAATCCAAATGCCCGCTGTGCTTATCACTCTAATAGCTCAGGGCATTCTACTGATGATTGTTGGGCCCTAAGAAATAAGGTTCAGGACCTTATCGATGCGAAAGAGGTACAGTTCGAGGCGCCTGAGAAACCTAATGTGGTGACAGCTCCCCTACCTGACCATGGGGTGAATGCTATCAGGGATGGTGACGAAGCAGAGGAATCAGAGTTCGACAGCTGGATCTACCCGACGATCGATGATGGACTGACTAATTGGACTGCAAAAGATCACATACCTGTTACTTTTGTTACGCAGTAATGAATTCCTTTGTTTTTTAATTTGTAATAAACAATAAATTGAAACTTTATGGCCCGGTGTCTTACTCGGGGCACCGTGGCTTCATTTGTAAGGGCATTACTTGTCATTTCCATATATCATGAATAAAGACATTGGACGTTTTTCGCATTTCAAATCTTGTGCTCCCTTTCTTTCTTTCTTTCTTTATATATTGCAAAACAGCTATATTTACACACACTCACTCATACAGGTTTCAATCCACTCTGGATCTCACTGGTAACGACTCTGCTACTGCCAGTTATGACTTCGAAAATCCGATCAACTTAGCCGAAGACGAAGGTGAAGATGATTGCGAGGTGCCTGGTGAGCTTGCAAGACTGTTACTCCAGGAAGAGAGGGCCATTCAACCACATGAAGAGCCAGTGGAAACGGTGAATCTGGATACTGAGACAGATAGAAAGGAAGTTAAGATTGGAGCCAATCTGGAGCTTAGCGTGAAACAACGGTTGGTTCAGATGTTGCATGACTACATGGAAATCTTTGCCTGGTCTTACGAAGACATGCCTGGGTTGGATACCGACATTGTAGTTCATCATTTGCCTACCAAGGAAGATTGTCCTCCGGTAAAACAAAAGGTCCGCCGTATGCGTCCAGAGATGTCTGAGAAGATCAAAGCTGAGGTTATGAGGCAATTTGATGTCGGGTTTCTAGCAGTGACTTCTTACCCTCAGTGGGTTGCCAATGTGGTGCCGGTGCCGAAGAAAGATGGTAAGGTCAGAATGTGTGTCGATTACAGGGATCTGAACAGGGCAAGCCCAAAGGATGACTTCCCCCTACCTCACATTGACGTTCTGGTTGACAATAATGCCCAGCATAAAGTGTTCTCCTTCATGGACGGCTTTTCAGGTTATAATCAGATCAAGATGGCTCCTGAAGATATGGAAAAGACTACCTTTGTTACTCAGTGGGGCACCTTCTGCTACAAGGTCATGCCATTCGGGTTGAAAAATGCTGGGGCAACCTACCAACGTGCCATGGTTGCTTTATTTCATGACATGATCCATCATGAGATAGAAGTATATGTTGACGATATGATTGCAAGGTCTCAAACTGAGGAGGAACACCTTGACCATCTACAGAAGCTGTTTGACCGTCTGAAATTATACAAGCTGAGGTTGAACCCGAACAAGTGCACCTTTGGGGTGAGATCTGGAAAGTTGCTAGGCTTCGTCGTAAGTGACAAGGGTATTCAAGTGGATCCTGCCAAGGTTAAATCCATACAAGAGATTCCAACTCCCAAGATAGAGAAAGAAGTCAGAGGCTTTCTAGGACGCCTGAATTATATTGCCCGATTCATCTCGCATCTAACTGCCACCTGTGAACCAATCTTCAAGCTGCTGAAGAAAGATCAGGTAGTACGTTGGAACGATGAATGTCAGGCCGCCTTCGACAGAATCAAAGAGTATCTCCAAGAACCACCCATTCTTATGCCACCGGTTGAAGGGAGACCTCTGATACTATACCTGACAGTACTTGACAGCTCAATGGGGTGTGTGATGGGGCAGCATGACGAGTCTGGCCGAAAAGAGCACGCCATTTATTACCTTAGCAAAAAGTTTACCGACTGTGAGACCCGATACTCACTGCTCGAGAAAACTTGCTGCGCTTTGGTATGGGCTGCTCGTCGGCTGAGACAGTATATGCTGACTCACACTACTCTATTGATTTCAAAAATGGATCCGATAAAGTACATATTCGAAAAGCCTGCTCTGTCTGGGAGAATAGCAAGATGGCAAATGATCTTGACAGAATACGACATCCAGTACACGACTCAGAAAGCTATCAAGGGAAGTGTATTGGCAGACCACTTGGCACACCAAGCAGTAGACGACTACCAGTCAATGAACTTTGAGTTTCCTGACGAGAGCATCATGGTTGTAACTGATTGTGAAGTACCTGGACCGGATGAAGGACCTGAGGAAGGATCCCGATGGTCTATGCACTTTGACGGAGCCTCCAACGCTTTGGGTAACGGTATCGGCGTTGTGATCATATCTCCCAAAGGCACTCATACTCCACTCACTGCCCGGCTATGTTTCAACTGCACCAACAACATGGCGGAGTATGAGGCATGCATCATGGGTCTTCAAGCTGTGATTGACTTAAGGATCAAGTTTCTGAGTGTATTGGGAGATTCCTCTCTCGTGATCAATCAGATCAAAGGCGAGTGGGATACGAAACATCCGAATCTTATTCCTTACAGAGAATATGTGTTGACATTGACCCCCCATTTCACAGAGATAACTTTTGAACATTTCCCAAGAGAAGAGAATTAGTTGGCGGACGCGTTGGCTACGATGTCTTTTATGTTCAAAGTCAAGTGGGACAATGAGGCTCCCCGGATCATTATCTGGAAACTGGACGAATCGACATACTGTTGTGATCTTGAGGCTGAGGTAGTAACTGAAAAACCCTGGTATCATGAGGTGAAGAGGTACTTGGAAGCTCAAGAATACCCTGAAGGTGCATCTGTCAACGACAAAAAGTTTCTGAGAAGGTTCGCAGCAAAGTTCTTCCTCAGCAATGGCATTCTATACAAGCGAAACCATGATTCGACCTTACTGCGTTGTGTGGATAAAGCTGAAGCAGAAAGAATCATGGCAGAGCTGCATGAAGGTACATTCGGAACACATTCCAGTGGACATACCATGGCAAAGAAAATCCTTCGGGCAGGATATTTCTGGTCCACAATGGAAGCTGAATGTTACCAACATTCTCGGACATGTCATAAGTGCCAGATATATGCAGATAAGGTGCACGTTCCTCCAGTTCCTCTGAATGTCTTGACAGCGCCTTGGCCTTTTGCAATGTGGGGCATTGATATGATCGGTGATATTAAACCTACGGCATCTAACGGGCATCGCTTCATCCTGGTGGCGATCGATTACTTTACAAAGTGGGTTGAAGCAGCTTCTTATGCTACTGTAACCAAGAACGTTGTGGCACGGTTCATTCGGCATAACCTGATCTGTCGATACGGTGTACCTGAAAGGATCATTACAGACAATGGTACCAACCTTAATAACAAGATGATCACTGAGCTCTGCAAGCAATTCAAGATACAGCACCACAACTCTTCTCCTTACTGACCGAAGATGAATGGGGCTGTAGAAGCAGCGAATAAGAATATCAAGAAGATTGTGCAGAAGATGACAGTGACTTATAAAGATTGGCACGAGATGTTACCGTTTGCTCTTCATGGGTACCGTACCTCAGCAAGAACTTCAACCGGGGCAACTCCCTTTTCTTTGGTCTACGGCATGGAGGCAGTCTTACCGATTGAAGTGCAGATACCCTCTCTCCGGATAATGAAGGATGCAGATCTGAGCGAAGGTGACTGGATCCAGACACGACTTGATCAACTAAATCTAATTGACGAAAAGAGACTCACTGTTATTTGTCATGGTCAGACGTACCAAAAACGGATGATCAGGGCATTTAACAAGAAAGTCAGACCACAAGAGTATCAAGTTGGGGACCTGATAATCAAGCGCATCATCCTTCCTCAGAGTGATCCCAGGGGCAAATGGACCCCTACGTACGAAGGGCCATTTGTGGTTAAACATGTGTTCTCAAGAGGAGCCATGATCCTAACCACCATGGATGGTGACGACCTTCCTCACCCCGCCAATGCAGACATAATAAAAAGATACTACGCATGATAAAAGACCCGCTAGGTTGACATACCTAGGCAAAAATTAGGGCTTCCCGGCGAACCAAAAGGGTTCGGGCAAAATGAGGGATGAAATAAAAAAATCTGTACACCCGACAAGTCGAAAACCTGAAAAGGCGGCTTGGGCAAAAATGGGTATCCCGATGGGCTGAAAACCCGAAAGGGCGGTCCAGGCAAAAATTAGGGATAAAGCGTAATACTATGTCTCATTGGATCACCTTGCATCCAGAATCTGGTATAAACATCAAGTTCAGACGGCATCGATCAATCAGCTTCATCTTCAACCGAGCAGCCAAGTGATGAGACGCTCGAAGATATAAAGGCGATAGCAGAGTTAGAACCCAGTGGGATTAGTCTTTTCACATAGCTGTTTTGTTTTCTTTGTACAAATTGTATAAACTCTATTGTTCGGCGGTGTTCTCTTACTAGGACGTCAGCCTCTTGTACATAAACGCCTATTTTACAGGCAAATTCAAAAATCAATACAAATTCACTTTTCAGCTAAATTTCCAACTGTTTTTTCCTTTTTCTATTTTGTCTGCGAAGAACGTCCAATGTTCAATTTTTGATATATGCATTTGACAATAATTGTTAACTCATAAATATTTGCATGCGAAACAAAGGATTAATTACAGGCAACATTAGAAACAGGGGCAATAATGAGTTGTCCGAGCGATCTAATTGCTCTGTCCACCAAGGTACCAAGGTAAATTTGGCTGAAGAATGTAACCAAGATATCTTAACTCCCCAGAGAGTGAGCCAAGATTCAACAATTCTCTCCCAAGCAGTTGGTCTCCCATAAGCCCTAACAAGGCACAATATCTCCTAGAAAGTCAGCCATGCTCTCCTCGAGCAGAGTTATCCTCAGTCAGCCTTAAGGAAGTTGGGTATCCCCAGCAGATCTCAACATTCCCCAGCGCAATATACAAACATTCTTAACAAGCATCCCCGGCAGTCTTGGTCTAAGATTGTTCCCCGGCGGTATAACGAACATCCAGTGGAGCCACTTCCCCAGTACAGTCCAAAAGCTTCCCCAGGAAAGTGGAATCCATCCCCCCAACAGGAAGCTTATCCCTAGTAGATTCTGGAAGCTTGTCACCCGCAGAGCACGAACGCGTCTCTCGGCTTTATTCAGAAGGTTATTTCCCCACCAGGATATAACTGGGTTATCCTCAGCCAATAACCATGGAAAGATCGTCCCCGACGAAGTTCTTCCTATCCCCCAGTGGAGTTCATCAATTCCTTCAACATAACTCAACAACGGTATCTCAAAGCATGGCTCAAAAGGTCTCAAGATGCAAAAGTTTCTATTTTTGGACAGTTGAAAAAGTCAACTGCAAATTGACCAAGTCATAACTTCTTCATGGTTTATCAGAAAAATCCCATCCAAAGCTCATTTTGAAGAGGATGACATTTCCTACAACTCATCTTCACACTCCAAGTCCAAGAAATGCTCTCACAAAAAGTTATCAATTTCAACATTATAGGTCATTTTCAAAAGTCAACAAAAAGGCACTTTAAGTCAAAGACCATAACTTGAGATTGGTAAATCAAAATGACATGGGACCAAAGGCATTGGTTAGAGGACTTCAAGACCTTTCCAAAATGTCCAAGAACATGATCATAGCTTCAAAATTGAGCAAGATATGCCTTGTAGAAGTTGGGAAATTTTTGGGAATTTTGAAAAGTCAACTTTGCTTCAAAAGCTTCAAAAATGCTAATGGGCCTCAATTTCTTTCATGAATCATTACCCAAAGGCTATGCACGACCCATTGACCTCAAAGGGATTTATTTTCTTATTTTTAATTAATTAATTGAGTTTTTATTATTATTAATTCATTTAATTAGTTTTAAATATGAGAAAAATATCAAATCATGTTTTAAATCTTTTTTGTGCAGCAAATATCTTCCACATATGCAAAAGATTTCGTGCATTATCTCAAGGGGACAAGATCATCCCTATTTGGCAAGTTTTCCATGGCAAAAATATTGAAAAAAGATGTGGAAAAATCAAAGATTGGAATCATAAATTCATGGACTATGGGCTTGGTTTTTTGACCTAATTTCACTCAAATACTTATACACAAGCTAACCCTATTCCCATACACACGAAAGCTGCTCAGAAAACAAAGAACCAATTTGCAATTTTTCATTAAAAACTTGAACACTGAAATCATAGTTACAAGGCGATTCAAGGTCTAAAAGCTTGTCCATTACATTCCTGACATTGCTAGGAATCGATTGCAACCACTTTCTAGTCCCCATACTCCAGGAATTGGTAGAACAGAATCGTCTTCTTCATGAACATGTCCACAATCGTTTTCTAATTTTCATGCATTATTCACATGTTTTATTTGTTGCTTTACACTAATATTGATGTTCTGAAGCTATTGGTAATATTTAATTGTCCTAACAATGCTTGAAACGAGATTTGCCATTAATGTTTTCTAGGGTTTCAGAAGCTCTAAATTGGGGCTTTACACATATGGCAAAATCAGACCACCAAACTTGTATGGTTGAATTCGTGACATGAAGACGAGACAAACCATGACCTCGCGCCCTTTTTATGTTACAGCATGCTCTAATCGCTATTTTCATAGTTTGCAGTTTGTGGGGGTTTAAAACCCCCGCTATGTGTCTTCTATTTGTAGGAAAAATAAGGAAGACGAAGGACGTGGCCTGATGCTATAGGGTGATTCAAATACTGGCGCGTGATTTTTGTTCATACCACTAACGCTTATTTTTTTTATATAATAACCATGCTTCATTATGTTAACAAAGAAACGCAATAGCCTGGATGGTTGTTGAGGTGTCCTGCAGGTACTGGGACCTGAGTTCGATCCCCAGGTCCCCCATATGCTTCATAATTTTTGTTTCAACGTACTCATATGTAGCGCCTCCTTCAAAGCTTCACCATACATCCTCACGTGTAGCCTGCCAAGTGGCCAGGAGATCTCATCCAAAGGCCAGAACGCGCAGTCCATGGTACACGCTAGTCAACCACTCCACACGTAATTCCTGAAAGTCAAAAAAAGGCTTTATTCTGATGGGCCAAATTGCTTCCAATAAACCTCCTAAATGGGCCTGATACCCCCATGGTTTGCATCATTTTTATTTTTTATTTGATTTTCTTTTAATTCTTTTTAATTGTTTTTAATTATTTCTTTTAATTCCATAAAATAACTTTTCATAATATAAAATACAGAAAAATCAAAAATATTTATTTTATTAATATTAATTTCACCATTATTATTTTTTTGTAAATAAACTTTAACAATTAATTTAGTTAATTTAGGTTTCAATTTCAACATTTTTTCTTAATAAATTAAAATAGGTAGAATTAGGGTTTTGATATTTTTTTCACCTTTTCATCTTGTTTTAATAAATAATTTTCTCATCATTATTATTATTATTAATTACTATTAATTTTTGTAAATACACATGTACATTAATTATTTAGTAAATTAGGTTAAACTTTAATATTTTTCTTAATAGTTAAAAATAACTTAGAATTAGGGTTTCTCTTGATTTTCAATTTTTTACTTTCATAAATACAAAAACCATAAAAAACAATTTCTTTTCTTTTAATAAAATAATTAATTAACTTTTAATTCAATTTAATTTCAAAAGGGTCCAACGCCCTCGAACGTGCAACTTTAATTCTTTCGCGCATTTATTCTTATTTTTTCTTTGTGAATATTATGTAACTGTTCAAGCCATGTAATAGTAATTAGGAATTTATTATCTTTTCGCATATTTTACCAAACGGGTCTTTGTATTTTGGCGATGTATAGACCCGCGCCTTGTAATAGCGTAGGATTTTACTTTCCGCATTTAAATTTCCGCACTTTTAAATTATAATTGCATGAAAGAATGTATGGCTAATTAAAAACAACGCGTAGATCACCATGATACATATACAAGATAACATAACATGAAAATAACACACAAATTCACACACCACTCTTAGGGTACGCCTCACCTGTTGCCTTACCTTCGAAACGTGGTCGTCGAGTATAGGACGTTTTAGTAATTCCTTATGTTCATGATCAATGGCATAAGGGTAGCTTCTAAGGTGTCCTACTGTTGCTCTGGTGACCACACTGTCCCTACACTCGAATTGACCCGAACACCTCCAACGGTGGTGCTACCTACCTCTCAATGGTGGGATGGCACTACCTTAAGGACTCTTACACAACCTAATTCCTTAGGGTAGGTAGATGACTCATGGGTACTTACTCTTTTCAAAAACAAACAAAAATACTTTTCACACTGACACTTTCAAAAAGTTTTCAAAACAAATTTTTCATACACTCTTGAGGACAGATACAAGAGTTACTTAGAAATTTTTCAAACGAAACTTTTTTTCAAAACCCACTCACATTTGAAAAGCAAACATTTTTTGAAAACATAAGAGCAAGTACCTAAGAGCCCGTGGATAGCCATGGATAGAAAGGGTGCTAACACCTTCCCTTTCTATAAATCTACCTCCCGAACCGAGAGAATATCTCATAAGGAATTTTGATGTGCTTTTGTCCTGTCCATATTGGAGAAAATAAAAGACGGTGGCGACTCTTGCTTCCGCGACATTTCGTGAACCAGCGTTAAACAGTCAGTTCTAAATCCACCGATCATAGAACTGGCGACTCTGCTGGGGAATTAAGGTATCTGTATGATCGGTGGAAATAGAACTGACTGTTTTTAAGCTGGTTCGCGAAATGTCGCGGTAAGCAAGAGTCGCCACCGTCTTTTATGTTCTCCAACATGGAAAGGACAAAAGCACGGCAAAATTCCTTCTTTGAGAATGTTTCTCGGTTCGGGAGGTAGATTTATAGAAAGGGAAGGTGTTAGCACCCTTTCTATATGTGGTTATCCACGGGCTCTTAGGTACTTGCTCTTATGTCTTCAAAAGATTGTTTGCTTTTCAAGTGTGTGTGGGTTTTGAAAAATTTTCGTTTGAAAAATTTCTAAGTAACTCTTGTATCGGTCCTCAAGAGTGTATGAAAGATTTGTTTGAAAACTTTTAGAAAGTGTGGGTGCGAAAAGTATTTTTGTTTGTTTTGAAAAGAGCAAGTACTTAAGAGAAATCTACCTACTCTAAGGAATTAGGCTGTGTAAGAGTCCTTTAGATAGTGCTATCCCACCATTGAGAGGTAGGTAGCACCCTCGTTGGAGTTATTCGGGTAAATTCGATTATCGGGACAATGTGGTCACCGAAGCAATGGTAGGACACCTTAGTGGTAACCCTAATGTCCTAGATCCTTTTATCCGAGGCAACCGTTTTGAGGCAAATGGATCTTTAGACAAAAGGGCGACCTCTAAGACACCCTATACTTGATTACCACATTCGAGGCAACCAGTGAGGCGTACCCTAAGAGTGGCATGTGCTTGTGTATTGAATTCAGTTTATGTTTATCTTGTACATGTTATTTGTGAGCTACGGATTGATTTTATTTTTCATACATTCTTTCGTGCATTTTTTAACAGTTAGGAGTGCGGAAAATAAATTGCAGAAATGTAAATCTAGCTATTACAAGGCGCGGGTCTATACATCGCCAAAAACAAAAACCCGTTTTGGAAAATAAAGTGCGAGAATTTAAATGAGGCGATAAAAATCCTAATTAACTATTACATACTCTGTACAGATACATAAATATAATCAAAAGAAATTAAAGCGCGAAAGAAGATTGAATCGGGAACGTCCTAGGGTTTTGACCCTTTTTTAAGAAAGAATTGAATTTTTGTCCCTTTTTTGCAATTAAATTAAATTAAAACTAATTACTAATTAATTAATTATTTATTAAAAGAAAAAAAATGGTTTTGTATTTTTATGTTTTCTAATGGAAATAAAGAGAAAATTAAAAGAAATTAAAAGTTAGCAAAAACCTAATTCTAAATTGTTTTTATTTATTATGAAAAAAAAAATTAAAGTTGCTCTAATTTTAAAAGACTAAATTAATTAACCATATTTATTTACACAAAAAGGTAATTGAAATTAATAAAAATGTTTTTTAGGTTTTTCTAAATTTTATTGTAAAAATGTTAATTATGTTAATTAATTAAATAAAACTAAAAATAATTGCTAAAGAAAATAAAAAGGAAAAAAAATAAAAATGAAAAAAAAAAGTTAACCAAGGGTGCTGAATAAAAATGGAGGTGGATCTGGAATTTGGCCCAATAGCATTAAAGCCTGTTTGACTTTTGGAATTGTCCACGCTGGCTTGACTGGGGAGCATGGTGTTCCTTCATTTCTTGGCCTTCAGATATGTGGGACTGGCCACTTGGCGCGTGGATTTGTGAGGTTTATAGTGGAGTGTGTTGACTAGCCTGCATAGGAATATGTTTGAAAAAATATGAAACAAGGTTTGGGGGACCTGGGAATCGAACCCAGGTCCCAATGGTTGATAGACAACGCATTCACCACTGAGCCATGTGCCTGTAATTGTTAATACAATAAACAATGAAATTATTATGTAAATAACAACGCGTGTATTGCAAAACAACCAAAAAGCGCGCACCATTTGAATTCTCCATTAGCCACCTGACACGTCCTTCGTCTTCATCCTTTTTCCCTGTAAAACAAAACAATTAGCGGGGGTTTTTAACCCCCACAAAATGAAATGACAGAAAATAACGAATAGAGCTATGCTCTATATAAATTGGGCGCGAGGGTTGGGATTTGTTCGTCTTGATTTCCTGAGTTCAACCATGTGCGTGAGATAGTCCAATTTTATCTGAGCAGTAAAGCCCTAATTCACAAACTCAAAAACCCTAAAAGTTGTTAATGGAAAATCACAATCCTGTACATGATAATCCAATTAATTGATATGAATAGCTTTGTATGGTTGCAAACAATATAAAACAAGCTTTAAATCACACCAAATGTTCATGAATCATGCATTTTGATTTTGAAAAAAATGGACAAACCGTGGGACTGTGGTGGACGATTCCTTGAGTTCTAGCAAGTGGTTTTGATCCCAAATCACTCCTGAAGCTTCCAGCAATAGGTCTGAATCCTTAAATCTCCTTGAAAGGGCCTCTAAGGTGGAATTCAGTTTCAAACTTTCTTTGACTTTTTTCAATATGGTAATGGCCGTTTGTACAGTGCTTTCACGTGAAATGTATTAGGGTTGTGTTCAGCATATGTATGGGAATGCATTTAGGTCAGCAGCTGAGCCAATGATCCCTTGTATTGATGTTTTGAGATTCTTCATAACCACCATTAAAGGACTTTCCAAGTTTGTTCAAATTTTGAATTTTATGCATAATTGAGCTTGGCACGAATTTGGCAACTAGAATATGCTGTATGAAAGCCATTCAAAGCACAAAGATGCCACTTAATTATTTTTTTGATTTTATTTGAATTATTAAGGATTAAAATGAATTAAATCCATAAAAATTAAATAAAAATGAAAAAATAAATGTTTGATCTTGAAATTAGTCATGGGACACGTGTATGGCATGGCAAGGCTGAATCAAGTGGAAGAAAGTGGGCCCTTTTGTCAAAAATTGAAGTTTTAAGGATAGTTGACTTTTGCCATTTCACAAAAATTTCCCAACTTCTCCAATGCATATCTTGCTCAATTTTGATCATATGAACATGTTTTTGGACATTTTGGAAAGGTCTTGAAGTCCTCTAACCAATGCCTTTGGTACCATGTAATTTTGATTTACCAATCTCAAGTTATGGTCTTTGACTTAAAGTGCATTTTTGTTGACTTTTGAAAATGACCTATAATGTTGAAATTGATAACTTTTTGTGAGAGCATTTCTTGGACTTGGAATGTGAAGATGAGTTGTAGGAAATGTCCTCCCCTTCAAAATGAGCATTGGATGGGATTTTTCTGATGAACCATGAAAAAGTTATGCCTTGGTCAAGTTACAGTTGACTTTTTAGCTGTCCAAAAATGGAAACTTTTGCATCTTGATGATTTTTTAGCCATGCTTGTGGAATCATGATCAAGACTTGATCAAATGATGATTGTGAGCTCAAAATAAGATGTTGACCAAAAATTTTGACTTTTGACTGCCAAATGACCATTTTGCCCCTACAGTTAATTGTGAAGCAATTAGGGTTTTTGACTGTGCAACTTGACCCTGTGAGCCTTGAAACTTGGCATGTAGATGCTTGACAATGTGTATAGGCATATGTGACTTGATTGAGCCCTTGAAAACCTCAACTTCCTTGCAAGAACCAAAACCCTAATTTTGACTGGCTTAGGAGGATGGTTTGACTGTGCAACCCTTGAGTAGACTTGAGCAAATTGAGATGATGCTTGTCAAAACTTTGAAGAATATGGGAGGGCAAATTTTGGGGTACAACAGATGGGTATTCGCTTAGTAGAGGTTGTTAGATAAGGTCGTTTAACGAAGAATGAAGGATCTGGAGGTGCGAAGAAGCTTTCTTATGGGTTTACCAAGAAGAAAGAAGGAGACGCAAGTGTTGTTATACAAGAGAGGAGGGTAAACACTCCTAGAGGGAATTACCAGCCTCATCAGTAAGTCGCCTCAGTTACTCCCGTTATGAATGCCACTCCAATTACCGTTGCTTATCAAAGACCGTCCCAGCAGGGGAATTAAGGGTATAATCAAAGAAGGGAGAGTTATGACCCTATTCTCATGAGCTATACAGAGTTACTACCGGCATTGATTCAGAAGAAGTTAGTTCAGACCCGACCACCTCCCGTCGTACCATGACCATTGCCTTGGTATTACAAGGCAGGCCAAACATGTGCTTTTCATCAGGGAGCACCAGGGCATAATGTTGAGAATTGTTATCCTTTGAAGACTGAGGTGAAGAAGTTGGTAAAGTCTGGTGTTCTATCTTTCAAGTACATGGGACCTAATGTGAAATATAATCCTCTACCCAAGCATGGGGGAGTAAATACTGTGAATATGGTGGCCGGTTGTCCAGGCGACTTCCATATTTTTGATATTAATCTGGTTAGAGGAGATTTGGTGAAAATGCATGCAGACCTCTGAATTTAGCTATTATATGCATGACCATGCCGGTTGTGCTATTTGTAGTACAGACATACATGGTTGCGATAAGATAAAGGCTGATTTACAGGAGGTGATGGATGAGGGCCTAATCCATATAATCAGGCCTAGGGTAGAGTATGAAGAGGAAGTTAATATGATTTCTGGATGTCCTGGAGAATTCAGAATTTTTGATGTAGAGTATATGAATGAGGACCTCGTACAGTTCCATGCTACCTTTTTCCATACGGCTGGTCAGGTGGAACACCAATATGGATATTGCCGAGTTTTTTGTCGAGACCCCCGAGGATGTTCAATTGTGAAGAAGGGTGTTCAGTTATTGTTAAACAATGGAACTATCAAGGTCACAAGTCATAGGGATGATTACCATGAAGTTGATATGGTTGAGGTTTGTTTGACTGAAGAAGGGTCAGATGAATAGTATGCTTCCGCATATGAGTATTTCTCTTCAGACGAAGATTTGTTTTCCAAAAATGACTTATTGATGAATGATTATGTTGAAGAAGGGGTAAACGTCATTGTGCCTTGTTTTGGTGCACCCGCCCATTTTGAAGTTGAGTATCATAGAAAGTCAGTTGTTACCCCATTGGTGATTAGTTTGTCGGGTCCTATCCTCTACAAGTCAGATAAGGTTGTGCCTTATAAATACAACGCTACAATGTTAGAAGATAGAGTGGAAGTTCCCATCCAGCCAATGCCTGATGTTGGAGATATAGCTGAAAATAGCAGGGTGACCCGCAGCGGTCGTGTGTTTGCACCAGTTGTTCGAAGAGATGTTGGTGCTGGAAAGAAAATTGTTGAGAATGATGAACCTAAGAAGGCTACGGGTGAGACTAGTGGAGCTACGTTAGAGAAAGAAGTGGATGATATTTTGAAGATAATTAATATGAGCGACTATAAAATTGTAGATCAGCTAGTGCAGACTCCTTCAAAAATATCTATCTTAGCTTTATTGATGAACTCCTCTGCTCACAGAGAAGCCTTGATTAGGGTACTGGACCAAGCTTTTGTGGATGGTGATATGCCAATAGACCAATTCAGCAGCGTAATAGGAAATATTACTTCATGTAATAACTTGAGTTTCTGCGATGATGAATTACCAGATGAAGGAAGGAATCACAACTTGGCCCTCCACATCTCTATGAACTGCAAGAATGATTCATTATCCAATGTGTTGATTGATAATGGATCCGCGTTGAATGTTATACCGAGCAGTACGCTTATGAATTTGAAATATCAATGAACGCCTATGCGCCCGAGTGGCATCATTGTGAAAGCGTTTGATGGGGCAAGGAAATCTGTTATTGGTGAAGTGGACTTGCCTATTCATATAGGACCACATTTGTTTCAGATAACTTTCCAAGTCATGGACATTGTTCCCGCTTATAGTTGTTTTCTAGGACGGTCGTGGATACATGAGGCAGGGGCTGTCACTTCAACTTTACACCAAAAGCTGAAGTTTGTACGTGAAGGGAAAGTAGTGATCATAAATGGGGAGCGGGAATTGTTGATATCTCATATGTCCTCTTTCAGCATTGTAGAGGCAGATGAAACTGCTGTTGGAACCCAGTTCCAAGCCTTATCCATTGACAACATAAGAGAAAATTATAATTACATGGTTTTGCTGAAGGACGCGCAGCAGGTTGTGCGCAATGGTCATAATGAAGTTTGGGGACGAATTGTGGATCCACCTATGAACAAGAACAGAACTGGCTTGGGGTTCTCTTCGAAGAATGACAAAGGTAAGGGCATGAAGCCGAAGTCTGCTGCAGGAAGGTATCAAGACATTTTCTGTAGCAGGGGTTATCTTCATCCGACTATTTCCAGGATTAATTCCATTGTGGAAGATGAAGTAGAGCAGGAAATGCCGAATTATGTGACACACGGAGTTAGGGTTCAGAACTGGATCACCATTGATGTTCCCTCTTGCATACATGTTTCAAAGTAATTTGATTTGTTAATCTTTTTTAAAAAGCTTTCACTCTGCCCAAGGTGGAAGTATTTATCTTGTAGGGCTTATCTGTTTGCTGTGACTTTTAAAATCATAAATGAAAGTTGTCTTTGTTTCCCAAATTATGTCTTTATTTTCTTCTTTTTCTTGGAAAGTGGTAATCAGAAAAAACCTTTCAAAATAAATAAAAACTGAAATTCAATATGCGTGATCACTTGTTATATGTGTCAGTTTCTAAATGCAATCACAAATCATATGTGCAGATTAATTAAAAAACCCGTTGAATACAATGACCCTGCACCCTCTCCCAACTTTGAATGCCCTGTGTATGGGGCTGAAGAAGAAGATTATGATGAGATTCCAGAAGAGGTCTCACGATTGCTTGAGCACGAGGAAAATACCATTCAGCCATATAAAGATCCATTGGAAGTGATCAATTTGGGTTCAGAAGAAGATCCGAAGGAAGTCAAGATTGGAGCATTGTTGCATCCTGATGTGAAGAGCAGGTAGATTGAGCTATTGAAAAAGTATATGGATATTTTTGCTTGGTCTTATCAAGATATGCCTGGTCTAGATACAGATATTGTAGAGCACCGTTTGCCATTGAAGCCAGAGTGTCCTCCAATTAAACAAAAGTTGAGAAGAACTCACCCAGATATGGTAGTAAAAATCAAAGAGGAGGTTCTAAAGCAGATTAATGCTGGTTTTCTTGTGACGTCAGCATATCCTCAATGGGTTTCTAATATTTTCCCAGTACCGAAAAAATACGGAAAGGTCCGCATGTGCGTAGATTACAGAGATCTAAATAAAGCTAGTACAAAAGATGATTTTCCAATGCCACACATTGATATGTTAGTGGATAGCACAGCAAAATTTAAGGTATTCTCGTTCGTGGACGAATTTTCCGGGTATAATCAAATAAGAATGGCTCCAGAGGACATGGAAAAAACAACGTTTATCACACCCTGGGGAATATTCTGTTACAGAGTGATGCCCTTCGGGTTGAAGAATGCTGGTTTAATGTACCAGAGGGCTATGACAACCCTATTCCATGATCTGATGCACAAGGAAATTAAAGTATATGTTGATGATATGATTTCCAAATCCCAGACTGAAGAAGGACATGTAGAAGATCTGTTGAAGTTGTTTAAGCATTTGAGGAAGTATCGTCTCCGCTTGAATCCAAATAAGTGTACCTTCGGTGTCCGATCAGGAAAATTGTTGGGTTTCATTGTTAGCCAGAAAGGAGTTGAAGTTGACCTGATAAAGTCGAGGAGGTTCAAGAGATGCCAGAACCAAGAACTGAAAAACAAGTCAGAGGTTTTCTCGGGCGTTTGAATTATATTTCCAAATTCATCTCCCACATGACCGCAACATGTGAACCGTTCTTTAAGTTGTTAAAGAAAGATCAAGGTTGTGTGTGGACGGGTGATTGCCAAAGGGCATTTGAAAGTATTAAAGAATATCTGCTTAAACCTCATATCTTGCTCCTTCCTGTAGAAGGAAGACCGTTGATTATGTATCTGACAGTGTTAGATAAATCCATGGGTTGTATTCTGGGACAACAGGATAAAACGGGGAAGAAGGAGTTCTCCATTTATTATCTCAGTAAAAAATTCACTGATTGTGAGTCGCGGTATTCCATGCTGGAAAAGACATATTATGCTTTGGCCTGGGCGGAAAAGCATTTGCGGCAGTATATGTTGAATCACACTACTTGGTTGATCTCCAAAATGGATCCAATCAAGTACATTTTTGAAAAGCCTGCTCTTACTGGGAGAATTTCCCGCTGGCAGATGTTGTTATCTGAATATGATATTGAATATCGCACTCAAAAAGCTATTAAAAGCAGTGTGTTGGCAGATTATCTTGCTCACCAGCCAATGGAGGATCACCACTCTGTAGAATTTGAATTCCCCGATGAGGATGTGATGTTCCTGAAAGTGAAAGATTGTGATGAACCATTGCCTGAGGAAGGTCCTGACCCTGAATCTCGTTGGAGTATGATATTTGATGGAGATGTGAATGCTTATGGTAAAGGAATTGGTGTTGTGATTGTCACTCCTCATGGATCGCACGTTCTTTTTACCGCAAGGTTAACATTTGATTGTACTAATAATATGGCCGAATACGAGGCTTGCATCATGGGTCTCTAAGACGATATTGATCTCAGAATTAAAATTCTAGATATGTATGGTAATTCAACTTTGGTAATAAATCAGATTAAAGGAGAATGGGATACTCGTCACCCCGGCTTGATCCCTTACAAAGATTATGCTAGAATATTATTACCCTTCTTCAATAAAGTTGAATTCCATCACATTCCTAGAGATGAAAATCAAATGGCGGATGCTCTGGCAACTCTGGCTTCTATGTACCAAGTGAATACTTGGAATGATATACCCCGAATTACGGTTCGACGACTGGATAGGCCCGCTCATGTGTTTACAGCAGAGGAGGTAGGAGATAAAAAAACCTTGGTATTATGATATAAAGCATTTTCTTCAGACTCAGGAATACCCGATTGGTGCGTCGAAGAAAGATAGAAAGACATTGAGAAGATTGGCAAGCGGTTTCTTCCTCAGTGAAAATGTGTTGTACAAGAGAAATTATGACATGGGCTTGCTCAGATGCGTGGATAGACACGAAGCAGACATGTTGATGCATGAGATTCATGAGGATTCATTTGGAACTCATGTCAATGGACATTCGATGGCTAAAAAGATGCTAAGGGCAGGTTACTATTGGCTGACAATGGAGTCCGAATGTTATAAATTTGCAAAGAAGTGCCATAAATGCAAAATTTATGCAGACAAGGTCCATGTGCCTCCGACACTTCTCAATGTAATTTCCTCCTCGTGGCCTTTCTCTATGTAGGGTATTGACATGATTGGGATGATAGAATCCAAAGCTTCGAACGGACACCGTTTTATCTTAGTAGCAATTGATTACTTCACCAAGTGGGTGGAGGCTGCTTCATATGCCAATGTTACTAAGCAGGTGGTTGTCCGCTTCATTAAGAATAACCTTATAAGTCGGTATGGTGTGCCGAGCAGAATCATCACTGACAATGGCTCGAATTTGAACAACAAGATGATGACAAAACTGTGCGAAGAATTCAAGATTGTCCATCACAATTCATCTCCGTACAGGCCAAAGATGAATGGGGTTGTTGAAGCACTAATAAGAATATCAAGAGAATTATCCAGAAAATGGTTGTTACTTATAAGGATTGGCATGAAATGCTTCCTTTTGCTCTGCATGGATATTGAACATCTGTCCGCACTTCAACAGGAGCAACCCAGTTCTCCATGGTGTATGGAATGGAAGTTGTACTCCCTATCGAGGTGGAGATTCCCTCTTTACGTGTGATAATGGAAACCAAATTGACAGAGGCTAAATGGGTCCAGAACAGGTTTGACCAATTGAATTTGATTGAGGAGAAGAGAATGACGGCTTTGTGTCATGGCCAGTTATATCAAAGAATAATGAAGAAAGCTTTTGATAAAAAGGTCAAACCTCGTGAATTCATAGAAGGAGACCTCGTGCTAAGGAAGATCAGTCTTTCAACACTGATTCTAGGGGCAAGTGGACTCCCAATTTTGAAGGCCCATATGTTGTCAAGAAAGCCTTCTCTGGCGGTGCATTAATTCTTGAAACTATGGATGGTGAGGAGTTCCCACGTCCCATGAATGCTGATGCAGTCAAGAAATACTTCGCCTAAAGAAATAAAAGAACAGCTCGTTAAGCTGAAAACCCGAAAGGGCGGCTTAGGCAAAAAAGGAGCGTCTCGGTAGGCAGAAAACCCGAAAGGGCGGTCTAGGAAAAAATTAGAGACCTAAACAGAATAAATTTCTCGCTAAGTTAAAAACCCGCAGGGGCAGCTTAGGCAAAAGTTAGGGACTTTCTTGGCAAGTAACTACGCCAAACAAGACTTGATCGTTGAAGCAACAATCTTCCCGGATCCTCACCATACTTCAACAGAAGCTGCTGCTCAGGATTCCAAAAGTTGTTAGAGGGGATAGTGGTCATTGTATCTCAATGTATCTTTTCCATTATATATTACCATTTTTCAAACTTTGTAATATCTATGGGGTCTCGCCATTCACAGACTACCATTCTATTAATGAAATTTGAGCTTTTACCCAATTCTTTGTATTTCTTGTTTCATTTAGCTTTCAAAGACTCCATTTATTATTGATAATAACTTTCAAAGCAAAAAAGATTAAATAATAAAATTGATTTTTTTCAAAAAAAGATTTTTACAATCCGCTTTTACTTTGAGATTTGTGATGAAACAATGACAACAAAAATGGTGATCCCAGGAATGGACAAACTCTAGTTGTTTTGAGAAGTTTTTTTCCCCTCGGGAAGGTTTACTCGGGATGTTTTCACCGTATTGGGTTTATGATTCCGGTATCCTCGGTCAAGTTTGGATTCATTTCTCCTCTTTTCTGATTTTTCATGATGTGAAGTTTCAATCCGCATTTTCTCCAGTGAATTTTTCGTTTGGCCTAATAGAAGTTCTTTTTCTAGAGAAGTTGGTGTGATTGGTGGGAATGAGAACTGACTATTTTGGAATGCTGGTTCGCGTTTTGCGTTTGTTTTCGCAAAATGTCGCGGTAAGCAAGAGTCGCCACCGTATTTTATTTTATCCAACAAGGAAAGGACAAAAGCACAGAAAAATTCCTTTTTGAGATATTTCTCGGGTTCGGGAGGTAGATTATAGAAAGGTAAGGTGTTAGCACCCTTTCTATCTGTGGTTATCCACGGGCTCTTAGGTACTTGCTCACTGTGTTTTCAAAAAGTTTTGCTTTTCTTGTGTCTGTGGGTTTTGAAAAGAGTTTTGTTTGAAAACTTCGATTTAACTCTTGTTTCTGTCCTCAAGAGTGTATGAAGTGTTTTTGAAAACTTTGTTCGAAAAGTGTAATTGTGGAAAGTTTTGTTTTTGTTTTGAAAGAGCAAGTACCTGAGAACCTCTACCTACTCAAAAGGAATTAAGCTGTGTAAATGTCCTTTAGACAGTGCTATCCCACTATTGAGGAGTAGGTAGCACCGTCGTTGGAGTTTTCGGGTCAATTCGATTAAGGGACATGTGGTCACTAAAGCAATGTTAGGACGCCTTAGCGGCAACCCTAATGTCTTAGATCATTTTATCCGAGGCAACTTATGATCTTTGGACAAGAGGGCGACCTCTAAAACTTCCTATACTCAATGACCACGTTCGAGGCAACCAAATGAGGCGTACCCTAGGAGTGGCATATGCAAATGTGTCAATTTTCAGTTATGTTATCTTTGTACATGTTATGGTGAGCTACGGTTGATTTTAAGTTCAGATAGATCTTGTCATGCATAGCCTATTATTCATACATCTAGCAGTTAATGGTTGCGGAAAATAAAACTAAGCTATTACAAGGCGTCGGGTATTTACATCGCCAAAAACAAACCCTTGAAAAGTAAATGCGGAAAAGTAAATGAAAGCGGTAAAAAGTCCTAAGTCCAAAACTATTACATCCTCGGAGCAATTACATTATTGGATAAAAATATGATACGCGCGAGAAAATTTGAATCAGAGAGTTTTTAGGGTTTTTACCCTTTTTTGTCAAATAAAACATATTTTTGTTATTTTTGAATTTAAGAATTAAGTCTAAATTAAAAAATGGAATTAATCAATTAAAAGAAAATATTTTTGAGTTTTTTTATTTTTAAGGAAATAAATTAAAAATGGTTAAAAGTTATTAAAAACCCTAATTCTACATTAATTTTATTTTATTGCAAAAATGTTAAAATTATGCCTAATTAAAAAAACTAAGTCAATTAAATTGTTTATTTACAAAAATAATGAAATTAATAAAAATTATATTTTTTTG
This sequence comes from Vicia faba, assembly GCA_948472305.1. Lineage (NCBI taxonomy): Eukaryota > Viridiplantae > Streptophyta > Magnoliopsida > Fabales > Fabaceae > Vicia > Vicia faba. Next base: position 1,110,446,952 of record OX451740.1, read on the forward strand.
TTTTCTGATTTTATTAAGAAAAATAATAATTATTTTGTTAGCAATTAATTAAAAATAAAACAAGCAAGTAAATAAAAAATAATGAAAAGAAAATACAGTAAACCAAGGGGTATTGGGCCCAAAGAGGGGGTTTGGATGGCAATTGTCTGGCCCAGAACGCAAGCAGCCTTGTTGGACTTTTGTGGTTCTGTGCATGCTCGTTGACCAAGACGTATGGTGGATGCTCCAATCTGGCCTTTAGATCGTGGCCTGAAGCCACTTGGCGTATTGAGATTTGAAGCGTATGGTGGACTTCCCTTTGAAAACTGCACATGAATACCTGAGGAAGAAAAATAACAAGGTTTTGGGGGACTTGGGATTCGAACCCAGGTCCCAATGGCTTTTTCATCCACCTGCTTGCCAACTCAACTAGCGCGTGTCTTTGTTGTTAGAATAAATAATGGATATTATATGTAAAAACAACTAATATGCTGTAAACAAAAAAAAATAAAGTGCGTAATTCAAATGCACGAACCAGATGACAACACGTCATCATCTTCAACCTTGATTCTGCATAAAATATAATCAAATAGCGGGGGTTTTTAACCTCCACTACCTCCTGCACGAAAAATAGAGAATAGACACAGAGCAAAAAGAAATATTTCGCGAGGTATGTGTTGGAATCGTCTTGGTCTCACGAATTCCACCATGTATCCCATTGGTTCCAATTTTTCTTGGTTTGGAAAGCCCTATTTGAAAGCTTGAAACCCTAGAAATTCAATCATGGCATCTCTCAGTTTAGGGCATTATGGTTCAATTCAGTCATTCCATTAGCTTTGTATAATCTCTAGCAATGCAAATCAATCACAAAAACATGTCAAATGCGTATGAATTAAGAGATACAGTTTTGAATTATAAGTGCAAACCGTGAGATGGTATTTCATGATTCCTTGAGCTTTGGTGCTTGAATTTGATTGCAAATCACTCCTGGTACCTCCTGCAATGTGTTTGGATGGACAGGGCACCTTGAATTGGCCTAGATTGCAAGAACAAGTTTTGAGTTTTCTTGAAATTTCTTGAAATTGGTATGGCCGTTCTGCAGTCTTTTTAGTCGTGAATTAGGTTATGCTTGGCTTGCTTGCATATAAGGGAATCAGTTTAGGTCAAAATTTGGACCCATACCCATGTGCATTGAAGATTGAATCTTTGATTGATAAATCAAATATTCTTGATTTTTCATGATTGAACAAGTTGCCAAAATTGGATATTTTTCTATCTTTTAGCTTGTGCACGAATTGTTCAGCATATTTGGATCATATTTGGTTCACAAATAGGTTTAAGAATCAAATCTTTTATTTTCTTATAATTTAAATTAATTAAATGAATTAATATGTATTAAAAATCCATTTAATCAATAAATTTAAGAAAAAAAATCCAATTTAACTTGATGGGTCGTGCATAGGTCATGGGTGAAGTTTCAAAAAGAGATTTGAGGCCCATTAGCAAAAAGAAGGTGTTTTGAGCAAAGTTGACTTTTGCAAATTCATGAAAATTGCCCAACTTCTCTAATGCATAACTTGCTCAATTTTGATCATATGACCATGTTCTTGGACATTTTGGAAAGCCCTTGAAATCCTCTAACCAATGCTTTTGGTCCCATGTCATTTGGATTTACCAATCTCAAGTTATGGCCTTTGACTCAAAGTGTACTTTTGTTGACTTTTGAAATTGACCTATAATGTAAAAATTTGTAACTTTTTGTGAGAGAATTTATTGATCTTGGGGTGTGAATAAGGATTGTAGGAAATTGCATCCTCTTCAAAATGAGCTTTGGATGGAATTTTTCTGATAAACCATGAAAGAGTTATGCCCTTGTCAAAGTACAGTTGACTTTTCTACTGTCCAAAAATAGTAACTTTTGCATCTTGATGATTTTTGAGCTATTCTTGTGGGATCATGATCAAGACTTGATCAAATGATGATTGTGAACTCAAAATAAGATGTTGACCAAGAATTCTGACTTTTGACTACAAAATGACCATTTTGCCCTTGTAGTTGACTGTAGATCAAATGGAGCTTTTGACTGTGCAAACTGGCACTGTGAGTCTTGAAACTTGGCATGTAGGTGCTTGAGAATATAGATAGGTCTATGAGACTTGATTGAAACATTGAAAACCCAAATTCCTTGAAAGGACCAAAACCCTAATTTTGAATTGACTGCTTTAGGAGGTGATTTGACTGTACAACCCTTGAGCAATCTTGAACCATTGGAGATGATTCTTGACATATCTTGAGGAATATGGGAGGGAAAATTTTGGGGTACAACAGTTGCCCCTGTTTAATCTTATTAAACCTGAGGATGTAGATTGGCTTGCGTGCCTTTCGTGATCCGAAGGTGGGAGATGATTAAACACTAAAGTGCCCAGAAATTTGCACTCGCATGGTGCAGTATCAGCAATGTGATGTCGGGAATGGGCTTACAGATGCCATTTGGAGATTGTTGGTAGAAGGATGGGCTTATAGATGTCATCTGGAGATGATTGTTGAATTGTAATTTTGTAAGTTGAAAGAGGGAACCTGTGTAGGGTTGCCTGATGATGAGCCCGTGTAAAACTGCACCTTGGAAGGAAAGAACCTGTGTAGGGTTGACTGATGATGAGTTCGTGTGAAACTGCATCTGAACTGGGAAGAAACCTAGGTAAGGTTTCTTTGCAAGGAGTTTGGGTAAAAACTACGTCGGGAAATTGTAAGGAGGAACCTAGGTAAGGTTACTTTGTGGTAAGTCCGTGTAAAACTTCTGGAGGAACCTGAGTAAGGTTACTTTGGGATGAGTTCGTGTAAAACTTCATCTTGGAGAAGGAACCGGTGTAGGGTGAGAAGTTCGTGTAAAACTTCTGGAGGAACCTGAGTAAGGTGATAAGTCCGTGTAAAACTTCTGGAGGAACCTGAGTAAGGTTACTTTGGGATGAGTTCGTGTAAAACTTCATCTTGGAAAGAGAAGGAACCGGTGTAGGGTGGCCTGATGATGAGTCCGTGTAAAAACTTCATCTTGGAATAGAAGGAACCGGTGTAGGGTTGCTTGATGATGAGTCCGTGTAAAACTTTATCTGAAATAGAAGGAACCGGTGTAGGGTTGCCTGATGATGAGTCCGTGTGAAACTTCATCTGAAATAGAAGGAACCGGTGTAGGGTTGCCTGACGATGAGTCCGTGTAAAACTTCTTCTGAAATTGAGAAGGAACCGGTGTAGGGTCTCTTCATGATGGTCAAGTAGATAATTGTCCTGTCTGGTTTCAGGTATTGATCTCTGACCTGAGAAAGAAAGTCTTCCTGGCTTGTTACAGGTATTGATCTTTAATCTCTTCGTGTAGGTAATTTTTCCTGGCTTGTTACAGGTATTAACCTACAATCAGTCGTCCACAGAATTTTCCTGGCTTGTTACAGGTATTAAACTGGGACTTGAAAAGGTTGATGGTAGCCATCTGTTGATTGACTTTTTCTTGAAAAAGGTAAACGTTAGTTGTATGTAATGTCATGATGTATGAAATGCATGATGTCATGATGTTCTCAAAAATAAATGAGATCGTATCGTATGCACTTTATCATGTATGTAAATAGGAGGTATGAAATGTGAAATGTTTATCAATGTATTTTCGTCTAGGAAAATAAATCCTTGACAAATGCCAGGGAGTTTGTTAAATCCTGGGCTGATGTAGAAGAGTATGACTGAATTCTTCGTTTCCACTGGGGATGATGCACGAAGATGGTTGCCAGAATAAACCTGTAGGAGAAGATAACTCCGTTGGGGGAATAAACCTGGTGAAGAGATTACTCTGCGGGGAATTACTCTGTGGGAAGAGATGCTTTGCTGAGATTTTAATGATAACTCCGTTGGGGATTCCGTTGATAAGCTATGTTGGGGATTTTGATGATGAATTCCGTTGGGGATAGAAAGAACTTCGCTTGGGATGACCTTTCAGTTGCAACTTGCTGAGGATAACCCAGTTAGACTCTTGTGGGGATAACCTCTGAATTTGGCTGAGGAGGTGCATTTGTATTTTGCAAGGGGAAAGCTTCTAGAATCTACTGGGTAAGATGATTCAATTCTCTATTGGGGAAACTTTTTAGACTGCGCTGGGGAAATGGCTCCACTGGGGGTATCTTGTATTCTGCCGGGGAACATTCTTATATTTCGTTGAGGAATATTAAGACTGTCGGGGATGCTCTTTACGCTTGCTGGGGAATATCTGTATACTCCGCTGGGGAATATTAAGACCTTTTGGGAATACCGAGCCTTTTCGGGACTGACGGTAGACTAACTCTGCTTGGGGGAGAGTATTGCTGATTCGTCCATGGTTGCAGATCTCAGTGGGGAGAGCTTTCATTACAATCTTACTCTGCGGGGAGTGAAGGTATCTTGGTCATACTCTTCAACTGAATCTACCTTGTACCTGGAGGACAGAGCAGCTTGTACAGTTCGGACAATTCTTATTGCCCCAGTTTCTGTGGGAGAAGAAGGCCTATGAGGTGCTTGATAACTGTCGATTGACAAATCTTCTTCTGGTAGGCAAGTGACGAGATGACGGGACATAGTCGTACGCTTTGATCCCTAATTTTTGCATGGACCGCCCTTTCGGGTTTTCAGTCCATCGGGATACCCTTTTTTTTGCCCAAGCCGCCTTTTCAGGTTTTCGACTTGCCGGGTGTGCAGATTTTTTTATTTTCATCCCTTATTTTTGCCTAGGCCAGTCAACCTAGCGGGTCTTTGATTATGCGTAGTACTTTTTTGACTATGTCCATTCCCTCAGGATGTAGAGAGGTGTCACTGTCGGTAGTGTTGTGTTGCCATACCACCAAAAGATGTTTGATCATGCAAGATTCGTTGCTGGAATTCATGTCCAATGCCCCAAGTGACTCAGACGGAGATTTGCCCCTGGCTATTTGGCATCTTGAGAGATTCCTTGAATCTTGACTTGACTGCCCAAGATGATGGAAAATGATCATGTTTGCCCCTTGGTTGGAAGTTTTTTTTCCACTTGAGGTGACTCTTTTTATTGAGAAGGTTTTTGTTCACTGGATATTCGTCGTGTAAATTTCTCTGTTGTTGAACAAATAGTCATATGCAAACACTATTATTTTAAGAATGCAAACCTTATGTCTGTCTTGAAGTTTTTCTTTTTGAAAAATGCAGTTTTCAATAAAACAAGTGAATTTTTGTAAAATGTGATGTCAACTCAGGATTTTACAGCAAGCCCTACAGGAGTCAGGATACCTTTTGTAATAGTATGCTTTCGAACTAACCCGTGCTTCAACTAGGACTTTTAAGGGTTGTAACGTGGCCTGGTTCACGGTTTAAGAAACAAAGGATAAAGGCTCAAATTTTATTTGTACCCACCCGTTCTTCATGATGTTCTTCGATCCTAAACTCAGCTAATCGTGCATTAGATCTTGTTTGAGTCTTTGCTCTGATATTCCGGTGATGGTTCGGATACCGATAGTTTTTTTTTTTGAACAGGCAGTCATTTATTTTTTTGTCGAGGGTTAGTAGGACCTCTTTCTTTTCGATTTTATTATCCCTGTCTTTTTGCCTGAACTGTTTCTTTTGTGATTACAGTCAGCGGGATGCCCCCGTTTTGTAAGTCTCCTTCATAGGTTTTGACTTATTGGGCTTTTATTTCTGAGATATAATGATTTCCTGTCCTTACGATTATTCGGAACCATCACTGTCTCTTGTTTTGGAAGGACTTCTTTGATGCCATTCATTGTGCACCTGGATCAACTGAGAAAACTACCCTGCCCCAGGTTATAATTAAGGGTTTTAATTTGTGAAAAGAAAAACTCCAACTTCTTTGGCTCAAAGGGGTTGACTAGGGATTATCTTCCTTATAACTCCACTGTTTAGGATTTGAAACAATGCCTGTACATCGTCAGCGGGGTCTGTTCAAAAGCATACTGTAAAGATTGGGGTATCGTTTTCGTCATCCTCCCTCAGAAGGTTTGGAATTTTTTAATCGAGAGTTTGAACATCACAAAAAGGAAATATGAAGCAATTTTAAGCATAGTGAAAACAATTAATTCAAAACAGACACATGTAATGCATTAATGAAATAAAAGAGTTTGACATGATAATTGTTTGAATAAGCAAAGAAAAATACAGCTTCAGAATTCAAATGAACAAAAGTGCTTTCAATCCTAGCCATGTTTTGGCAAGGGAGCAGTGATCACATTGGGAGTCTCAGGAGGCTCGAACTCGATCTCCTTAGCGTTAATCATATTCTGGATCTTGTATTTCAGCGCCCAACAATCGTTAGTATCGTTCCCCGGGCTACCGGAATGATAAGCACACCTTGCATCTGGGTTGTAGTTAGGAGAAGAAGTCTTAGGGTTCAGAGGAGGGTTTATCACCGTAATCAGATTCATCTTCAACATGTGCTGCAATGCTTGTGACAATGGCATGTTGATGTTGGTGAACTGTCTTTTAGGCTCGTCCGGCCTTCGTTGATTTCCCTTTTGCTGTTGTCGGTATGATGCAAAACCAGAGATCAAGACTGCCCCTACGTGTTGGTCACGACGACTCTTTTGACTGTACACAGCATTGGACTCTTTCTTCCCACTGTAAGGCTTTTTATGAGAATCAGAAGGTGTAGCTTCTTGAATCTTCCTAGCCTTGATACCAGCTTCAATCCTCTCACCAGTCAAGATAAAGTCTGTAAACCCGGCTGAAGAGTTTCTAATCAGATGATTAAAGAATGGACCAGACAGGGTCCCCAGAAACATATCGACGAGTTCACGATCAGTTAAAGGTGGTTGTACCCTTCCGGCAAGGTCTCTCCATTTCTGAGCATACTCTTTAAATCCTTCACCCGTCCCTATTGACATACCCTGGAGTTGGGTGCGTGTAGGAGCGAGGTCGGAGTTATACTGGTACTGCCTATATAATGCAGTAGCCAAATCTTCCCAGTTACGGATACTGGCTCCACCCAGCTGATAGAACCACTCAAGCTGAGTCCCTGAAAGACTGTCTTGAAAGAAATGGATCCACAAGTTCTTGTCAGCAGTGTAAGGTTGGATCCTCCTCACATATAACCAGAGGTGCAGCTTTGGACAGGAAGCTCTGTCATACTTGGCGAAGGCAGGTGCCTTGAACTTATGGGGAATCACCACCCCAGAGGATAGACCTAGATCTCCGAAGTCCAGACCGGGCACGTTTTGTATTTCCATAGCGCTCAAGCGGTCTTCCAGCTGTTTGTATTTATCCTCAGCAGGAGGATATTTTTCTTCATCACAGTCCGTCTCGTTGTTAGAGACCATAGGGCTAGGAGCCCTCCTTTCTTGTGGGCTATCCTTCCCTCCAGATGAGGTGGTTAGATCAACTTCATTTTGCAGCCCGTTTCCAAACCTGCGTCCGGTGTTGAACAGGACAGTCCTCTTCTTCTTCTTCTTCCTCTCTTTCAGAATCAGGGTCTTCAGGTCCTGCTGACCCTTAGCTAGGCTCATGACCAACTCTTGAAACTGGGCATTCTGGGCCTGGAGGGCCTTGATAGCTTGCTCAGTGGAAGGTTCGGTAGACATGATGATTGCTGAAATAAACAGCGAAGAAGATAAGGGACCTGTAATGGTACCTGTAATGCAATGATATGTATGATATATGTATGCAATGTTTTTAAGGATCTCGTCGGGTAAACAAAGAAACTTGTTAGAATCTGAATTTTGCAGCTTGATTGAAGGAACTTCATGTTGCTGAGAGTCCTTCTTCAAGAGTCAAGCTCACCATATCGAGTGGGTCATAGCCCCTGACTCAAGTCATCGTGTTTTGATTTATAGACGACCTTGGCTAGAGGAAAATAAATCCCCTTTGCCCCTTGCTGGACATTTGGTTCATCATAACCTGTATCACAAGCCCTTGAGATCCTTGAAATGGTTAAGGAAAATGCTATGGTATGATGTTATGTACAGGTATGCAAAAGTGTGAGGTGTAAGTAAGCCCTGCAATGAATAAGGACTGTAAACAAAACCTGCAAGGAACTCATGTTGTCAGATAACAAGCATGTGCAAGTAGCTCAAGTTTGAAGGCACACAAGTCACACATATAGCCTTAAGTTTTAGGCCGGCATGGAATTTGGGTACTACCCTCTTTCAGTTTCAGTTGGTTAAGACCTGTCCTAAAAATAGTAACCGGGTTCTAGAGGATCTCAATATCACTGACTACCCTCAATCGGTCATAATTCCTGTTTGGCAACCTTTTCTTGCGGCCGGAACCATCGCGAGAGTTTAGTCTCAATGAGTGTAGCATATTGCTACTGTTCTATGGACAAGTTGGTCGATTTAAGATTCTAAGGTCAGTTGGTGCTTAATGACTCCTCAGAAGACCCATATTCTCCTCGTTCCAACACAAGGGATATCAGTATAGACCAAGGTGTCACACCAACGTAGCTACTGCTTCATCCGTGTCGGTCTACGCTGGACAGATCCCTCACAGTTTATTGCTACTTACCTAAAAAAAGGGTACCCCCAGATCCGGGTTAGGATCTATAAAACTCTGATACAAGCCCACAAAGTTTAAAGCATACAAAGCAATACAATTGAAAACACAAGTGATCTAATCCTAAGGTACACCTCACTTATATTCCCCAGCAGAGTCGCCGGTTCTGTGATCGGTGGGAATGAGAACTGACTGTTTTGGAATGCTGGTTCGCGTTTTGCGTTTGTTTTCGCAAAATGTCGCGGTAAGCAAGAGTCGCCACCGTCTTTTATTTTATCCAACAAGGAAAGGACAAAAGCACAGAAAAATTCCTTTTTGAGATATTTCTCGGGTTCGGGAGGTAGATTATAGAAAGGGAAGGTGTTAGCACCCTTTTTATCAGTGGTTATCCACGGGCTCTTAGGTACTTGCTCACTGTGTTTTCAACAAGTTTTGCTTTTCTTGTGTCCGTGGGTTTTGAAAAGAGTTTTGTTTGAAAACTTCGATTTAACTCTTGTTTCTGTCCTCAAGAGTGTATAAAGTGTTTTTAAAAACTTTGTTCGAAAAGTGTAAGTGTGGAAAGTTTTGTTTTTGTTTTGAAAGAGCAAGTACCTGAGAACCTCTACCTACTCAAAAGGAATTAAGCTGTGTAAATGTCCTTTAGACAGTGTTATCCCACTATTGAGGAGTAGGTAGCACCGTCGTTGGAGTTTTCGGGTCAATTAGATTAAGGGACATGTGGTCACTAAAGCAATGTTAGGACGCCTTAGCGGCAACCCTAATGTCTTAGATCATTTTATCCGAGGCAACCGTTTCGAGGCAACTTATGATCTTTGGACAAGAGGGCAACCTCTAAAACTTCCTATACTCAATGACCACGTTCGAGGCAACCAAATGAGGCGTACCCTAGGAGTGGCATGTGCAAATGTGTCAATTTTCAGTTATGTTATCTTTGTACATGTTATGGTGAGCTACGATTGATTTTAAGTTAAGATAGATCTTGTCATGCATAGCCTATTATTCATACATCTAGCAGTTAATGGTTGCGGAAAATAAAACTAAGCTATTACAAGGCGTCGGGTATTTACATCGCCTAAAACAAACCCTTGAAAAGTAAATACGGAAAAGTAAATGAAAGCGGTAAAAAGTCCTAAGTCCAAAACTATTACATCCTCGGAGCAATTACATTATTGGATAAAAATATGATACGCGCGAGAAAAATTGAATCGGAGAGTGTGATCGGTGGATCTGGAACTGACTGTTTAACGCTGGTTCGTGAAATGTCGCGGAAGCAAGAGTCGCCACTGTCTTTTATTTTCTCCAACATGGACAGGACAAAAGCACAGCAAAATTCCTTATGAGATAGTTTCTCGGTTCGGGAGGTAGATTTATAGAAAGGGAAGGTGTTAGCACCCTTTCTATCTATGGTTATCCATGGGCTCTTAGATACTTGCTCATTTGTGTTTTCAAAAGTGTTTGCTTTTCAATTGTGAGTGGGTTTGAAAAAGTTTCGTTTAAAGATTTCAGATCGACTCTTGTATCAGTCCTCAAGAGTGTTTGAAAAGTTGTTTTGAAAGCTTTTTGAAAAGTGTCGGTGTGAAAAGGTTTTTGTTTGTTTTTTGAAAAGAGCAAGTATCTATGATACATCTATCTACCCTAAGGAATTAGGCTGTGTAAATGTCCTTAAGGTAGTGTCATCCCACCATTGAGAGATAGGTAGCACCATCGTTGGAGGTGTTCGGGTCAATTCGAGTTTAGGGTCAGTGTGGTCACCAGAGCAACAGTAGGACACCTTAGAAGCTACCCTTATGCCATTGATCCTTTTTTAATTCGAGGCAACTTTTCCGAGGCAACTTGTTTTGAGGCATATGGATCAACGGACATAAGGACTTACTAAAACGTCCTATACTCGACGACCACGTTTCGAGGGCAAGGCAACAGTGAGGCGTACCCTAAGAGTGGTGTGTGAATTTATGTATTATTTTCAGTTATGTTTTATCTTGTACATGTATCATGGTGATCTACGCTTGTTTTTATTTTAGGCCATACATTCTTTCATGCAAAGTTTAGAATTTAAAAGTGCGGAAAGTAAAATCCTACGCTATTACAAGGCGCGGGTCTATACATCGCCAAATTAACAAAGACCCGTTTTGAATAAAAATGCGGAAAGTAAATAAATTTCTAATTACTATTACAAGGCTTGAGCAATTACATAATATTCACAAAGGAAAATAAGAATAAATGCGCGAAAGAATTAAAGTTGAACGTTCGAGGGCGTTGGACCCTTTTGAAATTAAATTGAATTAAAAGTTAATTAAGTATTAAATTAAAGAAAAGAAATGTTTTTTAGGTTTTTTGTATTTAATGAAATAAGAAAAGAATTTAAAATTAGAAGGAAACCCTAGTTCTAAATATTTTTAATTATTAAAGAAAAGGTTAAAGTTTAAAACCTAATTTATGCTAATTAATTATTTACATATTTATTTACAAAATATTTAGTAATTAATAATAATAATAATGATGAGAAAATTATTTGTTAAAAAAAATGAAAAGGTTAAAAAACCCTAATTTCTACATATTTTATTAATTTAAGAAAATATTAAAGTTTTAAAACCTAAATTAACTAAGTTAATTGTTAGAGTTTATTTACAAAATAAATTAATTTAAATATTAATTAAACATATTTTAGTTTCTGATTTTTTTATTTATGAAAATTAATTTATGAAATTAAAGAAAACAATTAAAATAATTAATAGAATTAAGAAAGAAAAACAAATTAAAAATTAAAAATTGATGCAAACCATGGGGGGTATCAGGCCCATTTAGGAGGTTTTTTGGAAGTAATTTGGCTCATTAGACAAAAAGCCTTGTTTGACTTTCTGGTATCACGTGCGTGTTCATTGACTCCTGAGTACCGTGATCTGCATTCTTTGGCCATTGGATTGGGTTTCATGCATAAGTTGTTCTACTTTGGCCATTTGGCTTTTGGCTTTTGGCTTTTGGCTTTTGGCTTTTGGCTTTTGGCTTTTGGCCATTTGGCTTTTGGCCTCAACTTTCCTTAATGAACCTGCATGGGATCCTGTCTAAATCTGCAGTGTTGAATCTCATGAACACATTAAATAAAATTATAAAATGCAAATAAAGCCAATATATGAAGAAATTTAATGTTTAGGCACAATATGGCATGTATGAATGATTATACCCTTTTGATCATGGAGATCAAATCAATCTTACCCTTACTGGAAAAGTAGTGACATGAATGCTTTTATGCCCTTTTGATCATGGAGATCAAGCCAGCCTTACCCTTACTGAAGAAGTAGTGAGGTGTTGGTTTGTAACTGTGATGACTTGTTTGTAGTGAGAGAGGGATTTGTAATAAGGATTTCAAGATTTTAGGGTTCTTGAAAGAATTTGATATTCTGACAGTGTTGTGGTAAGGTTTTCTTCTTCTCTTTTTTCTCCTCCCTGGTTTGTGTGAAAAGAAGGTGATTATATAATGGAAATTAGGGTAAAGAAAATGGGCTTTGAATGTGCAATTGGGCCTCCAATGTTCACTTGAGTTCGTCACTTTCCAGGCTAAATTGCAGGGACTTAAGTGCAATTTTTGAAGTTGAAATGTGAAAACAAAATGTAGCCGACATCGATAACTAACTCCTGTCCGAAAATCGGCTCAATCGGATAAACGGTGAATTAGTTATGAAATTTTAATGTTTCAGCTCAGACAAACTTATTTTGGGCTCCAGTGTCGACTCTGACACGTTCTTCAATAAAAAACTGGTATTGATCGGAGCATAATCCGGTCTCGAATTTTGAAGCAAAGTTGTAGATCTATGAGTCAGGGACCTTGTGTAAAAATATGAGCCCAATCCGATAAAAATTGACCGAGTTATGAATTTTCGAAGTTTCGGCTCAGATGAAATAATATTCAGCATTCAGGATTTTCAGCGTGTCACGCACTTTGAGCAAAAAACGAAGGCCTTTTGAATACCGTTTGAACTCAATACCTTCTGTGAAAATGTAGCCAACTCAATTTGTGAATTTTTGGCGCCGGAACCAGCTCGATACGATGAAAATCGACCAAGTTATGATTTTCTGAACATGACGCAAATAAACTTCTGTCACAAATTTTCTGTATGAAAATACTTGATAAATCCACATTTTTGAAGACCTTCTGATCGAAATTGGCTTCTAGTCGTGAGAGATGAAAACATAGATAATGTCAAGACAGAATTTTGGCCACCAGAACGGGTTCAAAACGAGTCGCGATCTTTAAGTTATGAATTTTTTAGCGTGTAAAAACTGCACTTTCAGCACACTTTTTCACCATATTTCTTCGAGAAAACTCACACATTCGGATACCTTCTTTAAAGAATTGACTCTTGAGCCGAACCTGAATTTGAGAATACGTTATCAGAGATATCTTGGCGAAAGAATACCTGAATATGACGCGCCGGGTTGGACTTGTGAATTTTTCTTGAAATATTTTGAGAAATATGGGAGGGCAAATTTTGGGGTACAACAGAGAGTTTTTAGGGTTTTGACCCTTTTTTGTCAAATAAAACATATTTTTGTTATTTTTGAATTTAAGAATTAAGTCTAAATTAAAAAATGGAATTAATCAATTAAAAGAAAATATTTTTGAGTTTTTTTATTTTTAAGGAAATAAATTAAAAATGTTTAAAAGTTATTAAAAACCCTAATTCTACATTAATTTTATTTTATTGCAAAAATGTTAAAATTATGCCTAATTAAAAAAACTAAGTCAATTAAATTGTTTATTTACAAAAATAATGAAATTAATAAAAATTATATTTTTTTGTTTTCTGATTTTATTAAGAAAAATAATAATTATTTTGTTAGCAATTAATTAAAAATAAAAACAAGCAAGTAAATAAAAAATAATGAAAAGAAAATAGAGTAAACCAAGGGGTATTGGGCCCAAAGAGGGGGTTTGGATGGCAGTTGTCTGGCCCAGAACGCGAGCAGCCTTGTTGGACTTTTGTGGTTCTGTGCATGCTCGTTGACCAAGACGTATGGTGGATGCTCCAATCTGGCCTTTAGATCGTGGCCTGAAGCCACTTGGCGTATTGAGATTTGAAGCGTATGGTGGACTTCCCTTTGAAAACTGCACATGAATACCTGAGGAAGAAAAATAACAAGGTTTTGGGGGACCTGGGATTCGAACCCAGGTCCCAATGGCTTTTTCATCCACCTGCTTGCCAACTCAACTAGCGCGTGTCTTTGTTGTTAGAATAAATAATGGATATTATATGTAAAAACAACTAATATGCTGTAAAAAAAAAAAATAAAGCGCGTAATTCAAATGCACGAACCAGATGACAACACGTCATCATCTTCAACCTTGGTTTTGCATAAAATAGAATCAAATAGCGGGGGTTTTTAACCTCCACTACCTCCTGCACGAAAAATAGCGAATAGACACAGAGCAAAAAGAAATATTTCGCGAGGTATGTGTTGGAATCGTCTTGGTCTCACGAATTCAACCATGTATCCCATTGGTTCCAATTTTTCCTGGTTTGGAAAGCCCTATTTGAAAGCTTGAAAACCCTAGAAATTCAATCATGGCATCTCTCGGTTTAGGGCATTATGGTTCAATTCAGTCATTCCATTAGCTTTGTATAATCTCTAGCAATGCAAATCAATCACAAAAACATGTCAAATGCGTATGAATTAAGAGATACAGTTTTGAATTATAAGTGCAAACTGTGAGATGGTATTTCGTGATTCCTTGAGCTTTGGTGCTTGAATTTTATTGCAAATCACTCCTGGTACCTCCTGCAATGTGTTTGGATGGACAGGGCACCTTGAATTGGCCTAGATTGCAAGAACAAGTTTTGAGTTTTCTTGAAATTTCTTGAAATTGGTATGGCCGTTCTGCAGTCTTTTTAGTCGTGAATTAGGTTATGCTTGTATATAAGGGAATCAGTTTAGGTCAAAATTTAGACCCATACCCATGTGCATTGAAGATTGAATCTTTGATTGATAAATCAAATATTCTTGATTTTTCATGATTGAACAAGTTGCCAAAATTGGATATTTTTCTATCTTTTAGCTTGTGCACGAATTGGTCAGCATATTTGGATCATATTTGGTTCACAAATAGGTTTAAGAATCAAATCTTTTATTTTCTTATAATTTAAATTAATTAAATGAATTAATATGTATTAAAAATCCATTTAATCAATAAATTTAAGAAAATAAATCCAATTTAACTTGATGGGTCGTGCATAGGTCATGGGTGAAGTTTCAAAAAGAGATTTGAGGCCCATTAGCAAAAAGAAGGTGTTTTGAGCAAAGTTGACTTTTGCAAATTCATGAAAATTGCCCAACTTCTCCAATGCATAACTTGCTCAATTTTGATCATATGACCATGTTCTTGGACATTTTGGAAAGCCCTTGAAATCCTCTAACCAATGCTTTTGGTCCCGTGTCATTTGGATTTACCAATCTCAAGTTATGGCCTTTGACTCACAGTGTACTTTTGTTGACTTTTGAAATTAACCTATAATGTAAAAATTTGTAACTTTTTGTGAGAGCATTTCTTGATCTTGGGGTGTGAAGATGGATTTTAGGAAATTGCATCCTCTTCAAAATGAGCTTTGGATGGAATTTTTCTGATAAACCATGAAAGAGTTATGCCCTTGTCAAAGTACAATTGACTTTTCTACTGTCCAAAAATAGTAACTTTTGCATCTTGATGATTTTTGAGCTATTCTTGTGGGATCATGATCAAGACTTGATCAAATGATGATTGTGAACTCAAAATAAGATGTTGACCAAGAATTCTGACTTTTGACTGCAAAATGACCATTTTGCCCTTGCAGTTGACTGTAGATCAAATGGAGCTTTTGACTGTGCAAATTGGCACTGTGAGTCTTGAAACTTGGCATGTAGGTGCTTGAGAATATAGATAGGTCTATGAGACTTGATTGAAACATTGAAAACCCAAATTCCTTGAAAGGACCAAAACCCTAATTTTGAATTGACTGCTTTAGGAGGTGATTTGACTGTACAACCCTTGAGCAATCTTGAACCATTGGAGATGATTCTTGACATATCTTGAGGAATATGGGAGGGCAAATTTTGGGGTACAACAGTTGGTATCATAACCACTCTTGAAGAACACAGGTCCCTGGTTTCTTTAAGTGAAGGACGTATTATGGTTTTCCCTTTGTGGATGTGGTGTTAACCTCCCCAATGAAGTAGGCCTGAATTCCCCCAATGAATGTTTTGACGTTTTGGTGTCAGTCTGCTTTACTTGAGACTAGTTTTGCAATCTCCAGTAGGAATGTTACTTTTAAAAACACTTTTTCCCTGGTGAAGCCTGAAGAAGGATGTTCTATCCCTGTATCTGTACTATTCTGTCACTTTGTTTTGCTTACTTCCGGATTATGTCGCTCCCCGGTAAAGCTAAAGCAGCCAGTAGGTTTTATTTCCTTAGTTGAAATTTACTTTTTCTTGGAATGATCATCTTGGATGAAGTTTAGCCGAGTGTTGTTAGTTCCCGAGGTGGTTTTGTCTAGTTATTCCTAATATTGTATATATGTTTTGTCAGCATATGCACGATAACACTCATACATTTATACATACATCATGCATAGCTAAAATTGGCAAATCATTATTCATTGACATTTGTTAATATTTTTGTTGATATATCATCCTGTTTTGCAGAGTTACGTTGTCCTCTCTTTAATAGAGTGTTGGCCTTAAGCAGAAAGCGTATATTCTTTCAATTTCCCCACTGATTTGTCCCTAGTGGAAGATTTTTGCTTTAGCCTTTCTGTACAGCCCCTGGTTCGGATGGATTTGGTTTTCCCTCTTGAGTTTATTTCTCAAAGGATGTATTCTGGTTGACCGTTTCGTTCCAGTTTATTTCTGGTTTGAATTTGTGGTTCCACAACAATATTATTCACTTTGGATTTTTGAAAACTTCAAGTTTTGGTTGGTGTATTTATTTTGCACGAGAAGACTTTATCTCCTCAACAGGAATATCGTGGCATCTCCCCAGGAAGTCATATTTCTTTCTCCAGGAAGTCATATTTCTATCCCCAGAAAGTAATTTCTTTTTACAATCCTCCATGGCAACAAGTAGCAGGTCTCTTTATTTGAGTAACTTGTGCTTCTCTATAAAAGTCGACGTAACTTTTTTTTGCTATCTCCTCTATGAGTGAATAGTTCGCAGTTTGTCGTCAGATTACGCCAACGGATGGCAAGACTTTCAATATCACAGAAACAGCTCGTTGTAAAATCTTTGCAAGTGGAAGTCTCTTTATTTGAGAAAGCCTATATATTATCCTTTCCAGGCGGAGTGCCTTGGTTAAAGAAGAAGTTGAGACCCGTTCTAGGTGAAATGCCAGAATCTTGGGGAAACTTGTTCTCTTTCTACCTTTAGTGAAAGTTGGTAGGACATCGGCAGTGAACGTCGATGTTTGTTATCTTTTTGCTACCTTCAGTGAACGTTGGTAGTTCATCGTCAGTGAAAGGAGATGCAATGATATTTTCTCTTTCTACCTTCAGTGAAAGTTGTTAGATCACCATTAGTGAAAGTTGGTAGGGCATCGGCAGTGAACGTTGATGTTTGTCATCTTTTTGCTACCTTCAATGAACGTTGGTAGTTCATCGTCAATGAACGGCGGTGCAATGATATTTTCTCTTTCTACCTTCAGTGAAAGTTGGTAGATTACCATCAGTGAAATTTGGTGTTTTCTATCTTTTTGCTACCCTCAGTGAACGTTGGTAGTTCATCGTCAGTGAACGGCGAGGCAATGATATATTCTCTTTCTACCTTCAGTGAATGTTGGTAGGACATCGGCAGTGAATATCGATGTTTGTCATCTTTTTTCTACCCTCAGTGAATGATGGTAGTTCATCGTCAGTGAACGATGGTGCTATGATATTTCTTTTATCTCTGCCTTCAGTAAACGTCGGTAGCTTCACCTTCGGTAGAAGTTGGTGTATCCTTTGACCATTCTACCATCCTCTTTGATTCAGGTCTTTTGATCCACCAGTGATTTATTTTCCTGGTGGGGTCGCTCTCTTGTTTCTTTATTATTATTACATCCCCAGTGGTGATTTGCGTCCCTTTAGAATTGTCCATGTGCCTTCATGATCATAAACATTTGCGTGGCATCTTAGGGCCAAAAATAGGGTTTGTTTTATATTTAAGTATCTTCGATCGCGTTGACACGAAGATTTTTAACCTTCGTATCTCTGGATAGAAGAAACTTAAATAAGGGCAGTTATTGTACCACAATTTTTCCCCCTAAGATCCTTTCATCATACCATGTTGATTCATTCACAATAAGATCACACAAGGATTCTTGGTTCCCCTCCCTATATGTAGCTTTTCCCTTTTGAGGAATCACCAGGCACCTTGACTTATGTTCTTTTGTGATCATGAATATTGTTTTTTTCTTGATTTCTTCTTTCAACTAAATAAAATGCAATATTGGTTTGTCTTGCTTGTTATCCATGTAGGTAAAGGCAATGGGATTTAACAAGTTACCCCATGGGTTCATGAGTTTATTTCCATGCCCTAGTCAATAAAGCTTGAGAAGTTCAAACCTCACCATTGGATTGGTTTTGGAAGAATTGGCATGGCAAGGTTGTTTTGGTTCATCACATTTCAAGGTTATCAAATTTGGTTGAAAAGCACAAGGGATTGATTGGAGAAGTTGTCATGGTTGGACAAGATTTTATTCCATTTGGTCACAAGTGCATATTTCTCTCAATGTTCAAGATATGGAAGTGGTTTTGGTGGATATGAGTTCTCATTATCACCTTAACAACTTCTATTTACAAATCATGTGTGTTGGTATAAGAAGTTTGTTCAAAATTGTCAAAGTTCCTCAAAGCATTCTCTTGATCAAAGGTGCTAGGGTTTTGAACTTCAAAGGAATATATCTTGCTCATCTCTTGGTAATTTTGAGTGATTCCAAAGACATATTTTTCTTCAAAGGGTTATTAACAAATCACTTCAAAATTTTCAAGGAGTTGTCATGAGGAAGAGACTCAATGAGGAAGAAAGATTACAAGTCCTCCAGATGAATCCTCAATTTCCATGTGTGATTTCAAATGATCATAACTTGGTCAATTTTTATCACCTTGAGCCTATTCTTTTTCCATAATGATCTTGAAGGTGTGAACTTTATGCCTTATTTTATGTGCAAAGTGAGAAAATGGATGGAAATTTCCTTAAGGATGCAAAAGATTATAGGGCATTTCATGATTTTTTGTCAACTTCAACAATTCATAACTCTCTCAATTTTTGTATATTTTGAATGGTTCAAGTTTCAAAATGTCATTCAAGAGATCTACTTCATGCCATCTTTTTTGGTCAAGAGCAAATTCCAAGTGGAAGGTCGTGTTTGGATGCAAGATATTATAGGTCATTTTTGAAGAAGAACTTGAAATATTTCTAAGTATGGAAAGTCAACTCTTTTTCTCCAACTTTGACTCAACACAACTTTCAGCTCAAGCATCCATTTGATTCCATTATTTTTCCAATGCAAAGCTTGTAACCTCATCTTTTTAAAGCATCAAGAATCATGCCTTAAGACCCCTTGAGCTGAGAATGCCATTGTTTCAAAAGTGGTAACTTGGAATTGAAGTTTCATTACAAGTCAGAATTTGAATTTCATGTAACAACCTCTAAACCTCAAATTAGCACGTGTTTTGGATCTAAACATGATTAGCCAACTTTCCCAAGTGGATTAGTGCATCAAAACGCGCGTTTTAGATGAGTTTTGACAAAAGAGAAGTCGCATTTTCTTCATGATGCAGACCCACACGAATTCCCTCCAAATTGTATCATTCACACTTCCTTTTGATCCCATTTGCTTCTCCTATAAATACATGAGCAATCTCATTCCTTTTCTCAAGCTTGGATAGCCAGGATCACCCTGCCAAACTTGTTCCACAACTCAGAATTCAGTAACTTCAAAATCCATTCTCAAGCCTTTTTCAATCCAATTTCTCCATCAATTCACCTTCCTTGATCTTCCCTGAAGCTAACCACATAATTACATTCAAGAATCATGCCCTATACTTCTCCATAGTGTAAGTTTAAGATTGCGCCTAAGAGGGGGGGTGAATTAGGTGGTGGTCGATTTTTGACTTATTTTATACTTTCTGGTTTTGATTTAGTGCTTTGAAAACTGTAAAGTACAGAAAGTAAAGAGACACGGAGAATTATCCTGGTTCCTTCCACACCCCGGAAGTATGTCCAGTCCCCTTGCAAACACGCAAGAGATTTTACTATTTTGTTAGAACTTTTACAAGACTCTTCCTAGTCTTATCAACTAAAGAACCTAACAAATAACCAAGAACACCCTCTTGGATTTCCAATAAGTCTAATGAGAACAATCCTCTCAAAAGATACCTCTTGTTTCCAACAATGGACAACAAGGAACAAAAGTAATCTAATACTTAATTCCAACAATCCTGGAAATAAGTTACACTTTGTATGATTTTATGAAGTATGATTTCTTGAAAGATGTTGATCACATAGAGTGACTTCTTTGAAGTTTCTTCTTTCTTCTCTTGTAAGCAATTTAAACTGTAATACAATGGTTAGATAATGCTCAAAGATTTCTGTTCTTTATATGTGTGAAAGTGCAGAAAATCTTTGTTCTTAAAAGTTAAGAAATATGAAGTTTGAATATTTTACAAAGTTCAGATTTTATTGCATAAGAGAAGAGTTGTTTTTGTTTTGAAAGATTTTGTAATATATAGTAATCAAGATACCTTTCCAAATGGACACTTTTCTGTTTGAAAAACTTGACAAGATGCAATGTTTGATCATGCAACTACTGGAGAAAAGGTGTGAAGGATATCTTGAAACCAGTTCAGATTTTTCAAAATTTTCAATATGTAAATCGATTAACATAAGATGCAAATCGATTTCACGGGTTTGCAACGTTCAGAATTTCAAAAAATTTAAAGTGTAAATCAATTAGCATGTTGTGTCAATCGATTTACAAGAGTTAAAAATTCAGTTTGTTCTGTGATCAATCGATTTACCCAACATGTAAATCGATTGCTGGCAGGAGCAATCAGTTTTTTGAAAAAGCATGTGTAAATCGATTTACACAAGATGTTAATCGATTTACAGCAGAGAAAAACTTAAAAATTGTTTTGAAATATAATTGAAGTGTTGTGGCAAGTGTGTATATCATTTTTGAGCATTTTTAATCAATGTAGTTCAATTGAGAATTGATATACTTGATTGCTTGCCATGATCCTTGAAGCTTTGAGTGAATGATGCTTTAAGTTAATTTCCACTTCTTTTCCTTCTTGCCATAATGCTTGTTTGTCTTTCATCAAAACTAAAGTTGAGTTGAGGCTTGAGATTACATTCTCCCCCTTTTTGATGATGACAAACCATTTTCCTTTATGTGTTGTTCAGAATTTGAGCAGAAAGTGTTTTCTCCCCCTGAGAAGATTTCTCCCTCTATGGAGAAAAATATTTGAAAGCTTGCTCTGTAAAGATAATGAAAACAAACAACCATAAAGTGCTATTACATCCTTCTCCCCCTTTGACATTATCAAAAAGAAGGGAAAGATGCAACAAGAAATGATAACAGAAAGAAATATATATGAACATGAATAAAAAACAAAAACTTCTAAAATTATCGAACAAAGTTTAAGAACACAATACATAAAACGAACACTTGAAATACAACAAGACAAAAACCATAATGATACTTATAACAAGAATTTAATAACATTGATCAGAAACATTTTAGGACGGTCCTTGATATGGAAATTGTTGTTGAAGAGGTGGTTCGGTGTATTGAGGAGGCGGAGGTGCAGGATTGGTTGGGTCGTATGGAGGGATATGAAGATGTGAATAGAGATATGAAAATTGTTGGTTCACATCATTCTGAAAAGCATTTATTCGAGATGAGATAGAGTCATTTATCTCAGTCCATCGAGCATTGATGTTAGAATTGAGAGAAGCAAACTTTTGTGTCATGAACTCCATAACATCTTGATTTGTTGGACCAGAAGAAGCAGCAGGAGGAGGAACTTCATGGTCTTCTTCATCTGCATTATCACCTTCATCACCGACAACATCCTCTCCAATGTAAGTGATAGTCTTTGCTTCAGCATTGAAATGAACACCCATCCTTGAATCAACATTTTTGATGGAGATCCTAGTGGTGATTGGATCCATTTCAATCCGCTCAAATCCAGTGAAATCTATATCAAAAGCTGCCATAATCCTTGTAATGAAATATGCATATGGTAGAAAGGTGGCCCTTGCGGAAACTTTTAGCATATGCACCACAATCAATTTTGCCCAGTTAACCGGAATTCCATTTTTCCTTGCATAGATGATTTGCAGTTCTAGGTCGGTCACCGTACAATGATTCCCTGCTCTAGGAAACAGAATATACACCAGAAAATAGTGAAACAACCTATCATCAATATGAAAATTTCCAGCACTCCATGTGTCCCTAGCCGGAATAACCCCGCCAAGACTTCGAATCCGCTTGGCACGGTATTCAGATTCTGATAACCTTCCAATGCTATAGAAAAATTCTCACTTCTGATAATTTTCCCAAGCAGCATCTTCTGGATCATAGAGGGTACTTCCAGAATATGGAATGTTCAAAATTCTGCCAATAGTTTTGGAATGCAGAGGGATTCTTTTTCCAAGGACATAGGTATAACATTTGTTATTGTCATAGCACATATTGTTGTAGAAAATTCTAACCAGATCCGGGTAATAGAAACCATGTGAAGATATTAAT
This sequence comes from Vicia faba, assembly GCA_948472305.1. Lineage (NCBI taxonomy): Eukaryota > Viridiplantae > Streptophyta > Magnoliopsida > Fabales > Fabaceae > Vicia > Vicia faba. The sequence goes on from OX451740.1 coordinate 1,110,469,169, forward strand.
GGTTCTAAACCATAAGCAATTAAATCTCTTTGAAACGAGAAGCATTCATCTGGAAAAGTAGATAACATACCAAACTTTGGAGCATAGATGATTTTCTTTTGAAAATGCTTGATAAATCTGTCCCGCTGTGGATCCGAGAGGTATTCGAGCACAGAGTTTTCAGATGTTGGCGCAGCTTGCTTCTTTCCTTTCTCTGAGGCAGATGCTTTTCTCTTGGGAGCCATGGATCTTGTTAGGGTTTTGAAAAGAGAGATATAGAGTTCTTTGTGTTGTTATGAGAGAGAGTGTGTTGGTGTTATGAGATAGTTTTGGTGAGTTTAAATAATAGAGAGAGTAAGTGAGGTCTTTATGAGGTTTTAATTTGGTGATTTGGTCAAGGTTTCATTGATTGGTCAATAGTAAGGTGGGAGGTTGAGAGACAATGAAAGTTTGACCAATATATTAAAAGCTCATACAAGTACCACATGTTAAAAATTAAATTGCATAAAAAAAATACACAGAAAATACTTCAGATTCTGTGGTAAATCGATTTTCCCCTTGGTTAAATCGATTTACACAGAACATTTTTATGAAAAAATAATTTTCGTTCAGTGGTAAATCGATTTACATATTGTGTAAATCGATTTACACAAAATATTTTATTAAAAAATGATTTGCTTCAGTGGTAAATCGATTGACATATGGTGTAAATCGATTTACTTAAAGAAAAATTTAAAAAATCATTATTTTTAACATTTGAAACAATGTCTAGCCACATATATATGTACATTAAGGTATAGTTAAGGATTGAGTGAACCTTATATATCTTGTTCATCGAGGATTCCAAGTTCACGACGAATTTTAAAAAATGCATCCTTTGCAAGTGGTTTTGTGAAGATGTCCGCGAGTTGATTTTGAGTGTCCACGAAAGTGATCTCGAAAACTCCTTTGAGTACATGATCTCGGATGAAATGATGTCTGATGTCAATGTGTTTTGTCCGGGAATGCATAACTGGATTTTTCGTAATATTGATCGCGCTTGTGTTATCACATCGAAGAGGAATGCATCCAAGGTTTACTCCATAGTCAAGTAATTGTTGTTTTAGCCAAAGAATTTGAGCGCATCCACTTTCAGCCGCAATGTATTCTGCTTCGGAAGTGCTGAGAGCAACGCTTGCTTGCTTTTTGCATGACCATGAAACCAAGGCATTTCCAAGAATGTGACATGTTCCACTTGTACTTTTGCGATCATTTTTGCAACCTGCATAGTCAGCATCAGAATAACCAACTAGATTGCATATACTACCTTTTGGATACCATAATCCGACGTTGGTTGTTCCTTTGAGATATTTTATTATGCGCTTGACTGCTGCAAGGTGAGACTCTTTAGGATTGGCTTGATATATTGCACATAGGCAAACGCTGAACATAATGTCAGGTCTACTTGTTGTTAAATAGAGGAGTGAGCCAATCATTCCATGATACTTAGTTATGTCAATAGAATTCCCTGATTCATCTGGATCAAGATAGGTGCCGGATCCCATAGGTATTGCACTTTCTTTGCTACTTTCCATCTCAAACTTCTTTATAAGGTCTTTGCAATATTTTGATTGGTTTACGAAGATACCATGTTTGAGTTGCTTAATTTGAAGACCGAGAAAGAAATTCAATATTCCCATCATAGACATCTCAAACTCTCCTTGCATCATAGACGAAAATTCCTTGCACATATTTTGGTTAGTTGAACCGAAGACAATATCATCTACATAGATTTGTACAAGTAAGGTATGATGATTAACATTTTTTATGAAGAGAGTGGTATCAACTTTACCCTTTACAAACCCTTTTTCACATAGGAATGCGCTTAGTCTATCATACCAAGCCCTTGGTGCTTGCTTCAGCCCATAGAGAGCTTTCTTCAGTTTGAATACATGATTAGGATGTTTGAAGTCTTCAAATCCGGGAGGTTGCTTTACATAGACTTCTTCATTTATGAATCCGTTGAGAAATGCGCTTTTTACATCCATTTGAAAAAGTTCAAAGTCCAATGAGCATGCATATGCAAATAATAATCTTATTGCTTCCAAACGTGCTACCGGAGCAAAAGTTTCTTCAAAATCAATTCCTTCCTCTTGGTTGTATCCTTGAGCAACTAGTCTTGCCTTGTTTCGAGTGATTATTCCATTTTCATCCATCTTGTTTTTGAAAACCCATTTGGTTCTAATGATACGTTTATTTCCTGGATTAGGAACAAGTTCCCAAACTTCGTTCCGCTCGAATTGGTTTAACTCCTCTTGCATGGCAAGGATCCATTGATCATCTTCTAGTGCTTGAGCCACTTTAGTAGGTTCAACTTGAGATACAAACGCCATATTTAAGCATGCATCCTTAAGATTTAGCCGTGTAGATACTCCTTTGCTAATATCTCCAATTATGTTGTCAATTGGATGATCACGATGAGTTCTCCATTCTTGAGGAAGATCATCATCATTTTCATTTTGATGTGAAAGTTCATGTGTTTGTTCCGGATTGACAATTTTGCCATCTCCGCAGGAATTCTCATGAGATAGATCTATAGAATCATCATCATCACAAATAACAACTTCCTCCTTGGAGGTGTTAGATTCATCAAAAGAAACATGCATTGATTCTTCTATAGTTAAAGTTATTGTAAATTCTAAAAGCTTTGCTAGAAAGGGAGTAACCAAGAAAAATACCTTCATCCGATTTTTCATCGAACTTACCGAGATTGTCTTTGTCGTTGTTAAGGACAAAACATTTGCACCCGAAAATATGAAAGTGAGAGATATTTGGTTTTCTTCCTTTGTAAATCTCATATGGAGTTTTCTTTAGTATAGGTCTTATGATCACGCGATTGCTTACATAACATGCCGTGCTTACCGCATCCGCCCAAAAATATTTAGGAAAACTTGAGTCACTTAGCATGGTTCTAGAAAGCTCCACCAAAGACCTATTTTTCCTTTCAACTACTCCATTTTGTTGTGGAGTTCTTGGTGCTGAAAAATTGTGGAAGATCCCATTTTCTTCACAAAATTCTTCAAATAGACTGTTTTGGAACTCTCCACCATGATCACTTCGGATTGATGTTATCTTTAATGACTTCTCATTTTGAACTTGTTTTGCATATCTCTTGAATGCCTTGAATGCTTCATTCTTGTGCACTAAAAACAAAGTCCAAGTGAAACGGGAAAAATCATCTACAATAACTAAAGCATAAATGTTACCTCCGAAGCTTCTTGTTCTAGATGGACCAAAAAGATCCATGTGCAACAATTGAAGTGGTCTTGTTGTTGAAACCACATTCTTTGGTTTGAAAGTTGATTTGGTCTGTTTGCCCTTTTGGCATGCACTACATAATTTGTCTTTGATGAACTTCATCTTTGGTAGACCAATAACTAAGTCATGCTTAACCAATTTGTTCAAGTGCTCCATGTGAATGTGAGCAATCCTCTTGTGCCATAACCAAGCGTCATTGTTGTTTACCATAAGACATTGTACCTTCATAGACAAATCATCTAGAGTAATCATAAAAATATTGTTAGATCTTATACCTTTGAGTTTTACCTCATTGGTTGCCTCATCCATAATAAGGCATTCTTCTTTATTGAATTTGATCTTGAACCCTCTATCGCAAAGTTGACTTATGCTAAGAAGGTTGTGCTTTAATCCTTCAACATAGAGAACATCCTCAATTTTAATGGATGGAGGTGTGCCAACTATTCCAACGCCAAGAATCTTTCCTTTGGTGTTGTCTCCATAGGTGACATACCCTTTGGCTTTATGTACTAGATATGAAAATTGGTGTACATCTCCTATCATATGCTTTGAACATCCACTGTCAAGATACCAAACATTTGATGTGGATTTCAAGCATACCTACAAAAACAAATTATTTCTTGTTAGGTACCCAAGTTACCTTGGGTCCTTCATAGTTAGTTCCCTTTTTCACCCATGCATAATGTCCACTAGCCATACTGAAATTTCTAATATAGCATGCATTGGGTGTGTGTCCAATAATACCACAGTAAAAACAGTTTGGAACAAATTTGCTCTTGTATCTAGGAATTTGTTTTCTTTTATATACATTAGCCTTTTTCTTTTGATGATTATGAACAACTTGCTTCTTTTCTACTTTCTTGGGATTAGAACTATTACTAGCCTTTACAAAAACAGTTGGATTGTTACTTGGTTTCTTAGTATTCACATAGCCAAGACCTCTTTTATCATTTGGATAACGTTGTTGGCTTAGTAATCCTTCCAATCCTATTTGTCCTTTTTCATATCGTTCAATGACTCTTTTCAATTGAACAATTTGAAAGACATTTGATTCACACTTGGAGCATGCAAAGTTTTCCTTTTCTTTAATAAAATTCTGTTTTTGAAGATCAAAATCTTTAGTCATGGTTTCAATTTTTTCTAGACAAATTAGAAGTTCTTTTTCTTGTTTTGACACCTTTTTGTATAAACTTTTGCATTCTTTCAAGAGTTCATCAATTGCACCTTGAACATCATCATCAAAAAGATTAAATTCATTACTAACCTCTTCTTCATCGTCGGAGTGATGCGATGCCATTAAGGCTAAGTTTGCACATTCGTCGCTTTCCGATTCCGATGAACTGCTCATATCATTATCTTCCCATGCTATGTAGGCTTTCTTTTGTTTTGAGTCCTTTCCTTTGAATCCATTTTTCTTTGGGAGATTTGGACAGTTTGGCTTGATGTGTCCTTGCTTTCCACATTCATAACATGAGACATCTTGTGTTGATGTGGAGGCTTCTCTTTTCTTGAAGTGCTTTCTCTTATGTGCATGAGATCTGCCTTTGTCATTTCTGCCAAAAAACTTCCCAAGTCTTTTCACAAGAAGCATGAAATTTTCATCTTCTTCCGGATTGTCTTCTTTTACCACTTCCTTTGAATCAATTTTTAAAGCAATGTTTTTGGACTTCTTTTCTAGATTCTCATGTTTTTCAAGTCTACCGAGTTCCGTTTCGTATTCTTGAAGTTTGCCAAATAATGTAGCGGAAGTCATTACGGAGAGACTCTTCTTTTCCGAGATTGTCGTTACCTTTGGTTGCCATTCCCTATTCAATGATCTAAGGATTTTCAAGTTGAGTTCATCATTTGTCAAGGTTTTACCAAGAGCATTTAAGTGATTTGTCAAATGCACAAATCTCTTTTGTAAGTCAAGAATGGATTCTCCGGGCTGCATTCGAAATAGTTCATATTCTTGACTCAAGGTATTTAGCCTTGATCTTTTTACTTCAGCCATTCCTTCATGAGTTTGAACCAAGGTATCCCAAATTTCCTTTGCTGTTCTGCAGTTTGAGACACGGAAAAATTCGTCCATACTGAGTGCACCTTGAAGAAGGTTTATTGCCTTTTTGTCATAGAGAACTTTCTTTTTATCATCGTCGTCCCATGCAGTTTTGGGCTTTGCAGACCCAACGCCATTGATTACCGTTATCGGGATAAATGGACCATTTTCAACAGCATCCCATACTTCCTCTCCTTGTGCTTCTAAATGCGCCTTCATGCGTATTTTCCAAAAGTCAAAATATTCACCACAGAATAGAGGAGGCTTGTTGTTACTACCACCATCTCTGAAAACGGGTTGATGATTTGCAGAAGCCATTCTGGATCTCTAGGAGCAGGTTACCTATAACCTGCTCTGATACCAATTGTAAGTTTAAGATTGCGCCTAAGGGGGGGGTGAATTAGGTGGTGGTCGATTTTTGACTTATTTTATACTTTCTGGTTTTGATTTAGTGCTTTGAAAACTGTAAAGTACAGAAAGTAAAGAGACACGGAGAATTATCCTGGTTCCTTCCACACCCCGGAAGTACGTCCAGTCCCCTTGCAAACACGCACGAGATTTTACTATTTTGTTAGAACTTTTACAAGACTCTTCCTAGTCTTATCAACTAAAGAACCTAACAAATAACCAAGAACACCCTCTTGGATTTCCAATAAGTCTAATGAGAACAATCCTCTCAAAAGATACCTCTTGTTTCCAACAATGGACAACAAGGAACAAAAGTAATCTAATACTTAATTCCAACAATCCTGGAAATAAGTTACACTTTGTATGATTTTATGAAGTATGATTTCTTGAAAGATGTTGATCACATAGAGTGACTTCTTTGAAGTTTCTTCTTTCTTCTATTGTAAGCAATTCAAACTGTAACACAATGGTTAGATAATGCTCAAAGATTTATGTTCTTTATATGTGTGAAAGTGCAGAAAATCTTTGTTCTTAAAAGTTAAGAAATATGAAGTTTGAATATTTTACAAAGTTCAGATTTTATTGCATAAGAGAAGAGTTGTTTTTGTTTTGAAAGATTTTGTAATATATAGTAATCAAGATACCTTTCCAAATGGACACTTTTCTGTTTGAAAAATTTGACAAGATGCAATGTTTGATCATACAACTATTGGAGAAAAGGTGTGAAGGATATCTTGAAACCAGTTCAGATTTTTCAAAATTTTCAATGTGCAAATCGATTAACATAAGATGCAAATCGATTGCACGGGTTTACAACGTTCAGAATTTCAAAAATTTTGAAGTGTAAATCGATTAGCATGTTGTGTCAATCGATTTACAAGAGTTAAAAAATCAGTTTGTTCTGTGATCAATCGATTTACCCAACATGTAAATCGATTGCTGGCAGGAGCAATCAGTTTTTTGAAAAAGCATGTGTAAATCGATTTACACAAGATGTTAATCGATTTACAGCAGAGAAAAACTTAAAAATTGTTTTGAAATATAATTGAAGTGTTGTGGCAAGTGTGTATATCATTTTTGAGCATTTCTAATCAATGTAGTTCAATTGAGAATTGATATACTTGATTGCTTGCCATGATCCTTGAAGCTTTGAGTGAATGATGCTTTAAGTTAATTTCCACTTCTTTTCCTTCTTGCCATAATGCTTGTTTGTCTTTCATCAAAACTAAAGTTGAGTTGAGGCTTGAGATTACACATAGAAGTCCAGTTTCAGAGCTCTGCAACTCAACTTTAATAGGTAGATTCCTTCATCAATTCTTAAAAACTCTTATATCATTGTGTTGCTCTCATTGCCATGGTTCTAGTTACAACACTTACCTTTTACTGGAAACACGTTTTGACCATGAAATTTCAAATCCCTTTTCAAAACTTTCCTTCCAAATTGCTTGAGCTACAGTTTAAATAAATTTGGCGCGAGGGTGTGGTTGTCTTCGTCTTGAAGAGACAAAGCGAACGACATAGGTCTGAGCTTCTGATTTTACAGTTTAGCAGACCTGTAAATCACGTTGGCTGGAGGTTGAAGATGACCTATGTGTCATCTTCCAACCAATGATGGCACGCCACTTGTTATTTTTGAAAATCTGATTTATATTTGATTTTGTACTTTATTCACTAATGACCATGATATGCACAGCGCGCCAGATCCCTTGGATTTGATTATTAACACATTTTGACTCTCATCCAATGGTCCACATATTTTTACTTTTCTTTTCTTTTCTGATTTTTATATTTTAATTGTTTTAAATTTCAAAAAATCATAGAAAATTCATTTTTAGTCTAAAAAATCTGAAAAAATTATGAAAAAATATTTTGATTATTCTCTTTCTGATTTTTATTTTTTCACAATTTAATTTTGTGTTTTGGTATTTTTTATAAACTTACACTTTATTTGAATTGTTTTAAATGTTTAAAAATACTTTTATACATTTTAAAATTCTGAAAAAATTATGGAGTGATTCAATGATATTGTGACAAATATCGGTGACCTTATTTTATTTTTGTTTCTGACCTTACTATTTTTTATCATTTTTGGTTTATTCTACCCATTTCTTTTTAATTTAAAAAATAGTTTCTGACTTTAAAAAATTACCAAAAAATTTGTAAAATTATTTGAGCCTTTTTCTGATTTTTCTATGGTCTTACTTTTTATTTCTTGATTAATTTGAACATAGTTGATATTTTTCTCTTTATTTTCTATTTTTAAACATTACTTTTAAACCCTTTTGTATATATTAAAATGTAATATTATTTTGTGACTATTTTTTGGCTGATCTTGAGTTAAATTTTGGATCATGAACTTTATTAACATCATTGGATCAATGGTGTTGAGTTTAACTCCATAAAAATGGATGAATGATTTTAATAATAGTTTGATTAAATTTATTTCAAAAGTGGTTTGTATATTCTCTCTCATCCCTCTTCATCTCATCCCCTTCTTATTGCACTAAATGTTGTTGGAGCACGATCTCTATATCATGTCTCAGAATAAATGGTGCATAGATTGCTATTGATCAGCCTCAAAATAGGTGCAACTTCTATATAAGTCCACTTACGATTGCTTAACATAGCGCTAAATTTTATCCCGAATCGAATAAATGATCATCCGTGGCCCAAACTAATGTTTGCAATCCCAAGTATGTTAATTTGATCTCTTTGATCCAATAACCTAGAGATTCATTGTGTGGAGGCTTTGGTTCTACCAATCTTCTAATGGATCTACAACACTTTTGGTCAATGCAGATCACTTAAATATCGTTGATCATTAAATGGCACTTGTGAGAATTCCAAATGGATGATATACTTGACCAAAAGCAAATGCAACTTGTTGTGTGGAGGCTTTGGTTATACCAATCCTCTAATGAGTTCCAAATACAAGTTTCAAGATGATCATCCAACTAACCACTAATCACTAATAATTGACTTTATCCTTTATTTTTATTATATGCCCCTTTTATTTTTATGCACTATTTACTTTTAGCATTTACACTTCATGTCATTTTCATCTTTGCTCATTTGAGCATTTACTTTATTGTCATTTTTACTTTTCTCACTTGAGCTTTTCTTTTCTTTTTTTAAGATACTTAATAATCAACATAAACCATAAAAATATGTAATGGTACTTGGACTATTTAGTTACTATCCTTGGCATTATGGAGCATTGGACTTTTTGGACTTAGGAGTAGAAACCTGGGCCTATGATTGAAGACCTTGTGATCTTATCTGATTATTTTGTCTGGAGTTCTTGAGGTTTACCTCAAGACATTGGGTTTCTTGTTTGTTTTTGTGTGCAGGTTTTTGTGATTACACCCTTTGTTTGTAATCTGGAATTCACCCGTATACAACTGTTACTCTGCTCAATTTTTGTGAAGACTTAATACACTTGAACTTTGGTTCTCTCAAGAGGTCTAGTATTTTTTTTGCTTGCTTGGTTTCAATCCAAAGAATGGGAATTCTACCTTGACTCATAATGTCAAGTATTGGCTTCTTGTTGGTTAGATGATTCTTATCCCTAGCTTTTATCTTATGCTTTAGGATAGTCTCTTCTTCTCCTCCCATCTTCTTTAATTTTAAAAATCTTCTTACTCCTTTTGAAAACTCTTCTTGTTTTTAAACTTGAACCACTTTCATAATAAACTTGGACTTATGTCCATGCATTTTCAAAACATTTTCATAAATAAACTCCAATCGACTTAATAATACCTTGACATTTTTTGTGAGAAGACTAAAAGTCAATAAATCTCATTTTAAACCATTTTTCCACTTTGGCTTTTATCTTTAAACTTTTCTCAAAAGATTGGACTCTTGTCAATCCCTGTAGTGATGCAAACAACTATACTTCTACAATATATAGTGAAGAGAGATATTTTTCACTTGGGTGTTGAGTGAGGCATTATTGATTTTAAGATCCAGGCCATATCCTCCACTTTGAGATGATCCAAATTCTCCTTTCTCATAATTGTGGGCAGTAGGTATGTTTTCCACACGGACAAGAACGATGATGTTTTATCTCATAAAATTAACCAACACATTTGTGTTTTAAATTTTTAAAAGAGGAACTACGTGTACCCTAATCCCCTATTGCACGAAAGGTGGTACATAGGCACTAAAGGTTCGCAATTGCGACGGGTGCAAAAAATCATAAAAAATATATTTCCTTTTCTCACCTCCACCATCCATTTTTATACAACATTTTTTATAGACAAAATATACAGATTTCATAAAGAGGTTCCTATGGAGTACCGTAGATGTTTAGGGTTCTAATACCTTCCCTTTGCATAACTAACCCCCTTACCTTGAATATTTCCCCTTCTTTTTGGGTTATTCGCTCTTTTCCCATTCCTTTGGAAACAATAAAGTGTGGTGGAGATTTTTATTTTGATTGTATAAGTCAAGTCAATCCAATGGCTTAGTCTTAAAACATTTCAACCGCTACAACATTTCCCTCTCTTTTTTGGTTGTGCAGCTTTTTCGTCATATTTATTCATGTTCAATTTGAGAAGCGAGCCATAAACCTAAATTTTATGAGCATAATTTGAACTCGAATCTTGAAGAAAATTTGTAGATGACAAAATTTGTGATATCGTTCCATGATAATCGTCCTGAAATGTTGAAAATCGAGAAAGTTATGATTTTTTTCAATATTTGAAAAACAGTTGAGTGGAAACTCGCTTCACCATATAATTTTAAAAGTATTTGCATTTTCGGAGATCTTCCATACAGAATTAGCTCCCGATCCCAACATATGAAATAGAAAGGATACCAAGGAGATTCTTATGCCCAAAGACCCACTGGAAAATGGTGAACCCCGAAAAATTTACAAATTTCTGAACCCGAACTGTGAAATGCTGACTTTCGGCCCAAACTGTTTCAAATCAACTAAAACGCTTTATTTTCTTTGCAATCCAAGACATGCTGGAACACGTGAGAACTTAGTATGATAAGGAATTGATTAATCACTGATTAAATATCCTGGTAAAATGGGCCGAGTGAATTTAAATTTCGAAACCCTGAGTTCATGCTTCACTACATTAATTGACGAAACAAACGTCTTCTATAGCTTGACGAAGCTTAAGAGAAGTGCCTTGCTTCCATAATCATAGAACCGATGATATGTATATATGCATATGATAATGAAGTATAAGCCAAATAAGATTGAAATGAATAGGGTAAACTTAGGGGTACAACAATCGACTCTAATTCTTGTCGTCAATAGTTGGAAGAAAATTCAGAATGTCGTTAGTACCATTCATCTTCATAGTGATTGATTGATAACAACCTACAATCTAGGAAATACGATCTTCGATGTGTGATTCTTAAAAGCACTATCCAAAATCTAACTGAAGCTCTAGATACCAATTTGTTAGTGTGTGAGGCACCTTTAGTGGTGAGAGAAAGAGAGAGAATAAGGAAATAAGGTTTGTATTATTGAATTGAATTGTTACAAATAATGATACAAATTATGACAATTTATATACACCTAACTTACACACTAAGTAGGCTAACAAACTCTAATTAGACTTGGGCTTAGGTTACACAACTTAGATTAGGTCTAATATCTCAACAAAATTGAATAATTTGATATTGCATATTGTATATAAAGTCATGATATATATCCATTTTAATGTCATTTGTTGAATTAAATTTAAATTCAACATAATTTAATAATCATTTAAAGCCGTTTTTTTAAATTAGTCTTAAAATACAAGTTTTGAAAGTAAATAATAATTAGTTTAAAGAAATAATTGGATTTTAAATAAAATAATAATATTTTTTAATTTATAAATAATTAGTTTTAAAATGTTTTTTTATAGAAAAACCATTTAAATCCGGATTTATAAAAGAAAATTAGTTATATAACCATAACCAAATTTATAATCGGTTTTGATTGAAATTATGAAATGTGGTTATGGTTATATATTCAAACCATTTAAATGGTTTAAAAATGGTTATGCTTTAGTTTTTAAAAAAAACCAATCATGCACACCACTAAGGGTGGATATCCACATCAAAAGATTTCAGAATCCCAAAGTCTGACATAGAGTTTTTATAGATATGTTTAGTGGTAGATCCTTTAAGTTGAACTTGTGTCTTGATGTATGTGATGACACTTCTCCAACTCACCGTCTTTTCTTGAAATCTAAACAAGTTTCTACAATTCTATAAGGCATAAATAATGTTGACAATGATGAATTGAATCACCACCTTGCACAGAGGTGTCCAGTCCCTCTAACAAATCTTCCAAATGTCCTCAAGGTAGATGAAATGCAGCCTAGTGTTAATTACCTCAGAGAACCGTGTTCAAATGTTTATTGCAAAGGAAAATTCAAAGAAGAGCTGAAAATAAGTTTCTTCCCTGGCCTAGAAAAGGTTACAAAGAGATGACATTGAGCAACCTCTAATTTTCAAATTATCATCAGAAGGTAGATTTTTTGCATGAGCCTCAAAGCAACAAAAGATCGGGCATGGGGATATCATTGTTCCAGAAAAACTTTGGCCAATACATATGAGAGTAAAGTTTAGACTTGAAAGAGAATTTTAAGAATCATATCACTAGAATCAATTCATGTCCATATCAAACAGTCCTCTTTGTCTTCAAGAGGAAGGGCAGCTTGATCAGTGAAAGAATTTATAGATGGAGAGTGATCAAGTATTTGTTAAGGGACCCTCTATTGTAGATTCTGAATGAACAAGATAGCTTTATCTGTTGAAGACATGTGCTAAGAAACAAGGATGTTCAGAGCTTCATCTAAGCATTAATCACCACACCAGTTATCTAACCAAAAGTTGGTTTTCATTCCATTGCCAATAAGATATCTAGAGTTGGCCTTTAGCACCCAAATTCATGCTTGAAACCAATCCAAAGTTATGAGAGGATATGATGATTAATACATCCATTACCTCTGTTGACCATATCCCTAAGAATCAAAGCCAAAGAATCTTCAGAGTGCAACATGTCCCAGTACAACTTGAGGTTTGAAGCCTAATTCAGAGTTGATAGAGACTTGATACCCCTCCCCTTCCATGGCAAGCCTACAAATATTATTTATTAATATCGCTTGACCATATAAAAATTTTGAACCTTGTCTCCATCTGTTTGATCAAGGAAGAAGGTCAAGAATAAGTGGTGATGGAATAAACCATCATGTTATGTATGACAGACTTGATGAGTTGATTTCTTCCTACATACAATGGACAATAAACTACTTTCCAAGAGGCCAATTTGCATTTGATTTTATCCGCCAAAGGTTGAAAGTATATCAACTTAGGTCTTCCTTTAAAGATTGGCACACCAAGATATTGGAAGGGCGTGGTTCCCAAGGAGAAACAAATGAATTGAGCGAAATTGGCCCTCTTAGGATGAGATACTGCTCCACAGAAAGTGGTAGATTTGGCAGAGCTCATGTTGACCAAAGGCAAGAGCATATCTGGTGATAAATTTCTAAGGTGTTGCAAAATTGATTTTCTACAAGTATAGTAAATAATTATATCATTTGTATAAAATCAGTGTGAAGGAATCATGATATTCTTGGAAGCTTTGATGAGCTTGAGCTTTCCCTTCTCAACTAGCTTGGTGATGTTCCTACTCAAGACATCTTTAGCTAAGCAAAAAGGCAAGGGTGACAAAGAATCACCCTACCTCATCCCTCTTATGCTAGAGAATTATCCATGTATAGAGCCATTAATAGAAATAGAGAGAGTAGTAAATTCCAAGATGACCTTAATCCACTGGTAGAAAGTTTAATCGAAACCAGAGGACTTAAGGACCTTTAGGGGAAAAGGCCATTCCAAATAATTAAAAGCTTTGGCGACATAAATATTTAAATAAATGTTTCCTTCATAAGAGTTATACGTGATGTTGGACACCTTAGAAGTCGTACATATACAACCTTTGATGGTTCTTCCCTGTATGAATCATCTCTGCTCGACAAAAATAAGGTTTGGCATCATAGAGACTAGTTTGTCAACTAAGATTTTTGTGATTACCTTGAATTTGAAATTTGTCATGGCTTTTGGCCTTAAATGACCTAAAGAGTTTAAACCATTCACATTAGGGAGAAGGATAAGGGTGTTGGCATTGAAATTAGGGAGAAACCAACCAGTATTAAAGAATTCCAAAGTGGCGTTTTCCACATCAAAATGGACAATGTTCCAAAAGGTTTGAAAGAAAAAGGCCCTAAAAGCCATCAGGGCCAGGGTCCTCATCTTTTTTGAGGTTAAACACATCATTTTTTATCTCCAAGTAAATAGGGAGCATGGTTAGCATGTAATTAGAACCCTCAATGACTAACTTAGGATAACTTCATCAACAAGTAAGTGATCATGCACAACCTCTCTATTAGAAGTGAACAAATACTTAAAGTAGTTAGTTATGTGGTCCGAGATTTCTTTGTTGTCAGTTGGCAAGTTTTCTCCAACTTGAATGGAAGAGATAACCTTGGTATTGTGCCTATTCTTAGCTAACTTGTGAAAGTATGTAGTGTTCATGTCATTATCCTGATGCTAATCCACTTTAGCTTTTTCCTGTAAAAATCATTTTTTTTCCTAAGCAAACCTCATCAAGGGTGATTTGATCATTCTTTTCTAAGGCACCCAAATCATCATTATAGCCATTAGTTTAAATCTTATCATGAATCTTATTCAAATTCTACTCAATTATCAATATATGTTCATGTATATTACCAAAGGTTTTCTTGTTTCTGACCTTGAACTTTTCCTTTAACCTCTTGAGCTTAGAGGACAATATAAACATTAGACAACCAATCACTTCAGAGCTACGAGAGTCACCATTAATTGTTTGCTAGATGGATGCAAGGACCATTGTTTGAAAATTTTAAATTAAGGGATAAACTTGATGTCATTTAACTGAAAGTTCATAAAAAGATGATGAGCTGACCTATTTCTGATGAGAGTAGCAATATTGTTTCAATTCACCTAAGTACTCATCTAAATACTATTAATAAAAATATTTCAATAAATATAGTACATTTTATCATTTAAAGCAACAAATCTAATAAGTGACATTAAAGAGTTTGGTCTCGGTTTCTATTTTGTCTTTAGATTTGACATCATTTAATATCTTTTAATTTTCTTCCGTCTCTTAGAAGTTTGACCAGATTTAAAATTATTTTTTTCTTGTTTCTCAAATTTTTTGTTTTCCTATTTTTTAAATATATTTTAATTTATATAAAAAACTTACAAATTAATTTTTATAAAAAAAACTAATTTATATTTTCATACAGTACATATCGTAAAAGGATAACATAATATAAAATATATTAATAAAAAAATATTAAATTTGTTTTTCGTCTATATAAATAATTTAATTCATTTCCAAGTAAAATTTATTGTTAATTCTATTGTTAAATGATAAAAAAATCATCGATAAGTTACCGGAAGAATCAAAAGTGCGGTAAAAAATTTAAAAAATCATATTTTAAATTTTTTTAAAAATATTTAAGATAACCACATAAATATTTAACCTAAATATTTGATAGTTATACAATTGTCTTATAAAAAAGGTGAAAGAAATCACGAAAAGACTGTATAATTTAAACTTAAAACATTATAATTTTTTCTTCTCACTTTATTCAATAAAATACGAGAAATTTGTAGTAATTTTAAAACCTTCTCACCCTTGAGAGTTGAGACTCAATAAAATATGAGAAATTTGTAGTAATTTAAAATTTCTTCTCCCTTGAGAGTTGAAACTATGTGTAAGTGTGTAGGAATTCATCTCTTTACATTTTATTTTCTATATTGGTTTTTTTACATATTTATATTATTTTATTTTTATTTATTTCTTATTATGTTTGGCGGAAGGTATATTTAAATATACTTGAAGAACATGCGGTCTATTATAGAAAAAATTTAGACTTTAAATATTGTAATAACCTTATTAGATATGTAATAAATTTGGGAAGAAATAGATATCTGTAAATTTTTTGACTGATTCCCATAAAAAAAAATTAATACTTAAATCAACAAATATTATGATATATAAGTGTGTACAAAAAAAATATACTTGTGTGAATTTAACTGGAGTTTTTCCATTAGTATGAAAACATAAAATTTTATTATATAACAGACACATTTTAAAACTCATTTAAATAAAATAGTTAAACATAAAAAATAAAAATAAAACGTATTCGAAACTTTTGATTTTTTAATACTAGAAACAATTAATTTTTTTCAAAATCTAAAAATTTATGAATAACCATATATGTTTCTTAAGTCTATAAATTTAGTTTTTAAAAATTATTTCAATCTTTTAAAAAAAATAACGGAGCAGCTTATTATTTTCTTCTATTTTTATATAAACTTTAACAATCGTACTTTATTTTTTAGCAAAATAATTTAACCGGTAGACTCATTATGTACAAAATCTCAAAATTGAGTTTATGAATTCTTGCAACCACATATCAAATTCTTGGCCACTATCAATTGCCTCTAATTTTTATATTCGTTTTGCATCTTAATAAACAATTAAGGAATTAGTTAGTTTAAGAAGGGGCTTAAAAATTAAGTTACCATTAAGGCAAACCCCCAAATGGTAAGTTGTTTTTGACACTTTCCAACCTTAGGTAGGTTTGAATAAATGTTGGCTTATATTCACGTTAGTTCCATGTTTGATAATGGGGATGCTATCACACGTTATAGGGTGCATAGCTACATGAAACTAATTAAGGCATCCAACTTAGAAAAATCTTTAGTCACTTTTGACCTTGATTTTCAGTATGGTCTAGATTATAAGCAAAACCAATTAAGTTCAAATTAATTAAAGATACTCAATTAGGTGTAACTATTTTTCTTGATGTTATTAAAAAAAAACATTTTCAAATGCCTCTCACATAACCTTATAATTTGATTTGTAAGAAAAAGTCATTGAAAAATAAATATATAATTTGATTCTTAATAAAATGATTAGCTTGAGTAATTTTTGAAGTAAAATTAATATAATATTATTATTTATTAAAAGAGTCTTATTAATAATAACCGGGAGAATATTTAAATAGAATGTAACAAGTTTCTCTCCTCTTGACTTTTAGAGATCTCTATTTAAAACGCAATGTACTTGCTTTTTATTGGAGTAAAGGTTGAAGATAAAGATGGAAGAAGAGAGAGAAGAGAGAAAATGTAACAAACTCTCAATGATAAAATTCAGTTATGATACCATTTTGAAATTCAGTTATAAGAGTTGTTTAAATACACAAAATAAATTGTCATGTAGGCACAGCTAAAATCAAAGTTAAGCTAATAAAACTCAGAACAAGGTTTTAAGCATGCAACTTCTCAGCTACGCTAAGCAAGGTTCTAAAGCATGTAACTTCTAAATAACACACCTTCTAGAAATACTCTTGCTTTCTGACTAACAACATCAGAAACTTCTGACTCTAATAATAGTTTTTGAATATAAATTACTTCTAACACTTTCTACCCTTTGTTCATTTTTTTATTTTAACTAACACTCAAAAATGACAGAATTAGAGAACCTGGATCTAGATTTCCTCATTATTGACCTTATTGACGATATAAAGGTTAGTGACTTTGATTCTTGAACTTAGGTGGGAGTGATTAATCCAAGAGATGTGGAGTTTCCTCCACTAAGATAAAAATGAAACATGTTAGTGTTGGATTTATTTTTGGTGAGATTCTAAAGACTTCTCATATACTTGTGATGAATCTCATTGAGGATCATATGGCGGAAGAGTGTTACTATAAGTTTAGGGTGTATGTTCAAATATAAAGTTGGTGAAGATGATGTGAGGTGATAGTTGGAGGAACGATCAAGATGTAATACTTATAGTAAGTATTTTTTTATCTGTGAACGATGAAAAGGATATGAGAAGGAAAGTGAAACAAATGCTTAAACTATGTGATGATGTTGTTGAATATCTTTGAGTGGATGACAAAATTATAGAGACTTTGTCCTGGTACACTAGTAAAAGTAGAATGGAGTATACTTATCAAGATGTCGAATCGTCTTTATAGTGAAAGTAGAATGGAGTATGCTTATCAAGATGTCGGATCGTCTTTGAACTGACAGATGATTTTCCCAAAAACAATAAACATGTTTATAATAATATGAAATGTGTGGATTGCCTCTATAAAATGTATTTTTCAAGATGAGGTTTACCCTTCCTTTTAATGAATTGGAAGTTTATGTTTTGAATCACTTAAGAATTTGTCTTTTACAATTTCAACTTGTGAGTTGGGTCTAGAAAGTGTTCTAACATTGGTGTGAATATAAGAATTGTGTTCCTATATTGATAGTATTCTTCCATTTGTTTCATGTTTTGAGAAAATATATTGACTCTGACCACATTTACGGGTTGATTTCGTTGAAGTAAGGTCGTAAATAAATAAATAAATAAATAAATAAATATATATATATATATATATATATATATATATATATATATATATATATATATATATATATATATATATATATATATATATATATATATATATATATATATATATATATATATATATATATATATTCAAAGGATTAAGGATAAATATTAATTTGTTTCTCCCGACAACCGTGTTGCTCACGAAAGTCTTAGTGAGATTCCAACAAGGGGGACTTGGAGACTGGAGAGAGAAGTAGAGGGCCTTGGAGGCCGGAGAGAGAAGTAGATAAGATGTTGAAGATGACCATCTCGACGAAGCTTCTGGTATGATGGTTATGATCTTCGGTGATCAAATAGGATAATTTGCAAGATTAGCATTCATACGTTCAAATAAGTATATGAGAGGGAAGGAATTGTTGTATGTGTAAAAAGAATAACGGATTTGATTCAAAATCGCACTTATACATAAGAGACGGTTAGAAATGTTCACATTTGATCCGACGCGAAGTGCAGATGACCGTTGAATGTGATCCAACGTGAAATGCAGATGACCGTTGAATGTGATCAATAATTGAGATGAGAGAGAAAATTGTATTTCCATATGATATCTTAAAATGAAAGGTCTAGAGTGTCCTTTATTGAATTTGACCTACAAATTGAGCCGGTATTGATAAGTCTTTGGTCGACCCGAAACAACTTACAGAACTTTTTATTCAACAACACCTCATCTATAGTTCTGGCTTTTTAAAAAAAATATATGTAGATACCGCAGCATTTTCCGTTCAGAAATGAAGGAACATAAAAACGACACTAAGTATTGAATGTGAAACATGGAGGTCATCGAAGAGAAAGTTGAATCAAAATGGGACCACAGTTGGTGGGAAGCCACTCGTTTCTCACAAAAATATGGAAGTTGTAATAATCAACATGCTTGACTTTTGTGGCAGACAGGATATATACATCTATTAAGTATGTGGGCTATTATCATTGCCAACAGCTAATCCTATGATGTTTTTCTTAAACAAGTAGTTGATTGATGTTCATGTTTGATTTTATTTTTTCAACAACGACTTTCATGATTCATGTCTACAGATAATGAGATTGAATTAGTCATGCATTTACTTAAAATTAATTCAAATATTTCATAAAATTAAATGGACTTTTACTAGTATAATCTTACACATATTTCTGTGAAATTGTACTACGGATTGACTTCATATCAAGGGTAGTTAGGTTGGATATAGAAATAAAAACTTAAGAGGGGAATAATAGAATCAATAGGTATTCTGAGAGAAAAATCAATAAATTAATCAATGTCTAAATAAACTTTCATGTTACAGAAATTACAAATTGTATTAACATTAGACTGGTCATGAATTACAATGTAAATTATACAAAACTCCATTGTTCATCTTCATCAATATTTACCAGGTTTGTTGTCCCTCTTATGCTGAACCTTTAATTTCTTACCTCCTAATTGGCATCCATTCATCATACTTATTGCAGATTGAGCATGATCTGGGGAATCATAACTTACAAACCCTGCAAATGAGAGAGTTCATCAAACACAAGCTCCAAACAAAATCCATGAAATTGATTAGAAATAAGAGCATAGGTTTACCGAAACATTTGCTGACACCGGTTGCTTTGTCAACAAAAACTTTAGCACTTAAAACTCTACCGAAAGGTTGAAAAGCATTAGCAAGCTCTTGATCTCCGAATTCTGGAGGTATGTGGTAGATAAATAGATTTGCGCCAGGGGGTCCTGAGTGAAAGTGTAAAAATATGCAGAATTAGCACCAGGTAACATTTATCGTTGTAAGGTAGTAGTAACATTTATCAGGTATGCATGCATTCATTTAGCACCAGGTAACTTTTTGTCAACAATACATTAATAGTTTTCTTCCTATGTGTAAATAACCGTAAAACAACAACTTAAAAAAGAATGGAGGGAGTATAACTAACCTTCAATCTGACCACCGCCTGAATTTTTGCTGGACCCTGAAGATGTTGCAGAGTTACCATTTCCACCGGAAGGTGAAACAGAACCAGGAGGACTATTCATAGGCCTTGGACTAATCATTCCTGCAGGATAGGGCATTGGATGTTGTATACCTGGCACAGCAGGATAAGAACCAACATAACCTGCAGGAGGTACGTGATAGTTTCTAGGATTCATATTGGGGCCAAGATCGGGCCGCAAAGCATTTCCTTGATTCATGTGAGGCATCATATTGTGGTAACCAGCTTGATTCTGCATTGGCGGCATGCGGTACGGCATAAGCCCATAATTTGCTGGAGCCTATTAAGAGAAAATTATTGTCATAGCATATTTTGTTAAGTTAGAATGGAAAATAACAAACAAAAATAAAAAATGTAATAATTTTTTAATAGATGACAGTAATATGATGAAGCACCGTGTGAATTATTTATTAAAGAAAAACTATAGTAGTCTTTTGTTGTTATTACAAACATAACTAACCTGATAACCATAACCGTTATATGGGGGTACATAGCCCATAGGCATGGCTCCAAACAACGAAGGATGCTGAGAATCAGCATGTCCCACATTAGAAGCTTGAGATTGTGCTTTCTGAGCTCTTCGGGCTTGTCTTTCCTTTTCAGTATCAGCCCATTTGACAACTAAAGGAACACTTGAACCCTGTACATGACAAAATAATATGAAATTATAGTTATACTTGTCATGTTAGTGGTATCACTGTCGACTTTCGTTATGTATGTGTAGGTAACATATAAACCAAATGACAATAAATAACTTTCATGTCCAGAGGGAATTTATTATTTGATCAGTAATTTTTTTGGAAGACTAGTTTGTCTAGAGGGAAGTAATTTGTGGTTTTGGAAAAATAAGATAGAGTGCATCTCAGCTACGGCCCATTTATGCAAGTTCATGAGATTTAGTTCATATATCTTATATTTCATATACTATTTCATATATTATAATTGTGTTCATCGAAACAGGGCACAAGGGTTTGTGCATGGGCAACAATCCCAATCTTGAGAGTTATTCAGCTCAAGCTAATTTATTGTAAACATGTAATAAGCTTAACAAGCCAAAGCTTGATTTTCCCTTTCCCAAGCTTAGATCCAGTTCGAGCCTGTCATATAAATAATGATTAGCGGGTCAAGCCAAGGCGTGAAAGATTATCATTGTAGATACAATCCCACCATTAGGTTTCCAATTTAAGACAAGGATACAAAACTGAAACAACAATTGCAGGTCTATAATGAAATCTGAACATGATTAAATGTTCACATCGCTCACCAACAGGATTTTGTGGCTGGATGCCGCTTGAAGGTCCAAAATACTGCAAAGACCATTTACAACTAAAGTTGTAATTGAGTTTGAAAGCATGTACTTTTCCATTCTACCACATGCAAGGAACCAAAAGCATATTATCAATCTAAAACAGCCCCCTTGTGCCATCTTAGTCACGGTTTCAACGACAATTTGCACTCATTGCATCAACAAAATTGCACATAGTACCACTAAACTGCTAAATAGTATCGTTTAGATAACAATATAGTTCCATATTGTATATTAAATCTAATTCACTCCATCCCTCCATTAGTAAAATACTAACTAATGGATGAAATTTTTAAATATATTTTTTATAGGTTTAAATATGTTTTTGGTCCCTAAAAATATATTAGTTTTTGTTTTTAGTCTTTCAAAAAATTTCTTCAAACAATGGTCTCCCAAATGTTCTCTATCATCAAATTTGGTCCTCACTATTAAATGTTCCACATGTGGCCTTTATAGATGGACTAAAAACAAAATATTTTTAGGGACCAAATACTTAGGTTAAAATAACATTTTGGTCTTCTATAAAATAACATCATTCATTTTTATTCCCTTTATAAAAAGTCATGTTTAACTTTTTTAACAGCAAGGACCAAATTTGTTATTACCAAAAATAGAAAATAGGATTAAACATCAACCTCCATTTTGTGTTTTCCATTGATTGCTTCCAAAGCAGCAAGAGCTTGTTCTTTAGTTTCATATTTCAAAAATGCACAACCTACTACAACATGGTAGAAGAAACGTGAATAAACCTTGTGAATTATGATTAAGGAAGGAAAAACCTCGAAAGAATAAATAATGAATTAAGATGCAGAATCAGCACCTTTACTTGTCTGTTGAGAACCTCTTAAAAGCTGTAAATCCTTTATAGTTCCATACTGGGAAAAAAGTTCAGATACTTCAACTTCAGAAACATTCTTTGGAAGCATGCCAATGAAAAGTTTGTGCTCTGGATTCAAGGACAATAAGTAATTATTTATCAAGACATGCCTTCGATGTAACAGAATAATTTCAGTACATGAATGTACCACAGAAAATATTTAATGATTAAAATATTAAATTAAACAATAAATATATACCACACCTAATCTTTCCAACTCGCCATCAGCATACTTCACTTGCAAAGGACTAGATGCCTGGATTAGAACAAGAAAAATCATATCATATACCATGGTTATCAAGAAATCAAAAGTATAATAGTATTGGGCTTTTTATGCATATTTGAATAAAAAATACAGGAAGAACACACACAATAACCCCTTAAAAAATTTCAACTTTAAAGGACCAAAAAATTGCAATAACCCCCTTTTAAAAAGAAACAACAATATCAATCAAGCCTTGTTTGCTAGGTGGAATTGACTCCGAGTTTTGAGCATATGCATTGGTTACATTACAGGAAACATATTTATTTATTAATGATACGACACCATGGCCCAATAGATTTGATGACTTAATCATTTGATGACTAATTCAATAAGAAAGTTTGTTAGGAGTGATACTCTGGTTTAGGAGCAATTCTGCTCTGGTTTAGGAGTTATTGGAAGTTGAAACTCTGATTTAGTTTTTCTGTATCATCCACCATTATAAGAGCTTTAAGCTCAACCAATTGCAGTAAATAGTACATTGTTCATAATAGTTTTCTGGTTTCTATCAGTTAACCCACAAAAAGTGTCATCAATTGTATGTACACTTAAGTACAATATATAATACTACTATATAATGAATATGTAAATACATTATAAATCAATCTCTAACTAGCATTTATTAATAAGGGAATAGGACTATGACCTCAACAATATCATTGTATTAATATCAAAAGAAGTTAAATAACAAAATGGAAAATAAACTACTCCATCTATCCCCATAAAAATTATCATAGTTGGCCTTTTCACACAACTTAAGGAGAAATTATAAATCAAGGAAATAGAATAAAAATTCTACCAAATTAACCCTATTAAGTTATTAACTACTACTACTAGTATCATCTAGTTGACTATATAATTATAAATGAGAGAAAGAGTGAGAGAGAATAGTAGCTTTACTGAATTATCCTTAGTAATTTCACTTTTATCATAAATGCAAAGTGATCTGCTTGATACTCTTCAAAGCGATGTAAGAAGTATTAATTAGAAGATAAAATTAGTATTAATTAGAGTACAATTAAAAAGATACAATATAATGTTATATTGAAAACTGAAAAGGTAAGTCAATTTGTGTTTTTTTTTTTTGCAAATACTCCCATCTAGTCCGTAATATAAGAAAAAAAAATGTTTTTTTGTTTTCACCACCAGTATCCAGTCCACTGAACTGACTAATCCGGTTTGGGGGTCAGTTTTGACATCAAATATTTCATTGAATAATTAATGTATTTGACTTATATAATAGACTATATACATTAATTATTCAATGAATCTAAAAAATAATTTTTTTCTTATATTAAGAACGAGACGGAGTAGATCACTCAATTTATGACATATAGGAGTGGTTGATTCTCATTATCATAAATGAAAAATTGAAAATAATGTAATAACTTCGGAGTGATGCAGTAGTAATTAGTTAGGAGATATAATTGGTAAAAAAATAATAAATGCTATATTGAAAATGACATTTCTTTGGGACAATTTTGTTTATCAAATATAACAATTATTATATGATAAAAACTTATAATTGAATAAAAACGTATATGTTCATGATGAGATGCAGGGCTCAAATTAAATCATGATAATGACTAATCATAATATAGCCTCAACTTACCAAGGATTTCAGGCTGCTATGCCAATACATTATAAGATAAACCAACTCCCAACCCCCTAAAACAAAGATCTTCCTAGAGGGATTGAGGATCCGATAAAAGTGTCACCAGATTGATTGCCATGATTTTTTTTTTAAATCATGCATGTGTATCTGCTTATGCATTTTAGATTCAGACCAACTAAAACAACAAACTTGGCCAATGGCTTCCATCATATGTATCACCGACCGTTCAGATTGAAGAAGTGTTTGGTGTCAAAGAGACGGACGAACATAACTTACATTCAATCATTTAAAAAATATATAAACAGTGTTATCAATCACTATGAGACATAGCAGTTTATTCGAACTTCGGTACATAAGTTGGAAGCAAAACAGTATTACCTTGGAAGTGCTTCAATAGCTTCCAGCCAAAAACCAATAAAGAAAGTTACAAAAATAAGGACACAACATAACCAAGATGTAAACAAAACACTATTGAATGAATGTGGAAAGACATCAAAAGCATTCATGAAAGCTATAACATTGAGTTACTAAGTGGGTTACCCAAATATAGCACTAACTACCAAAACATAACTTGCTAAAATTAGACAAAAAGTATCTCCACCAATTAAGAAACTTGTTACTAGTAAAAGCAAAAGTTACCACTAGTGTCACAATTCACAAACAAGCCATTTATAACAGAATCACCACATCATTCAACAGAATCATAACAGATCACATTCAACACTATAACAACACTATAAAAAATTACTATACTAACCCCGGGTAACGTCTTCTTATTGTGACACGCATTAACGGCCTTATCAGCTTCATCTCTAGACGGACAAATCACAAAGCAACAACCTACAAAAAAAAAATTAGGGTTCAAAAAAGGAATAAAAATTCAAAAAAAAAAATCTAGAAAATTGTAGAAAATTCGATTCAGTAGCGGAGAATGCGAGATTTGTGAAATTGCGAAGAAGAAGAAAACCTCGAGAAGCGCGAGTAGCTTTGTCTTTGATGATGTTGACTTCTTCAACCAAAGCAAACTCTTTGAACATTGTGAGTAACTCATCTTCCGTCATGTGCTTCGGTACTTGACCTACGAATAGTTTCACACTCTCTTCGTTAGATTTACTCTCTTCCTTCGTTTCCGCCATTAATGTAGTTACACGAACCTTCGTTTCTTCGCAACAATGACTCTCTCTCTCTCTCTCTCTTCTGAGATTCAGTTTCGTTTTTTGAGAGTCGTCGATGGTAAAATTGAGAGAGTACTTTCTCTCTCCTCTCTCTCTCTCTCTCTCTCTCTGATGAATTATGGGAAATTTGGATCTTCAATTTGTTTGCATAATGTTATTAATTGCAATTTTTTTAATTATTGAAAGTTTGAAAACCTTATGTTCGGGGCATTTATTTCTGGTTTTTTACCATTATGCCATTAGTTATGAAGTGGATTGGACACAGAGTGCTGTATGCATAGCTGTCCTCAATATGGGAAAATTATTATTAGTACTCTTTTGTTATTTTGTAGAAAATCTAGATGTGTTTTTAAATTCAGATAACCTAATAAATGGGGATTTTTGTTATTTTTTTAACTTGTTTGACTTATTTTAGAAAATAAAATATTTGTACCAAAAAGCAAACAGTCAGCATGCAACTTGAATCTTTTTGTGGACTTATTATATTATATTATATTGATAATTTAAATTTTTTTTAAATAATTTATCAAATTCATGATTTTTATTAAGCAACTGTATAAAATTTTTTTTGCATTAATGATGTATGTCCATTAAATTGAGTAACAAATTTAATAAACAACTCTCACAAATATATTTAATTAGTTGTTTTATTATTTAAGTAGTTGTTTTTATTAAAAAGAAAAACTTTAATATTTCCTTTTTTAGTAGGACAGAGAACCAAGTCGAACTGAAGTCGCTGTAGTTAACGGTCATCTTAGAATGTTACGGAGAATGAAAAATGAATCTCCACGAAACACAATGATGGATACATAAAAGTACTAGTACAAGTTTGTGTGTAAATTGTTGTCATCAAAATGTAATTCACTTTTTCCACGATGCAGTGGGGAAGAGTAGGTTGAGACAGTAGGGGTGAGTTGGTCAATTCAGAACTCAACTAAGTAATGACATGTGGGTTTGGTGTTTTGTCTTTATATATTTATTTTTTCAGTCAACTTTTATCTCTATGTTATTGCTATACTTAAATAAGTTTTCGTTCCTTCTAAATATATTTAAGTTTATTTTTAGTCTTTTTAAATGTTTTTTAAAAAAAATAATTTTTTAAAATTTTTTCCTGTCAATGTCTGTTAATAGAGTTTGTGTGATACAGTTGTTAAAAATATTGACGTGACATATTACGTGACTAAAGTCAATATCATATTAAAATTCATAAAATTCTGTAACTAATCCATAGTTAAAATCATAACTAATCTCTATCAAATTTAAGAACCAGAAAATTAATATTATACTTTAAACCATCTCACAATATCATACTGCAGAGAGAAAGGGTGTAATGAAGTATTGCATGTTACTTAATGCCCACAATGGCATCAGTTTCTATTATTTTATTTTATTATAAAAAAGTTATAAAATACAAAACATGCTATTGTAAGCAAAAGAATATGCATGGCATTGCAGAACTATAAAATTATTCACTTATCAAAGTTATGAGAAAACACATTGCAGTGCAGTAGCTTTATAATTATCATATAAGCATATAATTGTAAAATGTAAATCAGACTTAATTTGTATATTTTTAACTTCTTGTATATTGTTCTTAGTAAATAAATTACACATATTTGGTTTTTTGTAGACTCAAACAAAACTTTTACAATTTTAAAACAGTAAATTAAACAACATAACTGCTACATAACTACTAAAAGAAAACTAATGCCTTTCCTACTACCATAGTCAATACTAATTATTTATTTCTAACTCATTTAATGTTTTATTTCAACAAAACTCCTCCTTAAACATTAAATGCTTCTTCGATCCAGCATCCCAATCATCTTTCTGCCTCTTTCGAATACTTCTCTTGATAGTGGTTTTGTGAAGATGTCAGCTGCTTGGTCTTTGTTTGCCACATGCCTTAGTTCCACGCTTCCTTCTTTCACATGTTCACGTATGAAGTGAAATCGAACGTCTATATGTTTGCTTCGTTCATGATTGACTGGATTCTTTGCCAGCTCAATAGCTGATTTGTTGTCCACGTGTATTATTGTTGGACCTTCCTGCTTCAGCCTCATCTTACTTATCAACCTTCTGAGCCATACAGCATGACACACACACCAGGATGCTGCCACATACTCTGCCTCACACGTTGAAAGTGTCACTATTGGCTGCTTCTTCGATAGCCAAGTGAAAGATGTGTTTCCCATGAAAAACACGTATCCTGCAGTGCTCTTTCGATCATCAACGTCTCCACACCAGTCACTGTCAGAATATCCAACTAGCTTGTAGTCTTCAGTCTTTGAATAAAACATCCCAAGTGATACTGTTCTTTGGATGTATCTCAAAATTCGTTTCAGCGCTTTCCAGTGTGTGTGAACTGGCTCCTCCATGAATCTGCTCACTATGCCAACACTAAGTGAAATATCTGGCCTTGTGCATGTGAGATATCGAAGGCTGCCTACCAGACTTCGATATTTGCTTCCTTCGACCCGTTCTCCTTCATCAAACTTTGACAGCTTTGTGCCTGGCTCCATTGGCGTCGAAACTGGATTGCAATTCTTCATTTTATACTTTTCTAGGATTTCCTTTGCATACTTTTCTTGTGATATAAAAATCCCAGCTTCTTCCTGTCGAAACTCCAGACCAAGAAAAAATCTCATCAGACCTAAGTCTGTCATTTCGAATTCTCTTGTCATGGTGTTTTTGAAGTCTTCGATCATCTTAACATTATTGCCTAGAAAAATAAGATCATCAACGTACAGAGCCACAAGTAATAAATCACTTCTATTTTTCTTCACATAGAGCGCTGGTTCATAAGGGCATTGCTCGAATCCACTCTCCTTAAAATATGTATCAATGCATGTGTTCCATGCCCTAGGTGCTTGCTTCAGTCCATACAATGATTTCTTCAGTTTCAGCACCTTCTTCTCTTCTCCAGTTCTCATGTATCCAAGTGGTTGTTCGACATAGATTTCTTCTTCGAGCACACCATTCAAAAATGTTGTCTTGACATCCATTTGAAATATTTGCCATTTGAACTGAGCAGCTTGAGAGATGAGTAATCGAATTGTCTCCATTCTTGCAACAGGTGCGAACACTTTGTCATAATCAATGCCAGCTTTCTGCTTGTATCCCTTTGCAACCAGTCGTGCCTTGTATCTTTCGATCTCTCCTTGAGCGTTCATCTTTTTCTTAAATACCCACTTTACACCAATGGGTTGACTTCCTTTTGGTAATTCATCAACTCCCAAGTTTTGTTGTGTTCGATTGCTTTAATTTCTTCGTCCATGGCTCTTTTCCACTTCTCATCTCTTAATGCTTCTTCAACACTTATGTTTTCAGCATCTTACAGAAGGCACACAAGATGCACCTCACTTGTTGACTCATACAGATCTTGCAAACTTCTCATTCTGGGTTGTAGAGGTTCATCTCTATCTTCTGTTTCTTCATGTTCTTCTGGAGTGTTTGTTGGTACAGCTATAGTTATTTCTTCGACTGTGTCACCAACCTCTGTCGAAGTGTTCCAGTCCCACTTGCTGGCTTCATTCATTCGAACGTCTCTGCTTACAACCACTTTCTTACTTATGGGATTAAAAAGCTTGTACCCCTTCGTCTTCTCATCATATCCAATGAATATGAACTTCTGACTTTTGTCTTCGAGCTTTGTTCTTCGTTGGTCTGGTACATGTGCATAAGCTATGCTACCAAAAACTTTTAGATGAGATATTGTTGGCTTATGTCCACTCCATGCTTCTTGTGGTGTTTTGTCTTCCAGCTTCGAATGTGGACACCTATTTTGAATGTAAACAGCACATTGTACTGCTTCTGCCCAGAACTCTTTCAGCATACTCTTGCTTTTAAGCATTGATCGAACCATGTCAAAGATAGTTCGATTCTTCCTTTCAGCCACACCATTTTGCTGAGGTGAATATGGCGCAGTAAGGAATCTTCTTATGCCCTGTTCTTCACAGTACTTCACAAAGGCAATTGAAGTATACTCTCCTCCTCTGTCTGATCGAATTGATTTGATGTTTCTTTCTGTTGCCTTTTCCACCATTACTTTGAATTTCTTGAACACTTCTAGTGCTTCAGATTTTTCTTTCAGAAAATAGACCCAGGTTTTTCTTGAGTAGTCATCAATGAAGGAAATGAAATACTTCTTTCCACTGAAGGATTCTGGAGTAATTGGCCCACATATATTAGTATGTATCAGTTCGAGTATCTGTTTGGCTTGATACTTTACCTTCTTCTGAAATGAGGTTCTGGTTTGTTTGCTAAGCACACATTCTTCACAGAATTTTCCTTCGAATTCCATGTCTGGCAGTCCATGTACCATGGTCCTTTTTTCCAATCTTCTCAGACCAGCATGATGTAGGTGACCAAAACGCATGTGCCATAGTGACGTTTTGTCTTGCACTTCGATCTGCAGACATTTCTCTCGAATGTTCTTCAAGTTAAGTTTGTACATTCGATTTCTCTCCATTTCGACAGCAGCAATCAGATATCCTGCTTTGTCCTTCAACTGTAGTGTTCGATCTTTCATCAGGATCGAAGCACCCTTTTCAGTGAGTTGTCCCAGACTTAATATGTTGGTCTTAAGGTCTGGTACATAGTAGACATCTTCGATTGACCCAATCAAGCCATCCTTCTGCAAATAGCTGATTGTGCCCTTTCCTTTAACTTTTACCTTCGATGCATCTCCAAAAGACACGCTGCCATCTTCAACTCCCTTCATATCTTTAAACAGGTGTTTGTAACCACACATGTGATTACTTGCTCCTGAGTCAAGATACCAAATACTGTCATTGGTGTTGATTTCGTTTTGGGCCATCAGGAGAAACCCTTCATTCGATTCAGCTTCCAGGGCCATATTGGTTGTCTCTTCAGTCTTCTTTTCATTTCGACAGTCTTTTGCAAGATGTCCCACTTTGTCACAGTTGTAACATTTGTAGGAGTTGCAATCCTTCGCGTAATGGCCATACTTGCCACACTTGTAGCATTCGAAATTTGAATGATTCGAACGACCACCTCTTTGGCCACGTCCTCTGCCACGCCAATTTTGTTGGCTCGAATTTCCTCTTTCGAAGTTACTTCCTCTACCACTTCGACCACTGTCACGTCCTCCACGTCCACGTCCTCTTCCTCGAAAGTTGTTCGAAAAGAGTACTTTTTCATCTTTCGATTCTTTTGTTTGGTTTGCTTCTTCTTCTGCCTCTTCTTTCTTCTTCATCTTTCTTTGTTCATGTGCTTCGAGCGAACCAGTGAGCTCTTCGATTGAGAGCGTCGAAAGGTCCTTTGATTCTTCTATTGCACACACCAGATTTTCAAACTTGTCTGCTAAAGATCTTAAGATCTTTTCAACAACTCTTGCATCAACTACTGTCTCTCCATTTCTTGTGAGTTGATTCACCACTTTCTGCACACGAGTGATGTAATCTGATACATTTTCTGTATCCTTCATTTTTATCCTCTCCAATTCGCCACGAAACGTTTGGAGTCGAACCTGCTTCACTCTGTCTGCTCCTTTGAACACCTTCTCTAACGTGTCCCACGCTTGTTTCGACGTAGTCGAACTAGCAATCTTTTCAAAGCCCGATTCATCCACAGTCCTGAACAACATATATAGTGATGTTTTGTCCTTCGCTCGCGTCTCTTTCAACACCTTCGTTTGGGCTGCTGTATATCCTCCAATTTCTGTTGGTTCTTCAAACCCGTCATTGGTCACTTCCCACGCATCTAGAGATCCAAGAAGAGCTTTCATTTGGATGCTCCAGTTTTCATAGTTTGACTTCGTTAGCCGTGGTAACGGCATTTGGTTCATCATGTTCGCCATGAACTCTGATGCCAATTTGTAAAATGTAAATCAGACTTTGTATACTTTTAACTTCTTGTATATTGCTCTTAGTAAATAAATTACACACACTTGGTCTTTTGTAGACTCAAACAAAACTTTTACAATTCTAAAACAGTAAATTAAACAACATAACTGCTACATAACTACTAAAAGAAAACTAATGTCTTTCCTACTACCATAGTTAATACTAATCATTTATTTCTAACCCATTTAATGTTTTATTTCAACCATAATTATCAAAGCTATATAATTATATGCAGAATTGTGTAACCATATAGTTGCATTAGCTTTACATTGATATGTAGAACCATGTAACCATAGCATAACTATATAAATATCAAAATTATATATCAATTGAATCACCTGTTCCAACAAAAACAGAAGCATACATTAGTATAGTATGTATTATTTCTAACACTACTTGTAATTCCAAGAATTGGTGGAGCTCTTCAATTGGTGGCTTATCTGCAAATACCAACGCAGAATGATGAAACATTTCAAACTGATTCATATAATTTTGCATACAACCAGCAACCAATAAAGAAAAACACATTAAAAAGTGGGTGATCCATGTAAATTTAATTTTATGGGATAAAAAGTTCAGGCTCGATTGTTTATGAATCATAAACTACTTTTCCGTAATAAGGGTGTCATAAAATTTAGTATTTAATTCTACAAAGCTATGATTCAACAATTTTCAAATTCTTGTGCGAGTCACCTATACACACACCGAAAGCAAGCACACATTCTCCAACAATGAGTTCATTCAATGAAAAGCAAGTTTAACTCCAAAATGAAATGACTACTAGTTCTTTTAACCATTTGTATACCGTGATTATGATGTATGCAATGAAACGTTACTATAAAATTTTGGAATTTTTTTTATTAATAACCAATTATTAAAATAATATTTCGCAAATAACCGTGTTTCGGAAAAAAATACGCAAATAACCATATTTCAGATGATTCTCTAAAGGAGGAGCCATCTGAAATGGCGCATGCACCTATATTTTAAGGGAAGGCGCCATCTCACTTGGCGCTTATGTGCTTAGGGCATGCCCTAAGTCAAGTGAGATGGCGCCTAGGTGTATTTTTAGGGCAAAAATTGATTTTTTTTTCCCGGTGCGTTGCATGTTGAACAGAGGATCAACAAAATGGACTTTTTATTAAAAACAAAATAATTACATCCAACTGTATTACATTAAAATAACAGATAAAAAAACATATTAAAAAAAATGGATAAAAAAATACAGGAAAAAAAACAAATAAATCAGTGATCCCCCGGAACCCGGTAATGACCCCCGGTTCCGCATCCCCGTCCTCGCCTTTCTCGTGCTAGGTGTCGTCGCGTTTCCTGCTACGGCAAGGTCGATGGCCCAGCGAAGTCAATGCGGTCCGGATCCATAAAATCAGTCAGATCTCCATATCTAGAAGATCCGCTTTGGTACAGTCGGTTACCCATACCCTCAAAGTTTGGTCGTGTTGGCGGTGGGTGGGGTTCCATAGTGGGTCTGTAGCATTGATCGTCTGAGTACGGTGGGTAGAAAGGAAATGGATCTTGGGGTGTTTGGTATTGAGAATGTTGGGTGGTTTGGTGATATTGTGGTTGATGGTAGGTTGGGTCGATTTGTTCGTAATCTTCCAACATTCCCATATCAGGGCTAAGGCTGGATGTTGAGGGGCCCATATTGGGATATGTGGAAGACTGAAATTGTGTGTAGGGTATGCGGGTGTGCTGGTATTGGGATTGGTATTGTGGTTGGGTGTGAGGCATATCAGGGTATTGGTAGTGTGGTGGTGATTGTGGCTGGTTGTGTGGCATTTGAGTGTAGTTTTGTTGTGGTGGGGACTGTGGTTGGATGTTTGTGGGTCTGTTTCTTCTTGGGGGTTGGTCGGAGGTTGATGGGTTTTGGGTTTGTTGTTGGGGAACCGAGGGTTGTGCCCATTGTGTGCGTGGGTCAACCAAGTACCTTGGATGAGACACGTGCATTTCAGAGTTACTAACCGACCTGTACCAAGATAAATATTGATCCGAGTGTCGCATATTACCTTGAATTATGAAAACTGAGAATTGCAAGACATAGCGGTGACGCCTCTGCCACATCTTACACCACTCCGGAGCGAAGTCTTTCCAGTTGGTAAGACCCCACTGGGCGTCGACCCTTTTAAGATGTCATGGGGACAAACAAGTTGGATCACTTGGTATCTCTTGATGCATTTCGAACTGCATCTTCACACGGTCGCTGTGGTGCATCTCCACAATGTTGAACCGAATGATTGCAGTCTTCGCGGTCCAAGTTGTTGCATCCTCCGGGTTTGGATCATGGCCCAAACCCAAATTTGGTCTCCATACAAATTGCGATAAAATTTAAATCAGGTTAACGCAAAAGTAATGTATAAATAATTTAATTGAGCAAAAGTTAAAAGCTATGACGTACGTCATCCGGGCCTAAGTGATCCAAAAGATTGCGGTAGAGTGCGACATTGAATCTTGGATTCTTGCCGTAATCCATACCCCTCACGCAATACCTAAAGGAAATGAGAAACATTTTATTCTTAGCATATATTTGGTGAAGAGGTGAATAGTTATAAATGCTATAACTTGATGACTTACTTTGTTGCGTACAAGAAACCGAAAGTGTTGTTGTTGACGGGGTTTAAGGACTCCATCCTCCACCAACCCCAGGCTTGTAGTAAAAAAGCACACCCATAAAATGTACATTTTTCCTTGACTGCGTTTTTGCACAAGGAACTGTATAGGTGGGCTAAAACTGCAGAACCCCAACTATATTTTCTTGTTTTTTCAAAATTTCTTAGTAAATGTAAATACATAAAATTTACACTATTTTCCGTACTTTCGGGAAATAAAAATGTACCAAAAAGTATCATAAGATAAGTTCTGGCTTTTACTACCCTGTCATTCTCGGAGGAATTTTCATTTAATTCCAAACTTGCATAATGACTTTTCAGCTCAGTGAGTAGTATTCCCTGCCCTCTCGCACCACCACCTTCTACCATATCCCTGCCCAACAGTTCTTCACACTGAGAGTTGGGTTGTTGAACCGACCCGTTCACGGCCTTACCATCGACAAGGAGACCTAGTAGCATGTACACATCCTCTAGCGTGATGGTACATTCACCTATTGGTAGGTGGAATGTATGGGTCTCCGGTCTCCACCTTTCCAATATTGCAAGAATGAACTTCGAGTCAATGGTACAGTTGGAGATCTTTATGACATGTCCAAAACCTGCGTATTCCAGATATGGGACGATAAATTGGTCGGGAGCCAGGTAGTTGTGCGAACGGATTCTGAATCTTTTTGTGTCCTGAGTTCATAATGTAACATGTGTAAGATTAATTAAGATGAACAACGCGTTCTTTGAAGTATGAAAAATATATAACCAAAAAAGAAACTTACAAATGCGGTAATGTTTTCCCTTGTGCCTCTGTGAGTATCGCCCATTGTTAGAAGAGCCATTGTTTAAAATGCTTGAGAGTATGAAAGACTTAGGAAGAGATAGAGAGTATGATAGACTTATGAAAAATTTCGTAGTAGAGAGTGAGACTTGTGTGAGTGTGAGAGATGTTTCATATGGTATGTATTTATAGGCAAATAAATTTTCTATAGTGGTTGCTTGTGCTTGCATGCCTGCGAAGTGTCACATTTGCAAGCTAAGTGGCAGCCTAGGGGGTTACACATATGCATGCATGCATGTATAATAAATGAAATGTGTCACTCTTGCAGGCTAGGTGGCAGCCCATGCATGTATCACGATTGGACAGTAAGGGAGGCGCCATTGGACTTGGCGAAAGAGTACAAAAATGAATGTTGTCGCCACCCCAATTGGCGAATAAGTGGTGTCCTTTGTTGCAGCCTAGGCTCAGGCTACGTGACAGCCTTTGGGATTTCTTGCATTAGTGCATGTAAGCCCATTGGAGTTGATGGGAGGAGACTTATAAAATACATGTGTAGGTGGAGACTTGGGGCAGGCTAGGTGGCAGCCTAGGGGGTTACAAAACTGCATGCATGTATCACGATTGGACAGTAAGGGAGGCGCCATTGGACTTGGCGAAAGAGTAAAAAAATGAATGTTGTCGCCACCCTAATTGGCGAATAAGTGGTGTCCTTTGTTGCAGCCTAGGCTCAGGCTACTGACAGCCTTTGGGATTCCTTGCATTAGTGCATGTAAGCCCATTGGAGTTGATGGGAGGAGACTTACAAAATACATGTGTAGGTGGAGACTTAGGACAGGCTAGGTGGCAACCTAGGGGGTTACAAAACTGCATGCATGTATCACGATTGGACAGTAAGGGAGGCGCCATTGGACTTGGCGAAAGAGTACAAAAATGAATGTTGTCGCCACCCCAATTGGCGAATAAGTGGTGTCCTTTGTTGCAGCCTAGGCTCAGGCTACGTGACAGCCTTTGGGATTCCTTGCATTAGTGCATGTAAGCCCATTGGAGTTGATGGGAGGAGACGTAAAAAATACATGTGTAGGTGGAGACTTGGGGCAGGCTAGGTGGCAGCCTAGGGGGTTACAAAACTGCATGCATGTATCACGATTGGACAGTAAGGGAGGCGCCATTGGACTTGGCGAAAGAGTACAAAAATGAATGTTGTCGCCACCCCAATTGGCGAATAAGTGGTGTCCTTTGTTGCAGCCTAGGCTCAGGCTACGTGACAGCCTTTGGGATTCCTTGCATTAGTGTATGTAAGCCCATTGGAGTTGATGGGAGGAGACTTACAAAATACATGTGTAGGTGGAGACTTGGGGCAGGCTAGGTGGCAGCCTAGGGGGTTACAAAACTGCATGCATGTATCACGATTGGACAGTAAGGGAGGCGCCATTGGACTTGGCGAAAGAGTACAAAAATGAATGTTGTCGCCACCCCAATTGGCGAATAAGAGGTGTCCTTTGTTGCAGCCTAGGCTTAGGCTACGTGACAGCCTTTGGGATTCCTTGCATGTAACATTATTGGCAGCCTTGGGGGGTTGCATCCTTACTTAATTGAAATTTTTATCATAACATTGATTCACATAATCTCAAACAACCTTTAGTCTTACAACCAAACTTTCAAACCTGCAAACAATCAAACATTCCAACCTTCGAATCACTCATAAAATTCAAACATTCCAACCTTCAAACATTACAGCATCCAAACCTTCATACAATCAATAAACCTCAAACATTCCAAGCTTCAAACCTTAAAACAATTCTACGCAATGGCCTCTTCACCATAATTTATCGTCAAAGCACATTTCAACGGTGAGACATACATTTGTCCCACTGCTGGGTTTTTGTTTAGAGACACAGACAACATCCGATTTCTCTTAAACGGGAAAGCCAATTTCTCGTACTTCAAAAAAAGATTGGAGGCCAAACTTGAACGAGGCCCGATGTCCCAGATATTTTATCAGAATCCAGTTTTCTTTGGAAACAACCAAGTAATTTTTTATAAGGTTGAAGTTCAAGATGACGAGGATCTCCAGAATATGATTTCCAGCCATGTCTATTCCGGATACGACTCTATTGAGTTGTACGTTTTGCTGCGAGAGCCTCAGCCTCAGGTGACACAGGAGGTTGATCCTTTGGAGAATGAACAAGCTGAGGTAGATGCAGTTGATGATGAAGAAGAAGATAACGAGTTAGAGTTTGATGATATGGTGAATGATGATTCCGACGATGATGGAATCCCAAGTATTCCTGCAAACAAAATCTACACACCACCTCCGCACATGACAAACTTCAACATGGGCGGAGATGAACCTTCTACTGACTTATTTTTCAATCCGTATATGCAGTCAGATGAAAATTTAAAAGAGAAGGACAAGTTTCGTAACAGAGAGGAATGCATCAGGGCCATTAAAAAATTTCACATGCTCAACTCGGTTGATTTTATGGTGGATCGTGTCAACCCGGAAAGGTACAAGATCAAGTGTGTCCACCCTGACTGTATGTTCAAGCTGACTGCATCATACAGATTAAGGGGTGACTGCTGGGTCATAGGTTCCATGACTACCCACACTTGTGTAAGTTCCACTCAATCACAGGACCACCGAAAACTCAACTATGATCTAATCTGTCAAGAAATCCTACCCCTGGTCAGCAACGACCCATCTTTGAAGGTGAAAACAATCATCTCCCACATCACCGCGGTTTTTAACTACACTTCGTCTTACCGTAAGGCGTGGTTAGCAAAGACTAAGGTGATTGAAAGGGTGTACGGAAACTGGGAGGAGCCATACCGAGAACTTCCCCGCTACCTGAATGCACTCAAGACGTATTCTCCAGGTAGTGTTTACGTTCTGGAAACATTGCCAGCGTACGCCCAAGATGGTAGTCTAATGAATAGCAACGGAATATTCAGTCGCGTGTTTTGGGCATTTCAACCATGCATCACAGGGTTTGCATCATGCAAACCAATTATACAAATTGATGGGACTTGGTTGTATGGGAAGTACAAAGGCACGCTATTGATGGCAGTTGCACAAGATGGCAACAACAACATTTTCCCCATTGCCTTTGCCCTTGTCGAGGGGGAGACCGGTGGTGCCTGGAGCTTTTTCCTGAAAAATCTGCGGACACACGTGGCTCCTCAACCAGATCTCTATTTGATCTCAGACAGACATGCCTCCATTGAAAGTGCCTACAATAATCCAGCAAATGGTTGGCATGACCCTCCTTCTACGCATGTCTATTGCGTTAGGAATATCGTCCAGAATTTCTCGAGGGAGGTCAAGGACAAAACATTGAGGAAAGCGGTTATGAATGCGGGATATGCATTGACACAACCCACATTCAAATATTACCATAACGAGGTCCGTTTGTCTAATCTGGAAGCCGGTAGGTGGATCGATAATATTCTGGTGGAAAAATGGACTAGGTCATACGACAATGGCCAAAGATGGGGGCATATGACAACAAATCTTATTGAATCAATGAATGGGGTATTCAAGGGCATACGAAACCTCCCAATCACTGCCTTGGTTAAATCTACGTATTTTAGGATGGCTGCGTTATTTGCAAAAAGAGGTGAAATGTGGAATGCGGTGTTGCAATCTGGACAACTATGGAGTGAAAGCTGCATGAAATACATTAAGGCTGAAAGTGCTAAAGCCAACACTCACATGGTTATACGGTTTGACCGGCACAGCCACAACTTCATTGTGAAAGAGACAATCGACCACAATGAAGGCCTGCCAAGACAAGAATACAGGGTCATTTTACCTTCTCAATGGTGCGATTATGGCAGGTTTCAAGCATTTCGTATGCCTTGCTCTCATGTCATTGCCGTTTGTGCTCATACCCATCAAGACGCGCTTCAACTTCTGTCAAACGTTTACAAATCTGAAATGTTGCTCAATGTTTACAACAACAACTTTCCTTTGGTAGCAAAACCAGATTATTGGCCTGAATACGACGGCGAAAATGTGTGGCACAATGACCAAATGCGAAGGAACAAGAAGGGTCGTCCCAAAAGTAGGCGCATCACAACAGAAATGGACGATCTTGACAGGTTGGAAAGAAAGTGTGGTTTATGCCGTCAGGTCGGACACAATCGTAAAAACTGTCCGAATCGGGCGTCTGGCTCGACCACATAAATATTGTAATACATAAAATCTTTTCATAATTGTGTTGTAAACATTTGGGTTTTCCGTTAACAGATTTTCCTACAATTAATAAAACGTGTACAACAATAATTAACGATATTCCATCTAGGAAATTACAACTGTTAACACAATTTCCTCTGACCCATGCATCATCAACATTACATCACTGTCTGTTTTGACTTCCTCCAACCACACATTAGGTCTTCCTGTCGCATGTGAGGTTGTTGTTCGTTTTCGCTGGATCCTTCGAATTTTTCCCCCCTCCGCAATGTCTCCATCTAGCCACTGCATCAACTCCTGCTTCAGACGCTCCATGGAGTGAATGTGCCAGAATTTCATTTTCATCGCAGGTTTCATGGCGGAGAAGATAACGTAACCATCTCTGCTAAAAATCATAGGCGACGTCATGACGCAAATAATAGAGTGCAAAATAAAAATATAGTGCGAGAAAGTGTGAGAAATTTCGGAGAAACGGACGAATTATTTATAAAACAGCATTTTACCCTAGTTTTGCCCTAGGAGCCAAGTGAGATGGCGCCTCCTCTCACTTTTAAGGAGCATGCGCCATCTCACTTGGCTAAAAGCCAAGGGAGACGCCAAGTGAGATGGCGCCTAGGGCAAAACCCTAGGTGGAGGCGCCAAGTGAGATGGCTCATCCTTTGGGGAGTCATCTGAAACATGGTTATTTGCGTAATTTTTTTCTGAAACCCGGTTATTTGCGAAATATGATTTTAATACATGGTTATTAATAAAAAAAATTCTAAAATTTTGTAAAAAATATTAATATAAACAAATTATATTTTTTTAGAATCACAAATTTTACTAGAGATTAGCTATGACTTTAGCTACGGATTAGCAACGAAATTTTATGGGCACAAGTATAATGTTAATCTTAGCTAAGTGGTATGCCACGTTAACATCTTTGACATATGGCACTGTCACGTGTTAGTGTCACGTCAACTCTGTTAACAGACGTTAATATGAGAGACCAAAAGTGTGGATGGAAAATATTACAGGGACCATTCTTTGAAGGAAATATTTAGAGGGATTAAAAATGAAACCTGATATAATTAGAGGGACCAAAAACTTATTTAACCTTTTTTTAAAATACAAAACTTAATCAAAATAAGCCAAAAAATCATTAAAAAAAACAGTAAAATCAGAAATAAAAATTAAACAAGGTCACTAATATTTGTCAAAATACCATTGAATTCTTCCATAAAATTTTTCAGAATTTTAAAAGATTAAAAAGTATTTTTAAACAATTAAAACAAGACAAATAAAGTGAAAAATCATTAAAAAAAATCACAAAATAAAATTGTGAAAAAAATAAAAGTCTGAAAGAGAAAAATTAAAAGTATTTTTGATAATTTTTTCATATTTTTAGAAGTTGAAATAAATTTTTTATGAATTTTTGAAATTTAAAGCAATTAAAAATAAAAAACAGAAAATAAAATAAAACCTAAATAATGTGGACTACCTGATCATTGTCAAAACGCATTAGTAATTAGATCCAAGGGACCTGGCGCGATGTGCATGTTATGGTCATTAGTGAATAACACACTGAATCACTTTTGAAAAAACAAAAACACGCGTGGGGCTCTGATTGGTTGAAGACGTCCATGTCATCGTCTTCAACCTTCAAATCGTTGAAAAGTAAATCGAAACATGCGATTTACAGGTCTCTTGAACATGAAAATTAGCATTCAAGAGTGGTATCTTTGGATTCGTCTCTTCAAGAAGATCTCAACCACATGCTCGCGGAAAATTTATTTAAAGTGTAGCTCACTCTATTTGGAAAAAACCAGAGAGTTTTGAAAACTTTGAATTTGAAAGAATATGTATCAAATGCATCAATTAATCAAAACTAAATCAATAGAAAGTATCAGTGGACATCATAGACTATTCCAGTAATTTGAGTTAGGAGCTTTGGTGCCTTAAATTACCAGAACAAAGTCTGAAGAAATTGTTCTGAGACTTGACTTAGCTAGCAAAAT
This sequence comes from Vicia faba, assembly GCA_948472305.1. NCBI lineage: Eukaryota > Viridiplantae > Streptophyta > Magnoliopsida > Fabales > Fabaceae > Vicia > Vicia faba. The sequence continues at coordinate 1,110,510,016 of OX451740.1, forward strand.
TTAGAGAACTTCAAGACTTGGTTCTTCTTTTGTTAGCTTCAGTGGAGTTTAGTGATGAAGAATCAATCAAGAAATAAGATCTAGAAGTGAAGGAAATGAGAAATCAAAAACTCATAAAAGAGAGAGATGGGAGAAGTTTGACAGAGTTTCTTTGGTTGTTCAAGCTTAACCAAATTATGTAGAGAGGGTCTCTATTTACAAGAAAAGTGAATGGTTATGAGGATTGAGAGAAATGTTGATTGATTCGTGCAAAGCAAGTTGGTTGTGATCATGCCAAACGTGTGACTTGAAATGCATCAAAACGACCTCACACCAAATGTAATTCTCATCAAACCGTACTGGACAATTAGTTAAACATGTTTAGCAACTAAACTTTGAGTAATTCGACCTGTAATCCAAGTTTACTCATAGTAAAATTTTTGACACGAAGCAACAAATATATTCCATAGAGCCAACTTCGATAATTTATAGCTCACTACTCAGGGACCTTTATGATGCAATCGTGGATTCTTTAGAAAACTGGATGATCAAGCTTGACAATATGCTTTGTAAGTTATCATTTGGATGATTGAGCATAAAGTTATATCTATTTGAAATCATAAAAAACACACAGATTTTTGTACTTAGAAAAATTATAAGTGTTGAGCTTCAAAATGACCTATAATGTTCTTTAAAATTACATGACCTTCCACTCAAAATTTGATCTTGATCCTTGAAGATGAAATAAAGTAGACCCTTTTAATTGAATTGTGGAATTGATATCATTCAAAAATCATTAAAAAAATGAAAGAGTTATGGTCTTTGGAAGATGATGGACAAATTTGGGGAAATTCACAAAAGACCTATAATCTTTTCAATTTTTTAATGACTTTCCAAATATTTTCAAGTCTAACCCCTTGAAACAAAGTTGTAGTAGACATCCAAAACATTACTGTAGAAAAAGAATGAGCTTAAGGAGATAAAAAATGAGCAAGTTATGATCATTTGAAGTTACACAAGAGAATTTGATAGCCTTTTCAAATGACTTGTAATCTTCTTCAACTATTAGTGATCTTCCATTCAAAACTAGCCTTAGATCCTTGAAGAGAAGTTGTTAAGGAATCTTAAAAGAGAATCATGTTATTTGGAATCAATCAAAAATATCAAAAAATGAGCAAGATATGATTCTTAGAAGTCAGTAAACCCTAGCTCAGAGAGTGTCAAAATGACTTGGGACCCCTTTCAACTTTTGATGATTTTTCTTGCACAATTGGATCTATTAATGTGAAGAGAAGTTGTTTAGATGTTGTTAAGAGTTAATAGCAAAAAGAACCAACTAAAAAAGTTAAAAATTGAGAGAGTTAAGCATTTGTGACCACTGAATCAAGTGTTTGTTTAATTAGGTCAAAATTGTTGAATCAACCCTTGAATCATTTGCATTTTCTTGGAAAAATAAAGCATGATGGATCACATTAGACCTTGAAATGAAGTTATATTGAAGCACACTCAAATATGGAGCTTAAGTCTCAATGAAACTTGTTTAAGAAGACATGAAAATAAACACATAAACCTATGAATCTTCTTGATGAATGCCATTCTCTTTGGAGAAAGCTTGACCTTAAATGAAATTGAGAGATTTCTTTAAACCAAAGAATTATGATGTCATCAACATAGCCTTGAAGCTCAAACTCCTAGATTTCATTGAACAACCATTTAACTGAGGACTACCCCTCAAAACCCTAGGTTAGATGGTGAGATGGATGCAATTGTGTCATCACTTACAATATGAACATCAAAAGAACCATATATACATATTTTGATGTTAGTTAAAAATTAATCCACCTAAAAAAACACATGTACAAGATACACAATTCAAGGTGCTTGGTGATCCCTTAAGAGCAAACTTAAAGATATGATGAAGTAAAAGGGAGGACTAACCCTAATGTGTAATGTATTGATAATATGAAATAATGGGAGATATTAGGGGAAAAAAGTGGGGTATAACACCTGGGTAATAGGCCTTTTACCTCATGTAACACCCACCCACCAATGAAACAACACAACATAACAGTAGTATAGAATAATAGAAACAATTATCCAGATGCAGATGAATGCACACATATATGCATATAAACATACACACAGATAAACATATATACATATGCACAAGTCATAAAGCTAAAAGAAATAAACACCCAAAAGATACAATAAACAAAATCTAGGACTGACTCACTAAGAATCCCCAATGAAGTCGCCAACTGAAGCAACCCGAGAAAATAAATCTCAAAATAAACAATGAAGTCGCCATCAGACATTTATTTATCCCACTGGAAGGGAAAGGAAAACATTGAAGAAAATCTGAAGAGGGAGAAATCAAGGTCTTACGACTAAGAGATGTGGTAAGAGAGTTGATTACACAAGGAGAAGGTATTAGCACCCTGTTAGCTGGAAATTTCGACTAAAGATTGTCTAAGTTAAAATTTACTTCAGAATATTCCACTATTTTATTTATGTGAAGACATAAAGGTTGAGATTCGAATTGGGTCAAATTCGTTGGGAAAGCTTACCAATTCGAAATTATCGAACAAAAATTGTATTAGAAATGTGGCTAAGGTTTCAAACATGTTCAACCATCTTCTGATTAGCGCTCAGGATAAGAAGGAGATTCAAAATTCAAAAAATTTGGTTTTATCCGAAAGGATGCGTGTCGAATTCAAATAATTTGGTTTTATCCGAAGGGACGCGTGGAAGGCTCTGGATTTGTCAAAGCATGGCATTAATTCGTGTAGAAGACCATTAGGGTCGAAGTAGTATAAATATTGACCTTAGTATTTCGATAGAGTGTGTGAACATCTTTGTACAAATTACTCAGAAATTACTCAAAGTACCAAGTGTTAAAGAGAAACAAGTTTATTGAGAATGTACGTATGATACACCCATTTAATATAAATGCATTTACTTTCTGCAGAATTTCCAGTAGCATTTACTTAAATCTTTTACCATTTTAAGTTTAGGAGTAATTTTACTTTCACTTTATATGAATTTTAACTCGACATTGAAGCCATTTGTCTTCATACACAAAACATGTTAAATACAATAATCAAGTTAAAAGATTAATAAAGACACTCGTGTCCTGAGATCAATCTGATCGATCTCACAAGTAACTGGATCCGTGAAAGGATTTGGAAGATCAACGGTTGTTTGCCAAAATTCGAGGGTAAACAAATTGGCACACCCGGTGGGACCTGTGTCTTTATTCGTCTTGTTTTTTACTCGTTTATTGCATGAGATTGAGAAGTGGGAAACTAGCCAACACTACAAATCCTAAACCAAAAAGGCAACACATTAGGGGAATGGCTAACCCACCCACTAGTGAGGCGAAACAAGTTCATCCTCCTATGGGAGGAAACACCAGCACCTTGAATACAAACAAAGTGGCGACGGTAAGTCAAGGGACCACAATGATCCCTTCGACAGCAAGCGCTGCAGTTATACCCCAAAATACAAACGCTTCAACTATTTCGTCAAACCATCATAACGAGCATATCGTTGTGTCTATAGCCAATCAAAATCCACCATCAACACCCAGGCCTTCGATAGGTATGTCTAGAACTTTTCCACCAGGATTTACAATCCCAACGTCAGATCCTATATACGGCATGCCAACTTCGTTCATGACGGGATTTCAAAATAATATGGCAACATACACCCGTCCAGTAACATCTACTTTATCACCACTGCAAGGATCAGGATCTGGGATAAACCATATGGCTAGAAACAATTTGCAGTTCAAATACCTGCTATCACCACAAATACACAAGCAGTCATAAGGCAACAAATGGATGATAACAACCACGAGATGCTGGGCGTATTGGCCTAACAGATGGGTACGATTTTCAACCCTTTGATCCAAAATACCACACAAACTAACTTGTAAAATGACCAAGCAAACCAAAAGATGGCAGCGCAAATGGGGCGTCTTGCAGATTTCTTTGGTGCGCCTAGAGAAGCAGTTCGACAACCACCCCCACAACCCACATGGGTAAGGGAGAATCAAGGCATCATATTCCAAGAAGAGCCAACCATAAACCAGGACCAACCTTTGATTCACCCTGAAGTCTAAGTCCAACAACCATTTCGAGGGGAGGGACCACCCAGACCCCAACAGGCTATCCCCTGGGATGAACCAGGGAGAAGGGTAGTTTTGGTGAATCGAAACCAAGATGCTGATGAAATCCTTCAGGGTTATCGACAGAATGATATGGTGGGAAACAATAACCTAGCAAGAGTTAAATCGAAGTCAAAACAAACACTTTTCAAAGCCCACAAACACAAAGAAAACAATTTTGAAAATGATGAGCAAGTACCTAAGAGCACGTAGATAACTACGGATAGAAAGGGTGCTAATACCTTCCCTTTCTATAATCTACCCCCCGTACTCAGAAGTATCTCGAAAAAGGAATTTTTCTGTGCTTTTTTCCTTTCCTTGTTGGATAAAGTAAAAGTCGATGGCGACTCTTGCTTACCGCGACATTTTGCGAAAACAAACGCAAAACACAAACCAGCATTCCTAAAAACGTCCCAGTTCTGGCCACCGTATCACAGTGCCGAAAGAGCCATTTACTACTTAAGTAGGGTCTTAAATGATGCATAAACTAGATATAGCGACATAGAAAAAAATATGTCTTTGTCTATACTTCTCATGTACAAAATTAAAATATTATATAAAGCCAGTTGATGTTTTTGTTTCTTCACACTGTGATGTTATTAAGCATATGTTGTCCAAACCAATTTTGCACAGTCGAATTGGTAAATGAGCTTTGTCTTTAACAGAGTACTCTATAACTTTCATGCCTTTGAAAGCAATGAAGGGGCAAGTAGTCTCTGATTTGATTGTCGACCATGCAATGGTCGGAATATCCCAGAACTTTGTGGAACCAGAACCGTGGAAATTATTTTTTGATGGCTCTGTACATAAAAATGGAAATGGGATTGGAATCTTGATTATTTCTCCAAATCAAATTCCAACAAATCTCAAGTATCAGATAACTAGTCCTCGTTGCTCAAACAACGAAGCAGAATATGAAGCACTCATCGCAGGACTTGAGACTTTACTGGAATTGGGGGCAACTAGAGCCGAAATAATGGAAGATTCTGAGTTAGTAATTGTTGTACCCCAAAATTTGCTTTCTCATTTATCAAGATTTTCTTACAAGATCTCTTTGACTCAAGACTCGATTAGGGTTTGATCAACTCAAGACATCTCATCTTACACTGATGACCCAAAATTAGGGTTTGAGTTTGCCCAAGGATTTTTGGACTATCAATGCTCCATATGACTTTCAAACATCATTATGGATCCCTAAGATTACTCATGACAAGTTTCAAGCCTTGAACCACATTTTTTATCAGTCAATTGGACAATTGACCTAAAAATCAGTTGTATCGGGGGGAAAAGTCAACCATGGCCAATTTACAGTCAAACATCATAATTTTTGATCCACATCAACATTTTAGACTCATATGTGTCATTTGATCAAGTTTGGATTACAATTCCTCAAGAAATTTGATCAAATCATCAAAAGGGCAAAATAGTTAAAATTAGGGTTTTGATTGAGGAAAGGCAATTTCTGATTTTTTAACTTAACAAATGACCAATTGATTTGAAGCATGATTTCAAGCGTTCATTTGTATCATCTTAACCTAATTACATGGCTCAAAACATTGCAAATCCATTGGATAGACAGATGAAATTTGCAGTCAACTGATCAAAAGTCAACTGTACACTAAAAAGTCAAACTTTGACTTTTTGGTCAAAATCAAGTGCCAAGAATCATAATTCATCAAAACATGTCAAAATGTGAAACTTGTTTATCAAGAAACTAAAGATTGAATATTTGGTTTTAAAATTTGAAATTTTCTTAACTTAGAAATTTTTCTAAGTATAGAAAATTTCTTATTTTTTCTCAACTTTAAGCCAAATTTCCACTATGTTACAAGATGATTCAAAGAAAGTTCCCAAGATGAAAGTTGTAGACCTCCATGAAATCTACAACTTTGCTTCACACATTTTTCCCTAAGGATGCTTGGATCTCAAGATATAATTTTGTGAACACATGCCCATGAACTAAAATAACAGTGAAATCTTGCCCTAATTTAGGCAGGTTTTTGATCCAACTTCATGGCAATTTTTCATCTAGTTCTAAGGGAAGTCTTGAAATGAATTTCAAATATGAGTTATAGAGCATATTGCAAGATTTCCAAAATGTCCAAGAACTCCTTGAGATCATTTTTGAGTAGAGAGAATCGAAGATATGAAGTTGGCAATTTCTCACTTTGAATTCAAGCTATTTCATGAAGAACAAAGTTCAAATCTGAACCTATGCTGCCTAACTCATGCTTTACAGGTCTCAAACTCGTTTCTCACTTCATAATTTAATGCTTACTCATTTGACAAAGCCTTAATTCAAGCCCAAAGGTCTTTGTCCAAGCTTTAATTCCATAAATGGCACAAAGTTGCCATTGCCATTTTGGAAAAGCTTCACTTTTGCAACTTTTCAATTCTTGAGCATTGGACCTGTCTTCTCTGCACACACAAGTCCTACAGACCTAAAGAAATTTGTATAGAGCTTATACCAACTCCAAGCAGACCAGTACAAGCATGTAAAGACTTGTCCCTTCACTTTGCTTCAAAAGCGAGAAAGTGTGCAAAAAGCCTACAACTCAAAGATCTGTTGTGGAACTGCATAGGTCGTGGGTTCGAACCTTAGCGCTACCTTTTGTTTTTTCATACTTTTCCAGTTTCATTTTTTGCTGTTTTGCAGGATGGGCTTCAACATTGGGCCTAGCGTTTTTTCTAACATAACACCACCTGATTACTCAGGATACCTCTGGCCCAATTATTTTCATTCACTTTTATTTATTTATTTTACTTACTTTTTTTGTTTTATTAAAATATTTTCTTAAATACATAAAATCATGAAAAATATAAAATATGACAATTTTGCATTTTTGTTTAATTTATTTTATTTTCACATGAAAAAATATTTTTATTAAACTATATATTAATTATTTATTTCTTAAATAAATTTGTAAATATAATAGATTTAGTTTAACTATTTTATTTCCTTTTTTATTATTCATACTTATAAATATTTTTTTGACATACAAAAACTAAACTTTTTTTTCATAAAATATTATTTATTATTTTTAATACAAAAAATACATGAAAATAATATCTAAAGAACTTTGTTTTCTTTTAAATTAGAAATTAGGGTTAACTTTTGTTTTCAAGAATTAATTTCTTTTTCTCAAAGTTATTAGGTTTAGCTCAAAATTCCTCTTCACATAAAAAACCAAACAAAATATTCTTTGTATTCATACATCTTTGCATATTTAATTTATGTTGTATATTATTTATTCCAATATTTGTACATACTCAATTTGGTTGTAATAGCTTAATTAGATTTATATTATTGCAAATCCCCATTCACAATTTGTATCCCCCCCTCCCATAAAAATATTGTAATAGCGTAGTAATCTTTAAATTACGTAATTTACCGCTTTACATGCCATGTTAGTAATTAGGGTTTGAATGGCAAGATAAAAACAAATCAAATAGAAAACCCTATTCCAAGACAAAAACAAACATAAAAATAACACACATGCACACAAGCATCCTTAGGGTTTCTCCACTTGGTTGCCTTATACAAAAATAGCCATATCACGCATGTGAAGTATCTTGGCAAAACAAACAAATATAAGATCATAGTCCCTCGATGACTCTATTCTAAAGTTGCATTACAAAATGATCTTAGTCCCTAAAAAAGTGCTAAGATACTTTGCAATATTGCTAATCATGGTTATACGATGACCCACGTTCGTCCCGTTTACATCCAAAGATAGGGTTGCTTACCAAATCAATGGTAAGACAACAATGTCAAAGGAATAGAAAATGAACAAGAAAGACATTTCAGTAAGTAGATTGCTTCTACTTACTTGCTATATTTTCAAACAACTATCCTTGCTATTTTCAAAACAAACAAACACATTTCCAAACACTTTACAAATAGTGAAAACATTTTCAAAAAGACAAACATCTTTGTATACATTCTTACGAACGAAAATCATTACAAAGATTGCCTAAGCAATGGCCTCTTTTACAAAATACTTTCAAAACCACACCAAACACAATTTCAAACAACAAAAGCAAGTGATCTAGCAAGTAACTAAGAGCCCATGGAAAACCATAGATGAAAAGGGTGATAATACCTTCCCTTTTCATAATCTACCCCCCAAACTCAAGAAAACATCTCAAAGGTCTTTCCTGTGCTTTTTCACCTTTCCTTTTGGATAAAAGAAAAGTCAGTGGCGACTCTTGCTAACCGCAACATTTGCGATAAAACGCAAAACACCCAAGTCAGTTCTCCCACCGTATCACAGAACTGGCAACTCTGCTGGGGAAATTTATAAAAGTGGGGTTACCTTAGGTCTAGATCACATTTATTTGCTTACATTGTTTGACTTGCTTGCTTTACATTATGGTTCTTTTTTTGGGTTTGAATCCTCCACTCGAATTTGGGATACATTATAGGTAAATAGCAATACGTTATGGAAACTGTGTTGGGTATACCGACATGGTCTAAGTAATAACTATGTTAGTGTGACATATTTGTGGGTACCGGTAGCCTTTGAGGCAGTCAAAGAGAATACGGGGCCGCTGAGTGATGTCATGAAGCACTAATGAACTTCTAGAACCTTTTACTTGACCAACTTGGCCTTTAGGATGTAGTGAGATGACCGGCTTTGGTGCAGTCTAAAGTTGGTAGATACTCGATACTACACTCATTAAGGGTTGGTTTCTTGGGATATTTTAGCCGCCAGTAAAGAGGCTTGAGCTGAAATAATGACCAAGGAAACAATCCGGTGATATTGAGCTCCTTAGAACCCGATTACTATTACTAAGACAGGTTTAAGCCAACTAAACTTCAAGAGGGTACTTACCTATAAAACCCCATGCAAGCATAAACTAAGAACTTGTTTGTTTTGCTTGTATATGCATACTTGTACATAACATCATGGACATCATGAGCATCATATGCACCCACTAACCATTTCAAGGATTTTGGAGATTCATCTTTGTTTTTGTTTTGTAGGATATGGATTCACTTCGCAGGAAAACTATCCAAGTCAACCTTGTAAGAATTCCTCAACAACTCAAGGAGCTAGCTTCAAGGATCCCTGAGAACTCTCCATTTACCGAGAGGCACGTTCGTCTACTCAACTTGGTCACCTCTAACACAGAGGAGGATATGATGAAGGTGCTCTTCCAGTTCTTTGATCTTTTGCACCATTGCTTCACATTTCCCGACTATCAGCTTGTGCCTACTTTGGAAGAATTCTATTAAAACTTGAGGATTCCCATTCTCAATCAACTACCTTTCAACAGTACAGAAAGAGACCCAAAGCCATAAGAGATTGCTCAAGATCTGCACTTGCACTCATCTGATGTCATAACTCATTGGGAAACTAGAAGTGGTGTCAAAGGCTTCTTAGCAAATTTCTTGTTTGAGAAAGCCCAAAGCTATTGGAATTCCTTAGACTTGCAAGCATTTGAGGAAATTGTGGCTCTTCTTATCTATGAGATGGTCTTGTTTCCCAATCCTGACCAACTCATAGATGTGAGCACCGTCAAAATCTTCATGTCACGCAATCCGGTGCCTACATTGCTAGGGGATATCCTACACTCTTTTCACACTCGCACAATGAGGAAAAGAGGTGTCCTTATGTGTTGCACTCCTCTCCTGGCAAGATGGTTTATTTCTCATCTTCCCCAATCAGTCTTAAAGAATGAGCAAGGATTAAGGTGGTCACAAAGGTTAATGACGCTCAAACATTCAGATATTCATTGGTGCTCTCGATCCAAAGAGAATGTTATCATTGTTGACCATTATGGGGAATTCCCTAATGTACCTCTACTTGGCATTAGGGGAGGCATCACCTACAACCCATGCTTAGCTCTAAGAAAATTTGGTTAAGCCCCAAGGGATGGCCCGGATGAGATTCTGATTCAAGGCTTGGTATTCGACTACGACAACGACGATCAAGGTCTTCGCCAGAGATTCATCCGAGCTTGGAGGATGCTAAACAAGGTGGATAGAAAGACTTTGGGACACAAGAATTCCATCCCTCTTGAGCCTTACCTCAAGTGGGTATGAACTCGCGCTCAAAGTCTTATGATGCCTTATCCTTCCATTCTCCTGGTGATCATTGAGCCTGTTAAGGAAGGAGAAGTTCCATACACTATCCTACATCCTGACATGCCCACATATCTTGAAGACCTACAAAGGGATTGGATATAGCTCAAAGGAGAGCGGGATACTTTCGAAGCCCAATTCTATGCAAGCGAGAAGAAGGTTTTGGAACTCACTAGACTACTTCATGAGGAGCAGACTCTAAATGCCTACATTGCACCAAAGAGGATGCACACTACTTTTTTTTTAATCTTAGAGTGTTGTATTATTTTGCCCAAGGGGAATTGATGTACTCAAAATCTATCTTATTAATATAACGTGTGTTTCTTTTTGTCTAAAACGAACTTGAATCTTTAAAAATCCTTGAAAACATTACATATGCGCATATCATTCATCATAACATAAACAAGTCTTTTGCAAAGAGTTTCCTCATCTCTCTACTATTTATTTCAGTGAGATGGATCTCGAACATCCAGTCAAAGATCTTAAAGTTCAAAACACGCAGTTTCAACAGTTACTCATGACCCTAGCCAAGGGGCAAGAAGAGTTGAAGACTCTGTTAGCTGAAGAAAGAAAGAAGAAAACAAAGAAGGTCACTGGGGTTTTGAACATGGGGAGAAGGTTTCAAGGACAGAGTAGAAGAACTTTGAATTTTGCAACCACTTCCGGGGAAGGAGAAGGGAAAGGAAAAGAAACAGCGGTTCCATCAGAATCTGAAGAGGAGGAAGAAGAGGAGGACTACTCTGAGGAGCAGTATCCTCCAGCTGATGATAAGTACATACATCTTGAAGAGCGTTTGAGCGCTATGGAAATACAAAAGGTGTTAGGTATAGACTTTGAAGAATTGGGACTAGTGTCAAGAATTGTGATCCCACCGAAGTTCAAAGTGCCGTTGTTTGCAAAATATGATGGGGTGTCATGTCCTAAGATGCACCTCCGATCATATGTGAGAAAGATCCAGCTGCACTTTTCTGATAAAGACTTATGGGTACATTTTTTCCAAGATAGTATATCTGGAACACAACTCAATTGGTTTTACCAATTGGAAAGGGCCAACATCCATAACTGGTAAGACCTTGTCGCAACTTTCTATAAGTAATACCAATATAATGTTGATTTGGCACCTACCCGTACTCAACTTCAGAGTATGGCTATGGCTTCCAATGAGGTTTTCAAGGATTACACGCAGAAATGGAGAGATCTAGCTGGGAGAGTTCAACCCCCTATGTCTGAAAGGGAGTTGGTGGATATGTTCTTAGGCACTTTATCGGGCCCGTTCTTCAACCATCTGATTGGAAGCTCATATGAAGGATTTACTGAGTTAATACTGACCGGAGAAAGGGTGGAAGCTGGTATAAAAAGTGGAAAGATTCCGAAGGATTCATCTGCCTCTACAGTTGTGAGAAAGATTTTCATTGGGAAGAAGGAGGTATTTGCTGTTTATCCACAAAGGAACCAAGGGAGAGCTGAACGCCGACCAATGGTAGGAGCTGTTATGATCCCAAAGCCTACATCTGATCAACCAAGAAGTAATCAACCGAGGGTGGAAAGGTCAGTCCGACAATTCACCAGAATCAATATGACTCCAGCCCAGGTTTTACTGCACCTTCTGAAATCCAATTTGGCAACTTTAAAAGAAGCTCCAAAGAACCCCAACATAGCGTCCCCTCATTATCACCCAAATGCCAGATGGGCATATCATTCTGAAAGTCCGGGTCATGACACTAACAACTGTTGGGCCCTGAAAAACAAAATTCAAGACCTTATAGATGCAAAGGAGATTGAGTTTGATGCACCCGAGAAACTAAACGTGATTTATGCTCCTATGCCTAGACATGGTCATCACACTAATGCTGTTGAAGAAAATTTGTTTGTTACCACAATTGACGAACTCTTGACTCCACTCCCAATCATTAAGATAAAATTGTTGAAAGCCGGTGTATTCTCGGGTTATAATGAAGACTGCCATCTCTGCTTATCCTCGCCAACTATTTGCCCTTTGTTGAAAACAGGCATTCGACGCTTGATAGACAACAAAGAGATTTTGTTTGAAAGTACTCCTGTTTCACCTGTTTCTATTGAAGACGTTTTAATCATCACCATCTCCGCCAATTCTTCCAGGGTCCCCAAAAGACCCGTTAGGATTACATCGGTTCCATAAACTACTCCTCTTATAATCATAATTCCTGGGCCAGTCCCGTATGAATCAGACAAAACTGTGCCATGAAATTACGGTGGGGACATTTACTACCATGGCATCAAATAAGATGGGATGTCCGCCGAAGAAATAAACTCCGAAGAAGAAGAATCCGACATTAGCAATATTGTCGGAACCAGTAAGATTACCCGAAGCGGTAGAATCTTCTCTCCAGAAATTGCCCCCCCCCCCAAAGGCAGTTTTTGGACCCGTGGCTGCTCCAAAGGTTACCTCCGTACCAATAATCATATATGCAAGTACTCCTATTGACAAAGACGACATAACCCCTAATATTATCCCTACCAACACTCCTACTGTTGAAACTCGAGGAAAAAGTATTCAAGAAGAGCCTGTCCGGACGAAGGCTCAACCACTAACTATCCCTGAAACCTCCAAGAAGGAAATGGAGGAGATTCTGAGAATAATAAAGAAGAGCGACTATGAAGTAGTTGAACAGTTGGGGAAAACTCCTTCCAAAATCTCCATGTTGGCATTGTTACTGTGCTCCGAGGCACATGCGAAAGCCCTGGTGAAGTTTCTAAAGACAGCCCATGTGCCTCAAGAGACGTCTGTTGACCAATTTCAAGATTGCGTGGCCAGCTTGACGACGGATAATGGCCTAGGCTTTTCGGATGCTGATCTGACACCAAGGGAAAGAAAGCACAATGAGGCATTACATGTCTCTGTAGAATGTAGAGGAACAACTCTGGCCCATGTCTTGGTGGACACCGGCTCATCTTTGAATGTTTTGCTGAAGAAAGCTCTTGACAGACTAGACTGTGAAGGATTGACGTTGAAACCTAGTAACATAGTCATAAGGGCATTTGATGGCTCAAAGAGGATGGTCCACGGGGAGGTGGATATCCCCATAAAGGTTAGGACTCAAAATTTCAACTCAACCTTCTATGTAATAGACATCCGCCCCTCTTACTCATGTCTGCTAGGACGGTCGTGGATCCATAATGCTGGCGCTGTCACCTCTACACTACACCAGATGCTGAAATATTTGGTCCATGGCAAGATTATCACTGTCCACGGAGAGGAAGAATATATGATTAGCCACCTCAATTCCTTCCGGTATATGGAATTGGACGGCGAGTTCATTGAAACTCCTTTTCAACATTTCCAAGAAGTCCCCCAAGAGGTAGCAGTAACCAAGACTGTGTCCCAGATTCCCAAGATTACAAGACCTCCACTCCGGATGTCATCTCTGAAGGATGCCAAGGCAGTAGTAGATGAGGGTGGATGCACCATCTGGGGACAACTTCCAGATATTCCATATAAATCTGACAAGTTTGGCTTAGGGTTCACTTCGAGTGCTCAGAAGGCTGTGCGTCGTGCCCGTGCTGGAAGGCCACCCTTGAAGATTAGCAACCGAGAGGTCAATGCGGTAGAAGACAGTGAAGAGGGTTGCAGCTTGGAGGAGTGAATCTTTCCTACTATCAACGGAGGACTTCGCAATTGAGAAGCCAGAGACTTTGTCCCAATAACTTTCATCCCTCAGTAATTTATCTTTACATTTCTGTTGGACTTGTAATATTCACAAACAATTCGCACATTTAAAACCTTGTGTCTTGCCCGAGGCACAATGGTCCATTTGTAAGGGTTTTTATTTCATCTCCATATGACATTCGATAAATCATGGACGTTTTTCACATACAAACTTTTTGTGCTCATTGTTTTTCTTTTATATTTTATTTTTAAGGATGGTTATACCCTTACACACACCCATACTCACAAATGCAGGTTCCCCTCCAATCCGGATCCCATGGGTAACGATACTACTATGGCCTTTTATGACTCTGAGGATCTAATCTACCAAGCCAAAGACGAAGGTGAGGAAGATTATGAAGTACCAGGGGAACTGGCCAGACTACTATAATAAGAGGAAAGAGTTATTCATCCTCGTGAGGAACCGGTTGATACAATCAACTTGGGTACTGAGGAGGATAAAAAAGAAATCAAGGTGGGTGCCAATCTGGAGCCCAGTGTCAAGGAGCATCTGATTCAGCTATTGCGTGATTATGTTGAGATCTTTTCCTGGTCATATGAAGATATGCCAGGACTTGATACATACATTGTGGTACATCGCCTGCCAACAAGAGAAGACTGTCCACCAGTAAAACAAAAAGTCCGCCGCATGAGACCTGACATGTCAGAGAAGATCAAAGCGGAATTCATGAAACAATTCAATGTTGGATTCTTGGCTGTCACTTCCTATCCCCAATGGGTTTCCAACATTGTTCTCGTGCCTAAATAGGACGACAAAGTACAAATGTGCGTGGACTATAGAGATCTGAATAGAGCAAGCCCTAAAGATGATTTTCCATTCCCCCACATCGATATCCTGGTTGACAATATGGCCCAGCACAAAGTGTTTTCCTTCATGGACGGATTCTTAGGTTACAACCAAATCAAAATGGCACCCGAGGACATGGAGAAAACAACATTTGTCACATAGTGGGGCACATTCTGTTACAAGGTGATGCCATTCGGACTGAAGAATGCTGGGGCAACCTATCAGCGCACCATGGTAGATTTGTTTCATGACATGATACATCATGAAATAGAGGTCTACATAGATGATATGATAGCCCGATCACAAACAGAAGAAGAGCACCTTGATCACTTGCAAAAGTTGTTTGAAAGGTTGAAGAAGTACAAGTTAAGGTTGAATCCAAACAAGTGCACATTCGGAGTACGATCCGGTAAACTTTTAGGTTTTGTTGTCAGTAACAAAGGCATTGAGGTTGATCCTGCCAAGGTTAAAGCAATACAAGAAATGCCTACTCCTCATACTGAGAAGGAAGTCAGAGGATTCTTGGGGCGCTTGAACTATATTGCCAGGTTCATTTCTCACCTAACAGCTACTTGTGAGCCAATCTTCAAACTATTGAAGAAAGATCAAGTAGTCAGATGGAATGATGAATTCCAAACTTCTTTCGATAAAATCAAAGAGTACTTACAAGAGCCTCCTGTTTTGATGCCACCAGTCGAGGGAAGACCACTGATCATGTATCTGATCGATTTAGAGAACTCAATGGGGTGTGTATTGGGGCAGCATGACGAGTCTGGCCGAAAAGAGCACGCTATTTACTACATGAGCAAAAAGTTTACCGACTGTGAAACCAGATATTCACTGCTCAAGAAAAGTTGCCGCGCTCTGGCATGGGCTGCTCGCCGGCTAAGATAGTATATGCTGACTCATACTACCTTATTAATATCTAAGATGGATCCGATAAAGTACATCTTCGAGAAGCCTACTCTTTCTGGGAGAATAGCTAGATGGAAAATGATCCTAACAGAATACGACATACAATATACTACCCAGAAAGCTATAAAGGGAAGTGTGCTAGCTGATCATCTTGCTCATCAAGCTGTAGAAGACTATCAGTCCATGAAGTTTGAATTCCCAGATGAAGACATCATGACATTAGACAACTGTGAAGAAATCAGGCCATATGACGGACCTGAACAAGGATCCCGATGGACCCTGTTCTTTGATGGGGAATCCAATGCACTTGGTAATGGTATCGGCGTTGTACTCATATCTCCGGAAGGGTGTCATACTCCCTTTACTGCCAGACTTCGCTTCAATTGTACGAACAACATGGCGGAATATGAAGCGTGCATCTTTGGTCTCAGAGCTACCATAGACTTGGGGATCAAATCTTTGGATGTTTTTGGAGATTCAGCTTTGGTCATCAGTCAGATCAAAGGGGAATGGGACACTAAGCACCCAAACCTTATCCCTTACAAAGAACATGTTTTGACATTGCTACCACATTTTAAGGAGATTACCTTCGAACATTTCCCGCGAGAAGAAAATTAGCTAGAAGACGCTCTAGCTACAATGTCATCTATGTTTAAACTTAATTGGGATAACGAAGCTCCCAAGATCACCATCGAACGAATGGATGAACCATCACACTGTCACGAGATTAATACTGAAGAGGTAGTGGACCAGCCTTGGTTTCATGAAGTCAAGAGGTATCTCGAGACTCAAGAATATCTAGAAGGAGCTTCAATCAATGATAAAAAGTTCTTAAGGAGATTTTCTGCTAAGTTCTTCCTTAGTAATGGAATCCTGTACAAACGCAATCATGAATCCATTTTGCTTCGATGTGTGGATAAGGTTGAAGCTGAAAAGATCATGGCTGAATTACATGACGGTACTTTTGGCATCCACTCCAATGGGCATACGATGGCGAAGAAAATCCTACGGACAGGCTATTATTGGTCTACCATGGAAGCATATTGCTATCAACACTCTCGGACCTGTCATAAATGTCAAATTTATGCTGACAAGGTGAACGTACCTCCAGTTCCTCTGAATGTCTTGACGGCTCCTTGGCCCTTTGCTATGTGGGGAATTGATATGATTGGAGAGATCAAGCCTACAGCCTCCAATGGACACCGTTTCATCCTAGTGGCCATTGACTATTTTACAAAGTGGGTCAAAGCAACTTCCTTCACATCCGTTACCAAGAATGTTGTTGCCCGCTTCATCAAGCAAAATCTTATTTGCTGGTACGGTATCCCGGAAAGGAACATCACTGACAATGGTACGAATCTTAACAACACTATGATCACCGCCTTGTGCGAGCAATTCAAGATTCAACATCACAATTCTTCTCCCTACCGGCCAAAAATTAATGGTGTTGTCGAAGCTGCGAATAAAAACATTAAGAAGATCATACAAAAGATGACAGTTACATACAAAGACTGGCATGAGATGCTACCATTCGCTCTCCACGGGTACCGTACGACGGCTCGCACATCAACTGGTGCAACACCCTATTATTTGGTATATGGCATGGAAGTTATTTTGCCTATTGAGGTCCAAATCCCCTCTCTGAGGATTATGAAGGATGCAGGTTTGAATGAAGACGATTGGATCCAAACTCGACTTGATCAACTAAACTTAATTGATGAAAAGAGACTTACTGCTGTTTGCCATGGTCAAATGTATCAAAAATGAATGATCAAGGCTTTCAACAAGAAAGTCAGACGCCAAGCATATCAAGTCGGGGATCTAGTGATCAAACGTATCATCTTGCCACAAAGTGATCCCAGGGGTAAATGGACTCCTACCTATGAAGGACCATTTGTAATCAAAAGCATATTCTCCGGTGGGGCAATGATCTTGACCACCATGGATGGCGACGACCTACCACAACCTGTGAACGCGGATATAGTCAAAAGATACTACGCATAAGAGACCCGCTAGGTTGACACACCTAGGCAAAACAAGGGCATCCCGACGAACCAAAAAGGTTCGGGCAAAAATTAGGGATAAAATAAAAAAATCTGTACACCCGGCAAGTTGAAAACCCGAAAGGGCAACTTAGGCAAAAAAGGGTTTCCCGGTGGACTGAAAACCCGAAAGGGCGGTCCAAGCAAAAGTTAGGGAATTAAAGCGTATGACTATGTCCCGTCGGATCACCTTACAGACAACCTTTGACTTCCACTGACAAACTCGGAGTTTCTGATCAATTCAATCATCTTCGGACGAAGCAACAAGTAGACAAGATGCTCAGAGATATGAAGGCTATAGCAGAACGGGAACCCCATGGGATTATTGCACATAGCTATCTTTCTTTGTATAAATTTTTCTTGTTTTATGGCACCATTCTCTTTCTAGAATGTTTGTCTCCTTTGTACAAAAAATACTTATTCAAAATCAATACAAAGATACCCCTTTGAAAGTGCAAAAAACTATTTGTCTTTTCTTTACGATTGTGTTTTGTTTGCAAAAACGTCCAATGATTCATTAATGAACATATGCATTTGAACATAATTACCATTTACAAATAAACAAAATGAGAAAGACAATTACTGATAGGTTGAAAGGACAAGAAAACGTCTCTAGGCTATTCCATAAGTAATCCCCACAGTACATCATTTAAATCCCCAGCGGAACAAATTTCAATTTATTAATCCCCAGTAGAAATCGTCAAATTTCTCAAGATTCCCCAAACAGATCTTACAAGCAGTACATGGCATTACCCTCACAACAGAATTTACTTCTCTCAACCAGAGTTCATCAGTACTTCAACTTCAAGACATGAAAGTTTAACATATCCTCATCAGCTTTCAAGGATTTATTTTCCTCGATCAAACAGCAATATATCAGATCAGCTTACATGCATGAACATTACATCCATATATCATAAACATTGATAAAGCAAATATATTGCATCATACATTTCATGCAACATAACTTTGTGTTTCAGCTAACATTTTACCCTTTTCAGGATAAGATTGACAGCTACCACTACCAATATGCAATCATGATACAATACAGATACGCTCCAGACACGGATGACATTTTGATACTCATTCAGATTCAGACTTCAGATACAGTTCAGATACGCTCCAGACACGGATGACATTCTGATACTCATTCAGATTCAGACTTCAGATACAGTTCAGATATGCTCCAGACACGGATGCCATTCTGATACTCATTCAGATTCAGACTTCAAATACAGTTCAGATACACTCCAGACACGGATTCCATTTTGATACTCATTCAGATTCAGACTTCAGATACAGTACGGATATGCTCTAGACACGGATGTCATTCTGATACTCATTCAGATTTCAAGTTCAGATACGCTCCAAACACGGATGCAATTCTGATACTCATTCAGATTCAGACTTCAGATACAGTATGGATACACTCCAGACACAAACTCCATTTTGATACTCATTCAGATTCACCTTTCAGATACAGTTCAAATACGCTCCAGGCACGGACGCCATTCGGATACTCATTCTTTCAGCTTACAACTTACAATTCAACAAACATTCTTGGATGGCATCTACAAGCCTATCTCCGACAAGATTCGATCACTTCTCCAAATGGCATCTTTAAGCCCATTCCCTCAACTACACATCGTCGAGTGCAAATTTCTGGGCACTCTAGTGTCCAATCATTCTCTCACCTTCGAGTCACGAATGGAAAAACTCGCCAATCTAACTCTTCAGGTTTAAAAAGATTGAACAGGGGCAGCTGTTGTACCCCAAAATTTTCCCTCTCATTTATCAAGATTTTCTCACAAGATCTCTTTGACTCAAGACTGGATTAGGGTTTGATCAACTCAAGACATCTCATCTTACATTGATGACCCAAAATTAGGGTTTGAGTTTGCCCAAGGATTTTTGGAATATCAATGCTTCATATGACTTTCAAACATCATTATGGATCCCTAAGATTACTCATGACAAGTTTCAAGCCTTGAACCACATTTTTGATCAGTCAATTGGACAGTTGACCTAAAAATCAGTTGTATTGGGGAAAAAAGTCAACCATGGCCAATTTACAGTCAAACTTCATAATTTTTTATCCACATCAACATTTTAGACTCATATGTGTCATTTTATCAAGTTTGGATTACAATTCCTCAAGAAATTTGATCAAATCATCAAAAGGGCAAAATGGTCAAAATTAGGGTTTTGATTGAGGAAAGGCAATTTCTGATTTTTTGACTTAGCAAATGACCAATTTATTTGAAGCATGATTTCAAGGGTTCATTTGTATAATCTTGACCTAATTACATGGCTCAAAACATTGCAAATCCATTGGATAGACAGATGAAATTTGCAGTCAACTAATCAAAAATCAATTGTACACTGAAAAGTCAAACTTTGACTTTTTGGTCAATATCAAGTGCCAAGAATCATAATTCATCAAAACATGTCAAAATGTGAAACTTGTTTATCAAGAAACTAAAGATTGAAGATTTGGTTTTAAAATTTGAAATTTTCTTAACTTAGAAATTTTTCTAAGTATAGAAAATTTCTTATTTTTTCCCAACTTTAAGCCAAATTTCCACCATGTTACAAGATGATTCAAAGAAAGTTCCTAACATGAAAGTTGTAGACCTCCATGAAACCTACAACTTTTATTCACACATTTTCCCCTAAGGATGCTTAGATCTCAAGATATAATTTTGTGAACACATGCCCATGAACTAAAATAACATAGTGAAATTTTGCTCTAATTTAGGCAGGTTTTTGATCCAACTTCATGGAAATTTTTCACCTAGTTCCAAGGGTAGTCTTGAAATGAATTTCAAAGATGAGTTATAGAGAACATTGAAATCTTTCCAAAATATCCAAGAACTCCTTGAGATCATTTTTGAGTAGAGATAATCGAAGATACGAAGTTGGCAATTTCTCACTTTGAATTCAAGCTATTTCATGAAGAACAAAGTTCAAATCTGAACCTATGCTACCTAATCCATGATTTACAGGTCTCAAACTTATTTCTCACTTCATATTTTAATGCTTACTCAGTTGACAAAGCCTTAATTCAAGCCCAAAGGTCTTTGTCCAAGCTTTAATTCCATAAATGGCACAAAGGTGCCATTGCCATTTTGGAAAAGCTTCACTTTTGCAACTTTTCAATTCTTAAGCATTGGACATGTCTTCTCTGCACACACAATTCCTACAGACCTAAAGCAATTTGTATAGAGCTTATACCAACTCCGAGCAGGCCAGTATAAGCATGTAAAGACTTGTCCCTTAACTTTGCTTCAAAATCAAGAAAGTATGCAAAAAGCCTACAACTCAAAGATCTGTTATGGAACTGACTTGAATCCATTTCTATACTAATACAAAAACATATTACAGTTTAGAGGATGATTGCTAAAGTGCTGAAACACTCCAAAACTCCATATCACCAAAAAACTGTCAAAACTTGCAGTTGGTGTCCAAGCATAGCAATCCATCAATTGGCTCGTGCGTTTTCCAGTTTTAATCATCCAAACACTTTACATACTTCATATCTAAGTGATCCAGACCATCATCCTTGCATTGTAACTCCTCCTTCTTCATCTGCCGTTTTTGTTTTCCAAGCTTGCAGGTTGACTTGGATAGAGAGTTCCAGGCACTTCCAAAGCAAGGCAAGGATTGGAACACACTCAGGAAAGTTCAAGCAAGCTAAAGGAACCTTAAGGCCTTCATAAATCTCACTCAAACTCCATTCACGATCTCAACTGAAAGAGGTAAAAACTCCAACTTTTATCTCTTCATACATGCATCCATTGACCATTATTTGTGAAGAAACAATGTAGACATCATTGCTACGAAGTTGTACATATCTATAACTTGCATTTATTTGGCCTGAGTTGAGAGAATTTTGAACTTGAAGTTACTGAAAAAATTAGGTTAAGAATTAGGGCCATTAAAATTCTCTTTAATCTCGGACTTATAGTTTTAGCTATGCACATGGTTAGAATCGTGAGACAAAATACTATAACATCCATGTTATCAATTTCCATTTTTGTTGAGAGATGAAAGAGTTACAGGAGGTTCGGCCAGCTTGAGGAAGAAGATGAAGTACAGGGCAAGGAAATTTCTGATGTTATGTTTTTGTTGTTTCATATAAACCAACGGATGTACAGCCACCCAAGTGGCAAGGTAGCACGCTGGAAATGCATAGGTCGTGGGTTTGAACCTTGGCGCTACATTTTGTTTTTTCATACTTTTCCAGTTTCATTTTTTGTTGTTTTGCAGGATGGGCTTCAACATTGGGCCTAGCGTTTTTTCTAACATAACACCACCTGATTACTCAGGATACCCCTGGCCCAATTATTTTCATTCACTTTTATTTATTTATTTTACTTACTTTTTTTGTTTTATTAAAATATTTTCTTAAATACATAAAATCATGAAAAATATAAAATATGACAATTTTGCATTTTTGTTTAATTTATTTTATTTTCACATGAAAAAATATTTTTATTAAACTATATATTAATTATTTATTTCTTAAATAAATTTGTAAATATAATAGATTTAGTTTAACTATTTTATTTCCTTTTTTATTATTCATACTTATAAATATTTATTTTGACATACAAAAACTAAACTTTTTTTTCATAAAATATTATTTATTATTTTTAATACAAAAAATACATGAAAATAATATCTAAAGAACTTTGTTTTCTTTTAAATTAGAAATTAGGGTTAACTTTTGTTTTCAAGAATTAATTTCTTTTTCTCAAAGTTATTAGGTTTAGCTCAAAATTCCTCTTCACATAAAAAACCAAACAAAATATTATTTGCATTCATACATCTTTGCATATTTAATTTATCTTGTATATTATTTATTCCAATATTTGTACATATTCAATTTGGTTGTAATAGCTTAATTAGATTTATATTATTGAAAATCCCCATTCACAATTTGTATTCCCCCCTCCCATAAAAATATTGTAATAGCGTAGTAATCTTTAAATTACGCAATTTACCGCTTTACATGCCATGTTAGTAATTAGGGTTTGAATGGCAAGATAAAAACAAATCAAATAGAAAACCCTATTCCAAGACAAAAACAAACATAAAAATAACACACATGCACACAAGCATCCTTAGGGTTTCTCCACTTGGTTGCTGTTGTACCCCAAAATTTGCCCTCTCATTTCATCAACATTTTCTCACCACAAGACTCTTGGAACTCAAGATCAGGTTAGGGTTTGCTCTGCTCAAGACTCCTCCTTGCACTGTTGACCCAAATTAGGGTTTGAGTTTGCACAAAGATATTTTGACCCAAAATTCCTAAAGTGACTTTCATGCTTCATATTGGACTCACAAGTTTATCCATACCAAGTTTTGAGCCTTGATTCCAATCTTTGCCCAGTCAATTAGACAATTGACCTAGAAATCAATTGTATTGGGGAAAAAGTCAACTGTGACCAATTGACAGTCAAACCTCATGATTTTTGACCCACATCAACATAGTGAACTCATATGAACCATTTGTTCAAGTTTGGATCACAATGCCACAAGAAATTTGATCAGATCACCAAAAGGGCAAAATGGTCATTTTTAGGGTTTTGACTGCACAAAGGTAATTTTTGACTGTTTGACCTAACCAATGGCAAATCATGCTCACATATGGCCTCAAGGACTCAATGGCATGGTCTTGACACATTCAACAAGTTCAAAAGATCCCAAATGCACAAGATTGACAGATGAATTTTTCAGTCAACTGATCAAAATTTGACTGTATACTGAAAAGTCAAACTTGGACTTTTTGGTCCAAATCAAGTGCCAAGATTCATTTTCCATCAAGACATGCCAAATTATGAAACTTGTTCATCAAGAAACCCAAAATTGCAAATTAAGGTTTAAAATGAAGAAATTTCATAACTTAGAAATTTTCTAAGTTATAAAATTTCCTTTTTTTCCCCTAACTTTGTCCCATTTTTTCATCAAGATACATTTGGATTCAAACAAAACTCAAAACATGAAAGTTGTAGTCCATTGCAAAATCTACAACTTTGATTCACAAAGTTTCCTCAAAAGAAGCTTGTAGCTCAAGTTATGATTTTTCGAACAAGGGTGCAAAACATTCTTAACTCAGAAAATTTTTGACCTATTTTAGGCAGGATTTTTGCCCAACTTCATGGCCACTTTTCACATGCTTCCACTTGGAATATCAATTTGCATTACAAAGATGGATTGTAGTATACATTCCAAGATTTCCAAATTGTCCAAGAACTTCTCAAACACCCTTGTGGTTAGGGAGAATCGAATTTGCAAAGTTGGGCAAAATCCATTTTTGTTCTTGACCAAGGCATGTTCATACACTTTGCATTTTCAAACTCAACATGGTTCAAGCTAGATTACAGGCCTATAATCCTTCTCACACTCAATAATTAAATGCATATCCTTTGTGTTAGAGTGTTATTTTGTTCATTTGGATAATACACACAAAATCAATCCATATATGGAAAAAGCAAGTTTGCCATTTTGAAAAAGCAATGCTTTATGTCAAAGTCCATATCTTGGAAGTACAAGCAGATCTTTGAGGCACAAGTTTATGGACAAATCCCACTGATCAAGAACCAAGTTTGCAGCATGCTTGAGGGGCCTGTAGGAGCCTATAACCCAACTTGACAAACTTTGCTTAGAGAAGAAGAAAACTTGCATATTGAACCATAACTCACATTCTTGTAAGAACCAGCCAAATCAAACTTTGCAAACACTTTTCACTTGATCCAACTGACCTAAAACACGAATCAACCAGAGCTCAAACCTTCTGATTCATTAAAACACAGTTTTGTTGCAAAACAGGGTACCTGCTGCAGTTTGATTTGGCCAGCTCAATCCATTCGTGCGCTTTGGCTAAAACTACTTCAAACACATTCTATATCATCCATACAAACTATCCCAAGCCCTAGATACATACTGTAACACCCCTAACCAAGGTTGCCATTTTCACTTTTCATTGTTGCAGGTTAACTTCCATAGCTTGATTCAGAAGGATTCAAGGTACACCAAGCATAGGAGAAGGTTCTTGGGACCTCAAGCAAGCTGTACAAGTCCTCAAACACCATTGAAGTTGGCTATATTACTTTGTTCGAGTCAAGCTGAGACAGGTAAAATGTGAACTTCTATCTCTCTATCCAAGCATATTTAGGCTTAAGTTTGTGAAGGAATTATGCCCTACTCATGGCCCTGAAGCTACCCATATACTTACTTTTCATTTATGTTGTGTGTGCTGAGAGAATTTTGAACCTGAACATTGGAAAAAACTTAGGTCAGGAATTGGGGGAGGAGAAATTGTCTCTCATTTGAGAGTTAGAACAACTTCTTTATATGTTTAGAATCGTGACATGATGCTCTATAATGTTTATGTTGTGAGTTTTCGCTAAAAGTCAAAGAATCAGGAAATTTGAATCAAGCATGAAGGGCGCGCATTTTTTGACAGAAATGGCTGGAGGTTGTAGAAGGTGGACTTGGGCTGGGCCTGAGTTTGTTTTTTCTGTTTGCACCCTCATTTTCCACTTACACCCCCTTGGCCCATTGTGTGATATTTTGATTATTTTTGACTTTTTATTTTTTCTTCTGACTTATCATTTTTTATCAAAACATAAAAAATATTAAAAATATTTTTCCACCCATTTTTGCATTTTATTTGGATTTTATTTGTTCTATTTGAACTTATACATGTAAAATAATAAATCCCTTTTATTTAAAACATTAAAAATAACATAAAAAATATATTTGCAGCCATCATTTTTTATTTACTTTTTGAAAACATTTTCTAAGAAATATACTTCTTTTTTTAAAAATAATTAATATTTTTATTTTTGTATATATTTAGTATATTTAAGTGTATATAATATAAATACTTGTATATTCATTAAATATTTAGGATAAAAATGTAAAAACAATACTTTTTTATTTTTGTTTGACATAAAAAAAATACTTTTTTTTCACAATATACTTCTTTTTTTATTTCTTGTATATAATTAATAAATATTGTATATAATATTTTTAATAAATACTATTTATTCAGAAAATTAGGGTTTTGCCCTAAAACATAGAAATATCCAAAAATTGACCCTTTTTATTTTTCTTTATATTTCACATGAAAAATATTTTTTACATACATAAAAAACATTTTTATGCATAATACATTTTGCATATTTATTTATTTAATTATTGTACAATTAAATAACTTGTATATTCAATATGAATGTAATAGTTTAGATTTAAATTTCTTGCTAAATATCCCCCATTTGAACATTTGTACCCCCATCCCCATAATTATGTTGTAATAATTTAGGACTTTAAATTCCGCATTTTAAAGCTTTTTAAACATGCCATGATAGACCTAGGGTTTGGTATGCAAAAATCAAATAACAAATAGCTTAACTAAACAAAAGACAAAAAAGCATGAAAATGGACAACACCAATCACACTTGCACCCTTAGGGTTACTCCACTTGTTGCCTTCAATAATGGGCCATGTTGCATGTTGAGTGTCTTTGGCAAAACAAAAGCAAATCAAATGATCATAGTCCCTCGATGACGCTTTCTCAAGTTGCCTAAAAATGATCAAGTCCCTTAAAAGAAAAAGTTGCCAAAGATACTTGGCACTATTGCATTCATGGTCTAAACGATGACCCGCGCCCGTCCCGTTGACATCCTAACACAAGATTGTCCACCAAATACAATGGTGGAACAATACTGTTAAAAGGGTTAAAACATAGGAAAGATCTTTGAGAAATTTAGGGTAGATAGCTCTTGGTTACTTGACCAATCTTGCAAAACAATCTTTGCCATTTTTCAAAACACACATCACAACACAACTTCAAAACAAACTTTCAAAACATTGAAAACTTTACAAAAGACAAATACACCTTTGTATACATTCAAACATGGATCATTACAAAGGTTGCCACAACAATGGCCTCTTTTCAAAACATTTTCAAACCCACACACAAAGCACCATTTCAAACAATTGAAAGCACCATTTCAAACAATTGAAAATGCAAGGCAAGTGATCTAAGCAAGTAACTAACATGGATAACCATGGATAGAAAGGGTGCTAATACCTTCCCTTTCTATAATCTACTCCCCGAACCCAAGAAAACATCTCAAAGGTTTTTGCTATGCTTTTTAACCTTTCCTTAGGATAAAATAAAAAGTCGGTGGCGACTCTTGCTCAACCGAAACATTTGCGAAAACAAACGCAAAACCTCAAGTCAGTTCTCCCACCGTATCACAGAACTGGCGACTCTGCTGGGGAAAATTTTAAAAGTGGAGTAACCTTAGGGCTTAGATCACCCTTTTGCATGACTAATTGTTTGCTTTGATTGCTTTACATCTTGGTTCTCTTGTTTGGGCTTGAAATCCTACACCCGGATTTGGGGAAACATTCATAGATAGCAATACATTGTGGAAACTGTGCGGGGTATACCGACACGGTTGAAGCAATAGCTATATTAGTGTTACATATTTGTGAGTACCGGTAACCCTTGAGTTCAATCAAGGAGAGTACGGGGTCGCTGAGTGATGTCACTAAGCACTAATGACCTAGAACCTTACTTGACCATCTTGGCCTTTCATTAGGGGTAGTGAGATGACCGGCTTTGGTGTAGTCCGAAGTTGGTAGATACTCGATACTACACTCATTGAGGGTTGTTTTCTTGGAATATTTTGGTCGCTAGTTAAGTGGCTAAACCAAAACAATGAACATGGAAAATAATCCAATGATATTGAGCTCCTTAGAACCCGGTTACTATTTATAGGACAGGTTTTTAAGCCAACTACACTCAAGAGGGTACTTACCTATGAAAACTCATGCAAGCCTTAAACTAGGGTTTTGTGTGACTTGCTTGTACATATGTTTGTGCATACATCATGAACATCATAAAGCATCATATGCATCCACTAACCATTTCAAGGGTTTGGATCTTCATCTTTGTTCTTGTTTTGTAGGTCATGGAAATTCTTCGCAGGAAAACTATCCAAGTCAACCTTGTGAGAATCCCTCCTCAGCTCAAGGAGCTCACATCCAGAATTCCAGAAAGCTCTCTCTTCAGTGAAAGACATGGTAGACTGCTCAGCCTAGTCAACACCAGCATTGAAGAGGACATGGTGAAAGTGTTGTTCCAATTCTTTGACCCCCTTCACCATTATTTCACATTCCCCGACTACCAATTGGTGCCCACTTTGGAGGAATTTTCTCAACTCCTGAGAATTCCTATTCTTAATCAACTACCCTACAACGGTACAGAAAAAGAACCAAAGCCTGAAGATGTTGCTCAAGCACTACACTTGCAACCATCTGACATCAAGGGGCATTGGGAAACTAGAAGTGGTGTCAAAGGCTTCTTGGCAAAATTCTTATTTGAGAAGGCACAAGAGTGTTGGAATTCCTTGGACCTACAAGCTTTTGAAGAAATTGTGGCACTCCTCATTTATGGGTTGGTCTTGTTCCCAAATCCTGACCAACTTATAGATGTCAATGCTATCAAGATTTTCCTATCCAGGAATCCCATACCAACATTGCTTGGGGACATCCTCCACTCATTTTACACACGAACAATGAGAAAGAGGGGTGTTCTCATGTGATGTACTCATCTCCTTGTAAGGTGGTTTATTTCGCACCTTCCACAATCTGTTTTGAAGAATGACCAAGGCCTAAGGTGGTCACGACAATTGATGACCCTCACACACTCTGATGTACATTGGTGTTCTCGATCCAAAGAAAATGTCATCATCGTCGATCATTGTGGAGAGTTCCCTAATGTTCCATTACTTGGCATTAGGGGAGGAATTACCTACAACCCTTGTCTAGCTTTAAGACAATTTGGATATGCACGAAGGGATGGCCCTCATGACATGTTGATTCCTGACCTTGTTTTTGACTTCGACAACGATGCGCAAGGACTTCGCCAAAGATTCATCAGAGCTTGGAGGATGCCTAACAAGGTAGATAGTAAGACACTGGGGCACAAGAACTCCATCCCTCTTGAGCCTTATCTCAAGTGGGTACGAACCCGAGCCCAGAGCCTAATGATTCCTTACCCTCATGTTCTCCCTCTGATTAAAGAGCATGTTAAGGAAGGAGAGGTTCCCTACACCATCCTATATCCTGACATGCCAACATCATGGGAGGAGATGCAAAAGAGTTGGATCCAACTCAAGGAAGAGCGGAATACTTTTGAAGCCAGCTTCTACGCTAGTGAGAAGAAGGTTTTGGAGCTTACCCACCGACTCCATGAGGAATAAACGCTTAACACCTACATCGCACCAAAGAGGATGCGCAACGTCTTTTTACCTTGAGAAGTTTTTTGTAATATTTTGCCCATGGGGCATTTATGTACTAACAAAATTTCTTCTTATTAATATGACGTGTGTTCTTTTTGTTTGCAACAATTTTGAATTTCTAAATCCTTGAATGCATTGCATAAATAAACATATCATTCATCATGTGCATAAGCAGGTCTCCACACCAGGTTTCCTTATCTTTCTGCTGTTTATTTCAGTAAGATGGATCTCAAACAGACGATCAAAGATTTGCAGTCTCAAAACTCACAGTTTCAACATCTCCTAATGACCTTGGCAAAGGGTCAGGAGGATCTAAAAGCCCTGCTTGGGAACAAAGAGCAGGTGAAAAAGAAGAAGAAAAGAGTGGGGGTAGCTACCCTGGGGATAAGGTTTGAGGGTGAAGCCAGAAGAGTTCTTGAATTTCCCTCCGCATCTGAAGAGGAAACCAGTAAAGGAAAAGGGGTTGCGGTACCTTCTGAATTCGAAGCTGAAGAGGAAGAGGCTGAAGAAGATGAAGACTACTCAGAACAACAATACCCGCCGACCAACGACAAATACAAAAACTTGGAAGATAGGCTGGCAACTATGGAGCTGCAAAGAGTTCCCGGCTTAGATTTCGAAGATTTGGGATTAATTGCTGGAATTGTGATCCCTCCAAAGTTTAAGGTACCAATTTTTGCAAAGTATGACGGGCTGTCTTGCCCGAAGATGCACTTAAGGTCGTACGTCCGAAGAATTCAACCTCACACATCCGACAGAAATCTTTGGGTGCAGTTCTTTCAGGATAGCCTGTCTGGTACTCAGCTAGACTGGTTCTACAAGCTCGAGAGGTCAGAGATACATAGTTGGGAAGACTTGACGGCTTCTTTTTATCGCCAATATCAATATAACTCTGACTTGGCGCCAACCCGTACTCAGCTACAGAGTATGGGGATGGCCTCAGGTGAGGGATTCAAGGAATACGCCCAGAAATGGCGCGATCTGGCCGGGAGAGTGCAACCACTTCTTTCTGATAGAGAACTAGTAGATATGTTCCTGGGGACCCTATCTGGCCCGTTCTTCAACCAGTTAATCGGGAGCTCTTCTGCAGGGTTTACCGAATTAATTCTGACTGGCGAACGGGTGGAAGCCGGTATCAAGAATGGGAAGATTCAAAAGGATGCCTCTGCATCTACAACTGTTAAGAAATCATTTCCGGAGAAGAAGGAAACGACTGTTGTGTACTCTCAGAGAGGAGTGGGAAGAACTGAGCGCCGGCCGACTGTAGGGGCCGTGATGATCCAAAAATCATCAAATGATCGGCCTCGTGATAATCAGCCCAGACCAAATCAGCAACGGATAGAGCGGCCACAACAGCAGTTCACCTGCATCAATATGACACATGCACAAGTTCTTCCACATTTGTTGAAGTTGAATCTAACTGGTTTAAAGGAGGCACCGAAAAACCCTAACACCACATCTCCATACTATCATGCCAATGCCAAATGCGCCTACCATTCTGATAGCGCCGGACATGACACCAACAATTGTTGGGCGTTAAAGAATAAAATTCAAGACTTGATAGATGCAAAAGAGGTTGAATTTGATGCTCCAGAGAAGCCAAACGTAATATCCGCTCCGATGCCGAAGCATGGTCGAAATGTCCATGCTATCGAAGAAGATCTGTATGTTTCTGATGTTGATAACCTGATGACTCCGCTGTTAACAATCAAGTTAAATCTACTGAAAGCTGGGATTTTCCCAAGATGCAAAGAAGATTGCTACTGTTGTTACTCTTTACCAATCGACTGTCCATTGCTAAAGAAAGGCATCCAAGGCCTGATGGACAGTCAACAAATTCTGTTTGAAAAGATTCCTGCTATTCCAACCCCTACTGAAGATGTTTCAATAATCACCATTTCCACCAATCTTTGCAAGGCCGTCAAAAAGCCTGTTAAGATTACATCCTCTACAAAGATTTTTCCCTTGAAAATAACCATGCCAGGGCCTGTCCCCTACACTTCGGATAAAACAATACCATGGAATTACGGTGGAGAAATCTACTACCATGGTGTTAAACAAGTTGAGATAACCGAGGAAAGCTCTGATGAAGAAGATGCCAGCATTGGAAACATTGCTGGTACAAGCAAGATCACCCGAAGTGGGAGAATATTTTCTCCAGAGATTTCCCCCCCAAAGGCAATCTTTGGACCCTCAGCTGCTGCCAAAGTTACTCCTGCACCAATAAAACTTTCCGCAAGAACTCCGTTGATTGAAGAAGCTGTTATTCCTATTGTTGTCCCTCCTACTTCTGCTGATAATGGGAAAGGGATCCAAGATGAGCTCGTCGGACGAGGGCTCAACCTTTGGTCATCCCTGAAACCTCTGAGAAAGAGATGGAGGAGATTCTGAAAATAA
The DNA here is from genome assembly GCA_948472305.1 of Vicia faba. NCBI lineage: Eukaryota > Viridiplantae > Streptophyta > Magnoliopsida > Fabales > Fabaceae > Vicia > Vicia faba. Next base: position 1,110,541,422 of record OX451740.1, read on the forward strand.
TTAAAAAGAGTGATTATGACGTGGTAGAGCAACTGGGGCAAACTCCCTCGAAGATCTCCATGTTGGCATTACTGCTTTGTTCAGAGGCGCACGCTAAAGCATTGATAAAATTTCTGAAGACAGCCCATGTGCCTCAAGAAACCTCTGCCGACCAATTCCAAGATTGCGTGGCCAGCCTTACCGCAGACAACAGCCTAGGTTTTTCTGATGCTGACCTGACCCCAAAAGGAAGAAAGCACAATGATGCATTACATGTGTCAGTAGAATGCCAAGGAACTACTCTGGCCCATGTTTTGGTCTACACGGGTTCCTCTCTGAACGTGCTGCCTAAGAAGGCTCTCGACCGATTGGATTGTGAAGGCTTAGAGCTAAGGCCAAGTAATATCATTATAAGGGCATTTGATGGGTCAAAGATAATGGTACATGGGGAGGTTGACATTCCCATTAAGGTAGGCACAGAAGTGTTCCCCTCAACTTTCTATGTGATGGACATCCGTCCGTCATACTCTTGCTTACTAGGGAGACCATGGATACATAATGCGGGGGCAGTCACTTCCTCCCTACATCAAATGTTGAAATACCATGTCAAAGGAAAAATCATAACCGTGCACGGTGAAGAAGAATATATGATCAGCCACCTGAACTCCTTTCGGTATGTGGAGGTAGAGGGAGAATTCATTGAAACACCATTCCAGCACTTTGAGGAAGTCTCTCCTGAGGTGGCAGTAGCAAAAACGGTAGCCGAGGTACCAAACCAGGTGGCCAGGATGGCATCTCTAAAAGACGCGAAGGCTGCAATTAAGGAAGGGAAGAGCTCAACATGGGGTCAGTTGCCTGATATTCCTCACAAAATAGACAAATTTGGATTAGGATTCACTGCTGCGGGGCAGAAAGCTATGCGCCGCTCAAAGGTTGAAAGAACACCCATCAAGATTTCTCCTTTTGGAATCAATGCTTTGGAAGGTGAAGACGAAGAGGCCAACATTGAAGATTGGATCTTCCCAACCATCGAAGGGGGACTACGCAACTGGGAGGCAAAAGACTTTGTCCCTATTACTTTTATTAATCAGTAATTATCTGTCAAACATTTCCTGTGGCCTGTAATAATTACTTTTGAACAATCTGCACGCTACTTTTTCACCTCATGCCTTGCCCGGGGCATGTAGGTCCATTTGTAAGGGTTTTGATTATCTTCATATCCATATGCCATGTTTAATGATTCATTGGATGTTTTTCATTGATAAACTGCTGTGTTCATTTTCTTTCCTTTTGCATTTTTGTTCGTTTAAGGATGGCTATCTCTTACACACACCCACACTCACAAATGCAGGTACCCATCCACTCTGGATTCTATGGGTGACTATTCTGCTATGTCCTTCAATAACTCTGAATATCTGGTCAATCAAGCCGAGTATGAAGATGACGAAGATTGTGAAGTGCCAGGAGAGCTAGCCAGACTTCTACAACAAGAAGAAAGGGCCATCTTGCGTCATGAAGAGTTGTTGGAAACTGTCAACTTAGGAACAGAGGAAGACCGGAAAGAAGTACAAGTGGGTGCCAATCTGGAACCAAGTGTCAAGGAGCGCTTGATTTAGCTGTTGAATGAGTACGTTGAAATCTTCGCCTGGTCTTATGAAGACATGCCGGGTTTAGACACAGATATAGTGGTTCACTGTCTCCCTACAAGAGAGGATTGTCCACCGATCAAGCAAAAAGTTCGCCGAATGAGGCCCGACATGTCTGAGAAGATTAAAGCAGAAGTAATGAAGCAATTCAACATTGGCTTTCTGGCTGTTACATCCTATCCACAATGGGTTGCTAACATAGTGCCAGTACCTAAAAAAGACGGCAAGGTCAGGATGTGTGTGGACTACCGGGATTTGAATAGGGCTAGCCCTAAAGATGATTTTCCGCTACCACACATCGACATTTTGATTGACAACACAGCTCAGCACAAGGTGTTTTCCTTCATGGATGGCTTCTCGGGATACAACCAGATTAAAATGGCCCCCGAGGACATGGAGAAAACAACCTTTGTCACACAATGGGGTACCTTCTGCTACAAGGTGATGCCGTTCGGACTGAAGAACGCAGGGGCAACTTATCAGCGCACCATGGTAGCTTTATTTCATGATATGATACATCATGAGATCGAAGTTTACATAGACGACATGATAGCTCGATCACAAACAGAGGAGGAACACCTTGAACATCTGGAAAAGCTGTTTGCCAGGTTGAAGGAGTACAAACTCAGGCTGAATCCAAGTAAGTGCACTTTTGGAGTTAGGTCTGGTAAACTTCTAAGATTTATCGTCAGCAACAAAGGCATTGAGGTCGATCCTGCAAAAGTGAAAGCAATACAAGAAATGCCTGCTCCCCGTACTGAAAAGGAGGTTAGAGGGTTCTTGAGGCGCTTAAACTACATTGCCAGATTTATCTCTCATCTGACGTCTACCTGTGAGCCAATTTTCAAACTATTGAAGAAAGATCAGGTAGTCGAATGGAACGACAATTGCCAAGCTGCTTTTGATAAGATCAAGGAGTATTTTCTAGAACCTCCTATTCTGATGCCACCCGTCGAAGGAAGACCGTTGATCATGTATCTGACCGTCTTGGATAACTCAATGGGGTGTGTTTTGGGCCAGCATGACAAGTCTGGTCAAAAAGAGCATGCCATTTATTACCTTAGCAAAAAGTTTACCGACTGTGAGACTCGCTACTCACTGCTCGAGAAAACTTACTGCACTTTGGTATGGGCTGCTCGCCGACTAAGGCAGTATATGTTGACTCATACCACTCTATTGATTTCCAAAATGGATCATATCAAGTATATCTTCGAGAAGCCTGCTTTATCTGGAAGAATAGCTAGATGGAAAATGATCCCGACTGAGTATGACATCCAGTACACTACCCAAAAAGCTATAAAGGGGAGTGTACTAGCTGACCATCTAGCTCATCAAGCTATCGAAGATTATCAATTCATGAGATTCGACTTCCCAGACGAGGATATCATGAACTTGGACAACATTGAAGGTAACGGACCGTATGACGGACCTGAAAAAGGATCTCGATGGACCCTGTACTTTGATGGTGCTTCAAATGCACTTGGAAACGGTATCGGTGCGATACTCATTTCCCCGGAAGGTTGTCACACACCTTTCACGGCCCGACTTTGCTTTAGCTGTACCAATAACATGGCTGAATATGAAGCTTGCATCTTTGGTCTCAAGGCTGCTATAGACTTGGGGATCAAATCTTTGATCGTATTTGGGGACTCGGCTTTGGTTATCAGTCAAATCAAAGGAGAGTGGGACACCAAACATCCTAATCTTATTCCATACAAAGAACATGTCCTGACATTGTTGCCTCATTTCGAGCAAATTACCTCCGAGCATTTCCCGCGAGAAGAGAATCAGCTAGCAGATGCTCTGGCAACAATGTCTTCCATGTTTAAACTCAACTGGGATAACGAGGCTCCCCAAATCACCATCGAGCGAATGGATGAACCTGCGTATTGTCACGAGATTAATACCGAAGAAGTAGTGGAACAACCCTGGTTCCATGAAATCAAAAGGTATCTCCAGACTAGAGAATACCCCGAAGGAGCTTCCGTCAATGACAAGAAGTTCTTAAGGAAATTTGCTGCCAAGTTCTTCCTAAGCAACGACATCCTCTATAAACGAAGCCATGATTGTGTTTTACTCCGATGTGTAGACAAAGCTGAAGCAGAGTTAATCATGACCAAGATACACAACGGTACATTTGGCACTCACTTGAGCGGGCATACGATGGCTAAGAAGATTCTAAGGGCAGGCTATTACTGGTCTACCATGGAAGTTGACTGTCATCAACATTCCCGTACTTACCACAAATGTCAGGTCTATGCTGACAAGATTCATATTCCTCCGGTTCCTCTCAACGTTCTGACAGCTCCTTGGCCATTTGCAATGTGGGGCATTGACATGATTGGAGAGATCAAGCCCACAACGTCCAATGGACATCGCTTCATCCTGGTCGCCATTGACTATTTCACTAAATGGGTCGAAGCAGCTTCCTTCGCATCTGTTACTAAAAATGTGGTTTCCCGCTTCATCAAGCAGAACCTCATATGCCGGTATGGTGTTCCTGACAGAATCATCACAGACAACGGTACAAATCTGAATAATACTATGATCACCGTATTGTGCGAACAGTTCAAGATTTATCATCACAATTCATCTCCCTATCGGCCGAAGATGAACGGTGCTGTTGAAGCTGCGAACAAAAACATCAAGAAGATCATTCAGAAAATGACAGTCACCTACAAGGACTAGCATGAGATGTTACCGTTTGCTCTGCATGGATACCATACCACGACACGTACCTCAACAAGGGAAACCCCATTTTCTTTGGTATATGGCATGGAAGCTGTCCTACCCATGAAAGTTCAGATTCCTTCCTTAAGGATTATGAGGGACGCAGGTTTGAATGAAGATGATTGGATTCAGACCCGACTTGATCAACTCAATTTGATCGACGAAAAACGACTCACTGCTGTTTGCCATGGTCAGACGTATCAAAAACAGATGATCAAGGCTTTCAACAAGAAAGTCAGACATCAAGTATATCAAGTCGGAGATCTCGTAATCAAGAGGATTATCTTACCGCAAAGTGATCCCAGGGGCAAATGGACTCCTACTTACGAAGGACCATTTGTGATCAGAAGCATATTTTCTGGTGGTGCAATGATTCTGACCACCATGGACAGCGACAATTTGCCGCACCCTGCGAACGCAGACATAGTCAAAAGATACTACGCATAAAATAAGACGACAAGTCGAAAACCCGAAAGGGCGGCTTGGGCGAAAATGGGCATCCCGGTGAACCGAAAACCCGAAAGGGCAGTTCAGGCAAAAATTAGGGATAAAACCAAAAAAATTTGTACACCCGGCAAGTCGAAAACCCGAAAGGGCGGCTTGGGCAAAAAGGGGTTTCCCGGTGGATCGAAAACCCGAAAGGGCGATTCAGGCAAAAGTTAGGGAATTAAAGCATATGACTATGTCTCGTCGGATCACTTTAAGGACAATCTCTTCATCAACCAGCTCCAAGCTTCTGATCAATCCAGTCATCGGCGGACGAAGCATTGAATGGACAGATATTCAGAGTTGTGAAGGCTATAGCAGAATGGGGATCCCATGGAATTGTTTCACATAGCCATCTTTCTCTTGTATAAATTTTTCAATTTTTACGACGATATCCTCTTACTAGGATGACTGTCTCCTTTGTACAAGTATACTCATAGAAAGTTAATACAAATACTTTTCCAAATACATAAATTTGCTTTGTCTTCCTTTTGCTTTTCTACACTTATGTTTTATTTGAGAAACGTCCAATGTTTTGTTAAATAGGCATATGCATTTGAACATAATCATTTCCTTATGAATCAAGAAAGATGATTACTGATAGGTTGAAGGTACAGGTAGATATCTCGATGCCCTTTCAGAAGGAATCCTCAGCAGATTTAAAACTCCAAATTCCTCAATCCAGAACTTAATTCCCCAGTCAGAGAGCCTTCTAGAACTCAATTCCCCTCAGAGTTAATTTTCAGAATCCCCAGTGGAGCCTTAAAAATCTGAAAATCCAATCCCTAGCGGAGCCTTAAAAATCTGAAAATCCAATCCCCAGCGGAGCTAAAACTTCAAACTATCAATCCCCGGCGGAACCAGACTAGTGAACCTTCTCCCCACAGAGATACTTCCCACCAGACTCAGGATTCTCAGTCACGCTTCTCCAGCATAAGTCTATCAGGTCCTGAACTCCCCAATAGAGATCATCAAAAATTCTCATTCCCCGCAGGTCACCAAGGAATTCCAATCCCCCGCAGTGGTCCTAAGATCCCTCAACAATTGAAGATCTTGCATTCCCCAAGTAGAATGAAGACTCTCATTCTCAGTTCATCACAAGATATTCAGATGTTCCCCAGTGAAGATCTCCTCAGGACAGGAATCCCCAGTAGATTGGCATACAACCCAAGCTCCTGATTCTCCAGCAGTAGTCAACAAGGATGTCTCATCTTCAGCAATCAAAGATTCTTGCAATCCCCCGCGGCAGTCAAGGACTCACTTTCCCTGGCGACAGTCAAGATTCTTTTATCTCCAGCCATCCAGGATTCATCTATCCTCAGCAAGACAGCTCTTCAGCTTACATGCACATTCATTTACATTCATATCGTAAACATTGATATAACATATATATTGCATCATACATATCATGCAACATAACTTTGTGTTTTAAGCTAACATTTCATCCTTTTCAGGATAAGATTAAAAGGCTATCATTAACAATTATTCAGATACAGTACGGATACACCCCAGACGCGGCGGTCATTCTATTACTCATTCAGAATTTCAAGTCAGATACAATACAGATACACCCCTCCACGGTGGTCATTCTACTACTCATTCAGACTATAACAATCAGATACAGACTAGATACGTTTCAGACACGGCAACCATTCTATCTCTCATTCAGATTCGCTTATCCACCTCAAGGTTCAATGCATTCCAAGCACGGATACCATTCTGACCCTTACAACAGCAGTTTGATTCTCCCCAGTGCATTCGCCACGGAAGTCATTCTGTCATTTATTTAGATCCCAGCTACAGTTTCAGATACACTTCAAACACAGAAGTCATTCTATTACTCATACGGATCTCGATCCCAGTTACAGTTTCAGATACACTTCAAACACAGAAGTCATTCTATTACTCATACGAATCTCAATTCCAGTTACAGTTTCAGATACACTTCAGACACGGAAGTCATTCTGCTACTCATACAACTTTCAACTTCAGATACAGTCCAGATACGCTCCAGACACAGTTGCCATTCTGTCAGTCATTCAGAATTTGTCCCCAGCACGCAGTTGCTCCATACAGATATTTCTATATTACCCGGATACAATACAGATACACTCCAGACACGGCAGTCATTCTGATATTCATTCTACCTTCAAGCACAGTTACAGATCAGATACGCCCCAGACACGGAGGCTATTCTCTTGCTCATACAAACTCAGTCTCCAGATACAGTTCAAATACTTTCCAGACACGGATACCATTATAATCCTCATTCTTCTGACCTATCACATTGCAGTTCAACAAACATTCCAGATGGCATCTTTAAGCCCATCCCCGACAAGATTTTGTCAACCCTCCAAATGGCATCTCTAAGCCCATTCCCGCATCCATTGTTTTGACGAGTGCAAATTTAGGGGCACTCTAGTGTCCAATATCCTTTTACCTTCGAGACGCGAAAGGCAAACCTGTCAATCTAACTCTTCAGGTGCAAGAAGATTGAACAGGGGCAACTGTTGTACCCCAAAATTTTCCCTCTCATTTCATCAACATTTTCTCACCACAAGACTCTTGGAACTCAAGATAGGGTTAGGGTTTGCTCTGCTCAAGACTCCTCCTTGCACTGTTGACCCAAATTAGGGTTTGAGTTTGCACAAAGATGTTTTGACCCAAAATGCCCAAAGTGACTTTCATGCTTCATATTGGACTCACAAGTTTATCCATACCAAGTTTCGAGCCTTGATTCCAATCTTTGCCCAGTCAATTGGACAGTTGACCTAGAAATCAGCTGTATTGGGGAAAAAGTCAACTGTGACCAATTGACAGTCAAACCTCATGATTTTTGACCCACATCAACATAGTGAACTCATATGAACCATTTGGTCAAGTTTGGATCATAATGCCACAAGAAATTTGATCAGATCACCAAAAGGGCAAAATGGTCATTTTTAGGGTTTTGACTGCACAAAGGTAATTTTTGACTGTTTGACCTAACCAATGGCAAATCAAGCTCACATATGGCCTCAAGGACTCAATGGAATGGTCTTGACACATTCAACAAGTTCAAAAGATCCCAAATGCACAAGATTGACAGATGAATTTTTCAGTCAACTGATCAAAATTTGACTGTATACTGAAAAGTCAAACTTGGACTTTTTGGTCCAAATCAAGTGCCAAGATTCATTTTTCATCAAGACATGCCAAATTATGAAACTTGTTCATCAAGAAACCCAAAATTGCAAATTAGGGTTTAAAATGAAGAAATTTCATAACTTAGAAATTTTCTAAGTTATAAAATTTCCTTTTTTTCCCCTAACTTTGTCCCATTTTTTCATCAAGATACATTTGGATTCAAACAAAACTCAAAACATGAAAGTTGTAGTCCATTGCAAAATCTACAACTTTGATTCACAAAGTTTCCTCAAAAGAAGCTTGTAGCTCAAGTTATGATTTTTGGAACAAGGGTGCAAAACATTCTTAACTCAGAAAATTTTTGACCTATTTTAGGCAGGATTTTTGCCCAACTTCATGGCCACTTTTCACATGCTTCCACTTGGAATATCAATTTGCATTACAAAGATGGATTGTAGTACACATTCCAAGATTTCCAAATTGTCCAAGAACTTCTCAAACACCCTTGTGGTTAGGGAGAATCGAATTTGCAAAGTTGGGCAAAATCCATTTTTATTCTTGACCAAGGCATGTTCATACACTTTGCATTTTCAAACTCAGCATGGTTCAAGCTAGATTAAAGGCCTCTAATACTTCTCACACTCAATAATTAAATGCATATCCTTTGTGTTAAAGTGTTATTTTGTTCATTTGGATAATACATACAAAATCAATCCATATATGGAAAAAGCAAGTTTGCCATTTTGAAAAAGTAATGCTTTATGTCAAAGTTCATATCTTGGAAGTACAAGCAGATCTTTGAGGCACAAGTTTATGGATAAATCCCACTGATCAAGAACCAAGTTTGCAGCATGCTTGAGGGGCCTGTAGGAGCCTATAACCCAACTTGACAAACTTTGCTTAGAGAAGAAGAAAACTTGCATATTGAACCATAACTCACATTCTTTTAAGAACCAGCCAAATCAAACTTTGCAAACACTTTTCACTTGATCCAACTGACCTAAAACACGAATCAACCAGAGCTCAAACCTTCTGATTCATCAAAACACAGTTTTGTTGCAAAACAGGGTACCTGCTGCAGTTTGATTTGGCCAGCTCAATCTATTCGTGCGCTTTGGCTAAAACTACTTCAAACACATTCTATATCATCCATACAAACTATCCCAAGCCCTAGATACAGACTGTAACACCCCTAACCAAGGTTGCCATTTTCACTTTTCATTGTTGCAGGTTGACTTCCATAGCTTGATTCAGAAGGATTCAAGGCACACCAAGCATAAGAGAAGGTTCCTGGGACCTCAAGCAAGCTGTACAAGTCCTCAAACACCATTGAAGTTGGCCATATTACTCTGTTCGAGTCAAGCTGAGACAGATAAAATGTGAACTTCTATCTCTCTATCCAAGCATATTTAGGCTTAAGTTTGTGAAGAAAGTATGTCCTACTCATGGCCCTAAAGCTACCCATATACTTACTTTTCATTTATGTTGTGTGTGCTGAGAGAATTTTGAACCTGAACATTGGAAAAAACTTAGGTCAGGAATTGGGGGAGGAGAAATTCTCTCTCATTTCTGAGAGTTAGAACAACTTCTTTATATGTTTAGAATCGTGACATGATGCTCTATAATGTTTATGTTGTGAGTTTTTGCTAAAAGTCAAAGAATCAGGAAGTTTGAATCAAGCATGGAGGGCGCGCGTTTTTTGACAGAAATGGCTGGAGGTTGAAGAAGGTGGACTTGGGCTGGGCCTGAGTTTGTTTTTTCTGTTTGCACCCTCATTTTCCACTTACACCCCCTTGGCCCATTGTGTGATATTTTGATTATTTTTTACTTTTTATTTTTTCTTCTGACTTATCATTTTTTGTCAAAACATAAAAAATATTAAAAATATTTTTCCACCCATTTTTGCATTTTATTTGGATTTTATTTGTTCTATTTGAACTTATACATGTAAAATAATAAATCCCTTTTATTTAAAACATTAAAAATAACATAAAAAATATATTTTCAGCCATCATTTTCTTATTTACTTTTTGAAAACATTTTCTAAGAAATATACTTCTTTTTTTAAAAATAATTAATATTTTTATTTTTGTATATATTTAGTATATTTAAGTGTATATAATATAAATACTTGTATATTCATTAAATATTTAGGATAAAAATGTAAAAATAATACTTTTTTATTTTTGTATGACAAAAAAATACTTTTTTTCACAATATACTTCTTTTTTTATTTCTTGTATATAATTAATAAATATTGTATATAATATAATTAATAAATACTATTTATTCAGAAAATTAGGGTTTTGCCCTAAAACATAGAAATATCCAAAAATTGTCCCTTTTTATTTTTCTTTATATTTCACATGAAAAATATTTTTTACATACATAAAAAACATTTTTGTGCATAATACATTTTGCATATTTATTTATTTAATTATTGTAAAATTAAATAACTTGTATATTCAATATGAATGTAATAGTTTAGATTTAAATTTGTTGCTAAATATCCCCCATTTGAACATTTGTACCCCCATCCCCATAATTATGTTGTAATAATTTAGGACTTTAAATTCCGCATTTTAAAGCTTTCTAAACATGCCATGATAGACTTAGGGTTTGGTATGCAAAAATCAAATAACAAATAGCTTGACTAAACAAAAGACAAAAAAGCATGAAAATGGACAACACCAATCACACTTGCACCCTTAGGGTTACTCCACTTGTTGCCTTCAATAATGGGCCATGTTGCATGTTGAGTGTCTTTGGCAAAACAAAAGCAAATCAAATGATCATAGTCCCTCGATGACGCTTTCTCAAGTTGCCTAAAAATGATCAAGTCCCTTAAAAGAAAAAGTTGCCAAAGACACTTGGCACTATTGCATTCATGGTCTAAACGATGACCCGCGCCCGTCCCGTTAACATCCTAACACAAGATTATCCACCAAATACAATGGTGGAACAATACTGTTAAAAGGGTTAAAACATAGGAAAGATCTTTGAGAAATTTAGGGTAGATAGCTCTTGGTTACTTGACCAATCTTGCAAAACAATCTTTGCCATTTTTCAAAACATACATCACAACACAACTTCAAAACAAACTTTCAAAACATTGAAAACTTTTCAAAAGACAAATACACCTTTGTATACATTCAAACATGGATCATTACAAAGGTTGCCACAACAATGGCCTCTTTTCAAAACATTTTCAAACCCACACACAAAGCACCATTTCAAACAATTGAAAGCACCATTTCAAACAATTGAAAATGCAAGGCAAGTGATCTAAGCAAGTAACTAAGAGCCCATGGATAACCATGGATAGAAAGGGTGCTAATACCTTCCCTTTCTATAATCTACTCCCCGAACCCAAGAAAACATCTCAAAGGTTTTTGCTATGCTTTTTAACCTTTCCTTAGGATAAAATAAAAAGTCGGTGGCGACTCTTGCTCAACCGAAACATTTGCGAAAACAAACGCAAAACCTCAAGTCAGTTCTCCCACCGTATCACAGAACTGGCGACTCTGCTGGGGAAAATTTTAAAAGTGGAGTAACCTTAGGGCTTAGATCACCCTTTTGCATGACTAATTGTTTGCTTTGATTGCTTTACATCTTGGTTCTCTTGTTTGGGCTTGAAATCCTACACCCGGATTTGGGGAAACATTCATAGATAGCAATACATTGTGGAAACTGTGCGGGGTATACCGACACGGTTGAAGCAATAGCTATATTAGTGTTACATATTTGTGAGTACCGGTAACCCTTGAGTTCAATCAAGGAGAGTACGGGGTCGCTGAGTGATGTCACTAAGCACTAATGACCTAGAACCTTACTTGACCATCTTGGCCTTTCATTAGGGGTAGTGAGATGACCGGCTTTGGTGTAGTCCGAAGTTGGTAGATACTCGATACTACACTCATTGAGGGTTGTTTTCTTGGAATATTTTGGTCGCTAGTTAAGTGGCTAAACCAAAACAATGAACATGGAAAATAATCCAATGATATTGAGCTCCTTAGAACCCGGTTACTATTTATAGGACAAGTTTTTAAGCCAACTACACTCAAGAGGGTACTTACCTATGAAAACCCATGCAAGCCTTAAACTAGGGTTTTGTGTGACTTGCTTGTACATATGTTTGTGCATACATCATGAACATCATAAAGCATCATATGCATCCACTAACCATTTCAAGGGTTTGGATCTTCATCTTTGTTCTTGTTTTGTAGGTCATGGAAATTCTTCGCAGGAAAACTATCCAAGTCAACCTTGTGAGAATCCCTCCTCAGCTCAAGGAGCTCACATCCAGAATTCTAGAAAGCTCTCTCTTCAGTGAAAGACATGGTAGACTGCTCATCCTAGTCAACACCAGCATTGAAGAGGACATGGTGAAAGTGTTGTTCCAATTCTTTGACCCCCTTCACCACTATTTCACATTCCCCGACTACCAATTGGTGCCCACTTTGGAGGAATTTTCTCAACTCCTGAGAATTCCTATTCTTAATCAACTACCCTACAACGGTACGGAAAAAGAACCAAAGCCTGAAGATGTTGCTCAAGCACTACACTTGCAACCATCTGACATCAAGGGGCATTGGGAAACTAGAAGTGGTGTCAAAGGCTTCTTGGAAAAATTCTTATTTGAGAAGGCACAAGAGTGTTGGAATTCCTTGGACCTACAAGCTTTTGAAGAAATTGTGGCACTCCTCATTTATGGGTTGGTCTTGTTCCCAAATACTGACCAACTTATAGATGTCAATGCTGTCAAGATTTTCCTATCCAGGAATCCCATACCAACATTGCTTGGGGACATCCTCCACTCATTTTACACACGAACAATGAGAAAGAGGGGTGTTCTCATGTGATGTACTCCTCTCCTTGCAAGGTGGTTTATTTCTCACCTTCCACAATCTGTTTTGAAGAATGACCAAGGCCTAAGGTGGTCACGACGATTGATGACCCTCATACACTCTGATGTACATTGGTGTTCTCGGTCCAAAAAAAATGTCATCATCGTCGATCATTATGGAGAGTTCCCTAATGTTCCATTACTTGGCATTAGGGGAGGAATTACCTACAACCCTTGTCTAGCTTTAAGACAATTTGGATATGCACGAAGAGATGGCCCTCATGACATGTTGATTCCTGACCTAGTTTTTGACTTCGACAACGATGCGTAAGGACTTCGCCAAAAATTCATCAGAGCTTGGAGGATGCCTAACAATGTAGATAGTAAGACACTGGGGCACAAGAACTCCATCCCTCTTGAGCCTTATCTCAAGTGGGTACGAACCCGAGCCCAGAGCCTAATGATGCCTTACCCTCATGTTCTCCCTCTGATTAAAGAGCATGTTAAGGAAGGAGAGGTTCCCTACACCATCCTATATCCTGACATGCCAACATCATGGGAGGAGATGCAGAAGAGTTGGATCTAACTCAAGGAAGAGCGGAATACTTTTGAAGCCAGCTTCTACGCTAGTGAGAAGAAGGTTTTGGAGCTTACCCGCCGACTCCATGAGGAATAAACCCTTAACACCTACATCGCACCAAAGAGGATGCGCAACGTCTTTTTACCTTGAGAAGTTTTTTGTAATATTTGGCCCATGGGGCATTTATGTACTAACAAAATTTCTTCTTATTAATATGACGTGTGTTCTTTTTGTTTGCAACAATTTTGAATTTCTAAATCCTTGAATGCATTGCATAAATAAACATATCATTCATCATGTGCATAAGCAGGTCTCCACACCAGGTTTCCTTATCTTTCTGCTGTTTATTTCAGTAAGATGGATCTCGAACAGACGGTCAAAGATTTGCAGTCTCAAAACTCACAGTTTCAACATCTCCTAATGACCTTGGCAAAGGGTCAGGAGGATCTAAAAGCCCTGCTTGGGAACAAAGAGCAGGTGAAAAAGAAGAAGAAAAGAGTGGGGGTAGCTACCCTGGGGATAAGGTTTGAGGGTGAAGCCAGAAGAGTTCTTGAATTTCCCTCCACATCTGAAGAGGAAACCAGTAAAGGAAAAGGGGTTGCGGTACCTTCTGAATTCGAAGCTGAAGAGGAAGAGGCTGAAGAAGATGAAGACTACTCAGAACAACAATAACCGCCGACCGACGACAAATACAAAAACTTGGAAGATAGGCTGGCAACTATGGAGCTGCAAAGAGTTCCCGGCTTAGATTTCGAAGATTTGGGATTAATTGCTGGAATTGTGATCCCTCCAAAGTTTAAGGTACCAATTTTTGCAAAGTATGACAGGCTGTCTTGCCCGAAGATGCACTTAAGGTCGTACGTCCAAAGAATTCAACCTCACACATCCGACAGAAATCTTTGGGTGCACTTCTTTCAGGATAGCCTGTCTGGTACTCAGCTAGACTGGTTCTACAAGCTCGAGAGGTCAGAGATACATAGTTGGGAAGACTTGGCGGCTTCTTTATATCGCCAATATCAATATAACTCTGACTTGGCGCCAACCCGTACTTAGCTACAGAGTATGGGGATGGCCTCAGGTGAGGGATTCAAGGAATACGCCCAGAAATGGCGCGATCTGGCCGGGAGAGTGCAACCACCTCTTTCTGATAGAGAACTAGTTTATATGTTCCTGGGGACCCTATCTGGCCCGTTCTTCAACCAGTTAATCGGGAGCTCTTCCATAGCGTTTACCGAATTAATTCTGACTGGCGAACGGGTGGAAGTCGGTATCAAGAATGGGAAGATTCAAAAGGATGCCTCTGCATCTACAACTGTTAAGAAATCATTTCCGGAGAAGAAGGAAACGACTGTTGTGTACTCTCAGAGAGGAGTGGGAAGAACTGAGCGTCGGCCGACTGTAGGGGCCATGATGATCCAAAATTCATCAAATGATCGGCCTCGTGACAATCAGCCCAGACCAAATCAGCAACAGGTAGAGCGGCCACAACGGCAGTTCACCTGCATCAATATGACACATGCGCAAGTTCTTCCACATTTGTTGAAGTTGAATCTAACTGGTTTAAAGGAGGCACCGAAAAACCCTAACACCACATCTCCATACTATCATGCCAATGCCAAATGCGCCTACCATTCTGATAGCGCCGGACATGACACCAACAATTGTTGGGCGTTAAAGAATAAAATTCAAGACTTGATAGATGCAAAAGAGGTTGAATTCGATGCTCCAGAGAAGCCAAACGTAATATCCGCTCCGATGCCGAAGCATGGTCGAAATGTCCATGTTATCGAAGAAGATCTGTATGTTTCTGATGTTGATAACCTGATGACTCCGCTGTTAACAATCAAGTTAAATCTGCTGAAAGCTGGGATTTTCCCAAGATGCAAAGAAGATTGCTACTGTTGTTACTCTCTACCAATCGACTGTCCATTGCTGAAGAAAGGCATCCAAGGCCTGATGGACAATCAAAAAATTCTGTTTGAAAAGATTCCTGCTATTCCAACCCCTACTGAAGATGTTTCAATAATCACCATTTCCACCAATCTTTGCAAGGCCGTCAAAAAGCCTGTTAAGATTACATCCTCTACAAAGATTGTTCCCTTGAAAATAACTATGCCAGGGCCTGTCCCCTACACTTTGGATAAAACAATACCATGGAATTACGGTGGAGAAATCTACTACCATGGTGTTAAACAAGTTGAGATAACCGAGGAAAGCTCTGATGAAGAAGATGCCAGCATTGGAAACATTGCTGGTACAAGCAAGATCACCCGAAGTGGGAGAATATTTTCTCCAGAGATTGCCCCCCCAAAGGCAATCTTTGGACCCTCAGCTGCTGCCAAAGTTACTCCTGCACCAATAAAACTTTCCGCAAGAACTCCGTTGATTGAAGAAGCTGTTATTCCTATTGTTGTCCCTCCTACTTCTGCTGATAATGGGAAAGGGATCCAAGATGAGCTCGTCGGGACGAGGGCTCAACCTTTGGTCATCCCTGAAACCTCAGAGAAAGAGATGGAGGAGATTCTGAAAATAATTAAAAAGAGTTATTATGACGTGGTAGAGCAACTGGTGCAAACTCCCTTGAAGATCTCCATGTTGGCATTACTGCTTTGTTCAGAGGCGCACGCCAAAGCATTGATAAAATTTCTGAAGACAGCCCATGTGCCTCAGGAAACCTCTGCCGACCAATTCCAAGATTGCGTGGCCAGCCTTACCGCAGACAACGGCCTAGGTTTTTCTGATGCTGACCTGACCCCAAAAGGAAGAAAGCACAATGACGCATTACATGTGTCAGTAGAATGCCAAGGAACTACTCTGGCCCATGTTTTGGTCGACACGGGTTCCTCTCTGAACGTGCTGCCTAAGAAGGCTCTCGACCAATTGGATTGTGAAGGCTTGGATCTAAGGCCAAGTAATATCATTGTAAGGGCATTTGATGGGTCAAAGATAATGGTACATGGGGAGGTTGACATTCCCATTAAGGTAGGCACAAAAGTGTTCCCCTCAACTTTCTATGTGATGGACATCCGTCCGTCATACTCTTGCTTACTGGGGAGACCATGGATACATAATGCGGGGGCAGTCACTTCCTCCCTACATCAAATGTTGAAATACCCTGTCAAAGGAAAAATCATAACCGTGCACGATGAAGAAGAATATATGATCAGCCACCTGAACTCCTTTCGGTATGTGGAGGTAGAGGGCGAATTCATTGAAACACCATTCCAGCACTTTGAGGAAGTCTCTCCTGAGGTGGCAGTAGCAAAAACGGTAGCCGAGATACCCAGTAGGTGGCCAGGATGGCATCTCTAAAAGACGCGAAGGCTGCAATTAAGGAAGGGAAGAGCTCAACATGGGGTTTCAAATTGTTAACATCGATACCCTATTATGCACAAGCCAACGGGCAAGTTGAAGCAACTAATAAGGTAATCATAGGGATAATTAAAAAACATGTGGGAAGAAAGCCAAAAAATTGGCACAAAACTCTAGATCAAGCTTTATGGGCTTGTCGAACATCTCCCAAAGAAGCAACAAATACAACTCCATTTCGTCTAACATTTGGACATGATGCAGTATTGCCAGTAGAAATCTATTTACAATCAATCAGAATTCAAAGGCAAAATGAGATTTCTTCAGATCTCTATTGGGAAGCAATGATGAATGAATTAGTAGATTTGGACGAAGAAAGACTGTATGCTCTAGAAGTCTTGAGAAGAAAAAAGAAAGGGTGGCCAGAGCATACAATAAAAAGGTTAAAGGTAAAATCTTTTTGAGAAATGATTTGGTTTGGAAAGTAATTTTGCCAATGGATAGGAAGAATAAGTCATTAGGGGAATGGTCCCTACATTGGGAAGGCCCTTTCCGAATCATCAGAACCTTTACTAGTAACGCCTACGAAATTGAGGAACTGGCAGAAGACAAGAGGATCTTAAGAATAAATGGTAAGTATTTGAAAAAGTATAAGCCTTTCATTTAAGATCTAAATATTTCGACAGAATAACAAAGATAAAATACCAAGTAATAGGGTCAAGCATGGTATTCAAATACCAAACTGGTTTTGTTCAAAATTACAGCATAAGGCTTGTGGCCTATATATAACAAAAAAAACAAGAGTCAAATTAATCAAAACACAAGTTATCAGATAGGAAGTTTGGTCTTCATCTTGTCATATTTGGCCCTGGAAAAGCCTAGCCTGCAGACAATGGAAGCTTTTGCAGTTCAAAGGGCAGTTACTTCTCCTTCTAAGCTCCTAGCCTCATCAATGCACTGGATGCTTTGGTTCAGCTCTTCGTTGGCCCCGTCATCTTTCTCTACTTCGAGGGCCTGATAACGTTTTTCAGCCTCAGAGATTTTCTTCTGCAACTCTTCAATATGCTTTCTCCAGAGGGCAATAGAAGAAGAAATCCAGTCTTGCTCCTTTTTGGCAAGTTCTTTGGCTTTCTCGCGCTTCTCAACCTTATCTGATAACTCAAAACCATGCGCCCACTTCAAGTCTTGAAGTTTTTTCTTCTCCGTAAGCTTGGAATCCACATCTTTCTCTCTAAGAAAGTCAGATTCCAAGTTAGTGATAAGCGTGGTCAAATCAATCAGGACCTCCACAATCTCAAGGGGACATTTCCCCAAATCGACTTTATGGATCAGCTTCCGCATAACGATACCTGCAGTTGCGTTTGTCTTCACTGGGTCGAATAAATCCACCCCAAAGACGGTGTCTTTGATATTTTGAAGCAATGCTTCATTAGATTCATTAGTCGAAGTCTCACTGGAAGCCGTGATTAAGCTGGGGCAAGAACTTGTTGCCATTAAGTCCTTTCAGGTTCTAAAAAGTCTGATATACTGCATAAGGTTTATCTTCTTCAAAAGCTCCATTTATTCGATGGAAGGAAGAGCATCTTCAGTAACTTTGGAGTTGGGAGATTTTGTTGTAGGATCCTCAGTTGCAGATGAAGTTGGAATATTTTGGATTTGTTGACTTTGGTTCTCAGGGTCATCCATGTTGGTATCTTCGTGTGGAATGACGTCATCTTCATCATCGTACTCATTGGCATCACTATTGGATTCTTCTTCATCAGTTTTCCCCTATTAGCCTTCGGGGAAGCATCAACAGATGGAGTATCATCTGAACTGGCTTGAATAGGTTCCCCTTGAGCAGCAGTATCAATTTGTTCATCATTTCGATTTCCGCGGTGATTGAGGAGAATCAGGGTCCTCTGTTTGGAAATATTTCTGGTGCACATAAGTGGTTGAGCCTTTGTTTGAGACTTTCAACGAGGAAAGTGGGATAGATGGTGTGTTAGCGCTATGGGGAACCCCATGTTAAACCGGAGAATCACTAAGGTTGATTGGTTTTTCCTGCAAAATAAAGCGTGGGTCAAATGTTAACTAATTTGAAAGTCGACTTAAAGAAAAGAATTTTTATAAAAGTCATTACCTCCATTCCCTCAGCCCTAGGGCTGGAGTTATCAATTTCTTCAAGTACTCGGGCTACAAGTGTGGCCACACTATCTTCTTTCTTCTTTGGACTTGAAAGTGATTGTTTTTTGGTACAAGTTTCCTTCGAAGAAGAACCTGCAGTGGAGGATTTTATTTTTTTCATTTTCTTTTTGGTTTTAGTGGTATCTGCAGTTGGCTTGTTGTCGACATTTTTGGGTGTCGAGGTAGACTCACTTACTTGTTTTCTCTTTTTTGGAGTTAATGGAGGTTTCCCAGTATCCTAAAACAAAAAATGAAAAAACCAGAAATCAATGCATGATTCAACAAGTTGGTAAAAAATATATAATAAATAAAAAATATAAGCTTACCTTGTGGGTCTTGCTAACTTCTCTAGCCGCTTTAGAAATGCTAGTTGTCAAAGGCTTTGGTATTGAGGCTGCTTGTGCAGACTCCGTTGATGTAGTAGCCTTCATCACTTTGGTGTGTTTTCTCTCAATAGTTGTAAAATGAATAAGGGTTAGAGATTGTTTCGAAGAACATAATTGAATTCGAAGCAACCAGGGAGTCCATGGTTTCCAAACCTTCACTTTCTGGAGTGTCCATCCTGACATGTTTTAAATCCAGATGAAGGAATCCTTTGAAACTATACAAACTATGCTTGGTCGTAACCACTCACTTTTCAAGCTTAAGTGCATCTTGCCTCATGACTTTAAAATCCTCTTTCACCGATAACCATGGTGGATAAGGTGGATACCAGGCCAAAGCGAAGTCCGCTGTAGGCAATCTTGGAAATTTTGGAGGCTCTAATTGAAAAGCCAAGTCGTATTTGTCCTCAGGTTTGACGCATGAAGGTATGCGCAAATGGTGGAGTTTCGCTATAAATTTTTCTTTTAAGGTCACAAATGCATCTCGAATGGTTCGACCAAGATCAGTGGGATTGTAAAAAGTTTCAAAGTATTTTTGGAATGCCTGGATCTCCTTGATGTGTCATTGCGTAACTTTCTTCGTTTTGTCCTGCACAGAAGCAAAGGCTTTCGTTAGATGTTGTTGGAAGTCTTTGATGCCGCACATGCTGAAGGAATAATATTTTTGCCACCAGTCTTCGAAGTCTTTAGTGTAGTAGTATGAAGGAGTAAAGGGCACAAGAGTGATATGGAAAAGGCCTGTGAATTTGCTAATGATTCTTTGGGCTTCGACATTATTAAAGTTCATACCCCTGTGGAAAATACCACTCTTCTTGTGATATAATGGTTCTGGTAGAATCTGGCAAAGGCCAAATTGTCTTGCTACGAAGTTTGGTTGGTAGGTGAGCAGGATATTCTGGGTTTTCTTAGGCATAATCCTGGTGAGGAAAAGTCTAGGAGTAAGAAAGGCTTCCCAAATTTGAAGGGATTCTACTTGTTGCTCAGTCGAAAGATTCAATAATGATCTAGTAAACCATTTTGGGCCATGACTTCTCGCAGCAAAGGGAGCCATCGAAGGAGTGTATTTGTGCCTCTTTGCAAACATCATAAGGTTTCTGGTGAAGCACTCATGCAAATTTTTCCCTCCTTCATCAGGGGTCAGTCGAACTAGTCTAGTTCCTTCAATAGTCCTATTTTCGACTTCGGGATCAGCTTCATTAATGGTGTTATGGGTTGAAAGAGAAGGTTCGAATGTAGCATTCAACCACAATTGCAACAGCCAATAAGGTCCAACTAGGAGGATGTTGGTTTGAGGTTCGAATTCTTTCAGTCTCGAAGAAGCCTCTCTAAGACTTTCGTAGAGTCCAGCAAGAATCAATTCGCTCAAGCAAATGTTTCGACCAGCATGCAATTGATTAGAAAGGGTCAAGAACCTCCTAGAAACTTGGAGAGACTTACAGCAGAAAATACACCTTGAGAGCCACAACGCAAGGAAAGCAATGTGCTCTTGATCATTAACTTCATCTGTAGTTCCTATGTAATGATCCATGTAATTGTTATATGTGGGAGAAGTTTTGCTGAAATCAATAGTATCCTCACTATCGATTGTTGGATTGAAAGTCTCTCCACTGGGTCGAAGCCCAGTGATGGCAGCAACGTCGAAAAGGGTTGGGGTAACCATACCACAAGGAAGGTGGAATGTGTTAAAAGTACTGTCCCAAAAGTACAGCGAAGCCGTCAACATTAATTAACAATATTCAAGACCAAATTTCGACAAATGAATCAAGTCGAAAATCCCTTCCAGGTGGTTAGCTTTACTTTTTCTACCCTAGCTAACCAACCCAAATATTTTTGATCATCTTTCAATGGACCTGATCTAAAGTGGCGTGATACTTCAGTAACAAAGTCTAAATTTAAAGGGATTTTTATTAGTTCTTTTTCTTTCTGGGGAAGGTTCTTTTGAACGTCTTGTTCATCATCTGCTTTAGTTTTTAAAACTACATTAGTCTTGCTAGCAATGGGTTTAGTGGAATGGTGAGTTGGAAAAAACTTTTTTAGTTTAGGTAATTTCTCTATATCAAGGAATGGACCCATAAACCCTAATGTCTTAGAGGCAAGAGTAAAAGGAATTAATACCTGTGAAGAATATATGACTATTTGTTCTTTCTTCAAAGATGGTGTTGGGATGAATTCCTGGTTCCCAATCATTAATGGTGTTGATATTTGAAGGAGGGGTTGAGAGGCGGCATTGTCTTTGTTCCGTTTACCCTTTTCATATTTAGTTTTGCTTTGAGACGCCATTGAAGCAGATAAGAAAGATTTTGTTGAGAAAGTTTTGCTTAAGGTTTGAGGAAGAAGAAGTTTGAAAGTTGAATAATATTAAAGAAAAAAAGGAAGAAGAGATTAAAAAATTACTTATATGGAAGAAAATAAACCGTTTTGATGAAAGGGAAAATTAAAAATTCTCATATTGGTGGGACACGTGTAGCATGATCCTGCATGCCGATGGACGGTTTTGTGAGTTCCAAGACAGGAACTAGTTATTATAGCTAATGATGGGATTTATAGATACCCATGTTGTGATTTGATATTTTGAGATTAAAAGATTATCATGAGGGTGACGTCAGGATGGTTGAGAGATTGACAGCATGTTCAGGGAGTCGAAATTTTGAAAAGGTTGCAAAAAATATGCATTTCTTGTTTCGAAATGAATATTTCTTGGGGGCAATTTGTTAGCTGGAAATTTCGACTAAAGATTGTCTAAGTTAAAATGTACTTCAGAATATTCCACTATTTTATTTATGTGAAGACATAAAGGTTGAGATTCGAATTGGGTAAAATTCATTGGGAAAGCTTACCAATTCGAAATTATCGAACAAAAATTGTATTCGAAATGTGGCTAAGGTTTCAAACATGTTCGACCATCTTCAGATTAGCGCTCAGGATAAGAAGGAGATTCGAAATTCAAATAATTTGGTTTTATCCTAAAGGACGCGTGTCAAATTCAAATAATTTGGTTTTATCCGAAGGGACACGTGGAAGGCTCTAGATTCGTCGAAACCATGCAAACAGAAGCGTGACATTGATTCGTGTAGAAGACTGTTAGGGTCGAAGTAGTATAAATATTGACCTTAGTATTTCGATAGAGTGTGTGAACATCTTTGTACAAATTACTCATAAATTACTCAAAGTACCAAGTGTTAAAGAGAAACGAGTTTATTGAGAATGTACGTATGATACACCCATTTAATATAAATGCATTTACTTTCTGAAGAATTTCCAGTAGCATTTACTTAAATCTTTTACCATTTCAAGTTTAGAAGTAATTTTACTTTCACTTTATATGAATTTTAACTCGACATTGAAGCCATTTGTCTGCATACACAAAACATATTAAATACAATAATCAAGTTAAAAGATTAATAAAGACACCCGTGTCCTGAGGTCAATCTGATCGATCTCGCAAGTAACTGGATCCGTGAAAGTATTTGGAAGATCAACGGTTATTTGATAAAATTCGAGGGTAAACACACCCATCACGTATGTGGTGCTCCAAGAGATCCACTCTTGTTGTCTAATCTAAATGGTGTATCTAAAATTTAAAATCTAGGTTGCAAAGGGAATGCATGAATGTAAAGTATTATATACAAAAAAAAGGTTTTATTAGTCGTTCTTGCCTCGGTTGTGAACCTTTGTGCCTACGTACCACCGTCCATGCAATGGGGATCAAGGAACTCGTAGTTCACCTCAAAAGTTTTGGTTGGTTGCATGTTTTTTATGGATGATGCTGCATTCGCATCCTTACAGTTAGGATTGCAATTCGTGCTTGGCGTTGAAGCTCGTAAAGAGACTCATAATCGGCCACTCGCACACTTAGCATTTCTAGGTTGCTCGAACTTAAAACAACACATCCTTATCAAAAAGGTTATTAAAAAAAGTATAAAGACAAAAAGGTTTGAATTGGTTTGTATTTTTTTGTTTGCGAAAGAGTTTGCAATTTGAACCGTAATATAGTCCGGGAGTGAAATAGAGTAAGATTCAGTCTATACCGATTCACTCTACCCCACAAGACCCAACTGCATACGATTCACATCTTCCTCTATTAAGCGTTTTGAGTTTTTCAAGCAAAAAAGAGTTTTAGTTTTAATCATGCAAAAGGGAATAAAAAATATCTAAGATAAAATATCTATCTTTACCCTAATGTTATCATACAATGATTGATCTTATAGTTGAGTTTTAAAGGGAAACACTATCTAAGTTAGCATGCATATATTACAACCTAATGTCCAACTTGAATCGAAAACGAAATAAGAAATTCTAAGGGAACATGTAAATGTTTCAACCTAATATCCAACTTGAATCAAAAACGAAACAAGCAATGCTAAGGGAGCATGCAAAGGTTTAAAGAGAAGCACAAACATAAGCGCAATCGAATAAAGTCAAAAAAAGTGAAAACGAACAAAGATTCCGCTAGATCTCAATGTGGGGGTAAGGAACTATTTCCACTTGATTTGCTCAAGCACCGATATCGAGTAATAACTTAAAGCATCAACGTTTAAAAAAACGTGAGCTAACATCGTCAAAATGAATGACAAAGTATGGCTGTTGGTTACAAACCCTTTTCCACTTTATTTGACTCAATGGACAAGAATAGGCACAATTCAAAGCATAAACTCATGACACGAGCTAAGAACGACACAAAATAGAAAGTGTGGGGGCCGATCGCGTATCCTTTGTTCCACTTATTGACTCGATAGCATGCACAAAGTAAACGGGAAATGGGATTTGCCTTCGTCGAGGTATTTTGCACACAAACAAACATAAGGAAATATGCACACAAAAATGCCTCCTAAAGGTCTTTAAAACAGATTTGCCCACCTAAAGTAGGGACTCCTAGTCATGCATCTCTATTCATACTTCTCATGGAAAAGAAAAGAAAATAAAAATAAAAATTAAAAACCATAATCGCATCAATACCAAATAAACAAGAGTTCGTAGCAAGAAAGCAAAGCAAAGAAACCTGAAAAACTTCATGCAAGCTTCACCAATAAAGCACATAGTCAAAAATCAAACATAATTATAATAAGCATCAAAGCATCATGTGAAATTAATCACACGCGTATCCAATATCATGCGCATCCTACATAACACACAAAATTTTACAAGCACAAATAATTCGCACATCACATGGTGCAAGAGATCGCTTTTCCGAAGCTTGCACAAGTCCACAAGAAGAGTTAGTGATAACAAGAAAGCATAAACAAAGTAAATCAATCATATCGTAGCTTAAAATAAGATTGAAATGCGAAGAAATAACATTCGAACAAGTATCAGAATATGGACATAGAAATTCGAGAAACACCACATCCATACATGAAATGGCTTAAAAACTCAAGTCGAAACCAACAAAATTCAACACAGACGTCGAACGAATGCTTAATTACAATCAAGTATGCATCACATGATAATCGAATCACAATGTACACGCATATAACATATCCGGACAACATTGTTGTAACACATGCATCGCGTAAAAAGTCGGTTTAAAATCAAACAAACTTCACATACATGTCAAACATAGACCAAAACAAGTTCAATCATGTGCTAACCAACAATAAGACCAAGCTCCAAGGCTTACTTACGAATCCGGGAAGCATGGTATCAATGCAACAAATCACCCAAATAATCGCATTAAAATCGAGTAAACTCAACAACAATTGTTCAACAATCAACCAAATGAGCAAAAGTATGCATTAGATAAATATGACATCACAAATACATGTATCAATCAAATCCGGACAGCACTATACCGCTTCATGAGATGCACAAAAAGTTAGTATAAAATTGATAGAAACCACCACAAATGTCATGCAATTACCAAGTGCAAATCAACTATGCAAAGTGCAACAATTGAATCCAAGTTTATGGCATATTTATAAATTCGGGACAACATTACATCAAGTGTCGATACTTGCTAAAAATTGGTTTGAAATCATCATTCTGATGCAAGAAGTCCATATATCAACACATGAAAGCTCTATCGGAATTCACAAACAAAAATCAATCCTTCAACCGGTACCAGTATCACAACTTCCAAGCATCGAATCAAACGTTATACAATAATTCAATCAATTTATTGAATCCAATAATTTGCAACATCATCAACAACAATGTTCAATTCATGTAAATCAACACTTCATGGATCAACACAAAATTCAATTGAATTTAACAATTAACAAATCGACGCGTCGAAATTCAAGATCCAATCAATTGAACACAAAACTCAACCAATTCCAAGCTTACTCGTCGTCATCAACAATTAAGCACTTATTATATAATTCAAAATTAATTCATGAACAATTAAATTCAAATCAACTCAATTCACAAAATCAATTATCTCAATAATCACTTAAATCAATTAAGTTGAGAGGAATTACAGATCGGAAGCGAAGAGGGAAACTGAAAGCGGTCAGAAACAGAGCGAGTATCGCGCTTGGCCGGAATCAGGGGGAGAGATCGGAGACCGAGGGAGTTCTGACAGAGGGAGTAATGCGACAAAGGGAGCTACCAGAGACGGAAGGCGTGCGGCTTCAGAAGACTGGCTGGAGGAGAGCGACACGGTAAGGCTTAAGGAAGAGGGAGAGTGGCACCGAAAAATGGAGAGGAGGAAGAGATAACTTCTCTTGAATTTTTGTGTTCTTGCTTGAGAGAATAGAGAGAAACTTGAGAGAGATAAGATAATTTTCAGTGTAATTTTTCAAGAATAAGTTAAAAGTTGTGTTCAATTTGAATTTAAAAAATATATAGAAAAGGCTCCAAGGCTTGTTTGGCAAGTATATTTTTGACTAAATGAAGAATTTTCGACTTATTCCAGTGCACGGCTCGAGATTAAACCGAAACTCGTGACATTTAGTGCATAATCCTGACACGCAACCTAAAACAAAATCGTCGATGACGAAATTTGTGATGTAGTGCCAAAAGAATTGCTCTGATACGATAAAAATTGAGTGAGTTATGATTCTTTGAATGGAGAGAAACGATTGACCGAAAACTCTCGGTGCAGATTTTTCAACTTATTTTTGTGTGCAGTCCGAAAAAACCCGCAAGGTCATCACTTTTGGTGCATAATCCTGACGCGAAACCTAAAACAAAAATGTCGATTACAAAATTTGTGACGTCGTGCTGAAAGAATCACCCTGATACGTTAAAAATCGAGAAAGTTATGAATTTTGCAATGGTGGAGAACTTGAGACAGAAAACCCTCTGTGCAGATTTTTCAGCTTATTTCGGTGTACGACTTTGGAAACAAGCCATAAATCGAAGTCTTTTGAGCATAATCCGAACTCGGGCCCTGAAGAAAACTTGTAGCTAACATAATTTGTAACATCGTGCCGAAAGAATCGTCTCAATAAAATGAAAATTGAGAAAGTTATGATTTTATCAATATCGTGCGACAGTTGATCAGAAATCTTCTTCAGCATGCGATTTTCACTCTATTTTTGCAATTTCAGAGACCTTCCTCAAAGAATTAACTTCTGACCCGAACATACGAAGTGAGGGAAACATCAAGACATATTTTATGCGCAAAGAACCATTCAAAAACATCAAACTGGGCAAAAGTTATGAGTTTTTGAACATTTGAAAAACAATGGCTCAACGCACTGTTTCACCACACCATCTTCGGGTAATTGTATTTTTGGAAGTCTTCCTCACCAAATCAGCTTCCAGCACAAGCATATGAACTGAAGAAAATACCAATCTGGTTCAAATTCTCCAAGAACCAATCAAATATGATTTTCCGTTCAGAAGTTACAGATTTTTGAACATCCGAACAAACAATTGACCAACAAATCCACTGTATAACATGATTTCGGGTATTTGCACTTTTGAAGATTTTCCTTACAAAATTAGCCTTCGACCTAAATAAATGAATCATAAAAGATAACAAGACGGTTCTAATGCCTGAAGAACCATTCCCAAACCTTTTTCTGGTAAGAAGTTACAAATTTTAACCTCGAACCACAAAATATTGAATTTCTGTTTGCATTGTCTCAAATCAACTGAAACACTTGACTTTATGTGCAGCTCAAGGCGTGATGGAACACACGAGAGCTTGGAATGATGATAACTTGATGACTCACTAATTGAGAAGTCTGGAAAAATATACGGAGCACACGTTGATCTTGAAAACTTTGAGTTTTTGCTTTGTTGTACTGCCTGACGGAATAATTGTTCTTTTATAGTTCTTTCTCGCAGAGAAATGCCTTGATCCCGTAACCATGGAATCGATGATATGTATGCACGAGTATGTTAGATAAAAATAAACCAATTAGGGTTAAAATGAAGAGGGGAACTTTTTGGGTACAACACAAGGCAATCCAAAAAATCATGAGAATATTAATGTTGTCATAATAAGAAGTCATAAAGTTGCTAATGATAAAGAAGAGAAGGCAAAATCTGATGACCGTGTCATAGAGGTAGAGCTGGAAGTGAGGGAAGATAAGAAAGTGCTGGAAGAATTTATACCTCCTGTGAAGCCAACTGAAAAGGAAAAGGATATTACATTGGTGATTAAGTTATCGTATCTATCTTGAGTAACAAAGAAGGACCCAAAGGAGAAAGACTTTGAGAAATTTGTCACATTGTTCAAAAATATAGAGATCAATATGCAGTTCTTTGAAGCACTCGAGCAATTTCCCATGTACCAGAAAGTCATGAAGGAGGTAATATAAAAAAAGAGACTAGTAAGAGATAGACTGGTACCCGGTAATGAGAAAATGTGTGAAATCTCGCCTGAGAGCAGAACCCCAATCAAGCAAAAGGATCATGGATCAGTTACAATACCTTCACTATAAAAGGCATAACTTTCAAGAAGGTTCTAATTAATTCAGGTGCTAGTTTGAGCTTAATGCCATTATCTATCTTCAAAAAGATTGGTATTGGAAAGGTAAGCGAGATAGGGATAAAGTTAATATTTGTTGATTGTGATCGGTGGATCTGGAACTGACTGTTTAACGCTGGTTCGCGAAATGTCGCGGAAGCAAGAGTCGCCACCGTCTTTTATTTTCTCCAAATGGAAAGGACAAAAGCACAGAAAAATTCCTTTAAAGAGATTGCTCTCGGTTCGGGAGGTAGATTATAGAAAGGGAAGGTGTTAGCACCCTTTCTATCCATGGTTATCCATGGGCTCTTAGATACTTGCTCCTTTGTGTTTTCAAAAATGGTTTGTTTGCTTTTCAACTGTGGGTTTTAAAAAGTTTCTTTGAAAATTCCAGTTCGACTCTTGTATCTGTCCTCAAGAGTGTTTGAAAAAATGTTTTCGAAAGCTTTTTGAAAATGTGTTGGTGTGAAAAGTATTTTTGATTTGTTTTGTTTTGAATTAGAGCAAGTATCCACGAGTCGTCTACCTACCCTAAGGAATTCGTCTGTGTAAATGTCCTTTAAAGTAGTGCCATCCCACCATTGAGAGGTAGGTAGCACCACCGTTGGAGGTGTTCGGGTCAATTCGAGTTTAGGGACATGGTGATCACCAGAGCAATGGGAAGACACCTTAGAAGCTACCCTCATGCCAGGTTCCCGGATCATGAGGACTTACTAAGACGTCCTCTACTCGACGATCACCTTTCGAAAGGCAACAGTGAGGCGTACCCTAGGGGTGGTGTGTGCGATTCGTGTTTCGTTTTCAGATATTTGTCTTGTCATGTTTATTTGTGTTCTACGCTTGATTTTAATTAAGACATTCATTCTTGCATGCTTTTAACAGTTAAAATATTTGCGGAAAAATAAATTCTAAGGCTATTACAAACGGCGCGGGTCCACATCACCAAAATTAAACCGGACCCGATTTAGCGGAAAGTAAATGAAGCAATAAAGTAAAAGTGCGAGAAATATAAATTGTTACAACGCTTTGGGAGAATTACATAATTATAATAAACGACATAAGATAAATGCGCGAAACTAAATAAATTATGAATATGGGCGTTGGACCCTTTTGCAATAAATTAAAAGTTAATGAAGGATTAAAATTGAAAAGAAAATGTTTTTTAGTGTTTTTATGTTTTTTTAATATTTAAGAAGAAAAAGAATTAATAAAAATTAAAATGAAGCGTCAAACCCTAATTCTAATGTTTTTTAAGTTTATTGAGAAAATATTAAGTTTTAACCTAATTTAAATCTAAGTTAATTTACATGCAAAATTTAATTATAGAAAATAAATAAACTATACATTATTATTGTAAAAAAGGGGAAAATTAAAAAGGAACAAAAAGAATTCATTAAACCTAATTCTACATATTTTTGGATTTTTATTAAAAAGGAGTTAATGTTGTAACCTAATTAAACTAAATAATTACATATTAATTTATTTACAAGAAAATAATCACAATAAAAATATTTATTATTTTTGGTCTTTTCTGATTTTTTAATGAAGTTTTTATATTTTGTTTTAAAAAATTAATTAATTAAATAAACAGTAATTAAAATAAAAATAACAATTAAAACAAGAATAAAAAAATAAATAATAAAAAAAAATAGTGAAGGCAAACCAGGGGGGGGGGGGGGTAGCCCCAAATTGGAGGTAAGGCCTTAGCAAACTGGCCCATTAAGCCCTGGTCTCGTTGGACTTTCTCAATCATGTGTGATGCATTGACTATGGTTTAGCGTGATCTTCACATCCATGCCTTTGATCTGAATTGGTAGGACGCGTGGACGCTTGGATTAGGATGGCATATGGTGAACTTCAAAGTTGAACCTGCATAGGAATGAGTATAGAAAAATAATAGCGAAATTATTCAGACCTGGGGTTCGAACCCAGGTCTTTGGACATCAATGCGTTGATAGCTTGCCAGCTGAGCCACTTAGCCAATTTGATATATAATATGCAAACAAATATTAAAAAAGAAAGTAACGCATTAGTGGAATTTTGGCGCGAGCTTTTGAATTAGCCAATCCTTGCTTGACATGGCATCATCTTCTCCATTCCCTGAAACATGAAAAACGAAGGCAACGGTTTTCCAGGTGTGGTGTTAGGCTAGCTATGAGAAAATAGCGATTAAGCCTGTGTTGTTTAGAAATTAGGCGCGATGAGTGGTTCTTGTCCGTCTAGGCGTGCTGAATACAACCATGGTGGTCTTAAGGGCTGATTTTACCTTGTTTCAAAAGCCCCAATTTTGTACCCTGCAAAACCCTAAGGAACGAACATGGCATCTTGGCCTAAAGCGCATGAAACTTCAATTAAAGATTATGGTTAGCTTGTAAACTTCATTAGGAATATGAAATAATGGATAATATGTCATGAAAGTGCATAAATTTAAAAACACGATCACCAATTTTTTCACAAAATATTCTAGCTTCTGTATACCGATTCCACGCTTGTTGATGGTTGTTCTTGATTGGGGAATGCTCAGTGATGTTTCAGGAAACTATTGGAATGGAAATTAAGGCTTGAATCCACTTCTAACCACGTTTTCAGAATTGAGTTTGTTTAACAATTTTTCAAGTTTGTATATTGGTTTTCTGCGCAGCTTTGAGTCCAATTCCTTTAGGGTTGTGATTCTGAATATGTATAGAAGCTTTTAGGTCAACAAAATTGAACAAAATCCATGGCATTCAATGATTTTGCAAATTGATTTCCTTAAGATCTTTTTCAATCTTTTTTAAGTATTCTTTGTGTCAATTAGGCTCCAATCACACCAATTCTTTCCATAATTAAACAAGCACGAAATATTGAGTCCAAATCATGCATAAAAAGATTGGTTTTGTTAGGTTAGATATTTTTCATGTATTTAAATAATTTAAATGAATTAATATTAATATAAATTCAAATAAATAAATAAAAATTGAGAAAATACTTCCCTTTGGGCCAAGTGGTCGTGCATAGGCTTGGAATGATGAATCATGGAAGAAAAATGGGCCCATTAGCAAATTTAGGTCATTTGAAGCATTGTTGACTTTTCAAAATTCCCAAAAATTTCCCAACTTCCACAAGGCATAACTTGCTCAAATTTTAAGCTTTTCACATGTTCTTGGACATTTTGGAAAGGTCTTTGAGTCCTTTAACCAATGCCTTTGGTCCCATGTCATTTTGATTTACCAATCTCATGTTATGGCCTTTGACTTAAAGTCCCTTTTTGTTGACTTTTGAAAATGACCTATAATGTTGAAATTGATAACTTTTTGTGAGAGCATTTCTTGGACTTGAAGTATGAAGATGAATTGTAGGAAATGTCTTTCTCTTCAAAATGAGCTTTGGATGGAATTTTTCTGATAATCCATGTGAAAGTTATGCCCTGGTCAATTTCAGTTGACTTTTTCAGCTGTCCAAATATAGTAACTTTTGCATCTTTGATGATTTCTGAGCCAAATTTTGAGAATCATGATCAAGCATTGATCAAATGATGTTTGTGGCTTCAAAATGATATATTGACCAAAAATTTGAACTTTTGACTGTCAAATGAACATTTTGCCCCTACAGTTGACTGTAGTGCAATTTAGGGTTTTGACTGTGCAATTTTGAGCTGAATGCCTTGAAACTTGATATGAGGATGCTTGACCATCTTTGTAAGCATATGAGACTTGATTGGATCTTTGAAAACTTCCTTTTCTTGATCAGAACACAAACCCTAGTTTTGACTGTATAGGAGACAGTTGCACTGCACAACCCTTGGGGAATTTTGTGACCTTGACTTGACAAATCTTGGAGAATATGGGAGGGCAAATTTTGGGGTACAACAGTTGCCCCTGTTCAATCTTCTTAGACCTGAGGATGCAGATTGGCTGACGTGCCTTTAGTAATCCGAAGGTAGAAGATGATTGGACACTAGAGTGCCCAGAAATTTGCGCTCACATAGTAGCAGTGATGGCGGAATGGGCTTATAGATGCCATTTAGAGATTGCTGGATAGGGTGATGGGCTTATAGATGCCATCTGGACGTTGATCGCGTAGGAGATTCTTTATCTAGAACCTGCATACCTGCAAAAGAAAAAATGAGTACCTGACACGTTGCAGGAGCTGATTTTAGATGCTTGGTATAGATATGTCCTGACTGGTTACAGGAGCTGAGTCTGGAGCTTCAAACGCTGATGAATGAACCAGGGATGGTTACTGCCTTAGCATGAATGGTAAGAGAACCTTGGGCGACTTAGCTTCAACAACGCTCATTGAGAAAAATCTTGGCGGGAATTACCATCTTTGCAGTATCAGGAAGAGAACCGATAGACCATTATAATCTGAAGGGAAATCACCTCATTCGCCGTCGGAGAGGGCATCATGGGAAAAGGAATTGTCACCTCACACACCGTCGGAGAGAGAACCATAAGAGACTACCACCTCACACTCATCGTCGGAGAGGGAAACATCTTACAAGGACTTACTACCTCACACACCGTCGGAGAGGGAACCATAGGAGACTATCACCTCACACTCATCGTCGGAGAGGGAAACATCTTACAAGGACTTACTACCTCACACACCATCGGAGAGGGAACCATAGGAGACTATCACCTCACACTCATCGTCGGAGAGGGAAACATCTTGAAAAGGACTTACCACCTCACACACCGTTGGAGAGGGAACCATAGGAGACTATCACCTCACACTCATCGTCGGAGAGGGAAACATCTGAAAAGGACTTCTGGAAGCAGTATCAGAACGTCACCATCTCTGGTTTACATCTGAAACTATATCTGGAAGGAAATCTGGAAGCAGCATCGGAACGTCACCATATCTGGATCATATCTGAAACTATATCTAGAAGGAAATCTGGAAGCAGCATCAGAACGTCACCATATCTGGATCATATCTGAAACTATATCTAGAAGGACATCTGGAAGCAGCATCAGAACGTCACCATATCTGGTTTACATCTGAAACTATATCTGGAAGGAAATCTGGAAGCAGCATCAGAACGTCACCATATCTGGATCATATCTGAAACTATATCTAGAAGGAAATCTGGAAGCAGCATCAGAACGTCACCATATCTGGATCAGATCTGAAACTATATCTAGAAGGACATCTGGAAGCAGCATCAGAACGTCACCATATCTGGATCATATCCGAAACTATATCTAGAAGGAAATCTGGAAGCAGCATCAGAACGTCACCATATCTGGATCATATCTGAAACTATATCTAGAAGGAAATCTGGAAGCAGCATCAGAACGTCACCATATCTGGATCATATCTGAAACTATATCTAGAAGGACATCTGGAAGCAGCATCAGAATGTCACCATATCTGGATCATATCCGAAACTATATCTAGAAGGAAATCTGGAAGCAGCATCAGAACGTCACCATATCTGGATCATATCTGAAACTATATCTAGAAGGAAATCTGGAAGCAACATCAGAACGTCACCATATCTGGATCATATCTGAAACTATATCTAGAAGGAAATCTGGAAGCAGCATCAGAACGTCACCATATCTGGATCATATCTGAAACTATATCTAGAAGGACATCTGGAAGCAGCATCAGAACGTCACCATATCTGGATCATATCCGAAACTATATCTAGAAGGAAATCTGGAAGCAGCATCAGAACGTCACCATATCTGGATCATATCTGAAACTATATCTAGAAGGAAATCTGGAAGCAGCATCAGAACGTCACCATATCTGGATCATATCTGAAACTATATCTAGAAGGACATCTGGAAGCAGCATCAGAACGTCACCATATCTGGATCATATCCGAAACTATATCTAGAAGGACATCTGGAAGCAGCATCAGAACGTCACCATATCTGGATCATATCCGAAACTATATCTAGAAGGAAATCTGGAAGCAGCATCAGAACGTCACCATATCTGGATCATATCTGAAACTATATCTAGAAGGAAATCTGGAAGCAGCATCAGAACGTCACCATATCTGGATCATATCTGAAACTATATCTAGAAGGACATCTGGAAGCAGCATCAGAACGTCACCATATCTGGATCATATCCGAAACTATATCTAGAAGGAAATCTGGAAGCAGCATCAGAACGTCACCATATCTGGATCATATCTGAAACTATATCTAGAAGGAAATCTGGAAGCAGCATCAGAACGTCACCATATCTGGATCATATCTGAAACTATATCTAGAAGGACATCTGGAAGCAGCATCAGAACGTCACCATATCTGGATCATATCTGAAACTATATCTAGACAGAATTGCGATAGTTTGATAGTAGTCATTTTTGTATTGATCTTTTTCCTGAAAAGGCAAAACATAATTGTATGCAAAATCACGATGCATGAACTGTATGTCTTCAAAATTAATGAGATTCGTGTAGCATGATGCATATGCATGACGATGTGATGTTTATGAATGTATTTTTGTCTAAGAAACTAAATCCTTGACAGGTGCCGGGAAGTCACTCCTGGGCTGATGTTGAAGAAGAGCTTTTGCTTCCGCTGGGGATGATAGCTGCAAGTATACCGGTAGGAGAAGATAACTCCGTTGGGGAATAAACTTGGCAAATGACGGATTCTGCGGGGAGAAAAGATACTCTAGTGACCATGCTGAGAAGCAATACCCTGTGGGGAGAAGGATGCCTTGCTGAGTGTTGATGATAACTTGCTGAGGATACCTTGCTGTATTGGAAGTATGAATGGACTTCGCTGGGGATAAGAAGGCTTTGTCGACGACGCTCTTTCCGTGGCTTTTGGCTGAGGATAACCCAGTTATATCCTGTTAAGGAAATAACTCTTTAAATCAAGCCGGGCGACGCGTTTGTGCCTTGAGAGGGGTAAGCTTCCGTAACTTACTGGGGATAAGCTTACTGCTTGGGGAGATGATTCCAACTTTCCTGGGGAACTAGATTAGATTCTCCTGGGGAAGTATTGAACTGTATTGGTTATGTTCTTCAACTTACCCTGGTGTCTTGGAGGATAGAACAACCAGATTGCTTAGACCACCCTTTATTGCCCCTGTTTCTATGGGGGAGGCACTTGTGGGGTGCTGATAGTTGTTGATGGACAAACCTTCTTCTGGTAGACAGATGGCAGGACATAGTCGTACGCTTTAATCCCTAACTTTTGCCTGGACCGCCCTTTCGGGTTTTCAGTCCACCGGGATACCCATTTTTGCCCAAGCCGCCTTTCCAGGTTTTCGACTTGCCGGGTGTACAGATTTTTTTCATTTTCATCCCTTCATTTTGCCCGAACCCTTTTGGTTCGCCGGGAAGCCCTTATTTTTGCCTAGGTGTGTCAACCTAGCGGGTCTTTGATTATGCGTAGTATCTTTTCCGACTATGTCCACGCTCTCAGAATGTAGGGAGTTGCCCCTATTTAGAAGTGTTTTGTCACCAGAAGATGTCTAATCAGGCAAGTTTCATTGTTGGAATGCCCCAAGTGACTCAGGCAGAGATTTGCCCCAGGCTTTTTGGCCTTTTGAAAGATTCTCTGGATCTGGACTTAACTGCCCCAGATGATCATGCCGTGCCCCTTGATTGGAGATACTCTTGTTCATTAGACTTTCGTCGTGCGAATTTTCCTGCTGTTCAAACAAAAGGTCATATGCAAACAAAGTTATGTTAAAAATGCAAAGCCTATGTCTGTCTTGAAGATTTTGAAAATGCATTCTTTTTTCATAAAACAAGTGATTGTTTGTAAAACGTGATGTCAACTCCGTATTTTACCGTAGGCCTTCAGGAGTCAGGATACCTTTCGTAACAGTATGCTTTCGAACTAACCCATGCTTCAGCTAGGACTTTTAAGGGTTATAACGTGGCCTGGTTCACGGTTTAAGAAACAAAGGATAAAGGCTCAAAATTTATTTGTACCCACCCGCTCTTCGTGATGTTCTCCACACCTAAACTCAGTTGATCATACGTTAGACCTTGTTTGAGTCTTTGTTCTGATGTTCCAATGATGGTTCAGATATTGATGATTTCTTTTGAATAGGCAGTCATTTTCCTTTTTTGTTGAGGGTTTGTAGGACCTCTTTCTTTTTGATTTCGTTATCCCTATTTTTTTGCCTGAACTGTTTCCTTTTTTTGGAATTACAGTCAGCGGGATGCCCCAGTTTCGTAAGTCCCCTTTATAGGTTTTGACTTCTTGGGCTTTTCGTTTATGATTTTTTTTTGATCATGACTGCCTGTCCTTATGATTGTTCGGAACCATCATTGTCTTTCTTCGTTTTGTAAAGACTTTTTGGTGCCATTCGTTATGCACTTGGGTCAACTGAGAGACTACCCTGCCCCTGGTTATGATTAAGGGTTTTGATTTTCGAAAATAAAACTCCTACTTCTTTGGCTCAGATGGGTTGACGAGGGATTATCTTCCTTATAACTCCAGTGTTTAGGAATGGAAACAATGCCTGTACCTCATCAGCGGGGTCTGTTCAAAAGCATACTGTAGATTATGGTATCGTTTTCGTCATCCTCCCTCAAGAGGCTTAGAATTTTAGATCAAGAGTTGACATCAGAAAAAAAAAAATGAAAATAATTTACGTATAGTGAATACGAATATATTGATTCAAAAATAGACATAGGCAATGCATTAATGGAATAACAATGTTTTAACATGAATAAATGTTTAAACAAAAGAAAATCACAACTTGAATTCGAATGAACAAAAAGTGCTTTCTATCCTAGCCATGTTTTGGCATGGGAGCAGTGATCACGTTGGGAGTCTCGGGTACTTCAAACTGAATCTCTCCAGCGTCGATCATGCCTTGAATCTTGTATTTCAGCGCCCAACAATCCTCAGTATCGTGCCCCGGGCTACCAGAATGGTAAGCGCACCTTGCTTCTGGGTTGTAGCTTGGATAGGAGGTCTTTGGATTTGCAGGAGGGTTGATCACCGCAATCAGGTTCATCCTTAACATGTGTTGCAAGGCTCGTGACCATGGCATGTTGATATTGGTGAATTGTCTCTTAGGCTCGTCCGACATGTTCTGATCAACCCGCTGTTTCTGGCGAGGTCGTTGTTGAACTTGTGAAGTAGTAGCAACTCGGAGAGGTCTATTCACTGGACCCGACCTTTGCCCTCTTGGGAGCTGTTCCATGACCTGGTCCCTGATTTGGGCCGGTTGCTTCATACCTTGAGGAAGCTGACTGACCATGGCTCTCAGCTCTCCTTGCTCCTGAGCTAACCCTTGAATGAGGGCCCTTTGCCCCAGCATCTGAGTTTTCAATGTGTCTACCTCAGCTTGTAGACGTTTCAGCTGTTCGTCCTTGTCATCTTCAGGACTTTTTCTGGTCAGATTCCCTACGAGGAGTGTCCTCAACTCTTCCTGCCCCTTGGATAGACCTAGGAAGATTTCCCTGAATTGAGTCTCTTGAGCGAGAAGGTCCTGGTTATCTGGTTGGAAGGCCATTGCTGAAATAAACAGTAAGAAAGGTAAGTGACCTGCAAAAGGGATACCTGCAATGCAATGAGATGTATGACATGCATGTAATGTTTTCAAGGACCTCGCAGGGTAAACAGAGAAACTTGTTAGAGTTGGAAACTGGCAACTTGATTGAAGGTACTTCCTGTTGTAGAGAGTCCTTCTTCAAGGGTCAAAGGCTCACCATATCCAGTGGGTCATAGCCCCTGATAACCTTAGCTAGGGGATCATTCTTCAGGTGTCAAAGCTCACCATATCAAGTGGGTCATAGCCTCTGACAACCTTGGCTAGAGGAAAATAAATCCTCTTTGCCCCTTGCTGGGATAATTGATTCACCATGACCTGCATCACAAGCCCTTGAGATCCTTGAAATGGGTTAAGATGTATGCAGGATGCATGCAATGGTATGATGTTATGCTATGCATGGGGTAATGTGAGTAACCCTGTTATGAGTCCCAATTAAGGACTATAAACCGAAACCTGCAAGAAACTTGATAAACTTGTTATGAGTCCTGATTAAGGACTATAAACAGGACCTGCAAGTAGTTAGTACACCCTGTTATAAGTCCCAATTAAGGACTATGAACAAAACCTGCAAGAAACCTAAGTAAAACCTGTCATGAGTCCCAATTAAGGACTATAAACAGAACCTGCAAGTGGTTAGTACACCCTGTTATAAGTCCCAATTAAGGACTATGAACAAAACCTGTAAGACATCAAGGGTCAGATAACAAGCATGCAAGTAGTCAAGTACGAAGGCACACAAGTCACACAAGAGAAGCCCTTAGGGTTTAGGCCAGCATGGGGTCTGGGTATTACCCTCTTGAAGTTGGTGGGTTCAACCTGTCCTAATCAAAGTAACCGGGTTCTAAGGTTCCCAATATCACGGGATTGCTTTCATTGTTCATCGTTTCGATTTAGCCACTGAACTGGCGACCGAAATATTCCAGGAAAGCAACCCTCAATTGAGTGTAGTATCGAGTATCAACCAACCTCGGACTGCACCAAAGTCAGTTATATCACTACCCTAAAGAGGCCAAGATAGTTCAATTAAGGTTCCTAAGGTCTGTTGATGCTTCACGACACCACGCGGAGGCCCCGTACTCTCCTTGACTGAACTCAAGGGTTACCGGTACACACCAAAGTGCCACATCAACGTAGCAGACTGTTTCAACCATGTCGGTATACCCCGCACAGTTCCCTCACAGCCTTGTTGCTACTTTCTAAGAAAGGTATCCCCAGATCCGGGTTAGGATCTATAGAACTCCCAAGCAACCCAAAATAGTAAAGCAAGCAAATCAGTACAAGTGAAAACACAGTTATGACCTAGCCCTAAGGTACACCTCACTTTAAGATGTCCCCAGCAGAGTCGCCAGTTCTGTGATCGGTGGATCTGGAACTGACTGTTTAACGCTGGTTCGCGAAATGTCGCGGAAGCAAGAGTCGCCACCGTCTTTTATTTTCTCCAAATGGAAAGGACAAAAGCACAGAAAAATTCCTTTAAAGAGATTGCTCTCGGTTCGGGAGGTAGATTATAGAAAGGGAAGGTGTTAGCACCCTTTCTATCCATGGTTATCCATGGGCTCTTAGATACTTGCTCCTTTGTGTTTTCAAAAATGGTTTGTTTGCTTTTCAACTGTGGGTTTTAAAAAGTTTCTTTGAAAATTCCAGTTCGACTCTTGTATCTGTCCTCAAGAGTGTTTGAAAAAATGTTTTCGAAAGCTTTTTGAAAATGTGTTGGTGTGAAAAGTATTTTTGATTTGTTTTGTTTTGAATTAGAGCAAGTATCCACGAGTCGTCTACCTACCCTAAGGAATTCGTCTGTGTAAATGTCCTTTAAAGTAGTGCCATCCCACCATTGAGAGGTAGGTAGCACCACCGTTGGAGGTGTTCGGGTCAATTCGAGTTTAGGGACATGGTGATCACCAGAGCAATGGGAAGACACCTTAGAAGCCCCTCATGCCAGGTTCCCGGATCATGAGGACTTACTAAGACGTCCTCTACTCGACGATCACCTTTTGAAAGGCAACAGTGAGGCGTACCCTAGGGGTGGTGTGTGCGATTCGTGTGTCGTTTTCAGATATTTGTCTTGTCATGTTTATTTGTGTTCTACGCTTGATTTTAATTAAGACATTCATTCTTGCATGCTTTTAACAGTTAAAATATTTGCGGAAAAATAAATTCTAAGGCTATTACAAACGGCGCGGGTCCACATCGCCAAAATTAAACCGGACCCGATTTAGCGGAAAGTAAATGAAGCAATAAAGTAAAAGTGCGAGAAATATAAATTGTTACAACGCTTTGGGAGAATTACATAATTATAATAAACGACATAAGATAAATGCGCGAAACTAAATAAATTATGAATATGGGCGTTGGACCCTTTTGCAATAAATTAAAAGTTAATGAAGGATTAAAATTGAAAAGAAAATGTTTTTTAGTGTTTTTATGTTTTTTTAATATTTAAGAAGAAAAAGAATTAATAAAAATTAAAAT
This sequence comes from Vicia faba, assembly GCA_948472305.1. NCBI lineage: Eukaryota > Viridiplantae > Streptophyta > Magnoliopsida > Fabales > Fabaceae > Vicia > Vicia faba. The sequence continues at coordinate 1,110,581,476 of OX451740.1, forward strand.
GAAGCGTCAAACCCTAATTCTAATGTTTTTTAAGTTTATTGAGAAAATATTAAGTTTTAACCTAATTTAAATCTAAGTTAATTTACATGCAAAATTTAATTATAGAAAATAAATAAACTATACATTATTATTGTAAAAAAGGGGAAAATTAAAAAGGAACAAAAAGAATTCATTAAACCTAATTCTACATATTTTTGGATTTTTATTAAAAAGGAGTTAATGTTGTAACCTAATTAAACTAAATAATTACATATTAATTTATTTACAAGAAAATAATCACAATAAAAATATTTATTATTTTTGGTCTTTTCTGATTTTTTAATGAAGTTTTTATATTTTGTTTTAAAAAATTAATTAATTAAATAAACAGTAATTAAAATAAAAATAACAATTAAAACAAGAATAAAAAAATAAATAATAAAAAAAAATAGTGAAGGCAAACCAGGGGGGGGGGGGGGGGGGGTAGCCCCAAATTGGAGGTAAGGCCTTAGCAAACTGGCCCATTAAGCCCTGGTCTCGTTGGACTTTCTCAATCATGTGTGATGCATTGACTATGGTTTAGCGTGATCTTCACATCCATGCCTTTGATCTGAATTGGTAGGACGCGTGGACGCTTGGATTAGGATGGCATATGGTGAACTTCAAAGTTGAACCTGCATAGGAATGAGTATAGAAAAATAATAGCGAAATTATTCAGACCTGGGGTTCGAACCCAGGTCTTTGGACATCAATGCGTTGATAGCTTGCCAGCTGAGCCACTTAGCCAATTTGATATATAATATGCAAACAAATATTAAAAAAGAAAGTAACGCATTAGTGGAATTTTGGCGCGAGCTTTTGAATTAGCCAATCCTTGCTTGACATGGCATCATCTTCTCCATTCCCTGAAACATGAAAAACGAAGGCAACGGTTTTCCAGGTGTGGTGTTAGGCTAGCTATGAGAAAATAGCGATTAAGCCTGTGTTGTTTAGAAATTAGGCGCGATGAGTGGTTCTTGTCCGTCTAGGCGTGCTGAATACAACCATGGTGGTCTTAAGGGCTGATTTTACCTTGTTTCAAAAGCCCCAATTTTGTACCCTGCAAAACCCTAAGGAACGAACATGGCATCTTGGCCTAAAGCGCATGAAACTTCAATTAAAGATTATGGTTAGCTTGTAAACTTCATTAGGAATATGAAATAATGGATAATATGTCATGAAAGTGCATAAATTTAAAAACACGATCACCAATTTTTTCACAAAATATTCTAGCTTCTGTATACCGATTCCACGCTTGTTGATGGTTGTTCTTGATTGGGGAATGCTCAGTGATGTTTCAGGAAACTATTGGAATGGAAATTAAGGCTTGAATCCACTTCTAACCACGTTTTCAGAATTGAGTTTGTTTAACAATTTTTCAAGTTTGTATATTGGTTTTCTGCGCAGCTTTGAGTCCAATTCCTTTAGGGTTGTGATTCTGAATATGTATAGAAGCTTTTAGGTCAACAAAATTGAACAAAATCCATGGCATTCAATGATTTTGCAAATTGATTTCCTTAAGATCTTTTTCAATCTTTTTTACGTATTCTTTGTGTCAATTAGGCTCCAATCACACCAATTCTTTCCATAATTAAACAAGCACGAAATATTGAGTCCAAATCATGCATAAAAAGATTGGTTTTGTTAGGTTAGATATTTTTCATGTATTTAAATAATTTAAATGAATTAATATTAATATAAATTCAAATAAATAAATAAAAATTGAGAAAATACTTCCCTTTGGGCCAAGTGGTCGTGCATAGGCTTGGAATGATGAATCATGGAAGAAAAATGGGCCCATTAGCAAATTTAGGTCATTTGAAGCATTGTTGACTTTTCAAAATTCCCAAAAATTTCCCAACTTCCACAAGGCATAACTTGCTCAATTTTTAAGCTTTTCACATGTTCTTGGACATTTTGGAAAGGTATTTGAGTCCTTTAACCAATGCCTTTGGTCCCATGTCATTTTGATTTACCAATCTCAAGTTATGGCCTTTGACTTAAAGTCCCTTTTTGTTGACTTTTGAAAATGACCTATAATGTTGAAATTGATAACTTTTTGTGAGAGCATTTCTTGGACTTGAAGTATGAAGATGAATTGTAGGAAATGTCTTTCTCTTCAAAATGAGCTTTGGATGGAATTTTTATGATAATCCATGTGAAAGTTATGCCCTGGTCAATTTCAGTTGACTTTTTCAGCTGTCCAAATATAGTAACTTTTGCATCTTTGATGATTTCTGAGCCAAATTTTGAGAATCATGATCAAGCATTGATCAAATGATGTTTGTGGCTTCAAAATGATATATTGACCAAAAATTTGAACTTTTGACTGTCAAATGACCATTTTGCCCCTATAGTTGACTGTAGTGCAATTTAGGGTTTTGACTGTGCAATTTTGAGCTGAATGCCTTGAAACTTGATATGAGGATGCTTGACCATCTTTGTAAGCATATGAGACTTGATTGGATCTTTGAAAACTTCCTTTTCTTGATCAGAACACAAACCCTAGTTTTGACTGTATAGGAGACAGTTGCATTGCACAACCCTTGGGGAATTTTGTGACCTTGACTTGACAAATCTTGGAGAATATGGGAGGGCAAATTTTGGGGTACAACATTGATCACACCACAAAGCAGTCATATGGGGTAGCTGAAGATGTATTAGTGGAAGTTGACAAATTTATCTTTTCAGTTGATTTTGAGATCATGGACATTCTGGAAGATGAAGAGACCCCTACCATTCCAGGTCGACCATTCTTGCACACTAGTCAATGCAATGTTAATACTGAAAAAGGTACTTTGACCTTGAAATTTTTTATGAGGAAATAACTTTGAAAGTATTGGACATTAAGAAGCAATGTGAAGGTGAAGATAATAAATCTTCAGTTGGTATGATTAAAATAGTGAGAGAAAGCAAAAGTTCAAAACCACCTCCAGAAAAAGTCTCAAGCATAATCTCTCAGGTTGCATTATCTCATTCATCTAGAACACAAAGCAAAACTCCAAAGTTCATTCAAGAAGTCAAGAAGAGAAAGAAAAAGGAGCATCAACATAAGGATAGGGAAGTTGGAGGTGACTTGAGGCACAAAGCAGAACTTATATCTGAACCAGACCATTTCTTTATTGCGGGAAGGACAAGCAAGAAGGTGTGGAATTTGAAATACTTCCCATAACAATGGGGAATGAACCGTCGAGCCATGCAACGTTAAACTAAGCGCTTCTTGGGAGGCAACCCATGCTTTTAATGACTAAGCATTTTCTTTTTGTTTTTTGTTTTATTTCATCTTTAGGTAATAAACTAGGCCTTACAGGTGCAAGCTATGAGGTAGCAGTTGGTGTTGCATTACCTTCCACCTCCCCAGTAAGGTTCTCTGTGAGTCACCATTCTCGCTCTTGTTCTAAAACATTGGGGATAATTTTTAGTTCAAGTTTGGGGAGGATGGTTTGTTTTTTATTTGTTTCTGTTTGTTTGTTTTATGTTATTTTGTTAAATTGCATTTCGAAGTACTCCTCGAATTTTGACCAATTTTTTTTATTTGCACAAGAGCTTTTATTTCAAAGAGATCGGGAATAGTATATAGAGATAAATGGATAATTGTTTGAGGGTAGGAAGTTCAGAATAATTTAACTGAAATGGGTTTGTTTGAACACCCTAGGTTCCCTGAAAAGTGATACGAGTCTAACATGTAAATTTGTACCATAATGTTTGTATCCTGAGAATTACTCCTTGAGTAGTTTATCTTGACAGTCTGACATAATCTAGATTCACATGCATGTACGAGTGGTTGAGAAATAAATAATTTTGGCACCAAATAATGAAAAGGCGGTTAAAGTAAACCGATCCGCTAAGTTGGGTATCCCTCACCCAGTTATTCAGCCCAAAGGAGGTTGATCCCCAAATGTTGTCCAAATAAGGACAATATATAAACTGAAAAGTTTTGAAAATTTCATTGGTAATTAAAAGTATCAATTGCTACTTATTTGGTGCCTAAACAAAAAATCTTGATTAGTCTTGTGCATGTGATAATCATCATAATTATCATTGCCTTAATTTGATTGTCCGGATGAAAAAAGAGGGGAATCAGAAAAAGACTTAAGTACAAAGCATAGTTAGAGAGGTATCAGAAAGGGAAGCTCAGGTTTAAAATGTTCTCATAAAAACCCTTTGCGTCATGTAAATACCAAATGAACTACCTCTTTACCAATGTGAATGGAAGTCTCACATATGAGTACCAGTATACTTTACAATGCATGAGCTCTTTTCTTTGTTGCTTGAGGTCAAGCAACATTCTATGTTTGAGGGAGTTTGATTAGTGGTTTTTACACCTTTATTTACCGTTAATTCTAGTTAATCTTTTCATTGGTTGTCAAGCACTTTAATTCATTTTTATGCATTTTATGCTTTGGTTGTGTTGCCTTAACGTTTGCAGGCTCAGATGAATAAATCAGGAAAAATCGCCTAAAAAGGAGAAATTTCCCCAAGTTCCAGGAGGTCTTCTACGGCCACCCGTAGCAGCTACTACAACCCATAGCAGGCATGCAGCAGACTCCTTTCATGTAGCATCAGACAACAAAAACAGTGGTCTACTACAGCCACCCGTAGCACTTGTTACGGGTCGTAGCAGACATGCCCTGGGAGTGAAATTTAAGATGGAGACTAGTGGAACGCTACAGACACCCATAACACCTGCTATGAGTCGTAGCGGCTTTGTGCGATGATTCAAATAATTTCTTTTATTTCATCAGTATTTGGCAAGTGAGGGGTATTTTGGACATTTTCGACGGTTTCTAGTTGTTCACTTGATTCTGAGATATTTAAGGGGTTTTGGAGAACAGAATTAGGGGACTTTTTGACAAGAGGGGAATTACACGATTCAAGATTAGAGAAGACAAAGTTTTTGGAGAGCAGAAGATTTTCATGAGCGGACGCAGTTGAAGATCAAAGTTCATCTCAATCCTTGTAATGTCTAGATTTTATCTTGTATTTTCTTTGAACAATATGAATAGCTAAACCCCCAATGCTAGGGGGTGTCCCTGATTTGAATCTACAGACTACTTTGACTTCTTAATTTCAGTAATATATTTGTTTTTCATAATCAATTTAATCGTACAATGTTTATAGTGCCTTCTATATCGAACCAATAGAGATTGAATGACAATTAACAATTAGGCTGGACCGCCATTATTAATGCTTTTGTGCGATTAAGCTATAGTAGATATCACCTAAGACTAGGGATACCCTGTAGCAACCGATATACTCTTGATAATACAAATGCTTGATTTCATCATAAATTTCTAGAGACTTAGAATTTAGGATGAATGATCAAAGGTTTTCTCATTAAGGATTTAGGAGAAAATAAACTAAAGAACTGGTAATTGATTATTTTGAACTTGTTAACGAAATAAGGATTCAGAGTTGTTACATGACAAATTATACACCTTTCCCTAGCATGTTTCTCATATTTTTCAAAACCAATTGGTTATTCTGCTTATTTTTATTCATTGTTAATTCATAATTTGCAAATCAAACCAAACTATAGTTTTTGTTTAATTGAATCACTATTGGAACTAAATATGGATGCATAATCCTTGAGATCGAGATTCGGGGAACTTTCCTCATTATTACTTTAAAAGGAAAAATAGTACACTTGTTATTTTTTTGATCAGTTGTTTAGTTGGAAAGAAGAATAAATTGGACGGAACACTTTGTTGTGCTAAAAAAGAGAAAGAAAAAAATTCAAATTCAAAGCACAAGGGTGTAGGCGCTAGAGGAAAAAACCGGGTACAATAGTACACTTCACAAAGGACAGTATGCCGCCTACACCTGTTGTGGCAGTCTGATACCATACACATTGTCTCCCACCATGGACTCCTTGTACCAGATTCCTTGTTTGCTAAGCAATTGATGTTATGTGTTGGTGCTACTTTTCATATGGGCTTGATGTGATTTCCTCATACTAGACCCATGATCCAATGAAACAAAAACCCTAATCCTTGGTCTATAAATAAAACTATAACGAATAATGAAATGATTTCATTTGTTTTAAGATAAAACACCAAGAGTTTAGTGCGTGGATAGTGGAGTGTGATAGAGTTCTCTTCTCACCCACTCTTGTACCAACTGATGAGCAGTGGCACGACTGAAGATATCTCTTGAAGGCTATTTGTATTAAGTCATTTTCCACGTCTCTCTTAGGTTTATATATTTTCTTCATTTATTGTTAAAGAGGTGTTTCTATTGAGAACCATGTTTGTAGCTTGTACTTAGCTCACTATGAGCTAAGCTTTTTGTAGTTAAGCATTGTGAAGTTAATATTAAAGTGTTTTTTTATGTTATACGGTGTGTGGTTAAGTGATTCGTTTTATTATATGTTAATTTGTTAATGGTTTACTTTTTCACTTGATCAACTTAAGAGTAGATGAAAACATGTTGTTGTAGGAGATCCAACAACAAGTGATTTTCTTAATAAAGATAGTTGAATGAGTAGGATAGAGATATTCACTTACCTAGATTGCTTAGAGATAATAAGCTACAACTATTGAGAACTTCAAAAGACTAATAGATGCATATTAGGGTTTCAAGTGAAGCTTAGAGATTTTTCCCCTTGCCCTTGTTATGCATGCTTTGATATTCTAGAGATATACCACAAGATCACTCTGACCTCACAAGTCACGATACCACACGTCATAAACATATGAGTACACTAATGATGTTAATGGAACATAACTTAACTCAATCCCTCTTAATATATTTCCACTTCTTTTCACATTACTTTTGACATCTGTTTTAAGTGAAATTAAACTTACAAACACCAATCATTATTTCTCTCTGCTCATGCTTAAATCAAAAGAGTAGTTTCCATACAAAAATCAAATCTAAGTGTAATACGGTGGGAGAACTGACTTGGGATGTTTTACATTTTATCGCAATTGTTGCGGTTAGCAAGAGTTGCCACCGACTTTTCTTTTACCCAAAAGAAAAGGCTGAAAAGAACAGGAAAGACCTTTGAGATTATTTCTTGAGTTCGGGGGGTAGATTATGAAAAGGAAAGGTGTTATCACCCTTTTCATCCATAGTTATCTATGGGCTCTTAGTTTCTTGCTAGATCACTTGCTTTGTTTGAAAATATGCTTTGTGGTGGTTTTTGAAAGTATTTTTGAGAAGGCACCTTCGTTTAGGCAAACTTTGTAATGGTTCTCGTTCGTAAGAACGTATACCAAGTGTTGGACTTTTGAAAATATTTTATATTTTGAAAGTTTGTTTTTGAAAGTGTCTGGTGTTTGTTTTGAAAATAAGCAAGGATATTTGTTTTGAAAGTTTGTTTTTGAAAGTGTTTGGTGTTTGTTTTGAAAATGAGCAGTGATGTTTGTTTTGAAAGTGAGCAAGAAACTAGGAACAATCTACCTACTCAAAAGTGTTTGTTCATTTCTTCCTTCCTTTGATATTGCTATCTTACCATTGATTTGGTAAGAAGCCTTATCTTTGGATGTGAAGGGACGGGCGTGGGTCATCGTATAGTCATGATAGCAATGTTGTGAGATATCTTAGCATTTCTCTTTGATGGACTAAGATCATTTGAAAGGCAACATTTGTAGCGTCATCGAGGGACTATGATCTTGTATTTTTTATTGTTTTTGCTAAGATATCCCACATGCATAACATGACCATTTTTATAATGCAACAAGTGGAACTGACCTAAGGGTGCATGTGTGAATAATGTGTTTGATTTTCATGCATTTGTTTATCTTGAATTAGGTTTCTCTAAACATTGATTTTATCTTTCCATACAAACCCTAATTTACTAGCATTGATATGAAAGCGATAAATTGCGAAAAGTAAATTTACTACGCTATTACATCATTTGGGGATGGGGTGTACAAATTTACAAATGGGGATGACAAATAAAGTAAACCCTAATTACTATTATAAAGCTTTGAGAATTACATAATTTATAATGCAAAAATAGTAAAATATGCAAGAAGATGTAAAGTGAGAGAAAATTTTTTTTAGAGTTTTTTATTATAGAAAAGGTTTTGTAATTAATTTCGTTGAAGAAAAACCTAAGTCTGAGTTAAATTTTTTAAAAAATAAGTAATTGTTTAGAAAAATGTTTTTGAGGTTTCATTTAAATAAATAAAAAAAAGGTTTTATAGTCTTAGGTCATTTTCAAGCAATGCAATATGTCCAAAATAAACTAAAAAAATCTCAAAAATCAAGAAATTTGGTGCCTGAGCCGACACGGGCCATGTCGTGTGACACAGGTGCCTGTGTCAGGATCTTTCCATAACTTTTCTGCACTTTTTGTTCTAACCAATCTAACACGGCCGTGTCATGTGACACAGGCATCCGTGTCAGCCCCTGTCCATCTTTTTTTCTGCTCGTGTATGCACCAGTAACATTGACACTGGCCGTGTCGTTTTACACGGGCAGCCGTGTCATCCTTTGTCCCTGCATTTTGTTATGTTTTTAACCCAACTAAGCTGACACAGGCCGTGTCGTGTGACACGGGCACCTGTGTCAGCCTCTGGTCTAGCCTTTTTGCTAGTTTTTCTCTTTGATCTGTCTTGTTATATCTTTTGAGCGCAAAAGCAAATGATGTATGAACAATGATATCACAGTTTGAGAAAGTTTACCTCTCGAAGCATAAGCTTTAGAACATGTATTGATGTTTTTAGGTGCAAAGTGGTGATTGATCGAGCTCCTTTGAATCTTCTTGAAGTAGCTCATACCTTCCTTTTGTGCTGAAAATGGTTGAACTGCTCCAACCGAGTCTAGTTGCAATGTATACTTTTTGAGTTTGGAAGATGGTGATAGTGATGTTACAGGAGTTATTCTTATGTTTGAACAACTTCTGTATGGTGTATGTGGAGTGTTTTGGATGGTTTGTTTGGAGAAAACTTACAAGGTATGAGATTCAAAGATTTGAACTTCAAAGCTCAAAATGGAGGTTTTGTGGACAAATTTGGTTTTTGACAGCAAAATTGATTTTGAGTGTTAGTTTCTCCTTTTATTTTTCTGGACCCTTTCTCTTGCAATTGCTTCTTCTATTTATAGGCAAGAGTTTTGTGCATATGAGCTGATTAGGTTTGCAAGATAGCATGTTATGGTTTGGTTGGATTAGAAAGATCAAACTATGTCAAGTACTCCATAGTCCCAAGATGAAGTACCGAAGTTGCTGGTATAGAAGAGCTACTTCCCATGATTTATGGTGGATTATACTCAGCAACAAGCAAGGTATAGGCTTAAGACAAACTTTCCACCAAAAGGCTTGCTTTTCAAGAATAGCAATGGTGCCTTTATGCCATAAATGGAAAGATCCTTTGGACAATGGCTCAAACACTTGGGTAATAGCTCAAGAGTGGGTGTAAGCATTAAATTATGATGATATTTGCAATAAAGAAGGCATGAAACATAAGATTATGAAGCAAAGCATGCCAATTGGATTATGTGTTCTTCAACAAAAATGGCTTGCAATTCAAGAATGAATGCCCAACTTCAAGCCCTTGAATCTCCTAGCTAAAATATGATAAATTCATTATCTTGGATGTTTTGGAAAGTTTGAAACACCCTCTACAACTTTCATGTTGTCCATTTCGACAAAATCATCTTGGAACTATGTGAAAAAATGCCAAGAAGTTGGGATAAAATCCTGACCAAAATATGTTGAAAATTTCTCTAAGTGTTTATTCAAAAATGTCATGACTTCTTGAATTTATAACTTAAAATACAAGCATTTCTAGAAAAAGTACTGCTCTACATTGTTTTAGATCTAATTGAGATCTACAACTTTCACGTTGGAAGTTTTCCTTGAATCATCTTGCATCTTGGTGAAAGAATGGCATGAAGTTATGAAAAAATATGAACTTTCTAACACTTAGAAAAAATTCTAAGTCTTAGAATTTTGAATTCTCAAAGATGAAATTTGACTTTTCAATTACTTGATGAACAAGTTTCATATTTTGACATGTCTTGATGAATTGTAATATTTAAAATTTAATTTTGATCAAAAAGTCAAAGTTTGACTTTTCAGTGTACAGTTGACTTTTCATTAGTTGACTGAAATTCAATTATCAATCAATTGATCTTGAGAAATGTTTTGAGCCATGCCATTAGGTCAAAATGATGCATTTTAATCCTTGAGATCATGTCTTAAACCAATAAGTCATTTGTTAGGTCAAAAAGTCAAAAAGTCAAAAATTAAACCTCCTCAGTCAAAACCCTAATTTTGACCATTTTGTCCTTTTGATGTTCTGATCAAATTTCTTAAGGAATGAGAGGGAAAATTTTGGGGTACAACACTAAGTAACAACACTCCTTGTGGGTACGATACTCTTATTCTTATTACTTGTTGCAATCATAACATGTATACTTGTATATGACACTCTTTTAATGATTGCAAACTCTTGTTGAAAACTAGAGTGAGAAGAAGATCAAAGTTCTGCGAATAAATGGAGGTGGCGAATACACATCCAAGATGTTTGAAGATTTATATGCAGAACATGATTTCGATCATGAGGTAAGTGATCCTTATATGCCTCAACATAATGGAATTTTAGAAAGAAGAAACATGACCATATTAGATATGGCGAGATGCATGTTGAAGCAGAAGAATTTTCCAAAATCCTTATGAGGTGAAGTTGTTTTGACTATAGTTTATATTAAGAAATTGAATAATAAGGTTCTTGAAGAAGTGTGGAGTGGAAAAAGAGAATTAGTGAGTCATCTTAAGGTGTTTGGCTCTATGTGTTACAAACATGTTCTTGATGCGAGAAGAAGGAAGCTTGATGACAACAATGAACCTATGATTCTGGTAGAATATTATAAAACAGGTGCATACAGACTATTCAATCTAATCAATAAGAAGATTATGTTGAGTCGAGACATTGTGGTTGATGAAAATTCTACCTGGTATTGGAATTATAAGGATGCAATTAACAAGCCTCTGATAAGTTATGGTTTCTACAAAGAAACTGATGAAGTCATAGTCGAATAAATTGCAGATATTTCTGTCGAAGTCGATGTCGAAGTAGTTACTGACATTCTGGACAATGTCAAAGTCGAAGAAGGTGTGGTTGGTACAAGCTAGAGACCTCAAAGAACTAGAGTTCTTCCAGCAAGACTTCATTATTATGAAGTGGTTGGTGATGATGAAGTTACACCAGATGGAGAATTAGTTATATTTCCTTTACTTACAGGTTCTAAACTAATCAACTATAATGATGCTTTGAAGATTAAATAGTGGAAATATTCTATGGTTGAAGAGTTACAGGAAGTCGAAAGAAACAACACATGAGAGTTAGTCGAATTGCCAACATGCACAAAAGTTATCGATGTAAAGTGGGTGTTCAAGTTAAAACACAATGTTGATGGGTCAATAGCAAGACATAAAGCAATATTAGTAGCTCGAGGTTTTATTAAAAGAGTAGGACCCGACTACTCTGAAGTATTTACTCCAGTAGCAAGATTAGAGATTGTTCGACTAGTGGTAACATTAACATGCAACCAATATTGGTCGACACTTTATTTAGATGTGAAATCAGCATTTCTGGACGAATTCTAAAAAAGAAGAAGTATTGAAAGACCAAAGAGAAGTTAGTGTTCAAAGAAATTATCAAGTGAGAAATATTTTTAAAATAGAGAATCAACACAAAGAGTTGTTGCTCAGTTTTGTGTTATCATTTTCTTCTCAATCTAAGACACAAAGAGTTGTTGCTCTGTTTTGTGTTAATTACTATTATTATAAACACAAAGAGTTATTGCTCATATTTGTGTATTTACATGTGTTCTTCATTGTAGTGTTAAATCTGTTTTTCTAGAAGCACTATTGTAAACACTATTTAATTGTAAATCTTTTGAGATTTGTTTCCTTAAGTGACTAGGTGATAGTATGTATACTTGAGAGGACTAAGGTGTTTTCCAAAACTCTTAGACGTTGTTTGTAATATTTCAATGTTAGTGGATTGATTCCTTTTTGAAGGCAAAATCACCTTGGCAGGTGGACAAGAGTAGCTTTGTTTAAGGTGAACTTGTATAAATCGATTGTGTCACTTTTCTTTATTAGCTTATATATCTTGATTGTTTATGAGAAACATTTCTAAAAAAAAGTTTTTGAAAACCCATTTCAAACCCCCATTTCTTGTGTTTTTCTCAACCTTCAATTGGCATCAGAGCTCTGACTTTGTTATTACTTTTTTAATCAAACACTTAACCATTTAGAGAGATCTAGTGTGAGAAAAACTTTCTATGGTTGTTGCTCATACAAATGAAAGAGATAGTTACAATGTTAAACCTCCTATTTTTGATGGAGAGAAATTTGAATACTGGATTGATAGACTAGAAGGTTTCTTTCTAGGATATGATAGAGATATTTAGGATATTGCCACAAATGGCTATGAAGCACCTATTAGTGCGATTGGTATTCCCATTCCCAGAAATAAAATGAATGATGCACACAAACGTGATCTCAAGAATAATCACAAAGCCAGAACTATTATTCTTAATGATATCTCTTACAACGAATATGAAAAAATCATTAATAGAGAAACAACAAAGGACATTCTTGATTCATTAAGAATGACACATGAAGGCAATGCTCAAGTCAAGGAAACTAAGGCTCTGACCTTAATCTATAAATACGAGGTTTCAAGATGGAAAAAGAAGAAACGGTTGAGACTATGCTCTCAAGGTTTCAAACCTTAGTAGCAGGACTTAAGGTTCTGGAAAAAGGTTACTCCACAACTGATCATATCAAAAAGATCATTAGAAGTCTTCCCAAAAGATGGAGACCAATGGTTATTATGTTGAAGCTGGCTAAGGATCTAAACAATATAACTCTTGAAGAGTTAATTAGTTCTCTTAAGAATCATGAAATAGAGATAGAGGAAGATGTGTCTCAAAAAAGAGGCAAATTTGTTGCGCTAAGATCAAGATCAGAAAGACCCAATTCAGAAAAGTACAAAGTCTTATGAGCTTAAGAAGTAGAAGATTATGATGATGATGTTTCTGATGACAAAGATGAATTGTCCATTCTGTCCAGAAGAGTCAATCAACTCTGGAAGAAAAGATAAAACAACTTCAGAGGATTCAGAAATAAAGGAGATCATCCAAAAACAACTGCAAGAGGAAGAGCAAGCAAGGAAGTAACATGTTAAGAGTGCAAGGAGCCTAAACACTACTGAAATAAATATCCAACGCTCAAGAAAGAAAGCATAAGAAAAGAAAGCTTTAAGAAAAGTAGTTTCAATGGAAATAAGAAAGGTCTCATGGTAACATGGGATGAATCAGACTCTGGAGGATCAAAACAAGAAGAAGAGCATGCTAATGTAGCATTCATGGTTACTACGTAAGAAGGAAACACCACAGAATCTGAGTTTGACTCATAAGAGGTATTTTCTGAACTTTCTCGTGCTGCTTTAGAATTATGTCTGTCAAAATATCTGAGTAGGTATCATAAACTTCAACAAAAATTCAAGAACCTTCAAAAATTTCATGAATATGAAATTGAAGAGTATGGTAAGCTAGAGAAAGAAATTTCTAAACAAAAAGGAGACAATTTTATTTTAGAAAAAGAAATGTTTTTCTAAACAAAAAATATTTAAAACTTGAAGAAACTCTTTCTAAAGCTCATTCCTCTTTTGAAACTATCTTATAAAAATATGATAAGGCATTTCAAAAATTCTTAAACAATAATATATAGAGATGCAAAACGTCTTCCATGATCTATGGTCTTAGTCCTAATGGGAAGAGAGGAATCAATTATATTTCTGATGAAGATAATCAAGAAAATAACACTAAATCTCCATTCTCTTATCTTTACACCTCTGTACAGACACAAAAATTTAATGATGCACAGAAACCAAAGTTTATTAGAAACTCTAGGAAAACTAATTCTTAAGGACCCAAAAGATTCTGGGTACAAAAAGATAAAATAGTATATGTTGTAGATATCTTATGCAGTAGAGTTAAAACACCAGTCATGATACCTGGACTCTGGATGCTCACGTCATATGACGGGAAGAAAACATATGTTCCAAAACCTGGAACTTAAAGATGTTGAGTATGTTGGTTTTGAGAAGACCAGAAAGGAAGAATAAAAATGATTTGGAACAGTTGGTTCTAGAAGAAAAGGCTAGTTTATGAGGATAAAGATTTCAAATAAAAAAAAGGAAGGATGATACATCATAAGTACCTGAATGTTCATTAGTCTAGAAAAGACAATTCTTATCTGAAGATTTGATTCTGAGAGATAAAGTTGAACCTATCAGAACAAGATTCTCACTTAAACAAACTAAAAAAACACTTTTGGGATTGGTGTCTCTGATAGAACCAACTTCTTATAAAGAAGCACTAAAAGATAATGAATGGATTCTGGAAATGTTAGAAGAGCTAAATCAGTTCTCTAGAAATGATGTTTGGGATCTGGTATCTAATCCTAAAGGAACTCATGTTATTGGAACCAAGTTGGTCTTCAAGAAACTAAGTAAGTGAGAAAGGTGAAGCCCTTAAAAATAAAAGCACGCCAGGTTAGAAGATCTTATATTTTAATCTCAACTATTTTTAATTTGTTTAATCTCTCTTGATACTTCTACAAGTTAGTAGATGTATTAATCATAAACTTATTTTGTCATAAACATTTTGGTACTCGTGACTTTGAAAATATCATCTCGTGTCTCTTCAAATGTATGCTTGTGATTCGTTCATACACGTGTCTAAAACATTGTTTGTTTGACACCTCGAGTGATTAGACATTGTGAGATTAGGTTTCAAAATCATCATTACTCTACCGTTTTGTTAAGTTCCAATGTTTCGTAATCATTTTTTATAAATACTCACTCCCCTCATCATCCCACACTATGCTAATTCACTTGCCACACTTTGAATCTTTTAACCTAAAACCCAAGTACCCTCTTCTTTCATCATATTCACCCACGGATGCCCAACAACAACAAGTTTTCAACTTTGCTCAATAAGTGATTCATCAAGAAAAATCTTCTCAATAAATGTAATAAGGTGATTCATCTTAACAAATGGTATCAAGATCTATCTATTATCTTCAACCTTGCAACAATCTTTGGCTACTTTTCAACAACCTTAAGAAATCCATATTCTTGATCGTCCTGAGCATGTTCATCTGTCAACTCTTGCTGCTTAATTAGATGTTCTTCATGAACTTCTTGTGGATTTTGAGAACCTAAAGGAAAATGGGCTGGGTTTAACCGAGAAAATTAACTTCCAAGGCTGGGGTAACTACTTCAAACATCTTTACGGCCCCATCTACACAAAATTGAAAAAAAATTCTGGAGATTTGTTAAGTGTCGCGGTGAAAAATCGATGAGACCAAGCTATTGAGAAACTTGACTCGCAAAGACTTAAGAAGTCACCACCAAAGTTTATTGTTTCCAAGGAAAAGAGTAAAGATTGAAACCATATTGTTTAATATATAATGCAAGAATTAAAGACTAAAAGCAAAGCATAAGGAAGAGATCCAAGGTACGGGGATTGGTTATACAAAGGGAATGTATTAGCATCCTATGTATCTATAATACTCTATATGAACCACTTATAATATCTGTTTTTAGTTTAAAATTGTTTGTTAGCTAAATGAGTATGGATATGGGAAAAGAAATATATTTTATTATATTTTTTATTTGGAAAGACATAGTCTTATACCTACGTACCAATTAAGGATCAAAACCTCGTAGTTCGTGGTAGAAATAACAAAATGGTTTGTTATGGTTGATTTTAGGAGAAAAGATATTTCATCATCTTGAGAGAAAGCTCAACTAATACCAATACAAGTATGAGAAGATGGATCTTGCATCATCATGAAGAAAATACTACTAACTTGGATGTAAAGATCAACAAGTTGTCATTTAACATCTTTATGTAGAAAGAATCACATTTGCTTCAATCATCACTATAGGGATATGAGAATCATATCTCAACTATGAAGAGGATTTATATCTAATCTCTTCGAGAAAAGGTTTTAAATTGATAAGCCAAGTGGTAAAAATATTTGGGTGAGATTGAATCACTTTTAGTCTTTTGAAATTTGTTTTGATATGCTTAAGTATATTGAAGCTTTTATTAAAGAAGAAAGTTATAAAATGCAATGACACAAAGTCAAGGTTTTTATATGAAAGAGGTTTAAGTTGAAAATGGATTAGGGTTTAAGTACAAAAAAGGGGAAAACAATAATAATTACCATGATAAACACACAAGGGTAAACCTAAGACAATGCATATGCACATGACTAATAAAGTCAACAAAACTATCTTTTTTCCTTAGATTTGTCATAAGTGTTAAGACAACGAAGGTATAAACACTTATTCACACACATCAAAAAAGGTGAGAACAACATCACAAATTTAATATGGCCTTAAAAAGTCTAAAAAGTTCATAAAAATTTAAAAGAAAAATACTAAGATTTAACCAAACAAAAGAAACTATTCTTTTGGATTTTTAAAATTATTAATATGTTAAGTAAAGATATGAAGTTTTGACTAAATAAAAAAAAAATATTTTTGGTGTTTTGATGTGTTAAAAGAACAACTAAAAGGCATGGATTTAACCTATACAAAAATAGTCAAAATAAAAATATTTTTAGATTTTTTTCATGAAAATAATTCTAAGGAAAAAAAGAAATGGCTTAATTCTAAACAAAATATATGTTTTGTATGATGAATGAAATAATTTTTTTTTTACTTTTTCAACATGAAAATGTCTTAAGGGAATTTAAATCTAAACACACTTAATATATTTATAAAATCACTACATACTTTCAACAAAATTCAACCACACATAAAATGATACACACACATATATATATATATATATATATATATATATATATATATATATATATATATATATATATATATATATATATATATATATATAAAACAAAGAATGATTAGAATCAAAACAATTAATTAATATTAAAAATAAATAAATTAAACAAGTTAAAATGAATTAGAAAAGATGTCAAGATAATCTCTTATTCTTTTTTGCAACTCACGTGAGCGAACCGTTTGAGCTTTCACGATGAGTTTTATGTGATACATTGATGGTGTTTCAATAGACAACAAACCAACAAAAACCGGAAGGAAATGAAGATTTAGAAAATTGAGTTTTTAAGCTTCTTTGATGGAGTTCTGGGAGGATTGTATAAGTCTTCAAAATAAAATCATGCTTAAGTAAAAAAAAAAACTCAATGCATCATCGAATCAAGAGAATCATTTAAGAAATTAATTTACAAAGGTTTAGTAAAATAAATATCAAGATTTAAACAAATTAAAATAAATAAACTATTTTTTGTTTTTTAATTAACATATTAAATAAAATAAAATGAAAGCTTGATTAAATAAAAAAAATATTTTTGGTGTTTATTTAAATATTAATTTGATAAAATAAAATTAGAAGAGAAAAATAAAATAAATAAACAAAACTAAAAATAAAATGAAAAGGAAATAAATAGAAACAAAATGAATTAAGTAGTAAAAGGAGGTTTGAGATGGAAGTTTATGGTGTGAGAAAACTTGCAACAATGAAATTCTTGTGTAAATTTTGGTGTGTGTTGCTTTGGGATTTGACTATCTATTTATAGAGATTTCAAATGGTTCAAGTAACTTATAGAAATTATTCTTTAGTTCACATGAAATGGTAGTTTGATCATTTGGATTCATTTTACACAAAAATGTATGTTTGGTCATGATGAAAAGGTGAAGTGAATCAAGGAGTTTGTCATGCTTTACTAGCCTCTACAAAGGTTGCATGTGATCCATGAGATTGTTTATGATCTTTAGAATAAATTACAATCTTGAAATAAGAGAGTTGTTGGCAAGAATCTTGCTTTATCAAAAATGGAAATGTAGCTTTTACAAAATGCTCCAAAAATTGTATGTGAATTGGGTAATGCTACAAGCTCTTGTGTAATGTATCAAAGGTTTGCGTAAATTTCTGATTATTGATAGATTTATAAGTTAAATGACTTGAAAAGAAAGATCATGTGAAATTTGGTTGGAGATTGCATATGGACTTGTCACAAAATAGACCTCTAAATTCATATTTAGATGCTAACGTCATCCCTCCGAAACTTCTTGCTCAAGCATCATATTTTAATGTCCCTGGATATTTTAGAAAGCTTGAAACATCCTCTGCAACTTTCATGTTGAATAATTTCTTTGAATCATTTGGGATCATAGAGAGAAAAATGCCATAAAGGCAGATACTTGATAAGATCATAATGCTGGAAAGTTTTCTCTAAGTGTTGATTAATGAAGTCTGACTTTATGAGCTCATATCTTCTTATCCATGCATTTTTTGGAGATCAACCCTTACTAGCATAATTTTAGTATGAAATATCATCTTCACTTTGAGCATCGCAACTAGAAAACAGGTAGCTTGATGAAGAAATTACAAGCTTGCAAAGTAGTGCACTTGAACATGAGAATTTGAAGATTTAGTGAAATTTCCAACATTTCCAACTTTGCCATTTTTGCAAGTAATCTCCAATTTTGTGGCATCCCTTGATCAAATCCACATATTAATCATATTTTCATGAAATTTAACTCGGGGAGTCCATATTTGACCAAAAATCTCAAAAGTCAAAGTTTGACTTTGGGCAGTTGACTTTTCCAAGTGAATTCAAATATTCCAATTTCAAAGGAATCTTGTGATCATGATGCAATCCTTATCATGATAAGATATCCTTGAAGTCCATAAGATGATGATATAATTAAAATTTGAGTAATACACAATTGAAGACCCCTTACTCCAACATATCTATCTTGTATAAGAGACAAACACAACAAGACAAACTTTTGTATTTTTATGATGTTAGTGATGCATAGATGAATGATTTAATTTCTAAATGATGCAAAATGATGCGGGATATTAGGTCAAAAATTAAGGTACAATATATGTCTCTATTTAAGTTTCTTCTATCTGGAGATGTGAAGATCGTAGTCTTCGTCTCGACGTGATGGGAGGTACTTAAATACAAAATGCACAATTTTTGGTCCTAAGATACCATAACATGACACATGCCTAGCTGCGGACAAGAAATAATAAGGAATCCTCAAAGATATAAGAAAAACTTACTAGGGAAAAAGAAAAAAAATTCCCAGGGAAATCAATTCTACTGGGGAAAGATTAACTCAACTCCGCTGGAGAAAACAAAACTAAACTCTACTGGGGAAAATTCCAAAGGGGAGAAGGAGAAAACAGAATAACACCATCTCAATACATGAGATTAAAGAAATGATAGCACCGAATCATAGATGACGGTAAACTACCAACTCAATATACGAAGGTAAGATAAGTAAGAGATATATCAACTCAATAGATGACGGTAAACTACCAACTCACAGATGAAGGTAGGAAAATTAATAGAATTGTCGACTCACAGATGACGGTAAACTACCAACTCAATAGATGAAGGTAGGGTAATCCATAGATATACTGACTCAATAGATAATGGTATAAAAACAAGGAATATATCGACTCAATAGATAACGGTAAACTAACAACTCAATAGATGGTGGTAGAAAAGCAAGGAATATGTTGACTTAACAGATGACGGTAAACTACCAACTCATAGATGAAGGTAGGAAAATTAAGAGAACTGCCGACTCACAGATGACGATAAACTACCAACTCAATAGATGAAGGTAGGAAAATTAAGAGAACTACCGACTCACAGAAGACGGTAAACTACCAACTCAATAGATGAAGGTAGGGTAATCAAGAGATATATTTACTCACATATGACAGTAAACTACCAACTGACAGATGAAGGTAGAAAAAATTAAGAGAAATACTGACTCACAGATGACGGTAAACTACCAATTCAATAGATGAAGATAGAGAAATTAAGAGAAATACCGACTCACATGTGACAGTAAACTACCAACTCACAGATGAAGGTAGAATAAGCTTCTAAAATGGATTTCAGCTTCTTCTTGTAATCAAGTCTTTTACTTGAAAAGGGTAATAATATACCTCCCCATGATGAACGAGTCTCAATTTCTTCTTTAATCAAGTCTTCCACTTGAAAATGGTAATAATAAACCTCTCAATGACAAACGGGTCTCGGTTTCTTCTTTAATCAAGTCGTCCACTTGAAAAGAGTAATAGACAAGCTCCTTAAAAGGTAACCACTTGTTATAATGATCAACGAACTATCTCTGTCACATCGAAGAGATTAACCATCCATTGATGAAGACAAAATTTCACAACGAACTATCTATATCATATCAAAGAGATTAACCATCCATTGGAGAAGACAAAATTTCACAATGAACTATCTCTATCATATCGAAGAGATTAACCATCCATTGGAGTAAACAATAATTTTCAAAACAAATTATCTCTATCATATCGAAGAGATTAACCATCCATTGGAGTAAATAACATTGATATCTAGGGACAACTTCTCTGGAAATTAACAGACTACTTAATAGAGACTGCCATTTTCCATTCAAAAATAAATCTGGGGACATACAAGCTTCTTGAATTAAGAGACCGTTACTTGTTATTGGGTAATAATTCTGAGAGTATTACAATAGTACTGGAGGGAAACAAAATCAATTTCCTGGAGAATTGCAAACAAATTCCTGCTAAGGGGATAAATTCTTCAACATGGACCTTTGATAGAAGTGCAAGTCATCAATCTCGAGGAATAAATTTATTCAAATAAAGAGAAAGTCTTTAAATGTGCAAAATAAATGCATTCTCAATCCAGGGTTATCTACCTAGAGAGATCCAAACAAAAATATTTGTCAGAGACAAGGTTCAATCCAGGAACAAGCTGGACAGAAACATTCAAACAAGACTCTTCCCAATGAGGAATAAAATCAATTGGGGATTTTTCATATCCAGAGATGGACGAGAAAGCAAAAGAAAAACCATCCCACGAGGAACAAACTCAGTGAGGAATCAAAAGGATCATACATTTTTCTACCTATAGCTAAAACTCTATTGAAGGGAGAAAAGACATCATCAAGGAAGGGAAGTACACTACTTGGGGGATAAACACAACCAAAGTAAGTATGAATGAATGAATGAATTTCATGTATATGCTGACAAAATTGGACCAAAAGTTAAACAGATGATAACACCGGAGATGATAAAATAACACCAGGGTACTCGACCAATCTCAATAAGATGGAATTATTACTGGAGATAAAACAAAAGCAACTTGTCAGAGCAGAGTCCTACTACAAGGCTTAAATCTCTCTGGGGAGAGTGTTGTACCCCAAAATTTGTCCTCCCATATTTCTCAAAATATTTCAAGAAAAATTCACAAGTCCAACCCGGCGCGTCATATTCAGGTGTTCTTTCGCCAAAATATCTCTGATAACGTATTCTCAAATTCAGGTTCGGCTCAAGAGTCAATTCTTTAAAGAAGGTATCCGAATGTGTGAGTTTTCTCGAAGAAATATGGTGAAAAAGTGTGCTGAAAGTGCAGTTTTTACGCGCTAAAAAATTCATAACTTGAAGATCGTGGCTCGTATTGAACCCATTCCGGTGGCCAAAATTCCGTCTTGACATTATCTACGTTTTCATCTCTCACGGCTGGAAGCCAATTTCGATCAGAAGGTCTTCAAAAATGTGGATTTATCAAGTATTTTCGCACAGAAAATTTGTGACAGAAGTTTATTTGCGTCATGTTCAGAAAATCATAACTTGGTCGATTTTCATCGTATCGAGCTGGTTCCGGCGCCAAAGTTTCGAAAATTGAGTTGGCTACATTTTCACAGAAGGTATTGAGTTCAAACGGTATTCAAAAGGCCTTTGTTTTTTGCTCAGAGTGCGTGACATGCTGAAAATCCTGAATGCTGAATATTATTTCATCTGGGTCGAAACTTCGAAAATTCATAACTCGGTCAATTTTTATCGGATTGGGCTCATATTTTTACACAAGGTCCATGACTCATAGATCTACAACTTTTCTTCAAAAGTCGAGACCGGATTATGCTCCGATCAATACCAGTTTTTTATTGAAGAACATGTTAGAGTCGACACTGGAGCCCAAAATAAGTTTGTCTGAGCTGAAACTTCAAAAATTCATAACTAATTCACTGTTTATCCGATTGAGCCGATTTTCGGACAGGAGTTAGTTATCGATGTCGGCTACATTTTGTTTTCACATTTAAATTTCAAAAATTGCACTTAAGTCCCTGCGATTTAGCCTGGAAAGTGACGAACTCAAGTGAATATTGGAGGCCCAATTGCACATTCAAAGCCCATTTTCTTTATCCTAATTTCCATTATATAATCACCTTCTTTTCACACAAACCAGAGAGGAGAAAAAAGAAAAAAAGAAACCTTGCCACAACACTGTCAGAATATCAAATTCTTTCAAGAACCCTAAAACCTTGAAATCCTTATTACAAATCCCTCTTTCACTACAAACAAGCCATCTCAGTTACAAACCAACATCTCACTACTTCTTCAGTAAGGGTAAGGCTGACTTGATCTCCATGATCAAAAGGGCATAAAAGCATTCATGTCACTAATTTTCCAGTAAGGGTAAGATTGATTTGATCTCCATGATCAAAAGGGTATAATCATTCATACATGCCATATTGTGCCTAAACATTAAATTTCTTCATATATTGACTTTATTTGCATTTTATGATTTTATTTAATGTGTTCATGAGATTCAACACTGCAGATTTTAGACAGGATCTCATGCAGGTTCATTAAGGAACGTTGAGGCTAAAACACAAATGGCCAAAAGCCAAATGGCCAAAACAGAACATTTTACACATGACACCAATACATGGCGAGGCAGACATCTTGAGAAGGTTAAGGAACGTTGAGGCCAGAACACAAATGGCCAAAAGCCAAAACACAAATGGCCAAAACAAAACAGTTTACACATGACGCCAATAACTGTTTCACCCCTCCAATCAGGCTCGTATACTCCTAAACTCTCTCTCTATTTTTATTATTTTCCTTTAATTAATTAATCGTTATTCTTTTTATTAATCACTAACCAATTAACATTTTTTCATAATAAAATTCAGAAAACTAACATTTTTAGTATTATTATTATTTAGTAATTTCACTATTAATTATTTTTTTGTAAATAAATTCTAACAAATTAATTTAGTTTAATTAGGTTTAATTTTGGCTTTTTCATAATAAATAAAATAAATTAGAATTAGGTTTTACTAACTTTTGACTTTATTTTATTTTATTTTTATTTTTCATTAAAGACATTAAAAAACCAAAAATACTTTTTTCTTTTATTTAAATAATTAGTTTTAGGTTTAATATTAATTAAATACAAAAAACACAAAAAAAAACACCTTTCTTTAATTAAATAATAATTAGACTTTAATTTAATTTAATTTCAAGCAAAGGGTCAAAACCCTCGGACGTTCCAATTTATTCTTTTCGCGCATTATTTTCTTTATCAATTATTATGTAACTGCTTTCCGGATGTAATAGTAATTAGGTTATTTTTACTTTCCGCATTTTTACCAAACGGGTCTTTGTAATTTGGTGATGTATAGACCCGCGCCTTGTAATAGCGTAGGATTTATCTTTCCGTATTTAAATTTCCGCACTTTTAAATTCTAAATAGCATGAAAGAATGTATGGTTAATTAAAAGCAATGCGTAGCTCACCATGTCATGATCAAAGATAATTGCTAAACTGAAAACAACACACAAATTCACACACCACTTCTAGGGTACGCCTCACCTGTTGCCTTCGAAACGTGGTCGTCAAGTACGGGACGTCTTAGTAAGTCCTTATGTCCATGATCTAGTTGCCTCGGAAAAGTTGCCTCGAAACGGTTGCCTCGGAATTAAAAAAGGATCAAGGACATAAGGGTAGCTTCTAAGGTGTCCTAACTATTGCTTCGGTGACCACAATGTCCCTAAACTCGAATTGACCCGAACACCTCCAACGGTGGTGCTACCTACCTCTCAATGGTGGGATGACACTACCTTAAGGACATTTACACAGCCTAATTCCTTAGGGTAGGTAGATGACTCATAGATACTTGCTCTAATCCAAAACAAATCAAAATCCTTTTCACACTGACACTTTCAAAAAGATTTCAAAACAATTTTTCAAACACTCTTGAGGACTGATACAAGAGTCATTCTGAAATCTTTAAACGAAACTTTTTCAAACCCACTCACACTTTGAAAAGCAAACACTTTTGAAAACACAATGAGCAAGTATCTAAGAGCCCATGGATAACCATGGATAGAAAGGGTGCTAACACCTTCCCTTTCTATAAATCTACCTCCCGAACCGAGAAACTATCTCATAAGGAATTTTGCTGTGCTTTTGTCCTGTCCATGTTGGAGAAAATAAAAGACGGTGGCAACTCTTGCTTCCGCGACATTTCGCGAACCAGCGTTAAACAGTCAGTTCTATTTCCACCGATCACAGAAAGGAAGATACTTCTCGGGAGGAAAACCATAATCCAATCTTCTAATTATCAATAATCCATTGAGGGGACAACAACATGAACTCCATTTTGAGGAAAGATCCGTTAGGGAGAAGAATCATGCTCAGTTGGAGATATTTGAATCAAGGCTTAGTTGGGATCATTGGGGAACACCGACATCTGATAATATTTGCAAGACATATCACATATTTTGACAATTCTAGATTGTTCTTGGAACTAATTTTGGGTGCCCCAAGTTTACTACTAATAAACTGCATGATACACGTCATAAATGGACAACAATTCTTGGGAATAAACTTCAATTCCTAAATACCCCAATTTACATGAGTTATGAGAGGAAATCATCTCAAGAGGATTTTACAAGAAACCTGGCATCCAAAAGGCCCTAATATCTTCAAACTCTTGGAGAGATTTGTCGAATGTCGACGTAACTGCCCCAGATTGACTGTATTTGGCACAAGAGAGTCTCCAAACTTTTCCCCCATCCTACATGGTCAATAGAAGAATTTAAAAAGGAGACTTTACACCATAAGGACTTGAAAATTTACCCCAGGATCTTCAAACTCTTTGAGAGGTTTGTCGAATCTCGATGTAACTTCCCCAGATTGAATGTACTTGGCATAATGGAGTCCTCAAACTTTTCCCCATAAGGGTAAACAAACTGTGAAAGCATCAAGTGGGAAAGCAACTTGCCCCCATGCTTAAGGCCTTTAGGTAACATACCCTTAGATATGATCATTATTTGAAATAATTTGCCTATTACCCAATAGAGTTTCAGGCCTAAAAATGATTAAGCTCATCACTGATGCTCAAATGCAAGCTTACTTGATTTTAAGCAAATGTTTGTAAACAGAAAAAGTTTATTCTGAGAATGGAAATTCTAATGCATCAGTTATGTAAGTCTTTAATATTTTATTTGAAAAGATGTCGCAAAACTCTGTGAACAAATCACCAGTTAGTGCAACTTTTATGTTTGTATAAAAGATAGCAAAAGCAATATGATACTGACTCAAATATTTAGCAAAACTCATGGGAGTCAGGAATGTTATCTCGTTGAAGTATGCTTTCTAAATAAACCCTGCTTTAATTAGGACTTTTGAGGGTTGTAACATAGCCTGGTTTACGGTTTTAAGAAAAAAGATTTTAAGGCTCAAAGTTTATTGGTTCCCACCCATTCTTCGTGATGTTCTTCAATCCTATGTTTAGTTAATTCAACATGAGTATTCGTCTCTCAGGAAGGACTTTGTAATGGTTAAGGAACCAAAGCGGATTTCGAAGTAGCAGTCATCCTTTTTGTCTTCGTGTTTGTAATCACACAAATTTGTTCGTTGTTGAGGACCTTTCTTTGTAATCTCTTTGCTCTTACTTTTCATTTTTTTAAATTTTATTTTCCCTAACTTTTTCCTAGATTAGTTCTTTTGAATTGATAGTCCAGCGGGATGCCCTAATTTTTGCCTAAGTCACTTGTCTTCAAGTTTTTGACTTAGTGGGACTTTTTTTTTTACTTTTGATTTGAATAAATTGTGTGACATTGTCTTTGTCTTGACTTGTTGAGAGAGCGATGACTACCATGTTCCTTGATGGATGAGGTCTAACCATTGTGTTTTCACGTTTCTTCGACCTCTTGATGCATGAAGGATAGCCATTGTGGTCTCTTCAGAAGTGCATTCCTTTTGAAATTTGAACACTCGGTCAAAGTAACTGAAAAACTACCATGTCCCAGGTTAAATATGAGATTTTTTCATATAAAAAAGAAACTCCTACTTCAAGGCTCAAAAGGGGTTAACAAGGTATTATCTTCCATATGTCTTTGGCGTTTGGGGATTTTAAATAATGCATGTACATCATCAGCATGATTTTATTCAAAAGCATACAACCAGAGATTTTTCATTTTTTCAGATAATCATCCTTCCTCCAATTTCTTCCTGGGGAAAAAGATTGGTAGCATTTGATATCATAATGCAAGGAAAAATAAATTATAATTAAAAACAAATATGAGTGAAATAAATGGATTTCTTCAAGACAAACATATTCATTGTATTATCATTATCATTCAAATGCATACAAGTTCATACATGCAAACATTGTATTATCAATCAAGAAAGAGTACAAATGACAAAGCAACAAATGACTAATAAACTAAGAAGACTCTCCATCTGGAATTATGGTGAAAGGACTATCTTTAATCTTCAAGGACTCTATTAATCATGCTTACGCTTTGGTAAAATGTTGTCTTTAAAAATAAGGTCTTCATCTTGAAAAGACAGAATTCCACCCCTAGTTAGTTTATTTACTTCAATCACCAATTGATAAAAGTTTTTTGTGCTATGACATGGATCTCCTTGGTGAAATGTAAAATGGGAATATGCTTTATACCAATATGGAATGTCCTTTGGGATAGCAGGTGGAGATCGAGTCTAAACCAAACCCCTTTGCATCAAAGATGGAAACAACTATGTAACTCATCTGAATGGGATCAAATGTGCTTTTCTTTGGAGTTTGTCTTTAATTATTCTATTGATATGATTTCCGATGAGTCCTCTGAGGAGGATGATAAACAGGAATTGTAGGATTTGTAAGAACTTGATTAACCATAGGGATCACCGGTGCCACATGTTGGTACTGATAGTAGTTATATTCTCTCCTGGTTGTCTTCCTCTGCCTCCCCGGTGGAATATCATTGAAAACCTGCATCTTGCTCTTTGGGAGATCATTATCATTATTCTTGACGCCACTGGCAGAACCACCACCCTTAGGTAAATGTTCATCTCAGGAACCCTTTTCCATGAGTGCTACCTTTGTCAGTTTTCTTTCTTCATATGAGGATTGACTTGAGCGATAACTAAACTTCAATTAGATTAGTCAGATGCTCTATACCAGCCTTTTAAGTGATCACATCTTTGTGGAGTTCAAAGATATCTTGCTTAATGTTTCCATATTTTCTTAGCGCGAGTGTGGTACTGGTGAGACAACTTGACTATTGGAGATCAAGAGCAAAGGATGAGATACCTAGAAGACTCTCAAAAGCAATACTGAATATAACATGATGTATGATATGTAAATGTTGGTTTTTATTTGACTTTCAAGAAACTCAAGATATTAAATTGTAAACATCAAAGCATGAAGATAGAAAGTAAATCCTAAATTGGACCAAAGCATTGATCAAGTCATCATAAAAAAATAATCATCTATTTTGGTGGATTAGGGTTTTCACCCCATCAACATCCAAGATCCATTGAGTTTGATGAAACTTATGATGTATACAAAGAAAGACCCTTAAATTCCTTGAAAACCAAATGAAAAATGATTTCTTGGATGCATGAATGTATAGTTATGCAACAATCACAAACAAGGTCACAATAATGTGGTTCAAAAGTTCAACGTCACGAGCATGGAGTCAAAGGTAAGAATCACCCCACGAGGTATGTAATATGGGTTCATTTGTACCTGTAGAAAAAGGTTATAAGAATTATCTGAGTCATGATTCTTCTTTCAGATATTATTGATTTACACAACTACTTGTGAGTACTAACAATATTCTCAAGAAAAACTCGTTATAGTGTAGTATCGCGTAACGACTAATTCAAGACTACTTTTGAATTGTCACTGCACTACATCCTAAAGGCCATGATGGATAAAAGGGTTCTACTACTTCTCAACTTTGAGGGCTCTTAGGTTAAAAGTAATAATGCTTTAACAACTGGCTTGTTTAATATTGTCATCCTCAAAGAGGCCTCCACTGAGTGGGATTATCATATGTTACTAATGTTTGAATTACTCTATGCATGTAACTTTTGATTATACCATCATCCTAATTTCTTTGTCTTTTCAAAAAATAATTAATCACCCCCCAAAGAACCACAAAACATGACATATAAAAAACAAACAATAATAATATCAAACATATAAAATAAGCTAGGTTTAACCCTCTTGAGGGTACAAGTCCCCAGTGAAGTCGTTATTTATGTCGCGGTAAAAAATCGAGGAGACCAAGCTATTGAGAAACTTAACTCACAAAGATTTAAGAAGACACCTCCGAACTTTATTGTTTCCAAGGAAAATAGAAAATATTGAAACTCTATTGTTTAACATGCAATACAAAAAGAAAAGACTAAAAGTAATGCACAAGGAAGGGATCCAAGGTACATGGGTTGGTTATACGAAGGGAAGGTATTAGTATCCTATGTATCTATAGTATCTATAGGAACCACTTATAATATATGTTTTTGGTTTAAAATTGTTTGTTTGCTAAATGAGTGTGGAGATGGGAAAAAATATATTTTATTATATTTTTGTTTTGTTTGGAAAGACATAGTTTTATACCTACGTACCAATTAAGGATCAAAACCTCGTAGTTCATGGTAGAAATAACAAAATGTTTTGTTGTGGTTGATTTTAGGAGAAGAGATATTTCATCATCTTTTAGAGAGAAGGCTCAACTAATACCACCACAAGTATGAGAAGATGGATCTTGCATCATCATGAAGAAAGGCTACTAACTTGGATGTAAAGATCAATAAGTTACCATTTAACATCTTCATATGGAAAGAATTATATTTGCTTCAATCATCAATATGGGGTTATGGGAATCATATCTCAACTATGGAGAGGATTTATATTTAATCTCTTTGAGAAAAGGTTTTAAATTGAAAAGTCAAGTGGCAAAAAGATTTGTATGGGGTTGAATCACTTTTAGTCTTTTGAAATTTGTTTTGATATACTTAAGTACATTAAAGCTTTTATTAAAGAAAGAAAGTTTGAAAATGCAATGACACAAAGTCAAGGTTTTTATATGAAAGAGGTTTAAGTTGAAAATGAATTAGGGTTTAAGTACAAAAAATGGGAAAACAACAATACAATGATAAATACACAAGGGTAAACATAAGACAATGCATATGCACATGACTAATAAAGTTAACAAAACTATTCATTTTCCTTGGATTTGTCTTAAGTGTTAAGACAATTAAGGTATAAACACTTAATCACACACATCACAGAAGGTGAGAACAACATCACAAAGGTAACATGGCCTTAAAAAGTCTAAAAAATTCACAAAAATTTAAAAGAAAAATACTAAGATTTAATCAAACTAAAGAATTTTTTTTTTTGAATTTTTAAAATGATTAATATGTTAAACAAAGACATAAAATCAAAGCTTTGAATAAATAAATAAAATATTTTTGGTTGTTTTAATGTGTTAAAAGAATAACTAAAATCATGGATTTCAACTATACAAAAATAGTTAAAGTAAAAATATTTTTAGAGTTTTTTCATGAAAATAATTCTAAGAAAAAAATGACTTAATTCTAAACAAAATATACTTTTTGATTGATGAATGAAATAAAAATTTATTTTTTATTTTTTCAACATGAAAATATCTTATAAGAATTTAAATTTAAACACACTTGAACTACAAACTTTCAACAAAATCCAACCACACATCAAATGATACATATCTATAAGAAAGAATGATAAAAATCAAAACAGTTAATTAATTAATATTAAAATAAATAAATAAGATAAGTTAAAATGAAGTAGAAAAGATATCAAGATAATCTCTTATTCCTTTTGCAACCTACATGAGCGAATAGTTTTAGCTTTCACAATGAGTTTTATGTGATGTGTTGATGGTGTTTCAATGGACAAATCAACAAAAGCTTCAATGAAATGAAGATTTTGAAAATTGAGTTTTCAAGCTTTTTTAATGGAGTTTTGAGAGGATGGTATAAGTCTTCAAAATAAAATCATGCTTAAGTAAAAAAAAACTCAATGCATCATAGAATCAAGAGAATTATTTAAGAAATTAATTCACAAAGAGTAAAATAAACATCAAGATTTAAACAAATTAAAACAAAGAAACTATTTTTTTTTTGTTTTTTAATTAACATATTAAACAAAATAAAATGAAAGCTTGCTTAAATAAAAAAAAAAATTTGGTGTTTTTTTTTAAATATTAATTTCATAAAATAAAATTAGAAGAGAAAAATAAAATAAATAAACAAAACTAAAAATAAAATGAAAAGGAAAGAAATAGAAACAAAATGAATTAAGTAGTAAAAGAAGGTTTGAGAGATGGAAGTTTATGGTGTCAGAAAACTTGCAACAATGAAGTTTGTGCAATTTTTGGTTTGTGTTGCTTTTAGAATTGAATCTCTATTTATAGAGATTTAATATGGTTCAAATAACTTGTAGAAATTGATCTTTAGTTCACATAGAATGGTAGTTTGATCAATTGGTTTCATTTTACACAAAAATGCATGTTTGGTCATGATGAAAAGGTAGAGTGAATCAAGGTGTTTGTCATGCTTTACTAGCCTCTGCAAAGGTTGCTTGTGATCCATGAAATTGCTTGTGATCTTTAGAATAAGTTAAAAGCTTTAAAGAAGAGAGTTGTTGGCAAAAAGCTTGCTTTATCAAAAATGGAAATGTAGCTTTTGCAAAATTCTCCAAAAATGGTATGTGAATTGGGTAATGCTACAAGATCTTGTGTAATGAATCAAAGGTTTATGTAAATTTATTATTATGTACAGATTTAGAAGTTAAATGACTTAAAAAGCAATATCATGTGAGATTTGGTTGGAGATTGCATATGAACTTGTCCCAAAATGGACCTCTAAAATCATCTTTAGATGCTAACTTAACCCCCTTTGAAACTTCTTGCTCAAGAATCATATTTTAATACTCTTAGACATTTTTGAAAGCTTAAAACATCCTCTACAACTTCCATGTTGAACACTTTCATTGAATCAGTTGGGATCTTAGAGAAAAAAAAGGCCATAATGGCATATGCTTGATAAGATCATAATAATGCTTGAAAGTTTTCTCTGTGTTGATTAATGAAGTCATGACTTTATGAGCTCATATCTTATTATCCATGCATTTTATGGAGATAAACCCTTATTGACAAAGTTGTAGTAAGAAATATCATCATTTTGAGCACAGAGCAAGAAAAATGGTGGCTTGATGAAGAAATTACAAGCTTGCAAAGTAGTGCACTTGAACATGAGAATTTGAGGATTTAGTGAAATTTCCAACACTTCCAACTTTTCCATTTTTGAAATTAATCTCCATTTCTATGGTTTCCCTTTATCAAATTTTCATATTATATGGATCAAAAATCTCAAAAGTCAAAGTTTGACTTTGGGCAGTTGATTTTTCCAGGTGAATTCAAATATTCCAATTTCAAAGGAATCTTGTAATCATGATGCAATCCTTAGCATGCTAAGATATCCTTGAAGACCATAAGATGATGATATGATGAAGCCTTGAGTGATACACAATTCAAGACCCCTTGCTCCAACACACCTATCTTGTATAAGAAACAAACACAACAAGACAAAACTTTGTATTTTTATGATGTTAGTGATGCATAGATGAACGATTTGATTTCTAAATGATGTAAAATAAGGTGGGGTCTTAGGTCAAAAATTAGGATACAACACTAAGGCTGATGACAAATACATTTTATCTCATGTTCTAAGTGTAAAAGTTGTTATCACTGAGAGGTCTATAGCTACCTTACTTGGGATGGAAAATGCAAGAGGGAATCTGGTTTATCATGCGAACTCTAAATCAAAATATTTGCTTAATATGATAACTCCAGCTATCTATACAGAAAGAAAGCAAGTGGTATATGAGGAAAAATCTTCTAAGAATCTGGAACTTCCCAAGAAACTTCATGTTTGGTTTAAAATCATTCTGGGGTGAATACACCACATACCTGCAAATAGTTCATTTGATTATGTCAATAATGATCAGAAATGCATAATTTATCATCTGATGAAGAGAATAAAGATATGTTAGAACATAGTTTGATTCTACAACCCTTAATTAGAGTTTTGATGATAACAAACACAAAGAACAAATATGCACTCTAAATTTGTGTTATTTTTTATACAGAAGTTCTGACTGAAACAACATCAGAAGTTAAGCTACAGAAGCTTTCAAGCTGAGCTAATCAAAATGTTATGAAGAATGATGATCATAATCTGCGTTGAAGTAAAAGATAATCTGACTCTGAACAAAAGTCTAATATGCCAATAAATCCTCACATTTTTGAGTCATCAAAGTTCTAAGGTAAAAGCAACATGCAAGATCCTATTATTCTAAAGTGTTACTTTTCAATAAAGACAATATTATATGCAATGACTTCATTCAGACAAGAATCTTCTCAGTATGGAAAGTGCATTGAGTGTCCATTATCACGCTTTATTTTGGACAAGATTTCCACGCTATATAAACAAGCTTAAAGGATAAATTGTTTACGATTTTCACCTACGACTGCTCATACATCTTAAACGCTACAAATACTCATATTCTCTTATACTCTCAAATTGTGTAACATATCACATTAGTGATACCGTTTTTGTAATGAAAAACAACAGTACACAGTAAAGCATTTTCTTTTGATTAAGCTTGTTTTCCTTGAGATAAACCGGGTTGTGGTTGTACTCAAGAAGACTTTGGTAGTTGTCAAAGTAGTATTGTAATCAGTTTTGATTAGTGAATAAGTCCTCGTTGGAGAGAGGCAAAATCACCTTGGCGGGTGGACTGGAGTAGTTTGAGATTAAACGAACCAGGATAAAAATATCGTGTCTACTGCTTTTGATTTTAAGTTTCAATTCAACCCCCCCTCCCCCCCCCCCCCCCCCCCCCCCCCTCTTGTGTTTTTCACTTCTTCAATTGGCATCAGAGCGCCTGATTCTGAGTTCATACACTTAACCATGTCAGTACAAGATCCAAGCTTTATAAAAACACTATGGTGGGACCAAGCCAAAACATCAGCAATGACTATCATGAGGACAAGGACAAAATCAACGGAAAACCTCCAGTCTTTGATGGAGAAAATTTTGACTACTGGAAAGACAGAATTGAGAGCTTCTTTTTGGCTCATGATGCTGATCTATGGGACATGGTAATTGATGGATACACACATCCTGAGGATGAAAGTGGTCAAAAGATAGATAGAAAAAGGATATCTGACCAATAAAAGCGTGATTTAAGAAACCATCATAAAGCCAGAAAAATACTTCTCAGTGCCATCTCATACTCAGAATATGAGAAGATCTCAAATAGAGAGACAACTAAAAACATGTTTGACTCTCTGAGAATGATGCATGAAGGCAACATACAAGTTAAAGAAACCAAGTCCCTTGCGCTCATTCAGAAATACGAAGCATTCAAGATGGAAGACAGTGAATCCATAGAAGCAATATTCTCAAGATTCCAGACTCTTATTACTGGGCTGAAAGTTCTTGACAAAGGATATTCTACTGGTGATCACGTAAAGAAGATCATCAGAAGTCTACCAAAGCAATGGAGGCCAATGGTCACTGCACTTAAGCTGGCTAAAGATCTCAATAGGATATCTCTGGAGGAACTTGTTAGCTCCCTCAGAAGTCATAAGATAGAGCTAGAATAAGACGAGCCTCAGAAACAAGGTAAGCCTTTAACATTAAAATCTAACAAAAAACTTGACTCTAAGGTTTTACAGGCTATAGAAGAAACTTCTGATGGATCCTCATCAGAAGAAGACATATTGTCTCTTCTCTCCAGAAGGGTCAATCAACTGTGGAAGAAGAGACAAAGAAAATTCAGAAACCTGAGAAGATCAGAGAATCAGAATGAATCCTCCTCCAGATATAGAAAGTCTGAGTCTTCCTCTGGACACAAGATTTGAAGCTTCCTCCGGTCACAGAAAGTCAAATAACAAAGACATCATCTGCTATGAGTGCAATGAACAAGGGCACTACAAAAGTGATTGTCCAAGGCTTTAGAAGGAGAAACCCAAAAAGTTCTTCAAGGAGAAGAAGAAAAGCCTCATAGAAACATGGGACGATTCAGACACTTCTGATGCTGACTCAGAGTTAGATGATGAAAGAGCCAACATCGCCCTTATGGCAAATGTGACAGAAGACAACGAAGCTTCTGGTTCAGACTCAGAATCAGACACAAAAGATGTATTCCCTAATTTCACTGTTAATTTTACTAAAGTTGAACTTGCAGAAAGTCTGAATAAAATTCTGGAAAGGTATCAGCAGACCAGAGTCAAATTTAAGAACCTGAAAAGGGATCTTGTCTCTGACTCTGAAAGAACCGGGAGTCTTAGATTATAAAATTATGAGTTAAAAGAAAAAGATTTTAAAATTAGAAAATGATTTACAAAACTCTCAGATGGAAATGATCTCAGAGACTCCCAGTAATGCTGATAAGATCATCAAAGAATATGATCACAACTTTCAGAAGTTTCTGGCTAAAAACATAGATAGAAGCAAGATGGCTTCAATGATCTATGGAGTTAGAAGGAATGGTAGAAAAGGAATAGGATACCAAAGTAAGGTATCTCCACCTAAGAAAGTCATGGACCTAGTTATAAAACGCACACCACTAAAATCACACTTCACATACGGGCACACACATGACCTAAAATACACTAGTAAGGATTATTCTGATATGGGTACCTAAGGACAAAATTATATATGTAGCAGATATCTTTAGCAGCAAGGCTAAAACACCAGTCATGGTACCTGGACTCTGGATGCTCTTGACACATGACGGGAAGAAAGCATATGTTCCAAAGCCTGGAACTTAAACCTGGAGGCTACGTGGGCTTTGGAGGCAACCAAAGAGGGAAGATCATTGGCTCTGGAATAGTAGGTAATGGTAATCTTCCTTCTATTAATAATGTGCTTTTAGTTGATGGATTGATGCATGACAAGTTATCCATAAGTCAATTAAGTGATAACAGTTATGATATAATCTTTAATCAAAATTCATACAAAGCTGTTAGTCAGAAAGATGGAACTATCCTGTTTAATGGAAAGAGGAAAAACAACATTTATAAGATAAAACTTTATGAACTAAAAAGTCAGAATGTAAAATGCCTTCTTTCTGTTAACAACGAGCAATGGGTATGGCACAGAAGATTGGGGCATGTTAGCATGAGAAGAATATCTCAAATTAACAAACTCAATCTGGTCAGAGGACTTCCTAATATGAAGTTCATCTCAGATGCTCTGTGTGAAGCATGTCAGAAAGGAAAATTTGTAAAACCTGCTTTTAAAGCTAAAAATGTTGTTTCCACCTCTAGGCCATTAGAACTTTTGCACATAGACTTATTTGGACCAGTGAAAATTGCGTCTGTTAGTGGCAAGAAGTACGTGTTAGTTATCGTAGATGACTATAGCAGATGGACATGGGTAAAGTTCTTAAGACACAAGGACGAGTCACATTCTGTGTTCGTTGCCTTCTGTAACCATGTTCAGAATGAAAAGGATCTTAGAATTGTAAAAGTCAGAAGTGATCATGGTGGAGAATTTGAAAATAAAAAATTTGAAACATTTTTTAATGAAAAAGGCATTTCGCATGACTTCTCTTGTCCTAGAACTCCCCAACAAAATGGAGTTGTAGAACGAAAGAATAGAATATTACAAGAAATGGCTAGAACCATGATCAATGAGACTAACATTGCTAAGATCTTCTGGGCAAAAGCAATTAACACAACATGTTATATTCAGAATAGAATCTCTATAAGACCTATTCTGGAAAAGACTGCATATGAATTGTGGAAGAACAGAAAGCCCAACATTTCTTATTTCCATCCTTTTGGATGCACATGTTTTATTCTGAATACTAAAGATCATCTGAACAAGTTTGACTCTAAAGCACATAAGTGTATTATGTTAGGATACTCTGAACGCTCAAGAGGATACAAAGTATACAATACATAAACACAGATTATTGAAGAGTCAATCAGTGTTAGATTTGATGATAAGCTTGACCCTCAAAAGTCAAAGCAGAATAAATCTCTTGTAGATATAGAAGTTGAATTCACAGGTGCTGAAGACAACTCATCAGAAGTTTCCAACAGAGACGCTCCAACAACTTCAGAAGAAAATGTCACAAGTGTTCCAGTACCTTCTGTTGATCAACTTCAGAAAAGGTTATCCAGAAGCAGCATAGCTCACCCAGAAGATAAGATCTTGGGAAAGAAGGATGATCCAATCAGAACAAGATCAACTTTGAGAAACTCTGAAGAATCCCTCATGGGACTGGTCTCACTGATTGAACCAACAATAATTTATGAAGCTCTTCTGGACAATGACTGGATTCTGGAAATGCAGGAGGAACTAAACCAGTTCACCAGAAATGACGTATGGGATCTGGTTCCCAAACCAAAAGGATTCAACATCATTGGAACAAAGTGGGTGTTCAGAAACAAACTGAATTAGCAAGGAGAAGTCATCAGAAACAAGGCACGACTGGTGGCACAAGGTTATAGTCAGCAATAGGGGATAGACTACACAGAAACCTTTGCTCCATTCGCCATGTTAGAATCTATCAGACTCTTAATCTCCTTTGCTGTAAATAATGGCATCACTCTGTATCAGATGGATATCAAAAGTGCATTCTTAAATGGTTACATTGACGAAGAAGTATATGTGCACCAACCCCCTGGGTTTGAAAATTCCAAACACCCAGAATATGTTTTCAAACTAAAGAAGTCACTCTATGGTCTGAAACAAGCTCCCAGAGCTTGGTGTGAAAGGCTAAGTAACTTCCTGTTAGAAAAGGAATTCACCAGAGGGAAAGTGGACACAACCTTATTCTGTAAGACATTTAAGAATGTCATTTTAGTTTATCAGATTTACGTAGATGATATTATTTTTGGATCCACTAAACCTTCTTTGGGAAGAGAATTTGCTAAGTGCATGCAGAGTTTGAGATGAGCTTAATGGGGGAACTTAAATTCTTTTTGGGCATTCAGTTAAACCAGACTCCAGAAGGAACTTACATTCATCCGAGAAAATATGTCAGAGAACTTCTGAAGAAATTTGACCTCTCATAATGTAAGCCCTCAAAGACTCCAATGCATCCCACGTGCATTCTGGAAAAGGAAGAGGTAAGTAAAAAAGGTAGAACAGAAGATATACAGAGGTATGATTGGATCTCTCCTTTATCTGACGGCTTCAATGCTATATATTTTATTCAGTGTTTGCCTATGTGCTAGATTCCAATCAGATCCTAGAGAATCTCACTTAACAGCAGTTAAGAGAATTTTCAAGTATCTGAAAGGTACTACTAATCTGGGTTTGTTTCATAGAAAATCCAATGAATACAACTTAG
Source organism: Vicia faba (assembly GCA_948472305.1). Lineage (NCBI taxonomy): Eukaryota > Viridiplantae > Streptophyta > Magnoliopsida > Fabales > Fabaceae > Vicia > Vicia faba. Next base: position 1,110,619,055 of record OX451740.1, read on the forward strand.
TAGGATACTGTGATGCTGATTTTGCTGGAGATAGAGTAGAGCATAAAAGCACTTCTAGAAGCTTTCATTTTCTGGGAGACAACCTGATCTTATGGACCAGCAAGAGACAGTCCACAATAGCATTGTCAACAACATAAGCTGAATACATAGCAGCTGCTGGATATAACACTCAAATGCTCTGGATGAAAAGTCAACTTGAAGACTTCAACATATTTGAGAGTAACATCCATATCTTCTGTGATAACACTTCTGCCATCTGTCTATCCAGAAATCCCATTTTGCATTCTAGGGCTAAGCATATAGAAATAAAACACCACTTTATTAGGGATTATATTCAGAAAGGAATTCTTACTTTAAAATTTATTGACACAGACCATCAATGGGATGATGTGTTTACAAAACCCCTTTCTGAAGATAGATTCAATTTCATTCTGAAACATCTCAACATGAAATTGTGTCCATAATAAAATGTTTTATTTGCATATTCTAACCCTCAGAATTTTATTGTTTTCTGTGAACATCTGATCAACTTATCTTCAGAAGTTAGGAGTACAGTTACATCAGAATCTATCTATGAAGATCTGAACTTTTCATTTCAAGGATAGAGGCGTGCAGTTCACACCATCAAACATATGTCATCCTCTCACAAGCTACCTTCTGAGGCTGAACACGCGTTCAAATTTTGAAGGGTCCAAGGTTCTGATTGGATGCATTGAGACACTTGTCATTGGTAACTGTTCAATATCTCACTAAATCCCCTAATTTTAGGTTTCATTAACTCAGTATAATCATTACTTATTTTCTATTTCTTACTGATTACGCTTTCTAAAGTACTTATATAAACTCAATTTACTATTTCATTCATTCACGTTTTACCACCTTCAATATTCTCTCTTGCTCTAGCTCTTCGAAAAACCCTTTCTATAAGTTTTCTTCAAAGAATCCGTGTGAACAATGGCATCCTCATCAAGTCTCAAGAATCTCAACAGTGCTCTTGGTCCTTCGTTAACTGAACAATATGAGGAGCCCATTAGAACTCTGCACACTCTGGTCGACAACCTTGAAGTTCTCTGTGAATTGATCGTTGATTTTGAAAGTTTTTAATAAAACGGGTTTGATCTGTATGAAGATGTAACTGCACAGGGATGGAACAAATACTTTGATTGTCTGTTGGGTCCAACTTTTCCCATTCTTGTTAAAGAGTTTTGGATTTATTCTACTTCATCCAACCACCAGGTCACGTCATGTGTTATGGGGAAGAAGATAGTGATTACAGAAGATTTGCTTGGGAAAATCATTGGATACAATGGCGGCGAAGTCAGATGCATTGATATGGATGATAAGTGTTCTGACCTAAAATCTATTGCTAGGGTCATTTTCACTTCTAGACAGCCATCCAGCAAAATCAGAGACTTGAAAGATCATTAAAGAATCTGGGCTAGAATTATTCTGGAATGTATCAATCACAAGAAGCCTACAAGCTCTCCTGATTACATCAATATTGATCAGCAGTTTCTGTTATACTTCATTGCAAAGAAGAGAAAAATAAATCCCCCATATTTGCTCTTCAACCATCTCAGAACAAGTGTGAAAGAGACGAGGGAAGAAGAAAGAACTAAGAGGATTGGATTCCTCTGGGAAGATTGATTTTAGATATTCTGACGGAAAACAGGTTGATAGAACATCTGACAGAGGCTCAAGAAATCATCACTCTGGAAGCAACTGCTGGGAAACCACTGAATGCCAAGAATATGAAGAAAACGAAGATTATTGAAAGCATTAAGAAGGAAGCAACAATTGCTTCTCATGAGGTCATCACTTCTAGGAGAATACCTTTGAAGGATTTCCCACTATTCTGAGATAGATGCTTCTCCAGAGATTATAGTCAGATACCTTAAAGCGTGCAAGGAAGATGGGACTATTCCAGAAATCAACATCCGTGACCTGCACAAGCCAGCTCCAAAGGTTGTGCTAAAGAAATCTAGAAAGAGGAAGGCAGCAGGAGAAGGATCCTCTCAGAGGACACCCAAAGCTGCAAAAAGGAAAGGTAACACATCTTTTGTTTCTGTTGTAGAATCAATAGTTGTTCCAATATCTGAAACCATTCCCCCCCAACCAACAGAAAACCCTTCACCTCAAACATTTGAGGATTTTGACATAGAGTTTGACCCATATGTAACTCTTGGAAATTTCTTAAATGAACCTCACTCCCCCAATCCAAATCCAGAACAACATCAACCAGAACTTGCAAGAGTTCTCTCTGATATTGAACTGTTTGATCAAGACTTTTCCTCACCAATCCCAGAAAATCCAAAAACTCAATTTCAACAACCAGAAAATCTACGACCACACCTCACTCCTCAACCAGAAAATGAAAACCCCCTCAATCCTCAATTTTAAAATCCATCTTCTGAAACACCTAAACCATAAACTCAACACGCTACTGCAAACCAATCAGAAGACTCCCTTTCAGACTCTGATACCACTATCCCAATTCATGGGATAACAGAACCTCTTACAGTTTGTTTACCTCTTTCCATTCATGACATTCCATAAATACCTTCACCATATGAATCCACACCACCAAACACTCCTCACTCACCAATCCTGATTTCTGATTCCTCTACTCCCTCACCAATTAACTGTCCAGCTGATCATCTCAGAACTGTCATTGATCTAGAAGCACTGGACCATCTAGCTTCCACCTCAAATAAAATAGCCATTCCCAAACCCAACCCAACCTTAACCAAATCAGATGTTGGTAAGAACCTGTTAATTTTGAAACTGAAATACAGGAATGGGTTACTTATTTGAAGCAAGCAAGTCAAGAAAATTCTAATCCTGCTGCTTCCGATTCTCTGTGGGATAGATTCAGAAAATGGTTCAACTATGAATCCCAGAAGCTGAAAGAAGTAAGCTATGAGATGGCTCAGCAGAACTTCAGTGATTAGTTGAAAGCCTTCAAAGATCAAGTTCTATGTCACTGGGAAAAGAAAGAAATTCTTCTGCTGGAAAATGCTCCCTGGAAAGTGTACCAACCTTCAGAAGTCACTGAACCAGATTCTGAGAGTCACCCTCTGACTACTACTCCAGAAAAAGAAATTGCAACAGAAGAAGTTGTTCAATCAGAAGAGGCTGCAGAGTATTCTGAACGAAATGCAATCCCTGAAGATACACCAACTTCATCTCTAGTCATGCAAACTCTGGAAGAGTTGAAAAAGGAGAATGCTTAAATCCATGCCAGACTGGATAAGCAAGAAGACACAAAAAATAGATCAGGGATATATTGGAGAAACAAGAAGATACAACAAAAGAAATCAAAGACATTCTGGGAAAGCAGGAAGAATCAAGCACTCAGATTAAGAGCTTACTGGAACCGTTGTTCACACGACTTCCCCCTCCTTCTTAGATTTTCTTTAACTTATTATCTGTATTCTTCAACTTATCTTCTTTGTTTCTGAAAAATTATCATTGCATTATGTTTTCAATACAAAATCGTCTTTTTAACTCTAATTATATTGCTTTTTGATACCCGACAAAAAGGGGGAGAATGTAAGATATTTTCAATAACAGTATACCGGGACAAAGTTTCAAACATTTTGAATATCTTAACTTCTATGTTTTTTTTCTTCTGAAAGCTTGAACAGGAACATATTCTGATTAGGACAGAAGGAGATGCATCAAAAGCTCTAACGAGAAGGAACTTCAGAGAAGTATCTCATCTCTATCTGAGTAATCAACTCACGAGGAGACTCTCTTAAGCTTTTTGTTCCATAGTTGCTATTGAAATCCTAGTTTTTATCATCATCAAAAAGAGGAAGATTGTTAGAACATAGTTTGATTCTACAACCCTTAATTAGAGATTTGATGATAACAAACACAAAGAACAAATATTCACTCTAAATTTTTGTTATTTTTTATACAGAAGTTATAACTGAAACAACATCAGAAGTTAAGCTACTGAAGCTTTCAAGCTGAGCTAATCAGAATGTTCTGAAGAATTATGATCAGAATCTGCATTGAAGTAAAAGATAATCTGTCTCTGAATAGAAGTTTAATATGCCAACAGATCCTCACATTTTTTAGTCATCAAAGTTCTGAAGTAAAAGCAGCATGCAAGATCCTATTGTTCTGAAGCGTTACTTTTCAATAAAGACAATATTATATGCAACGGCTTCATTTAGACAAGAATCTTCTCAGTATGGAAAGTGCATTGAGTGTCCATTATCACGCTTTATTTTGGACAAGATTTCCATGCTATATAAACAAGCTTAAAGGACAAATCATTTACGATTTTCACCTACAACTGCTCATACATCTTAAACGCTGCAAATACTCATATTCTCTTATACTCTCAAATTGTGTAATATATCACAGTAGTGATACAGTTTTTGTAACGAAAAACAATAGTACACAATGAAGCATTTTATTTTGATTAAGCTTGTTTTCCTTGAGATAAACTGGGTTGTGGTTGTACTCAAGAAGACTTTGGCAGTTGTCAAAGTAGTATTGTAATCAGTTTTGATTAGTGAATTAAGTCCTCGTTGGAGAGAGGCGAAATCACCTTGGCGGGTGGACTGGAGTAGTTTGAGATCAAACGAACCAGGATAAAAATATCGTGTCTACTACTTTTGATTTTAAGTTTCAATTCAATCCCCCCTCCCCCTTCTTGTGTTTTTCACTTCTTCAAGATACACCTTCCATATCTTCTCTTCAATTATTTGAGAGATGGTGTTATAGAAACTAGAAGTGATGAAACTATAAAGTCTAAGAAAAACTACATTCCTCTAGGGAGACTCACATCAGACTTTCTAACTGAAAGTGGGCTTATAGATCATCTGACCAAACTAAATCTCATAGAAGATGTAGTTGCAGAGACTGTAAAACCTTTCAATGGTAATAATCTCAAGAGCATGAACATTGTTGATAGATCATGGGTTGTGATTAAACCAAGTGTTCCTGTTGATCTGAAAAGTGTAAAGAATCAAAGGATACCAGTTGATGGATATCCTATCTTCACTAAGCTTAATCAACTAGAGGTCCTAGAAGATTATTTTAGAAGTCTTTAAGATGAAGAAGTTGATACATTTGTAATCACTTATGATTCTTTTCCATATAAACCTCCTTCCCCATACAAAAGTAAGCTTGATTTAACTTTGAAAAAGAAGAAGAAGACTCAAGTAAAGAAGCTAAGAATTCTAGAACCTGGAGAATCTGCAAACATTCTTCAGAAAGTTGCTCCAGATCTGTGATACGGTGGGAGAACTGACTTGATGTTTTGTGTTTCGATCGCACTTGTGCGGTTAGCAAGAGTCGCCACCGACTTTTATTTTATCCAAAAGGAAAGGTAAAAAAGCACAGAAAAGACCTTTCGAGATTTTCTCGGGTTCGGGGGGTAGATTATGAAAAGGGAAGGTATTAGCACCCTTTTCATCTATGGTTTTCCATAGGCTCTTAGTTACTCGTTTAGATCACTTGCTTTCATTTGATAGTGTGCATGTGGTGTGGGCTTTGAAAGTATTTTGAAAAATCTCTTTGTAATGGTTCTCGTCTCTATAAGAACGTCTACACAGTTTTGTTTCGAAAAGTGATTCAAAGATGTGTTTGTGAATCGTGTTTCGGAAAGTGTTTTGAAAAGAGGTTTTGCAATGGTTCTCGTCTCTATAAGAACATATACAAAACGTTTTTGTCTTTTTGAAAATGTTTTGAAATGAAAGTGTAGGTGTGAAAAAGTTTTTATTGTGAGAAAGCGAGTAACTAAGGGCGAATCTATCTACTCGAAAGGTCTTAAGTTTTTCTTTTCTTCCTCCTTTTAATGGTGCTATCTTACCATTGATTTGGTAAGAAGCTCCATCGTTGGATGTGAAGGGACAAGCGCGGGTCAATTTTACAATCATCGAAAGTAACTTGTGAGACGCTTTAGAAATTTTTGTAAGGAACGAGATCGTTTTAATCGAAGGCAACATCGAGGGTCATCGAGAGACTACGATCTTTTTTATCGAAGGGTCATTTCTAAAGCGTCTCATATTCGAGGGACATAATTGTATTTCCGAGACAACGAGCGAGGTTACCCTAGAGGTGCGCGTGTGAAAAAGTGTGTTGATTTCAAGTTATTTTATTCTTTGATTAGGTCGTCTAGCAATTGATTTTTGAATCTTGCCATACATGCCTAGTTACTATATAGTATATGGAAAAGCAGTAAATTACGGGAATTGAAATTCTACGATATTACAAAATATTCGGGAATAGGGGTACAATTTTTTACAAATGGGGATGAATTAAATGCGATAGAAATGTCCGAATATAAAACAATACAACTAAATCGAATTTTGTACGATTTATATAAAGCTATGATAATCCATGAAAATAAAATCAACAAAATATGAAATGCTAAGTATTTACTTGAAAAGAGAAAGGTAAAACCTATTCTAAAAATAAAAATAATTGATTAAATTAAAGTCCTTATTTTTTTTTTTTTGTATTTTATTAACTATGTAAAATCTAAAGAAAACAAACTAAATAAATTATTATTTTTGGTGTTTTATTATATAAATTAAATCTAAAACAAAAATTTATTAAGAAAAAGAAAGTGATGAAAATTATTTACAAAAAAAAACTAAATCTATAAAAAAAATACTTTATGTTTTATTAGCAATTGTATAACAAAGAAAAGAAAATGGGAAGAAAATAAATTTAAAAAAAAATGGGCTTAATTTGATTTGAGGAGAGGCCCAAAAGAAAATAGTTGTGTTTGCTGTGACAAAACAGAGCCAGTGGAGGGTGTATCCAGTAAGGCGAATGGGCTTAGGGAAAATTAACAAAACAAGCCCAAACTTCTTAAGTGGCATTAGTATCTGATTAAGGGGAGGAAATGAAATTAGGGTTTCAGACCCTTTGTTCACAGCGCCGTTCTCACCTTCTTCATTCATCTTTTCCAAATTTGTTCATCTCTGTTCATCTCTAAACTATCTCACTACTCGTCCCTTCCTAATTTGGCGAACGAAACCACTCTCTCCATCTTTATCTCACCATGATTCGCGTTTTTGAAAACCCTAAGTTCGGATTTAAACCTAAAAGCAACGAAATCGGTTCGTCTGATCTTCCCCCTAACTCTCAGTTGCTGGAACGCACCCATTCTGGCTTCCCTAATCCAGTTCTAACATTTTTCTTAAAAAAGGTACGGTTCTGTTCTTTCTAAAATTTACAAATTTTGTTGATTTTATTGTCTTACCATGTTTTGCTGTTAATTATCTTTACCCTCTTAGATGCAGAAAAATGCGTTTATGAAAAATGATAAAGGGGAGAAAATCATACATGTTGGAGATTCTTTCTGTGAAATAGAAAAGGGAAGGACGAGATTGAAGGTTGTGTTCCGTGGTGGCCGGAGCTGCGCATGGGGAGGAGATGAGGATGAAGGCCTTGGTGTTTCTGACTCTTTGGTAACTTTCTTCTGTTTTCTTTGTTGAATGATGAGGATTACTGTTTGATGGATTTTGGAATTTTTGTGATTGTTTTGTTGGATGGCTAACTGGTCTTTGGAATTTTGGTTTTGCTACTATTTTTGCCCTTCAAACTTGTTACAAGTTTTTTTTTTGAGTTTGATGATGTTTCTGTCTTTGGTCGTCTGAGGCTTACTGATGTTTTTGGGTTTGATAATTTTTTCTTGTTTTTTCTGAGTTTGAGGTTTGGATGGTTAGCAGGTTTTGATGGTTAGCAGTTTTTTTTAAGTTTGTTGATGGTTTACTGTTTTGGTTGGTTTGAGACTTTGACAGGTTTTTGCTTTTGTTGATGGTTCTGATTTCTCAGTTTGAGATTTGTGTTTTGTTGGCTTTGTTACAGTTTTGGTTTGAGGATGGATACTGGTTGTTTGTTCACAGGTTTGGTTACAGGTTTTGGTTACAGGTTTTTGGATATGTTGATGGTTTACTGGTTTTTGGAGTTTTGGTCTTGTTGACAGTTTGGGAATTGGATGTTGTTTCTGTGAGGGTTACTGTTTTATCAGTTTCAGACTTGTGTATATTTGGTTTGACAGGTTTTTGATCTTGCTACAGGTTTGTGACTTGTTGATTACTGTGTTTTGAGGTTGGATGTTGGTTTTTTGCTGTTTGAGACTTATGTGTTTCAATTTGAGACTTGGTGATTTTGGAGTTTTTTTTTTGTTTGTGAAACTGTTGCAGGTTTGGTTGATGGTGGGATGCTTGTGTTCAAGTTTTCTCAGTTGGATAATGTTTCTATGCTTTTTGCTTGAGAGTTGTGTTCACTTTTATATTGGCCCTGCTTCTGTTGAATTCATATTCAAAATGGTGGGAAACCCACCAATTGAATATTTTCAGTATATTGTTCATATGGCCTTTTTGTTGCAGTTTTGTTTTTTAGCACATTTTGTACAACTTGTGACAGGCAGGGCAGCAAAGTTGTGCATCCCAATAACCTATGTGACTTCTTTACTCTCTTCTCTCTCAATGACAATAGGAAAGCAAATTGCTTTTTGCCCCTTTTTTCCAATTCTGAAAAGTTTGCAAAGGAAAATGATGATTTATGCCTCTTGAACAAGATTTTGCTTATTTGACTTAGCTATTTATTTTGCCATACTGCTGCACTGCTTTTGTTGATGTCTATCGTTTACTATATTGTTGCCTCGTTTTTGTTGATGTTGTTTGCATTTTGTTTGGACAAGGCTGTTTGTTTTGCTTTTGGGGCTGCTGTTTGTTGTTTACCATATTGCTGTTTGTTTGGTTCTGTTTGCAATATTTGTTAGGGCAATTTTGCAGCATTTGTTTTATTTAGTTTTGTTGCATTTCTTTTCCTCTTTCTTTTTATGAACCAAGAAGAATAATCTTCTTGTGATTTGCAAATAGAGGATATAAATTGTGATGAATTAAAATGGCCTTCTGATTCCACTTTGCAAACTTTAATGATGAATAGCATTTAAAATCTTTGTTCATGCCCAAATGATGTTGTACTAATCACATTTTCTTTCTTTTATTTTCATGTGAGCAAAATGGAGATGACAAAGCAAGGAAGACAAGAACTTTATGGCGAACATGGAAGTCTTCGGAGATAAACAAAAGAATTGGATACGACTTCAATCTTCAGACAAGCTTATGCATAAATTAATTTTCCTAGGCCAATCAAACATTTGGATTTTCTTTGTAATTTAGAAAAATCATTCTTATATTGTAATCAATAATTGTATCAATTCATTTTCAAATACGATAAGTTGTAAAACCTAAAGTATTTAAAAGAATAAATTGTTTTGTAACAATATATGAAATTGGAGAAAATCATATGAAATGTTCTGGTGTTACTTGAAATCCTTTACCAACAACAACTTGTAATTTCTCCTCGCATCCTATTTGATTTTTGAAATGCCCAATCTAGATATTTGAAGTAAAATTTTCCAGCCTGGTAACTTAAATTCCAAGTAATCTCAATAATTCTGTAATTGCATTTCAAACAAACACGCACTGTATATTCCATTTCCTAACCAAACAAATGTTTTAAAAGATGCAAATCATCTGGTTAACCTGGATCAAACAATCATGAGTGTCCCAAATGACAGTCTTAATCTCTTGTCCCAAACAAACCATGCTCTGAGAACAAACACTGTCTTTTCAGTAAACTTGAGAAAGCATGAAGACCTGTGAAAACCAATTGAATTTCCAAGAACTCAATTTCTTCTGAGGATTGCAAGAAAAACCCTAATTGCAGGTTTACTGCCACAGAAGAGAATCTGTCCGATTGATTCTTGAGCCAACTTGAATATATGAGAAACCCTAGGGTTGTGTCTTCTATGAAAAATGGGAGGGAAAATTTTGGGATACAACAAGATCCATCTGGTAAGTCTTCTAACCTTGTTGTTTTTGGCTCTATTTTTAGAACAATTACTTAATCGATTCTCATACCACCTCCACAAACTTCTACCACAATTACAACTACTTCCATTCCACCTTCATCAACCATTTGGTTTTGTCCTGCTGAAAAAGAAAAAATGATAACTGTAACACGGTGGGAGAACTGACTTGGTTGTTTTGCATTTGATCGCAAATGTTGCGGTTAGCAAGAGTCGCCACTGACTTTTCTTTTATCCAAAAGGAAAGGTGGAAAAGAATAGGAAAGACCTTTGAGATTTTTTCTTGAGTTTGGAGGGTAGGTTATGAAAAGGGAAGGTATTAGAACCCTTTTCATCCATAGTTATCTACGGGCTCTTAGTTGCTTGCTAGATCACTTGCTTTTAGTTTGAAAATGTGCTTTGTGTGGTTTTTGAAAGTATTTTGAAAAGGCGCCATTGTTTAGGCAAACTTTGTAATGATTCTCGTTTGTAAGAATGTATATAAAGTGTTGATCTTTTTAAAATGTTTCAAGTTTGAAAGGTTTTTTGAAAGTGTTGGTGTTTGTTTTGAAAATAGCAAGGATGTTTTTGGTTTGAAAATGAGCAAGCAACTAGGAATATTCTACCTACTCAAAATTCTTTCTTGTTTATTTCCTCTTTCCTTTAACATTGTTATCTTGCCATTGATTTGGTAAGAAACCCTATCTTTCGATGTAAAAGGGACAGGCATGGGTTATCGTATAGCCATGTTTAGCAACATTATAAGATATCTTAGCATTTTCTTTAAGGGACTAAGATCATTTTTAAAAGGCAACTTTGATAGCGTCATTGAGGGACTATGATCTTGTATTTTTTGATTGCCTTTTCTAAGATACCTCACATGCATAATATGGTCATTTTCATAAGGCAACAAAGTGGATTTACCCTAAGGGTGTAAGTGTGCAAGTGTGTCTTTTTCATGCTTGATTTGTCTTTGAATTGTGGTTTGCTAATTTGTTGATTTTAATCTTTCCATACAAACCCTAATTTACTAGCATTTATATATAAAGCATTAAATTACGGAAAATAAAAATACTAAGCTATTACATCAATAAGGGAGGGGGTGTACAAATTTACAAATGGGAATTTTGCAAGAAAATTAAATCTAATTAACTATTAAAACTATATTGAATATTGTACAAAATTGAAAATAAGAATGCAAGAATGTAAATGGAAAAAGAAAAAGGATTTTTGTTTGGTTTTCATGAAAATGTTTTAACCTAAACCTAATTAAGAAAAATAATTAATGAAAATTAAATAAAATTAACTTAAACTAAATAAGAAAAGAAATTAAATAAAAAAGATTTTTTAGGGTTTGATTTATGAAAAGGTTTTAAATTAATAAAAATAATATGGATATTAATTAATTAAAAGAAACCTAAATTCTAAATTAATTTTAATTTCAAGAAAATAATATAATAGTTAAACCTAAACCTAAATATTAATTATTAAGAAAGAAAATAATTTATTAAGAAAATGTTTTTGTTCTTTTAGTTTTATAAATAAATAAACTAAATAAGTGTAAAAATAATGAATAAAATATTTTTGGATTTTTATTAATAACAATAAAAATAATATTAATACTACCACTACTACTAATAATAATAATAATAATAATAATAATAATAATAATAATAATAATAATAATAATAATAATAATAATAATAATAATAAAGGAAAAAGAAATAAAATAAAATAAAATAAGAAAATAATAATGAAAATTGGGCCAGGGGGTGCTGAAGTATGTCAGGGGTTAGTAAAAGAAAAAAATAATCAGGCCCAAGTTGGAGGCCCCACTTGTTTAAAAAAAAAAGGAAAACAGAAAAATGTGAAAAAAATGGTAAAACGGACGCTGGGGCTCGAACCCAGGTCCAAGGGGTGACAGCCGCGCGCTTTAACCACTGGGGTGGTGATACATCTGTTAACATTGGCACAACAATAAATACATAACACATATTTTTCCCTGACTATACTTCATCTTCAACCTCCAGCCAAAGGATATCAAACTTGCTCATTCATCAACCATTTTCAAAAATGTGAACATGAAACTTGTGTATTTTTTTCCCACGAGCCCAACCATGTAACTAATTTAAGCTAACATTCAAAGATAAGGATGAATTTATGAAAGTACCAAATTCTGACCTAAACGTTTTAGCAAGTTCAAACTCAAAATTCTCCATGCTTAAGCAACATAAATGAAATCTATGGACATGTATAGTTTCAGGGCAATGATATCTATATTCTATCTTCACAAATGCAAGCCTAACAATGCCTAAATAATGAGATAGAAGTTCAAGAAAAATACCTCAAAACTGGAAATGGTGAAATGAGTTTGAGCTTGTTTCAAGTGATGGTGATGATCGGGTTAACTTCCTTGGACCTCTAGGAAGCTAATGCAATGGCTGGCTTAAGCTAAAGGTGGCTGGAATGGTCTAGAGAAGTCCAACTGTGATACTTTATTTTTGAACTTGGAAATGGGTGAAGATGGTGTTACAGTCGTGTAACAGGGACATGGATGGCTTATGTATGATGTTTGGAAGCTTTTGGAAGCAAAAGGCCAAGAAACGCACGAGTAGTTTTTGATTTTGGGATTTCTGGCTAGAATATGCAACAATGGAAGTCTGAGATGCAATTCTGAGATTTTGTGAGTTTTTGAGCCTGTGTATTCGTGTGTTTTGATGCAAACAACTTGTGCATAAGTAAGGAAAAGGTTAGAGTACTTGAGGAGGTCAGAAGCACAAGATGTAGAGTTATGGCTATGTTACTTGATTTTGAAGAAAAGTGAAAACATGGTTTCAAGGCATAGTACAAGCATGGCCTGAGTTTATGGGAGGCTCTAGACATGTTAATTTTGCCTTTGGCATTTCTTGTGATCAGAAGGAACAATTGCAAAGCTCTATGCATTGACTTTGTGATGAAAGCTTCTTTACAAGAATGAAATGGTTACTTTATGCCATAAATGGAAATGTAACTTAGATAAAGGCTCAAGTGCTTGGATTAAAGCTCTAATAGTTGTGTAAACATTTAATTATGGAGTGAAAAACAAGTTTGAGGCATGCAAAGCAAAGATTATGCATCCTAGGCTTGGATTTGAATTCTTGTTCATCATGAAATGGCTTGTAATTCAAGTTTGAAAACCCTAACTTCATCTATTCGATTCTCCCTGCTCAAACATGATCTAAATGAGTTCTTGGACATTTTGGAAATCTTGTAACATGCTCTACAACCCCTATTTGAATCACTTTTTCAAATTCTAAATGGATCTATGTGAAAAGTTGCTATGAAGTTGATACCAAAAATCTGCCTAACTAGGGCAAAATTTTCACTAAGTGTTTAGTTTCATGACCATGATTTCATGGATTAATAACTTGAAATACAAGCATTTATATGAGGAGTTATGTAAAGAAAAGTTTTATATCTCATTGATATCTATAACTTTCATGTTGAGAGTTTCCTTTGAATCATCTTGCATCATGGTGAAAAATTGGCTCAAAGTTGTGAAAAAAATGTGAAGTTTTCAACACTTAGAAAAATTTCGAAGTTTGGAAACTTTGACTTTTCAAAATGAAATCTTGACTTTTTGATTTCTTGATGAACACGTTTCATATTTTGACATGTTTTGATGAATTGTGATCTTTGACACTTGATTTTGACCAAAAAGTCAATGTTTGACTTTTTAGTGTATAGTTGATTTTTGATCAGTTGACTGAAAATCAACTATCAATCAATTGGTCTTGAGGGAAGTTTTGAGTCATACCCATTAGGTAAAAATGATGCATTTGAAACCTTGAGATCATGTCTCAAACCAAATAACCATTTGCTAGGTCAAAAAATCAGAAATTGCCTTTTCTCCGTCAAAACCCTAATTTTGACCATTTTTCCCTTTTGATGATCTGATCAAATTTATGGAGGAATTGTAGTCCAAATTTGATCAAATGACATATATGATTTCATAATGTTGATATGGATAAAAAATTATGAAGTTTGACTGTAAATTGACCATAATTGACTTTTTCCCCAATACAACTGATTTTTAGGTCAATTGATCAATTGACTGAGCAAAAATGTGATCCAAGGCTTGAAACTTGTCATGAGAAATATTGAGGGTCCATAATAATCCATGAAATTCATATGAAGCATTTAAAGTTCAATTAACCTTGTGAAATCTCAAACCCTAATTTCAGTCATTAATGCTTAAGGAGGTGTCTTGAGCTGATCAACTCTTGTGCAGTCTTGAACCAAAAGAGATCTTGTGAGAAAATACTTGATAAATGAGAGGGAAAATTTTGGGGTACAACAATAACCTCATCCTCCATAAAAATTATCCCTAAAAAAACAACCACCTCAGAAACCATCACCTCCCCAATCCCTTCTGTTGTACCCCAAAATTTGCCCTCCCATACTCTTCAAGATTTGCCAAGGTCAAGGTTCAAAATCTCTCAAGAGTTGCACAGTCCAATGGCCTCATAACAGTCACAAATTAGGGTTTTGGTTATGGCAAAGAAATTGAAGTTTCCAAGAGTCCAAACAAGTCCCACATGCCTACATACATTGTCAAACATCCATATGCTAAGTTTCAAGACTCACAGTATCAAATTGCACAGTCAAAAACCCTAATTGCCTCACAGTCAACTGCAGGGGCAAAAGGGTCATTTGACAGTCAAAAGTCAAAATTTTTGGTCAACATCTTATTTTGAAGCCACAAACATCATTTGATCAATGCTTGATCATGATTCTCAAAGCATGGCTCAAAAAGTCTCAAGATGCAAAAGTTTCTATTTTTGGACAACTGAAAAAGTCACCTGCAAATTGACCAGGGCATAACTTCCACATGGTTTATCATAAAAATCCCATCTAAAGCTCATTTTGAAGAGAATGACATGTCCTACAACTCATATTCACACTTCAAGTCCAAGAAATGCTCTCACAAAAAGTTATCAATCTCAACATTATAGGTCATTTTCAAAAGTCAACAAAAAGGCACTTTAAGTAAAAGACCATAACTTGAGATTGGTAAATCAAAATGAAATGGGAACAAAGGCATTGGTTAGAGGACTTCAAGACCTTTCCAAAATGTCCAAGAACATGATCAAATCTTAAACATTGAGCAAGATATGCCTTGTGGAAGTTGGGAAATTTTTGGGAATTTTGAAAAGTCAACTTTGCTTCAAATGCCTCAAAATTGCTAATGGGCCTCAATTTCTTCCATGAATCATTATCCAAGGGCTATGCACGACCCATTGACATCCAAGAGAGTTATTTTATCATTTTTGATTAATTATTTGAATTTTTATTATTATTAATTCACTTAATTAAAATTAAATATGAAAAAAATAGCAAATCACACCTTTCAAATCTTTTTATCCAAAAATTTCACTCATTATGTGCTCAATATCCCGTGTACCATTCAAAAAGGAAAGAATCTTCCATGATTTGGCATAATTGGCATGAAAAAGATTGAAGAAAAGATATGGAAAATCAAATATTCAAAGTCATAAATGGATGGATTTTGGGTTGGCTTTTTGACCTAATTCTATTCATATACATGTGCACAATTGAAACCTAGGCCAATACACACACAAGCTGCGCTCAGAACACAAGAACACATTGCACTTTTTCACAAGAAATATTGAAAACTATTTTCATACATAGAAGGTGTTTCAAGGCTTGAAAAGGGTTCCAATACATTGCCAAGGGACCCAGGAAGCTTTTACAATCAAAGCCAAGTCTCCATACATCCAGAAGTGGTAGAATGACATCACCCTGTTCATGAAATTTTTCACATTCGTATTTGAATTTACATGCATTTTCCATACGTTTTAATGTTTGATTTATACTAACATGAACATTCTGAAGCTATTGGTGCCCTCTAATTGAATTAATGTTGCCTGTATCCAAAGTTACCATGAATGCATATTAGGGTTTCAGAAACTTTGAAAGAGGGGTTCATTCATCTGGAAAAATTGGACAATAAAACCTATGCCAATGGAATCAGGACCTTCAAACGAATGGAACCCACACCTCGCGCCCTTTTTCTTTTTGACTATCACCTAATCGCTATTTTTCAGGTTGAAGCTTAGTGGGGGTTTAAAACCCCCGCTATTTACTTTTATTTATAGGGAAAAGATGGAGATGAAGCTTATGTGTCCAAGCGTGAATGGGTGGTTCAAATCCTGGCGCGCGAATTTTTGATTAACACCACTAACTAACGCTTTTGCATATTATATTTCTTAATTATCCAAATAACAAAGATACGCGTTGGTTGGGTTGGTTGATGCGTTGGCTTGCAGGTATTGGGACCTGGGTTCGATTCCCAGGTCCCCTTGTATATTTCATAATTTTTACACTAACGTGTTCCAGCGCAGCATGCCCCCAAAAGACTACCATACAACTCCACATCTATGCTTGCCACCTATGCATAAGGATCAATCCAAAGGCCAAAATGTGGAGACCATCATGCACGCTCAGTCAACCACAAGTATGTGATCCAGGAAAGTCAAAAAGGGCTTAGATTGCTTGGGCCAAAATGCTTCAATAACACCTCCAAATTGGGTCTGAATACCCCCATTGTTTGTATATTCTTTCTCTCTTTTTCTTTTCTTGTAATTATTTTAATTATTTTCTTTAATTCACCAAATTAATTTTCATAATAAAATAAAACCAGAAAAATACAAAAAATGTAATATGTTTATTTAATATTTAATTCCTTAATATTTTTGTAAATAAATTTTTAATAATCAATTTAATAATTTAGGTTTAAATTTAAATGTTTTTCTTAATAACTAAAATACATAGAAATTAGGTTTTTTAGCATTTTTATTCTTATTCCTAATAAATAATTTCTTCCTATCATTATTATTATTAATTATTAATTATCTTGTAAATAAATATGTCATTAAATAATTAGTGTAAATTAGGTCAAAACTTAAATATTTTTCTTTAACATTTAAAAATAATTTAGAACTAGGGTTTTATTTAATTTCTAATTTCAATTAATTTTCTTTGTTTCATAAATACCAAAAACCATAAAAAAAACATTCCCCTTCTTTATTAAATAATTAATTAATTTTTAATTTCACTTAATTTCTTTAAAGGGTCCAACGCCCTCACGCATTCGATTCTAATTTCTTTTCGCGCGTTTAGTCTTATGTTTCATTTTAAATATTATGTAATTGCCAAAGCCTTGTAATAGTAATTAGGAAATTTATTTATTTTCTGCATTTTATTAAAAAACGGGTCTTTGTTAATTTGGCGATGTATAGACCCGCGCCTTGTAATAGCGTAGGACCTTTATTTTCCGCATTTTAATTTCCGCACCTTTAAACTGTTAATCACATGAAAGAATGAATGGCCCAAATAAAATCAAAGCGTAGCTCACCCAATGCATGACCAAGATAAAACATAACTGAAAATAATACACAAATTCACACACCACTCTTAGGGTACGCCTCACTGTTGCCTTGCCCCTCGAAACGTGGTCGTCGAGTATAGGATGTTTTAGTAAGTCCTTATGTCCATGAACATGGCATAAGGGTAGCTTCTAAGGTGTCCTACTGTTGCTCTGGTGACCACACTGTCCCTACAAACGAATTGACCTGAACACCTCCAACGGTGGTGCTACCTACCTCTCAATGGTGGGATGGCACTACCTTAAGGACATTTACACAGCCTAATTCCTTAGGGTAGGTAGATGACTCGTAGATACTTGCTCTAATCCAAAACAAATCAAAACTTCTTTTCACACTAACACTTTTCAAAAAGCTTTCAAAACAATTTTTCAAACACTCTTGAGGACTGATACAAGAGTCGATCTGAAACTTTAAACGAAACTTTTTCAAACCCACTCACACTTTGAAAAGCAAACACATTTTGAAAACACAAATGAGCAAGTATCTAAGAGCCCGTGGATAACCACGGATAGAAAGGGTGCTAACACCTTCCCTTTCTATAAATCTACCTCCCGAACCTAGAAACTATCTCATAAGGAATTTTTCTGTGCTTTTGTCCTTTCCATGTTGGAGAAAATAAAAGACGGTGGCGACTCTTGCTTCCGCGACATTTCGCGAACCAGCGTTAAACAGGCAGTTCCAGATCCACCGATCACACCTTCCAAACCTCCAACCTTTACACATCAAACCTTCACAACTCCCATATATGAATCACTACTCTCTTTTGCATTCTCATTTATTGCTAATTTCACCCCCACTTCCATTCCAGAAACTTTCATTTATAAGTCTCAACAAATAACCACCAACCCTACAGAAACTCCTCAAATCATTATCACATCCTTATTAACTTCTGACATTGTTACAACAGAAAACATTCCCACTTTTGATAATCAACCTTCTAGAGTTATTATTTCAGAACCCTTCACCGCCTAAAATAATCCACCATCACCCACACTCTATATTTCAACAACCAATATCATTCTTGTTCTTTATGACCTCACCAATACCTCTGGACCATCTAATCCTGAGTCCCCTCATCTGAACAATGACGTCACTGTCACCTATGGTTACGAAGACTCTGATGAAACTATTTCAGATAGAACTGTTTATGATGAGGAAACTAACCCTGACCATCAAACCTCTGAATTTCAACATCCTAGCCTTAACCTTTATGAAGTAATTACTATTTTCCAGGACAATGCAGTAAGGAGAGTTAAGAAGCTCTGTGAGGAGTCTAGCACCGACATTAACTCTTCTAGTGTAAATGATAGCTGGAATAGATTTAACAAATGGATGGTTATTGAGGTTCTCATAATCAGAAATATGTCAGTTGAAATCAAAGATAAGTTT
The DNA here is from genome assembly GCA_948472305.1 of Vicia faba. Classification (NCBI taxonomy): domain Eukaryota; kingdom Viridiplantae; phylum Streptophyta; class Magnoliopsida; order Fabales; family Fabaceae; genus Vicia; species Vicia faba. The sequence goes on from OX451740.1 coordinate 1,110,637,724, forward strand.
GTCAAGGGATCTGAAGAAAGGTATCGGGCTTTTGAAGCTTAGATGGTTGCAGAAAGAGAGGCTGTTGAGGAAGAGGCCACTGAGAAAATTACCGCTAAGGAAGTAGCTAGGGAAGCTACTAGTATTGCAACTGAGAAAGATATTTAAGGGACTTCTAAGGGTTTAGAGAAATATGAAATATTTCCTCTTCTGATAAAAACTCTCGAGGATATGCAAAAAGAACAATAGATGGTTAGAACAAGGCTAGACAAACAAGATGAAGTTAACAATAGCATACAGAGCATGCTGGCCCAACTCCTTGCTCAGAAAATCTCTACCCCTTCTATCCCTTAGTCACTTTAGGATGTCCTTTGAATATTTATTTAAAATTATCTTGTTATACTCTCTCTTTGAATATTTATGTATATCTTGATTATTTGTGAGAAGCATTTCTAAAGAAAAAGTTTTTGAAAACCCAATTTAAACCCCCTATTTCTTGTGTTTTTATCAACCTTCAAGTCCGTATTTAGATTTCTTCCAACATTTTTGGGCCTCGATCAAAGATAACTTTAAATCCTTCATTGTCTTGCGAAAGTATTCCAATTCATATTACTCCTCTAAAAGAGTAGCCACAATCATAGATAACACTAACTGAGCAAATGTTAGAGCTTTATATTTCTCCTTCATATCTTGTAAAACTGATTCCACCCTCTCAGCTAATAGGTGAGGATATTTGAAACTCTGAACTCTAGTTGCTATATCTCTCAGTAAACTAGTCATCATAGTGAGCTCCTCTAGATATCGGTCTTGCTCGATAATGAGAGCATTTTAGCATTCCTAAAGAACTTATTTTTTTTCTTCTGAAGATGATCTGACCAAAAAAAACCTCCCCCTGTAGCGGCCCCAAAGGTCAAAATAGTTGAAAGCCGACGAGTTTGGTGCGCCATTTTAACTAAATCCTCTTAACGAACGACATTGACCTTCCCAAAAAATATGGGTAATCCTCCTCATAAAAATAAGATTGATATCCCCCAATTGTTTGTAAGCTAGGACGGGCCAAAAATTAATATGGTCACGCAATTATGGTTGACATCGAGCACACACCAGGATTTGATATTCCTAAGTTTTGACCGGACATTCAAAGTCGTCTAATAGGCTTCCATTCCCAATAGGGGGATTTACCGACATGCCTAGTGACAAGAATCAATTTGGTTATGAATAATGACAAGCATGGAGATTATTCTGCCACTACTCAGTCTGGAGAATCTCAGACTTCCACTTGGACCAGGGCATGAAGGTTAACTTCAGCTAGACCGACAGAGGACCCCATATGCATAATTCCTCTAGTAACCCGACTGACAGCAGATACCGTAGGTAGGAGCAACTATAAGCATCCTCTTCATCTAAAGCATTATGTTGTAATATTTCATATTATTTGCAAGCCAGGTGTTAATTAAGACGAGTCCATAATAATTATCTAAACAGCACCAAAGAAAATAGATAGTCTCCCACACTACTCACTAAAGATGACTTGTTTATCCTCTTTTGTAGCAGTTTCTACATGCAACTGTGTCTTTATGGATAACTTCTTATGTTTCCTTGACACCATTCCCGAAGGAGGAAGCTGTCAACAAAGCCCGAATATTCAAAGAAGGTTACCAATTTCATCTTCATTTATGTTTCTTCTTGAGACAAATCATCCAATTTATAAACATTAGACCTGACATTCTCTAAGAAATGGTTCTGGCGCCATATTTTGCAGAATTTATTCAAAAATTAATAAGGCAGCTCAAAATCTATGTTGCATATGCTAGCACGAGCCACCTTGGTAATGGGGGATAACTAGGTAGTATTGATCCTTAAATTTCTTCACACTCACAGAATAACCTCAAACATCTTGGTACACTACCTAAGAGTGATTAGACCTTGATTCATGGCTGAATCATCATAACTCCAATCAGCCTTAGAGAGGTGGAAGAATAGTGTTAGAGAGGACACACCTTTCTTGAATTCACCCTAGTACATAAAGACTTTGATATAAGCTCATCCCACTAAGTGTGATTGTGAAAGAGCAATCACTAGATTATAAAGAATGCCACTTCAAATTCGTTAAAGGGGGTGTGAAAACCGATCAAATAAAAATATACATTCATAGAGAGGGATGACACACCTGTCATACTTGATGCAAATCCTTTTATCCCCTTTGGGAGAAATAACTACTCCGATCTGAGGAGAGACCCACTTTAGTAAATGTGTGATCCAGTCTGCTCTCAATAGAGATATCTCATGCCGCCTTCTAAGAATTAACTTGAGAGTTTTCCATATCAAAAGTGGCTGCCAACACATGAAATAAATGATCGTAAGTAGATGCGCATGGTCGATATAAATAAAAACTATGCACACCCAGCAAAGTTCATCTATGGAGAGAAAATTCGCCAAAGTACAAAATAGAAAAGGTTAAAAACACATAACTCTTCTCTAAAAAACCTTAATAAAGAAAGCAAGTATGAAAGGCAAACAAAGGTTCAGATTCCTGTGTTACCTTGAAAAGGATAAACTTAATTACCCACACGATGCATGCTCCATTAGAAGATATGGTACAAGTATGTCGAAGGTAATGGCTGATGAAAGGAGGTTGACAAAGACATAGAAGGTTGTAGACGCTAGAGAATAACTGTTAAAGATTTACAAATGGTGAAATAGGGGAACATGATAACACCATAACTCGTTATATATCTCCTTAGGAATATGAATAGTGTGATCCATAATGTTTGGAAGCATGAACTATACCACAAAGGATCGATAGAAAACTGTTAGAGAATACTCAAAGGCCCTGGAACTAGAAGGAATCATTATCATCAAACATATAGATATGTGATGAGATACACATGTTAAGGGTCACTAATCACGAGAGATACATTTAATGCAACTCTTTATAATAATATCAGTGTCTCATCGAGACTCTTCCATTTATTTCTACCAAAGGTTGGGCCAAAGACGAATGCGACAAAGCCCTTGTTTTACGTTGCAGGATGTAACCCCCCCCCCCCCCCCCTTAATCCCGCGGAAATAATAATGAATAATCAGAGTAAATAACATGCATATAAAGAGGGTATCACATTACGTCAGGAAACTAACATTAATGAAAAATGGTCATGCTCAAATAAAACGTATTAAAATTCATGTTCCATACATATGCATATCATAGCGGAATAACTTCATTTCAATTGATACTAAATAATAAGTCTCATAACATATTCATGCATTAATTATCATTAGGTACCAAAGGCCAATCCATTTCAATATCTTAACATACAATGTCAAATACGAAAAGATAATATTTGTATAATGTTTCTAATACTTCATAACATAAAAAAATAACATAAAGTATGTCAAATATCTCAATACAAAGAACATAACTCTAATGGTTCTCGTGTTACATGACCAGAGAATGACACACTACCTAAAATACGGGTAAAAGACTAGCTAACTCCTCCGACTAGTCCTTGCTTGAAGTATCACTATCTTGAGTACCTGAGTGATGTTGTACAAAACATCATTCCAGCAGAAGGGTGAGAGTTTATATCATCATGAAAATATATAATAATAAGTAATGTAAAATAAACATATAACAAATGAATTCATCACACCTCACATACTCATGTATTCACATATTTCAATTATACAACATTGCTCAACTAACATAATTCAATAATAATCAATAACCAATTATCATAAATGTAACATTCACAACAATATCACATTTATCACACCAATTCACATATTCACATCGACTCATGTGACTCAAATGCAACTCAATACTATGCAAATGCATGTGGTACCAACTCAATATTTGATTCTCTTGGAATCAGATCCTCTATCTGAATCCATAAGCTCTCTCTGTCTCTCTCTAAGCTTGGGAAAAGTCACTAGTCCCATCTCTAAACTAGATAATATGCCTCTTGACGCGACCCATGATGCATGTGCAATCTCAACATTTATAAACAATTAAGACTGTATCCAAATCTTAATCATACAAGCATACTTCACATAATTCAATACAATTGAATTATCTTCACCAAATTGCACAACATACATATTTCATGTCATCAATCATATACAACACATTCTCATAGCATTAATCAACTCAACATATCACCATGACATATAGCAAAAAAAACAAACAATGTTATTCACATCCAACACCCATTCACAAACCAAACATCACAATCACAAGTCATTTATCTAATCACATTATTATTAAATAAATTATTTCCAACAATACTAATTTAATTTAAAATAATATGGAATTTTCTTTCTAACACTTCGAACAAGGACTCAAATGCATCTACGATTCAAAAGATATGAATTATTACAGTTTCAAAGAAAATGCAAACACTAGCATCATACACTAACACCACAAAACCTCATTACACACAAAATATATTTATTTCCAGAATGTAAAATTGTTTGTACAAGAAATTACACTATATTATATTTCTCCAAGTTCAAACGGTGCATCAAATGGACACCCGGAACTCAAGTTATGAATTTTTGAAGTTTTACAAAAATCCTGCATTTTTCCTGCGAGCAGCTCTCGGGTTCCCACTCAAATCCTCTCAAACTCTCATCTAAGCATCACTATAATACAAATTAAACACATAGAAACCTATATCTAACATGTATCAACAACTAGGAATCTTAAAACATGATTTCTAACACAAAAATTTTGAATCCAAATCCAAACCCTAACATTTCAAATCTAGCAATTTCAAGAACAAAATCTCTATTTTCGTGCTCTACCCATCATCCATCATTATATAAACTCATGATTCAAGGAATTCCCAACCTTACCTTATATGAAGACACTTCTAGGGTTCTTCCTTCTCTTCTTCTTTTTTCTCCATTTTCTCCTCTTTTCTCCCTTTTCTCCTCCTTTCTTCTCTTCTCTTCTTTCTTCACTTCTCTTCTTTCTTCACTTTCTCTCTCTAATTCTATATGTCTTTTGTTTTGTATAACCCACTAAAATTCTAATTTGGGCTTAACCCTTCTCACCCATTCAATTGAAATATAAGGTCCAATAGTATTCTACTATTCTCACACTCACAAACCCAAATAATATATAATACACATACATATATTCCATTTAATCAATTATTCACATAATAATCCAATTAAATCACATATTCACCAAAACTCAAATATTTAATTATTTAACACATCAAATAATAATTATCGTAGCAATTAAATAATAAAATAATTACTAATAAAAAAATCCGGGTTTTACAACTCTTCCCCACTTAAAAGATTTTCGTCCTCGGAAATTACCTCAAACAAACAACTCGGAATAAGACTCTCTCATCTGACTCTCAAGTTCCCAAGTCACATTCTTGTCGGCCGGTCCTCCCTAAGCTACTTTCACCAAGAAAATATCCTTACAACAAAGTTACTTCACTCCTTTATCCTCAATCCTCATAGGTGATGTCTCAACCGTCAAGTTATCTCTCACTTGAACATCATCTAATTGGACAACATGAGACGGATCCTCAATGTATTTCCTCAACTGAGATACGTGGAACAAATCATGAATATTAGCAAGCGACAATGGTAAAGAAATTTGGTAAGCCACTTCTCTGATCTTCTCGAAAATCTGATAAGGACCAATAAAACACGACGTTAACTTATGCAACTTCAAAGTTCGACCAACATCCGTTACCAGAGTAACTCTAAGAAAAACATGATATCCCTTCTCAAAATCAAGTGCTTTCCTCCTCTTGTCATGGTAACTCTTCTGAAGACTCTGAGAAGCCTTCATCTTCTCCTGAATCATCTTAACCTTATCCGTAGTCTGCTGGAATATCTCAGGTCTAACCACAATACTCTCTCCCGATTCATACCAACACAAAGGCGTCCTACACCTTCTACCATATAAAGCCTCAAACGGTGTCATTCTAATACTCAAATGGAAACTGTTGTTGTAAGTAAACTCAATCAAAGGAAAGTAATTATCTCAAGCACCTCCTTGTTCCAAAACACATGCTCTTAAAAGATCCTCAAGTGACTGAATCGTTCTCTCAGTATGACCATCTATTTGTGGATGATATGCAAAACTCAAACGCAACTTCATACCTAAAGCATTTTGTAAACCTTCACAAAATATCGAAGTAAACCTTGTCTCCCTATCTGACACAATGCTATACGAAATACCATGCAAATTAACAATCCTCTTAATGTACAACTTTGCAAGCCTCTCCATCGGATAATCCATTCTCATCGAAATAAAGTGAGCAGATTTAGCCAATGTATCCATAATAACCTAAATATCTTAACAATTACTCGGTGTTCTAGGTAAACCAGACACAAAATCCATAAAAATACTATCTCATTTCCATTCAGGAATAGATAACGGTTGCATCAAACCAGGTGGTTTCTAATGTTCAATCTTCTACTTCTGACAAATCAAACAAGAATACACAAATTCCACAAGCTCTTTCTTCATACTTGACCACCAAAATAATTTCCTCAAATTCTGATACATCTTAGTAGCTCCAGAATGAATACTCAATCCACTATGATGCCCTTTCTCAAGAATATTCTTTTTCAACTCAGCTATATCCAGAACACAAACTCTATCACAATATCTCATAATACCATTTTAATTGATTTGAAAATCTCCACCTCAACTTTGATTGATCAACGTCAATCTATTCACCAAAATTAAATCAGATTTCTGACCTTCTTGAATCTCATCAGTAATGTTGCTAGTAAGCTACGACATACCAAGCTTAACTCCAGAAGAAGTCTCTTCACAAACCAAACTCATATCTCAAAATTGCTCAAGTAATTCCAACTCTCGCACCATTAACATCGACATATGTAACAGCATCCTACTTAACGCATCAGACACAACATTCGCTTTACTCGGATGGTAATTCAAACCAAAATCATAATCCTTCAAGAATTCCAATCATCTTCTTTGCCTCATATTCAACTCTTTCTGATCAAACAGATATTTCAAACTCTTGTGATCATTGAACACATCAAATCTTGATCCAAACAAATAATGCCTCCAAAGTTTCAATACAAACAAAACACCAACTAACTCTAAATCATGAGTCAGATAATTCCTTTCGTGCACTTTAAGTTGCCTTAAAGCATAAGCTACAACTTGTCGATTATGCATCAACACACCTCCTAAACCCATCAATGAAGCATCACAATACACATCAAACAGTTCTATCGGGTTAGGCAAAATCAAATTAGAAGCGGTTGTCAACCTTCTCTTAAGCTCTTGAAAACCAGATTCACACTGAGAAATCCAAATAAAAGCTTGACCCTTCAGCGTCAATTGCGTCAACGACAACTAACTTGGAAAATCATTCAATAAACTTCTGATAATAACTTGTTAAACCAAGAAAACTTCTAATCTCATAAACAAATTTTGGAGCTTCCCACTGAGACAAATCCTATATCTTCGAAGGATCAACAGAAATACCACCACTCGATACCACATGACCAAGGAAACTCACTTCCTTCAACCAAAACTCACACTTAGAAGTTTAGCATACATCTGCTTCTATTTCAACACAGATAACAAAATCTTCAGATACTCAGCATGATCCTCTTCACTCTTTGAATAGATGAAAATATCATTAATGAAAACAACCATAAACTTATCCAAACACTGATGGAAAATCCTGTTCATGTATTCCATAAATACGCCAGATGCATTGGTCACACCGAACAATATCACATAATACTCATAGTGATCATACCTTGTTCTAAAAGTAATCTTCTGAATATCTTCATCCTTCACATGAATCTGACGATACCTAGACCTCAAATTTATCTTACTGAATACACTTACACCTACCAGCTGATCCATCAAATCATCAATCGTTGGAAGCAGATACTTATTCTTAATAGTCACCTTATTCAGCTGTTTATAATCCACAGATAACCTCATAGTACCTTCTTTCTTCTTAACCAACAAAATAGGTGCACCCCATAGTGACACACTAGGACAAATAAACCTCTTCTCAAGCAAATCCTCAAGTTGACTTTTCAACTCTTTCAATTCAGATGCTGCCATTTGATATGGAGCCATCGATACCGGACTAGTTCCAAGAACTAAGTCGATCGTAAACTCCACTTCAAGTTCCAATGACAAATCCCCTACATCTTCAGGGAATACCTCAGGAAAATCATGAACTATTTCTAATTCACCAATTGTTCATTTCCCACTAATATCCAATGTTGCCATCAAAGCCAACAACACATCACCATCCTGCACATATTCATTCACTTTACATACTATCAAGCTTACAAGACAAGCCTATCTCATCCAATACGATCCTGTCTACTATCATTAAGAGATTAAGGGTGATCATTTCCTTAATTTGTACATAGGTAGCCGACAACTATGATGGTGGCATAAACCATTGTTACCCAACTTCAATAGTGTCCTTTATCTTATGCTCAAAGTTACCTAAGCATAATGTCGCACGTAGAAACAACTTCTCTCCCACTTGTTTTAAACCCACTCCTACAACCAAGTAGTTATAAAAACAAGCAAGTACCAACACTGTTTCACACACATGTCGCGTACTAAGGAACAACCAACATTAGACAACCTGACTGGACGGACAAACCATGCTTTGATACCACTAATGTAACACCCCCCTTAACCCCGCAAAAATAATAATGAATAATCCGAGTAAATAACATGTAGATAAAGAGGGTATCACATTACTTTACGAAACCAACATTAATGCATAATGGTTATCCTCAAATAAAACGTATTAAAATTCATGTTCTATACATATGATATCACAGCGGAATAAATTCATTCAATTGATATCAAATAATAAGTCTCATAACAAACTCATGCGTTAATTAGCATTAGGCACCAAAGGCTAATCCATCTCAATATCTCAACATACAATGTCAAATATGAAAAGATAATATTTGTACCATGTTTCCAATACTTCATAACATAAATAAATAACATAAAGTATGTCAAATATTTCAATACAAAGAACATAACTCAAATATCATTATACAAAAACTTGTCATAAATGCCAAATCTACACTGACAAAATGAATGTGCCACCTACTTCTCTAAATGTCATGAGCTCTCCCTGGAGGTTCTCGATGTGGGGAATTGATATGATAGGTATGATCGAACCGAAGGCATCTAACAGACACCGATTTATATTATTCGCCCTTGATTACTTCACCAAATGGGTCGAGGCAGCATCATATGCAAATGTGACAAGCCAAATGGTCACCTGTTTCATCAAGCAAAATCTCATATGCAGATATGGGGTTCCGAATAGGATCGTAACTAATAACGAGTCTAATTTGAATAACAAAATGATGAAATAATTATGTGATGATTTCAAGATCGAGCATCATAATTCCTCACCATATCGACCCAAAATGAACAGGGCAGTCGAAGCTGCTAACAAGAATATCAAGAAAATCATTTAGAAGATGGTGAAGACATACAAAGATTGGCACGAAATGCTTCCCTTTGCTTTACATGGCTATCGTACCTCTGTATGCACATCGACAGGTGCAACTCCTTTTTCTTTGGTATACGCCATGGAGGTAGTACTCCCTATTGAGATGAAAATTCCATCACTCCGAGTGCTAATGGAAATAAAGCTCGAAGAAGCTGAGTGGGTTCAAACACAACTTGATCAGCTTAACCTCATTGAAGAGAAACATTTGACAGTTGTGTGCTACAGGAAATTATATCAGAAAAGGATGAAGAAAGCCTTCGACAAGAAAGTCTGTCCTTGCGTATTCAAAGAAGGGGATCTAGTACTAAAAAAGATCTTGTTACCTCATCTTGATTCACGTGAAAAATGGACACCTAACTACGAGGGTCCATTTGTGGTAAAGACGACATTCTCCGGTGGTGGTCTTATCCTCACAACAATGGATGAGGGAGAATTACCACATCCGACAAATACAAATGCAGTAAAAAAATACTATGTATAAGAAAGCTCACTAAGCTCTACCCCTAAAAAGGCGACTTAAGCAAAAAGGAGCATCCCAGTGGATTTAAAACCCTAAAAGGGCGATCCAGGCAAAAATTAGGGACATACCAAAAAAATTATCTCGGTGGATTGAAAACCCGAAAGGGCGATCCAGGCAAAAATTAGGGATTTTATTCAAAGAAATAAAGAACAAAAAGACTGTGATTTAAGAACCACGACTACGAACGATGAAGGAAGGGATTAGTCTAAATCATCCGACTCAAACGCAAAGAAGATTGGAGCTATCAAAGGAATATTGATGAAAATAGCAATAACAATCATCATTTTTATTGCCATTTACAGCCTTTTATTAAAACTTTCTGTAATTACCTCTTTCTAGGGATTGAATCTTGTACACTTGCCTATTCAGAGGCATATTTATAAATAAACAACGTAGAAGTTTCTTTCAAATATTTCGATTGCGTTTCTTTCTTTTTTGACTTGTTTTCCAAATACTACAATTATTTTTTGTGAATATTGTTTGAAATCATGTTGGGGAGTTGACATACAATTAAAAGCATTTGATAAAAAACATCGAAAAGCATTTTAGTTAGAAAAACATTGAAGGAATATCCACGCCTGCACCCACGTCAACACCCATCTTTATGCCCACGCCTACGTTTGCAACTATGTCAATATTTATGCCAACGCCCACGTGCTATGTCCACGCCTATGCCTATGCCTACGCCTACAATTCAAACATAAAGACCTCACTAACATCATTCACCAAATCCAAATCTACTTGGAGATACAACAATAGGCAACAAACACCATTGGGGAGTTGGTGATTACAAGAATCTGATGGCTTAACAAAAGAGAATCATAAAAAACATTTACAGATACTTGGGGCATACACATACTTGGGGCATGCACATACAAACATTTGGGGCATAAGCACATAATCATTTCTATACATACACATATAAACATTTGGGGCATACATCACACTTGAAAACACACCAGTCTAGGGAATTATGAATACATAACATCTTGCAAAGCTACTCTAGTTAAGATTACAAATTCTATTGGGGTTCATCTTCAACAGGCTTATCTGTGCGAACTGTTATTCAAACTTTAAAGAAATTTGGGGTATATTATCTTCATGTTTATAGTTTTGGTTGAGGACGACATAACTGACTTCATCATGAAATTGGTGTTCTTCACGTTGATAGGTATGGTTAAGGACGACACAACTGACTTCATCGTGAAATTTTGGGGTATATTCGCTTCATGTTGATAGTTGTGGTTGCGGATGACACAACCGACTTCATCATGAAATTGGTGTTCTTCACGTTGATAGTTATGGTTGAGGACGACACAACCGACTTCATCGTGAAATTTGGGGTATATATTTCCTTCATGTTCATAGTTATGGTTGAGGACGACACAACCAACTTCATAATGAATTTGGTGTTCTGCACGCTGATAGTTGTCGTTGAGGATGACACAACTGACTGCATCGTGAATTTGGGGTATATTCGCTTCATGTTGATAGTTATGGTTGAGAACGACACAACCTACTTCATCATGAATTTGGTGTTCTGCACGGTAATAGTTGTGGTTGAGGACGACACAACCGACTTCATCACGAATTTAGTGTTCTGCATGTTCATAGTTATGGTTAAGGATGACACAACCGACACCATCAGGGAATTTCGGGTTCCATTGCTTCAAACCTAACATATTTCATCCGGCTATCAAGTCTCGGTAAATAAGCAAAATTATGCAATATGTTTAAGTACTGACGGGTCATTCGCATTGTCATGTCTAGATCAAAAAACTTTGGTGCAAACGCTGGTAGGATGATACATCATCATCTATGCCTATTCTTCACAATCATGGGGACATTGTACATCGTATCCTTATTTTTATCTCGGACAAATCTTGGGATCTTCCAATATTTAATAAACTTCCGGTCAAACGTACGAGACTTATATGTTCTTGCACTATTTAATCAAAAGATGATTAAATAAGGGCAACTGTCATACTTAAAATTCACCCTACCTTATATTGCATTTAGGGTTCTTTTTAATAAATCACATTATATAGTCGTCACTCTTATAGGGTTTTAAAACAAGGAAAATGGGTGTATCAACATCTGATAACCCGCTAGGTTTTTTTTATAAAAAATGGCCCATTTGCTTCCTCTAACAAGAAGGGGTGTATTTGTTTAGTATATTGGCCCATTTTTAAACAAATGAAAAGAGGGTATGTTTTATTTTGATTAAAGAGGTCCGATAAATTTGGAGCAATAGAGACTCTTTCAAAATGCAGCCCAGGCCCAAGTGGATTAATGAGTTGGTCCATTCCAGATTTGATTTGACTTTGAAAGAATGTTTTTTGTGACATTCTTATTATTATTACTATACTAATGTCATTTTAATTAGAACATTACTTTTCTAAATGTTGTTTCATTTTTGCTGTTTGAAGAAGGGTTAGTGTTTTGTTTTTAAAAAAACAATTACTAAGTATACATGTCCAAAATGCCACGGGCACATTGCAAGTTTTTTTTGTAAATTTATTTTGAAAACTATTTTCTTTTTAAATAGTATATCATTCAGATTTGTTTAATGTTTTAAAATGGTGTTTTTTTCTACAAAGCTCAAACTAGCAGTTTTTTGTTTAAACATGTTGCTATCTCAAAACGCACAGCCGACCCAAAGCGATAAGAAATAACGCGGCCCAAATCAGTACCACTAACAGGTACTGTAGTGATCAAGCCACACACGTAACATGCTATACTCAATAGCATTCACAGAAGAAAAATGCAGAAGCAATTCAAGGCGTAATCAAAACAAAGGCGTAATGACAGAAACAAATCTCAACAAAATTGGAAACATCATTCAATTACGGAAAACCAAATTCAGTAGCGCACAATGAATTACAGACAAACAATTTAAAATACTTCCTAATCTAAAAAACCCTAAATCAATACAGATTTAACTCTACAGACAATCCAACTATTTTCCTAAATTGTTTCATCTAAAAAAAGAATATAAATTAAAGCAACTACAGAACGAGAAGAGGGATGGAAGAAAACAGAGGAAGAAAAACAGTAAAAAAAATATACATAAAAGGAGCTCTCTAGATAGGGAAGAAGAATCGTGGTCGTGGTCGGTTGTTACCGCCGCTGTTACCTGCAAAAGCGGAAGAAATAAAGAAAGATAGAGGGCAAGGCCAGAGATCGGAGATTCAAGAGGTTACGGTAAAAACAACTTATCTTTCCTTTCGCGATTTCGTTTTGTGGTTTGCCTTTGGGATTTGAGGTTTTAAATATTGGTTGATGTGGGGAAGATGATAGCGCCGCCGGGTTTGGGTGTTGTGGGTTAGGGTAGCTTTGAGAAGAAGGAGAAAAGGCGGGGGGCTGATAGAGAGAGAAAGGCTGAGTGAAATATTGAAACAGAATGACAATTCTGTAAAAAAAGAAAATGTCTTTTTTCATAATCCGACCCGGCCCACCCTTTGGTAAGCTTTTACTTTGTGTTTTATTTTTATTTTTGCATATTGGGCTTTAAATCTCTAAACCCAATGCTACTCGAACCCCCCTATTATTATTGTTTATTGGTTGCGTTATAAAATACACCCCCATTTTATTTGGGCTAGTCCAAAAATCTGGACTAAGGCCCTTACTTAACGTACTCCTCTTTCTGCTAACTTAACACAACCCGCACCCCCTGGCCTTTCTGAATTCAAAATCTGAATTCAGGTAATTCCTAATAACACCCCCACAATTTTACTTCTATAATATAATTTAGCACCCCAACTAATTTATTTTTATTTATTATTTTCTTTTATAAATTCATTTATATATTTATTTATTTATTTACTTTTCTGTTTTTATATATATTTATATATATATTTTATTAATTATAATATTGTGTATTATTTATTATTTAAATAATTTAGTATTTTAAAGCTCATTTAAAATATAATATGTATTTATATTAAATCATATTTTTTTAACCACATATCTAAAAACATTTATCACTATATAATTTAATTTAATATTTTATATCAAAATATTAAAATATGCACGATTCACCAAATTACTACATCTGTGAGCGACACGTGGCCAATATCTGGTCACGTGACGAGGAGACTATATCAGACTCCTTTGCTCTACGTATAAAAAAAAAAACTCAAACGAACACCAAATTATTTTTTGTAATAAATTAATTTCACATTAATTTTCGAAAAGAAATACGAATATATTTAAATTAACTGCGTACTTGATCTAACAAACTCCGCTTATTCACACTCTTAGAATATGTATGCGGAAAATTCAAAATATATTTCGCAATCCATAAAAAAAAATACAAACAACATTGCGAACTATGAATTGAGACTCAGATTCCTCCTAAAAGAATACGTAGGCATACGATCAAAAATCGTGGCGAATTTCCCTAATAAAACATTAAAACCCTTTTTCCTAAAAAAACGCGTTTCTAAACCTAGTATCCTTGCGAACAAGGTAGATAAAGGGTGCCTAACACCTTCCATTCGACTAAAACCGAGTCAACAATCTAGAATCTCTAACTTTTAGGATTATTCATTTATACTCCATTCCTTTAGGATAAAAATTAAGGGTGACAACTCTAATTTTAAAACCAGTTGCAACCGTTGAGTTCTATTGATTGTATGCATTGGGAATGGAAAATTTTTCCTATTTCATGAAAAGGACAATTTTGTCGAGGTGATCATGATAAGCCTACAATCATGCTTGAAGCATTGACATCACAAGATTTATAGATTTGACATGCATTTTTTGGTATTACATATTCTAACAATGACATTAATGTGTTAAATCAATCCAACCTGTTTAATGATATTTTGAAAGGACATGCTTTCACTGTACAATATATAATCAATGAAATACCATATAATATAGAATATTATTTAACGGATGATATAATATATATATATATATATATATATATATATATATATATATATATATATATATATATATATATATATATTATATTTTTCAAAACCATTGGAGTTATATTTGTTTTTCCAACTAAATGGATTGAACCGTTGGAGATAGTCTTATTGAGATAAATAACCACTTTAATTGTATATTAAAAAAAAAGAATCGTAGAGAGAAGGTTATAAAAGTAAATAAGAAGAAAAATGGTATTATAGTAGTAAGCGAGAAAATCGAGGTATAAAGATAACTAGTACGCCAGACTGTCCCTCCAAGACAGCGCAAAAATGTTTGATCACATTATTATTCCTCTCTTCCAAAGTTTTCATATACGCCAGAGTGCTGCTGCTGCCAATGTCCACACGAATGAAGACAAGGAAAGGGCATTCACTTTTTTCATTTACCCTATCATGTCTATCCATAATCACCGCACCAATCTCACGCCACCATTATTTTTCAATTCCCTTTTTTAAATAAATTCTTGCATTACAGTTTCCTTTGAGGTTAGTTTGTCTTTATCACTATATTTAAAATCAAACAAAATCAGATTATCCAACCAATTCAACATTAAATCGAATTACGTACATTGCATATTATTGAGAAAAACAAATTTCAATCTAAGCTTCATATTCACAAAGTATGTCAATATTGCAATAATTTAATTTATTAAAAATAAAAATACAATTGATTAAGAGTATTTTGGATATAACAACTATAAATAGGTTGAGTAAAAAAACTATAAATTGGAGAAAAAATATTTACTTAAAATAAATTAAAATTGATCTTTTCGATTGATCAGAACTTATAAATTGATCGGAGGATGATCTTTGACCGGTTGGAAAGTTGAGGAAAAGCAAGCTACTGGAAAATGTATAGGGATGGACTATCGCCCAAGCGTCGCGGAGCGATCGAGGCAGCGATGGTCCAAATTGTGCCTTTTTCCAGGCGAACACTAGGCGAGCAGAGCGCTCCCAGGAGCGTCGGGCGATGAAGAGGCGAGCAGTCCTGGTAGTATTTTCCAAGTGTCGTAACTTGAGTTTCAGAACTATATTTGACACGTCGTTCAAAGTGTTAGGAAGCTAACACGCTGAACTATATTATGACTGAATTATATGAGTTATTTGATGCATGATCCCAATACCTATGTGTTGATAAGGTTGAATTATTACATGTTGTCGTGTTATGATATTCTATTTGTTTTAATGATGAACTTGATGTTGCTATGAAGTTGTTATGAATTGCTATGATCTTTCTATGATGTAATAGATGTTGTTTGTGATGATGTTGAATGATGTGTGTGTTTAATGTGCGTACATGCAATGTAATGATGATTATGCGAATGATGATGCACTTGACTAACCGTGGACGAATTGATAAATATTGTTGTGTATCATGGATTCAAAGCACTTTTGGACTTTGGTCCGCCCATGTTGAGCCTCAATCCCATTGTGTGGATTGGGTGCGAGTTGCTAAATCTCGTATTTAGGATTTAGTGAAACATTACCTATGATGACGGTAGCAATTTATGTTGTGCTCTAGTTCCAAGAGAGAATCGATCATATGGTGAGGATCTTTGGAGGATGATGAGCCAAGTGCTCATAAATTTTAGTACCATATGCATTGTGTCAGTGTTGTTGCATTAGCATTTTACGTGACATTGCGTGAATTATGTTGATGATTTATGATGTGATGACATTTGTGAACTATGTGAATATATGATGAATTGATGTTGAAGGATGTTTATGTGCTATTGTGTTGCATCGGTGAGTATGAAGTATGAATGAATGATGGGTATTGATCATATGATGATGTTGTTTGTAACTACTAGTCTTTTCCTTATATATTTTATAATGAATCATGATTACTCACCCTTTCTGTTTGAATATTGACTCTATGTGGGTAACACGTAGGTGACCAGGAGTAGTTCGTAGAAGACTTGAGGATAACTTTTGAGTGTGTTATTTATTTCTGTTAACTAAAGGTGTCTTACTTTTATATGTAACATCGAATTTGGAACACTATATTATGCGATTGTTACGTTCTTTTTTATGTTGACTAGATTTATGGATGTTTTGATTGTTAAATCGATTTAATAATTAATGAGACAAAAGTATGAGTTTTGAGAAGTTAATTATTATTTTATGATGATGAATTCCGCCGCGATGTCTTTAAATGATGTGACAAATTATATTCAGAAGTATGTTTCATATTGATGTAAACCCGTGTTACAGAGTAAAACTTTATTTTATGATGTTTTATTATGACGATGTGACGCCCTTGTTTGGTGGTGATTTAGTTAAATTATTCGTGATTTCCATGTGGGGTTTGAAGGATGTTACATTAGTGGTATTAGAGTCTGATTAGTCTGTCTGACCATTTTTTTATATGATGTTATACCTTGATGGTCGATATGTGTGAGAACACAATCAACCTTTTATTCCTCTAATGATGGTTGCCTTTATACAGAGAGATATGGTTGGAGGAAGAAATAACAATGTGATTGATGAGGCCTTGGAATCATTGGCTCAGGCAATGGTCCAGAATCAACAGAATCATCAGGACAATGGTAATGATGATGAAGGTCGTGCATGGGGAAGGTTCCAGAGAAACAACCTTCCAATCTTCAAGGGAAGGCACGATCAAGATGGTGCTCAGACGTGGCTTAAGGGAATTTAAAAGATTTTCCGAGTGTTGATTTGCTCAGAAGAGTAGAAGGTTAAGTTTGGTGCTCACATGTTGGAAGAGGAATTTGAGGAATGGTGGGGGAATGCACGCCAAAGGATGGAAATTCTGGGTACAGAAATCACTTGGGTTGTATTTAGAGCCGCTTTTTTGGAGAAGTATTTGTAAGAATAAGAAGTGTTTCTACATATGTCCTTGAGTTTTTTATGATAACTTTACATGTTATCTTAGAGAAAAATTGTATACACTAATAGTTTTGTTCTAGTGAATAGCAGCTGCTATAATATTTTGACTCGGGTACAAGGCATTTGACGTCATCAGGTTCTGAACATACACTACTGGAAGAAAACATGTGGTTATGTGTTATAGTTAAGTCAAGGTTCTGAATCTATCTTCTGCAATGTGTCATAGGAACGTTAGTACAAGAGGTTCTAATCGTGGATTTATGGTTAAGCTTTGGAGGCCTTCTAAAACTTTTCTTCTATGTGTTACAAGTTCTGAAGATTATGAAGATGGAGTTCTGCTGAACAAGTTTTGATGATCTGAAGAAAAGCAAGTCCTTATAACCAGGTTCTGAAGACTCTGAAGACAAGGTTCTATGTGACAATTTCTAAAGACTCCAAGACTTAGATTCTAAGACTTAAAGAAAGATTATTATACAACAATCTTCAACGTTCAACATTCAAATATCCGAAGCCACTGAAGATAAGAATAAAAGTTTAAAATGGTTAACGTGTGATAGTTTACAAAAGGTACATAAAGTGTCTGTGACCTCTAATCTTCTAGAGTGGTGCAAGGACAATTATTTTGTACTTGACTGTGACTACTCTCATTATAACCGTTGAGAACCAACAACTAGATTTTTTATTTACCTTTCTACCCTTTCAATAGATCTATTTTACAAGCTATAAAAGCAAGCCTTGGAAGTTGAAGGAACGTAAGAATCAACACTATAACGACAAATCTATCGGTTCAAATCAAGCTCAAAAAAACTACACAAAAGCACTGAGAAAACTCTATAGAGAAATAATATATATATATAGTTTTGTAAATAAGAAAGGAGTTGTTACTCGTATCTTGCAGTAGAACACTTAGGTGTTTTTCATTGTACTGAAAAGTCTGTGTAATCTGCTTACAAGAAGAAAATATGTAATACACTAAAAGTACTCAACTGTTGTTGAATGATATCTTGAGAGACTGAGTGGAGGTATAATCTCAAGAAGACTCCTGTTGCGGCTTGAGTGGATTAGCAATAAGAGTCGACAGACTTATTGGAGTTGCCAATAAGGTTGATCAGACTTATTGTTGGTTGTGTTGTAATCAGTTTGGTTATAGTGGATTAAGTCCTTTTTGAAGGAAAAATCATCCTTGAGGGAGTGGACTGGAGTAGCTTATCTAACAGTGAACCCGGATAAAAATCATTGTGTTCATTTATTGTTATGTTCAAAGCTAAATTGTTATGTTACCAATGAAAAGATTTAATTTGGTGAAACCCAATTCAAACCCCCTCCCCCTTTCTTGTGTTTCTCACACCTTCAGTATTTTCCCGAGGACATGCGTGGTAAGTAGGAGATTGAATTCCTTGAACTGAAATAAGGAATTTCGACTGTTACTAAGTATGCTACTAGATTTGAGGAACTAGTGAAGTATTGTCCACATTATATCAATCTGGAAGCTGAAGATTCTAAGTGTATCAAGTTTGATAACGGACTGCGTATGGAAATTAAGTAGGATATTGGGTACCTTGAGATTCTCCCGTTTCCTATGCTGGTGAATAATTGCAGGATGTCTGATCAAGATAATAGAAACAAAGCTTCCTATTATAAGAGTTACAATAAGAAGAATGGGAAGGACCAGGATCGTGGTAAGCCGTATAGTGCTCCGACTGATAAAGGGAAACAAAAGTTTCTAATGAGAAGAAGCCAAGTGTGGGAGGAGATCTCGCTCCTTGAAAGTGCTTTAAGTGTGGTGAGCAGGGTCACCGTGCTAATGATTGCAACAATAAGGTTTTGAGATGTTACAAATGTGGTAAGACAGGTCGTCATGTTTCTGATTGCAAGAATGATTGTCCAACTTGTTTCAACTGTGGTGAGTAGGGTCATATTAGTACTCAATGTTAGAAGCCAAAGAAGACCGTTGCTATTTCTGCCCATACTCGTAGTAAAGTGTTTGCTTTAAGTGGGTTAGAGAAGTCCAAGAAAGATAACTTAATTCAAGGTACTTGTTTTATTAACAATGTTGAGTTGGTTGCTATTATTGATACTGGTTCTACTTGTTAGGTATATGATTTTATGGTTGACAATAATTTTGGTAAAACAAATAGTTGACAACAAATATATTAGAATGTTCTATTTGGGGAGAACATGTTTTACAACCTAATGTTGAGCAAGATGTCATAACATCTTGACCAGGTGGTGCAATAATATATGCATGTACTTATTTGATAGATGTTCTATCAGATGTTGTAATATGTTACAACATAACATCATATTAGTACAGCTGGATATTTATCCTTGAAGATTTGATTGAAAAATATTAGATTATAGAGGTTTCTAGTACTCATAATAGGCGCATCCAATCAAGAATTGTTAAGAATAATAGAATATCTGATTTATCTCATAAAAAGGATCCTTGAGACTTTTTAGGAAATATTTGAAAGATTTGTTTTTTTGTTTCTATTTTTATGGAGAATATTCTGCAGGGATTTAGAGCTGAAGATTATATCAGATTGAAGAGTCGAAGTCCAACTGTAGAATCCTATATAAGGAGTCTTCCAAGACCTAGTTTTTAAGCATAGTCTTTTATTGTAAAACCTTGTGAAAAATAAGGGTTTAGGGTTTGATAGTCTTAGGTTCTCTGTGTTTTTTTTGTATGTTCTCATGTACCTTTGATGCATTTGAGTTGACTGATAGTTACTTGTTTATCAAGTTATTATTCTCCTCGAAGATTTTAAGGAAGAGTTGAGTATTGTTCTTAGTGAAGCTTTTAAGCAAACTAAGTATTTGTAATTTAGAAGTGTGTTCTTCCTTTTTGGTTTCTTGAGACATTCCCTGGGATTGGGATTGTTTGATATCACTATGTTGATTGGAAGTAAGAGGGGCTCTCATATCTAGGAGGTTCCTAGGTAGAAGTTGAATTAGGTAGGTGTTGTACCCCAAAATTTTCTCTCTCATTTCTCAAGAAATCTCTCATAAGATCTCCATTGATTTAATACTACACAAGGTTTGATCAGCTCAAGACACCTCCTCAACACTGACAACTCTAAATTAGGGTTTGAGTTTTCACAAGGACAATTGGACTTTAAAGCCCTCAAATGACTTTCATGGATCATTAGGAACCCTCAAGATTGCTCATGTCAAGTTTTAAGTCTTGGATCACATTTTTGCTCAGTCAGTTGATCAGTTGACCTAAAATCAACTGTATTGGAAAAAAATCAACTGTGATCAATTTACAGTCAAAATTCATTATTTTTTATCCATATCAACATTATGTACTCATATATGTCAATTGATCAAGTTTGGATCACAATTCCTCAAAGAAATTTGATCAGAGCACCAAAAGGGCAAAATGGACAAAATTAGGGTTTTGATTGAGAAGGCTCAGTTCTTGACTTTTGACCAAGGAAATGACTTATTGGTTTAAGACATGATCTCAAGGATTTAAATGCACCATATTGAACTAATTGCATGGTTCAAATCACCTCTCAAGATTATTGGATTGACTGATGAATTTTAGTCAACTGTACACTAAAAAGTCAAACTTTGACTTTTTGGTCAAAATTAAGTTTCAAAAATCATATTTCATCAAGACATGTTAAAATATGAAACTTTTTCATCAAGAAATTGAAAAGTCAAAATCATCTTTGAAAAGTCAAAATTCTAAGACTTAGAAATTTTTCTGTGTTAGAAAATTAACATTTTTTTCATAACTTTGCCAAATTTCCACCATGATGCAAGATGATTCAAGAGAAACTTCCAACATTAAAGTTGTAGATCTCAATGAGATATAAAACATTGTAGGGCAGAACTTTTTATATAAATGCTTGGATTTCAAGTTATGAATTTATGAAGACATGTCCATGAAACTAAAAGACTTTGTGAATTTTTTGCCCTAGTTAGGCAAGATTTTGACCTAACTTCATGGCAAATTTTCACCTAGTTCCAAATTGAATCTTCAAAAATGTCCAACATAGAGGTTGTAGAGGATGTTACAATATTTTCAAAATGTCTAAGAACTCATCAAGACCATACTTGAGCTAAGAGAATCGAAGGCAAGAAGTTAGGGTTTCAAACTTATTTTGCAAGACATATTTTGTGATGAACGTGAACCAAATCCATAGCCATGCTGCATAATCCCACTTTTCAGGCCCTCTAACTTGTGTATATATCCTTAATTAGAATATTACACAAACGTTTTGGCTATTATCCATTAAATCCAAGCTTTGTCTAAGTTAACTTGCCATTTTTGGAAGAAAGGTAAGACTTCCATTTTGGAAAAGTACGCTTTTGCAAATGTCAACCCTTCTTGAGCCTCTCAATGGATCCTTCTGCACACAACAACATCTACAAGTCAGAAGCAAACTTGTTTAAAGTTCAACCACTCTGAAGTAGCATGGTCCAAGCTTTGGGAAGATGTTTGTCATGTTTGCTTCAAAAACAAGTAAAGATTTTACAACATGTAAATTCAAA
Organism: Vicia faba; assembly: GCA_948472305.1. Lineage (NCBI taxonomy): Eukaryota > Viridiplantae > Streptophyta > Magnoliopsida > Fabales > Fabaceae > Vicia > Vicia faba. Next base: position 1,110,660,046 of record OX451740.1, read on the forward strand.
TTCTGATTGTTGTAGCACACAAAACCTCTTGCCTATAAATACATACACTATTTGCAAGATAACACGTGAATGCACAAGCCCTCAAACACCCCCAAAGTCATAATTGCATAACAAACCTCCATTGTTGCATATTCTGGCCAAAAATCCCAAAATCAAAATCCACTCGTGCGTTTCTTGGCCTTTTGGTTCCTAAAGCTTCTAAACATCATACATAAGCAATCCCAACACCTGTTATCCAACTGTAACTCCATCTTCACCAACCTCCATTTTCAAAAATAGGGCATTGTATCTTGACTTCTCTAGACAATTCAAACCATCCCCAACACAAACTAATCATTGCATTAGCTTCCTGGGAACTTGAGGAAGCTAACCTGATCATCACAACTCCTTGAAAGCAGCTTAAACTTATTTCACGATTTCCATATTTTGAGGTATTTTTCTGAACTTCCATATCTTCATTTAGGCATTGTTATGCTTGCATTTTCAAAGATAAAATATAGATATCATTGCCATGAAACTGCCCATGTCCATAGTTTTCATTTATATTGATTGAGTAGGGAGAATTTTAAAGTTGAAGTTTATGAAAATATTAGGTTAGATTTGGTACCAACAGAAATTCTTGCTAATCTTTGAGAATTACTTTAAGTTATTTACATATTTAGAATCGTGGTGAAATTTCTAACAAGTTTGGTGTTTGAAGTTTTGAAAATGATTGAGAAATGGCTGAGTTACACATTTCAAATATTTGCTTTGTAAACTGGCGCGAGGAAGAAGATGAAGTTCAGGCCTAGAACTTGATTTGTGTTATGTATTTATGGTTTTATTTAAGTTAACGGATGTATAGCCACCCCAGTGGTAAGGCAACACGTGTTTATTGCAGAGGGCGTGGGTTCAAGCCCCAACGCAACCACTTTTTCATTTTCCCATTTTCCTTCTTTTTTGCAAGCAAACAAGCGCGCTGGGCTTAGTACACTGGGCCTTTTCATTTTGCTTCTCCTAACCCCCCTGTTTCCTTTTGACAGCGCAGGCCCAACTTTCTTTCTTTTTATTTTATTTATTTATTTTATTAACAAAAACCCTTAATGGGCCAGGCTTCAAACAAAAAACTGTTTTTTCTAACATACACGCTAAATTCCTTTTTCACCTCCTGACTTTATTTTTCATATTTTATTTTATTTTCTTTAACTTATTATTTTTCATTATTATTATTATTATTATTATTATTATTATTATTATTATTATTATAATTTATTAAATAAAAAATTCCAAATTTTTATTTATTTATTATTTGCATTCTATATATTTTATTCCTTTAAAAAACAAAAGACAAAAAAAAAACATTTTTCTTATAAAAAACTTAATTTATTTTTCTTATTAAATTAATAATTAGATTTAGGTTTAGTTATTTTCTTTTTTAAAATTAACTTAGAATTTAGGTTTTCTTTTAATTAATTAATTTCCATACTATTTTTATTAAACTTAAAACCTTTTCTAAAAAACTCCTAAAAAATGCTTTCTTGATTAAACTTAATTTCTTTTTTTAATTAGTTTAGATTTAATTTTACTTATCTTAATTAATTACTTCTTTAGTTAATTAGGTCAAAACCAAACCCTTTTCCTAAAAAAAAACAAAATCCATTTCTTTTCCATTTATCTCCTTGCCCATTATATTTTAATTTCTTGTACATTATTCAAATTTCAATATGGTTGTAATAGATAATTAGGTTTACTTTCTTACAATCCCCATTTGTAAATTTGTATACCCTATCCCCAATTTATCGTTTTCATATAAATGCTAGTAATTAGGGTTTGTATGGAAAGATAAAATCAATGCCTAGATAACCCTAATTCAAGATAAACCAAGCATGAAAAATAAACACATTATTCACACATGCACCCTTAAGGTTAACTCCACTTGTTGCCTAAAAAATGGTCATGTTATGCATGTGGAATGTGTTAGCACAAACAAATCAAAAAATACAAGATCATAGTCCCTCGACGATGCTACAAATGTTGCCTTTCAAATGATCTTAGTCCCTCAAAGAGAAATGCTAAGATATCTCACAACATTGCTATCATGACTATACGATTACCCATGCCTGTCCCTTTACATCCAAAGATAAGGCTTCTTACCAATCAATGGTAAGATAGTAATATTAAAGGAAATGAGAAATGAACAAAAGACTTTTGAGTAGGTAGAAACGTTCTTAGTTGCTTGCTCACTTTCAAAACAAACATCCTTGCTCACTTTTAAAACAAACACTTTCAAAACATGAAATATTTTCAAAAGTCCAACACTTTGTATACATTCTCTCCGAAACGAGAATCATTACAAAGTTTGCCTAAACGAAGGCGCATTTTCAAAAATACTTTCAAAAACCACCACAAATCATATTTTCAAACAAAGCAAGTGATCTAGCAAGCAACTAAGAGCCCATAGATAACTATGGATGAAAAGGGTGCTAATACCTTCCCTTTTCATAATCTATCCCCTGAACTCAAGAAATAATCTCAAAGGTCTTTCCTGTTCTTTTCAATCTTTCCTTTTGGATAAAAGAAAAGTCAGTGGCGACTCTTGCTAACCGCAACAATTGCGATCAAACGCAAAACATCCTAAGTAAGTTCTCCCACTGTATTACAAAACTAGAGACTCTAATGGGGAATAATTAAAAGTGGGGTTACCTTAGGGCTAGATTACCTTTATTTGCTTTCATTGTTTGACTTTCTTGCTTTACATTTTGGTTCCTTGTTTGGGCATATTTTGATCCTCTACCCGGATTTGGGATACCTTATAGGTAAGTAGAAATACATTGTGGAAACTGTGCGGGATATACCGACATGGTCTAAGTAATATCTACGTTAGTGTGACACATTTGTGGGTACCGGTAGCCCTTGAGTAGTAAAGGAGAATACGGGGCCGCTGTGTGGTGTCATGAAACACTAACTGACTTTAGAACCTTTACTTGACCAACTTGGCCATTAGGAAGTAGTGAGATAACCGGCTTTGGTGCAGTATGAAGTTGGTTGATACTCGATACTACGCTCATTGATATCAGACTTCTCGGGATATTTCGGTCGCCATAAAAGAGGCTAGCGCTGAAATAATGCCCGATAAGAAAGATCAGTGATTTGAGATCCCTTAGAACCCGATTACTATTACTAGGACGGGTTGAGCCAACTAAACTTCAAGAGGGTACTTACCTATAAGACTCCATGCAAGCCTAAACCTAAGGACTTGTTTGCCTTGTGTGTATATGCTTACTTGTACATAACATCATAACATCATAAACATTCTCACTAACCATTTCAAGGATTATTGGGATTTATCTTTATTCTGTTTTATAGGGCATGGCTTCCATCCGCAGGAATACTATCCAAGTCAATCTCGTAAGAATTCCTTATCAACTCAAAGAGTTAGCATCAAGGGTCCCTGAGAATTCTTCATTCACCGAAATACATGGTCGCCTCCTAAACTTAGTTACCTCGAGCGCTGATGAAGATATGACGAAGGTGCTTTTCCAGTTCTTCGACCCTTTGCACCATTGCTTTACTTTTCCCGATTATCATCTTGTACCTACTATGGAAGAATTCTCTCAACTATTGAGGATTCCCATTCTCAATCAACTACCCTTCAATGGTACGGAAAGAGATCCAAGCCTTGAAGAGATTTCCCAAGCGCTACACTTGAAACAATCCGATGTCACGACTAATTGGGAAACAAGGAGTGGTGTCAAAGGGCTCCTAGCCAAGTTCCTGTTTGAAAAAGCTTAAGGTTGTTGGAAATATTTGGACTTACAAGATTTTGAAGAAATATTGGCCCTTCTCATCTATGGGATGGTTTTTTTTCCAAACCCTGACAATCTTATAGATGTAAATGCTGTCAAAATCTTCATGTCTCGCAATCCGGTGCCTACTTTGTTGGGAGATATCCTACATTCTCTCCACTCTCGCACTATGAGTAAAAGAGGGATCCTCATGTGTTGCACTCCTCTTTTGGATAGATGGTTTATTTTGCATCTCCTCTGGTCTGTGTTGAAGAACAAGCAAGGTTTGAGGTGGTCCCATAGGTTGATGACACTCAGACATTCGAATATTCATTGGTGTTCTCAATCCTTAGAGAATGTTACTATCATAGACCATTATGGGGAATTACCTAATGTCCTTTTTCTTGGCGTTAGGGGAGGTATCACTTACAACCCTTGCTTAGCTTTGCGACATTTTGGTTATGTCCGAAGGGATGGTCCTCATGATATGCTCATCCAAGGAGTGGTATTCGACTACGAGAGCGACGTCAAGGATACCGTTAGAGGTTTGTACGAGCTTGGAGGATGGTAAGTAAAGTGGACAGTAAAATGTTGGGACACAATAATTCTATTCCCCTTGAGCCTTACCTTAGATTGGTACGAGCTCGTGCTCAGAAGCTCGTGATGCCTTATCCCTCCATCCTACCGACATGCCTACTTCTCTTGAAGATTTGCAAAAAGGTTGGATTCAGCTAAAGGAAGAACGAGATACCTTCGAAGCTCAATTCTACGCTAGTGAGAAAAAGGTTCTAGAACTTACAAAGCAACTCCATGAAGAACAAAGCTTGAACGCCTACATTGCACCGAAGAGAATACGTTCGATCTTTTTATCTTAGAGATTTATTCTGTAAGACCAAGAGGCACGACGTAATCATTTTGAACTAATTAATGAAATTTTACGTTTGTTCATTCTCTGTTTATACAAATTTAAATTTCATAAATTCTTGAAATCATTTGCATGCACATCTTCCATGCATCATAACATAACAGGTTTTCCACGACAGGTTTCCTTATCTTTCTGTTGTTTATTTCAGTAAGATGGATATTGAGAAAATGGTGAAGGACCTACAAGCACAAAACTCCCAGTTTCAAGAGACTCTGCTGACCCTGGCCAAGGGGCAACAAGATTTGATGGCGTTGCTAGTAGCCAAAAAGAAACTAAAGAGGAAAGCTTTAGTCAACATGGGTAGAAGATTCAGAGAGCCGGTCCTTTAGATACCGGTAGTGGAAGACTCATCTGAGGAAGATGAGAATTAGATTGGAGAAGCAAGGAGTACCCAGGCTGGGTGTATTTATGATCAAGCGTCTGATGATGAGGATTATTTTGATGAGCAGTATCCTCCTGCCGATGTTAAGTACAAGAAGCTAGAGGACAAACTGAAGGCCTTTGAGATTCAAGTCGTCCCCGGTTTGGATTTTGATGATTTGGGTTTAATATTTGGGGTTGTCATTCCCCACAAATTCAAGATACCAGTCTTCACAAAATACGATGGGGTTTCCTGTCCAAAACTTCACCTAAAGTCTTATGTGTGTAAGATACAACTGCACACCGCTGACAAGAAACTCTGGGTTCACTTCTTTCAAGAAAGTTTGGCTGGGACGCAACTAGAGTGGTTTTACCAATTGGAGGTTTCCCGTATCCATACATGGGAATATTTAGCCACCGCTTTCTACCACCAATACCAGTACAATGCCGACCTAGCGCCAACAAGAGTTCAACTGCAAGACATGACAATGGGTAAGGATGAAGGGTTCAAAGTGTACGCCCAAAAGTGGAGGGATATTTCCAGTAGGGTCCAACTGCCATTAACTGATAGGGAACATATTGACATGTTTATGGGCACTTTATCTGGTCCATTTTTCAACTTATTGGTGGTTGTTCTTCTTCCGGTTTCACCGAGCTGATCTTAACCGGTGAAAGAGTTAAAAGTAGTATCAAAAGCGGGAAGATCCCCATAGCATCTGCTTCCACCTCCAATCCTATAAAGAAACCTTTTGTTAGGAAGAAAGAAACCAATGCTGTGTATGGGGCAAGGGCCCGTACCAAGAAGGATGATCATCTGTCCGTTAATGCTGTCCAGATTTCCAACCCACCACCTGTTCAAAGACCATCTTCCAATCATCAACGATTTGAGGCTCCACGAAGACAATTCACAAGGATAGGCATGTCGCTATCTCAAGCCTTACAACACATGTTAAAGGATAATTTAGTGACACTGCGTGATCCTCCGGCCAATCCAGATACAACTTCACCTAAATACAATCCGAATACCAAGTGTGCATATCACTCAAATAGTCATAGGCATGAGATTGACCAATGTTGGGCCCTGAAGAATAAAATTCAAGACTTAATAGACAACAAGACCATTGAATTTGATCCTCCTCCAACTCCGAATGTAATCACCGCACCTATGCCAAATCATGGCAAGGGTGTCAATGCTGTTGAAGACACCATTTTCATTTCTTTCGTTGAAGACTTGACTACTCCGTTAAACATCATCAAAAGAATCTGCTGAAAGCTGGGATTTTCTCTGGCTATTTGAAGGACTGTGATTGCTGCGCCAAACAACTCAATGGATGCAAAGGACTGAAGGAAGGCATTCAACGCCGGATGAATAGCCATGAGATCCTATTTGAGAAGACTCCGTCCGCCAAAAGTTTGACCAATAAGTGTGAAGACCTCTCCATCATAACAATCTCAAGCAAGCCTTTTAGGATCTCCTCCAAGGGTCCTATCAAGATTTCAAATGAACCGACTGTTGCCCCTCTAATTACCGTACTCTTCAAACAAAGTAGTGTCATGGAACTATGGTGCTGAGGTGTTTTACCATGGAATAAAGCAAGATGCTTGGATTGAAGAGAGCAAAGATGATGGAATTGGTAACATTACTAGATCTTATAGGGTGACCAGAACTGGGAGAATATTTTCACCCAACATCTCACCACCAACTGTTACAAAGGCGCCTGTTTGCATCACCAATGCTAAGCCTAATGTTGATATAAGGGGAAAAGAGAAAGTAGTTGAGCCTGTTGAGACAAAAATACCCACAAAAGATATTTCTACCGAGGAACCTTCTGCTCGAGAAATGGATGAGATCTTGAAAATTATAAAAAGGAGTGATTTCAAGATTGTGGAGCAGTTGGGGCAAACCCCTTCCAAGATTTCCATGTTATCCTTGCTACTCTATTCCGACGCTCATGCTTGGGCATTAATCAAATTCTTGAAGAAGGCTCATGTCCCTCATGAGACCACAACTGACCAGTTTGAAAATTGTGTGGCAAGCTTGACGACCGACAATGGTTTGGGGTTCTCAGATGCTGATCTGACACCACTTGGAAAGAACCATAACAAAGCTCTGCATGTTTCTGTTGAATGTAAAGGGACTACCATAGCACATGTTCTGGTTGACACTGGCTCTTCTTTAAACGTGCTACCCAAGGGCACTTTGGACCGTTTAGACTATGAAGGACTAGTTTTGAAACCAAGTGATATTATTGCGAGGGCTTTCGATGGGTCCAAAAGGACAGTTTATGGAGAGGTGGATCTCTCGATCAAGGTGGGATCACAGATTTTAAACTCTGCTTTCTACATCGTGGATATTCGTCCTGCTTACTCCTGTTTGTTGGGTCGCCCTTGGATCCACGGAGCAGGGGAAGTAACATCAACTCTTCATCAAAAGCTCAAGTACCCGACCAAGGGAAGGATTGTCACTGTATGTGGTGAGGAGGAGTTCATGGTAAGCCACCTCAATTCTTTCAAACATGTGGAGATGGATGTCGAATTTATAGAAACCCAATGTCATACTTTTGAAGTTGTACCACACATGGTTGCTACTGCCAAAGTTGTTAAGGTCGTGCCAAAGATGGTTTCGTTTAAAGATGCTCGTGCCGCAGTCGAAGAAGGAAGTTGTGATACTTAGGGGCAACTCCCCAAGATCCCATTCAAAGCAGACAAATTTGGTTTGGGTTTCACTATCAAGGCTCAGAAAGAAGTGAGGCGCGCTCATGCGGGGAAACCCCCTCCCCGTATTGGAAATCATGAAGTTAACGCTGTGGGTGATTCTGATGATGAATGTGCATTTGTAGAATGGGTATATCCTACTACAATAAAGCTCAACAATTGGAACACAAAGGACTTCGTTCCCATCTCCTTCGTTGAGGAGTAATTACTTGTTTATTTATTTCTATTAATTCAAGAACAATTTGTCTGTAATATTTAACAATGACTTTTAAGCCATGTGCCTGGCCCGGGGCACTATGGTCCATTTGTCAAGGGTTTTATTTATGTTCATTTTATCATATGATCATTCAATACAAACCATTAGACTTTTTTGCATTCAAACTTTTGTGCTCATTGACTTTCTTTTTTCTTCAATGCATTTTTTAAAATAGCCATGTATCTTACATGCACACACACATACACACACACACACACACACACACACACACACACACACACACACACACACACACACACACACACACACACACACACACACACACACACACACACACACACACACACACACTCTTGTAGGTCCTCGTCCACTCTGGGTCTCATTGCCAATGACTCTACTATCCTCGAGTATGATTTCGAACATCCAATTAACCAATCTGAAGACGAAGGCAAGGAAGATTATGAGATATCGGGAGAACTAGCCAGACTTCTATTACAATAGGAAAAAGCTATTCAGTCGCACGAAGAGTCAGTTGAAGTCATCAATCTAGGTATCGAGATAGACAAGAAAGAGGTAAAGATCGACGCTAACCTGGAAAGCAGTGTCAAAAGCAGATCGGTTCAGATGTTGCATAACTATATGGAAGTGTTTGCTTGATCGTATGAAGATATTCCAGGGTTGAATACCGACATTGTAGTTCATCGTTTGCCAACAAAGGAAGATTTTCCTCCTGTCAAACAAAAAGTTCGTCACATGAGGCCTGACATGTCTGAAAAGATAAAAGCTGAGGTGATGAAACAATTTGACGCAGGATTCCTAGATGTGACATCTTATCCTCAATGGGTTTCAAATGTGGTGCCAGTGCCAAAGAAAGACGAAAAAGTTCGAATGTGCGTAGATTATAGGGATCTGAATAGGATAAGTCCCAAGGATGATTTCCCTCTACCTCATATTGACGTCTTAGTCGATAACACTGCTCAGCATAAAGTCTTCTCTTTCATGGATGGTTTCTCCGGCTATAATCAAATTAGGATGGCTCTCGAAGACATGGAGAAGACCACTTTCGTTATGCAATAGGGCACCTTTTGCTACTAGGTCATGTCGTTCGGATTAAAGAATGCAGGGGCAACATATCAAAGGGCTATGGTAGCTTTGTTTCATGATATGATTCATCATGAAATAGATGTATATGTGGATGATATGATTGCGAGATCAAAAACTGATGAGGAGCACCTCAATCACCCATACAAGCTATTCGAGAGGCTGAAATAGTACAAGTTAAGGTTGAACCCTAATAAGTGCACATTCAGAGTATGATCTTGAAAGCTTTTAGGTTTTATTGTTAGTGGTAAAGGCATCGAAGTCGATCCTGCCAAGGTAAAGGCCATCCAAGAAATTCCAGTCCCCCACTCTAAAAAGGAGGTTATAGGATCTTGGGTCGTCTTAACTACATCGCCTGCTTCATATCTCACTTAACTACTACTTGTGAGCCAATCTTCAAACTCTTGAAGAAAGATCAAGTAGTCAGATGGAATGATGAATGCCAAGCTTCCTTCGACAAAATCAAAGAATATCTACAAGAACCTCCTATTCCCATTCCTCAAGTTGAAGGAAGACCCTTGATCATGTACTTATTAGTGCTAGAGAATTCTATGGGGTGTGTTTTGGGCCAACATGACGAGTCTGGCCAAAAAGAGCATGCTATTTACTACCTGGGCAAAAAGTTTATTGACTGTGAAACCAAATATTCACTGCTCAAGAAAACTTGCTGCGCTCTGGCATGGGCTGCTCTCCGGCTAAGACAGTATATGTTGACCCATACCACTCTACTGATTTCTAAGATGGACCCTATCAAGTACATCTTCGAGAAACTTGCTCTTTTCGGATGGATAGCTAGATGGAAAATGATCTTGATTGAATACGATATTCAATACACAACACAAAAGGCCATAAAAGGAAGTGTGTTAGCAGATCATTTGGCCCATCAAGCTGTTGATGATTATCAGTCTATGAAATTTAACTTCCTGGATGAGGACATCATGCTAATGACCGACTGCGCGAAACCTGGACTGTATGACGGACTTGAACAAGGATCCCGATGGACTATGGTCTTTGATGGGGCTTCCAACGCTTTGGGTAATATAATTGGTGTTGTGATCATATCCCCGGAAGGTTTCCACACTCCTTTCACTTCCAGACTATACTTCGATTGTACGAACAATATGGCTGAGTACGAAGCATGTATTTTGGGTCTGAAGGCTGCCATTGATTTGAGGATCAAACATTTGAATGTGTTTGGGGACTCTGCTCTAGTGATTAGCCAAGTAAAAGGAGACTAGGACACTAAACACGCTAATCTCATTACTTGCAAAGAGCTTGTGCTACCTCTGATTCCTTACTTTGAAGAGATCACATTTGAACACTTCCCTAGGGAAGAAAATCAGTTGGCCGACGCCTTGGCAACAATGTCTTTTATGTTCAAGGTCAAATGGGACAATGAAGCTCCTATGATTACAATTGAGAGATTCGACAGACCTGCACACTACTATGAGCTCTACACTGACACAGAAAAGCCATGGTACCATGAGGTGAAGAGATACCTTGAAGCACAAGAGTACCCTAAAGAAGCATCTATCAATGACAGAAAGTTCTTACGAAGATTTGCAGCCAAATTATTCCTAAGTAATGGAATCCTATACAAATGCAACCATGATTTTACTCTACTCTGATGTGTGGACAAGAAGGAGGAAGAGGAAATTATGGAAGACATGCATGATGGTCTCTTTGTGACTCACTCTAGTGGACATACTATGGCCAAGAAAATCCAGAGAGCTGGTTACTATTGGTCAACGATGGAGACTGATTGCCATCAACACTCAAAAACTTGCCACAAATATCAAGTCTATGCTGACAAGGTCCATGTGCCTCGTATCCCTCTAAAAGTCATGACTGCTTCGTGGCCATTTGCAATGTGGGGCATTGACATGATTGGAGAGATCAAACCCACTGCTTCCAATGGACATCGCTTCATTCTTGTTGCTATCGACTATTTCACCAAATGGGTCGAAGCTGCCTCCTTTGCTTCAGTCACCAAGAACGTGGTAGCCAAATTCATCAAATACAACCTCATCTGCCACTATGGTATCCCCGAAAGGATCATCACCGAAAATGGGACTAACCTCAACAATTCTATGATTACAGAACTTTGCACTCAGTTCAAGATCAAGTATCACAATTCTTCTCCTTATAGACCTAAAATGAATGGTGCAGTGGAAGCGGCCAACAAAAACATTAAGAAGATTGTGCAGAAGATGGTAGTGACCTACAAGGACTGACATGAGATGTTACCATTTGCTCTTCATAGCTACCGTACTTCAGCTAGAACATCAACTAGGGCAACTCCATTTTCTTTGGTTTATGGCATGGAAGTTGTTCTGCCAGTGGAAGTTCAGATTCCCTCATTAAGGATTATGAATGAGGAAGACCTAGGCCAAGACGAATGGATTCAGATAAGATTGGATCAATTGAACTTGATCGATGGAAAACGACTGGCTATTATTTGTCATGGTAAGATGTACCAAAAACATATGATCAAGGCTTTCAACAAAAAGATCAAGCCTCGAGTATATCAAGCTGGTGACTTGGTAATAAAGAGCATCATTCTACCACAAGGCGACCCCAGGGGAAAATGGAATCCTACCTACGAAGGGCCATTTGTTGTCAAGAGAGTGTTCTCTGGTGGTGCCATGATGCTGACTACCATGGATAGTGAAGACTTCTCACATCCTGTGAACGCAAACATAGTTAAAAGTACTACGCATAAGAGATCCGTTAGGTTGACACACCTAGACAAGATAAGGGCATCCCGACAAACCAAAAGGTTTGGGCAAAAATTAAGGATATATCCAAAAGATTGTACACCCGACAAATTGAAAACCCGAAAGGGCGACTTGGACAAAAATGGGTATCCTGGTGGGATGAAAACCCGAAAGGGAGGTCCAGGAAAAAATTAAGGATTGAAAGCGTATGACTATGTCCCGTGGAATCACCACAATCGACTTTATTACCAATGTATGAGTTTAAACGGTCCAAGATCAGTCCAATCAACTTCTCTCAATGGCAAGGGAAGTTCGAAGACATTAGGGCAATAATAGGGTTAGAGCACAATGAGATCACTTCCACATGGCTTTTATCTTGGTTTTCAATTTTGTTTTCCTTTTAAAGATTTCCTATTACTAGGATCTCTGTCTTTCTGTACAAAAACGCCTATTCATGGGCAAACTATCAATACAAATATACTTTAAAGTGTAAACTTTCTGTTTTTGTTTTGAACGCAAAGATGTCCAATGACTAAAATTGAATGAACATATGCATGTGAACATAATTAAAACTATTTGGCACATGTGTCCTGCTAAGCAGCAACAAACATCTCTTTAATGTATACGGAATATCCCCACAAAGTTATTTCATTAGCATTATCCCCGCAAGAACGGATACAATAAACCAATCCTCAACGAAGTTGCCCATAAAGTCTCTTTGCATAAGTTGATCTCCAGCCAGAGTCTCAATCTCTTGACATCTCTCTCTCCAGCTAAGTTGATCCTAAAAGAAGAAACCTTGTGGATCTCTTCCTAAAAGAACTCACCTCGTTAGAAGTTCATCAAGTATTCATCAACATGATTTATTTCCCCAACAAGGTTTATTTCCCCAACATACAACATACAACAAACAATGAACAACAAAATTCCCTGGCATAGTCTATCCTCTCCAGGTTGAGTTTGCCCCTCAGACTATTACAAATCAGAAGGCCAAAACCCCTAATCTCCAGTGAAGTCGCCAACAAATTCATTGTTATCTCTAAGTTACTGTGAAGCCTGGAATCTGACCAGATAACTATTTTAACTTCAGTAAGTTGTTGTGAAGCCTAGATCCGAGCAGATAACAATCAACTTCATTCATTAAAAATACTATGAAGCCTGGACCCGACCAAATAATAGTGAAACTCTTTAAATACTATGAAGCCTGGATCCGACCAGATAATAGTTAACCTCTCAACATACTATGTAGCCTATACCCGACCAGATAATAATATAACTTTCAGTCACTATGAAGCCTGGACCCGACCAGATAATAGTATAATTTTCAGTTACTACGAAGCCTGGACTCGACCAGATAATAGTTAAATTCTTAAGATACTTTGAAGCCTGGATCCGACCAGATAATAGTTTAACTCTTCGAGATATTGAAGAACCTGGACTCAACCAGACAAGGGTTTAACTTATTTTCCCCAGTAGAGTTTGCCTCTACCCCAACAAATTATTATGAAGCCTGGATTCGAACAAATATCATTTCAATTTCATCATTTCAGCAAGCTCCTATGAAGCCTAGATCCGACCAGATATCAGTCCAACTTTATCTTTTCAAGTAAGTTATTATGAATCCTGGATCCGACCAGATAGCAATTAACTTTATCCCCTCAAAAAATTGTTGTGAAGCATGGAATCCGACCAGATAGCAACTAGTTTCAAGCAAATTACTGTGAAGTCTGGATCTGACCAAAGTAACAGTTCAATTTCAATAAATTTTCTGCGAAGCCTGGAATCCGACCAGATAACAGTTACTTATTTCTTCCCTAGTAAGTTACTGTGAAACATGGAATCCGACCAGATAGCAGTTGACTTCCTCATCCTCAACAAGTTGTTGCGAAGCCTGGATCCGACCAGATACCATCTAACATTCAAGAGATAATCCCTGGAAGAAGCATTCTTTTAACAAAATTTGAAGATATGTATATTCTTCATCCCCAACGATAATCCGGGATTTAGCTTCCCAGAACTCCTCAGCAGTAGTCAGGGATTTATTTTCCCGGACAAATATGCATCTCACATTCATACATCATAACATAGGCATATGAAACACATTTAGCACAATCTCATTCATCTTGAGAACGCCATGCATACATCTGCAATTAACCAACCCTTTTTTCCCACAGGTAAAACATCAAGTTTTACTATAAATCGACCAAAGATTTATGCTGATACTTCTTCAATTATTTACCATCATTCCTCCAAATGGCATCTATAAGCCCATTCCCAATACATCTTCGAGTGCAAATTTCTGGGCACTTTAGTGTTCAATCATCTTTCACCTTCAAGTCACGAATGGCGGATCCTCCAATCCAACTCTTCAGGTTTAAGAAGATTGAACAGGGGCAGCTGTGGTACCCAAAAATTTTCTCTCTCATTTCTCAGGAAATCTCTCATAAGATCTCCATTGATTCAAGACTACACAAGGTTTGATTAGCTCAAGACACCTCCTCAACACTGACAACTCAAAATTAGGGTTTGAGTTTTCACAAGGACAATTGTACTTTCAAGCCCTAAAATGATTTTCATGGATCATTAGGAACCCTCAAGATTGCTCATGTCAAGTTTCAAGTCTTGGATCACATTTTTGCTCAGTTAGTTGATCAATTGACCTAAAATCAGTTGTATTGGAAAAAATCAACTGTGGTCAATTTACAGTCAAACTTCATAATTTTTGATCCATATAATATTATGAACTCATATATGATAATTGATAAAGTTTGGATCACAATTCCTCAAAGAAATTTGATCCGAGCACCAAAAGGGCAAAATGGTCAAAATTAGGGTTTTGATTGAGAAGGCTCAGTTCTTGAATTTTGACCAAGGAAATGACTTATTGGTTTAAGAAATGATCTAAAGGATTCAAATGCACCATCTTGACCTAATTGCATGTTTCAAATCACCTCTCAAGATTATTGGATTGACTGATGAATTTCAGTCAACTGATGAAAAGTCAATTGTACGCTGAAAAGTCAAACTTTGACTTTTTGATCAAAATCAAGTTTCAAAAATAATATTTCATCAAGACATGTCAAAATAAGAAAATTGTTCAACAAGAAATTTAAAATTCAAAATTATCTTTGAAAATTCAAAATTCTAAGACTTAGAAATTTTTTCTAAGTGTTAGAAAATTAACATTTTTTCATAACTTTGTGCCAAATTTCCACCATGATGCAAGATGATTCAAGAGAAACTTCCAACATGAAAGTTGTAGATATCAATGAGATCTAAAACATTGTAGGGAAGAAATTTTTCTAGAAATTCTTGGATTTCAAGTTATGAATTTATGAAGACATGTCTATGAAACTAAAAGACTTAGTGAATTTTTTGCCCTAGTTAGACAGGATTTTGACCTAACTTCATGGCCACTTTTCACATAGTTCCAAGTTGAATCTTAAAAAATGTCCAACGTAGAGGTTGTAAAGGATGTTACAAGCTTTCCAAAATATCCTAGAACTCATCATGACCATACTTGAGCTAAGATAATCGAAGGCAAGAAGTTAGGGTTTCAAACTTGTTTTGCAAGACATATTTTGTGATGAATATGAACCAAATCCATAGCCATGCTGCATAATCCCACTTTTCAGGCCCTCTAACTTGTGTATCTATCCTTAATCATAAGATTATACAAACTTTATGGCTATTATCCATTAAATCCAAGCTTTGTCTAAGTTAACTTGCCATTTTTGGAAGGAAGGCAAGACTTCCATTTTGGAAAAGTGTGCTTTCGCAAATGTCAACCCTTCTTGAGCCTCTTAATGGATCCTTCTGCACACAACAACATCTACAAGTCAGAAGCAAGCTTGTTTAAAGTTCAACCACTCTAAAATAGCATGGTATAACCTTTGGGAAGATGTTTGTCATGTTTGCTTCAAAAACAAGTAAAGGTTTTACAACATGTAAATTCAAATTCTGACTTGTTGTAGCACACAAAACCTCTTGCCTATAAATACATACACTATTTGCAAGATAGCACACGAATACACAAGCCCTCAAACACCCCCAAAGTCATAATTGCATAACAAACCTCCATTGTTGCATATTCTGGCCAGAAATCCCAAAATCAAAATCCACTCGTGTGTTTCTTGGCCTTTTGGTTCCTAAAGCTTCTAAACATCATACATAAACAATCCCAACACCTGTTATCTAACTGTAACTCCAACTTCACCAACCTTCATTTTCAAAAACAGGGCATTGCATCTTGACTTCTCTAGACCATTCAAACCATCCCCAGCACAACCTAATCATTGCATTAGCTTCCAGGGAACTTAAGGAAGCTAACCTGATCATCAAAACTCCATGAAAGCAGCTCAAACTCATTTCACGATTTCCAGTTTTTAAGATATTTTTTTGAACTTCCATCTCTTCATTTAGGCATTGTTAAGCTTGAATTTTCAAAGATAAAATATAGATATCATTTCCATGAAACTACACATGTCCATAGTTTTCATTTATATTGATTGATTAGGGAGAATTTTAAAGTTGAAGTTTCTGAAAATATTAGGTTAGATTTGGTACCAACAAAAAATCTTGCTCATCTTTGAGAATTAGTTTTAGTTATTTACATATTTAGAATCATGGTGAAATTTCTAACAAGTTTGGTGTTTGAAGTTTTGAAAATGATTGAGAAATGGCTGAGTTACACATTTCAAATATTTGCTCTGTAAACAGGCGCGAGGAAGAATATGAAGTTCAGGCCTATAACTTGATTTGTGTTATGTATTTATGGTTTTATTTAAGTTAACAGATGTATATCCACCCTAGTGGTAAGACAACACACATTTATTGCAGAGGGCGTTGGTTCAAGCCCCACGCTGTCACTTTTTCATTTTTCCAACATTTTTCTTCTTTTTCGCAAGCAAACAAGCGCGCTGGGCTTAGTACACTGGGCCTTTTCATTTTGCTTCTCCTAACCCCCCTGTTTCCTTTTGACAGTGCAGGCCCAACTTTATTTCTTTTTATTTTGTTTATTTTTTTTATTAACAAAAACCCTTAATGGGCCAAACTTCAAACAAAAAATGTTTTTTCTAACATACACTCTAAATTCCTTTTTCACCTCCTGACTTTATTTTTCATATTTTATTTTATTTTCTTTAATTTATTATTTTTCATTATTATTATTATTATTATTATTATTATCATTTATTAAATCAAAAATTCCAAAAAAATATTTTTATTTATTATTTGCATTCTATATATTTTATTCCTTTAAAAAACAAAATACAAAAAAAAAACATTTTTCTTATAAAAAACTTAATTTCTTTTTCTTATTAAATTAATAATTAGATTTAGGTTTAGTTATTTTCTTTTTTAAAATTAACTTAGAATTTAGGTTTTATTTTAATTAATTAATTTCCATACTATTTTTATTAAACTTAAAACCTTTTCTAAAAAAACCCTAAAAAATGCTCTCTTGATTAAACTTATTTTCTTTTTTTAATTAATTTAGGTTTAATTTTACTTATCTTAATTAATTACTTCTTTAGTTAATTAGGTCAAAACCAAACCCTTTTCCTAAAAAAAAAACAAACAAAATCCATTTCTTTTCCATTTATATCCTTGCACATTATATTTTCATTTCTTGTACATTATACAAATTTCAATATGGTTGTAATAGATAATTATGTTTAATTTCTTGTAATCCCCATTTGTAAATTTGTATACCCCATCCCCCTAATGATTGTAATAGCGTAGAATATTTACTTTCCGCAATTTACCGCTTTCATATAAATGCTAGTAATTAGGGTTTGTATGGAAAGAAAAAATCAATGCCTAGATAACCTTAATTCAAGATAAACCAAGCATGAAAAATAAACACACTATTCACACACGCACCATTAAGGTTAACTCCACTTGTTGCCTAAAAAATGGCCATGTTATGCATGTGGGATGTCTTAGCACAAACAAATCGAAAAATACAAGATCATAGTCCCTCGATGATGCTACAAGTGTTGCCTTTCAAATGATCTTAGTCCCTCAAATAGAATTGCTAATATATCTCACAACATTGCTATCATGACTATACGATGACCCACGCCCGTCCCTTTACATCCAAAGATAAGGCTTCTTACCAATCAATGGTAAGATAGCAATATCAAAGGAAAGGAGAGATGAACAAAAGATTTTTGAGTAGGTAGAAGCATTCTTAGTTGCTTGCTCACTTTCAAAACAAACATCCTTGCTCACTTTCAAAACAAACACTTTAAAAACATGAAATATTTTCAAAAGTCCAACACTTTATATACATTCTCGTCGAAACGAGAATCATTACAAAGTTTTCCTAAACGAAGGCGCCTTTTCAAAAATACTTTCAAAAACCAACACAAATCACATTTTCAAACAAAGCACATTTTCAAACAAAGCAAATGATCTAGCATGCAACTAAGAGCCCATATATAACTATGGATGAAAAGGGTGCTAATACCTTCCATTTTCATAATCTACCCCCAAACTCAAGAAATAATCTCGAAAGTCTTTCGTGTTCTTTTCAACCTTTCCTTTTGGATAAAAGAAAAGTAGGTGGCGACTCTTGCTAACCGCAACAATGCGACCAAATGCAAAACATTCCAAGTTATTTCTCCCACCATATTACAGCAGGGATTAAGTGAGAGGTTGTAAACGGGGGTGTTTAGCTTCAAATTAATACTGCTATTAGTAGATTTCCTTCTTGGCTTGGTAGCCTCCAGAGTTGGTGAGTTTGCACCGAACTGGGTTAATAATTTTGTGTATTCTTTTACTTTCTGCAAGTTACAATTATGCATTGTTGTTATCTTGTGATGTTCTATCAGCATATGTCATAACATCTATTGTGACATTGTGTGTTGTTGAGACATTAGTCTTGACATCTGTTATTGTGCATTCCAGAATTTCAATTGGCATCAAGAGTAGGCACCCTATTCTATTTACTGGTTGAGATTCAAGGATATATTTTATGGAACTATGGAGAAAGAAGGAGGATATAACAACATACCACCCATGTTGGATGGTTCAAACTATGACTGATGGAAAGTTAGAATGATAACTTTTCTGAAACTATAGACAACAAAGCTTGGAAGGCTGTTTTGGAAGGATGGAAGCATCATGTTATGAATGACATTTACAAAGATGGGAAATAGACTAGAACTGAAACTATGAAACCTGAAGAAGAGTGGAATGAAGACGATGATAAAGAAGCTATTTTAAATTCCAACACTTTGAATGCTCTATTCGATGGAGTTGGCAAAAATGTGTTCAGTATGATTAATACATGTAGTGTAGCCAATGAAGCTTGAGAAATTCTCAAAACAACTTACGAAGGTACCTCTATAGTGAAGATTTCAAGACTTCATCTTCTCACTTCAAAATTTGAGAATTTGAGGATGGATGATGATGAGACAATTCAAGAATATCAGATGAAGATTATTGAAATTGCCAATGCATCCAGTGCATTAGGAGAGAAGATGTCAGAAGCAAAGCTTGTTAGAAAGATTATTAGGTTCTTTCCTAGTGTTGTACCCCAAAATTTTCCCTCTAAATTTCTCAAGAATTCTCTCACAAGATCTCCATTGATTCAAGACTGCACAAGGTTTGATCAGCTCAAGACACTTCCTTGAGCACTGATGACTCAAAATTAGGGTTTGAGTTTGTACAGAGATAATTAGACTTTTAATGCTTCATATGAATTTCATAGATCATTTTGGACTCCCAAGATTGCTCATGTCAAGTTTCAAGCTTTGGATCACATTTTTGCTCAGTCAATTTATCAGTTGACCTAAAATCAACTATATTGGGGAAAAAGTCAACTATGGTCAATTTATAGTCAAATTTAATAATTTTTTATCCATATCAACATTTTAAACTCATATATGTCAATTTATCAAGTTTGTGTCACAATTCCTCAAGAAATTTGATCAGATCACCAAAAGGGCAAAATGGTCAAAATGAGGGTTTTGACTGAAGAGGCTTAATTTTTTACTATTGACCAAATACATGACTTATTGGTTTGAGAAATGATATCAAGGATTAAAGTGTATCATTTTAACCTAATGTTATGGTTCAAAACACTTCCAAAGATTAATTGATTGATAGTTGAAATTCAGTCAACTGATGAAAAGTCAACTGATACACTGAAAAGTCAAACTTTGACTTTTTGATCAAAATCAAGTTTCAAAAATCATATTTCATCAAGATATGTCAAAATATGAAATTTTCTCATCAAGAAATCAAAAAGTCAAAATTCACTTTGAAAAGTCAAAATTTCCAAGACTTATAAAATTTTCTAAGTGTTGGAAAATTTACTTTTTTTCATAACTTTGTACCAATTTTTCAACATGATGCAAGGTGATTCAAGAAAAATTCCAACATGAAATTTGTAGATTTAAATTAGAACTAAAAATTTGTAGAAGGAATCAAGTTCTAAAAATGCTTGGATTGCAAGTTATTAATTCATGAAGACATGCTCATGAAACTTAAACACTTAGTGGAATTTTGCCCTAGTTAGGTAGATTTTTGGTACCAACTTCATGGTAACTTTTCACCAAGTTCCAAATTGATTCTTCAAAAATTTCCAACATAAAGGTTGTAGAATATGTTACAAGCTTTCCAAAATGTCCAATAACTCATTGAGATCATTCTTGAGTTAGGAGAATCGAAGAAAAGAAGTTAGGGTTTCAAACTTATTTTTCAAGTCATTTTCATGATGAACATTTGATACAATTCCAAGCAATGATGCATAAAATTTTAAAACCTTCTAACTTGTGTATATATCCTTAATTATAAGATTACACAAGCTTTTGGGCTATGAATCACTTGATTTAAGCTTTGTCCAATACACCTTGCCATTTAAGGAAGAAAGTCACCAGTTCTATTTTTAAAAATCAAGCTTTATGCAAAGTCATCTTGTCTTGAGATTTGCACTTGTTCTTTATGCAAACACAACATCTATAAGTCAGAAGCAAGCTTGTTTATAGTTCAAACACTCTACAAGAGCATGGTACAAGCTTTAGGAAGATGTTTGTCATGGTTGCTTCAAAAACAAGTAAAGGTGTTACAACTTGATATTTCAAATTCTGGCTTGTTGTAGCACATAAAACCTCTTGCCTATAAATACATACACTATTTGCAAGCTAAAGCACGATTTTACAAGCCCTAAAACTCCCTAAAACTCCCCATAATCAGAAATTACAACACAAGCACAAAAACTTATCATTTTTTATTTTTAAATCCAATCTCCAAATCCCTTCGTGCATTTCTTGGACAAACCATCCACAAAGCTTCTAATACACATACATAAGCTATCATAACCCCTATTTTCAAACTGTAACACCATCTTCACCAACCTCCATTTTCAAAAACAGGGCATTGCATCTTGACTTATCTAGACCATTCCAGTCATCCGTTACTTAAGCTAAGCATTACATTAGCTTCCTAGAGATTTGAGGAAGCAAACTTGATCATCACATATCCTTGAAAGTTGCTCAAACTCCCTACACGATTTCCAGTTTTGAGGTAAGTTTTCTCAACTTTGAACTCCTCATACAAGCATCATTAATGGTTAATTTATGAATGAAAAATGTAGATATCATTGCCCTGAAGCTAACCATGTCCATAGTTTTCATTTATATTGCTTGAGCTTAGAGAATTTTAAGTTTGAATCTATGAAAAAATTAGGTCAAAATTTGGTACCATTTAAAATTCGTGTTCATCTTTGAGTGTTAGCTTAATTTATTTACATGGTCGGATTCGTGATGAAATTTCCAGCAACTTTCATGTTTATACTTTTGAAAATGGTTGAGAAATGAGAGAGATATAAATTTCAAAAAATCATGTTGAATGGTCTAGCACAAGGTTAAAGATAATACATGCCTAGGAATGCGTTTCAAATATATATTTATGGTTTTGTATTAATAAACAGATGTGAAGCCACCCCAGGGGTAAGAGCGCGCGCCTGTGACTATAGGGACCTGGGCTCGAGCCCCAGTGGTACCCTTTTGTTTTTTCACTTTTTCTTATTTCAGGTTCAATGCAAGCCATGCCAGTGCGTGTACCATGTGCCTTTCTCCATCACCTCAGATCGGCCAAGCCATTAAACCCAACACCTCACATACATGTCCCCATGATGCACCCTTCAAGGCTGCCCACACTAGATCACCACAGGGTGCTGGATTTGTTTTGGGCCTGGAGCATTTTTTTGGCTTCTCACCCCCATGATTGCTTTTAGACACAAGCCCATTTATTTTGTTTTTATTTTGTTTTCTGACTTGAGCAAAAAATACTTTTGGGCCTAGCGCCCCTTTTACTACTGTTAACCACCATTTCTATTTTTTAACCCCTGACTTTAATTGTTATATTTTACTTTATTTTATTTTTTTCTCTTATTATTATTATTATTATTATTATTATCATTTTATTAAATAAAAAATACAAAAAATATTTTATATTTATTATTTAGATATTTAGTATATTTTCCATTTAAATTCTTTTAGATAAAAAGACCAAAAAAACATTCCTTTAGCCAATTTCTTTTCTTAATTAAATTGATAATTAGACTTAAGTTTATTTTATTTTATTTTAACTAAAATTAATTTAGAACTTAGGACTTTTAAATTAATTAACTTTGTATACTAGTTTAATTTAATTAAAACTTTTTTCACAAACAAAATACTAAACAACTTATTTTCTTAAATAAAATAATCTTCTTATTAACTTAATTTTTAATTTTATTATTTTAGTTAATTATTTTATTTTAAGTTAATTAGGTCAAAACTATTTTTTTTTATTATTTAACAAAAATCCAAATAAAATCTATTCCTTATCCATTTATATCTTTGTACATTCATTCATTTTTTCACGTTTAATTCTTGTAAATATTCAATATGGTTGTAATAGGCAACTAGAATTTAAATTATTGCAATCCCCATTTTTAAATATGTATACCCCATCCCCAATTGATGTAATAGCGTAGGATATTTACTTTTCACAATTTATCGCTTTCATATAAATGCTAGTAATTAGGGTTTGTATGGAAAGATAAAATCCATCTTAGAAAACCCTAATCCAAGACAAAACAAGCATGAAATACAAAACACTTGCAAACTTGCACCTCTAGGGTTAACTCCACTTGTTTCCTTAACAAATAAATGGTCATGATATGCATGTGAGAAACCTTAGCAAAAACAATAAAAAATACAAGATCATAGTCCCTCGATAACGCTACGAATGATGCCTTACAAATGATCTTAGTCTCTTAAAGAAAAATGCTTAGATATCTCACAATATTTCTATCCATGACTATACGATGACCCATGTCTATCCCTTTACATCCAAAGATAGGGTTATTTGCCAATCAATGGTGAGATAACAATATCAAAGGAAGATAGAAATGAACAAAATACTTTTGAGTAGGTAGAACGTTCTTAGTTGCTTGCTCACAATCCATCTTCAAAAATAAACATCTTTTTAAACACACCAAACACTTTCAAAACATGAAATATTTTCAAAAAGTCCAACACTTTGTATAAATTCTTATAGAGACGAGAATCATTACAAAGTTTGCCTAAATGAAGGCGCTTTTCAAAAATACTTTCAAAAACCACCCAAACACATTTTCAAACAAAGCAATTTCAAAAGTGATCTAGCAAGCAACTAAGAGCCCGTAGATAACTATGGATGAAAAGGGTGCTAACACCTTCCCTTTTCATAACCTATCCACCTAACTCAAGAAAATATCTCAAAGGTCTTTCCTGTTCTTTTCACCATTTTCTTATTGGATAAAAGAAAAGTAGGTGGCGACTCTTGCTATCCGCAACAATTTCAATCAAACGCAAAACAACCAAGTCAGTTCTCCTACCGTATTACAGAACTGGCGACTCTGCTGGGGATATTTAAAAATGGGTGTGATACCGTGGGAGAACTGACTTGGGATGTTTTACGTTTGATCACAAATGTTGCGGTTAGCAAGAGTCGCCACCTACTTTTCTTTTATCCAAAAGGAAAGGTGGAAAAGAACAGGAAATACCTTTGAGATTATTTCTTGAGTTCGAGGGGTAGATCATGTAAAGGGAAGGTGTTAGCACCCTTTTCATCCATAATTATCTATGGGCTCTTATTTGCTTGCTAGATCACTTGATTTTGTTAGAAAATGTGCTTTATGGTGGTTTTTGAAAGTATTTTTGAAAAGGCGCCTTTGTTTAGGCAAACTTTGTAATGGTTCTCGTTCGTAAGAATGTATACAAAGTGTTGGACTTTTTGAAAATATTTTATATTTGGAAAGTGTTTGTTTGTTTTGAAAGTGTTTGTTTTGAAAGTGAGCAAGGATGTTTGTTTTGAAAGTGGGCAAGAAACTAAGAACGTTTCTACCAACTCAAAAGTCTTTTGTTCATTACCTTCTTTCCTTTGATATTTCCATCGCACCATTGATTGGTAAAAACCTTATCTTTGGATGTAAAGGGACGAGCGTGGATCATCATATAGTCATGATAGCAATGTTGTGAGATATCTTAGTATTTCTCTTTGAGGGACTAAGATCATTTGAAAGGCAATATTCGTAGTGTCATCGAGGGACTATGATCTTGTATTTTTGATTGTTTTTTCTAAGACATCCCACATGCGTAACATGACAATTTTTGTAAGGCAACAAGTGGAATTACCCTAAGGATGCATGTGTGAATAATGTGTTTGATTTGTATGCATTAAATATTTGATTATGGTTATCTACTTGTTGATTTTATCTTTCCATACAAACCATAATTACTAGCATTTATATGAAAGCGATAAATTGCAGAAAGTAAAATTACTATGCTATTACATCATTAGGGGGATGAGGTATACAAATTTATAAATGGGGATTGCAAGAAATTAAACCCAATTATCTATTACAACCATATTGAATAATATACAAGAATTGAAAAGAATATAATGTGCAAAGATGTAAATGAAAAGGTAATGATTTTTGTTTGGATTTTGTTAAGGGTTTGGTTTTAACCTAATTATCTAAAAGAAAATAATTAATTAAATTAAACCTAAACTAATTAAGAAAATAAATTAAATTAGAAAGCATTTTTTAGGATTTCTTAGAAAAGGTCTTAAGTTTAGTCAAAATAATATGAAAATTAATTAATTAAAAGCAAACCTAAATTCTAAGTTGATTTTAATTAGAAAAGAAAATAACTAAACCTAAATCTAACTATTAATTTATTAAGAAAAAGAATTAAATTTGTTTAAGAAAATATTTTTGTCTTTTTGTTTTTTAAAGGAATAAAAATATGAGTGAATATAAATATATTAGATATATAAATAAATAAACTATTTTTTTGGATTTTTATTAATAAAAATAATAATAATAATAATAATAATAATAATAATAATAATAAAAATAAAAATAAAAATAATAAAATAAAATAAAATATAAAAATAAAATTCACGGGGTTTGAAATGGAATGTGGTAGTTTGTTAGAAAAAATAGTTTTCAGTCTGGCCCAAATGGTGTTTTTTGTAATCAGAAAAAATAAAAATAAAAAGGTTGGGCCTGTGTTGTAGCAAGCAGGCATGGGGTGTGGTGCAGTAAAAGGGGAAGGTCCAATAGGAGATGGCCCAGGGTGCTTGGGTTGAAACAAAAAGGAAGAAAATATGGAAAAAAATGACAAAAGGCAGCACTGAGACTTGAACCCATGACCTTGGCCATAAACGCGCACTGCCTTTACCACTGGGGTGGCTGTACATCCGTTAATATAACTAAAACAATAAATACATAATATAAAACAAGTTCCAGAAATGAACTTCATCTTCAACCTCCAACCATGGTTCCTGTAACTCACTCATTTCTCATCCATTCATAAAACTTCCAACATCAAACTTGTTAGAAATTTCACCAGGATTCTGAATATGTAAATAACTTAAGCTAATTCTCAAAGATGAGCATGGATTTCTAAAAGTACCAAATTCTAACCTAACTTTTTTCAGAGATTCAAACCTAAAATTCTCTAAGCTCAAACAATATAAATGAAAACTATGGACATGTACAGCTTCAGGGCAATGATATCTATATTTTATCTTCACAAATTAGAATCAAATGATGTTTGTATGAAGAGATAGAAGTTCAGAAAAATACTTCAAAAACTAGAAATCGTGAAATGAGTTTGAGCTTCTTTCAAGGAGTTGTGATGATCATGTTAGCTTCCTCAAGTTCCCAGGAAGCTAATGTAATGCCTAACTTGAGCTATGGATGATTGGAATGGCCTTGAGAAGTCAACTTGTAGCCTCTATTTTTTGGTTATGGAGGTTGATGAAAATGGTGTTACAGTTTCAAAACAATGACATGGATGGACTATATTTGAGGTATAGAAGCTTTGCAAATGAATTTGAGGGAAAACGCACGAGGGAGATGAGAGATACAAGTTCAAGGTCAGAATTGTGTATCAATGGAGTTTTTTGAGCAATTTCTTGTTTGTGAGTGTTTGAGAGAGTTTCAGGGTGCTTGAGCTCATGTCTTAGCTTGCAAATAGTGTCTCTATTTATAAGCAAATGGTTTTGAGACTTGAAACAATTCAGAATTTGAATTCACATGTTTATGCTCAACATGTGATTTTTTGACAAAACAAGTTTCCATGCCTTTGTACTTGCCATTGTAGAGTGGTTACAACTTAAACAAGCTTGCTTCTAACTTTGTGGATGGAGTGTACTTGAAGAGAACAAGTTAGGAGCTCAAGAAGCTGACTTTGTGCATAAAGCTTGCTTTATAAGAATGAAAATGGTGACTTTCTCCCTAAAATGGCAAAATGCTTTGGACAAAGCTTGAATCAATTGGACAATTGATCAATAAGTTGTGTAAACATTAAATTAAGGAGTGACAAACAAGTTTGTGGCCTGAAAAGTGAAGATCATGCAGCATGGCTAAGGACATGGTTTATGTTCATCACAAAATATGCCTTGTAAATCAAGTTTGAAACCCTAACTTCTTGCCTTCGATTCTCTTAGCTCAAGTATGGTCTTGATGATTTCTTGGAAATTTTGGAAAGCTTGTAACACTTTTTACAACCTTCATGTTGGACATTTTTGAAGATTCATCTTGGAACTATGTCAAAAGTTTCCATGAAGTTAGGTCAAAATCCTGCCTAACTAGGGCAAAATTTCATTAAGTCTTTTTAGTTTCATGAACATGTCTTCACAAATTCATAACTCGAGATCCATGCATTTCTAGAAATATTTATGTCCTATAATGTTTTAGATCTCACTGAGATCTACAACTTTCATGTTGGAAGTTTCTCTTGAATCATCTTGCATCATGGTGGAAATTTGGCATAAAGTGATGAAAAAGTATGAACTTTCTAACACTTAGAAAAAATTCTAAGTCTTAGAGTTTTGACTTTTCAAAGATGAATTTTGACTTTTTGATTCCTTGATGAACAAGTTTCAAATTTTGACATGTCTTGATGAATTATAATCTTTGAAACTTGATTTTGGTCAAAAAATCAAAGTTTGACTTTTCCAGTGTACAAATGACTTTTCATCAGTTGACTGAAATTCAACTATCAATCAATTGATTTTGAGAAATGTTTTGAGCCATTACATTAGGTAAAAATGATGTATTTTAATCATTGAGATCATGTCTTAAACCAATAAGTCAATTGTTAGGTCAAAAGTCAAAAATTGAACCTCCTCAGTCAAAACCCTAATTTTGACCATTTTGCCCTTTTGATGATCTGATTAAATTTCTTGAGGAATTATGATCCAAACTTGATCAATTTACATATATGAGTTCATGATATTTATATGGATAAAAAATTATGAATTTTGACTGCAAATTGACCATAATTGACTTTTTCCCCAATACAGTTGATTTTAGGTCAACTGATCAAATGACTGAGCAAAAATGTGATCCAAGACTTGAAACTTGACATGAGCAATATTGAGGGTCCAAAATGATCCATGAAATTAATTTGAGGCTTTTAATGTTCAATTGTCCTTGTGAAAACTCAAACCCTAATTTTGAGTTGTCAGTGGTTAAGGAGATGTCTTGAGCTGATCAAACTTTGTGTAGTCTTGAATCAATGGAGATCTTATGAGAGATTTCTTGAGAAATGATAGGGAAAATTTTGGGGTACAACAACGGGGTTACCTTAGAGTTAGACCACATTTACTTGCTTTCATTTTTTGAGTTGTTTGCTTTACATTTATGGGTCATTTTTTGGGTTTGTATTGATCCTCTACCCGGATCAGGGAACACCATTAGGTAAGTAGCAATAGATTGTGAAACTGTGTGGGGTATACCGACATGATTGGAGTGGTAGCTACGTTAGTGTGACACATTTGTTGGTACCGGTAACCCATGATTTTAGTCAAGGAGAATACGGAGCCGCTGTGTGGTGTCATGAAACACTAACTGACCTTAGAACCTTTAAATTGAATAACTTGGCCATTAGGAAGTAGTGAGATAGTCGGCTTTGGTGCAGTCCAAAGTTGGTTGATACTCGATACTACGCTCATTGAGATTGGACTTTCAGGATATTTCGATCGCCAATAAAGAGGCTTGCGCTGAAATAATTCCCGATGAAGAAAGATCAGTGATATTGAGATTCCCTAGAACCCACTTACTTTCTAGGACATGTTGAGAAAACTAAACTTCAAGAGGGTACTTACTTATGAACCTCATGCAATCCTAAACCTAAGGACTTGTTTGCTTTGTGTGTATATGTTTGTTTGTACGTAACATCATGACATCATACCATGGCATTTTGCACTAATCATTTTAAGGATACAAAGATTTATCTTTGTCTTATTTTGTAGGACATGGCTCCCACTCGCAGGAATACTGTCAAAATCAACCTCGTCAAAACGCCTCGTCAACTCAAGGAATTGTCATAAAGGGTCCCCAATGATTCTCCCTTCACCGAGAAATACGGTCGTCTCGTCAACTTGGTTACAACAAGCTTTGAAGAGGATATGGTGAAAGTGCTATTCCAATTCTTTGACCCTAAACACCATTGGTTTACCTTTCCTGATTACCAACTTGTGCCTACTATAGAAGAATTCTCTCAACTCTTTGGAATCCCTATTCTTGATCAACTACCCTTTAACGATATTGAAAGAGATCCAAGACCTGAGGAGATTGCTCGAGATCTACATTTGCAACGATCTGACGTTGTGGCCAATTGGGAAACGAGAAGTGGTGTCAAAGGGTTCCTAGCCAAGTTTTTGTTGGAGAAGGCTCAAGATTCTTGGGATGCTCTGGAGCTACAAGCCTTTGAGGAAGTGTTGGATCTTCTAATATATGGGATGGTTCTATTTCCTAATCCTAACCTACTCATAGATGTGAACGCAATCAAAAAATTTCTATTTCGCCATCCGGTGCCTAATTTACATGGGGATATTCTGCATTCTCTTCACTCTCGCACCATGAAGAAAAGATGACTTATTATGTGTTGAACTCCTTTGCTGGCTAGGGATTTATTTCACACCTACCCCAGTCTGTTGTGAAGAACGAGCAGGTCTTAAGATGGTCTAGTAGGTTGGTGTCACTCACATGTTCTAATATTTATTGGTGTTCTCGATCCATGGAGGACATTACTATTGTTGACCATTGTGGGGAATTACCTAATGTACCTCTACTTGGAATTAGGGGAGGTATTACCTACAATCCTTGTTTGGATCTGCGACAGTTTGGGTATGCTAGAAGGGATGGACCTCATGATGCACTTGTCTAAGGAATTGCATTCGACTACGAGAACGATGTCCAAGGTTATCGTCAGAGATTCATACGAGCTTAGGGCATGGTTAACAAGGTTGATAGCAAGACGTTGGGGAATAAGAACTCCATTCCTTTGGATCCATATCTCAAGTGGGTGCGAACTCGCGCCCAAAACCTCATGATGCCTTATGAAGCCATCCTACCTATCATTATGGAGCCTGTTGCCAAGGGAGATATTCCGTATAGTGTTATTTATCCTAACATGCCTACTTCTCTTGAAGATTTGCAAAGAACTTGGATTCAGCTAAAGGAAGAGCGAGACACCTTCAAAACCTAGTTCTACGCAAGTGAAAAGAAGGGTTTGGAGCTTACGAGACAACTTCATGAAGAGCGAAGTTTGAACTCCTACATTGCACCGAAGAGGATGCGCTTGAAATTTTTGTCTTAGGAGTTTATTTTGTATTTATTTCCTCTATTGTAAGCCCAAGAGGCATGTTTGTAGTTAATTTGAAGTTATTAATGCAATTGGTGTATGTTCCTTTTGTCTAAACAAATTTAAATCTTCTAAGTCCTTTAAATCATTTGCATATGCATTTTCATGCATCATAACATAAACAGGTTTTCACAACAGGTTTCCTTATCTTTCTACTGTTTATTTTAGTAAGATGGATATCGAACAAACAGTGAATGACATGCAAATGCAGAATTCCCAGTTCCAAGAGACCTTGTTGGCCCTGGTTAAGGGGAAATAAGAGCTGATGACTATTCTAGTAGCGAAGAAGAAAACCAAAAAGAAGGCCTTCATCAACATGGGTAAGAGATTCAAAGGTCCGGTTCGTCAGGTACATATAGTCGAAGAGTCATCTGAGGAGGACGAAAATCAAGACGAAGAGGCAAGGAGCACATGTGCTGGGGGTGCCAATAATTAATCTTCCGAAGACGAAGATTACTTTGATGAGAAATATTCTCTGGATGAGGATAAATATAAGCAGTTGGAGGATAGACTAAAGGCTATTGAAATTCAAGCCGTTCCTGGTTTGGATTTTGGTGAGTTGGGCTTAGTACCCGGGGTCTTCATTCTTTATAAGTTCAAAATACCGGTCTTTTCCAAGTATGACGGGGTTTCCTGCCCGAAACTGCATTTAAGGTCTTACGTGCACAAGATACAGCCGCACACTACCAACAAAAAGCTTTGGGTCCATTTCTTCTAAGAGAGTATGACTGAGGCTCCACACATGGGAAGATCTAGCCACCGCTTTTTATCATCAATATCAATATAATGCCTATCTGAAACCAACTAGAGTCCAACTTCAAGGTATGACAATAGGTACTAATGAGGGATTTAAGGACTATGACCAAAAATGGAGGATCTTGCTGGTAGGGTCCAACCACCACTAACTGAAAGAGAACTAGTTGATATGTTCATGGGTACATTAACTGGCCCATTTTTTAACCTATTGATTGGCAGTTCTTCCTCTGGTTTCACCGAGTTGATCCTAACTGGTGAAAGGGTCGAAAGTGGCATTAAGAGTAGAAAAATCCCCATGACATCTACTTCCACATCCAACGCTGTAAATAAGACTTTCATTGAAAAGAAGGAAACAAATGTTGTATATGGGGCAAGGGCTCATAACAAGAAGGATCATCGACCTTCTGTTAATGTTGTGTTAATCTCCAACCCTCCATCTTCTCAAAGGCAACCATCCAACAATCAACGATCATAAGTTCCTCGAAGACAGTTCACGAGGATAAGCATGTCATTATCCCAAGCCTTACAACATCTGTTGAAGGCCAACTTAGTGACATTATGCGATCCACCATCCAATCCAAACATTTCATCACCTAAGTACAATCCAAATGCCAAATGTGTGTATCACTCGAACAGCCTCGAGCATGAATCTGATCAATGCTGGGCTCCGAAGAATAAAATTTAAGATCTGATAGACAATAAAACAATTGAATTTGATCCACCTGTTACTCCAAATGTGATAACCGCACCAATGCCTAATCATGGCAAAGGTGTTAACGCAATTGATGATACTACTTCTGTCTCTTCCATTGAAGATTTAACAACTTCATTAACTACTATGAAGATTAATTTTATGAGAGCCGGGGTGTTTCCTGGCTGTTCTAAAGATTGTGTTTGCTGTAATCAACAAGTAAATAGGTGCAAGCAGCTGAAGGAAGGTGTGCAATGCCTGATAAATAGCCACGAGATTCTGTTTGAGAAAATTCCTACCATCAAAATTTTAACCAATAAAACTGAAGACTTGTCCATAATAACCATCTCCAACAAGCCTCTTAGGATCCCCTCAAAGGGTCGTATTAGAATTCTAAATGAACCAACCATTGCTCCTTTAATAATCACTGCCGATGTGCCTTTTCCATACTCCTCTAATAAAGCGGTTCCATGGAGCTATGGTGCCGAGGTTTATTATCATGGGATAAAAAAAGATTCTTGGATCAACAAAGATGAAGCCGATGTCACTAATATTGCAGGTTCAGTAAAGTAATAAGAACAAGGAGAATCTTTTCCCCTGATATTTCACCACCCACTACTACAACAACTCCTGTCCATATAACCCATGACAAGTCTAGTGCCAACACTAGAGGCAAAGAGAAAGAAGGTGAGCCTGCCGGGATAGAGGCACCTACCAAAAATACTGAAGCTGAAGAACCCTCCATTCAAGAGATGGAGGAAATCCTGAAAATCATAAAGAAGAGTGACTTCAAAATAGTTGAGCAGATGGGACAAACCTCTCCAAAATTTCTATGTTGTCATTGTTACTCTATTCAGACATTCATGCCCAGGATCTAATCAAGTTCTTAAAGAAAGCCCTTATGCCCTAAGAATCCCCAACTGACCAGTTCGAGAACTGTGCAGCAAGTTTAACGGCAGACAATGGATTAGGATTCTTCGATGCTGATTTGACTCCTATGGGAAAGAACCACAACAAAGCCTTGCATATCTCTATTGAATTCAAGGGGACCACCTTGGCCCATGTCCTAATTGATACTGGCTCATCTTTAAACGTGTTACCCAAAGGTGCTTTGGACCGGCTAGATTGTGAAGGACTGGTATTGAAGCCAAGCGATATTTTCGTAAGGGCTTTCGATGGGTCTAAGAGAATGGTTCATGGAGAGGTGGATCTCCCAATTAAAGTTGGCTCACAGATTTTCAACTCTACCTTTTATATAATGGACATACGTCCCACTTACTCTTATTTTCTTGGATGCCCTTGGATACATGGGGCAAGGGCAGTAACATCTACCCTTCATCAAAAGTTAAAATACCCAGTCAAGGGGAAGATTATCACTATTTACGGTGAAGAGGAATTCATGGTGAGCCACCTCAATTCCTTCAAGTATGCGGAAATGGATGGTGAATTCATAGAAACTCCATGCCAGGATTTCGAAGTTGTTCCTCCTATGGTTACCGCTACCAAAATCTCCTCCGACATACTAAAAGCTGAAGAAGTTGTACCAATAATGATTTCACTTAAGGATGCTCGTATCTTGGTCGAAGATGGGAATCGTACTATCTGGGGACAACTTCCCGACATTCCGTTTAAAGCAGAAAAATTTGGGTTGGGTTTCACCGTTAAATCTCAGAAAGAAGTCTGACATGGTCGCACGGGAAAGCCACCTCTCCACATCAGAAATCATGAAGTGAACAATGTGGAAGACTCTGATGATGAAAATACTTTTGAAGATTGAATCTACCCTACTGTCGAAGGAAAGCTCAACAACTAGCATGCAAAGGATTTCACTCCCATCTCCTTCATTGAGGAGTAATTACTGTTTACTATTTTATGTCAATTCAATAATTTTTGTTTGTAATCTTAAATTCCAAACAATGACTTTTAAGCCATGTGCCTTGTCCGAGACACTATGGTCCATTTGTTAAGGGTTTTGTTCATGTTCATTTATCATGTGATCATTTAATATAAACCATTGGACCTTTTGCATTCAAATTTTTGTGTTCATTATCTTTCTTTTCCTTTATTACTTTTTTTTTCAATAGCCATGTATCTTACATGCATACACACACACTTGCAGATCTTCATCCACTCCAGA
Source organism: Vicia faba (assembly GCA_948472305.1). Classification (NCBI taxonomy): domain Eukaryota; kingdom Viridiplantae; phylum Streptophyta; class Magnoliopsida; order Fabales; family Fabaceae; genus Vicia; species Vicia faba. Next base: position 1,110,693,632 of record OX451740.1, read on the forward strand.
TCTCATTACCAACGACTCTACTATTCCCAGTTATGACTTTGAACATCAAGTTAACCAAGCCGAAGATGAAGGTGAGGAAGATTGTGAAATACCAGGAGAATTATCCAGGCTGCTGATGCAAGAGGAGAAAGCTATTCAACCTCATGAAGAACCCATTGAAGTTATCAACCTAGGTACCGAGACAGACAAGAAAGAAGTCAAGATCGATGCCAACATAGAAGATGGTATCAAGAGCAGATTGGTTCGGATGTTACATGACTAAGTTGAAGTGTTTGCTTGGTCATATGAAGATATATCAGGGTTGGATACCGAAATTGTGGTTCATCATCTGCCAACGAAGGAGGATTGTCCTCATGTTAAGCAAAAGGTTCATCGTATGCGGCGAGACATGTCTGAAAAAAATAAAGGCTGAGGTAATGAAGCAATTTGATGCAGGTTTTCCGGCTGTCATATCTTATCCTCAGTGGGTTGCGAACGTGGTCCCTGTGCCAAAGAAAGATGGAAGGTTCGTATGTGTGTAGATTATAGGGATCTGAATAGGGCAAGCCCTAAAGATGATTTCCCTATACCACATATTGACGTCTTGGTTGACAACACCGCTCAACATAAATTCTTCTCCTTCATGTATGTATTTTTTGGATACAACCAAATCAAGATGGCTCCCGAAGACATGGAGAAGACCACTTTGTTACGCAATGGGGCACCTTTTGCTATAAAGTCATGCCATTCGGATTAAAGAATGCAGGGGCAACATATCAAAGAGCTATGGTAGCTTTATTTCATGATATGATTTATCATGAAGTAGAAGTCTATGTGGATGATATGATTGCAAGGTCGCAAACCAAAGAAGAGCATATCGATCACCTACACAAGCTATTTGAAAGGTTGAAGAAGTACAAGTTGAGGTTGAACCCTAATAAGTGCACATTCAGAGTAAGGTCTAGAAAGCTTCTAGGTTTTTTCGTCAGTGGTAAAGGCATCGAAGTTGATCCTGTAGAGGTAAAATCCATTCAAGAAATGCCAGTTCCTCTCTCTGAGAAGGAAGTCATAGGATTCTTGGGTCGTCTTAATTACATTTCCCATTTCATATCTCACTTAACTGCTACTTGTGAGCCAATCTTCAAACTCCTGAAGAAAGATCAAGTAGTCAAATGGAATGACGACTATCAAGATGCCTATGACAAGATCAAAGAATATTTGCAAGAACCTCATATCCTTATGCCTCCAGTGGAAGGAAGACCATTGATCATGTACTTGACTGTGCTAGAGAATTATATGGGGTGTGCGTTGGGCCAACATGACGAGTCTGGCCGAAAAGAGCATGCAATTTACTGCCTGAGAAAAAAGTTTACCGACTGTGAAACCAAATATTCACTGCTCGAGAAGACTTGCTACACTCTGGCATGGGCTGCTCGCCGGCTAAGACAATATATGTTGGCTCACACCACTTTATTGATTTCTAAGATGGACCCTATCAAGTATATCTTCGAGAAGCCCGTTATCTCCGGACGGATAGCTAGATGGCAAATGATTCTGAATGAATATGATATTCAATATACAACACAAAAGGCCATCAAAGGAAGTGTATTAGCATATCATTTGGCCCATCAAGCTGTTGATGATTATCAATCTATGAACTTTGACTTCCCGGATGAGAATATCATGTTAGTGACTGACTGTGCAAAACCTGGACTGTATGACAGAACTGAACAAGGATCCCAATGGACTATGGGTTTTGATGGAGCTTCCAACACTCTGGGTAATGGAATTGGCACTGTGATAATTTCTCCTGAAGGTTGTCACACTCCTCTCACTACTAGACCGTGCTTCGATTGTACGAATAACATGGCTGAGTACGGGGCGTGCATCTTAGTTTTAAGGCTAATATTGACTTAAGGGTCAAGCATTTGGATGTATTCTAAGATTCTTCTCTAGTGATCAGTCAAGTCAAAGGAGAATGGGACACTAAACATACTAACCTTATTCCTTACAAGGAGCTTGCGTTAACCCTAATACCATACTTTGAGGAGATCACCTTTGAACATTTTCCTAGAGAAGAAAATCAGTTGGCTGACGCCTTGGCAACAATGTCTTCCATGTTCAAGTACAAATGGGACAACGAAGATCCTATGATAATAATCGAGAGATTTGACGAACCTGCACACTGCTATGAGCTTGACACTGACGAAGAGAAACCATGGTACCATGAGGTGAGGAGATATCTTGAGGCACAAGAATATCCTGAAGGAGCTTCCGTCAATGATAAGAAATTATTTCAAAGATTTTCATCCAAATTATTTCTAAGAAACAAAATCCTATACAAGCACAACCATGATTCTACTCTACTCCGATGTGTGGACAAGAAAGAGGCAGAGAAAATTATGGAAGACATGCATGATGGCCTCTTTGGGACCCACTCTAGGGGACACACTATGGCCAAGAAATTCCTGAGGGCTGGTTACTATTGGTCCACAATGGAAACTGATTGTCATCATTACTCAAGGACTTGCAACAAGTGTCAAATCTATGCTGACAAGGTCCATGTACCTCATATTCCTCTAAATGTCATGACTGCTCCACAGCCGTTTGCAATGTGGGGCATTGATATGATTGGAGAGATCAAACCTACTGTCTCAAATGGACACCGTTTTATCCTTGTTGCCATTGATTACTTTACCAAGTGGGTCGAAGCTGCCTCATATGCCTTAGTCACCAAGAACGTTGTAGCCAGGTTTATCAAGCATAACCTCATCCACTGTTACGGTATCCACAAAAGGATCATCACTGATAATGGAACCAACCTCAAAAATGCTATGATTACGGAACTTTGCACTTAGTTTAGCATCAAGCATCACAATTCTTCTCCGTACAGACCTAAGATGAATGGCACAGTGGAAGCTGCCAATAAAAATATCAAGAAGATTATGCAAAAGATGGTGGTAACCTACAAAGACTGGCATGAGATGTTACCATTTGCTCTCCATGGCTACCTTAATTCAACCCGAACATCAACTGGGGCAACCCCGTTCTCCCTGGTCGATGGCATGGAAGTTGTCCTCCCTGTCGAAGTTCAGATCCCTTCTCTAAGGACTATGAAGGAAGAAAATTTAGGTAAAGATGAATAGATTCAGACTAGGTTAAACCAGTTGAACTTGATTGATGAGAAGCGACCGACTGCTGTTTGCCATGGTCAGATGTACCAAAAATGTATGATCAAGGCTTTCAACAAAAGGATCAAGCCTCAAGTATATCAGACTGGCGACTTGGTAATAAAGTGCACCATTCTTCCAGAAGGCGACCCCAGGGGAAAATGGACTCCCACTTACGAAGGACCATTTGTTGTAAAGAAGTTTTCTCTGGTGGTGCCATGATGTTGACTACTATGGATGACGAAGATTTTCTGCATCCTGTGAACGCGGGTGTGATAAGGTGGGAGAACTGACTTGAAGTTTTGCGTTTCGTTCGCACTTGTGCGGTTAGCAAGAGTCACCACTGACTTTTCTTTTATCCAAAAGGAAAGGTAAAAAAGCACAGGAAAGACCTTTCGAGAATTTTCTCGGGTTCGGGGGGTAGATTATGAAAAGGGCAGGTGCTAGCACCCTTTTCATCCATGGTTATCCATGGGCTCTTAGTTACTCGTTTAGATCACTTGCTTTTGTTTGATTGTGTGCTTGTGGTGTGGGTTTTGAAAGTATTTTGGAAAGTTTCTTTGTAATGGTTCTCGTCTCTATAAGAATATATACAAAGTTTTGTTTCGAAAAATAGTTCAAAGAAGTGTTTGTGAATCGTGTATCGAAAAGTGTTTTGAAAAGAGGTTTTTCAATGGTTCTCGTCTCTATAAGAACGTATACAAAACGTTTTGTCTTTTGAAAGTCTTTTGAAATGGAGGTGTAAGTGTAAAAGTTTTTGTCGTGAGCAAGCGAGTAACTAAGAGCAAATCTATCTACTCGAAAGGTCTTAAGTTGTTCTTTTCTTCTTCCTTTTAATGGTGCTATCTTACCATTGATTTGGTAAGAAGCCCCATCATTGGATGTAAAGGGACAGGCGCGGGTCAATTTTACAATCATTGAAGGCAACTTGTGAGACGCTCTAGCAATTTTGTAAGGGACGAGATCCTTTTATCAAAGGCAACATCGAGGGTCATCGAGGGACTACGATCTTTGTTTATCGAAGGGTCATTTGATAGAGTGTCTCATATTCGAGGGACATGATTGTATTCTCGAGGCAACAAGCGAGGTAACCCTAGAGGTACGCGTGTGAGAAGTGTGTTGATTTCAAGTTATTTATTCTTGGATTAGGTCATCTAACGATTGATTTTGGAATCTTGCCATACACTCCTAGTTAGTATACAGTATATAGAAAGCAATAAATTGCGGGAATTGAAATTCTAAGCTATTACAAAATGTTCGGGAATGGGGGTACAATTGTTACAAATGGGGATGGATCAAATAAAAAACAGCAATGTCCAAATAATACAACCAAATCGAATTGTTGTGCGATTTAATACAAAGCTATGACAATTTATGAAATAAAGTCAACAATATATGAAATGTATGTATTTACTTGAAAAATAAAAATAAAACTTAATCTAAAAAGAAAATGACTTAAGTTAAAAATATTTATTATATTTTTTGTGTATTTTATTGATTATGAGCTTAAAGAAAGAAAACTAATTAAATCAAATTTTTTGATGTTTTTATTATGTGTAACAAATTAATAAAAATTTATAAAAAGAAAATAGTAAAAATTGATTTTTAGGGCTTAAAAAAAATGTACAAAAGCATTATTAGTAATTTTCAAAACAAATAAAAAAACAAATTAAAGGGAAAGAAAATTGGCTTAAGGGTTTAAGGGTTATTGGGCCCAAAGGGGTTATTGTCTTGCTGAAACAAAAACAAAAGGCAAATGGGGGTAAAGATTAGCAGTTACGTGTGGGCTTGAGAAGGATTTGAAACTAAGCAGGCCCAATGCCTTAATTCACTGCTTAACATTTTTTGATTAGGGGAAACAACAAGTTAGGGCTTGTGAACCCTTGGCTCAGCGGCACTGCTTCTGATCATCCCTTTCACTTATCCCACTCGTTTCTCTCTTGTTCATCTTTCTCCCTGAACGTCCATGTTCGTCCCTGTCCCTCTTTTATTCAACTTGGTTTACATTTTTTTCACGAAATCCCTAAGTTATGAAATGGATTTATCAAAAGGGATTTGAAACACGTTCGATCTGATCCTCCCTCTACTTCCGTTTCCGGAGCGCCTCTCACATCCTCACCTCCTAACCAAGTGCTAGCTGTTTCGTTTTTTGAAAGGTAGGGTTCGGTTTTGGACTTAACAATTTCGTTTGTTTTATACATTTTGTTTGTGTTTCTTTTATGTTAATCAAGCTTAATGTTCATTGAGATGCAGAAAAATGATGTTATGGCGAAAACATACCTGTTGGGGATTTTTATGGACGAGGATAGTGAGATTGAGGGAAGTGCTCCCTGGTGGCGGATCGAGGGAGGAAGATGAAGATTGGATGAATGCGTGAGCTCTTTCTGGTAACTTTTTCTTTTTCTATCTTCTATGTTAATGACGATGATGATGCTTTTGAGTCTTGATTTTCTTGTAAGTTTGCTGGATGTTGGTTGTTGATGATTTGATGATGCTTCTGAGTCTTGATTTTTATTGTAAGTTTGCTGGATATTGATTGTTGATGATTTGATGATGCTTCTGTTAGACTGTTTTACAGTTGAAGGTTTGATTTTGTTGGAATGTTGGGACTTTGGAAATTGTTGTTTGAACTTGGTTATGCAAGTTTGGTGTTGTTTGGGACTTGTTATGCAGGTTTTGGAAACTGTTTTTTCTTGGTTTGAACTGGTTTCACAGTTTTTGGAAGTTCGAAAATTGTTTTTGATGGCTTTGGATGTTTGAACTGAGTTGTTGGTTTGGTTAACTGAGTTACATGTTTTTGAAACTGTTGAAGGTTTAATGCTGGGATGATTTTGTGGTTTGTTCTGCTTGTTACAGTTTTGTTTTAACTGTTTGAACTTGGATATGCAGGTTTTTGATTTGTTGGGCATGTTTGAAGTTGAAATGTTACAGTTTGCAGGTTTTAGACTTAAGGATGGTTGTTATTTGCTTGGTTTGTGATCAGGCTTTTGTTTGATTTGTTGGTTTAACAAATTTTGAGTTTGGGATTTTTAGAACTGGTTGTGCAATTTTTTTGAGCTTTTTGAATGTTTTGGAGGAGCCTTTGTTATTGAACTGAGTTATGCAGGTTATTTGAAACTGGTTATGCAGGTTTGGATATTTTCTGCAGTTTTGGATTTGAATGCTTTTCTTTTGTTTTGGTTACAGTTGAAGGTTGGTTAAGGAAGATGGCAGTCTTGGATTTTTTTGTGTGTTTGACAAAATGTTCTGAGTTATATAAAATGTTCTCCCCCTTTTGCTTGAGCCTTTTCTCTATTACATCTGCTTTTCTCTTTGACAGCCTGTGGGCAGGATGGCCAAGCTGTACCTTTTGTGCAGTTCCAAAAAAATAGGTGACCTCTTTCCTCTCTCTCCTCTCTCAATGATAAAAGCAAAAATGCTTTTTTCACCTTTTTCTGAAAAGTTTGCCAAAATCTTGGAAAATGATGAAAAGGCTTTTGAAACAAGCCCCTTGCTTGTTGTTTGGTTTACCATACTGCTGTACTTATTGCCTGCTGTTGCATTCTTACTGCTATGCTACTTTGTCCAATTTGCTGCATTGTACTTTATCCTGTTTAGTTTGGTTTTGTTTAGTTTGCCTTGTTCAGTTTTGCTTTGTTTGGCCATTGGGCAATTTGCGCGCCTGCTGCTGTCTAGTTACTTGCCATGCTGCATTATACTTTGTTTTGCTTGCTTGTAATGCTTTGCTTAGACAGCTTGCTGCATGTTTGCTTGTTTGGAATATGTTTGGCTGCATTTCTTGTTTGGATAGCTTGCCTCTATTTCTCTTGTTTCTGAACCAAGAAGAATAAAATTCTTGTGATTTGCAAATAAGAATGTGATGAATTAAAAATATAGCCCTTTGATTCTAAGTCTCAAACTTTAATGATGAACATATTTTCTTTCTTTTGAAGATTCTTATTCATGTCCAATTAACTGTGCTAATTATTTTTCTATCTTTCTTTCATGTGAGCGCAAACTGGATGGTGGCAAAGCAGAGGAAGCAAGAGATTCTTTGGCGAGCAATGGAAGCTTAGTCATCCTTAGGATTATATTTTTCTTTGTATCTTAGAGAGAAATACTCAAACAATTGTACTAATTCATTTTTCAAATACAATAAGTTATAAAACTTAAGGCAACAATTGTATTGTAACAATTTTTTTGAAATAAATGAAAAAGTCTTTATGAGATAATCTGATATTCAATAAAATCCATTACTGTTAGTAACTTGTAATTCTCTCTTTGTGTCTTCATTGATTCTTAAAGATTCACTGATCAAGATAACTGAAACTGCATTCCAATAATTCCAATCAAGATAACTTAAACTCCAAGTAATCCAACAACTCTGTAATCTTTCAACTGTATTCCAATCAAAACACGCACTGTGTATTCCATAAACAAGAAAATGTTTATTCCATAAACAAAACAAATGTTTTTAAAAGACGCAAATTATCTGGTTAACCTGGATCAAACAAACACTGCGTTTTCAGTAAATTTGAGAGAGCATGAAATCATGTGACAGCCAATTGACTTTCTGAGAATTCAATTCTTTTGAGAAATGCAAGAAAAACCCTAACTGCTGGTTTACTGCCAAAGAAAAAAATCTGTCTGATCGATTCCTAAGCCAATCTTGAATATTTGAAGAAACCCTAGGGTTGTGTTTTCTATGAAAAATGGGAGGGCAAATTTTGGGGTACAACAGCGGGCATAGCTAAAAAATACTACGCATAAAATGACTCGTTAGGTTGACACACCTAGGAAAAAATAAGGGCATCCCAGAAAACCAAAGAAGTTCGGGCAAAAGTTTAGGATATATGCAAAAGATTGTACACCCGGCGATTTGAAAACCTGAAAGGGCAATTTGGGCAAAAATGGGAATCCTGGTGGGCTTAAAACCCGAAAGGGCTGTCCAGGAAAAAATTAAGGATTAAAGTGTATGATTATGTTCCTTGGGATCTTTACATCAAGTTTTATTACCAAGAGCCAAATTCAATGATACCAGATTAGTTCAATCAGTTTCTTCCAAACGGAAAGAGATAATGTTAGAAGACATAGGGGCAATAGAGGGGTTGGAACTCAATGAGATCACTTTCACATGGCTATTATTTTTTTCCACTTTGTATTCTTTCCATTCTTTCGACGATTTCCTCTTACTATGATCTCAGTCTCTTTGTACAAAAATTCCTATTCATGGGCAAAACAACAATACAAATATACTTTAAAGTGCAAACTTTCTGTCTTTTCTGTTTTGAGTGCAAAAATGTCCAATGACTAAAATTGAATGAACATGTGCATATGAACATGATTAAACTTTTAACAAATGTATGCTTAAAAACAGTGACAAGCATCTCCTTAAATGCATTTGAGATATCCCCACAGATTTATATCAATAACATTATCCCCAAAAATTTGGATTCATAAAATCCATAGCCAGCGTTTTAATCTCTGGAAGATCCTCTCCCCAGCTGAGTTGGTCTTAAAAGGAAGCCTTATGGAATTCTTCCTAAAAAATATCCTCGTCAGCAGTTTGTCAAATATCATCTTCAACAGGGTTTATTTCTGTAACAAACTACAAATTCCTCAGCTTGAGTTTACCTCACATACTATTACAAATCAAGGGACCACAACCCCTAATCCCCAGTGAAGTCATCAACATAGTCATTGCTATCTCCTAAAGTTGCTATAAATCTTGGAACCCGACCAGATAACAGTCAACTTCATCCTTTCAAGCAAGTTACTATGAAGCCTAGACCCGTCCAGATACTAGTTCAACTTCATCCTACTCTCAACTTACTGTGAAGACTGGACCCGACCAGATAACAATAAATCTCAATTCCAAGTTACTAAAGCTTGGACCCGACCAAATATTAGTTTAACTTCTCAAATTGCTTAAGCCTGGACCCAACCAGTCAACAGTTCAAGCCTAGACCCGACCAATCAACAGTTCAAGCCTGGACCCGACCATATACCAGTTAACCATTTAAAATTCTGAAGCCTGGACCCGGCGAGATAACAGCTCCAATTTCTGAAACCTGGACCCGACTAGATAACAATAAATCTTAACTTTAGTTGCTAAAGCCTGGACCCGACCATATATTAGTTTAACTCCTTCAAATGCAGAGCCTAGACCCGACCAGTTAACAATTCGAGTTACTGAAACCTAGACCCGACCAGATAATAGTTGATCTCAAGTTCAAATTGCTGAAGACTGGACCCGACCGGATAACACTAAACCTCAATTTCAAGTGGCTAGAGCCTAGAACCAACCAGATAGTAACTTAACTTCTCAATCTACTACAAATCCTGAACCCAACCAGTTAACAATTTGAGTTTCTAAAACCTGGACTTGACCAGATAACATTTTAATTCTTACAGATTACTAATAAAACTCCTCTTCCCTAGTAGAGTTTGCCACTATCCAAGCGAGTTGATGCAAAACTGAAAATCGACCAGATAATAGTTAACTTATTTATCCCCAGCAAGTTGTTGTGAAGCCTGGAACCCGACCAGATATTAGCTGAATTTCAAGAGATATTTCCCCACCAGAGAAAAGGACAACTAAAACTCCTGAATTCTGATTCCCAAGCAGAAATCAACACTCTCCTCAGAGTCTTCTCAAGCAAAGTCAACATTCCTTAGCGGAGTTTCTTCTCAATAAAGCAAGAATCCCTAGCGGAAGCATTATTAACAAATCCTGAAGATACATATACTCTTCATCCCCAACAGCAGTACGAGATTTAACTTCTCAAAGCTCCCTAGTATCTGTCAAGGATACGCTTCGACAACATGTCACATTCTTACATCATATAACATACATAACATATACATACATAACATATACATACAATACAAATCTCATTTATTTTTAGAAACATCACTACACCATGCATACATTCGCATACGACTAACTCCTTTTGTTTTTTGCAGAAAAAGTCATTAATCCAAAGACCTCTTCTGTATCAGAATTGATTCTTCCGATCAAAGACAGACAAGACACCTAGTTTATAGCATGAATCGACTAAAGATTTATGCTGATATTTCTCCCAGTTTCTACCAATCATCTGTCCAAATGGTATCCATAAGCCCATTCCTGGATCAATACATCATTGAGTGCAAATTTCTAGGAACTCTAGTGTTCAATCATCTTTCACCTTCAAGTCACGAATGGAGGACCCGCCAATCTAACTCTTCAGGTTTAAGAAGATTGAACATGAGCGCTGTTGTACCCCAAAATTTTCCCTCTCAATTTCTCAAGAATTATCTCACAAGATCTCCATTGATTCAAGACTGCACAAGGTTTGATCAGCTCAATACACTTCCTCGAGCACGAATGACTCAAAATTAGGTTTGAGTTTGTACAAGGATAATTGGACTTTTAATGCTTCATTTGACTTTCATGGATCATTTTGGACTCCCAAGATTTCTCATGTCAAGTTTCAAGCTTTTGATCACATTTTTGCTCAGTCAATTGATTAGTTGACCTAAAATCAACTGTATTGGAGAAAAAGTCAATTGTGGTCAATTTACAGTCAAATTTCATAATTTTTGATCCATATCAATATTTTGAACTCATATATTTCAATTGATCAAGTTTGGGTCACAATTCCTCAGGAAATTTGATAAGATCACCAAAAGGGCAAAATGGTCAAAATGAGGGTTTTGGCTGAAGAGGCTTAATTTTGACTGTTGACAAAATACACGACTTATTGGTTTGAGACATTATATCAAGGATTCAAATGTATCATTTTAACCCAATGGTATAGTTTAAAACACTTCCAAAAATCAATTGATTGATAGTTGAAATTCAGTCAACTAATGAAAAGTCAACTGATACACTGAAAAGTCAAACTTTGACTTTTTGATCAAAATCAAGTTTCAAAAATCATATTTCATCAAGACATGTCAAAATATGATGTTTGTTCATCAAGAAATCAAAAAGTCAAAATTCACTTTGAAAAGTCAAAATTTCCAAGACTTCGAAAATATTCTAAGTGTTGGAAAATTTACTTTTTTTCATAACTTTGTGCCAATTTTTTATCATGATGGAAGGTGATTCAAGAAAAACTTCCAACATGAAAGTTGTAGATCTAAATTATATCTAATACTTTGTATAAGGAATCAAGTTCTAAAAATTCTTGTATTCCAAGTTATTAATTCATGAAGACATGCTCATGAAACTTAAACACTTTGTCAAATTTTGCCCTAGTTAGGCAGATTTTTGGTACCAACTTCATGACAACTTTTCACCTAGTTCCAAATTTATTCTTCAAAAATGTCCAACGTAAAGTTTGTAGAACATGTTACAGGCTTTCCAAAATGTCAAAAAACTCATTTAGATCATTCTTGAGCTAGGAGAATCGAAGGAAATAAGTTAGGGTTTCAAACTTGTTTTTAAAGTCATTTTCATGATGAACATTTGATCCAATTCCAAGAAATTCTGCATAATCCCACTTTTCAGGCCCTCTAACTTATGCATCTATCCTTAATCAGAAGATTACACAAGCTTTTGAGCTATGAACCACTTGATTTAAGATTTGTCCACTACACTTGCCATTTAAGTAAGAAAGTCACCACTTCCATTTTTAAATTGCAAGCTTTATGCAAAGTCAACTTGTCTTGAGCTTTGCACTTGTTATTTCTACACACACAACATCTATAAGTCAAAAGTAAGCTTGTTTAAATTTCGAACACTCTACAATAGCATGGTACAAGCTTTGGGAAGATGTTTATCATGGTTGCTTCAAAAATAAGTAAAGGTGTTACAACTTGATATTTCAAATTTTGGCTTGTTGTAGCACACAAAACCTCTTTCTTAAAAATACATACACTATTTTCAAGCTAAAGCATGATTTTACAAGCCCTAAAACTCCCCAGAACCAAAAATTGCAACACAAGCACAAAAACTTGTCATTTTTGATTTTTGAATCAAATCTCCAAATCCCTTCGCGCGTTTCTTGATCAAACCATCCACAAAGCTTCTAATACAAATATAGAAGCTATCCCAACCTCTGTTTTCAAACTGTAACACCATCTTCACCGACCTCCATTTTCAAAAACGGGGCATTACATCTTGACTTCTCCAGACCATTCCAGCCATCCATAGCTTAAGCTAAGCATTGCATTAGCTTCCTGGAGACTTGAGGAAGCTAACCTGATCATCACAAGTCCTTGAAAGTTGCTCAAACTCCCTACACAATTTCCAGTTTTGAGGTAAGTTTTATTAACTTTGAACTCCTCATACAAGCATCAATAATGGTTAATTTGTGAATGAAAAATGTAGATATCACTGGCCTGAAGCTAACCATGTCCATAGTTTTCATTTATATTGTTTGAGCTTAGAGAATTTTAAGTTTGAATGTCTTAAAAAATTAGGTCAGAATTTGGTACCATTTGAAATTCGTGTTCATCTTTGAGGGTTAGCTTAAGTTATTTACATGGTTGGATTCGTGATGAAATTTCCAACAACTTTCATGTTTACACTTTTGAAAATGGTTGAGAAATGAGAGAGATAGCAATTTCAAAAAATCATGTTGAATAGTCTGGTGCGAGGTTGAAGATGATACGGGCCTAGGAATATGTTTCAAACATATATTTATGGTTTTGTATTAGTAAACAGATGTATAGCCACCCTAGTGGTAAGAGCGCGCACCTGTGACTATAGGGACCTGGGTTCGAGCCCCAGTGGTACCCATTTGTTTTTTCACTTTTTCTTATTTCAGGTTCAATACAAGCCAAACCAGCACGTGTACCGTGTGCCTTTCTCCATCACCATCAGATCAGCCAAGCCATTAAATCCAACAACTCACATGCATGTCCCCATGATGCACTCTTCAAGGCTGCCCACACTGGATCACTAGAGGGCGCTAGATTTGTTTTGGGCCTAGAGCATTTTTTTGGCTTCTCACCCCCCTGTTTGCTTTTAGACACATGCCCATTTATTTTGTTTTTATTTTGTTTTCTGACTTGAACAAAAAATACTTTTGGGCCTAGCGCCCCTTTTACTATTGTTAACCACCATTTCTATTTTTCAACCCCCTGACTTTAATTGTTATATTTTATTTTGTTTTCATTTTTTCTATTATTATTATTATTATTATTATTATTATTATTATTATTATTATTATTATTATTATTATTATTATTATTATTATTATTATCATCATTTTATTAAATAAAAAATACCAAAAATATTTTATATTTATTATTTAGATATTTAGTATATTTTCCATTTAATTTCTTTTAGATAAAAAGACCAAAAAAACATTCCTTTAGCCAAATTCTTTTCTTAATTAAATTGATAATTAGACTTTATTTTATTTTATTTTATTTTAACTAAAATTAATTTAGAACTTAGGACTTTTAAATTATTTAACTTTGTATACTAGTTTAATTTAATTAAAACTTTTTTCACAAACAAAATCCTAAACAACTTAGTTTCTTAAATAAATTAATCTCTCTTATTAACTCAATTTTTAATTTTCTTATTTTAGTTAATTATTTTCTTTTAAGTTAATTAGGTTAAAACTATTTTTTTTATTATTTAACAAAAATCCAAATAAAATCTATTCATTATCCATTTATATCTTTGTACATTCATTCATTCTTGTATGTTTAATTCTTGTAAATATTCAATATGGTTGTAATAGGTGTTATACCCCAAAATTTTCCCTCTCATTCTTTAGGAAATCATCCTGGATTCTCAGAGTTTCTCTTAAACAAATTCAAGTCCTGAATTATCATTTCTTCCCAAGCAAACCATTTACAAGAGCAAAATGATCACACAAGCTCTAAAGACAAAGCTTTTACCTTGGAAAAATTAAATTCTAAACATTTGGAATTTTTCTCTAAAAAAATGGGTGTTTAAGAAGAAAATAGCACTTCAGAACTTCTGAACCAACCTCCAGATAGAAACGGTCAGAAGTTGCAAATTTGGCTTAATGCAGTCAGAAGTTGGCTCTTCAGCAGCTACATCAACTCAGTTAGAGGTTGTAAACGTGGTTCAACACGTAATCTTCAAACAGAACATGGCTCTTTTAGCAGTTACGCAAGTTCAGCCAGAGTTTGATAGAGGAATGCAAAGAAAGCAAAGAAGTCTGAAGGCTCCTTCAGAACATGCTGGAATCAGAAGATGAAAGGGTCAGAAGAGTGGGTGTTACACTGACACAGAATCTCTAAGTCCAGGATTCCCAGAAGCAAATCCAAGGAATGTGCTAGAAAGTCAGGAGAATCCTCAGAATTTGCTGAGACAGCAAGAGGCAAGGTTAGAGCTTGGTTTACGTTGTTTTTGGTAAAGCAAAACTACTGGTTCAGGTTTGAGATAATGATGCAAAATCTCCTATTACAAGATTTTTGATGCTGATAAATCTCATAACCATTTAATGCTCATTAATGCTCCCAACCACTCCTGAACATTCATCCAAGGGGTCTCTTCACGTGTGGCTTGGTAAACACCTTTATGCAGGTTTAGGCATGGGTCTATGCGCCACCTTTCACCTATAGAGGTCGCTTCTCCTCAATCCTTTCCTGCTGTTCCAGCCTAGGCTGAAAAGCTGTCCATTATAACAAGTTTTCATGAACCTCTTTAAAAAAAAAGCAATTTAACCTCTATTGGCGCCTTTAACATTCACAAATCCACAAGAGCTTTGCCTATAAATAGAGCACCATTGACCACTAAAAAGGGGCGTCCAAAAAAACAAAAATTGCTAGAAGAGAAACAAAATTTTTTTAGCAAGAAATACTTTGAAACTCTGTCAAAAAAAATCTTAGTGTTTCAAGAGCTTCAAACACAACTTTGAATCTCCTGCCTCAAAACCTCATTTGTACCCAGTTTACTTCTTGATTAAAGAAAAACCCTCCTACAGTTTCTGACCATATATACTCTTCATCCATCCCTTCAAAAAGAACCTGTCCAGAACACCATCAGAGCTAAAAGCTAGCTCCCACTCACAGACTTTTCCAACAGCCAGGTAAGCACCTACTGACCTTCGTCACGCTGCTAAGCATCATCAGCTTTGCATGCTCAATAAACATAATGTAAATATCATGTTGCTGCAGTTTGCGTTCTGAGGATTTTCATACCTCAGAATGTTCAAGTAGGAAGTGAATCAGTGTGGAACCTGCCTGTGACCTTGTTGGTTCAGTCTCCTGAAACACTTTGACATTTGCTGAAGTTGTCCCAAACATGTTTTCTGTTTTGTGGAAAAATAACAAAACTGCAGATGTTCTGACTAGCACTGGGAGAAGCCAAGTGCTGACTTTGACGTTAGCACATATGAAGCCTGTTTTGCTGTCAATAATATCAGAACTTCTGAAAATTATTGTATTTCCAGCAGGGTCAGAACTTCTGATCTCCCCACTAACAAACTTTTGTCTTGCAGCGCATGAGGGTCAGAACTTCTGATTTTCCCACTAACAGGTTTCTGTTTTGCAGGTGCCAGAGTCAGAAGTTTTGACTCATACAATTTAACCAAAAGGTTGATAATCTGGCAGCAGGCCTGAGTCAGAACTTCTGACTTCCTCTCAGCAGCGCGCTGGCTCTCTCTCTCTCTCTCTCTCTCTCTCTCTCTCTCTCTCTCTCTCTCTCTATCTATCTTGCCTTTGTTATTTTCTTTTCTTATCTATTTTTCTCGTTGAACCACCCCATGTACAAATATGTATCCCCCACCCCCTAATTGTTGTAATAGCGTAGGATTTTACATTTCCGCTTTTTATTGCTTTCAAATATAAATGCTAGTAATTAGGATGTGTATGACAAGATAAAATCAATGAAATAGAAAATCCTAATTCGAAGATAAACTCTTGTATGCAAAATTGCTATCATGGTCTATAAGATGACCCGTTCCTGTCCCGTTTGACATCCTAACACAAGGTTGTTCACCAAATACAATGGTGAAATAACATTGTTAAAAGGGTTAAAAACATAAGAAAGATCTTTGAGTAAAATAGGGTAGACAACTCTTAGTTACTTGATCAAACTTATAAAAACCTCCTTGCTACTTTTCAAAAACACACTTCACAACACAATTTCAAAACCCTACTTTCAAACATCGAAAACTTTTCAAAAGACAATAACACCTTTGTATACATTCAAACAAGAATCATTACAAAGGTTGCCTAAACAAGGCATATTTTTCAAAACATTTTCAAAACCACACACACAAAGCACCATTTCAAACAATTGAAAAGCAAAGGCAAGTGATCTAAGCAAGTAACTAAGAGCCCATGGATAACCATGGACAGAAAGGGTGCTAATACCTTCCCTTTCTATAATATACTCCCCGAACCCAAGAAAACATCTCAAAGGTCTTTCCTGTGCTTTTTGGCCTTTCCTTAGGATAAAATAAAAAGTCGGTGGCGACTCTTGCTAAACCGAAACATTTGCAAACACAAACGCAAAACCCAAGTCAGTTCTCCAACCGTACCACAGAACTGGCGACTCTGCTGGGGAAATTTTTAAAAGTGGAGTAACCTTAGGGCTTAGATCACCCTTTGCATGATTATTTTTTGCTTTGATTGCTTTACATTTTGGTTCTCTTGTTTGGGCTTGAAATCCTCCACCCGGATTTGGGAAACATTCATAGATAGCAATACATTGTGGAAACTGTGCGGGGTATACCGACACGGTTGAAGCAATAGCTATATTAGTGCGACATATTTGTGAGTACCGGTAGCCTTTGAGTAAATCAAAGAGAATACGGGGCCGCTGAGTGATGTCATTAAGCACTAATGAACTAGAACCTTACTTGACCATCTTGGCCTTTTATTAGGGGTAGTGAGATGACTGGTGTTGTACCCCAAAATTTGCCCTCCCATTTCCCCAACATTTTCTCATCACAAGACCTTTGAAGATCAAGATACAGTTAGGGTTTCCTCTGTTTAAGACTTCACCTTGCACTGTGGACTCAAATTAGGGTTTGTGTTTGCCCAAGGATGTTTTGACCTGAAAAGCCTAAAATGACTTTCATGCTTCATGTTGGACTCCCAAGTTTACCCATGCCAAGTTTCAAGTCTTGATTCCAAGTTTTACCCAGTCAATTGGACAGTTGACCTAGAAATCAGCTGTATTGGGGAAAAAGTCAACTGTGGCCAATTGAAAGTCAAACCTCATGAAATTTGATCCACATCAACATTATGAACTCATATGGACCATTTGATCAAGTTTGGATCACAATTCCCCAAGAAATTTGATCAGATCATCAAAAGGGCAAAATGGTCATTTTTAGGGTTTTGACTGCACAAAGGCAATTTTTGACTGTTTGACCTAGCCAATGGTAAACCAAGCTCACATATGGCCTCAAGGACTCAATGGAATTATCTTGACATGTTCATCAAGCTCAAAAGATCCCAAGTACACAAGATTGACAGTTGAATTTCCCAGTCAATTGATCAATTTTGACTGTATACTGAAAAGTCAAACTTTGACTTTTTGGTCAAAATCAAGAGTCAAGATTCATTTTTCATCAAAACATGCCAAATCATGGAACTTGTTCACCAAGAAATCTCAAAATGCAAATTAGGGTTTGAAAATGGAATTTTTCATAACTTAGAATTTTTCTAAGTTATGAAAAACCCTAATTTTTTCCCAACTTTGCCCCATCTTTTCACCATGATCCATTTGGATTCAAACAAAAGTCAAAACATGAAAGTTGTAGCTTGTTGCATAATCTACAACTTTGATTCACAAAGTTTTCTCATTTGAAGCTTGTATCTCAAGTTATAAGTTTTTGAATAAGGGCACTAAACCATCTTTTAACTTAGTGAAATTTGACCTATTTTGACAAGGTTTTCTACCCTACTTCAAGGCCACTTTTCATACCCTTCCACTTGGAATTTTGATTTTCATTTCAAAGATGGATTGTAGTACACATTCCAAGCTTTCCAAAATGTCCAAGAACTCATCAAACAACCTCATAACTTGAGAGATTCTAATTTCACAAGTTGGCAAAAATTCACTTTTGTTCTTCATCAAGACATGTTCATAATCTTGCCAATTTGAAATCAGTTTGCTTTATGCTTGATTACAGGTCCTTGAACCATTTCATACTCAATAATTTAATGCATATTCAATGTGTTAAGGTCATGTTCTTTGTGTTCTAACATTGCATAATGGTTTAATCCTAAACTAGATAAAGTGAAATTTCCATTTTTGAAAAGTTTAGCTTTATGTCAAGTTTGTAATCCAACAAGTACATGAAAGATCTGCTTTGCACAAGATTATGTGCATAACACACTGATCGAGGGAGGCTTATGCAGCACATTAGGAGGCCCCCTACTAACCTAAAACAACCAACTTGCTTTTGTTGCTTAAGATAGAAGAAAAGTCCATAACTTATGCAATCTCTCATCTCA
This sequence comes from Vicia faba, assembly GCA_948472305.1. NCBI lineage: Eukaryota > Viridiplantae > Streptophyta > Magnoliopsida > Fabales > Fabaceae > Vicia > Vicia faba. Next base: position 1,110,712,147 of record OX451740.1, read on the forward strand.
GCTAAGATACACAACACAAAAGCTATCAAACACATTCCATAGACCAAATCCAAGCTAACACACGAGCCCTTGCCATCTGAAACACTCCCATTGCTCTAATCACCTCAAAACTGTACAAACAGGGGAGCCCCTGCAGTTTGAGTGCAAACTCCCAATCCCTTCGAGCATTTTGATCCAAACCTTTTCCTCTACCTTCCCTACAACATATGCAAGCTAACCATGTCCTAAAATCAGACCTGTAACACCTCCAAGCCACTTCACCATTTTTAATTTTCTGTTTTGCAGTTGGAGTTCATTAGCTCGATTCAGGGAGTTTCAAAACAAAGTAGGAATTGGAAAAGCTTCCTTACACTTCAAGGAAGCTGTACAAGTCATCATTTCACTCTGAAACATCCTCCATTGCCAAGCTCGATTCCAACTGAACAGGTATATTCATGGAGTTCCATCTCTCTTATTAGGCATTGTTAGCTTTAGGTTTTTGAAGAAAACATGTCACAATCATAGCCCTGAACATGCTCATATGATTAGATTTCATTTATGTTTCGTGTGCTTAGAGAATTTCATGCCTGAAAATTGATGAAAAGTTAGGTCAGAAATTGGGGGAGGAGAAATTCTCCCTCATCTTAGAGAGATAGGTCAAGTTATTTATATGGTTGAAACCGTCTCTTCATGCTGAACATTTCTTGTGTTATGAGTTTTTGCTGAAAAGCCAAGAATCAGGAGTTAGACATTGAGGAACAGGGGCGCGCGTTTTTCAAATGTTTGAAGCTGGAGGTTGAAGACAATGGTCAGTGGGCTGGGCCTATGTTATTTCACTTTTCACACCACCTTTTTTGATTCACACCCCCCTGAGCCCATTTGTTCATTTCTTAACATTTTTGACTTTTTCTTTTTTGATTAACTTTGTTTATTTTTTCTCATGGCATTTAAAAATTAAAAATATTTTTTCCATCATTTTTTTGCATTTATTGCATATTTATTTGTTTATTTTCTTTGTTTGTACATAAATATATCTATACCATTATTAGAATAAAAATAGAAAAAATGGTGTAAATACATTTTTATTTTTATTTACTTTCTGAAAATATTTCACACAAAAAATACTCTTTTATTTATTTTATTAAAATATTAAATAAATATTTATTTTGTGTATAATACATATTTAGGGTTTAATATATATATATATATGTGTGATTATTAATATATTTAAGACAAAATATAAAAATACTTGATTTTTTTTATTTTTATTAATATTTGATATAAAAATACCTTTTTCCATAATACACTTCATTTTATTTTATTTTTATAAATAATGAATAAATAGTTGTATTAAATTAGAAAATAATACCTTTTCTTTAAAAATTAGGGTTTTTACCCTAAGTTCAAAATACCCCAAAAAAATAATACATTTTTTACTTTCTTTTCTCTTTTACATAAATAATATTTTTTCATACATATACAAAACATTTTTGTGCATCTTGCATTTTTATACATTATTTAAATTGCAAATATTCAATTGATGTAATAATTTAGATTTAAATTCTTGTCAATATCCCCATTTGAACATTTGTACCCCCTTCCCATATTTGGTTTTGTAATAGCTTAGTAATTTTAATTTCGCACTTTATTGCTTTCTAATGATAACATGTTAGAATTAGGGTTTGTATGCGAAAAAACGATAAAAAATAGTCTGACTTAATACAAGATAAACAAGCATGAAAATGGACACACAAATCACACTTGCACCCCCTAGGGTATTCCACTTGTTGCCTTCAAATAAATGGGCCATATTGTATGTTGAACATCTTTGGGCAAAGCAAGCAATTTGAATGATCATAGTCCCTCGACAAAACTTTTAAAACAAACAAAAACAAATGATCAAGTCCCTTAAAGAAATTGCCCAAAGACATTTAACGTCGTTACAATTATGGTCTAAACGATGACCCGCGCCTGTCCCTTTCAAATCCTAACACAAGGTTGCCCACCAAATACAATGGTGGAGCAAACTTGTTAAAAGGGTTAAAGTATAGCAATGATCTTTTGAGAAATTTAGGAGTAGATAACCTCTTAGTTACTTGAATCAACTTGCAAAACAAAACACTTGCCTAATTTCAAAATCACACATCACTACACTTTCAAAACAACTTTCAAAAACAAATGAAAACTTTTTTTCAAAAGACATACATCTTTGTATACATCCCCACATGGATCATTACAAAGGTTGCCACCACATTGGCCTCTTTTCAAAACATTTTCAAACCCACACACTCAAAGAACCATTTAAAACAATTGAAAACAAAAGGCAAGTGATCTAAGCAAGTAACTAAGAGCCCATGGATAACCATGGATAGAAAGGGTGCTAATACCTTCCCTTTCTATAATCTACTCCCCGAACCCAAGAAACATCTCAAAAGGTTTTTGCTGTGCTTTTTAACCTTTCCTTAGGATAAAATAAAAAGTCGGTGGCGACTCTTGCTAACCGCAACATTTGCGAATACAAACGCAAACCTCAAGTCAGTTCTCCCACCGTATCACAACTGGCTTTGGTGCAATCTGAAGTTGGTAGATACTCGATACTACACTCATTGAGGGTTATTTTCTTGGAATATTTTGGTCGCTAGTTAAGTAGTTAAACCAAAACAATGAACATAGAAAACAATCCAATGATATTGAGCTCCTTAGAACCCGGTTACTATTTATAGGACAGGTTCTGAGCCAACTAAACTCAAGAGGGTACTTACTTATTAAACCTCATGCAAGCCTGAAACTAGGGTTTTGTGTGACTTGCTTGTACATGTGTTTGTGCATACATCATGAGCATCATAAAGCATGATATGCATCCACTAACCATTTCAAGGGTTGGGATCTTCATCTTTGTTCTTGTTTTGTAGGTCATGGAATCTCTTCGCAGGAAAACAATTCAAGTCAACCTTGTGAGGATCCCTCCTCAACTCAAAGAGCTTACTTCCAGGATTCCAGAGAATTCTCTCTTCAGTGAAAGACATGGTAGACTCCTCAACTTAGTCAACACCAGCATTGAAGAAGACATGGTGAAAGTGCTGTTCCAGTTCTTTGACCCCCTCCACCACTGTTTCACATTCCCTGATTACCAATTGGTGCCTGCTTTGGAGCAATTTTCTTAACTCCTGAGAATTCCTATTCTTAATCAACTACCCTACAACGGTACGGAAAAAGAACCAAAGCCTGAAGATGTTGCTCAAGCATTACACTTGCAACCATCTGACATCAAGGGGCATTGGGAAACCAGAAGTGGTGTCAAGGGCTTCTTGGCAAAGTTCTTGTTTGAGAAGGCACAAGACTGCTGGAATTCTCTTGATCTACAAGCCTTTGAAGAGATTGTGGCACTCCTTGTTTAAGGGTTGGTCTTGTTCCCAAACCCTGACCAACTTATAGATGTGAATGCTGTTAAGATTTTCATGTCCAAGAATCCCATACCTACATTGCTTGGGGACGTCCTACACTCATTTTACACACGAACAATGAGGAAAAGAGGTGTTCTCATGTGTTGTACTCCTCTCCTAGCAAGGTGGTTTATTTCTCACCTTCCACAATCAGTCTTGAAGAATGAGCAGGGTTTAAGGTGGTCACAACGGTTGATGACCCTCACACATTCTGATGTACATTGGTGTTCTCGGTCCAGAGAAAATGTCATCATGATTGATCGTTGTGGTAAATTCCCTAATGTCCCATTACTTGGCATTAGGGGAGGCATTACCTACAACCCCTGCCTAGCTTTGAGACAATTTGGATATGCCCGGAGGGATGGACCTCATGACATGCTGATTCCTGACCTAGTTTTTGACTTCGACAATGATGCGCAAGGACTTCGACAAAGGTTCATCAGAGCTTAGAGGATGCCTAACAAGGTGGATAGTAAGACACTGGGGCACAAGAATTCCGTCCCCCTTGAGCCTTACCTCAAGTGGGTACGAACCCGCTCCCATAATCTTATGATGCCATATCCTCACATTCTCCCCTTGATTAAAGAGCCTGTTAAGGAAGGAGAGGTTCCAGACACCATCCTACATCCTGACATGCCAACATCATGGGAGGAAATGCAAAAGAGTTGGATCCAACTCAAGGAAGAGCGGAACACTTTTGAAGCCAGCTTCTATGCCAGTGAGAAGAAGGTTTTAGAACTCACCCGCCGACTTCACGAGGAGGAAACTCTCAACACCTACATCGCACCAAAGAGGATGCGCAACATCTTTTTACATTAAGAATTTTGTACTATTTTGCCCATGGGGCACTAACAATTTCTTCTTAATATGACGTGTGTTCTTTTTGTTTGCAACAAATTTGAATTTTTGAACCCTTGAATGCATTACATGAATAACATATCATTCATCATATGCATAAGCAGGTCTTCAAGCCAGGTTTCCTTATCTTTTTGCTGTTTATTTCAGCCAGATGGGTTTGGAGCAAACAGTGAAGGACCTACAGGCACAAAATTCACAATTTTAGCAACTCCTCATGACCTTGGCAAAGGGTCAAGAGGATCTCAAAGTTTTGCTAGAAAAGAGTAAAGAGAAGAAAAAGAAAAAGAGACCGGGGGTAGCTACTTTCGGAAGAAGATTTGAGGGCGATGCTAGAAGGACTCTTGAGTTTCCTTCAACGTCTGACAAAGGGATTGGAAAGGGGAAAGGAGTTGTTGTACCTTCTAAATCTGAGGAAGAAGAGGAGGAAGAGGAAGCAGACGAAGACTATTCAGAACAACAGTATCCACCAGTGGATGACAAGTATAAGAACCTTGAAGACAGATTGGCAGCTATGGAGTTGCAGAGGGTGCCCGGATTGGATTTTGAGGAGCTGGGGCTTGTGGCTGGGATTGTTATCCCTCCTAAGTTCAAGGTGCCAACATTTTCCAAGTACGACGGTCTGTCTTGCCCTAAGATGCACTTAAGATCGTATGTTAGAAAGATCCAGCCACATTCATCTGACAAAGATCTATGGGTACACTTTTTCCAAGACAGCTTGTCTGGCACTCAGCTAGATTGGTTTTATCAGCTCGAGAGATCAAAGGTCCATAATTGGGAAGACTTGGCAGCCGCTTTCTATCGTCAGTATCAGTACAATGCTGATTTGGCGCCTACCCGTACTCAGCTACAGAGTATGGGGATGGCTTCAAATGAAGGGTTTAAGGAGTACGCCTAGAAGTGGCGTGACCTGGCTGGAAGGGTGCAGCCACCGCTATCAGATAGGGAATTAGTTGACATGTTTTTGGGGACCCTGTCTGGCCCCTTCTTCAACCATCTAATCGGAAGCTCTTCTGCGGGATTTACTGAGTTGATTTTTACCGGCGAGAGGGTGGAAGCCGATATCAAAAGCGGAAAGATTCAAAAGGATGCTTCCGCATCCACAACTGCTAGAAAACCTTTCCCAGCCAAGAAAGAAGCATCTGCTGTATACACTCAGAAAAATCTGGAAAGAGAGGAACGTCGGCTAATAGTGGGGGCCGTATTAATACAGAAGTTCGCATCAGACCAGCTTAGAAACAGTCAACCAAGGAATGATCAGCCCAGAACTTATCAGCAAAGGCCATCACGACAGTTTACCCCAGTAAATATGACACATGCTCAAATCCTTCCACATCTCCTGAAGTTGAATCTTGCTAATTTAAAAGAGGCGCCAAAGAATGTAAATACAACTTCTCCATACTACAACTCAAAAGCCAAGTGTGCTTACCATTCCGACAGTTTTGGGCACGATACCAATAATTGTTGGGCACTCAAGAACAAAATTCAAGACTTAATTGACGCCAAAGAGGTTGAATTTGATGCTCCTGAAAAGCCCAATGTCATGCCCACGCCGGGTCCTAAGCACGGCCACAATGTGCATGCTGTTTTGGAAAATTTCTATGTTACTGATATTGCCGATCTGTTGACTCCATTGCTAGTGATAAAGGAAAATTTGTCAAGAGCCGGGATTTTTCCTGGTTGTGACGAAGATTGCTATATTTGTTTGAATATTCAAGATGATTGTCCAATGTTGAAATCGGGTGTCCAACGCCTGATGGATACATAAGAAATTCTTTTCCAGAAAACCCCTGTTAACACTTTCAATCCAATTACTCCTGATACTTGTGATACCTCAACCAATGATATTGCCATCATAACCATTTCCGACAATCCTCCCAAGGATTACAAAAGGCCTATCAGGATTACACCCAACTCTGAATGTGTACCTCTCAAGATCACTATGCCGGGACCTGTCCCATACCAATCAAGCAAAATGATACCGTGGAACTATGGGGGAGAAATCTTCTACCATGGCATCAAACAAAACGAAATAGTCCAAGAAATATCTGAAGAAGACCCTGATATAGGGAACATCGCGGGTACGAGCAAGATCACCCGCAGTGGCCGAATCTTTTCTCCGGAGATTGCTCCTCCCCGAGCAGTCTTCAGACCCTTAAAAACTTCTACACTTGTTGGACCCTCTGTGAAAGGACCAATGATTGAAGAGTTGAACACTCCTGAAGAAAGACCATCCGCTGATAACACCGACAAAGGTAAGGGGATACGGGAAATTCCTGTCAGGATGAAGGCTCATGCTGTGGTTATCCCCGAAACCACTCAGAAGGAGATGGATGAAATCCTTAAAATAATCAGAAAAAATGACTATGAAGTTGTGGAACAATTAGGGCAAACCCCTTCTAAAATTTCAATGTTAGCTCTCCTGCTCTGTTCAGAGGCCCATGCTAAGGCCCTGATTAAATTCCTGAAGACGACACATGTCCCCCAAGAGACCTCAGCTGACCAATTCCAAAATTGTGTGGCCAGTCTTACTGCTGACAATGGCCTGGGCTTTTCCGACGCTGACTTAACTCCCAAAGGAAGGAAACACAATGATGCATTGCATGTTTCAGTTGAATGCCGAGGGACCACCCTCGCCCATGTCTTGGTCGATATTGGTTCTTCCCTGAATGTGCTGCCAAAGAAGGCCTTAGACTGTTTGGATTGCGAAGGTTTGACCCTCATACCTAGTAACATAGTCGTCAGAGCTTTCGATGGTTCCAAGAGAATGGTTCATGGAAAGGTTGATATTCCCATCAAGGTAGGCACCGAAGTGTTCAACTCCACCTTCTACGTGATGGACATCCATCCGTCATACTCATGTTTGCTAGGAAGACCGTGGATCCATTATGCCGGGGCAGTTACATCCTCTTTGCACCAGATGCTGAAGTATCCGGTTAAGGGTAAAATCATAACTGTGCATGGCGAGGAAGAGTACATGATTAGTCATCTCAATTCCTTTCGATATGTGGAGTTAGACGGCGAGTTCATCGAAACACCTTTTCAACATTTTGAGGAAGTTTATCCCGAGGTAGCAGTTGCGAAGACAGCGGTTGAGGTACCTATCATTCCCAAGCATATGGCTAAAATGGCATCTTTCAAGGACGCAGAGGTTGTGATTAAGAAGGGGAAGAGCACAGTATGGGGACAATTGCCTGACTTTCCCCATAAGACGGACAAGTTTGGTTTAGGGTTTACTGCTGCAGGACAGAAGGCTATGCATCGTTCTAAGATTGGAAGATCACCTGTCAAGATTTCTCACCATGGAATCAATGCTGTAGAGGATGAAGATGAGGAGAGCCACTTTGAAGACTGGATTTTTCCGACTGTCGAAGGGGGTTTGAGCAATTGGGAAGCAAAGGATTTCGTTCCTATCATATTTATCAACCAATAATTTTATCTTCGAACAATTTCCCATTTTTATGGTCTGTAATAACTAAAACAACTCGCACACTATTTTCGCCTCATGCCTTACCCGGGGCATGTAGGTCCATTTGTAAGGGTTTGATTTCCTTCATAATCATATGCCATGTTTAAATGAATCATTGGATGTTTTTCATCTATAAACTGTTCATTTTCTTTCCCTTTTGCATTTTTGTTTGTTTAAGGATGGCTATCCCTTACACACACCCACACTCACAAATGCAGGTACCCATCCACTCCGGATTCCATGGGTGACTATTCTGTTTTAGCCTTCGATAACTCTGAAGATTTAGTCAATCACGCTGAGTACGAAGCTGGCGAAGATTGTGAAGTGCCGGGAAAGTTAGCCAGACTTCTACAACAAGAAGAGAGGGCTATTCTGCCTCATGAAGAGTTGTTAGAAACCATCAACTTAGGGACAGAGGAAGACAGGAAGGAAGTAAAAGTGGGTGCCAACCTGGAACCAAGTATCAAGGAGCGCTTAGTTCAGTTGTTGAATGAATACATTGAAATCTTTGCCTGGTCTTATGAAGACATGCCAGGGTTAGACACATATATTGTGGTTCATTGTCTCCCTACAAGAGAAGACTGTCCATCGATCAAGCAAAAGGTTCGCCGAATGAGGCCTGACATGTCCGAGAAGATTAAGGATGAAGTAATGAAGCAATTCAACATCGGCTTCCTGGATGTTACAACCTATCCATAATGGGTTGCTAACATTGTGCCCGTACCCAAAAAGGACGGCAAGGTCAGAATGTGCGTAGACTATCGGGATTTGAACAGGGCTAGCCCTAAAGATGATTTTCCGCTGCCACATATCGATATTTTGGTTGACAACATAGCTCAGCACAAAGTATTTTCTTTCATGGACGTATTCTCGGACTACAACCAGATCAAAATGGCCCCCGAGGACATGGAGAAAACTACCTTTGTCACACAATGGGGTACCTTCTGCTACAAGGTGATGTTGTTCGGACTGAAGAACGCAGGGGCAACCTATCAACGCGCCATGGTAGCTTTATTTCATGATATGATACATCATGAGATCGAAGTTTACGTAGACGACATGATAGCTCGATCACAAATAGAGGAAGAACACCTTGGACATTTGCAGAAGCTGTTTGCGAGGTTGAAAGAATATAAACTCAGACTGAATCCAAGCAAGTGCACTTTTGGAGTTAGGTCTGGTAAACTTCTGGGATTTATTGTCAGCAACAAGGGCATTGAGGTTGATCCAGCTAAAGTGAAGGCTATACAAGAAATTCCTGCCCCCCATACTGAAAAGGAGATTAGAGGATTCTTGGGACGCTTGAACTATATCGCCAGGTTCATCTCTCACCTGACGTCTACCTGTGAACCAATTTTCAAACTGTTGAAGAAAGATCTGGTAGTTGAATGGAACAACGATTGTCAAGTTGCTTTTGATATGATCAAGGAGTATCTACTAGAACCTCCTATCCTGATGCCACCCGTAGAAGGAAGGTCGTTGATCATGTATCTAACTGCTTTGGACAACTCAATGGGGTGCGTACTAGGCCAGCATGACGAGTCTGGTCGAAAAGAGCATGTCATTTATTACCTTAGCAAAAAGTTTACCGACTGTGAGACTCGCTACTCACTGCTCGAGAAAACTTGCTGCTCTTTGGTATGAGCTGCTCGCCGACTAAGGCAGTATATGTTGACTCATACCACTTTGCTGATTTCCAAGATGGACCCGATCAAATATATCTTCGAAAAACCTGCTTTATCTGGAAGAATCGCTAGATGGCAGATGATCCTGACTGAGTATAACATCTAGTATACTACCCAAAAAGCTATAAAAGGAAGTGTACTATCTGACCATCTAGCTCATCAAGCCGTCGAAGATTATCAATCTATGAGATTCGACTTCCCTGACGAGGACATCATGACTTTGGACAACATTGAAGGTAACGGACCGTATGACGGACCTGAACAAGGATCCCGATGGACCCTGTACTTTGATGGTGCTTCAAATGCACTTAGAAACGGGATCAGTGCGATACTCATTCCCCCAGAAGGTTGCCATACACCTTTCACTGCCCGACTTTGTTTCAGCTGTACCAACAACATGCCCGAATATGAAGCTTGCATCTTTGGTCTCAAGGCTGCTATAGACTTGGGAATCAAATCTTTGGTCGTATTTGGGGACTCGGATTTGGTTATCAATCAAGTCAAAGGAGAGTGGGACACCAAACATCCTAATCTTATCCCATACAAAGAACATGTCTTAACATTGTTGCCTCATTTCGAGCAGATTACTTTCGAGCATTTCCCGCGTGAAGAGAATCAGCTAGCAGATGCTCTGGCTACAATGTCTTCCATGTTTAAACTCAACTGGGATAACGAGGCTCCCCAAATTACCATTGAGCGAATGGACGAACATGCGCATTGTCATGAGATTAATACCGAAGAAGTAGTGGAACAACCCTGGTTTGAAATCAAAAGGTATCTCCAGACTAGAGAATATCCCGAAGGAGTCTCCGTCAATGACAAAAAGTTCTTAAGGAGATTTGCTGCCAAGTTCTTCCTAAGAAATGGCATCCTTTATAAATGCAACCATGATTGTGTTCTACTTCGGTGTATGGATAAAGCTGAAGCGAAGTTGATCATGACTGAAATACACAGCGACACATTTGGCACCCATTTGAGCGGACATACGATGGCAAAGAAGATTCTAAGGGCAGGCTATTACTGGTCTACCATGGAAGCTGATTGTCATAAAAATTCCCGTACCTGCCATAAATGCCAAGTTTACGCCAACAAAGTACATATTCCTCCTGTTCCTCTCAATGTTATGACAGCTCCTTGGCCATTCGCAATGTGGGGCATTGACATGATTGGAGAGATCAAGCCCACGGTGTCCAATAGACATCACTTCATCTTGGTCGCTATTGACTATTTTACCAAGTGGGTCGAAGCAGCTTCCTTTACCTCTGTTACAAAGAATGTGGTTGCCCGTTTCATCAAGCAGAACCTCATATGCCAGTATGGTGTCCCTGACAGGATCATCACAGACAACAGTACAAATTTAAATAATACTATGATCACCGCTCTATGCGAACAGTTCAAGATTTATCATCACAATTCATCTCCCTATCGGCCGAAGATGAACGGTGCTGTTGAAGCTGCGTACAAAAATATTAAGAAGATCCATTCAAAAAATGACAGTTACCTACAAGGACTAGCATGAGATGTTACCATTTGCTCTGCATGGATATCGTACCACGGCACGTACTTCAACAGGGGCAACCCCATTTTCTTTGGTATATGGCATGAAGGCTGTTTTGCCCATGGAGGTTCGGATTCCTTCTTTAAGGATTATGAAAGACGCTGGTTTGAGCGAAGACGATTGGATTCAGACCCGACTTGATCAACTCAATTTGATCGACGAGAAGCGACTTACTGCTGTTTGTGATGGTCAGACGTATCAAAAACGGATGATCAAGGCTTTCAACAAGAAAGTCAGGCGTCAGGTATATCAAGTCGGAGATCTTGTAATCAAGCGGATCATCTTACCACAAAGTGATCCCAGGGGAAAATGGACTCCTACTTACGAATGACCATTTGTGATCAAGAGCATCTTTTCTGGTGGGGTAATGATTCTGACCACCATGGATGGCGATGACTTACCGCACCCTGCGAATGCAGACATAGTCAAAAGATACTACGCATAAAATGACCCGGCAAGTTGAAAACCCGAAAGGGCAACTTAGGCAAAAATGGGCATCCCGGTGGACCAAAAACCCGAAAGGGCGGTTCAGGCAAAAATTAGGGATAAAACAAAAAAAAACTGTACACCCGGCAAGTCGAAAACCCGAAAGGGCGACTTGGGAAAAAAAGGGTTTCCCGATGGATCAAAAACCCGAAAGGGCGGTCCAGGCAAAAGTTAGGGAATTAAAGCGTATGACTGTGTCTCGTCGGATCACTTTAAGAACAATCTCTTCACTAATAAGCTTCGTGCTTCTGATCAACTTAGTCATCGGCGGACAAAGCAACGAATGGACAAGATATTCATAGTTGTGAAGGCCATAACAGAATGGGAATCCCATGGAATTGTTACACATAGCCATCTTTCTTTTATATAAATATCTTTCAATTTTTACAACAACATTCTCTTACTAGGATGTTTGTCTCCTTTGTACAAAGATACTCATAAAAGTTAATACAAATGCACTTCCAAGTGTAGAAATTTGCTTACCGTTCTTTTCTTTTTACACTTATGTTTATTTTGAAAATGTCCAATGTTTTGTTAAATAGGCATATACATTTGAACACAATCATTGCTTACAAATAAAAAAATTGAGAAAGGATAATTACTGGTAGGTCGAAAGTATAGGAAAACGTCTTTAGGCTATTCCAGCAGAAATTCCCTGCAGTATGTCGTTCAGATCCTCAACAAGGCTAAATTTGGAGTATACTTCCCCCAGCGAAGTTAAACTTCAAGATCCTCAGCAGAGCAAAAGCCTTCTAAAGCTGGATTCCCCAGCTAGAGTGCATTCCAAAACTTAATTCCCCTCAGAGTCAAGTTTCAAGGTTCCCAGTGGAGCCCCAAAACCCTGAAAATCCTATCCCCAACGGAACAAGAATAGTGAACATTCTCCCCACAGAGATGCTTCCCCAGCAGATGGGAAAATTCTCAGTCTTTTTTCTCCAGCAGGAGTCTCCTAGGTTTAGACTTCCCAGTAAAGATGTCCAAAGTTTTCCTTATTCCCCAAGCAGTCAGCAAGGGTTTCTCCTCTCCAAGTCCTCAACGGCGGCCAAAGTTTTTTTTAATCCCCGACAGTGGTCCTAAGATTCCTCAACAATCGAAGATCTTTAATCCACAAGCAGTCAGCAGGGACTTCTCATCTTCAACAATCAAATATTTTTGGAATCCCCAGCTTCGGTCAAAGATTTACTTTCCCCGACAGCAGTCTAAGATTTCATTATCTCCAGCCATCAAGGATTTATTTTCCTCAGCAAGACGGCTACTCAGCCTGCATGCATAACCATTACATTCATATATCATAAACATTGATGAAACACAACTCATTGCATCATACATATCATGCAACATAACTTTGTGTTTAGCTAACATCTTACCCTTTTCAGGATGAGATCAAAAGACTATCATTAACAATTATTCAAATACAGTATGGATACACCCCATACACGACGGTCATTCTATTACTTATTTTCAAGTCAAGATACAGTATGGATACACCCCAAACACGAAGGTCATTCTATTACTCATTCAGAACTTCAAGTCAAGATACAATATGGATACACCCCAAACACGGCGGTCATTCTATTACTCATTTTCAATTCAGATACAGTATGGATACACCCCAAACACGACGGTCATTCTATTACTCATTCAGAACTTCAAATCAAAATACAGTACATATACACCCCAAACACGGCGGTCATTCTACTACTCGTTCAGACTTCAGCAATCCGATACAGACTAGATACGCTCCAGACACGGCGGCCATTCTATCTCTCATTCAGATTCAACTATCAACTTCAAAGTTCGTATATGCTCCAAACACGAATGCCATTATGGCCTTTACACCAACAGTTTGATTCTCCCCAGTGCAGTCGCCACAGAAGTCATTCTGTCACTTATTCAGATCCCAGTTACAGTTTCAGATACACTCCAAACACGGAAGTCATTCTGCTACTCATACGGATCTCAACTCCAGTTACAGTCTCAGATACACTCCAGACACGGAAGTCATTCTGCTACTCATACGGATCTCAACTCCAGTTACAGTCTCAGATACACTCCAGACACGGAAGTCATTCTGCTACTCATACGGATCTCAACTCCAGTTACAGTCTCAGATACACTCCAGACACGAAATTCATTCTGCTACTCATACGGATCTCAACTCCAGTTACATTCTCAGATACACTCTAGACGCGGAAGTCATTCTGCTACTCATACGGATCTTAACTCCAGTTACAGTCTCAGATACACTCCGGACACGGAAGTCATTCTGCTACTCATACGGATCTCAACTCCAATTACAGTCTCAGATACCCTCCAGGCACGGAAGTCATTCTGCTACTCATACGGATCTCAACTCCAGTTACAGTCTCAGATACACTCCAGACACGGAAGTCATTATGCTACTCATACGGATCTCAACTCCAGTTATAGTCTCAGATACACTCCAGACACGAAAGTCATTCTGCTACTCATACGGATCTCAACTCCAGTTACAGTCTCAGATACACTCCAGACATGGAAGTCATTCTGCTACTCATACGAATCTCAACTCCAGTTACAGTCTCAGATACACTCCAGACACGGAAGTCATTCTGATACTCATACGGATCTCAACTCCAGTTACAGTCTCAGATACACTCTAGACACGGAAGTAATTCTGCTACTCATACGGATCTCAACTCCAGTTACAGTCTCAGATACACTCCAGACACGAAAGTCATTCTTCTACTCATACGGATCTCAGCTCCAGTTACAGTCTCAGATACACTCCAGACATGGAAGTCATTCTGCTACTCATACAGATCTCAACTTCAGATACAGTCCAGATACGCTCCAAACACGGTTGCCATTTTGTCACTCATTCAGAGTTTATCCCCCAGCACACAGTTGCTCCATACACAGATATTCCTCTGTCATCCAGATACAATACAGATACACTCCAGACACAGCGGTCATTCTGATATTCATTCAACGTTCAAATACAGTCACAACTTAGATACGCCCCAGACACGGACGCCATTCTTTTGCTCATACAAATTCAGTCTCCAGATATAGTTCGAGTGCATTCTAGATACAGATACCATTTTGATACTCATTCTTTTGACCTACAACATTGCAATTTAACAAAGATTATTGGATGGCATCTTTAAGCCCATCTCCAGCAAGATTCTACCTTCTCCAAATGGCATCTTTAAGCCTATTCCCTCAACTATGCTTTGGACGAGTGCAAATTTACGGGCATTCTAGTGTCCAATCCTCTTTTACCTTTGAGTCGCGAAAGGCAAACTTGCCAATCTAACTCTTCAGGTTCAAGAAGATTGAACAGGGGCAGCTGTTATACCCCAAAATTTTCCCTCTCATTCTTTAGGAAATCATCCTGGATTCTCAGAGTTTCTCTTAAACAAATCCAAGTCCTGAATTATCATTTCTTCCCAAGCAAACCATTTACAAGAGCAAAATGATCACACAAGCTCTAAAGACAAAGCTTTTACCTGGAAAATTTAAATTCTAAACATTTGGAATTTTTCTCTAAAAAATGGGTGTTTAAGAAGAAAATAGCACTTCAGAACTTCTGAACCAACCTCCAGACAGAAACGGTCAGAAGTTGCAAGCTTGGCTCAACGCAGTCAGAAGTTGGCTCTTCAGCAGCTACATCAACTCAGTTAGAGGTTGTAAACGTGGTTCAACACGTAATCTTCAAACAAAACATGGCTCTTTTAGCAGTTACGCAAGTTCAGCCAGAGTTTGCTAGAGGAATGCAAAGAAAGCAAAGAAGTCTGAAGGCTCCTTTAGAACATGCTGGAATCAGAAGATGAAAGGGTCAGAAGAGTGGGTGTTACACTGACACATAATCTCTAAGTCCAGGATTCCCAGAAGCAAATCCAAGGAATGTGCTAGAAAGTCAGGAGAATCCTCAGAATTTGCTGAGACAGCAAGAGGCCAAGGTCAGAGCTTGTTTTACGTTGTTTTTGGTAAAGCAGAACTGCTGGTTCAGGTTTGAGGTAATGATGCAAAATCTCCTATTACAAGATTTTTGATGCTGATAAATTTCATCACCATTTAATGCTCATTAATGCTCCCAACCACTCCTAAACATTCATCCAAGGGATCTCTTCACGTGTGGCTTGGTAAACACCTTTATGCAGGTTTAGGCATGGGTCTATGCGCCACCTTTCACCTATAGAGGTCGCTTCTCCTCAACCCTTGCCTGCTGTTCCAGCCTAGGCTGAAAAGCTGTCCATTATCACAACTTTTCATGAACCTCTTTAAAAAAAAGCAATTTAACCTCTATTGGCGCCTTTAACGTTCACAAATCCACAAGAGCTTTGCCTATAAATAGAGCACCATTGACCACTAAAAAGGGGCGTCCAAAAAAACAAAAATTGCTAGAAGCGAAACAGAAATTTTTTAGCAAGAAATACTTTGAAACTGTGTCAAAAAAAATCTTAGTGTTTCAAGAGCTTCAAACAAAACTTTGAATCTCCTGCCTCAAAACCTCATTTGTACCCAATTTTCTTCTTGATTAAAGAAAGACGCCCCTACAATTTCTGACCATATATACTCTCCATCCATCCCTTCAAAAAAGAACTTGTCTAGAACACCATCAGAGCTAAAAGCTAGCTCCCACTCACAGACTTTTCCAACAGCCAGGTAAGCACCTGCTGACCTTCATAACGCTGCTAAGCATCATCAACTTTGCATGCTCAATAAACATAATGTAAATATCATGTTGCTGATGTTTGCGTTCTGAGGATTTTTATACCTCAGAATGTTCAAGTAGGAAGTGAATCAGTGTGGAACCTGCCTGTGACCTTGTTGGTTCTGTCTCCTGAAACACTTTGACATTTGCTGAAGTTGTCTCAAACATGTTTTCTGTTTTGTGGAAAAATAACAAAACTGCAGATGTTCTGACTAGCACAGGGAGAAGCCAAGTGCTGACTTTGACGTTAGCACATCTGAAGCCTGTTTTGCTGTCAATAATATCAGAACTTCTGAAAATTATTGTATTTCCAGCAGGGTTAGAACTTCTGATCTCCCCACTAACAAACTTTTGTCTTGCAGCGCATGGGGGTCAGAACTTCTGATTTTCCCACTAACAGGTTTATGTTTTGCAGGTGCCAGAGTCAGAAGTTCTGACTCATACAGTTTAACCAAAAGGTTGATAATCTGGCAGCAGGCCTGAGTCAGAACTTGTGATAAGTATGAAAATATAAAGCAAATCATGATGTCATACTCAATTTACAACATCAGACTACTTCTAAAGTTTTGGAACTTCTTCACATGGATGTAATGGGACCATTACAGATAGACAACCTAGGAGGAAAGAGGTATGTCTTTGTGGTTGTAGATGATTATTCTGGATATACTTGGATGAATTTTCTTAGAGAAAAATCAGATACCTTTGAAGTCTTCAAAGATCTGTGTCAAAGCATTCAAGAAGAGAAGATGAGTGTGATTGTCACAATCATAAATGACAATAATAAGGAGTTTATGAATGCAAAATTTTATGAATTTTGTGATTATGAAAGAATAAGCCAAGAGTTCTCTTATTTCTGGAAAACTCAAGGAGATGGAATTGTTGAGTGAAAGACTTGAGCAATACAAGAATATGCTATAGTGATGCTTAGTGCTAAGCAATTTCCATTTGAGTTTTAGGCTGAAGCTATGAATACTGCTTGCTATATTCATAACAGGGTCACCTTGAGGGTAGGAATTCAACTAGTGCTGCATCTTTCCTCTATACTTTGAGGCATGACATGCCTGGAAAAATTGCTACTGATGAGGGATGGGAAGAAATAATTCTACAAGACAGTGGGGCTGGCTACGACACCAAGAAATGCATAAGGGTCTTTGATAGGAGCAAGAGGTGGAAAACCACCTGAATTTAGCCAAGGAGTTGTGTTGCTATCAATTTGTTTCCATCTGGTGCTCATAATTAGTGGTTCTACTTGGTTCTTCCTGTCGCGGTGAAAACTCGAGGAGACCAAGCTATTGAGAAATTTGACTCACAAAGACTTAAGAAGTCACCAGCAAACTTTGTTGTTTCCAAGGAAAAGGGAAAAGATCGAAGCCCTATTATTTAACATGCAATGCAAGTAGTAGAGACTAATAGGAAAGCACTAGGAAGAGATCCAAGGTACATGGGTTGGTTATACAAAGGGAAGGTATTAGCTCCCAATGTATATATAGTAATCTATAGGAACCACTTATAATATATGTTTTTAATTTAAAACTGTTTGTTTTCTAAATGAGTGTGGAGATGGGGAATGAAGTATATTTTAGGATTTTTTTTGGAAATAAAGTATTAGACCTACGTATCAATTAAGGATTAAAACCTCGTAGTTCTTGGTAAAAATAAAAAAAATGGTTTGTTGTGGTTGATTTTAGGAGAAGAGATATTTCATCATATTTTAGAGAGGAAATTCAACTAATACCACCACAAGAATGAGAAAATGGATCTTGCATCATCATGAAGGAGGGGTTACTAACTTGGATATAAATATCAACAAGTTTTCAACTAACGTCTTCATGTGGAAAGAATCACACTTACTTCAACAATCACTATGGGGATAGGAGAATCATATCTCAACTATGAAGAGGATTTATATCCAATCTTTGAGAAAATATCTAAAATTGAAAAATCCAAATGGAAAAAAGATTTGAGTGAGGTTAATTCACTTTTAGTATTTCTAAATTATTTTGATATGCTTAAGCATATTGAAGCATTTGATTAAAAAGAAAGTTTGAAAATGCAATGACACAAAGTCAGGGTTTTTATATGAAAGTGGTGAAAGTTTGAAAATGAGTTTTTTAGGGTTTAAACACAAAGGGTTTTTATAGTACATAAGAATACATAGGGTAATCATTCAAGGGTTTTGTACAAGGGGAAAACATTAATAATTACAAAGGGTTTTTAAAAGGGGAATGCATATGCATATGACTTATAAAGTCAACAATATTATCCTTTTCCTTGTATTTGGGGCACAAGTGTTTGATTACTAACATAATAACAAACACACATATCACAAATGTTTAAACACAAATGGGAAGATTACCATGCTTGTCAAAGTAAAAATTGTGACAAAAGATAAACAAACAAGTTTTAAAGTAAACAAGCAAGCAAGGATTTACTTTGGTTTTAAGGGAGTTTATGAAGGAAATACATCCTTAAAGGGAAAGTAAACTCAGGGTACATGGATAAACAATCAAGGGAATCAAAGCATGTGAAGTTTGAAGTCATGGGTTATGAATTAGGGTTTTTGAACAAGTTATAGTCTAAACATAAAAAAGCCAAGTCCTAAACCTAATTAAAATCATGTTTCAAGGTAAAAATATACACAAGGGTTATGTTATCAAGCAATATTTATCAGATACATGGTATGGTTATTTAACATGGATTTATTTAAGAAATCCACAAGAGAAAATCAAAGAAAAGGTTTTAAAACAACTAAAAAAGACTTGTTTTGAATTAAATAAAAGAGGTGAAATAAATAATATTGTTGGGATTTTTCTTATATTCATAAAATAGAACAGATAAATGAAGAGTTTGCAAAAAATAAGCTTCAAAGGAGTTATTTTGATTGATGAAAAGAATTAGTGAAGTTTGATAAAAAACAAAAATAAACAAGTGATAAAAAATTAGGAAAGGGGCTGCCAACGCTTGAACCTGCGCCATCAGGGTCATTGGTTACAAGACCAACCACAGGGTTATGTGTTATGGCCTGTACAAGGAGTGCATCCAACTAAAAATATATGAAACATATTCTAGAAAATCATAAAAATGAAATAAATGGAAAAAGGCCAAAAGGGGGTTCACACTGGTTCGAACACTCGCCCTTATGCTTGCTAAGACTTTGTATGCACACTCTTGCCACTAGGATGGGTGTTTCATCCGTTCAAAAAAAACTTGCATTAAATTTAAAATAAAATCATTTTTCAAACTGAAACTATAGTGCAATCACCATCTTCATCTTCAACCTCTAGACATTACCACTTGTGATTTTCGAATTCCCTCATTTGTCAAACATTTACAAAAATGCAAACATGAAAGTTGCTTGAAATTTCATAAGGAAAATTCAACCATACCAACAATTTAAATTAAAAATAAAAGATTAACAAGAATTTTATCAATAACCAGAAAAACCTAAAAAATGTTCAGAAGCACGAATTTCAATATTCAAGCATGATCAAAGGCAATTAGTTTAAGGTTTAGTATCCGCACAATGATATCTACATTTTTTTATTCAGAAACCAAATACAAATGATGTATGTATGATGGTTTTTGAAAGAAGTTAGAATTTGAAGGGGTGAAAAACACAAGAAGGGGGGGGGGGGGTTGAATTGTAAAACTGGAAACTTAAAGCAATTGACAAGATATTTTTATCCTGGTTCGTTTGATCTCAAACTACTCCAGTCCACCCGTCAAGGTGATTTCGCCTCTCTCCAACGAGGTCTTAATTCACTATATTCAACTGAATACAAATCTGCTTTAACAACTGCTAAAGCCTTCTTGATTCAAACCACAATCCGGTTTGTCAAGGCAACACTTTCTTACAAAGGTATAAAATAATGTGTGTGAATGTTTTCTACAAAACTATATCACAACTGTGATGTTTACACAAATGAAGCTTAGAAACTTAGAATGCTAAACGCTAATGGAGTATCAGAGTTTGTTGGTTTAGCAAAACTGGTAGATGAAGATTATTGTTCAGCTTTGTGCGTGTAGAGAGTTTGGAAGCATTAGCCATTATAATCTTCGAAGCTTGGTTTATATAGCACTTGAGAAGATGAACGTTGATGCAAATATTCTTGATTCAATGCTATTAACAAGCTTTCCTTTTTGAGCAGATCTTGTCTGGAATGAAGCCGTTGGAATTGATTAGCGTTCAATGCACAGTACCGTTGCTTCTTCAATGCACGTTCTGGCTTGGCTCATTCTGATTCTGCTTAGCTGCTGATGAACTATTGATTCTGTATCAGAGTGTTTTACGCGCAGTTCTGTTCATCAAGCTTCAGCGTGTTCGTGAGTTGATCATCTGATCTTCACGTTCTGATTCAGCAACTTCTGATGCTGGTGTATCAAATCAAGTTCTGATGCTGAATAATTGATCTTGCTTATTTTAATCAGCGTATCTGCAAGTCAGAGCATAGTATCTTTAGGCAGCATATAATTCAAACATGAAACATACAAATACTATATCTTTTCACTTTGTTATCATAAAAACTTAAATATAGGGTACTAGATTCAAACATTGTTCTAACAGAATTTACCCTTTTGGAGAAAGTTCAACGCTTCTTCTATGGCTTCCAGGTGCAATGTGATGATCCTATGAGCTTGCTGGGACCTTCTTGAAACTATTCCAATCCTTAATTTGCTTTGAAACTTGTGAAATGATCCAACCAAGTCAATATGCAAATGATTATTTTTTAAATGAGAGGGTGAGAATGACACGATGTCAATATGGATTTTATGGTTTGGATAGATTTTAAATATGGTTTAGAAACGTTGTAAATGATAACAATGGAAAACACACGAGTAGAATGAGAAATTGGAGTTTGAGGTATGGAGAACTTGCTACAATGGTGTTTTGGTGAAAATTATAGTGTGTATTGGTTATGAGCCTTGCCTCTCTATTTATAAAGGTTGTAAATGGTCCCTCTAACTTGCAGAAATCGTTCTTAGTTCACAAGGAAAGCTGGTTTGGTTGTTTGGTTTGAAAATGTAAAAAAAAGCATGTTGCTTCATGATGAAGAAAAAGGAGTGATTCAAGGGATTTGCCAGTTTTTTGCTGACCTCTAGAGGTTGCTTATGATATCGAGATATTATGTGGTCTGATTAGGATTAAGTGACAAGCTTAAGTGAGTAGTTGCTGACATAAAGCTTTCTTTATCAAAGTGGCAAAGTGACTTTATTCAAATTCATCCAAAAATGGCATCAAGACTTGGACAAAGCTTCAAATTATTGTGTAATACACTTTGAATTCTTGTAAATCTCTGATCATGTTGAGAGTTATAAGTTAAATGTACTGAAAATTGATATCATGTAGCTTAGGTTTGAGATTTGGCCATAAGGTTTTCAAACGAAATGACCTATAATTCAAGTATGGATGCCCAACTTCATCTCTAAAACTTCTGGCTCTAGTATGAGAAATTCACGCTCTTGGACATTTTGGAAAGCTTTAAATGTTGTCTATAACTTTCTTTTCTAACACTTTTGTTGAATCAATTGTATTGGTGCAAAATGGCCATGAAGTTGGTCACATTTTGAGGTCAAAACTGTTTGATAAATTTCTCTAAGTGTTGGCAGAATTTCACATGCTTATACCTCTTGATTTGAGCACTTTTTGGAGATAAACCCTCATTTAAAAAGTTTTAGAACTTTTCATTCCCTACAACTTTCATGTTGAAAGTTTTCCTTGAATCATGTTGTATCTTGGCAAAAATTTCTTATGAAGTTAGGGGTTCTTTAGGCACAAAACACTTGAATTTTTTCTATGTGTTTGAAAATCATCATCTTTGACTCCTGTTGACTTTCTTGATTTTCTTGATTCTCTTGATTCTTGATGATCAAGTTTTATTTGGAATGTGTTGTACCCCAAAATTTGCCCCCTCATTTATCAAGACTTTTCTCACAAGATTTCTTTGACTCAAGACTGGATTAGGGTTTGGTCAACTCAAGACATCTCATCTTGCACTATTGACCCAAAATTAGGGTTTGAGGTTGCACAAGGATTTTTGGACTATCAATGCTTCATGTGACTTTCAAACATCATTATGGATCCCTAAGATCACTCAGGACAAGTTTCAAGCTTTGAACTATATTTTTGATCAGTCAATTGGACAATTGACCTAAAAATCAGTTATATTGGGGAAAAAGTCAACCATGGCCAATTTACAGTCAAATTTCATAATTCTTGATCCACATCAACATTTTAAGCTTACATGTATCATTTGGTCAAGTTTGGATCATATTTCCTCAAGAAATTTGATCAAATCACCAAAAGGGCAAAATGGTCAAAAATTAGGGTTTTGACTAAATAAGGGCAATTTCTGATTATTAACCTAGAAAATGACCAATTGAGTTAAATCATGATTTCAAGGATTTAATTTCATAATCTTAACCTAATAGCATGGTTCAAAACATTGCAATTTCATTAGATTGACAAATGAAATTTGCAGTCAACTGATCAAAAGTCAACTATACACTGAAAAGTCAAACTTTGACTTTTTGATCAAAATCAAGTGCCAAGGGTCACAATTCATCAAAACATGTCAAAATGTGAAACTTGTTCATCAAGAAATCCAAGTTTGAAGATTAGGGTTTAAATTTGAAAATTTTCTTAACTTAGAAAATTTTCCAAGTATAGAAAATTTCTTATTTTTTCTCAACTTTAGGCCATTTTTTCACCATGATGCATAATGATTCAAAGAAAGTTCACAACATGAAATTTGTAGACCTCTATGAAATCTACAACTTTTCTTCACACACTTTTCCCTAAAGATGCTTGTATCTCAAGATATAAATTTATGAATACATGCTCATGAGCTAAATAACTTAGTGAAATTTTGCCCTAATTTAGGCAGGTTTTGGACCCAACTTCATGGCAACATTTCACCTAGTTCCAAGAGGTATCTTGAAATTCATTTCAAATATGAGTTATATAGCACATTGCAAGCTTTCCAAAATTTCCAAGAACTCTTCAAGATCATTTTTGAGTAGAGAGAATCGAAGAGATGAAGTTGGCAATTTCTCACTTTTTGTCCAAGCCATTTCATGAAGAACAAAGTTCCAATCAGTACCTATGCTGCCTAATCCATGCTTTAAAGGTCCCAAAATTGTTACTTACTCCTTAAATGAATGCTTACTCAGTTGACAAAGCTTTTATCCAAGCCCTAGAGCCATTACCCAAGTTGTAATTCCATCAATGGCATAAAGTGACCATTGGCATTTTGAAAAAGCTCAACTTTTGCTACTTTCCAATTCTTGAGCATTGAACTTGTATCCATTATACATATAAGTCTTGCAGGTCTAAAGCAAATTTTACAAGTATATACCAACCCTAAGAAAGCAAGTACAAGCATGGCAAGCCTTGTCCCTTCACTTTGCTTCAAAAGCAAGAAAGGTTGCAAAAAGGTGAGAACTGGCACATCTGTTGGAGGGTTGACATGAAACCAATTCCATACTAATATACAAACATAATACCACACAACAGACGAGGACTTGAAGCCTGAAACACTCCCAAACCCAAAAACACCAGAAAATTGTCAAGACTTGCAGTTTTTGCATAAGCATAATAATCTCTCATTTGGCTCGTGCGTTTCAAGTCTTGATCATCAAAACATCTTACCTATTTGATATCTAACCAATCCAGACCTTCATCCATATACTGTAACCACTTCTCCATCATCTGCCATTTTTGTTTTCAAAGCTTGTAGGTTGACTTGGCCAAGGAGTTTCAGACACTTTCAAAGCAAGGCAAGGGTTGGAACACGTCCAGGAAGGTTCAAGGAAGCTCAAACAAACATCAGGCCTCCATCAAACTCACTCCAGTTCCATCCATGATTTCAACTGAAGGAGGTAAAATCTAAACTTCTATCTCCTTGTACATGCAACCATTGGCCATGATTTGTGAATAAATAATGTAGTCCTCATTGCAACGAAACTGTACATATCTTTATCTTGCATTTATTTGACCTGAGTTGAGAGAATTTAGAACTTGAAGTTTCTGAAAAATTTAGGTTTTAATTTAGGGCTTTTAAAATTCATCTTGATTTTTGATTGTTAGCTTACATAACTTATATGGTTAGAATCGTGAGATCAAATACTACAACTTTCATGTTATGATTTTTCATTTTCATGGAAGAATGAGAGAGTTACAGGACATCTGGCCAAGCTTGGGGAAGAAGATGAAGTACAGGGCAAGGACTTTGTTCATGTTATGTTATTTTCGTTTCACTTAAGACAATGGATGTATAGCCACCCCAGTGGCAAAGTAGCACGCTGGTGAGACCCATGTCCTGGGTTCTAACCTGGGCGCTACTTTTGTTTTCCATATTTTCCCATTTTTTTAGCTTTGTTATCTTATTGCAGGATGGGCCTCCATATTTGGGCCACAGTTCTTTTTGCTAACATGTTGTCTCTAGTCTGCTTACTATACCCCCCTGACCCATTATTTTCCATTCATTTTTATTTAGTTTATTTTTGTTTTCATTAACATTTTATTTAATGTATAAAAATCCAAAAAATATAAATTTCATACTATTGCATCTTTATTTTATTTTAGTTTATTTTCCACATAAAAATATATTTTATTTTCAATATATATATATCATATATTTTCTTAATAAACTTGTAAAATATAATTTAAATATATTTAGTTTAATTTATTTATTTACTTTTCATCCCACGCTCATACATATTTATTTTTGCATATATATAAAAAAATTTATATTATTTATACAATATTATTTATTATTTTAAACATAAAAAAATACCTAAAAAATAGTACATAAGAGCTTTATTTTCTTTTAAAATAATAATTAGGGTTAAGCCTCCCTTCTAAAAATTAATTTCTTTGCCTTATAATTTTAGGTTTAGATTAAAATTTCTTTTACATAAAAACAAGACAAAAAATCTTTTCTTACATGTACATTATATTGCATCTTTAAATATTGTATATTATTTATTCTAATAATTGTACAAATTCAATTTGGTTGTAATAATTTATTTAGGTTTACATTCTTGCAAATCCCCATTCAAATTTGTATTCCCCCCCTCCCATAAAATTGTTGTAATAGCTTAGTAATTTTTACATTACGTAATTTACCGTTTTACATGCCATGATTAGTAATTAGGGTTTATATGATAAGATCAAAACAAAGAAAAAATAGAAAACCCTAAATACAAGATAAAACCAAAGCATGAAAATGATACACTTGCACACAAGCATCCTTAGGGTTTCTCCACTTGGTTGCCTTATACAAAAATAGCCATGTTACGCAAGCGAAGTATCTTGGCAAAACAAACAAATATAAAGATCATAGTCCCTCGATGACGCTATTCAAGATTGCCTTACAAAAATGGTCTTGGTCCCTCAAAATGCTAATATACTTTGCAAACATTGCTAATCATAGTTATACGATGACCCATGCCCGTCCCGTTTACATCCAAAGATAGGGTTGCTTACCAAATCAATGGTAAGACAACAATGTCAAAGGATTAGAAAATGCATAAGAAAGACATTTGAGTAGGTAGATTACTTCTAGTTACTTGCTCTATTTTAAAACAACTATCCTTGCTATTTTCAAAACATATACACATTTCAAAAACATCTTACAAACATTTTCAAAAAGACAAACATCTTCGTATACATTCTTACGAACGAGAATCATTACAAAGATTGCCTAAACAATGGCCTCTTTTACAAAATACTTTCAAAAACCACACAAAACACAATTTCAAACAAAAGCAAGTGATCTAAGCAAGTAACTAAGAGCCCATGGAAAACCATGGATGAAAAGGGTGCTATTACCTTCCCTTTTCATAATCTACCCCCCGAACTCAAGAAAACATCTCAAAGGTCTTTCCTGTGCTTTTTCACCTTTCCTTTTGGATAAAAGAAAAGTCGGTAGCGACTTTTGCTAACCGCAACATTTGCGATAAAATGCAAAACCCTCAAGTCAGTTCTCCCACCGTATCACAGAACTGACGAATCTGCTAGGGATTTAAATGAAAGTGGGGTTACCTTAGGGCTAGATCACATTTATTTGCTTACATTGTTTGACTTGTTTGCTTCAAATTATGGTTCTTTGTTTGGAGTTTGAGTCCTCCACCCGGATTTGGGAAACATTATAGGTAGATAGCAATACGTTGTGGAAACTGTGCGGGGTATACCGATATAGTCTAAGAAATAGCTATGTTAGTGTGACATATTTGTGGGTACTGGTAGCCTTTGAGTCAATCAAAGAGAATACGGGGCCGCTGAGTGATGTCATGAAGCACTAATGAACTTCTAGAACCCTTTACCTGACCAACTTGGCCTTTAGGATGTAGTGAAATGACCAGCTTTGGTGCAGTCTGAAGTTGGTAGATACTCGATACTACACTCATTGAGGGTTAGTTTCTTGGGATATTTCGATCACCATTAAAGAGGCTTGAGCTGAAACAATGACCAAGGAAATAGTCCAATGATATTGAGCTCCTTAGAACCCGATTACTATTATTAGGACAGGTTGAGCCAACTAAACTTCAAGAGGGTACTTACCTATAAAACCCCATGCAAGCCTAAACTAAGAACTTGTTTGATTTGCTTGTATATGCATATTTGTGCATAACATCATGGACATCATGATCATCATATGCATCCACTAACCATTTCAAGGATTTTGGAGATTCATATTTGTTCTTGCTTTGGAGGATATGGATTCACTCCACCGGAAAATTATTCAAATCAATCTTTTAAGAATTCCTCCACAACTCAAAGAGCTAGCTTCAAGGATCCCTGAGAACTCTCCATTCAACGAGAGGCATGGTCGTCTACTCAACTTGGTCACCTCCAACACAGAGGAGGATATGATGAAGGTGCTTTTCCAGTTCTTTGATCCTTTGCATCATTGCTTCACATTTCCCGACTATCAACTTGTGCCCACTTTGGAAGAATTCTATCAACTCTTGAGGATTCCCATTCTCAATCAACTACATTTCAATGGTACGGAAAGAGATCCAAAGCCAGAAGAGATTGCTCAAGCTCTGCACTTGCACTCATCTCATGTCACAACTCATTGGGAAACTAGAAGTGGTGTCAAAGGCTTCTTAGCAAAGTTTCTGTTTGAGAAGGCTCAAAGCTGTTGGAACTCCTTAGACTTGCAAGCATTTGAGGAGATTGTAGATCTTCTTATCTATGGGATGGTCTTGTTCCCCAATCCTGACCAACTCATAGATGTGAGTGCCGTCAAAATCTTCATGTCACGCAATTCGGTGCCTACATTACTAGGGGATATCCTGCACTCTTTTCACACTAATACAATAAGGAAAAGAGGTGTCCTTATGTGTTGCACTCCCCTCCTGGCAAGATGGTTTATTTCTCATCTTCCCCAATCAGTCTTAAAGAATGAGCAAGGATTAAGGTGGTTACAAAGGTTAATGACGCTCAAACATTCAGATATTCACTGGTGCTCTCGATCCAAAGAGAATGTTATCATTGTTGACCGTTGTGGGGAATTCCATAATGTCCCTCTACTTGGAATTAGGGGAGGCATCATCTACAACCCATGCTTGGCTCTAAGACATTTTGGTTATGCCCGAAGGGATGGCCCACATGATATGCTGATTCAAGGCTTGGTATTCGACTACGACAACAACGACCAAGGTCTTCGCCAGAGATTCATCCGAGCATGGAGGATGCTAAACAAGGTGGATAGCAAGACTTTGGGACACAAGAATTCCATCCCTCTTGAGCCTTACCTCAAGTGGGTACGAACCCGCTCTCAAAGTCTTATGATGCCTTATCCTTCCATTCTCCCGGTGATTATTGAGCCTGTTAAGGAAGGAGAAGTTCCATAAACTATTCTACATCCTGACATGCCCACATCTCTTGAAGACCTACAAAGGGATTGGATACAACTCAAAGGAGAGCGAGATACTTTCGAAGCCCAATTCTACGCAAGCGAGAAGAAGGTTTTGGAACTCACTAGGCTACTTCATGAGGAGCAGGCTCTAAATACCTACATAGCACCAAAGAGGATGCGCACTAATTTTTTATATTAGAGTGTTGTATTATTTTGCCCAAGGGGAATTGATGTACTCAAACTCTATCTTATTAATATAATGTGTGTTTCTTTTGTTTAAAACGAACTTGAATCTTTTAAAATCCTTGAAAACATTACAAATGCACATATCATTCATCATAACATAAACAGGTCTTTTGCAATAAGTTTCCTCATCTTTCTACTGTTTATTTCAGTAAGATGGATCTCAAACAGACAGTCAAGGATCTTCAAGCTCAAAACATGCAGTTTCAACAGTTACTCACAACACTGGCCAAAGGACAAGAAGAGTTAAAGACCCTGTTCGCAAAAGAGAAAAAGAAGAAAGAGAAAAACCAATTGGTGTTGTAATCATGGGGAGAAGGTTTCAAGGGCATACTAGGAGAACCTTGAATTTCCAGCAACATCTGATGAAGGGGAAGGGGAAGGTAAAGAAACAGCAGTTCCGTCAGAATCTGAAGAGGAAGAAGAAGAGGAAGACTACTCTGAGGAACAGTACCCTCCGGCTGATGATAAGTACATACATCTTGAAGAGCGTTTGAGCGCTATGGAAATACAAAGGGTACCAGGTATAGACTTTTAAGAATTGGGGCTAGTGTCGGGAATTGTGATCCCACCAAAGTTCAAAGTGCCGTTGTTTGCAAAATATGATGGGGTGTCATGTCCTAAAATGCACCTCCGATCATACGTGAGAAAGATTCAGCCGCACTCTGCTGATAAAGACTTGTGGGTCCATTTTTTCCAAGATAGTTTATCTGGAACACAACTCGACTGGTTTTACCAATTAGAAAGGGCCGACGTCTACAACTGGGAAGATCTTGCCGCAACTTTCTATAAACAATACCAGTATAATGCAGATTTGGCGCCTACTCGTACTCAACTTCAGAGTATGGCTATGGCTTCAAATGAGGGTTTCAAAGATTACACGCAGAAATGGAGAGTTCTAGCTGGGAGAGTGCAGCCCCCTCTGTCTGAAAGGGAGTTGGTGGATATGTTCTTAGGCACTCTATCGGGCCCTTTCTTCAACCATTTGATTAGGAGCTCATCTGCTGGATTTACTGAGTTAATACTAACCGGAGAGAGGGTGGAAGTTGGCATAAAAAGTGGAAAGATTCAGAAGGATTCGTTTGCCTCTACAGCTGTGAAAAAACCCTTCACTGGGAAGAAGGAGGTATCTGCTATTTATCCACAAAGCAATCAAGGGAGAGCTGAACGCCGACCAATGGTAGGGGCCGTTATGATCCCAAAGCCCACATCTGTTCAACCAAGAAATAACCAACCGAGGGTGGAAAGGCCAGTACGACAATTCACCAGAATTAATATGACTCTAGCCCAGATTTTACCATATCTTCTGAAATCTAATCTAGCAACTTTAAAAGAAGCTCCAAAGAATCCCAACACTGCGTCCCCCCATTATCATCCAAATGCCAGATGCGCATATCATTCCGAAAGTCCGGGTCACGACACTAACAACTGTTGGGCCTTGAAAAACAAAATTCAAGACCTTTTAGATGAAAAAGAGATTGGGTTTGATGCACCTGAGAAACCAAATGTCATTTCTGCTCCGATGCCTAGGCATGGTCACAACACCAATGCTATCGAAGAAGATTTTTTTGTTACCACAGTTGATGAACTCTTGACTCTGCTCCCAATCATTAAGATAAACTTGTTGAAAGCTGGTGTATTCCCAGGTTGTAATGAAGAATGCCATCTTTGCTTATCCTCACCAACTGTTTGCCCTCTGTTGAAGACAGGTATTCAACGCTTGATGGACAACCAATAGATTCTGTTTGAAAATGCTCATGTTTCACCTGTTCCTGTTGAAGACGTTTCAATCATAACCATCTCCGCCAATCCTTCCAGGGTCCCCAAAAGACCCGTTAGGATTACATCAGTTCCAAAGACTACTCCTCTTATAATCACAATGCCTGGGCCGGTCCCGTATGAATCAGACAAAACAGTACTGTGATACGGTGGGAGAACTGATTAGTGTTTTGCGTTCGTATTCGCACTTGTGCGGTTGAGCAAGAGTCGCCACCGACTTTTTATTTTATCCTAAAGGAAAGGTTAAAAAAGCACAGCAAAAACCTTTTGAGATATTTCGTGGGTTCGGGGGTAGATTATGAAAAGGGAAGGTATTAGCACCCTTTTCATCCATGGTTATCCATGGGTTCTTAGTTACTTGGTTTTTTAGATCACTTTCCTTGATTTTCGATTGCTTGAAAAATGGTGTGTGTGTGAGTGCTTTTGAAAATGTTTTGGAAGAAGATGCCTTGTCTTAGGCTAACCTTGTAACAATTCTTTACTCGAATGTTTTACAAAGGCGTGTATCTTTTCGAAAAGATGTTTCAAAAAATGTTTTGAGAGTTTGTTTGAAAGTGTCGTGGATTGTGGTTTTTGAAAAGAAGGCAAGTGTTTTTGCAAGTTGATCTCAAGTAACTAAGAGTTTTGTCTACCCTATTGTACTCAAAGGTTTTCTCTATGTTTTTAACCCTTTTTAACAATTTTGTTCCACCATTGAAATTGGTGGACAATCTTGCGTTTAGGAAGTTTATTCGGGATGGGCGCGGGTCGTCGTATGGACCATGAATGCAATGGTGCCAAGTGTCTTTGGCAATTTGCTTTGAGGGACTTGATCATTTGTTTAGGCAACATTTTGAGGGACTTATGATCATTTTGAATTTGTTTTGCCAAAGATACTCGACGTGCAAGCATGGCCCATTTTGGAAGGCAACATGTGGGATTACCCTAGAGGGTGCAAGTGTGATTTGTGTATTGATTTCATGTATTTGTCTTGTATTAGGTTATCTAGCGTTTGATTTTATGTACATGCAAACCCTAGGTCTAACCATGGTATAATTGAAAGCGGTAAATTGCGAAAATGTAAAATCTACGCTATTACAAAATAGTATCCGGGAGTGGGGGTACATGTGTATGAATGGGGATGAGACTTATAGTATCCAATAAGTTACAACCAAATCGAATTTGCGATCAAATGTAAATATCGAATATACCAATATAAGATAAACAAATGTGTATAGGGCAATGTGAATGTATTTGTATTGTGTAAGTGTATAATGTGAAATGTATTGTAAGTGTACAAGTATATGAGTATGTGATTATTTACATGTGACAATGTGAAATTAATGTATATTAGGGTATTTGTCTTGACCTAGATATGTGTTTAATGAATCTTTGATTTGTATATTTGAAATATGTACAAAAGAAATGTGTTCTAATTGAATGTTCAAGTTCTAATTAAATTATGAAAATGATGTTTCAAGAAAATATTTCTAGGCTTTAGTTATGTATATAAAAAGAGTATTTTTCATTTGTTATGTACAAAAATATTTTAAGAAATTAAATTATGCACAAAATGTATATTTACTTAGTATATACAAAATATATTTTAATTAAAAGAATAGAAAGGTATTTTCAATTTTAAATATATGATGTAGAAAAAATGTATTTTTATGTGTTATGTACAAACACATATTTTTATTAAAAAAGGGGAAAAAATGCTTTTAATTATATTGTAAAAAAAGGATACATTTTTATGTATTTATGTTTTAATATGCATTCAAAAATGTTTTAAATAAAAAATCAAATATTAAATTAAAAAAAGGTAATTTTAAGTATTTTTAGTATTTTTAATATTAATGTATTATTATGACAAATATATTAAGTTAGAAAAATATATGGTGTTTATATATAAAAAGAAGTTAGTGTTAATAAAAATGTTTAAAAAAAAAGGTTAAGTTAGTTAAGAATATTTAAGGCCTTTTTTATGAGAACTCAATGGGCTTCAGGCATTGGGGAAACAGGGTTAGGCCCAGAGTGCAAGCATTTGTTTTTTAGGGTTTATGGAATGTTTTCAATTGGGAACGAAATCTAGGGTTGGCAGCGGCGCGTTCATGGGTTTCGTTCAATTTCTCCGTTCGTCTTTGCCAGCTTCTGAGTCCTTCAACCCCAAGCCATCAGCTTCTATGCCTCCTTCTTCTCTCCATTGACAACGTTAAGGTGACAGAATTAGGTAACAAGTTTGATTCGTAAGGGTTTGATTTAGTTCTTGCATGCTTGTGATTTTCTGCGTATTTGATTAAATTTTGATTTTTTGTGTTTGTTTAACGAGAATTAAAAGGAAAAGGGGAGAGGATTGGACTACCTTTCGTTTGGAGGGAGGAATGACGGTGAGGAAAGCTAGGAGGCTGGATGGCGAAGGGGGCGTGAAGACGCTGGCTTGCTTCTTTGGTAACTTTTATCTTTTTCTTCTTCCTTAGGGTTTGATGATGATTTTTGTACTGAAAACCTTGTCCTGAAACCTCACTTCTTTCTTCCTCTCTTTCGCCTTTACTGTCTTGATATTTCTGTATGCTTGCCTTGAGATTAATAGTTTATGTTGGCCATTGATGTGTTTACTGAGGCTTGCTTTGAGTGGCCTACTGCTTTTCCTCTTCTCTTACAGTTGCCCTGAACTTTCCTTCTTGTGTTGCTTTATTGCTTATGTGGATTGCCCAATGATGTGATTACTGAGGGCCCAGTTTACACGCTTATGTTGCCTTTGTTGCCTTGCTTGTGTTGCCTTCTTGTGTGCTTGCTTGCCCAAGGATGAACCTAGGGTTCTGAGGGCCTTGATTTGGAATGCTTCTTTCTTCTTCTCTTACAGTTGCCTAGCACTTTCGTATGCTTTTGAATATGCTGAGCTTGTTTCCCGATGATGCGTCTACTGAGGGCCTAGAGTTGGTCCTGAATGCTTGAGTATGCCTTGTGTTTGATAACCCGATGATGAAGAAATTCTGAGTTCACTTCTTTCCTCTTCTCTATCGCCCACTTTGCCTTTGAATGTGTTAGTTATTGCCCAGTGATGAGCACTTCCTCTGAGGGCCTTGATGCTTGGATTGAATGGTTTAAGGTTTGAACTGGACAGGTTGGGTCCTTGTGGCTTTTTAACAGGTATGATGCTTGGTTTATGGTTATAGCTGGTAATGAGTTTTTAGGCCATTTGCAGGTTTTGTATGGTTATGTGTTTGGAAGTGTTTTAACAGGTAAGATGTTTGTGGGAATTTGTACTGGTTTTTGATGCTTATCAGGTTTTAAGGCTTAAAGGTACAGGCTTGGTGTGTTCCCCCTGTGTTTGAGTTGTTGATGGCCTTAACAGTTTGTATGTTGAGGCAGGGTTGTGGTGTTTAGGCTGGTGAGAAAACAGGTTAGGCTGGTGATGGTTCAGGTTAATGCCATGTTGGTTTTAGGTTTTGGCCTTGAACATGTTTTCTGTTTGAGGTTATGGCAGCAGGTTGGATGCCTAACAGGTTTTTCTGTTTATGCAGTAAGCTATGTATGTTTATATGTTGAGGGCCTTAGCAGGTTTGTATGTTGAGGTTTTAGATGTTTGAACTGGCTTAAGGTTTTAGCAGGTATGATGCTGAGGCAGTTTGTATCTCAGTTTTTTGTATATCTATTCTTTTTGTGTTGGTTCCTCCTTGAACTGTGTTGTTCTTTCTTGTATATCTTTTCTTCTTATCTATGCCTAAAGCCTAAAAACCTGCGTCTTATCTCCCTTCTTTCTCTCTCTTTGTACAGTTAAAAGAATTTTAAATGTTTTCTTGCTGTACTTTCTGAAAAGGTCACATGGGGAAATGATGAAAGATGTAGCTTGCATATCATACCTTCCTCTGCATATTTGATCTCTTCTTTGACAGCTTTTGTACTTTTTTGTCTTCTTTGATATCCTTGTGCAGTAACTTGACAACTTTGGTTTTTGACAGAAAGTTGTACTTTGATTTTTAGTTGGGTTTGAACTTGCTTCTGAACTAATGCAGTTTGACATTTTGAATTATGCAATTTGGCTTTTGTGCATTCATACTTTAGCAAATAAAACTCGTCCCTCTTTGTGAACCGGGAGCGATCCTGTGATTTGCAGAGAGGGTTAACTGATCCCCATCAGTGGCCTTTAATGATGACTGCAATTTTAATCTGTCTTTTCAATTTAACTTCTTTTTGACTTTTCTCTTTTTCTTTTGCAGATGAAAAATGGAATACCGGAGCGAAGTGAAGAATGAAGAGATTAGGGACTTAGAAAATATTTAGAAAAAATAGGATAGTTTTTATTTTCAATTTAATTATTGTAAACCATTATTATTTTAAATACTTCGTAAATAAATACTTGTATCCAAATAATAATTGTAACAAATATTAAATATGAAATAAAAATTCTTATTGATTCATTTAATTCTTTTCAATTCCTTTTCAATTATTTACTTATTATTCATGGTTCCTTAAATTAAAATGAATGAAAGTTAAATTTCAGATATTTAATCCTTAGAACAATAAATAATCAGTTAAACATGGATTCTTCGTCGATCAAAATAAATGAACTTGACGTCTCCATTATTCAAAGCAACGCACAGTCGAACACAATAACTGATCAGACGCAATCCTTTCTTATTGATTTCTTGCCAAGTACTGTAGATCCAAACTGCATATTTCTTTTGACTGGCTCAAATAAAACAACATGAATTCAACCCAACTGCCTCTTTTACTGATTAAATCAAAACAATGCGAATTTAACCCGAATCTCGGAATAACCTGCAAAGTGCTGTGGAACTTTAATTTGCTGAGAATATGCCCATAAAACCTTAATTCCTGATTCAATGCCAAAGAACGTCCACCTGATCAAAATTGAGCCAGAATCAACCAAAACCCTAAGCCAATTATTTGAAGCAATCCAGAGTCCTAAAAATCAATAAAACCCTAATTTTTGTTTGACTGACGAGAAAAGTCCGTTTGTCCGATTCTTGAGTCAGTTTTGAAAAGTCAGGAAATGCTTGAAATTGTTATCTTTTGTGAAAAAATGCGAGGGCAAATTTTGGGGTACAACAGTTGCCCCTGTTCAATCTTCTTGGACCTGAAGAGTTAGATTGGCAAGTTTGCCTTTCGCGACTTGAAGGTAAAAGAAGATTGGACACTAAAGTGCCCAGAAAATTTGCACTCGGCGATATGATGGTGGAGGTGAATGGGCTTAAAGATGCCATTTGGTGATGGGCTTAAAGATGCCATCTGGTGCGATAGAATTTTGTCGGGTGGATGGGCTTAGAGATGCCATCTGAGAATGGGCTTAAAGATGCCATCTGGTGACTGCTGGTAGGAGGATGGGCTTATAGATGCCATATGGAAATGTTAAACTGTATGTCAAAATTGAGTGGACGAGTATCATAAAGGCATCCCTGTTTTGGAACATCTCTGAATTGGGGTCTGAGCAAGCGATAGATTGACATCCACGTTTCGGAGAATCCGTAAACTATTTTTAGGAGTTGGGATTGAATAAGCAATAGAGCAACGTCCGTTGTTGGGAAGCGTCCGTAAACTATTTTCAAAAGTTGAGAAGAGTCTGAACAAGTTGGTAGATTGACATCCGTTGTAGGGAAGAATCCGTAAACTGTTTTCAAAAATTGCACCTGAACAAGTTGGTGGATTGACATCCGTTGTAGGGAAGAATTCGTAAACTGTTTTGAGAAGAGTCTGAACAAGTTGGTAGATTGACATCCGTTGTAGGGAAGAATCTGTAAACTGTTTTCAGAAGTCTTGAAGTTGAAGAGGAGACGGTGTAGGGTTTCCTGATGATGCGTTTGAATGGATCCGGGATAAGTATCAGAACGTCGCCGTGTCCGGGTCACATCTGAACTATTTCTGGATGAATCTCGGGAGATGATCTGTGTCTGTCGACTGCTCTTACCTGAAAAGTAAAGGGTTAGCCGTATGCCATGTTATGATGCATGATGCAATGTATGTGACATCAATGTTTATGAATGTGATGAATGCGCATGTAAGCTGATGAGCTAATCTTGCTGAGGATAAATGAATCCGAGATGGCTGAAGATAAAAGCATCTTGACTGCTGCCGGGGAAAATAAATCCTTGGCTGCTGCTGGGGAAGAGAATTCCTGATGACCTCTACTGGGAAGTATCAATCTAGTAGACTCATGCTGGGGAGGTAAGATTGAGAATCTTCAGCTCGGTGGGAAGTAACTCTGGCGACTTCACTGGGGAACTCAAGATTTGCCCTCTCCGAAACTCTGTGGGGAGAAGGTTCAATGGTCTGGCTCCGCTGGGGATTGATAATTTGAAGTTTTAGCTTTCCTGGGGATAATGAAGCTTGACTCTGAGTGGAGCTAGCTTGAGAAGAATTTGAACAAGCGATAGGTTAACATCCGTTACTTGGAGAACCCGTGAACTGTTCTCAGAAATCTTGAGGTTGAATCAGCAATGGAGCCGCATCCGTTGTCGGGAAGCGTCCGTAAACTAATTTCAAAGGTTGCATCTGAATAAGTTGATAGATTAACATCCGTTGTTGGGAAGAATCCATAAACTGTTTTCAGAAGTCTTGAAGAAGAATCTGAACAAGTGATAGGTTAACATCCGTTTACTTGGAGAACCCGTGAACTGTTTTCAGAAATCTTGAGATTGAATCAGCAATAGAGCCGCATCCGTTGTTGGGAAGCGTCTGTAAACTGTTTCCAAAGGTTGCATCTGAATAAGTTGATAGATTAACATACGTTGTTGGGAAGAATCCATAAACTGTTTTCAGAAGTCTTGAAGAAGAATTTGAACAAGTGATAGGTTAACATCCGTTTACTTGGAGAACCCGTGAACTGTTTTCAGAAATCTTGAGATTGAATCAGCAATAGAGCCGCATCCGTTGTTGGGAAGCGTCCGTAAACTGTTTTCAAAGGTTGCATCTGAACAAGTTGATAGATTAACATTCGTTGTTGGGAAGAATCCATAAACTGTATTCAGAAGTCTTGAAGAAGAATCTGAACAAGTGATAGGTTAACATCCGTTTACTTGGAGAACCCGTGAACTGTTTTCAGAAATCTTGAGATTGAATCAGCAATAGAGCCGCATCCGTTGTTGGGAAGCGTCCGTAAACTGTATTCAAAGGTTGCATCTGAACAAGCTGATAGATTAACATCCGTTGTTGGGAAGAATCCATAAACTGTTTTCAGAAGTCTTGAAGAAGAATCTGAACAAGTGATAGGTTAACATCCGTTTACTTGGAGAACCCGTGAACTATTTTCAGAAATCTTGAAGTTGAATAAGCAATAGAGCCGCATCCGTTGCTGGGAAGCGTCCGTAAACTGTTTTCAAAGGTTGCATCTGAACAAGTTGATAGATTAACATCCGTTGTTGGGAAGAATCCATAAACTGTTTTCAGAAGTCTTGAAGAAGAATCTGAACAAGTGATAGGTTAACATTCGTTTACTTGGAGAACCCGTGAACTATTTTCAGAAATCTTGAAGTTGAATAAGCAATAGAGCCGCATCCGTTGTTGGGAAGCGTCCGTAAACTAATTTCAACGGTTGAGAAGAGTCTGAACAAGTTGGTAGATTAACATCCGTTGTTGGGAAGAATCCGTAAACTGTTTTCAGAAGTCTTGAAGAGGAACCGGTGTAGGGTTTCCTGAAGATGAGCTTGTGTAAAACTGCATCGGTTTTGAACACTTTTGACATTCGAATGCCCCAAGTGGTGATGTAGATAAATTCCTGGCTTATTACAGGTGTTGGTCTACAATCGGTCATTCACAGATGTTTTCCTGGGTTGTTACAGGTGTTGATCTGGAATTCTTCAGACATGCCCTGGCTGGATACAAGAATCGAATCTGGAAAGGTGATAGTTTGATAGATATGCCCTGGCTGGATACAGGAATCGAATCTTCAAACTCTTCAGACGTGCCCTGGCTAGATACAGGAATTGAGTATGGAAATGTTGTAGTTTATTTGTTGAACACTTTTGACATTCGAATGCCCCAAGTGGTGAAGAAGGAGTCTTGAATCAGATTACTCTGCATATTGAGATATCTCGAAATCTTGACTGGGCTGCCCCAGGTTAACTGGATTTTGAAAGACCTGCTGGACCTTGACTGGACTGCCCCAGGTTAACTGGATTTTGAAAGACCTGCTGGACCTTGACTGGACTGCCCCAGGTTAATTGAATTGAAAGATCTGTTGGACCTTGACTGGACTGCCCCAGGTTAATTGAATTGTGACATGTCATGCCCTTTGTTGATAGGAGATTTGATGGAAGTGTTATCCTCTTGAAGTGATTTTGACTTACTGAGAGAGTTTTTGTTCCTCCGAACATTCGCTGTATGAATTTCTTCGTTGTCAAACAAAAGGGTCAAGTGCAGACAGTGATATTCGAATAATGCAAAGTTTATGTTTGTCTCGAAGTTTTGAAAAATGTGTTTTTAGCAGAAAATTTTTCATAAGACAAGTTAACACAAGATTTAGAGCAAAGCCCTACAGGAGTTAGGATACCTTTTGTAACAGTATGCTTTCGAACTAACCCATGCTTCAATTAGGACTTTTGAAGGGTTGTAACGTGGCCTGGTTCACGGTTTAAGAAACAAAGGATAAAGGCTCAAAGTATATTTGTACCCACCCGCTCTTCGTGATGTCCTTCAACCTAAGCTCAGTTAATTGCGTCATACTCTGTTTTGAGTTTGGAACGACTTTTGGGCGATGGTTCACCAGTTGAATTTGGGGAGACAGTCATCATCTCTTTTTTTCTTTTTCAACATTTTCCATGTTGTTGAGGATTTTGTAATGACCTCACTATTTTGATTTTGATTTGTTACCCCTAACTTTTGCCTGACTGTTACCATTTTCCGGGATTACTGTCAGCGGGATGCCCCAGCTTTCTTAAGCCTCCTTTATAGGTTTTGGTTCAGTGGGCTTTTTCTCTTTTTGAGAGATTGACTGTCTATGTGATAGGGGACCACCCTTGTCTTTTGATTCCAAAGGAATGCCCTCCTCTTTTTTTTTGACATCGTTCGTTGTATTACGAACTGAGAGTTTGCGACTTCAATACGCATTTTCTTTTGAATTAACTGAGATACTACCCTGCCCCAGGTTTATATCAAGGGTTTCGATTGTTTAGAACAGAAAACTCCTACTTCTTTGGCTCGAAGGGGTTGACTAGGGATTAACTTCCTTATAACTCCAGTGTTTGGGATTTGAAAGAAATGCCTGTACATCATCAGCAAGGTCTGTTCAAAAGCATACTGCATAAGATCATGGTATTGTTTCGTCATCCTCCCTCTAAAGGCTTACAGATTTTTATCAAGAGTCAAATATCATAAAGAAAAGCATAAGAGTAGTGAAACGAATGGATGAATTCAAGACAAACATATGCAATGCATTAATGAAAATAGAGTTTAACATCAACAAATGATTGTTTGACAGCAAAAGAAATTACAACTTTGAAAATTCAAAAAGAAGCAAAAGTCTTTCAGTTTGAGCTTCGTCACTTCAAGTGGAGAACCCTTTAACGGAAGATTTTCATCTCGCCATCTGGCATGAATTCCAGCACCCCAATGTCGATCAGATCTTGAATCTTGTTCTTCAAGGCCCAACAGTCGTTGGTGTCGTGTCCCGGGCTGTAGGAGTGGTAAACACAGAATGCGTCGGGATGATAGTGAGGAGAGGAGATATTGGGCTTCTGAGGAGGGTCCTTTACGGTAAGCAAATTGACCTCCAACAGACGCTTCAGTATAAAGAATGATGGTATTTCAGTCTCCGTAAACTGTCTTC
Organism: Vicia faba; assembly: GCA_948472305.1. Lineage (NCBI taxonomy): Eukaryota > Viridiplantae > Streptophyta > Magnoliopsida > Fabales > Fabaceae > Vicia > Vicia faba. Next base: position 1,110,751,973 of record OX451740.1, read on the forward strand.
CCGACTTTTCTTGCTTACGCCGATTAACCCGTTGACGCTGGCGAGGTTGTTGATGGGCTTGTGACCCTGAAGCAAGCAAAGGAGCTTTCCCCTTGTCTTCTTGAATTGATGGAGGCTGAGCGGTGACTTGCTCTTCGACCTCAGATGTTTGCCCCAGTTGGTTGTTTGGAAGCAGTTGGCGGACAAGAACTCTGAGTTCCTCTTGTCTTTGGGATAGGTCTTGGATGAGAGCCATCTGGCCCACTAACTGTCCCATCACTTGGGTCCTCAGTGTTGTCAGATCAAACTGCAGCTCCGCAAGCTGATCACTCCTGGCATTGTTGGAATTCCCCAAGCCCTTGGTGAGGAGAGCTTTCATCTCTTCTTGCCCCAGAGACAAGTTTAGGAACATCTCCTGCAGCTGAGCCGTCTGGTCTTGAATGTCTTTGACAGACCTTTCTAGAGCCATCTCTTGCTGAAATAAACAGCAGGAGAGTAAGGAAACCTGAAAAAGGAAAGATTGTAAAAATGCAATGCATGATATGTGGATGCATGCTTTCAAGGATCTCTTGGGGTAAACACAAGAAAATGTTAGAGGTTGAACTCTGCTCTTGGATTGGAGATCTCTGCACCGGTGGACGTCCTTCCCCGAGAATCAAGCTCACCATGTCAAGTGGGTCATAGCCACTGATTCAAGTTGTTGCACTTGGTCTTTGATTGGAGAGCTTCGTATCGGTGGATGTCTTTCCACGAGAATCAAGCTCACCATGTCGAGTGGGTCATAGCCACTGATTCAAGTTGTTGTTCTTGAACTTTTGATTGGAGAGCTTTGTATCGGTGGATGTCTTTCCACGAGAATCAAGCTCACCATGTCCAGTGGGTCATAGCCACTGATTCAAGCTGTTGTACTTGAACTTTGATTGGGGAACTTTGTATCGGTGGATGTCTTTCCACGAGAATCAAGCTCACCATGTCGAGTGGGTCATAGCCACTGATTCAAGCTGTTGTACTTGAACTTTGACTGGATTGGTTTAGAGGAGAAACCTCTTGCCCCTTGATAGACGTCTGGTTCAACGTAACCCTGCATCAAAAAGAACCCTCGAGATCCTTGAAATGGTTATTGAAAATGCTATGGTATGATGTCGTGATGTCATGTACATGTATGCACAAGCAAGTGAGTGTATATACAGGCAAACATATTCACACAAAGCAAACAAGTCCTTAGGTTTAGGCTTGCATGAGGTTTAGGTAAGTACCCTCTTGAAGTTAGTTGGCTCATCCTGTCCTAAAATAGAAACCGGGTTCTAAGGAGCTCAATATCATTGGATTGTTTTTTGTGTTCATTGTTTCGGTTTAGCCACTTACTGGAGACCAAAATATTCCAAGAAAACAATCCTCCAAAGAGTGTAGTATCGAGGATCTACCAACTTCAGACTGCACCAAAGTCAGTCATCTCACTACCCCTAAAAAGGATAAGATGGTCAATTAAGGTTCTAAGAGTTCGTTAGTGCTTCATGACATCACACAGCGGCCCCGTACTCTCCTTGACTACTCAAGGGTTACCGGTACTCACAAATATGTCACACTAACATAGCTTACTGCTTCAACCATGTCGGTATACCCCGCACAGTTCCCTCACAGTTTTTTTGCTATTTACCTAAGAAGGTGCCCCAAATCCGGGTGGAGGATTTACAACAAAACCCAAACAAGAACCCAAAAGATAAATCAATCAAGTCAATCAAAGCAAGAAAATAAAAGGTGATCTAAACCCTAAGGTGACCCCACTTTTAAGAAGTCCCCAGCAGAGTCGCCAGTTCTGTGATATGGTGGGAGAACTGACTAGTGTTTTGCGTTCGTATTCGCACTTGTGCGGTTGAGCAAGAGTCACCATCGAATTCTTATTTTATCCTAAAGGAAAGGTTAAAAAAGCACAGCAAAAACCTTTTGAGATATTTCGTGGGTTCGGGGGGTAGATTATGAAAAGGGAAGGTATTAGCACCCTTTTCATCCATGGTTATCCATGGGTTCTTAGTTACTTGGTTTTTTAGATCACTTGCCTTGATTTTCGATTGCTTGAAAAATGGTGTGTGTGTGAGTGCTTTTGAAAATGTTTTGGAAGAAGATCCTTTGTCTTAGGCTAACCTTGTAACAATTCTTTACTCGAATGTTTTACAAAGGCGTGTATCTTTTCGAAAAGATGTTTCAAAAAATGTTTTGAGAGTTTGTTTGAAAGTGTCGTGGATTGTGGTTTTTGAAAAGAAGGCAAGTTTTTTTGCAAGTTGATCTCAAGTAACTAAGAGTTTTGTCTACCCTATTGTACTCAAAGGTTTTCTCTATGTTTTTAACCCTTTTTAACAATTTTGTTCCACCATTGAAATTGGTGGACAATCTTGCGTTTAGGAAGTTTATTCGGGACGGATGCGGGTCGTCGTATGGACCATGAATGCAATGGTGCCAAGTGTCTTTGGCAATTTGCTTTGAGGGACTTGATCATTTGTTTAGGCAACATTTTGAGGGACTTATGATCATTTTGAATTTGTTTTGCCAAAGATACTCGACGTGCAAGCATGGCCCATTTTGGAAGGCAACATGTGGGATTACCCTAGAGGGTGCAAGTGTGATTTGTGTATTGATTTCATGTATTTGTCTTGTATTAGGTTATCTAGCGTTTGATTTTATGTACATGCAAACCCTAGGTCTAACCATGGTATAATTGAAAGCGGTAAATTGCGAAAATGTAAAATCTACGCTATTACAAAATAGTATCCGGGAGTGGGGGTACATGTGTATGAATGGGGATGAGACTTATAGTATCCAATAAGTTACAACCAAATCGAATTTGCGATCAAATGTAAATATCGAATATACCAATATAAGATAAACAAATGTGTATAGGGCAATGTGAATGTATTTGTATTGTGTAAGTGTATAATGTGAAATGTATTGTAAGTGTACAAGTATATGAGTATGTGATTATTTACAGGTGACAATGCGAAATTAATGTATATTAGGGTATTTGTCTTGACCTAGATATGTGTTTAATGAATCTTTGATTTGTATATTTGAAATATGTACAAAAGAAATGTGTTCTAATTGAATGTTCAAGTTTTAATTAAATTATGAAAATGATGTTTCAAGAAAATATTTCTAGGCTTTAGTTATGTATATAAAAAGAGTATTTTTCATTTGTTATGTACAAAAATGTTTTAAGAAATTAAATTATGCACAAAATGTATATTTACTTAGTATATACAAAATATATTTTAATTAAAAGAATAGAAAGGTATTTTCAATTTTAAATATATGATGTAGAAAAAAATGTATTTTTATGTGTTATGTACAAAACATATTTTTATTAAAAAAGGGGAAAAAATGCTTTTAATTATATTGTAAAAAAAGGATACATTTTTATGTATTTATGTTTTAATATGCATTCAAAAAATGTTTTAAATAAAAAATCAAAGATTAAATTAAAAAAAGGTAATTTTAAGTATTTTTAGTATTTTTAATATTAATGTATTATTATGACTGTTGTACCCCAAAATTTGCCCTCGCGCTTTTCCACAAAGAAATCTCAGCTTCAAACATTTCCTGACTTCTCAAACTGACTCAAGAATCGGACAAACGGACTTTTCTGGACAGTCAATCAAAATTAGGGTTTTACAGGCATATTCTCAGAAGAATTTGAATTCCACAGCGCTTTGCGGTTTATTTCAAGATTCGGATTAAAAGTCGCGTTATCTTGGTTTATTCAACAAAAGAGACAGTGGTTTGAATTCAGTACATTTTGATTGGGCCAGTCAGATGCAAGATGCAGTTTTGGAATTCACAGTGTTCATGTGTTTGATCAGTCTATCTGGGTTAATTGCTGCTTTGCTTTGGATTTTGGATTAGACGGACTTAATTGGTCAATGTTGTTTTATTTAAGTTATTTATTATTCTGAAACTAAAATGATTGAATTTATTTTTCAATTGTTTTAATTCTAAGAATTTTAAAATAAATAAATAAACAGTAAGGAAATTAGAATTAATTAGATAATTTGAATTTTATTGATATTTAAATTATTTGTACAAGTTGTTGTTTATTACAAACAATAATTTACATTTAATTTAAATATTACAATAGAATGAAAAAATATCCTATTTTCTAAATACTCTTCATTCCTCACTCTGCTCCGGCATTCCATTTTTCATCTGCAAAAAGAAATAAGAAAGTCAGAAAGAATTAAAATTAGCAGAGACAGATAAAAATGCTCATCATTAGGGGCTGCTGACTGGGATCAGTTGCCCTCTCTGCAAATCACGGGATTTCTCCCGGTTCACAGAGAGGGAAGATTATTTTATCTCATGAAATGCAAATGTCAAAAATGCATAGTTTCTAAAAAATTTGCAAAGCTGCATAGATTCAAAATCCAAACTAAACTGAAAAGGTTCAATCCAAACTTTCAAATCCAAAACAAGGTCCACTCTAAGAAAATCAAGAAAGCATACAAGCTGTCATTTGAGAAAAAGATATCAAAAAGCAGAAAATCTGTCAAAATTGTCTAAAGGATAAAGATGCAAGATGTATTATGCAAGCTAAACCATCTTTTTCATCATTTCCCTAGTCAGCCCCTTCAGAGCAAGTACAGTAAAAACATTAAAAAATTCTTAATCTGTACTTTGAGAGAGAAGTAAAGAGAGATAAAGCCAAGGCACAGTTCAGCAGGTCAGGATGTAGACAGTTCACAGCAGACAATAGAGAAGAAAAGAGAGATAAAGCCAAAACTCAGCATAGCAGAAATATAACAGTTCAATAGCAGTTCAGCAGGCATAGCAAAATCAGGAGCCAACTCAGAAGCTCAGTCCAAACATAGACCAGCATAGCAAGTAAATGAAAAGGATATACAAACTGAGTTCAGCTGAGAATAGGCAGCAGAGATACAAATCAAAAAAAAAGCACAGTTCAACATAGACAGTTCAGGGAAAGCAAGATAGCAATTCAGAATAGGAAGAGAGGATAGCAACTCTGCATAAAAAAGGAAACATAGCAGTTCAGCTCAGTCCAATATAGCAGCATAGCAGGTGAGTTCAGAAGATAAAAAAAAAATATACAACACAGTTGAGGGATATCAGTCCAAGGTAGCAGCATAGCAGGTGAGTTCAAAAAAAGAGATAGAAGAGAGATACAAGAACTCAGTTGAGGGAGAGGTTAAGAAGAGAGAAACACGACTGTCATAACAAAAAAAGCAAACTCTGCATATAGAAAAGGCACAGTTCAGAAGAAGATATATTTACAAAACTGATATACAAGAACTAAAAAACATCCTGCCCAACAAAAAGAGACCACATCTCAGAACCAAGCAAAAAACCACTACAGTCATAACCAAACAACAACTCTGTATAAGAAAAAAGAGCAAATATAGAACTCAGTTCAGGGGAGAAAAGGGGGATACAAAACCAGTTCAATATAACACCTAAAGCCATTATCTAACCAATATCCTCACCACCAATGAACCAGCATTAGCCTCAACACAACAAAAACACATAAACCTGCATTCCCCTCAAAAACACCCCCATTACTGTTGTCAAAAGCCATTACCCTGTCTCAATCTGTATACTCATAAAAACCTGATAAGAACCAGAACCACAAAGCACCATCCAAAACCTGCATCAGTCTCAGAACAAAAACTAAAAACAAATAGCCTCAACTTTCAAACCCCATAACACATTCTCAAAAATCATAACCTCACCATCAAACCAACATTAGCCTACAACCCTGTGAAGCTGAGCATCCCAAGCCACAAAGCATCATTCACGAAACATAACCAAAGCCTCAGAAGCTAACTTCATCATAGGCATCTCAGAAGGCAACATCAAGGCAATACTTGTTCAAACCCTCAAGGCAACATAGGCCCTCAGAACCCTAGGTTCATCCTTGGGCAAGCAAGCACACATAAGCAACCACATACATCAAGCAAGAGTTTAAACCAACGAATCAAGGCATCACAGTGGAAGAAGAAGAAGAAAGAAGCAATTCAAAGTGAACTCAGAAGCTTCATCAAAAGGAAGCAATGTCTAAATCATAAGCATAAAGAAGAAGAGGTAAAGACGCGAGGGTTTAGGATTTCTCAGTGAATACTCATCATCAAAAACCTAAGCAGGAATAGCAAGGAACGAAGTTACCAAGAAGGCGTCCAAGCAAGCATCAAGCTTCACCGCTCCGGCCTCCTGAAGCATCGCCCCTTTCCTCTCTCCTCCACCTCCAACTAGCAGGTAGTATAATCCTCGCCCTCTATCTTTACTTCTTCACCTCAAAGAATGAAAAGAAAATGCTTAAAAACTCAGATCAAACATGCAAACTTGTAAAAAGACAAAAGATAAGGATATGAGGCATTATAATCAAACCTTAAAGTCAAGAGTGCCAAAACCGTGCCTTGGAGGGAAGAAAGATGTGGAGGGCGATGTTGGTGGCCGGAGAAAATGCTCAGAAATTGCTAATCGGAGAAGACGAACCAAACGCGCCGTCGCTGCCTCTAGCCTTAACCCTCGTTCAATAAACAAAAGCTGCCTAACCCTAAAATTCGTTTTTTTTGGATCAAAAGGGCCTGACCCGTTTCCTAATTCATCTCTAAGCCCATCAGATTGCCTTTCTTCTTTTTTTTTTAAACAATACTAAACACTAACTATTACATTAAACACTAACCTCATTTTCTAACACTAACCTTATTTTATAAAACACTAACTCTTTTCATTTTCATAAAAAACTAACTTTGTTTTATAAACAATAATTATTCTTCTTTTTTTTTATATATAAAACACTAATCTCTTTTTTTTATTAAGAATACTTTTTATCATAAAATTAAGACAATTTTTGGATAGATATTTTATACATTTATATTATATTAAAAATTAGTTTTGGTACATAACAATAATCAAAATACTTTTTATGAACAATTAACCTTTAAAAATGTTAATTTGAATATATTATCTTTTCTTTTGTATTTATACATAATTAAAATTGAAAACCCTTTTTTAATACATATTTGTACATATTATACAATTTTATACATAATTAAGATTAAACTTTTTAATTAACATTTTTCATACATAATAATTCAATACATTTCTCTTCTAATATTTAAAATTACAAACATTTTGACTAAAATACTCTCCAATTAAAACTTAACACTTAATCAAAACCCTTCATTTGTACATAAGCATACAAAAAATCAAAATTCATTTAAAAACGTATATCTAAGACAAAACCCTAATACGACTCAATTTCATAATTCGCATTTGTACATATTTACACTTACACATACATTTGCACTTACACAATATATTGCCCTACACACATTTTATCTTGCATTTATACATTTGACATTTATATTTTGATTGCGACATTCGATTTGGTTGTAAGTACTATAAGTCTCATCCCCTTGTACATTTATACCCCCACTCCCGGACATTATTTTGTAATAGCGTAGATTTACATTCCGCAATTTACAGCTTTTCAATTATACCATGGTTAGACCTAGGGTTTGTATGTACATAAAATCAAACGCTAGATAACCTAATACAAGACAAATGCATGTAATCAATACACAATCACACTTGCACCCCCTAGGGTAATCCCACATGTTGCCTTCCAAATGGGCCATGCTTGCACGTCGAATGTCTTTGGCAAAACAAAATCAAATGATCATAAGTCCCTCGATGACGCTTTCGAAAGTCGCCTATCAAAATGATCAAGTCCCTTCAAGCAAATTGCCAAAGACACTTGGCACCATTGCATTCGTGGTCCATACGATGACCCACACCCGTCCCGAATAAACTTCCTAAACGCAAGATTGCCCATCAATTTCAATGGTGGAACAAAATTGTTAAAAGGGGTTAAAACATGACAAAAAACCTTTGAGTACAATAGGGTAGACAAAACTCTTAGTTACTTGAGATCAAACTTGCAAAAAAACACTTGCCTTCTTTTCAAAAACCACAATCCACGACACTTTCAAAAATCAAACTTTTCAAACTTTTGAAACATCTTTTCGAAAAGATATGCACCTTTGTAAAACATTCGAGTAAAGAATTATTACAAGGTTGGCCTAAGACAAGGCATCTTTTTCCAAAACATTTTCAAAACAACCCACACACATACCATTTTCAAAGCAATCAAAAATCAAGGCAAGTGATCTAAAAAACCAAGTAACTAAGAGCCCATGGATAACCATGGATGAAAAGGGTGCTAATACCTTCCCTTTTCATAATCTACCCCCCGAACCCGCGAAATATCTCAAAAGGTTTTTGCTGTGCTTTTTTTAACCTTTCCTTTAGGATAAAATAAAAAGTCGGTGGCGACTCTTGCTAACCGCACAAGTGCGAATATGAACACAAAACACTAGTCAGTTCTCCCACCGTATCACAGAACTGGCGACTCTGCTGGGGACAAAGTTTTAGTGGGGTTACCTTAGGGTTTAGATCACCTTTACTTTCAATTGATTGCTTTGTTTGCTTTACATTTGTGGGCTTTGTATCGGAGTTTTATAGATCCTAACCCGGATCTGGGGAAACCCTTTTAGGTAGCAACAAGGCTGTGAGGGAACTGTGCGGGGTATACCGACATGGTTGAAGCAGTCTGCTACGTTGATGTGGCACTTTGGTATGTACCGGTAACCCTTGAGTTCAGTCAAGGAGAGTACGGGGCCGCCGCGTGGTGTCATGAAGCATCAACTGACCTTAGGAACCTTAATTAAACCATCTTGGCCTTCTTAGGGTAGTGAGATAACTGACTTTGGTGCAGTCCGAGGTTGGTTGATACTCGATACTACACTCAATTGAGGGTTGCTTTCCTGGAATATTTCGGTCGCCAGTTCAGTGGCTAAATCGAAACGATGAACAATGAAAGCAATCCAGTGATATTGGGACCTCTAGAACCCGGTTACTTTTGATAGGACAGGTTTTAACCAACAAACTGAAAGAGGGTAGTGCCTGAACCTCATGCAAGCCTAAACCTAAGGCTTTGTGTGCTTTGTGTGAATATTGTTTGCCGGTATATACACTTGCTTGTTTGTGCGTACATGTACATAACATCATAACATCATACCATAGCATTTTAGCATTTTCAATAACCATTTCAAGGATCTCGAGGTTTCCGTTGATGCAAGGTTACGTTGAATCAGACATCTATCAAGGAGCAGAGGTCTCTCCTCTAATCAATCTAGTCAAAGTTCAAGTGCAACAACTTGAATCAGGGGCTATGACCCACTCGACATGGTGAGCTTGATTCTCGTGGAAAGACATCCACCAACACAAAGCTCTCCAAACCAAGGTCGAGAACAACAACTTGAATCAGTGGCTATGACCCACTCGACATGGTGAGCTTGATTCTCGTGGAAGGACGTCCACCGATGCGGACTCTCCAATCCAAGAGCAAAGTTCAACCTCTAACATTTTCTTGTGTTTACCCCAAGAGATCCTTGAAAGCATGCATCCACATGTCATGCATTTCATTTTGACAATCTTTCCTTTTTCAGGTTTCCTTACTCTCCTGCTGTTTATAGCAGCAAGAGATGGCTCTAGAACGGTCTGTCAAAGACATCCAAGAACAGACTGCTCAGCTGCAGGAGATGTTCCTGAACTTGTCTCTGGGGCAAGAAGAGATGAAAGCTCTCCTCACCAAAGGCTTGGGGAGTTCCAACAATGCCAGGAGTGATCAGATTGCGGAGCTGCAGTTTGATTTGACAACACTGAGGACTCAAATGATGGGACAGTTGGTGGGCCAGATGGCTCTCATCCAAGACCTATCTCAAAGACAAGAGGAACTCAGAGTTCTTGTCCGCCAACTGCTCCCAAACAACCAACTGGGGCAAACATCCGAGGTCGAAGAGCAAGTCACCGCTCAACCTCCATCAACTCAAGAAGACAAGGGGAAAGCTCCTTTGTTAGCTTCAGGGTCACAAACCCATCAACAACCTCGCCGGCGTCAGCGGGGCAATCGGCGTAGACAAGAAACGTCGGGAAGGCAGTTCACAGAGACTGACATACCGTCATCTCTAATTCTGGAGCGCTTGTTGGAGGTTAATCTAACTACTTTGAGGGATCCTATCCGGAACCCTAATACCTCCGCTCCTGACTATCATCCCGATGCATTTTGTGTTTACCATTCCTATAGTCCAGGACATGACACTGATAGCTGTTGGGCCTTGAAGAACAAGATTCAAGATCTGATTGACATTGGAGTGCTGAGGTTCATGCCAGACGGCGAGATGAAGATCTTCCGTTAAAGGGTTCTCCGCTTGAAGTGACGAAGCTTGAAGCTGAAAGACTTTTGTTTCTTTTTGAATTTTCAAAGTTGTAATTTCTTTTGCTGTCAAACAATTATTTGTTGATGTTAAACTCTGTTTTCATTAATGCATTGCATATGTTTGTCTTGAATTCATCCATTCGCTTCACTATTCTTATGCTTTTCTTTATGATATTTGACTCTTGATAAAAAGCTGCAAGCCTTTAGAGGGAGGATGACGAAACAATACCATGATCTTATACAGTATGCTTTTGAACAGACCTTGCTGATGATGTACAGGCATTTCTTTCAATTCCCAAACACTGGAGTTATAAGGAAGTTAATCCCTAGTCAACCCCTTCGAGCCAAAGAAGTAGGAGTTTCCTGTTCTAAACGATCAAAACCTTTGATATAAACCTGGGGCAGGGTAGTATCTCAGTTAATTCAAGAGAGAACGCGCATTGAAGTCGCAAACTCTCAGTTCGTAATACAACGAACGACGTCGAAAAAGAAAGCATTCCTGCGGAATCAAAAGACAAGGGCGGTTCCTTATCACATAGACAGTCAATCTCTCAAAAGACAAAAGCCCACCCAGCCAGAACCTATGAAGGAGGCTTAAGAAAGCTGGGGCATCCCGCTGACAGTAATCCCGAAAACGGTAACAGTCAGGCAAAAGTTAGGGATAACAAATCAAAATCAAAATAGTGAGGTCATTACAAAGCCCTCAACAACATAAAATTGTTGAAAAAGAAAAAGGAGATGATGACTGTCTCCCAAAATTCAACTGGTGAACCATCGCCCAAAAGTCGTTCCAAACTCAAAACAGAGTGCGACGCACAGTTAACTGAGCTTAGGTTGAAGGACATCACGAAGAGCGGGTGGGTACAAATATACTTTGAGCCTTTATCCTTTGTTTCTTAAACCGCGAACCAGGCCACGTTACAACCCTTCAGAAGTCCTAATTGAAGCATGGGTTAGTTCGAAAGCATACTGTTACAAAAGGTATCCTGACTCCTGTAGGGCTTTGCTCTAAATCTCGTGTTAACTTGTCTTATGAAAAGTTTTCTGCTAAAAACGCATTTTTCAAAATTTCAAAGACAAACATGAACTTTGCATTAGTCGAATATCACTGTCTGCATTTAACCCCTTTTGTTTGACAGCGAAGAAGTTCACACAGCGAATGTTCGGAGGAACGAAAACTCTCTCAGTAAGTCTAAATCACTTCAAGAGGATAACACTTCCATCAAATCTCCTATCAACAAGGGGCATGACATGTCACAATTCAATTAACCTGGGGCAGTCCAGTCAAGGTCCAACAGATCTTTCAAAGTACAATTAACCTGGGGCAGTCCAGTCAAGATTTCAAGAAATCTCTCAATATGCAGAGTAATTTAATTCAAGACTCCTTCACAACCACTTGGGGCATTCGAATGTCAAAAGTGTTCAACAAATCAACTACAACATTTCCAGATTCGATTCCTGTATCCAGCCAGGGCATATCTGTTGACCACGTTTCCAGACTCGATTCCTGTATCCAGCCAGGGCACGTCTGAAGAGTTTCCAGATTCGACTCCTGTATCCAGCCAGGGCACGTCCGAAGAGTTCGAAGATTCGATTCCTGTATCCAGCCAGGGCATATCTATCAACTATCACCTTTCCAGATTCGACTCCTGTATCCAGCCAGGGCATGTCTGAAGAATTCCAGATCAACACCTGCAACAACCCAGGAAACATCTGTGAACGACCGATTGTAGACCAACACCTGTAATAAACCAGGATTTTATCTACATCACCACTTGGGGCATTCGAATGTCAAAAGTGTTCAAAACCCGATGCAGTTTTACACAAGCTCATCATCAGGAAACCCTACACCGGTTCCTCTCCAAGACTTCTGAAACAGTTTACGGATTCTTCCCAACAACGGACGCCAATCTACCGACTTGTTCAGATTCTTATCAAGACTTCTGAAAACAGTTCATGGGTTCATCCCAACAACGGATGTTAATCTATCAACTTGTTCAGATGCAACTTTCGAAGACAGTTTACGGACGCTTCCCAACAACGGATGTTGTTCTATTGCTGATTCAACTTCAAGATCTCTGAAAACAGTTCACGGGTTCTCCAAGTAAACGGATGTTAACCTATCACTTGTTCAGGTTCTTCTCAAGACTTCTGAAAACAGTTCATGGATTCATCCCAACAACGGATGTTAATCTATCAACTTGTTCAGATGCAACTTTCAAAGACAGTTTACGGACGCTTCCCAACAACGGATGTTGTTCTATTGCTGGTTCAACTTCAAGATTTCTGAAAACAGTTCACGGGTTCTCCAAGTAAACGGATGTTAACCTATCACTTGTTCAGATTCTTCTCAAAGCCAACCACTACGGAAGATCGCGCTCGCCAGGATTCTCCCTACCCCCAACGGAGTTCCCACAATCCCCAGCGGAGTCAGACTTTTAAACCTTCTCCCCACAGAGTTTTAAGGAAGCAATCTTGAGTTCCCCAGTGAAGTCTCCAAGGTTACCTCCCATCAAGCCAAAGATTCTCAATCTGGTCTCCCCGGCATGAGTCTGCTAGTTGAAGCTCCCCAGTAGAGGTCATTTAGAATTCTCTTCCCCAGCGACAGCCAAGGATTTATTTTCCCCGGCAGCAGTCAAGACGCTTGTATCTTCGGCCATCTCGGATTCATGTATCCTTGGCAAGATTAGCTCATCAGCTTACAAGTGCATTCATTACATTCATATCATAAACATTAATGTCACATACATTGCATCATGCATCATAACATTACATACAACTAACCCTTTGCCTTTTCAGGTAAGATCAGTCAGCAGACACAGATCATCTCCTGAGATTCATCCAAAAATAGTTCAGATGTGACCCGGACACGGCAACGTCTTGATACTCATTCCAGATTCATTCAGACGCATCAGCAGAAACCTTACGCCGTTTCCTCTTCAATTTCTCAACTTCTGAAACAAGTTTACGGATTCTTCCCTACAACGGAGGTCAATCTACCGACTGATTCAGACTCTTCTCAATTTTTGAAAATAAGTTACGGACGCTTCCCAACAACGGATGCTGCTCCATTGCTTGTTCAGTCCCAACTCCTGAAAATAGTTTACAGATTCTCCAGACACGGACATCAATCTGTTACTTGTTCAAGCCCCAATTCAGAGATATTCCAAAACAGGGATGCCCTTCTGATACTCGTCCACTCACCATTGACGTACAGTTCAACATCATCAGATGGCATCTCTAAGCCCATCCCCCGACAAAATTCTCTCGCACCAGGTGGCATCTTTAAGCCCACCACCAAATGGCATCTATAAGCCCATTCACCTCCACCGTCACTTCGACGAGCGCAAATTTTCTGGGCACATTAGTGTTCAATCTCCTTTTACCTTCAAGTCGCGAAAGGCAAACTTGCCAATCTAACTCTTCAGGTCAAAGAAGATTGAACAGGGGCAACTGTTGTACCCCAAAATTTGCCCTCGCGCTTTTCCACAAAGAAATCTCAGCTTCAAACATTTCCTGACTTCTCAAACTGACTCAAGAATCGGACAAACGGACTTTTCTGGACAGTCAATCAAAATTAGGGTTTTACAGGCATATTCTCAGAAGAATTTGAATTCCACAGCGCTTTGCGGTTTATTTCAAGATTCGGATTAAAAGTCGCGTTATCTTGGTTTATTCAACAAAAGAGACAGTGGTTTGAATTCAGTACATTTTGATTGGGCCAGTCAGATGCAAGATGCAGTTTTGGAATTCACAGTGTTCATGTGTTTGATCAGTCTATCTGGGTTAATTGCTGCTTTGCTTTGGATTTTGGATTAGACGGACTTAATTGGTCAATGTTGTTTTATTTAAGTTATTTATTATTCTGAAACTAAAATGATTGAATTTATTTTTCAATTGTTTTAATTCTAAGAATTTTAAAATAAATAAATAAACAGTAAGGAAATTAGAATTAATTAGATAATTTGAATTTTATTGATATTTAAATTATTTGTACAAGTTGTTGTTTATTACAAACAATAATTTACATTTAATTTAAATATTACAATAGAATGAAAAAATATCCTATTTTCTAAATACTCTTCATTCCTCACTCTGCTCCGGCATTCCATTTTTCATCTGCAAAAAGAAATAAGAAAGTCAGAAAGAATTAAAATTAGCAGAGACAGATAAAAATGCTCATCATTAGGGGCTGCTGACTGGGATCAGTTGCCCTCTCTGCAAATCACGGGATTTCTCCCGGTTCACAGAGAGGGAAGATTATTTTATCTCATGAAATGCAAATGTCAAAAATGCATAGTTTCTAAAAAATTTGCAAAGCTGCATAGATTCAAAATCCAAACTAAACTGAAAAGGTTCAATCCAAACTTTCAAATCCAAAACAAGGTCCACTCTAAGAAAATCAAGAAAGCATACAAGCTGTCATTTGAGAAAAAGATATCAAAAAGCAGAAAATCTGTCAAAATTGTCTAAAGGATAAAGATGCAAGATGTATTATGCAAGCTAAACCATCTTTTTCATCATTTCCCTAGTCAGCCCCTTCAGAGCAAGTACAGTAAAAACATTAAAAAATTCTTAATCTGTACTTTGAGAGAGAAGTAAAGAGAGATAAAGCCAAGGCACAGTTCAGCAGGTCAGGATGTAGACAGTTCACAGCAGACAATAGAGAAGAAAAGAGAGATAAAGCCAAAACTCAGCATAGCAGAAATATAACAGTTCAATAGCAGTTCAGCAGGCATAGCAAAATCAGGAGCCAACTCAGAAGCTCAGTCCAAACATAGACCAGCATAGCAAGTAAATGAAAAGGATATACAAACTGAGTTCAGCTGAGAATAGGCAGCAGAGATACAAATAAAAAAAAAAGCACAGTTCAACATAGACAGTTCAGGGAAAGCAAGATAGCAATTCAGAATAGGAAGAGAGGATAGCAACTCTGCATAAAAAAGGAAACATAGCAGTTCAGCTCAGTCCAATATAGCAGCATAGCAGGTGAGTTCAGAAGATAAAAAAAAAATATACAACACAGTTGAGGGATATCAGTCCAAGGTAGCAGCATAGCAGGTGAGTTCAAAAAAAGAGATAGAAGAGAGATACAAGAACTCAGTTGAGGGAGAGGTTAAGAAGAGAGAAACACGACTGTCATAACAAAAAAAGCAAACTCTGCATATAGAAAAGGCACAGTTCAGAAGAAGATATATTTACAAAACTGATATACAAGAACTAAAAAACATCCTGCCCAACAAAAAGAGACCACATCTCAGAACCAAGCAAAAAACCACTACAGTCATAACCAAACAACAACTCTGTATAAGAAAAAAGAGCAAATATAGAACTCAGTTCAGGGGAGAAAAGGGGGATACAAAACCAGTTCAATATAACACCTAAAGCCATTATCTAACCAATATCCTCACCACCAATGAACCAGCATTAGCCTCAACACAACAAAAACACATAAACCTGCATTCCCCTCAAAAACACCCCCATTACTGTTGTCAAAAGCCATTACCCTGTCTCAATCTGTATACTCATAAAAACCTGATAAGAACCAGAACCACAAAGCACCATCCAAAACCTGCATCAGTCTCAGAACAAAAACTAAAAACAAATAGCCTCAACTTTCAAACCCCATAACACATTCTCAAAAATCATAACCTCACCATCAAACCAACATTAGCCTACAACCCTGTGAAGCTGAGCATCCCAAGCCACAAAGCATCATTCACGAAACATAACCAAAGCCTCAGAAGCTAACTTCATCATAGGCATCTCAGAAGGCAACATCAAGGCAATACTTGTTCAAACCCTCAAGGCAACATAGGCCCTCAGAACCCTAGGTTCATCCTTGGGCAAGCAAGCACACATAAGCAACCACATACATCAAGCAAGAGTTTAAACCAACGAATCAAGGCATCACAGTGGAAGAAGAAGAAGAAAGAAGCAATTCAAAGTGAACTCAGAAGCTTCATCAAAAGGAAGCAATGTCTAAATCATAAGCATAAAGAAGAAGAGGTAAAGACGCGAGGGTTTAGGATTTCTCAGTGAATACTCATCATCAAAAACCTAAGCAGGAATAGCAAGGAACGAAGTTACCAAGAAGGCGTCCAAGCAAGCATCAAGCTTCACCGCTCCGGCCTCCTGAAGCATCGCCCCTTTCCTCTCTCCTCCACCTCCAACTAGCAGGTAGTATAATCCTCGCCCTCTATCTTTACTTCTTCACCTCAAAGAATGAAAAGAAAATGCTTAAAAACTCAGATCAAACATGCAAACTTGTAAAAAGACAAAAGATAAGGATATGAGGCATTATAATCAAACCTTAAAGTCAAGAGTGCCAAAACCGTGCCTTGGAGGGAAGAAAGATGTGGAGGGCGATGTTGGTGGCCGGAGAAAATGCTCAGAAATTGCTAATCGGAGAAGACGAACCAAACGCGCCGTCGCTGCCTCTAGCCTTAACCCTCGTTCAATAAACAAAAGCTGCCTAACCCTAAAATTCGTTTTTTTTGGATCAAAAGGGCCTGACCCGTTTCCTAATTCATCTCTAAGCCCATCAGATTGCCTTTCTTCTTTTTTTTTTAAACAATACTAAACACTAACTATTACATTAAACACTAACCTCATTTTCTAACACTAACCTTATTTTATAAAACACTAACTCTTTTCATTTTCATAAAAAACTAACTTTGTTTTATAAACAATAATTATTCTTCTTTTTTTTTATATATAAAACACTAATCTCTTTTTTTTTATTAAGAATACTTTTTATCATAAAATTAAGACAATTTTTGGATAGATATTTTATACATTTATATTATATTAAAAATTAGTTTTGGTACATAACAATAATCAAAATACTTTTTATGAACAATTAACCTTTAAAAATGTTAATTTGAATATATTATCTTTTCTTTTGTATTTATACATAATTAAAATTGAAAACCCTTTTTTAATACATATTTTTACATATTATACAATTTTATACATAATTAAGATTAAACTTTTTAATTAACATTTTTCATACATAATAATTCAATACATTTCTCTTCTAATATTTAAAATTACAAACATTTTGACTAAAATACTCTCCAATTAAAACTTAACACTTAATCAAAACCCTTCATTTGTACATAAGCATACAAAAAATCAAAATTCATTTAAAAACGTATATCTAAGACAAAACCCTAATACGACTCAATTTCATAATTCGCATTTGTACATATTTACACTTACACATACATTTGCACTTACACAATATATTGCCCTACACACATTTTATCTTGCATTTATACATTTGACATTTATATTTTGATTGCGACATTCGATTTGGTTGTAAGTACTATAAGTCTCATCCCCTTGTACATTTATACCCCCACTCCCGGACATTATTTTGTAATAGCGTAGATTTACATTCCGCAATTTACAGCTTTTCAATTATACCATGGTTAGACCTAGGGTTTGTATGTACATAAAATCAAACGCTAGATAACCTAATACAAGACAAATGCATGTAATCAATACACAATCACACTTGCACCCCCTAGGGTAATCCCACATGTTGCCTTCCAAATGGGCCATGCTTGCACGTCGAATGTCTTTGGCAAAACAAAATCAAATGATCATAAGTCCCTCGATGACGCTTTCGAAAGTCGCCTATCAAAATGATCAAGTCCCTTCAAGCAAATTGCCAAAGACACTTGGCACCATTGCATTCGTGGTCCATACGATGACCCACACCCGTCCCGAATAAACTTCCTAAACGCAAGATTGCCCATCAATTTCAATGGTGGAACAAAATTGTTAAAAGGGGTTAAAACATGACAAAAAACCTTTGAGTACAATAGGGTAGACAAAACTCTTAGTTACTTGAGATCAAACTTGCAAAAAAACACTTGCCTTCTTTTCAAAAACCACAATCCACGACACTTTCAAAAATCAAACTTTTCAAACTTTTGAAACATCTTTTCGAAAAGATATGCACCTTTGTAAAACATTCGAGTAAAGAATTATTACAAGGTTGGCCTAAGACAAGGCATCTTTTTCCAAAACATTTTCAAAACAACCCACACACATACCATTTTCAAAGCAATCAAAAATCAAGGCAAGTGATCTAAAAAACCAAGTAACTAAGAGCCCATGGATAACCATGGATGAAAAGGGTGCTAATACCTTCCCTTTTCATAATCTACCCCCCGAACCCGCGAAATATCTCAAAAGGTTTTTGCTGTGCTTTTTTTAACCTTTCCTTTAGGATAAAATAAAAAGTCGGTGGCGACTCTTGCTAACCGCACAAGTGCGAATATGAACACAAAACACTAGTCAGTTCTCCCACCGTATCACAATGACAAATATATTAAGTTAGAAAAATATATGGTGTTTATATATAAAAAGAAGTTAGTGTTAATAAAAATGTTATAAAAAAAAGGTTAAGTTAGTTAAGAATATTTAAGGCCTTTTATATGAGAATTCAATGGGCTTCAGGCATTGGGGAAACAGGGTTAGGCCCAGAGTGCAAGCATTTGTTTTTTAGGGTTTATGGAATGTTTTCAATTGGGAACGAAATCTAGGGTTGGCAGCGGCGCGTTCATGGGTTTCGTTCAATTTCTCCGTTCGTCTTTGCCAGCTTCTGAGTCCTTCAACCCCAAGCCATCAGCTTCTATGCCTCCTTCTTCTCTCCATTGACAACGTTAAGGTGACAGAATTAGGTAACAAGTTTGATTCGTTAGGGTTTGATTTAGTTCTTGCATGCTTGTGATTTTCTGCGTATTTGATTAAATTTTGATTTTTGTGTTTGTTTAACGAGAATTAAAAGGAAAAGGGGAGAGGATTGGACTACCTTTCGTTTGGAGGGAGGAATGACGGTGAGGAAAGCTAGGAGGCTGGATGGCGAAGGGGGCGTGAAGACGCTGGCTTGCTTCTTTGGTAACTTTTATCTTTTTCTTCTTCCTTAGGGTTTGATGATGATTTTTGTACTGAAAACCTTGTCCTGAAACCTCACTTCTTTCTTCCTCTCTTTCGCCTTTACTGTCTTGATATTTCTGTATGCTTGCCTTAAGATTAATAGTTTATTTTGGCCATTGATGTGTTTACTGAGGCTTGCTTTGAGTGGCCTACTGCTTTTCCTCTTCTCTTACAGTTGCCCTGAACTTGCCTTCTTGTGTTGCTTTATTGCTTATGTGGATTGCCCAATGATGTGATTACTGAGGGCCCAGTTTACACGCTTATGTTGCCTTTGTTGCCTTGCTTGTGTTGCCTTCTTGTGTGCTTGCTTGCCCAAGGATGAACCTAGGGTTCTGAGGGCCTTGATTTGGAATGCTTCTTTCTTCTTCTCTTACAGTTGCCTAGCACTTTCGTATGCTTTTGAATATGCTGAGCTTGTTGCCCGATGATGCGTCTACTGAGGGCCTAGAGTTGGTCCTGAATGCTTGAGTATGCCTTGTGTTTGATAACCCGATGATGAAGAAATTCTGAGTTCACTTCTTTCCTCTTCTCTATCTCCCACTTTGCCTTTGAATGTGTTAGTTATTGCCCAGTGATGAGCACTTCCTCTGAGGGCCTTGATGCTTGGATTGAATGGTTTAAGGTTTGAACTGGACAGGTTGGGTCCTTGTGGCTTTTTAACAGGTATGATGCTTGGTTTATGGTTATAGCTGGTAATGAGTTTTTAGGCCATTTGCAGGTTTTGTATGGTTATGTGTTTGGAAGTGTTTTAACAGGTAAGATGTTTGTGGGAATTTGTACTGGTTTTTGATGCTTATCAGGTTTTAAGGCTTAAAGGTACAGGCTTGGTGTGTTCCCCCTGTGTTTGAGTTGTTGATGGCCTTAACAGTTTGTATGTTGAGGCAGGGTTGTGGTGTTTAGGCTGGTGAGAAAACAGGTTAGGCTGGTGATGGTTCAGGTTAATGCCATGTTGGTTTTAGGTTTTGGCCTTGAACATGTTTTCTGTTTGAGGTTATGGCAGCAGGTTGGATGCCTAGCAGGTTTTTCTGTTTATGCAGTAAGCTATGTATGTTTATATGTTGAGGCCCTTAGCAGGTTTGTATGTTGAGGTTTTAGATGTTTGAACTGGCTTAAGGTTTTAGCAGGTATGATGCTGAGGCAGTTTGTATCTCAGTTTTTTGTATATCTATTCTTTTTGTGTTGGTTCCTCCTTGAACCGTGTTGTTCTTTCTTGTATATCTTTTCTTCTTATCTATGCCTAAAGCCTAAAAACCTGCGTCTTATCTCCCTTCTTTCTCTCTCTTTGTACAGTTAAAAGAATTTTAAATGTTTTCTTGCTGTACTTTCTGAAAAGGTCACATGGGGAAATGATGAAAGATGTAGCTTGCATATCATACCTTCCTCTGCATATTTGATCTCTTCTTTGACAGCTTTTGTACTTTTTTGTCTTCTTTGATATCCTTGTGCAGTAACTTGACAGCTTTGGTTTTTGACAGAAAGTTGTACTTTGATTTTTAGTTGGGTTTGAACTTGCTTCTGAACTAATGCAGTTTGACATTTTGAATTATGCAATTTGGCTTTTGTGCATTCATACTTTAGCAAATAAAACTCGTCCCTCTTTGTGGACCGGGAGCGATCCCGTGATTTGCAGAGAGGGTTAACTGATCCCCATCAGTGGCCTTTAATGATGACTGCAATTTTAATCTGTCTTTTCAATTTAACTGCTTTTTGACTTTTCTCTTTTTCTTTTGCAGATGAAAAATGGAATACCGGAGCGAAGTGAAGAATGAAGAGATTAGGGACTTAGAAAATGTTTAGAAAAAATAGGATAGTTTTTATTTTCAATTTAATTATTGTAAACCATTATTATTTTAAATACTTCGTAAATAAATACTTGTATCCAAATAATAATTGTAACAAATATTAAATATGAAATAAAAATTCTTATTGATTCATTTAATTCTTTTCAATTCCTTTTCAATTATTTACTTATTATTCATGGTTCCTTAAATTAAAATGAATGAAAGTTAAATTTCAGATATTTAATCCTTAGAACAATAAATAATCAGTTAAACATGGATTCTTCGTCGATCAAAATAAATGAACTTGACGTCTCCATTATTCAAAGCAACGCACAGTCGAACACAATAACTGATCAGACGCAATCCTTTCTTATTGATTTCTTGCCAAGTACGGTAGATCCAAACTGCATATTTCTTTTGACTGGCTCAAATAAAACAACATGAATTCAACCCAACTGCCTCTTTTACTGATTAAATCAAAACAATGCGAATTTAACCCGAATCTCGGAATAACCTGCAAAGTGCTGTGGAACTTTAATTTGCTGAGAATATGCCCATAAAACCTTAATTCCTGATTCAATGCCAAAGAACGTCCACCTGATCAAAATTGAGCCAGAATCAACCAAAACCCTAAGCCAATTATTTGAAGCAATCCAGAGTCCTAAAAATCAATAAAACCCTAATTTTTGTTTGACTGACGAGAAAAGTCCGTTTGTCCGATTCTTGAGTCAGTTTTGAAAAGTCAGGAAATGCTTGAAATTGTTATCTTTTGTGAAAAAATGCGAGGGCAAATTTTGGGGTACAACAAGTACCGTGAAATTATGGTGGAGACATCTACTACCATGGTATCAAACAAGATGGGCTGACCGCCAAAGAAATGAGCTACGAAGAAGAAGACTCCGACATTAGTAATATTGTCGGAACCAGCAAGATTACCCATAGAGGCAGAATCTTCTCTCCAGAAATTGCCCCTCCAAAGGCAGTTTTTGGACCCGTGGCTATTCCAAAGGTTACCTCTATACCAATAATCATATCTGCAAGTGCTCCTACTGGCAAAGACGACATAACCCCTACTATTATCCCTAACAACACTTCTACTGCTGAAATTTGAGGAAAAGGTATTCAAGAAGAGCCTGTCCGGACAAAGGCTCAACCATTGACTATCCCCGAAACCTCCAAGAAGGAAATGGAGGAGATCCTGAGAATAATAAAGAAGAGTTACTATGAAGTGGTTGAACAGTTGGGGCAAACTCCCTCCAAGATCTCCATGCTAGCATTGTTGCTGTGTTCTGAGGCACATGCGAAAGCTCTGGTGAAGTTTCTGAAGATAGCCCATGTGCCACAAGAGACATCGCTGACCAATTCCCGGATTGTGTGGCCAGTTTGGCAGCTGATAAAGGCCTAGACTTCTCTGATGCTGATTTGACACCAAAAGGGAGAAAGAACAACGAGGAATTACATGTCTCTGTGGAGTGTACATGAACAACTATGTCCCATGTCTTGGTGGACACTGATTCATCTTTGAATGTTTTACCGAAGAAAGCTCTCGACAGATTAGATTGCGAAGGATTCACATTGAAACCCAGTAACATAGTCGTAAGAGCATTTGATGGCTCAAAGAGGATGGTCCACGGGGAGGTGGACATCCCCATATAGGTGGGAACTCAGACTTTCAACTCAACCTTATATGTAATGGACATCCGCCCCTCTTACTCCTGTTTGCTAGGACGGCCCTGGATCCATAATGCTGGTGTTGTCACCTCTACACTACACCAAATGCTGAAATACTCGGTCTATGGAAAGATTATCAATGTCCACGGAGAAGAAGATTACATGATTAGCCATCTAAATTCTTTCCGGTATGTGGAGTTGGAGGGCGAGTTCATTGAAACTCCTTTTCAACATTCCGAAGAAGTCTCTCAAGAGGTAGCAGTAACCAAGACGGTATCCGCGATCCACAAGATCACAAGACCTCAGCTTCAGATGTCATCTCTAAAAGACACCAAGGAAGTAATATAGGAGGGTGGATGCACCATCTGGGGACAGCTTCCAGACATTCTGTATAAATTTGACAAGTTTGGCTTAGGGTTTACTTCAAACGCTCATAAGGCTGTGCGCCGTGCCCGTGCTGGAGGGCCACTTCTGAAGATTAGCAACTAAGAGGTCAACGCAGTGGAAGATGGTGAAGAAGATGGAAGCTTGGAGTATTGGATATTTCCTACTGTCAACAGAGGACTTCGCAATTGGGAAGCCAGAGACTTTGTCCCAATAAATTTCATCTCTCAGTAATTTATCTTTTACATTTCTGTTGGACTTGTAATATTCACAAACAATTCACACATTAAAAAACTTGTGTCATACCCGAGGCACAATGGTCCATCTGTAAGGGTTTTTATTTCATCTTCATATGACATTAAATGAATCATGGACGTTTTTTCACATACAAACCTTTTGTGGTCACTGTCTTTCTTTTACATTTTATTATTTAAAGATGGATATACCCTTACACACACCCACACTCACAAATACAAGTACCCCTCCATTCTGGATCCCATGGGTAACGATATTGCTACGTCCTTTAGTGACTCTGAAGATCTAATCTACCAAGCCGAAGACGAAGGTGAGGAAGATTGTGAAGTACCAGGGGAATTGTCCAGACTACTACAATAAGAGGAAAGAGCTATTCAGCCTCATGAGGAACCGTTGGATACAATCAACTTGGGTACCGAGGAAGATAAAAAGGAAATCAAGGTGGGTGCCAATCTAGAGCCGAGTGTCAAGGAGCGTCTAATTCAGCTATTGTGTGATTATGTTTAGATCTTTTCCTGGTCATACGAAGACATGCCAGGACTTGATACAAACATCGTGGTACATCGTCTACCCACAAGAGAAGATTGTCCACCAGTGAAACAAAAAGTCCGCCGCATGAGACCTGACATGTCAGAGAAGATCAAAGAGGAAGTCATGAAACAATTCAATGTTGGATTCTTGGCTGTCACTTCCTATCCTCAATTGGTTGCCAACATTGTTCTCGTGCCTAAAAAGGACGGCAAAGTACGAATGTGCGTGGATTATAGAGATTTAAACAGGGCCAACCCTAAAGATGATTTTCCACTTCCCCACATCGATATCCTGGTTGACAATACGGCCCAGCACAAAGTATTTTCCTTCATGGACGGATTCTCAGGTTATAACCAAATCAAAATGGCACCTGAGGACATGGAGAAAACTACATTTGTCACACAGTGGGGCACATTCTGCTATAAAGTGATGCCATTCGGACTGAAAAATGCAGGGGCAACCTATCAACGCACCATGTTAACTTTATTTCATGATATGATACATCATGAGATAGAGGTCTATGTAGATGACATGATAGCCCGATCACAAACTGAAGAGGAGCACCTTGATCATTTGCAAAAGTTGTTTGAGAGGTTGAAGGAGTTTAAACTAAGGTTGAATCCAAACAAGTTCACATTCGTTGTCCGGTCCGGTAAACGCTTAGGTTTTGTTGTCAGCAACAAAGGTATCGAGGTTGATCCTACCAAGGTTAAAGAGATACAAGAAATGCCTGCTCCTCGTACTGAGAAGGAAGTCAGAGGATTCTTGGGACGCATGAACTATATTGCCAGATTCATTTCTCACCTAACAGCTACTTGTGAACCAATCTTCAAACTATTGAAGAAAGATCAAGTAGTCAGATGGAATGATGAATGTGAGACTACTTTTGACAAAATCAAAGAGTACTTACAAGAGCCTTCTGTTTTGATGCCACCAATCGAGGGAAGACCACTGATCATGTATCTGACCATTTTAGAGAACTCAATGGCGTGTGTATTGGGGCAACATGACGAGTCTGGCCGAAAAGAGCATGTTATTTACTACCTGAGCAAAAAATTTACCGACTGTGAAACCATATATTCACTACTCGAGAAAACTTGTTGCGCTCTGGCATGGGCAGCTCGCCGGCTAAGACAATATATGTTGACTCATACTACTTTGTTAATATCTAAGATGGATCCGATAAAGTACATCTTCGAAAAACTACTCTATCTGGGAGGATAGCTAGATGGCAGATGATCCTAACAGAATATGACATACAATACACTACCCAGATAGCTATAAAGGGAAATGTGCTAGCTGATCATCTTGCTCATCAAGCTGTAGAAGATTATCAGTCCATGAAATTGGAATTCCCGGATGAAGACATCATGACATTAGACAACTGTGAAGAAATCAGACCATATGACGGACTTGAACAAGGATCCCAATGGACCCTGTTCTTTGATGGGGCATCAAATGCACTTGGTAATGGTATCGGTGTTGTATTCATATCTCCGGAAGGGTGTCACACTCCCTTTACTGCCAGACTTTGCTTCAACTGTACGAACAACATGGCGGAATACGAAGCATGCATCTTTGGCCTCAAGGCTGCCATAGACTTGGGAATCAAATCTTTAGATGTGTTTGGAGATTAAGCTTTGGTTGTCAGTCAGATCAAAGGAGAATGGGACACTAAGCACCTAAACCTTATCCCTTACAAAGAACATATTTTGACATTGCTACCACATTTTGAGCAGATTACCTTCGAGCATTTCCCGCGAGAAGAAAACTAGCTAGCAGATGCTCTAGCCACAATGTCATCTATGTTTAAACTTAATTGGGATAACGAGGCTCCCCAGATCACTATCGAACGAATGGATGAACCAGCACACTATCCCGAGATTAATACTGAAGAGGTAGTGGACCAGCCTTGGTTTCATGAAGTCAAGAGGTATCTCGAGGCTCAAGAATATCCAAAAGGATCTTCAATCAATGATAAAAAGTTCTTAAGGAGATTCTCTGCTAAGTTCTTCCTGAGTAATGGCGTCTTGTACAAACGCAACCATGACTCCATTATGCTCTGATGTATGAATAAGATTGAGGCTGAAAAGATCATGGCTGAATTACATGAAGGTACTTTTGGCACTCACTCCAGTGGGCATACGATGGCAAAGAAAATCCTACGGGAAGGCTATTATTGGTCTACCATGGAAGCATATTGCTATCAACACTCTCGGACCTGTCATAAGTGTCAAATTTATGCTGACAAGGTGCACGTACCTCTGGTTCCTCTGAATGTCTTGACGGCTCCTTGGCCCTTTGCTATGTGGGGAATCGACATGATTGGAGAGATCAAGCCTACAGCCTCCAATGGACACCGCTTCATTCTAGTGGCCATTGACTATTTCACAAAATGGGTCGAAGCAGCTTCCTTCGCATCCGTTACTAAGAATGTTGTTGTCCGCTTCATCAAACTAAATCTCATTTGCCGGTACGGTATCCCAGAAAGGATCATCGCTGATAATGGTACCAACCTTAACAATACCATGATCACCTCCTTGTGCGAGCAGTTCAAGATTCACCATCATAATTCATCCCCCTATCGGCCAAAGATGAATGGTGTTGTTGAAGCTGCAAATAAAAACATTAAAAAGATCATACAAAAAATGACAGTCACCTACGAGGACTGGCATGAGATGCTACCATTTACTCTCCACGGGTATCGCACCAAGGCTCGCACATCAACTGGGGCAACACCCTATTCTTTGGTTTATGGCATGGAGGCTGTCTTGCCTATTGAGGTTCAGATCCCCTCTTTGAGAATTATGAAGGATGCAGGTTTGAATGAGGACGATTGGATCCAGTCTCGACTTGATCAACTAAACTTAATTGATGAAGAGACTTGCTGCTGTTTGCCATGGTCAGATGTATCAAAAACGGATGATCAAGGCTTTCAACAAGAAAGTCAGATGCCAGGTATATCAAGTTGGAGATCTAGTGATCAAACGCATTATCTTACCACAAAGTGATCTCAGGGGCAAATGGACTCCTACCTATGAAGGACCATTTATAATCAAGAACATATTCTCCGGTGGGGCAATGATCTTAACCACTATGGACGGTGACGACCTGCCACACCCTGCGGACACAGACATAGTCAAAATATACTACGCATAAGAGACCCTCTAGGTTGACATACATAGGCAAAAAAGGGCATCCCGGCGAACCAAAAGGGTTCGGGAAAAAATTAGGGATAAAATTAAAAAATCTGTACACCCGGCAAGTTGAAAACCCGAAAGGGAGACTTGGGCAAAAAGGGGTTTCCCGGTGGACTGAAAACCCGAAACGGAGGTTCAGGCAAAAGTTAGGGAATTAAAGCGTATGACTATATCCCGTCGGATCACTTTGTGGACAACCTCTTAACTTCCACTGACAAACTCAGAGCTTCTGATCAATTCAATCATCTTCGGACGAAGCAACAAATAGACAAGATATTCGGAGATACGAAGGCTATAGCAGAATGGAAACCCCATGGGATTATTACACATAGTTATCTTTCTTTGTATAAATTTTTCTTGTTTTATGGCGCCATTCTCTTACTAGAATGTTTGTCTCCCTTGTACAAAATACTTATTCAAAGTCAAAATACAAAGATATCTCTTTGAAAGTACATAAAACTATTTGTCTTTTTCTTTATACTTGGTTTTATTTGCAAAAACGTCCAACGATTCATTAATGAACATATGCATTTGAACATAATTACTGTTTACAAATAAACAAAATGCAAAAGACAATTACTAATAGGTTGAAAGAGCCGGAAAACGTCTCTAGGCTATTCCATAAGCAATCCCCACAGTACGTCATTTAGATCCCCAACGGAACTAAAACTTCAAATTATTAATCCCCAGTAGAGATCATCAAATTTCTCAGGATTCCTCAAAGTAATATGTGGTATTGCTCTCACAACAAAATTTTGTCAGTACTTCAAACTTCAAGACATGAAGAATTCAACATATCCTCAGCAATACAGAAAATCAGCTTACATGCACATACATTACATCCATATATCATAAACATTGATAAAACAAATACATTGCATCAATACATCATACATTTCATGCGACATAACTTTATGTTTCAGCTAACATTTTACCCTTTTCAAGATAAGGTTAACAGCTACCATTAACAATATGCAATCAGATACAATGCAGATACGCTCCGCCACGGATGCCATTCTGTTACTCATTCAGATTCAACCCTCAAATACAGTATAGATACGCTCCAGACACGGATGCCATTCGGATACTCATTCAGATTCAACATTCAGATATAGTATGGATACGCTCCAGACGCGGACGCCACTCAGATACTGGTTCAAAATTCAAATCTAGATACAGTTCAAATACGCTCCAGACACGGATGCCATTCTGATACTCATTCAGATTTCAAGGTTCAAATACAATATAGATACGCTCCAGACACGGATGCCATTATGATACCCATTCAGATACAGTATGGATACGCTCCAGACACGAATTCCATTCCGATACTCATTCAGATTTCAAGGTTCAAATACAGTATGGATACACTCCAAACACGGATGCCATTCTGATACTCATTCTTTCAGCTCACAATTTACAATCCAACAAACATTCTTGGAGGGAATCTACAAGCCCATATCCAACAAGGATCTATCACTTCTAAATGGAATCTTTAAGCCCATTCCCTCAATTACACATTGTCGAGTGCAAATTTATGGGCACTCTAGTGTCCAATCATCTTTCACCTTCGAGTCACGAATGGTAAAACTCGTCAATCTAACTCTTCAGGTTTAAGAAGATTGAACAGGGGCAGCTGTTGTACCCCAAAATTTTCCCCCTCATTTATCAAGACTTTTCTCACAAGATTTCTTTGACTCGAGACTGGATTAGGGTTTGGTCAGCTCAAGACATCTCATCTTGCACTGTTGACCCAAAATTAGGGTTTGAGTTTGCACAAGGATTTTTGGACTATCAATGCTTCATGTGACTTTCAAACATCATTATGGATCCCTAAGACCACCCA
This sequence comes from Vicia faba, assembly GCA_948472305.1. Taxonomy (NCBI): domain Eukaryota; kingdom Viridiplantae; phylum Streptophyta; class Magnoliopsida; order Fabales; family Fabaceae; genus Vicia; species Vicia faba. Next base: position 1,110,780,857 of record OX451740.1, read on the forward strand.
GGACAAGTTTCAAGCTTTGAACTATATTTTTGATCAGTCAATTGGACAATTGACCTAAAAATCAGTTATATTGGGGAAAAAGTCAACCATGGCCAATTTACAGTCAAATTTCATAATTCTTGATCCACATCAACATTTTAAGCTTACATGTATCATTTGGTCAAGTTTTGATCATAATTCCTCAAGAAACTTGATCAAATCACCAAAAGGGCAAAATGGTCAAAAAATAGGGTTTTGACTAAAGAAGGGCAATTTCTGATTTTTAACCTAGAAAATGACCAATTGAGTTAAAGCATGATTTCAAGGATTCAATTTCATCATCTTGACCTAATAGCATGGTTCAAAACATTGCAATTTCATTGGAATGACAGATGAAATTTGCACTTAACTGATCAAAAGTCAAATGTACACTGAAAAGTCAAACTTTGACTTTTTGGTCAAAATCAAGTGCCAAGGGTCACAATTCATCAAAACATGTCAAAATGTGAAACTTGTTCATCAAAAAATTCAAGTTTGAAGATTACGGTTTAAATTTGAAAATTTTCTAAGTATAGAAAATTTCTTATTTTTTCTCAACTTTAGGCCATTTTTTCACCATGATGCATAATGATTCAAAGAAAGTTCCCAACGTGAAATTTGTAGACCTACATGAAATCTACAACTTTGCTTCACATACTTTTCCCTAAAGATGCATGGATCTCAAGATATAAATTTATGAATACATGCTCATGTGCTAAATAACTTAGTGAAATTTTGCCCTAATTTAGGCAGGTTTTGGACCCAACTTCATGGCAACTTTTCACCTAGTTCCAAGAGGTATCTTGAAATGAATTTCAAAGATGAGTTATAGAGCATATTTCAAGCTTTACAAAATGTCCAAGAACTCCTCAAGATCATTTTTGAGTAGAGATAATCGAAGAGATGGAGTTGGCAATTTCTCACTTTTTGTCCAAGCCATTTCATGAAGAACAAAGTTCCAATCAATACCTATGCTGCCTAATCCATGCTTTACAGGTCCCAAAATTGTTCCTTACTCCTTAATTTAATGCTTACTCAGTTGACAAATCTTTGATCCAAGCCGCCATTACCCAAGTTGTAATTCCATTAATGGCATAAAGTGACCATTGCCATTTTGAAAAAGCTCAACTTTTGCCACTTTCCAATTCTTGAGCATTGAACCTGTATCCATTGTACATATAAGTCTTGCAGGTCTAAAGCAAATTATACAAGTATATACCAACCCTAAGAAAGCAAGTACAAGCATGGCAAGCCTTGTCCCTTCACTTTGCTTCAAATGCAAGAAAGGTTGCAAAAAGGTGAGAACTGGCACATCTGTTGGAGGGTTGACATGAAACCAATTCCATACTAATATACAAACATAATACCACACAACAGACGAGGACTTGAAGCCTGAAACACTCCCAAACCCAAAAACACCAGAAAACTGTCAAGACTTGCAGTTTTTGCATAAGCATACTAATCTCTCATTTGGCTCGTGCATTTCAAGTCTTGATCATCAAAAGATCTTACCTACTTGATATCTAACCAATCCAGACCTTTATCCCTGTATTCTAACCACTTCTCCATCATCTGCCATTTTTGTTTTCAAAGCTTGTAGGTTGACTTGGCCAAGGAGTTTCAGACACTTTCAAAGCAAGGAAAGGGTTGGAACACGTTCAGGAAGGTTCAAGGAAGCTCAAACAAACATCAGGCCTCCATCAAACTCACTCCAGTTCCATCCATGATTTCAACTGAAGGAGGTAAAATCTCAACTTCTATCTCCTTGTACAGGCAACCATTGGCCACGATTTGTGAATAAATAATGTAGTCCTCATTGCAACAAAATTGTACATATCTTTGTCTTGCATTTATTTGACCTGAGTTGAGAGGATTTAGAACTTGAAGTTTATGAAAAATTTAGGTTTTAATTTAGGGATTTTAAAATTCATCTTGATTTTTGATTGTTAGCTTACATAACTTATATGGTTAGAATCGTGAGATCAAATACTACAACTTTCATGTTATGAGTTTTCATTTTCATGGAAGAATGAGAGAGTTACAGGACATCTGGCTAAGCTTGGAGAAGAAGATGAAGTACAGGGCAAGGACTTTGTTCATGTTATGTTAGTTTATTTTTGTTTTCATTGATATTTTCTTTAATGTATAAAAATCCAAAAAATATAAATTTCATACTATTGCATCTTTATTTTATTTTAGTTTATTTTCCACATAAAAATATATTTTATTTTTAATATATATATATATATATATATATATATATATATATATATATATATATATATATATATATATATATATATATATATATATATATATATATATATATATATATATATATATATATATATATATATATATATATATATTCTTAATAAACTTGTAAAATATAATTTAAATATATTTACTTTAATTTATTTATTTACTTTTCATCCCATGCTCATACATATTTATTTTTGCATATATAAAAAACTTTATATTATTTATACAATATTATTTATTATTTTAAACATAAAAAAATACCTACAAAATAGTACATAAGAGCTTTATTTTCTTTTAAAATAATAATTAGGGTTAAGCCTCCCTTCTAAAAAATAATTTCTTTGCCTTATATTTTTAGGTTTAGATTAAAATTTCTTTTACATAAAAACAAGACAAAAAATCTTTTCTTACACGTACATTATATTGTATCTTTAAATATTGTATATTATTTATTCTAATAATTGTACAAATTCAATATGGTTGTAATAATTTATTTAGGTTTACATTCTTGCAAATCCCCATTCAAATTTGTATTCTCCCCTCCCATAAAATTGTTGTAATAGCTTAGTAATATTTACATTACACAATTTACCGATTTACATGCCATGATTAGTAATTAGGGTTTATATGATAAGATCAAAACAAAGCAAAAACTGAAAACCCTAAATACAAGATAAAACCAAAGCATGAAAATGATACACTTGCACACAAGCATCCTTAGGGTTTCTCCACTTGGTTGCCTTATACAAAAATAGCCATGTTACGCATGCCAAGTATCTTGGAAAAACAAACAAATATAAAGATTATAGTCCCTCGATGACGCTATTCAAGATTGCCTTACAAAAATGGTCTTGGTCCCTCAAAATGCTAAGATACTTTGCAAACATTGCTAATCATGGTTATACGATGACCCACGCCCGTCCTGTTTACATCCAAAGATAGGTTTGCTTACCAAATCAATGGTAAGACAACAATGTCAAAGGAATAGAAAATGCATAAGAAAGACATTTGAGTAGGTAGATTACTTCTAGTTACTTGCTCTATTTCAAAACAATTATCCTTGTTGTTTTCAAAACAAACACACATTTCAAAAACATCTTACAAACATTGAAAACATTTTCAAAAATACAAACATCTTTGTATACATTCTTACGAACGAGAATCATTACAAAGATTGCCTAAACGATGGCCTCTTTTACAAAATACTTTCAAAAACCACACAAAACACAATTTCAAACAAAAGAAAGTGATCTAAGCAAGTAACTAAGAGCCCATGGAAACCATGGATGAAAAGGGTGCTAATACCTTCCCTTTTCATAATCTACCCCCCGAACTCAAGAAAACATCTCAAAGGTCTTTCTTGTGCTTTTTCACCTTTCCTTTTGGATAAAAGAAAAGTCGGTGGCGACTCTTGCTAGCCGAAACATTTGCGATAAAACGCAAAACCCTCAAGTCAGTTCTCCCACCGTATCACAGAATGTCTTAATGACTCTTGATCTTTAAAGTTCAATGTTGAGCAAAAAAGTCAAAGTTTGAATTTTGTATGACAATTAACTTTTCATCAATTGATTCCAATTCTATCTCTATCAATCAATTGTATCTTTGAAAATGTCTTGAGCCCTACAATTAGGTCAAGATGTTTCATTTGAGTTCTTTGAATCATGCTTCAAGCCATTAGGTCATTCACTAAGCCAAAATCTAATGATCAACTTTCTTCAATCAAAACCCTAATTTGATTAAGACTTGTATTGATGAAGACCCTTGATTCAAAAACCTGCTTGACACAAGAAGAAAACACATAAGATATTTTTGTATTTTTTTAGAGATGCAATGATACACATGAGTTGGTATCTTAGGTCAAAAATTAGGGTATAACAGATGTCCCTATTTAAGTTTCTTCCATCCGAAGATGTGAAGATCGAAGTCTTTGTCTCGACGTGATGAGAGGTATTTAAATACAAAATGGACAATTTTTGGCCCTAAGATGCTATTGAAGGAAAATTGCGATCAAAAGCGCAGCAAAATTTAAAATTTTCCTTTAGCGATCCTTACGAATGAGCATGATCAGTGATAGAAATATTTACCTCTTGTGGCGATTCAGACCTTTGATGTTGTGATTACGAGCGTTGATGAAGAACAACGCCTCTACTCAGTCCACACGAACAGATCGCTTCCGGTCACAGTGCTAGCTGATCACGAACGGAAACCTTGAGTGAGAGAGAGAATCAAAAACGAAATTGCATCAAGTGAAATTGCTTCATCACAAGGGATCTATTTATAGAATCACTCGTGTGGGCTACAAGCTAAAAGCCCAATTAAGGCTATAAGCTAAAAGCCCAATTAAGCTTATGGACATCATACCTTATGATGTACCATATATCACTTATCCACGTGGTACCTTACCACTTTCCGTATTACACTTAAGTGCATCGTACCTTATGATGTTCCTTATTTATTCTATCCCTCATCAACCTGTCCTTATGTGTGTGACCCTGTAGGTTTTCGCGACGTTGGCAATTATATTAAATCACACATTTAATATAATAAACAGTGAGCGGTATCTAGCAACATATCACTGTTACCCAAGTCACGAAAATGTCATGTGATCTGACCAAACCTTTTCCGTGATAATATTTGTGTTGTACAATTACCCTTTTGCCCTCATATCTATATTGAACACAAGGCATACACTATGTCACCCTTGTCCAGTTCAATATTTGGGCCCTTAGACATTTATCCTGTTATGCAGGATGAGAAAATTCCATCTAGGTCACTCATGTCCCTTAGCATGCATTGTAAAGTACCCATCAACCGTCTTTATAGTCATCTAGTTACGGATGACGTTTGATCATCAATAAAGTACTTGACTCTACACCTAGGGTCCATAGTGGTTTCAGGTCGAAGGGTGGTATACACCATTATCATCATGAGAATAACTTATGACACTTTGCATAACATTCTATGTAGTATTCTCATAGCGGGTCAATCCAGTATAAATATTACTCCTAATATTCATACCTATGTCAAGACTTGATAACTCCTTATCTATGATCCATGAGATGTGATCATCAATCTATCTTCATAATAATCTTAATGCTTTAATGTTATCCCACTTCACATTAAAGCTTGACTACGGATACTTTAAGAATAGTGTCTTATGTTTAATGGGATCTCATGATTAAGTCACACTTAACATTTCATTAAACCAATAAACCATTCTAGGGACTTTATTATTTTGGAAAGCAAACATAATAAAGAAATACCTTTTATTATTAATAAATAATTCGATACAAGTACCAAAAGTATTGGCCTCTAGGGCTTACACCAACAGCTATAACAGAAAACATTCCTATATTTGGACAAGAAATAACAAGGAATCCTCAAAGGCATAATAAAAACCTCACTAGGGAGATGGAAAAAACGATCCCAGGGAAACCAAGCCTAATTGGGAAACGATTGACTCAACTCCGCGAGAGAAAAGAGAAATCAACTCTACTGAGGAAAAGCCCAAAGAATAGGATAATAGAACAAGATAACATCATCTCAATGATAACACTTGGTTCATGGATGACGATAGACTACCAACTTAACAGATGAAGGTAGAATAAACTCCTTCTTTAATCAAGTATTCCACTTGAAAAGGGTAACAATAAACTTCCCTATGACAAACGAGTCTCAGTTTCTTCTTTAATCAAGTCTTCTACTTGAAAAGAGTAAGAATAAACTTCCCCACGGAAAACAGGTATCGGGTATCTTCTTTAATAAAGTCTTCCACTTGAAAAGGGAAACAATAAACTCCCCACAGCGAACAGGTCTCAATTTCTTCTTTAATCAAGTCTTCTACTTGAAAAGGGTAGTAATAAACGTCCCCATGGCGAACGAGTCTCGATTTCTTCTTTAATCAAGTCTTCTACTTGAAAAGGGTAATAATAAACTTCCTCATAGAGAACGAGTCTCGATTTCTTCTTTAATCAAGTCTACCACTTGAAAAGGGTAACAATAAACTTTCCCACGGAGAACGGGCATCAGTTTCTTTTTTAATCAAGTCATCCACTTAAAAAGGGTAACAAATGATCTCCTTAAAAGTTAACCACTTATATAAGGTTTTATTAATGAACTATCTCTATCGTATCGAAGAGATTAACCATCCATTGGAGTAAATAACAATCTTCACAATGAACTATCTCTATCATATAAAAGATATTAACCATTCATCGGAGTAAACAACATCTTCATAATGATCTATCTTTATCATATCGAATAAATTAACCATCCATTGGAGTAAATAATAATCTTCACAATAAACTATATCTATCATATCGAAGAGATTAACCTGAAGAATGGAAAAACACAAGAAGTGGGGTTTGAACTGGGATTTTCAAAAATTAAAGTAGTTTACACATTGGTTATCCTGATTCATTTGAATGTAAACTACTGCAGTCCACTCGCCAAGGTGATTTCGCCTCTCTCAAACGAGGTCTTAATACACTAATCAAAACTTGATTACACAATCATAATGACTATCGTCAAAGTCTTCTTGAGTTTAAACCATAACTCAGTTTTCTAAAGGTAATACAGAATAAATCAAATAAAAGTTGTATGTTGTACCCCAAAATTTGCCCTCTCTTTCTTCAGGAAATTATCTTGGATTCACAGAGTCCCTCTGAAACAAATCCAAATCCTGAATTGTCCACTTTTTCCCAAGCAACCCATTGACAAGAGCAAGATGATCACACAAGCTCTAAAGACAACGCTTTTAGCTTGAGAAAAATTAAAATCTAAGTACTTGGAATTTTTTTTCTCTAAAAAAAAGAGTATTTAAGAAGAAATCAACGCTTCAGAACTTCTGGACCAAACTCCAGATAGAAACGGTCAGAAATTGCAAGCTTGGCTCAGCGCAGTCAGAAGTTGTCCCTTCAGCAGCTACATCAGCTCAATCAGAAGTTACAAACGTGGTTCAATATGTAAGTCTCAGACAGAACATGACTCTTTCAGCAGCTACGCAAGCTCAGCCAGAATTTGCTAAAGGGATGCAAAAGAAGCAAGGAAGTCTGAAGGCTCTTTCAGAACATGCTGAAATCAGAAGATGAAAGGGTCAGAAGAGTGGGTGTTACACTGATACAGAATTTCTAAGCCCAGGAGTTCCAGAAGCAAATCCAAGGAACGTGTCAGAAAATCAGGAGAATCCCCAGAACTTGCTAAGACAACTGGGAAGCCAAGGCCAGAGCATGGTTTACGTTGTTCTTGTTGAAACAGAACTGCTGGTTCAAAGTTTGGTTTCCATTACCAGAATATTGATGTTGATAAGTCTTATCACCATTTAATGCTCATTAATGCTTCCAACCACTCCTGAACATTCATCCAAGTTACCCCTTCACGTGTGGCTTGGTAAATGCCTTTATGCAGCTTCTGGCATGGGTCTACGCGCCACCGCCCACCTAAGAGGTCACTTCTCCCCAATCCACGCCTGCTGTTCCAGCCTAGGCTGAAAGGCTATCTGTTATCACAACTTCCCAGGAATTTCTGTCAAAGAACAATTCAAACTCCGTTGGCGCCTTTAATGACCAAGAAATCCACAAGAGCTTTGCCTATAAATAGAGAACCATTGTCCACTGAAAAAGGGCGTTCAAGAAACAGAAAAATTGCTAAGAGAGAAACAGAAATCTTTAGCAAGAAAGTGTTGTGAAACTCTGCCAAAATCTCCAGTGCTTCATAACTTTGAAGTTCTTACCTTCAACCTTCATCAAATACCCAGTTTTCTTTGTGAACTAAAAACCCCCTTTTCAAACTTCTGACCCTATATACGCATACACCTTCACCTACCCTTTTCAAAAAGAATCTGTCCAGAACACCACCAGAGCCAAAAACTAGCTTTCATCCACAAACTTTTCCAACAGCCAGGTAAGCACCTGCTGACCTTCATCACATTGCTAAGCATCATCAGCTGTGCATGCTCAAATAATCATAATGTAAATATCATGTTGTTGCTGTTTGTGTTCTGAGGATTTTTACCTCAGAACGTTTTGAGCCAGTGTAGAACCTGCCTGTGACCCTGTTGATTATGCCCTCTGAAACACTTTGACATTTGCTGGTGCTACTCCAAATATGTTTTCTGTTTTGTGGAAAAATAACAAAATTGCAGATGTTCTGATTAGCACAGGGAGGAGCCAAGTGCTGACTTTGACGATAGCATATCTGAAGCCTGTTTTGCTGACAATGATATCAGAACTTCTGAGAGTTATTGTATTTCCAACAGGATCAGAACTTCTGGTCTCCCCACTAACAAACTTCTGTCTTGCAGCGCATGGGGGTCAGAACTTATGATTTCCCCACTAACAGGTTTCTGTTTTGCAGGTGCCAGGGTCAGAAGTTCTGACTCATACAGTTTAACCAAAAGGTTGATCATCTGGCAGCGGATCTGAGTCAGAACTTCTGATGACCTCTCAGCAGCGCGCTGTCTCCCTCTCTCTTTCTCTCTATCTTGTTTTTTGCTATTTTCTTTTTTGTCTATTTTTCTCGTTGAACCCCCCATGTACAAATGTGTACCCCCACTCCCTAATTGTTGTAATAGCGTGGGATTTTATATTTCCGCTTCTTATTGCTAGTAATTAGGATATGTATGGCAAGATAAAATCAATGAAATAGAAAATCCTAATTCAAAGATAAGCTCTTGTATGCAATAAAACACACTAGCACACTAACACCCCTAGGGTTACATCCACTTGTTGCCTTTCAAAAAAATGGGCCATGTTACGCATGCAAAGTATCTTGGTAAAACAAACAAAATCAAAAGATCATAGTCCCTCGATGACGCTTTCGAAAGTTGCCTTACAAAAATGATCTCAGTCCCTCAAAAGAAAACTAAGATGCTTTGCAACATTGCTATCATGGTCTAAACGATGACCTGCGCCCGTCCCGTTCACATCCTAACACAAGATTGTCCACCAAATACAATGGTGGAACAAAATTGTTAAAAAGGTTAAAACATAGCAAAATCTTTGAGAAATTTAGAGTAGACAAACTCTTGGTTACTTGCCAACTTGCAAAACAAAAACACTTGCCTATTTTTTCAAAACACACATCACAACACTTTCAAAACAACTTTCAAAAACATTGAAAACTTTTCAAAAGACCTACACCTTTGTATACATCCCAACATGGATCATTACAAAGGTTGCCACCACATTGGCCTCTTTTTAAAACATTTTCAAAACCACACACACACAAAGCACCATTTCAAACAAATGAAAATCAATGCAAGTTGATCTAAGCAAGTAACTAAGAGCCCATGGATAACCATGGATAGAAAGGGTGCTAATACCTTCCCTTTCTATAATCTACTCCCCGAACCCAAGAAAACATCTCAAAGGTTTTTGCTGTGCTTTTTAACCTTTCCTTAGGATAAAATAAAAATTCGGTGGCGACTCTTGCTCAACCGAAACATTTGCGAAAACAAACGCAAAACTCAAGTCAGTTCTCTCACCGTATCACAGAACTGGCGACTCTGCTGGGGATAGTATTTTTTAAATGGAGTAACCTTAGGGCTTAGATCACCCTCTTGTATGACTAAATTGTTTGTTTTGATTGCTTTACATCTTGGCTCTCTTGTTTGGGTTTGCAATCCTACACCCGGATTTGGGGAAACATTCATAGATAGCAATACGTTGTGGAAACTGTGCGGGGTATACCGACACGGTTGAAGCAATAGCTATATTAGTGCGACATATTTGTGAGTACCGGTAACCCTTGAGTTCAATCAAGGAGAGTACGGGGCCGCTGAGTGATGTCACTAAACACTAATGACCTAGAACCTTACTTGACCATCTTGGCCTTTCATTAGGGGTAGTGAGATGACCGGCTTTGGTGCAGTCCGAAGTTGGTAGATACTCGATACTACACTCATTGAGGGTTGTTTTCTTGGAATATTTTGGTCGCTAGTTAAGTGGCTAAACCAAAACAATGAACAATGAAAACAATCCAGTGATATTGAGCTCCTTAGAACCCGGTTACTATTTTTAGGACAGGTTTTTAAGCCAACTACACTCAAGAGGGTACTTACCTATGAAACCTCATGCAAGCCTGAAACTAGGGTTTTGTGTGACTTGCTTGTACATATGTTTGTGCATACATCATGAACATCATAAAGCATCATATGCATTCACTAACCATTTCAAGGGTTTAGATCTTCATCTTTGTTCTTGTTTTGTAGGTCATGGAAATTCTTCGAAGAAAAACCATCCAAGTCAACCTTGTGAGAATCCCTCCTCAACTCAAGGAGCTCACATCAAGAATTCCGGAAAGCTCCCCCTTCAGTGAAAGACATGGTAGACTGCTCAGCTTAGTCAACACCAACATTGAAGAGGACATGATGAAGGTGCTGTTCCAGTTCTTTGACCCTCTTCACCACTGTTTCACTTTCCCTGACTACCAATTGGTGCCCACTTTGGAGGAATTTTCTCAACTCCTGAGGATTCCTATCCTTAATCAACTACCTTTCAACGGTACGGAAAAGGAACCAAAGCCTGAAGATGTTGCTCGAGCACTACATCTACAGCCATCCGACATCAAGGGGCATTGGGAAACTAGAAGCGGTGTCAAAGGCTTCTTAGCAAAATTCTTGTTTGAGAAGGAACAAGAGTGTTGGCATTCATTGGACCTACAAGCCTTTGAAGAAATTGTGGCCCTCCTTATCTATGGGTTGGTCTTGTTCCCAAATCCTGACCAGCTTGTAGATGTCAACGCCGTCAAGATCTTCTTATCCGGAAATCCAATACCAACATTGATTGGGGACATTCTTCACTCATTTTACACTCGAACGATGAGAAAGAGGGGTGTTCTCATGTGCTGTACTCCTCTCCTTGCAAGGTGGTTTATTTCGCACCTTCCACAATCTGTCTTGAAGAATGACCAAGGCTTAAGGTGGTCACAACGGTTGATGACCCTCACTCACTCTGATGTACATTGGTGTTCTCGGTCCAGAGAAAATGTCATCATCGTCGATCGTTGTGGAGAGTTCCCTAATGTTCCATTACTTGGCATTAGAGGGGGCATTACCTACAACCCTTGTCTAGCTTTGAGGCAATTTGGATATGCACGGAGGGATGGTCCTCACGATATGTTGATTCCTGACCTAGTTTTTGACTTCGACAACGATGCGCAAGGACTTCGCCAAAGATTCATCAGAGATTGGAGGATGCCTAACAAGGTTGACAGCAAGACAATGGGGCACAAGAACTCCATCCCCCTTGAGCCTTACCTCAAGTGGGTACGAGCCCGAGCCCAAAGTCTAATGATGCCTTATCCTCATGTTCTCCCTGTGATTAAAGAGCCCATTACGGAAGGAAAGGTTCCCTACATCATCCTATATCCTGACATGCCTACATCGTGGGAGGAGATGCAGAAGAGTTGGATCCAACTTAAGGAGGAACGGAACACTTTTGAAGCCAGCTTCTACGCTAGTGAGAAGAAGGTTCTAGAGCTTACCCGCCGACTCCATGAGGAAGAGACCCTCAACACCTACATTGCACCAAAGAGGATGCGCAATGTCTTTTTACCTTGAGAAGTTTTTGTAATATTTGGCCCATGGGGCGTTTATGTACTGACAAATTTCTTCTTATTAATATGACGTGCGTTCTTTTTTGTTTGCAACAATTTTGAATGTTCTAAATCCTTGAATGCATTGCATACATAAGCATACCATTCATCATGTGCATAAGCAGGTCTCCACACCAGGTTTCCTTATCTTTCTGCTGTTTATTTCAGTAAGATGGATCTCGAACAGACGGTCAAGGACTTGCAGTCTCAGAACGCACAGTTTCAACAACTCCTGATGACCTTGGCTAAGGGTCAGGAGGATCTGAAAGCCCTGCTGGGGAACAAAGACCAAGTGAAAAAGAAGAAGAAGAGAATCGGGGTGGCTACCCTAGGGAGAAGGTTTGAGGGTGAAGCCAGAAGAGTGCTTGAATTTCCCCCTACGTCTGAAGAAGGAACCAGTAGAGGGAATGCGGCTGCGGTACCTTCCGAATCTGAGGTTGAGGAAGAGGAGGCTGAAGAGGACGAAGACTACTCTGATCAATAATACCCGCCCGCTGATGATAAGTACAAGGGTTTGGAAGACAGGTTGGCAGCTATGGAGCTGCAGAGAGTTCCTGGCTTAGATTTCGAAGACTTGGGATTAGTTGCTGGAATTGTGATCCCCCCGAAGTTCAAAGTGCCAGCTTTTGCGAGATATGACGGGCTATCCTGCCCGAAAATGCATCTCAGATCATATGTAAGGAAGATCCAACCTTACACTGCAAACAAGAACCTTTGGATCCATTTCTTTCAGGATAGCCTTTCTGGGGCTCAACTCGAGTGGTTCTATCAGCTGGATGGAGCCAGTATCCGAAACTGGGAAGACTTGGCCACCGCATTTTATAAACAATATCAGTACAATTTTGACCTCGCTCCCACGCGTACCCAACTTCAGGGTATGTCACTAGGGACGGGCGAAGGATTCAAGGAGTATGCGCAAAAGTGGAGAGACTTGGCTGGCAGGGTGCAACCACCGCTAACTGACCGTGAACTTGTTGACATGTTCCTTGGGACCCTGTCTGGTCCATTCTTCAATCATCTGATTGGTAATTCCTCAGCTGGGTTTACAGATTTGATTTTGACTGGTGAGAGGATAGAAGCTGGTATCAAGTCAGGGAAGATTCAGAAAGGTGCCGCTGCTAGTACTGAAAAGAAGCCTTTCAAGAAGGAAGCTAGTGCTGTTTATGGTCCTAGAAGACAAGTTAAGCCAGAACGCCTCCAAGCTGTCAATGCATTGGTAATTTCAAAGCCTGCTGCTGCTCCTCAGCAGTATAATCAACAAAGGGGTGAGAGGCCCAAAAGGCAGTACACTCGGCTTAGCATGACCCTGTCTCAGATTTTGCCGCAACTACTATCAACCAATTTGGTAACTGTCAAAGAAGCTCCGAAGGTAGTGAACACAGCTTCTCTGAAGTACAACCCCAATGCCCGTTGCGCTTATCACTCTGATAGCCCCGGGCACACTACGGACGATTGCTGGGCTCTGAGGAATAAGGTTCAAGACCTTATTGATGCTAAGGAAATACAATTTGAGGCGCCTGAAAGACCCAATGTTGTGACTGCTCCCATGCCCCAGCATGGAGTGAATGTCGTGGAAGAATACCGATATGTAGCCTCCGTGGAAGAGATTGTTACTCCGTTATCGAATGTTAAAAGGAATCTGTTGCTAGCCGGTTTATTTCCGGGATATGGTGAAGATTGCCTTCTATGTGCTGCTTCGCCTTTTGATTGTCCTTTGCTGAAATCAGGTATCCAAAGCCTGATGGATAGCAAGGAGATCTTGTTCGAGAAGATTGCCGTTCCCGCTGTCCCCGCCGAAGAAGTTTCTATTGTCACAATTTTCAACAAACCTCCTAAGGCTCCCTCAAAGAAGCCTGTCAAAATCATGCCCACTCAGGAGATTGCTCCCATCATCATTACTATTCCAGGGCCTCTCCCTTATACGTCCGACAAAGCTGTCCCATGGCACTATGGGGCAGATGTTTATGTTCTTGGAGTAAAACAAGAGTTTGATACCAGTACTGGTGTCAGTAACATCACCGGGCCTGCCAAAGTTACTCGCAGTGGTAGGCTGTTCTCACCAGATATCGCACCACCAGTTGTTCAGAAACCTCTTATCATCACACCCGCAAGTGTGCACGTTTCCCTTCCTAATCAAGTTCCTGTTTCTACCTCTGCTGCCGAGTCCTTTGACGCTCGGGGCAAAGGGATTGCTACTGATTTTCCTGCCCTAACGGAGGCACCAAAGACAACCGCTGTTGAAGCCTCCCAGCAAGAGATGGAGGAGATCCTCAAGATTATCAAGAAAAGTTATTTCAATGTTGTTGAGCAGCTGGGGCACACCCCATCAAAAATTTCTATGCTATCATTGTTGTTATGTTCAGAGGCCCACGCCAAGGCCCTGATCTCCTTCCTGAAAACGGCCCATGTGCCACAAGAAACGTCTGCTGATCAATTTAATGATTGTGTGGCCAACCTGACTGCCGATAATGGTCTAGGCTTTTCTGACGCAGATCTGACCGCAAAAGGAAAGAATCATAATGATGCCCTGCATGTCTCTATTGAATGCAGGGGCACTACTCTTGCCCATGTGTTGGTAGACACCGGTTCTTCTTTGAATGTATTGCCCAAGAAGGCCCTAGACAGGTTAGATTGTGAGGGTTTGGAGCTCAAACCTAGTAATATTGTTGTCCGAGCCTTCGACGGTTCGAAAAGGATGGTACATGGCGAAGTTGACATCCCAATCAGGGTTGGTTCTTAGGTGTTTGATTCTACTTTCTATGTGATGGACATCCATCCATCCTACTCTTGTTTGTTGGGTCGTCCATGGATTCACAAGGCCGGAGCTGTGACCTCCACACTACATCAAAAGCTTAAGTACCCAGTCAGAGGAAAGATTGTTACAGTTCAAGGGGAAGAGGAGTATATGGTCAGCCACTTAAACTCGTTCCGATACATAGAAATGGACGGGGAATTCATTGAGACCCCCTTTCAACACTTTGAAGAGGTGCCTCAGACGCTGGCGTCAGCTGAAACTGTGAGTGAGGACCCTCCTTTGAAGATGGCTTCCTTAAAGGATGTCGGGGCTGTGATTGAGAAGGGTGAGTGCGCAAACTGGGGCCGACTTCCTGACTTTACTCCGAAGACCGACAAGTTTGGTTTGGGCTTCACTGCAGAGGCTCAGAAGGCTGTTCGTAAGGCGAGGATTGGAAGACCTCCTGTGTTCATCACCAACCCAGGAGTGAATGCTATTGAGGACGAAGTGGAGGAATCGGAATTCGACAGTTGGATCTACCCAACAACCGACAGTGGACCAAGTAACTGGACTGCCAAAGACTTCACCCCCTATTACTTTTGTCACTCAGTAATGAACTCTTTTGTTTTCAATTTGTAACAAACAATATGTTGAAACTTTTATGGCTCGGTGTCCTACCCGGGGCACCGTGGCTTCATTTGTGAGGGCTTTTGTGTGTCATTTTCATATATCATCAATAAAAACATTGGACGTTTGTTGCATTTCAAAATCTTGCGCTCCTTTTCTTTCTTTATTATATATTGCAAAACAGCTATATTTACACACACTCACTTATACAGGTTCCAATCCACTTTGGATCTCACTGGTAACAACTCTGCTACTGCCAGTTATGACTTCTAAAATCCGATCAACTTAGCCGAAGACGAAGGTGAAGATGATTGCGAAGTGCCTGGTGAACTTGCAATACTTCTACTCCGGGAAGAGAGGGACATTCAGCCACATGAAGAGCCAGTGGAGACGGTGAATCTGGGTACTAAGACAGACAGAAAGGAAGTCAAGATCGGTGCCAATCTAGAGCTCAGTGTGAAGCAACGGTTAATTCAGATGCTGCATGACTACATGGAAATCTTTGCTTGGTCTTACGAAGACATGCCTGGTTTGGATGCCGACATTGTGGTTCATCACCTGCCTACCAAGGAAGACTGCCCTCCGGTAAAACAAAAGGTCCGCCGCATGCGTCCGGAGATGTCCGAGAAAATCAAAGCTGAGGTTATGAAACAATTTGATGTCGGGTTTCTAGCAGTGACTTCTTACCCTCAGTGGGTTGCCAACGTGGTTCCAGTACCGAAGAAAGATGGTAAGGTCCGAATGTGTGTTGATTACAGGGATTTGAACAGGGCCAACCCCAAGGATGATTTCCCTCTGCCTCATATCGACGTTCTGGTTGATAATACTGCTCAGCATAAAGTTTTTTCCTTCATGGACGGCTTCTCCGGTTATAATCAGATCAAAATGGCTCCTGAAGACATGGAGAAGACCACTTTTGTTACTCAGTGGGGCACCTTTTGCTACAAGGTCATGCCTTTTGGGTTGAAAAATGCTGGGGCAACCTACCAACGTGCCATGGTTGCTTTGTTTCATGACATGATCCATCATGAGATCGAAGTGTATGTCGATGATATGATTGCAAGGTCTCAAACTGAGGAGGAACACCTCGACCACCTACAGAAGTTGTTTGACCGTCTGAAGTTGTACAAGCTGAGGTTGAATCCAAACAAATGCACCTTTGGGGTAAAATCGGGAAAATTGCTAGGCTTCATTGTAAGCGACAAAGGTATTCAAGTGGACCCTGCCAAGGTGAAAGCCATACAAGAGATGCCAGCTCCCAAGACAGAGAAAGAAGTCAGAGAATTTCTAGGACGGCTGAACTACATTGCCCGATTCATCTCACATCTAACTGCTACCTGTGAGCCAATCTTCAAACTGTTGAAGAAAGATCAAGTAGTACGTTGGAATGATGAATGTCAGGCTGCTTTCGAAAAGATCAAAGAGTATCTCCAAGAACCACCCATTCTTATGCCGCCGGTTGAAGGGAGACCTCTAATCTTATACTTAATAGTACTTGACAACTCAATGGGGTGTGTGCTGGGGCAGCATGACGAGTCTGGCCGAAAAGAGCACGCCATTTATTACCTGAGCAAAAAGTTTACTGACTGTGAGACTCGGTACTCACTGCTCGAGAAAACTTGCTGCGCTCTAGTATGGGCTGCTCGCCGGCTGAGACAGTATATGTTGACTCACACTACTCTGTTGATTTCAAAAATGGATCCAATCAAGTACATATTCGAAAAGCCTGCTCTGTCCGGAAGAATAGCAAGATGGCAAATGATCTTGACGGAATATGACATCCAATACACAACTCAGAAAGCAATCAAAGGAAGTGTATTGGCAGACCATTTGGCACACCAACCCGTGGATGATTACCAGTCGTTGAACTTTGAATTTCCAGACGAAGATATCATGGTAGTAACTGATTGTGAAGTACCTGGACCGGATGAAGGACCTGAGGAAGGATCCTGATGGTCTATGCATTTTGACGGAGCCTCAAACGCTTTGGGTAATGGTATCGGCGCTGTGATCATATCCCCCAAAGGCACTCATACTCCACTCACCGCTTGGTTATGTTTCAACTGCACCAACAACATGGCGGAGTATGAGGCATGTATCATGGGTCTTCAAGCTACAATTGACTTAAGGATCAAATTTATGAGTGTCTTCGGAGATTCCGCTCTCGTGATCAATCAAGTCAAAGGCGAGTGGGATACGAAACACCTAAATCTTATTCCTTACAAGGAGTGTGTGCTGACATTGCTTCCCCACTTCAAGGAGATAACTTTTGAACACTTCCCAAGAGAGGAGAATCAGTTAGAGGACGCGTTGGCTACTATGTCTTCTATGTTCAAAGTCAAATGGGACAATGAGGCTCCCCGGATCATTATCTGGAAATTGGATGAACCTGCATACTGCTGCGATCTCGAAGCTGAAGAGGTAACAGAAAAACCCTGGTATCGTGAAGTGAAGAGGTACTTGGAGGCTCAAGAATACCCCGAGGGCGCATCTGTTAATGACAAGAAGTTTCTGAGAAGGTTTGCGGCAAAGTTCTTCCTCAGTAATGGCATTCTCTACAAACAAAATCATGATTCAACTTTACTGCGTTGTGTGGATAAGACTGAAGCAGAGAAGATCATGGCAGAGCTTCATGAAGGTACATTCGGAACACATTCCAGTGGACATACCATGGCAAAGAAAATCCTTCGGGCAGGATATTTCTGGTCCACAATGGAAGCCGACTGTTACCAACATTCTCGAACTTGTCATAAATGCCAGATTTATGCCGATAAGGTGCATATTCCTCCGGTTCCTCTGAACGTCTTGACAGCACCTTGGCCTTTTGCAATGTGGGGCATTGATATGATCGGCGAGATCAGACCGACGGCATCCAACGGGCATCGCTTCATCCTGGTAGCAATTGATTACTTCACGAAGTGGGTTGAAGCAGCTTCCTACGCTACCGTAACCAAGAGCGTCGTGGCGCGGTTCATTCGGCATAACCTGATCTGTCGATACGGGATACCTGAAAGGATCATTACGGACAATGGTACCAATCTTAATAACAAAATGATCACTGAGCTCTGCGAGCAATTCAAGATACAGCACCACAACTCTTCTCCATACTGGTCGAA
Organism: Vicia faba; assembly: GCA_948472305.1. NCBI lineage: Eukaryota > Viridiplantae > Streptophyta > Magnoliopsida > Fabales > Fabaceae > Vicia > Vicia faba. The sequence continues at coordinate 1,110,799,208 of OX451740.1, forward strand.
GATGAATGGGGCTGTAGAAGCAGCGAATAAGAACATCAAAAAGATTGTGCAGAAGATGACAGTGACCTACAAAGATTGGCACGAAATGTTACTGTTTGCTCTTCATGGTTACCGCACCTCAGCACGGACGTCGACAGGGGCAACTCCCTTTTCCTTGGTCTATGGCATGGAGGCAGTCTTGCCTATTGAAGTCCAGATACCCTCTCTCCGGATAATGAAGGATGCAGGCTTGAGCGAAAATGACTGGATCCAGACTCGACTTGATCAATTAAACCTAATTGACGAAAAGAGACTCACTGCTATTTGTCATGGTCAAACATACCAAAAACGGATGATCAGGGCATTTAACAAGAAAGTCAGACGCCAAGAGTATCAAGTCGGAGACCTGGTAATCAAGCGCATCATTCTTCCTCAAAGTGATCCCATGGGCAAATGGACCCCTACGTACGAAGGGCCATTTGTGGTTAAACATATCTTCTCAGGAGGAGCTATGATTCTAACCACCATGGACGGTGACGACCTTCCTCACCCTGCCAATGCAGACATAGTAAAAAGATACTACGCATGAATTAAAGACCCGCTAGGTTGACACACCTAGGCAAAAATAAGGGATGAATAATAAAAAAATCTGTACACCCGGCAAGTCGAAAACCTGAAAAGGCGGCTTGGGCAAAAATTGGTATCCCGGTGGACTGAAAACCCGAAAGGGCGGTCCAGGCAAAAGTTAGGGATAAAGCGTAATATTATGTCTCATTAGATCACCTTGCGTCCAGAATTCGGCATCAACTATCGGGCTCAGACTTCGGCATCGATCAATCAGCTTCATCTCCAACTAAATAGCAAAGTGATGAGACGCTTGAAGACATAAAGGCAATAGCAGAGTTGGAACCTAGTGGAATTATTTTTCACATAGCTGTTTTGTTTCCTTTTCACAAATTGGTATAAACTCTATTTTGATTGGTGGCGTTCTCTTACTAGGACGTCAGCCTCTTGTACAAAAACACCTATTTACAGGCAAATTTCAAAGTCAATACAAGTTCAATTTTTTCAGACAAATTATCCATTGTTTTTCCTTTTTCTGTTTTGTTTTGCGAAGAACGTCCAATGTTTATTTTTGATATATGCATTTGACATTAATTGCTAATCACGAATAGTTGCATGCGAAACAAAAGACTAATTACAGATGACATCAGAAACAGGGGCAATTTAGAATTGTCTAAGCGATCTAGTTGCTCTGTCCACCAAGGTACCAAGGCAGGTTCGGCTGAAGAATGTAACCAAGTCACTTCAACTCCCCACAGAGTAAGACAAGATTCAGCAATACTTTCCCCAAGCAGAGTTGGTTTCCTATCAGCTCTGGAAAGGCACAATATTCCCCTAGCGAGTCAGCAATACTCTCCAAGCAGGATCAGTCTACTGTCATCCTTAAGGAAGTTGAATATCTTAGCATTCCCCAGCGGAGCACAGACATCCCTCAACAAGCATCCCCGGCAGTCTTAATCTAAGATTGTTCCCCGGCGGAATACCAACACCCCAGTACAGTCTGAAAGTTTCCCCAGGAAAGTGGAATCCATATCCCCAGCAGGTCTTGGAGCTTATCCCCAGCAGGTCTTGAAGCTTGTCCCCTGCAGAGTACGTATGTCTCTCCCCGACTTTATTCAAAGGTTATTTCCCCACCAGGGTATAACTGGGTTATCCTCAGCTAATTACCATGGAAGGATCGTCCTCAGCGAAATTCTTCCTATCCCCAGCGGAGTTCATCAAAAGTTCCCCAACATAACTTATCAGCGGAATCCCCAGCGGAGTTTATCGTTGAAATCTCCGGCGGAGTCTATCGTTGAAATCCCCAGAGGATCTCTCATCAAAACCTCAGCGAAGTATCTCTTCCCACAGAGTAACTCCCCTCAGAGTAATCTCTCCAACAAATTTGGTCCCCAACGGAGTCATCTTCTCCTGCCGGTTTATTCTTGCAACCATCATCCCCAGTGGAAGCGAAGAACTCTACTCTTCAGCATCAGCCCAGGATTTGATTCTCCGGCCAGTCGTTAAGGATTTATTTTCCTAGACGAAAATACATTCATAAACATTTCACATTCCATACATCCTGCTTACATACATGATAAAGTGCATACAACACTATCTCATTTTGAGAATCATGACATCATGCATCTCATACATCATGACGTTGCATACAACTAACGTTTTGCCTTTTCAGGATAAAGGACAATCCAAAGTTGATTACTATCAACTATCGCAATTCTAGATTCGATTCCTGTATCTAGCCAGGGCATATCTGTGAGTGTTTGATTGTAGATTCGATACCTGTATCTAGCCAGGGCATATCTGCATGAAGAGTTTGAAGATCAACCCCTGTAACAGGCCAGGAAATTATCTTTCATTCTCAGGTCAGAGGTTTACACCTGTATCCAGCCAGGAAAACCATCTCTACAATTCTTTTACAGTTCCAGATTCGATTCCTGTATCTAGCCAGGGCACATCTGTGAGCGACCAATTCCAGATTCGATACCTGTATCCAGCCAGGGCATATCTGTAGACAACATTTTCCAGATTCGATACCTGTATCCAGCCAGGGCATATCTGTAGACAACATTTTCCAGATTCGATACCTGTATCTAGCCAGGGCATATCTGTAGACAACAGTTCCAGATTCGATTCCTGTATCTAGCCAGGGCACATCTGTGAGCAACCAATTGTAGATTCGATACCTGTATCTAGCCAGGGCATATCTGCATGAAGAGACTGAAGATCAACACCTGTAACAGGCCAGGAAACCATCTTCCTTTCTCAAAATACACAAGTTCTCGCTAAGGAATCTCTTACGCGATCAACACTTCCAAATGGAATCTATAAGCCCATTCCCGACAAGGTTCTGTCACGTCCGCAGATGGCATCTATAAGCCCATCTCCCTATCCACCATCTCTCCAAATGGCATCTATAAGCCCATTCTCGCCATCGCATTGCTGATACTCTACTATGCGAGTGCAAATTTCCGGGCACTCTAGTGTCCAATCTCCTTTTACCTTCGAGTCGCGAAAGGCAAACTTGCCAATCTAACTCTTCAGGTTCAAGAAGATTGAACAGGGGCAACTCTTGTACCCCAAAATTTGCCCTCTCTTTCTTCAGGAAATTATCTTGGATTCACAAAGTCCCTCTGAAACAAATCCAAATCCTGAATTGTCCACTTTTGCCCAAGCAACCCATTGACAAGAGCAAGATGATCACACAAGCTCTAAAGACAACGCTTTTAGCTTGAGAAAAATTAAAATCTAAGTACTTGGAATTTTTTTTTTCTCTAAAAAAAAAGAGTATTTAAGAAGAAATCAACGCTTCAGAACTTCTGGACCAAACTCCAGATAGAAACGGTCAGAAATTGCAAGCTTGGCTCAGTGCAGTCAGAAGTTGGCCCTTCAGCAGCTACATCAGCTCAATCAGAAGTTGCAAACGTGGTTCAATACGTAAGATAAAATCAATGAAATAGAAAATCCTAATTCAAAGATAAGCTCTTGTATGCAATAAAACACACTTGCACACTAACACCCCTAGGGTTACATCCACTTGTTGCCTTTCAAAAAAATGGGCCATGTTACGCATGCAAAGTATCTTGGTAAAACAAACAAAATCAAAAGATCATAGTCCCTCGATGACGCTTTCGAAAGTTGCCTTACAAAAATGATCTCAGTCCCTCAAAAGAAAACTAAGATGCTTTGAAACATTGCTATCATGGTCTAAACGATGACCTGCGCCCGTCCCGTTCACATCCTAACACAAGATTGTCCACCAAATACAATGGTGGAACAAAATTGTTAAAAAGGTTAAAACATAGCAAAATCTTTGAGAAATTTAGAGTAGACAAACTCTTGGTTACTTGCCAACTTGAAAAACAAAAACACTTGCCTATTTTTTCAAAACACACATCACAACACTTTCAAAACAACTTTCAAAAACATTGAAAACTTTTCAAAAGACCTACACCTTTGTATACATCCCAACATGGATCATTACAAAGGTTGCCACCACATTGGCCTCTTTTTAAAACATTTTCAAAACCACACACACAAAGCACCATTTCAAACAAATGAAAATATATGCAAGTTGATCTAAGCAAGTAACTAAGAGCCCATGGATAACCATGGATAGAAAGGGTGCTAATACCTTCCCTTTCTATAATCTACTCCCCGAACCCAAGAAAACATCTCAAAGGTTTTTGCTGAGCTTTTTAACCTTTCCTTAGGATAAAATAAAAATTCGGTGGCGACTCTTGCTCAACTGAAACATTTGCGAAAACAAACGCAAAACTCAAGTCAGTTCTCTCACCATATCACAGTGTACAATGATGTTTACAAAAAAAACTATATTACAAAAGTGATGTATACACAATTGTAAAGCACAAGATAAAACTGAGTAATAATATTTCTCTTTTGGTGCACAATAGTGTTATGTGATTTCTTCTTCAAGTCTTCTTTATATAGGCGATGCATGAGAGACATGACAATATGCTTTTGGAAGGTTGATAAAGTGTTGTTAATACACTTTCCAAAAATATAGATCTTGTCTTGGTTCAGCCGTTACTTTTTTATTTGTAATAAATGAATTTTAACGCATCAGAACATTGTTTTCTTGGGATCATATCAGAAGAAGAATATTACTGTTGAGACTTATTTTGTTCTTCCAGAATCTTTACATATTAGAATATCAGAGTTTCGCTCATAGCGTTGGTGCATTCAGAAGTTGTAACAATAGAACTTCTTCACTTTAGCGTGTTTACACGGATTTTATTCTAAGTATGTTGTGACTAAACAGAGCTTCAAAAACATATCTCTCTCATCTTCGATGCTTCTTACATTAGAATTTCATGCATATTCAAATACATTATTAGAGAGCATATTTGTTATTTATATATGTCATGTGTTTGTTATCATCAAAACTCTTACAAGGATGTAGAACAAAACTGTGTTCTAACAATCTCCTCCTTTTTGATGATGACAAAAACTTATATATTTTGATAGATTACTTAAGAACATAAGGAATTAAAGTCTCCCTGAGAGTTGAATACTCATATAAAAAAATACTTCCTTGAAGATGTTTTGATAAGAGCTTTGTGATGGAGGTTTTGATACGTCCATGTGACAGAAGTTACTTTCATAGGTTGCTTTTCAAGAGATTTTGCATGTTTGCTTTCAGAGGATAAAAACATAGGTTGTGATATTCAAAATGTTTGAGACTGAGTCTCGGTACTATTATATTCAAAATATCTTACGTTTTTCCCTCTTTTTGTCAAGAATCAAAAAGCAATAAAAAACACGTAAATATAACAAAAATGGATTTTGTATTCAAAGTGGATTAAGATAAACAGAAGATTGAAATAAGAAACAAATATCAGAAACAAAACAATTTTTTAGAGCTATGGTTGAGGAGGTGGAAGTCGTGTGAATAAGGCTTCCAATAAAGTCTTGATCTTATTATTTGATTCCTCTTGCTTCCCAAGCACCCCCTTAATTTCTTTGCTGGTTTCATCCTGCTTGTCTAACCTTTCCTTAAACACAACATTTTCTTTCTTCAACTCCTCCAGAGTTTTCAACATAAGAGAAAAGGAGGTTGTTTCAGCAGCAGAGACCATATTCTCAGAATTAATTGCAACTGATTCTTGCTTAGGATATTCTTTGACTTCCTTTCCTTTGTCTTGAAATATGACCAAACGAAGAGGTTCAGGAGGCAGTTCATTACACTTTAATGTCTGAGAGGCTTCCTAAGGGGTGTTGTCCATAAGAAGGAGGAATTTCTTTATCTAGTATCGCAGAACTTGATCCTTGAAGATTTTCAGGCGATCACGAAAGTTCTGTTTAGCGATTTCATAGCTAAGTTCCTCTAGCTTCAGAGATTTAGAGTTAAACCATTTTTTGAACTGATTCTAATGAGAATCAGAAGCATCTGGGTTAATATTCTCCATGCAAGTTATCTTTAAGGAGTTAACCCATTCCTGTATTCTATTTCAAAAATCAGCAAAGATTTACCAACATCTGATTTGGATATTTTTGGTGTTGCTTTTAGAACGTCTATTTTCTGGGAACTTGTGACAAGATTGTCTCAAGCTTCTAAATCAATGATTATTATGAGGGGATCTTCTGGATAGTTATTGGGAGAGGGAGAGTCATAAAGATTTATAGGTGAGTTGGGTGGTGTTGAATGATAGGGAGATGAAAGATATGGAATGGAGAAAGTTTGTGGTGTAGTTGTGGGGATTATTGGTGGTTAAGAGATCATGCGAGGGCAAGTGATGTCTAGGATGGATGTCGTGGTATCAGAGTTAAAATTTATATTTTAGGTTTGGGGAGCTTCAAATAGTGGATCAAATTGATCAATATCAGAGAGAACTTGTGCAAGTTCTGGATGAGTCTGATCAAAATGGGTAGAAGGTAGATTAATCAGAGGACTATTTGTAGGTATTGTAGTGTCAATTTCTAGGTCAAAACCATCAAGGGTTTGAGGAGATGGATCTTCATTGGGTTTTGGAGATGAGGGGGTTTTATATGTTGATAAAAATATTGATTCAATAACTTAAACAAAAGACAAGTTACCTTTCTTTTTGGAAACTTTGGGGGTTTTCTGAGAAGTTCCTTCTCCATTAGATTTCCTTTTTCTTGATTTTCATGGAGCAACTTCTAGAGGTTGTTGCCTTAGATCAAGAATTTTCACATCTAGAATCGTACGATCACTCTTGCAGGCTTCCAGATACTTGAGAATCATTTCTGGAGATGAGTCTGCTTGAGTGGAGAGAGGAAAATCCTTCAGAGGCACTCTTTGGGTGGTGATGACTTCCTTGGTGGTGATTGTTGGATCCTTCTTAATGGTTTCAATAATCTTTATCTTCTTCAGATTCTTGGTGTTTAGAGGCTTTCCAACATAATCTTCCAGAACATTTTCTTGTTGAGCCATAGTCAGATGTTCTATCAGTCTATTTTATGTCTGAATATCTGAAATAAGTCTTCCCAGAGGAATCCAATCTCTCTTGGTTATTTATTCTTCTCTTGTTTCTTTAACACTAGTCTTTAGATGGTTGAAAAGAATATGTGGGATATGAACTTTTGCTTTGGTGGCGATGAAGTACAAAAGGTACTGTTGATCAATGTTGATGTAGTCTGGAGAACTGGTTGGATTTCTGTGATTGATGCAGCCAAGAATTATTTTGGACCAAATTCTGAGATAATCCTTCAGATCTTTGATTTTTTTGGATGGTTGTCCAGAGGAGAAAATTTCTTTTGAGACAATGGTTAGGTCAGAACCTTTTTCTGCCATATCACTACATCTTATGTCGCCACTGTCGTGACCTATAAGCTTCCCAATGAGATCTTCAGTGATGATGAACTTCTTTCCCATAACATTAGATGTTACCTGATGATTTCAAGTCGTGGCATGAATCTAAAATTCTTTCACTAATTTTGGGAAAACTGGACCTATGAGACGATCAAAGTATTTCCCCCATCCTTAAAACTCAACATCAGGGGTTAAGTCATACCCACTTTCTTTCATGCTTACGAAATAAATAATAAGCTTACATTGAACTTCCAAAGAGTCAATGGATATGAGAAGAGTTCTTGATGTTTCGACGTACCTTTCTTCATTGGAGGAGGAAGAACCAGGAGTGATTTGAGAAACTTGAGAAATTTGTTGAGAGGAAGCCATTGTTCACAGACTCTTTTAGGGTTTTTAAAGATGAATAAATGAAGAGAGAAAAGCGAGTGAAAGTGAATATGTGGTAGTGTTTGTGAGAGAGTGAAGTATAAATATCCAACAAAAGAAAAATAGGAGTTTTGATTTTAATTTAAAAGAGTTAAAAATAATGATTACGTGCATTTAATGATTTCTGAAAAGAGGGATAGCGTAAAGATATGGAACAATTATTGATTTGACTCATGCCTCAATGCATCAACTCAACTGTTTCAGTTCCTTCATATTTTGAACACGTGTTCAACCTTAGAGGATGACCTTGCGGTTAGATTTGAGAGATGTTGATATTGTGAACTGCTTGCTTCTAACTTAGAAATGAAACATTTTTAGAGAACATTCAGATCTTCTGGATAGTTCCTGATATAACTTTCCTTCTCACTTCTGAAGAACTATTGTTCAAATGTTCACAAAAATAATTAAAGCATAAAGTTCTGAGGGTTAAATATACATAAACTACATTTTCATTCTGGGAATAATTCCATACTGAGATGATTCAGAATGAAATTAAATCTATCTTCAGAAAGGGGTTTAGTGAAGACGCCAACCCATTGATGGTATGTGTCTATAAATTTTAAAGAAAGGATCCCCTTCTGAATATAGTCCCTAATAAAATTGTGTTTAATTTCTATATGTTTAGCCCTAGAATGTAAAATAGGATTTTTTTGAAAGACAAATAGCATAAATATTATCGCAAAGGATAGGGATGTTACTCTCATATATGTTAAATTCTTTAAGCTAACTATTCATCCAAAGCATTTTTGTATTGCATCCAACTGCATCTATATATTCAGTTTCAGCAGTTGAAAGTGCAATAGTGGATTGTCTTTTGCTGGACCACGAGATTAAATTATCTCCTAGAAACTAGCAGCTTACAGAAGTACTTTTTATTTTTATTCTGTCTCTGGGAAAATCAGCGTCACAATACCCTACTAATTTGTTTTCTCTGGATTTTCTATAACAAATACCAAGATTAATAGTACCTTTCAGATACTTGAAAATTCGCTTAACTACTATTAAGTGAGATTTTCTAGGATCTGATTGAAATATAGCACAAAGACAAACGCTATCCAAAATATCAGGTCTTGAAGCTGTTAAATATAAGAGAGAACCAATTATACCTCTATAGAGCTTCTGTTCTACTTTCTTACTTACCTCTTCCCTTTCTAGAATGCATATAGGATGTATAAGAGTTTTGAATGGCTTACATTCTGACAACTCAAATTTCTTCAAAAGTTCTTTGACATACTTGCTTTGATAAATGTAGGTTCCTTCTGGAGTTTGATTGATTTGGATACCCATAAAGAACATGAGTTCACCCATAAAGCTAATTTCAAATTCTTCCTACATAGACTTAGCAAATTATTTTCCCAAATAGGCTTTAGTAGATCCAAAAATTATATCATCTACGTAAATTTGACACACCAGAATGTCAGTTTTAAAGAGTTTACAGAATAAGATTGTGTCCACCTTCCCTCTGGTAAAATCATTTTTTAACAGAAAATTACTTAATCTTTCATACCAAGCTCTGGATCTTATTTCAAACCATATAATGATTTCTTAGGTTTATAAACATATTCTATATGTTTTGTATTTTCAAAGCCAGTGGGTTGGTGCGCATAAACTTCTTCATCAATGTAACCATTTAAAAAACCACTTTTAACATCCATCTGATAAAGAGTGATGCCATTATTTACAACAAAAGAAATTAAAAGTTTGATAGATTCTAACCTAGTGACTGGAGCAAAGGTTTTTGTATCCCTTCTTGCTGAATATAACCTTGTGCCACCAGTTGTGCTTTACTTCTGACGACTTCTCCTTGTTCGTTTAGCTTGTTTCTGGAGACCCATTTGGTTCCAATGATGTTGAAGTCTTTTGGTTTAGGAACTAGATCCCACGCATCCTTTTTGGTAAATTGATTTAGTTCTTCCTGCATTTCAAGGATCCAGTAATTGTCTAGAAGAGCTTCGTCAATGGAAGTTGGCTCGATCAGAGATACTAATCCCATGAGTGATTCTTCAGAATTTTTGAATGTAGGTCTTGTTTTGATTGGGTCATCTATCTTTCCCAGAATCATGTTTTCCGGGTGTGCTAAACTGCTTCTGGATTTTATTTTCTGGATGGGATCTTCAGAAGTTGTTGTAATATTTGAGGCATCTTGTTCTATATTTGGATGAGTTTATTTAAGAAGATTTTCTAAAGATATGTCTTCAGTTCATGTAATATGAATTTCTATATCGCTGCCAATAGTTCCAAAGCCAATAATATTTCCTTTCTAATTGCCTCCGAAACCTACATAGCCTCCAGATTTAAGCTCCAGGCTTTGGAACATATGCTTTCTTCCCATCATGTGTCGAGAGCATCCAGAGTCCAGGTACCAAGATTGGTGTTTCAACTTTACTATTAAAGACATTTCTTCAGCCTCTGAGTCTGATTTTGATTCAGATGATCCAGTTTCATATGTTATGTTGGCCATTAAGACTATGTTGGCTCATTCATCTTCTGATTCTATTTCAGCTTCAGAAGATTCTGAGTCATCCCATGTTTCCATAAGACTTTTCTTCTTTTCTTTGGAGGACTTCTTCTTAGGCTTTTCTTTATGAATATTTGGGCAGTCGCTCTTGTAGTGACCTTGTTCGTTGCATTCGTAGCATAAAATATATTTGTTGCTAGATTTTCTACATCCAAAAGATGATTCAGAGTGATTTCCTATTCTTTCGGAGTTTCTAAACTTCCTCTGTATGTGCTTCCATAGTTGATTGACTCTTCTGGAGAGAAGAGATAGTTTATCTTCTTCCAACGAGGCTTTCATCCCGAAGTAACCCTACTATCTAGGTTCCTTCTTATAGCCCTACTATCCAGGCTTTCATCATAAAGTAACCCTACTATCCAGGTTCCTTCTCACAGCCCTACTATCCAAGCTTTCATCCCGAAGTAACCCTACTATCCAGGTTCCTTCACACAACTCTACTATCTAGGATTTCATCTCGAAGTAACCCTACCATCCAGGTTCCTTCTCACAACCCCACTATCCAGGCTTTCATCTTGAAGTAACCCTACTATCCAGGCTCTCATCCCGAAGTAACCCTACTATCCAGGTTCCTTCTCATAGCCCTATTATCCAGGATTTCATCTCGAAGTAACCCTACAATCCAGGTTCCTTCTTTCTCATCTCCAGATGACAATTTACAACACGGTAAGACCTGGACCCGACCAGTTACGGTCGGTTTCACATTCCCCCAGTAAGTCGTTGTGCAGCCTGGACCCTAACCACATATGCAGTTTACTTCCACTTCCTCAATCAAGAGTTAATTCCCCAATAGAGTAATGGATAACTGAATATCCTATACTCTATTTCCCAGGACATAAATCAACATTCCCCGACGAAGTCCTCCTCAACGACAAGTACAAGAATTCACGCAAAGGAATCTCTTATGCAACCGATATCTTTTCTGGATGGCATCATTAAGCCCATCTCCGAGGATTCTATATTGACTTCCAAATGGCATCTGTAATCCCATTCCCGATATTACCAATCAAGTATTACTTCATGCGAGTGCAAATTTATGGGCACTTTAGTGTTCAATCCCCTTCTACCTTCAGATCACGAAAGGCAGACCGGCCAATCTACATCCTCAGGTCTAAGAAGATTGAACAGGAGAAGCTGTTGTATCCCAAAATTTTCCCTCTCACTTTACTCAATATATGTTCATTGAGATACTCAACTTGCTCAAGGATGCCCAAGAGTTGACCAGACAAACTCCCTCATAAAGCAATGAACCTCCAATTAGGGTTTCCATTTTCATCAAGATGGGTGAACTCAAAGACCTCATGTGCTCTCCATGGTCCTAATATGTTCTCAAGACCCTCCATGTCAGATTTCAAGCCCTGCACAAGAAGTTTGCTCAGTCAACTGCTCAGATGCTTGAGAATCGACTGTATTAGGTCAAAAGTCAACTATGGCCGACATACATTCAAACTTCAAGATTTTTGGTCAACATACACATTTTTAAGTGATATTAATCATTTTATAAAGGTTTGATCATGATTCCCCAAGGAATTCTCCTAACTCATCAAAACTCAAAAGTTGCTAAATTAGGGTTTCTTAGGAAAAGTCAACCAAACTTTGACCAAGCATAACTTTCTCATACTTTATCATAAATTTCTCATCCAAATCTCATTTTGAAGGGAATCCAATTTCCTACAAATAATCTTCAGCCCTCAAGGTCAAGAAATGCACCTATAAAAAGATATGAATTTCTACATTATAGGTCCTTTTGGAAAGTCAACAAAACACCTTTTGGGTCAAAGCTTCTTACATGAACATGGAAGACCCAATTCAGATTAGACCAAAAGGGTTGTTTAGGGGACATCTTAAGCTTTCCAAAAAGTCCAATAATACCTCTCTAGGGTTAAAATTGGAAGAGTTATGCATTGTCAAAGTTGATCATTTTTGTAAAATTGCCAAAAGTCAAATGTGCTCACAATTGCATTTTTTGACAAATGGGCCTAACTTTTTATGCTTGCACCTCACTTCCAACATGGTCCACGACCCAAACATCCTTCCACATGTTACTAGCTTTATTTATTTAATTTATTTTGATTTTTATCATTTAAGAATCAAATTAAATCAAATAAATGATATAAAGTATGGAAGATTTGTTTTTTGATTTGATTTTGAATGAGATACAACCCATTTATGCTGTCAAAATAGAATCAAATCGTGCAAGGTTGAAAAGAGAAGAAATGTCTACATTTGGAAAGATTGGATGCAAGAATTGAAATTCATTATTCTTTGGATTCATTCCAATTTTATTAACCTAATTGATTCACATACATATAAAAGATCATTCTAACCCTAGAGTAGAGGAATTTTCGTGCGCAACCTGCCTCCAAAGCAAGAAATAAAACTCAATTTTTTTCTTCCAAAAGTGAGAGACCTATCTCATTCTGTAGGCCAATACAAGAAGTTCTAAAGGTCAAATCATGTTCCTGGGCATCCTCTGAAGCGATTGCAATCATCACCAAGTATCCACAAACCCAGAAATGTGTTGTACAATCATCGCGGTTTGTCTTTCTTTCCGAAATCGATTACCATGATTCTTGCATCATAAACATGTTTTAATTGTATGTTTGTGTTTATTATCATATTTGAAATGTAATGGATTGGTTTGATTGAAGTTTGAGTGCAGGAATACATATTTTCCATGGCTAGGGTTCCGAAGCTCCAATTTGGGGAACCCTAGTTAGAAGAAAAATTAGGCCAAATTAAGGGCCTCTTCATGTGCAGGCACTGATTTGCAATCAATCCATGGCGTTGGATGGGATTTATATTTCCTGGGTTGTGTGTTTTGATGTTTTAAGCCACGCTTAAAAACCGTCACTATAGCCTATAGTGACGGATTTGGCCGTAGGTAAAAGTTCCCTCTAAGACAACGGTCCCTAGGGAAGAGGATAAAGGCATGTCAGTGCATGAGTGGATGATTTGAAATTTGCCTGTTTTTTTAGGCTAATTGTTCAGTTTGTATTATATTTATTTTGTTTGATATACATGACTGTGATATGGTGGGAGAACTGACTATGGTTTTGCGTTTGTTTTCGCAAATGTTCCGGTTGAGCAAGAGTCGCCACCGACTTTTTATTTTATCCTAAGGAAAGGTTTAAAAAGCACAGCAAAAACCTTTGAGATATTTTCTTGGGTTCGGGGAGTAGATTATAGAAAGGGAAGGTATTAGCACCCTTTCTATCCATGGTTATCCATGGGCTCTTAGGTACTTGCTTAGATCAACTTGCCTTGGTTTTCAATTGTTTGAAAGGGTGCTTTGTGTGTGGTTTTGAAAATGTTTTGAAAAAGATGCCTTGTCTAGGATACCCTTGTAACAATTCTTTACTCGAATGTTTTACAAAAGGTGTTTGTCTTTTTGAAAAGATGTTTCAAGGTTTTTTGAAAGTTTGTTTTGAAAGTGTTT